>JAPDVU010000003.1:80241660-81706035 GCA_026230045.1 Corynorhinus townsendii | reverse complement strand
TAATACTCATTCTCTCACCATGATCCCTAGAATACTCACTTTATTAACATACCTTCTTTTTTTCTATACCACTCAAAAGCTCAAATTTTCACTCATTTGTGGAATATAATGAACATCATAAAATGATGAACAAAAATAGATACAGAGACAAAGAAGCATTGAACAGACTGTCAAATGTCAGGGAGAAGATCAGGGGAGGGTTTGCAGGGTGGGTAGGAGGTCGTATTTGTAATACTTTAAACAATTTTTTAAAAAGCTTAAATTTTCTCAAATGTTTACCACTGAGGGAGTTTAGTCTCTGTCATAAAAAATGTAATAAAAATATAATAAAATATTGCACAAAAAGCATTTTAAAACTAAAGAGGAAAAAGGAATAAAATAATTGGTCATTTAGTAGATATAGATACAGATAATAACTCAAAATGTATCGTTATCTAGAAATCAAATCAACATAAATATATACTGACTTTGTAGTCTACTTCTTAAATAGTTTAATATTAGGGAGGTTTTCTATTGTCTTATATTGGTAAACAATTCATACCGCTAGATAAATTCTGAGTTTTAAGTCTTTAACTTTGTACTTTTGAAATCGAACCCAGACAACTTAGAAAACAAACAAACATACAAAAAACACTAACAATATATAAAAAAGCCTAGTAGGTGTATTTTCCTATTAGTCCAATGTCAGGAACACAAATACTTTTCACCGAAAGTACAAAGAAAGTTTATTTTCATATTCTTACATTATAGTATTTAATAGTTATTAAATTAATCATATATTACAAATGTGTCTATATACTCTATACCATAATTTATAACAATACTAATCAATGAATCGATTACCCTTCCCTTTTGCCAATATAACTTTGCATTTACTGCTTATTTTTTTAGGTTATCTAAATTAGATTGACAAAACGTGAGGTTTTAAATGTGCTATTATACATTGAAATAATAAATAAAACCACTTTGTTAAAAATAAAGGTTACTTGACAGAATTAAAACAAATTTTGAAAACTGAATCGTTTTCTCTAATATGAATGTCAACATCATGGATAGCCATTCAGCATATGTTTATTTGTTTCATCTATGTAGTCAATACACGGTAGTTTAGAACCTTAAGACTTATATTAGTATAGCCAGTACTACTATTAATAGCATTGTTGACTAATAACTCTAAGAAGATGTTAAAACAATAATTTTTGTATCTTTGAATCAAAACCCCACTTATTTTGCATCATCTAAATATCCCTTTTTTTTTTTTTTTTTTTGCTATGACTTGAAATCACTGATAGGTCTCACATAAAATTAAGGTGTTTTTTTTAAATTACATTTTCACTTTTAGAATGAAACTAGAAGTTGAAAATCAGTAAAGGATTTTTTAAGCAAAATATTGCATGATCATTGTGCATGACATGTAACAGATAAATATGTATTTGAGTGTGTGTGTATATATATATATATATATATATATATATATATATATGCATGTGTGTGGGTTTTTGTTACCACCTTTAACAAAAGATTAACAATAAAAATATTTCTGGTTTTCTTCCATGAACTATAGACTATGCCTTGATAATTTTACAGTTTTTTAACTCAATTACATATTGTGCTTTTAAAAAAAATATTAAGAACCAGCTCTTTTAAAGCCTGAATGTGTCCTTTCTAAGGGCATTCTGTCTGTCTTCCTTTCAAAAGGTCAATTTCAATGTGTAACTTTTCATTATTTCTACTGCAAAACAATCAGTAAAAAAACAAACACAATTTAGTCTCATCTATAAGCTTAATTTCAATACTTTCTTAGTGTACTCAGTTTCATAATATCCCCTTAAAAGCATTTCAATGCATAAACTTAGAATGTGACCTTATGTACCATACGAGTCTTTGCAGGTATAATTATGGTAAAGATCTTGAGAAGAAATTATCCTGAATTTGGGTGGTCCCTAAATGAAATGAGTGTCCTTATAAGAGACAGAAATGAAGACATAGATACACAGGGGAGAAGTCCAGGTGAAAACAAAGGAAGAGATTGGACCGATGAATCTGCATATCAAGGAAGGCAAAGGATTGCCAGCAGCCATCAGACAGTACAATAGAGGCATGGGACAGATTCTCCCTGAGAGCCGCCAGAAGGAGCCAACGCTATTGACACTTTGATTTCAGTCTTGGCCCACCAGAACTGTGAGAGAAACACATTTCCTTGTTTTAAGTAACCAAGGTTGTGGTAGTTTGTTACAGCATCCCTAGGAAACTAATACATTTAATATAAGTGATAGATCAATCCAATACTTTTGAAATTTCCCTGTTTATCTTTCATTGGACACAAAGTGTATTTCCATCTATGTATATTAACATCATGTCACTTACACATTAGAAATATTCCCAGAATCCCTTTTACAAAATTATTATGATTTTAACCTCCTTCTTTAGAGCCAACTAAATTCCATGAAATCGGACAGGGTTCAATAGAAAACAGAAACTATCTTAGGTATTTTAAACAGAAGGAGATCTATACAGGGGATTAGATGCACACAAAATTGTTATCAGAGTTGAGGTAGCAGGTTCTAGTTTGAAGGTCCTTGAATAACTCCTAGTACAATTCAATAATAACCTGCTAGAGGAGGAAACACTCTGGAGTAACCTCTTGGGTTATGTTTGTTGCAAAAGCTTTATCACTATAACACTTGCTTCTCAATACCATGGAAGTTGGAGAGTAAGACCCGTCATTTTGGTTCAAGGGACTCAGCTCAAGTGGCTTGTTAGTAGGAAATAAAAAAAGAAAAGAAAAGAAAAAGAAAACCCTTGACCTGAATTCTGCCTATGTAATCAAAGATGAACACATCTAATTGACAAAACCAGAGTCATGTCCAGAGCTCTAGCTGCAAAGAAATTCATGAAATGCATATGTCAACTTCCCAACCTCCCTTCACTGTGAAGGGTTCATTGTTGGTTTACTGCTCTGCTGCTGATGCTGTCATTTGAAATTCTTAATGATTGAATAAGAAGCCCACTATTTTCATAGACAAGGAGCCCCCAATTATGTAGGTGATTCTGTCAAGCATGTATAGAGGCCTGACCTGTCACCAGGTCTGATATTGCAAGGACATTTGTTAGGTGGTGGTTGTTGTTGTTTGCCTCTCTAAATCCCCTTTCCAAGAGGTTCTATTGTTATGTTGGCTCCTTAACATTTCTACCCTACCCTACATTGAACAGACATACTCTCCCAATGCTTCAGGCTTTTTTTTCTCTCTTATATTCATTTACACTTGTATCCTGCCTTAGTATATAAATAGATATCTAATGTATTTGCTCACTAACATGGGCTTCCTACCACCAGCCAAGCAAGACTTTCATACACTTAAGCTAGCCTTGCCACACAGCTTTCTTTACATCTATTTTATCTATTTATGTTAGAAGTTTGTAACAGGAGGCAGATTATTACTTGCTATAAAGTATTTTGATTAGGGAATGTAGAGACATTGGCTTAGCTACATCCCAGTTCCATGGTTAACTATTCATGAGACCTCTGATATTTACTTCTGTCTGTCTCTCATACTATAGAGGAGATGTACTAATGCCCATATGTTCCTTTTCAACTCATAACTTTTTTACAAATATGTTAACAAGCATTGCTAGCCATGCAGATTTTGTTATAAGAAAAAATACTATTGCCCTAGCTGGTTTGGCTCAGTGGATAGAGCATCTGCCTGGGAACTGAAGGGTCCCAGGTTCAATTCCAGTCAAGGGCACATGCACGGGTTACAGGCTTGATCCCCATTAGGGGATGTGCAGGAAGCAGCTGATCAATGATTCTCTCTCATCATTGATGTTTCTGTCTCTCTCCCTTTCCCTTCCTCTCTGAAATCAATAAAAAAATATTATTTTTCTTCTAATGGTACATGGTAGATACAGGGAAAAGATTACTGGTAGCCAAATTTGGCATGCTGTTTCCATGATGTATGCAATCATCCTATATAACAATAAGTTAATTTTAACTAAAATAAATAGTTTACTTTGCCTGAAAAGAAAAACCAAAAAACAAAAAACTAGTGCTAGCTTCTCAATATTTATGCAAGCAAACTGATCTTAAGATCTGCTGCTGTGCTGAGGTTTACCCAATCAATTCCTGCAAAAAGATGAGGCAAAATGATTAAAATTAAAAGGGTAAAAAAAAATAGTATCATGAGCGTGGTTAAGGATGAAATCAACAAAATTATTTTTTAGGTGGCTTACCCCAGGTCACCAATCCTTTGGGGGGTCAAGTGATACTATAAACAGTGTTGCTATAAAAACAATAATTAATTATAGTGGGATTTCATGCACTGCATCTCATAGCCAATTCATGGTGCTCTTATATGTCACACAGAATGTGGTAAAAATGCTTACAATGAAGTGTCTGAAGATATGAAGTGATATGCAAGGCAGTTCTTAGTGACTGTTTTAACCTGTGCCTGGGCTAAGTTATGTGCATAATCACATTTTTGTTGTAAACATATGGCATGACCATCAGAACTAATGAAGCTTGGAGTGTACATGTACCATGTTCGCGTACACTCAGCTGTAAAATGCCACTATATTACAATCTAACTTATTTTTCTTGAGGGCATATTATGTAATATCCCAAACTATTCCACATGTGGAAGAATGATTGAAATGAAGTGCTAGCTTAATAAAAACATTTAGAGTCTTTAGCTAATTCATTTCTGAGAGATGTCTGCTTGTCCCTAAGGTGGAGATAGCTACTGAAATTAGGTCACAGATGATTAAGCAATTTACTAGGTGAGGAGAAATTTGAACTCTCAGCCATGATTAAAAGAACAACAAAAACAACATAACAACCTGTCTTGTAATGCAGATTAAAGAAAAAGCAGACATTTGGAAGGCAAGGTGGATATTTCCCATTTAGCAATGTTGAACCTGATTCTCACGTCCCTGCATCCGCTGCCAGCTGTGTAAGGGGCTGCCAGTGACTGTGATTCCCCTGCAGACATAACAGCAGCTGTAATGGCACCTGTGAAAGGAGAGGAGCCTGAGAGAATTGCATTGACCTCGGGCTATTTTGCCTTTCTCTAATTTCTGCAGCACTCTCAGATTTGAAAAAGAAAATCACCACCTTCTGATATTGTCTCAGCAGATCTCTTGGTGCTCTAGGTAGGGCACTGGGTAGCATTTATAAACATATAAATATAAAATACGTCTGTGAGAAGGACAAGAGCTCCTGGTCCTTTTAGATCAGTCTCAATTTGATGAAGGATGAAGGACTGAATAGACTGAAGGAGAAGATGTGATAACAAGGAGTAAAAACTACAAAGTATCCAATGGTGAAGTTCATCATCATTTAACCTTAAGGAATCTGTGGTCATTAGTGGAGGTCCCCAGAGAAGTCTGTTTTAAGCCAAAAAGGAAAGGACTGCAAGTAATATATTTTCTTGGTGTGAAATAGAAGGTTGTTGAAGGACTATGAGGAATTAGAAGAGAATGTTCAGAACAAAAACACTAAGAAAGGGTGCTGATGAAGTAATACATGAAATAAATTGTATCATAAATATTTTCAAGATCAGCTAATGGAAGAGTAGGGCTCAGAAAAATGAAATGAAAGGAAAAATATTGTCTTACAATAAGAGGATAATTATGCAGTCATTGTTACAGCCAGTTTCCCACAGGTTTCAATTAGGACTTTGGACAGAACAATAAGACATACGCTTCAGTAGGGTACCTAGAGCCACATGTTTATTTTAGTTAAAAATTTTAGAAAAATCCAGGAGAAAATAATAATTGATAGATTTTGAAAAATATGTCATATCTATATTTTTAAAAATTATAGCAACTTTTAAGACATTTATATAAGGGTTGTGTTTCCAGAATGACGTGTTTAAACTTACCACATTAGTATGTATCAGTGACTTGTACCAATTAACTCAAAATTTGGATCTATCAGCAGAAATCATCCATCCATCTTTGCTGTGAAACTGGAAATGGATTTGTTTAAATTATTGGTCTTTTAAGTTGCCTCATTTTGTCTCCCGTCTGAGAAGCCTGTTTATTTTCAGGCAGCTGCATATGTTGGCATGATTGATGAGATCTGCTCCAGTCAAGCAAGCAGCCCTGGGTGACCAGTTTACCCTTCCCTGCCAGGGTTCCAGCTGCCAGTTGCCCCCATTCTGTGACAGCTTCTCCTTCTCCTCACCTTGTCATCAAGCCAAGATTGTACACTGCAGGAGTGCAGGTAAGCATCTGCCTCCATAATCATTGCCAACAGCTCTCCGTTATCAACTGCCAGGGGTGCTTCCAGGCAATGTGGAGTTCTTTCTCTTGACACAGAGACCAAATGTTTTTATACCCGAAACAATCTCTTCCTTTACTAACTGGGGAACCTCACATGTAAAATCTGTTTTGGTTTGTTTATTTGTTTTTAATTTTATCACACATCACTATAATATTATAAAACAGGTCAGATTGCCCCCCGGCCTCTCTCCTCCATCCCCGTCCACCCCTGCAGGTCTCCTAAATTAGACTACGCAAAGACCTGTCATTGAGAGACAGGATTTTATGCCTGATTATTATGTTCCTCTAAACAGAAAAATTAAAGAGATCTGTCAAATGTTTCACTCCGGCACTGTGTAAATTAAATCTACCTATAAAGTTGAATTATTTTGCAACATCTGTCCTGTTTGTGCAGTAGCGACATGTTTGGTTAAAACCAAATGAGAGAGAATTTATTTGATATAGCAAACTTATAGTGAACTGCAATTTTGATTTTTAACAGCATTACACTGTTTTATTGCTACTAGTAAATGCTCCACTTTTTGAATTTATATTTATTGAGTCCATTTAATGCAGGAACTGAATGGACTATCCATACAACACAACACTTGCCTTTAAAAGGCACTAAAATTTTTTATTGTTGACACTATTATAGATATCCCCCATTTTCTCCCCATTGCCCCCATCCACCCAGCCCCAAACTAGATTTTGATGTATATGTTATTAAATATATTTATGCATATGACTATTTGCATATAGAGAATTGGGTACACAATTTTGACAATAATATGTGTTTGTCAGAATAACAGGGAATTTTCTTCAGAGCAGTTAAAGAGGAAATGTTATACAGTGATTACCAAGACTGAAGACATTTTCAGAAAAAATATATTTAGTTCATTTTTGGGTTGGTTCACACCAGATGCAAGATCTTAGACAAGTTATTTAGTTTCACAGTACATAACTTTTTTATTACCAAATGCTGACAATAAAACTCATGTTTTGTGGTTTGTTCTGAGAACTGAAAATGAAAATATATGAAAACATGATATAAAGAAGTACAATGCTTGGCACATAGCGCATATTATTATTACTAAAGTAATGAATGAAGCACAGAAGAATTGTTTACTGATAGTTTCTGAGACAGCCATGATCCACATTCTAAGAACCCTGTATCAGGGGTGGAGCTTATTAATATACCTATACATAAAAATAGATACAGCATAAAAATATAGTGACTGAGGAGAACAATGTTTTCCTATGAATTTCTGACTTAATAGAGATATTTTCTGATTTGGCAAATCAGAGAAACTAGTCTGATTCTTCTCTCTATAAAGATTCACTTTGTTGAGCTTGATGTATAGTTGGCCTCTCTAACTTCTTAATGTCAATTTTCATCATGTGTAAAATGTCTATTTTCATCATGTGTAAAATGACCCAATTGCTAAATAAATTTATAGATTATACCTGACCTTCCCAAGTTTCATCTTCCCTGTCCTGAGAAAATAGTGGAACGCCCTTTCCTTGTGGAATTACTTATGGATTTAGCCAATGAAAATACTTTTTCTGGCAACTAATGATTTAAAACAAGTTCTTTAATACATCTTAATCTCAGTTTCTTGGTAAATAACATGCTTATGAGTATCAATGAAATAATTCATGTCATAGAGGTGGTTCATCACCTGTTTATAATTTATACTATTATTGTTATTATTATTATTTTTCTTACATTTAAGTTTAACTGAAATTAGAGAATTAGCCTTTCCAAATTTCTTAAAAAATACATTCTAACTCAATTTGGAATACTAATGTTATTGGTTCCTAGATCATAAATAGAAGCTTGAGGTGAAAAACCTTTATATACTCTGGCTAATGTTTCCTCTACCCTAAATCCCAAAAGACAGATAGAAAGACATGTATATTTGTACAGTTAGAAATCTTCACCAGGGGCTATAGTTTCCCCCTCATTTATCTGCACACAGCTCTCAGGGAAATATCTGTTGGGATGAGCACATGATCACAGCTATAACAAAAGAGTAAACGATGCTCTAAGTGTAAGGAAAGCATCCTTTACCCCCCACAAATTGTTGTCATGACTGTGACTACTAGTTACATTAGTGTAGAAGTAGCCCATCAACTATATAATAAAAAGTAGCATACAAGTCACAAATAATATTGATTTTGATTATATTCTAACTCATTCAAGTTCTGAATATTCTGGCAGAATATTCAAAGTATGAAGTAAACAAAAGGAACATGGATGAATACATTGCATCATAATCTCAAGGTGGACAGGTCATTGAGTAGTCACAGCAGGAAATGGGCCAGTATCTAGCAGGATAACAAATGGGTGTCACACATGAATGGGAAGGCAGAAGGACAGTATTCAGACAAAACTTGCTTGAAATTTTTATCCTCGTAAGGTGAGCACTGAAGCAGTATGCATGTCAGGGGTTCTTAGGTTAATAGAGAAGAATATGGATAATTTTTGTAAGTAAAAAATGACTGAATAGGAGTGGAACATTTGATGCGACAAAGCGTGAAAATAGCAGATGGAATAAAAGGATGAATTGGAAATATTTTACTTTTTATTTTCAATTGGCTTAAGAGAAAATTATTCATCATTTACATCATTTTTTCATAACATTGGTAAGCCTATTACATAGAAATATATTTCTACTTCCTACCATATATCTAGATTCGGATATAGAGAAGAAAGATTACCATTGTATAATATGTAACACAATAATATAATAATTAGCACACATTGTCCTACATGAAAAAAATAAATATCATTCATGAAAATAGCTATTTTCATACAAGATGTAATATATGTTGGTCAAAGATAATAATATGATTTAGTGTTTTTGAGTCAGTCATTTAATTACTGTGTCCTTCAGTTTCCTCAAAAAATAGTGTTAGTTATTCCATCCATCTTTATACATTATTTTGGGCATTAATATTAATTAATTAATAAAATTATAAGTAAAATATAAGTAAATGGCTCAGGAATATAATTTTCTAAAACTCTTTAGAGTGATACATTATCTCTTGCTTCAAACATGCCCTTTACTTTAATAATGAGCTCTCTTATTAAATTCAAACAAATGCCATCAATCTATATTTAAACATATTACGTTATACTAAATTATTACAAAAATAATTTTTATTTTAGGCATTGTCCCTATAATTTATATGGAGAAAGATTATGTGAGTTTCTTGATAGGGTTTAAGAGATTGTACTGAGTAATTGCCTTTCACAAGCAACAGAGGTAGAGAGAAACATTGGTTATTTCAGAGCCAAATAACCAACTTGTTTTCCTGACACAGTCTTATTCAAATCTTTATATTTATGGTAACTCAGTTTCCAATTACTTTGTTTTGAAAAATCAGTACTACTCTGTGGCAGTTAGCAATTTACAGCTTCTCAGCTTATTTTCTGCTTTATTAAACTGGATTGTAACCCTATGAAAAGGTTGGATTTAGGAGAAACTGACAACTGAATCTCTTAATAACTCTGACTCCATGTTCCATTTGAATAGTTGTGTTGCTGTTGTAATTATCTAGTTATTAATAATAGGAAAGAAGCAAAGGGAAGGCCAGACATTATGGGCGTGGCCATCTGGGCAGCTTCACCAGGAAGATGTAACTTTATACTCCCTAGGGAACCACTGGTCCATTCCCCGCAGATCACTGAGGGAATGGACCAGACAAAGGGGAAGATGGCACATACACAGTAAAAGTTGGGGCGACATAACAACAGTGCTTACCTGTCAATCTAACCTGGGAACAAAGATAATTGTCCAGAGGGATGGAGCCAGTGCCAACCCATGAAAATGTGGGAATTCGTAGTCCCCAGCCAATGGAAATTTGCCCTCTTGTTCCTTTGGCTTTGCTCCTACTTCTTTGCACTTGCCCATGCTCTCTCATAGCCATGTGGCCCTACAAGCCTTGTGGCCCGTGGCCATTTGGACCCGCATGCAATGGATTGCTGCTGGAAACACAAGCTAAGCTAGCCTGATGCTGGACTGGGCTGAGCGGAAACTTGAGCAATGGCTTTATTCTTGGCTATGCTGAAGACACAGTTGGACTTTTTCCTTGGAGGGAAGGTGGGAGATGGGACTGTGGAAACTCAGGAGTTTTAATTGCACAGAAATAAAACTTTCCACAATACCTCATCATCCTGTGAGGGCCTCCATAAAGTATTACTCCAGAGGTATCCCAAGAAGTCTACTTCCATTGGCAAGAGGTGGGGACACAGAGAGCTCCCCACAAATAACAGTCTGACCTTTGCTTGAAAACACTGTGCTAAATCTCCCCTGGGCAAGTGCAATGGAATATAGTTTCTTCTCAAAACCTTATAAAATCACCTCTTGTTACTACTTAACCAGTAACTAGAGTCCAATCTCAATATAAATATAAGTAAATGGCTCAGGAATATAATTTTCTAAAACTCTTTAGAGTGATACATTATCTCTTTCTTCAAACATGCCCTTTACTTAGAAAGTCATATAGAAACATGAAAATATTCATGGAGAATATCTTCCAACAATTTATGGTGAAGAATACCAGGACATACTAGCAACTGATTAAGTCATTGCCCCATAGGGATTTGACAGTACCTAATCATGACCTCTCAATAAAACAAATTGATGGACAGTATACTAGAATATTACATGAGCTATAATAGAGGGGGAAAGCCTTATAGATCTGGTGGCCAAAAATATGACTTGATTTACTATAGTGAAAAAACACAGCCTTCCTCCCAGTTTCTGGTCATCAACATAGAGTACCTTGATTGAAAGTGAGTCTGGACCCTCTTAGAAAAGAACGCTGCACTATTGCAGAAAGTATATATTGCAAATATTCTTTCAAGCCATTTTCAAAGGAAACAACAAACATTTATAAGTGTGCCTGTGTACTGCATTAAGGATGTGCCCAACATTTACAGGAATTACACCACTGGTTCCAAATTTACAATAATTTCTGAAAATCCAAGAGCCTCTGTCATTGTACCCCATCCTAAAGACACTAAGATGTTTATAAAATACTAGAAGCCCAGTGCAAGAAATTCAGGCACTGGGAGGGTCCCTCAGCCCTACCTGCACCCTCTCACAGTCCAGGATCCCTCAGGGGATGTCTGTCTGCAGGCTTGAGGCTGAATGGCCTTCTGCTGCTGCACAGCCTGCTGCTTGAGCTTCAGCAGCTGCTGCACATGCACAGGCTGCACCACCATGGTCTGTCCTGAGAACACCATCAAGTGACTGAGTCAGGCACGAAGGCAGGCTCACCCTAAGTTCACTGTGCTTCCCTGAGTCACCGAGCTGTTCAGGCTGACTGCCTTCTACAGAGAACGGCACCGGGATCAGGTCTTAGCTGGCAGTCAGACATCCGTCTTGTAGTCCGGGACCCCTCGAACTACAAGGCACCAAGCTGCAGGCAGCCAGGGAGGAGCCCAAATTGGGGCCGGGCACCATGCTGCTCACACTCATCCCAGCTCGCTGCACCTGCTGCCACTGCTCAGTAGTGCTGCAGCGGAGTCGGAAGAGGTTCCCACTGTGGCAGCTGCGCTCCCCAGCTGTAAGCCCTGCTTCTGGCTTAGCGGCACTCCCCCTGTGGGAGTGCACTGTCCACCAGGGGGCAGCTCCTGCATTGAGCATCTGCCCCCTGGTGGTCAATGCGCATCATAGTGACAGGTTGTTCTGGTCATTCCACCATAAAGTTGCTTAGGCTTTTATTATATAGATAAAACTTCCATGTTTACAAATAAATATTCAGCTCCCTATGGCCATCGATATTTTGGTACCAGGTTCACTTTCTAGACTCACACTCCTGATATATCATCAAAAACATTCTATTCCCAGACAAATCACTCTTTCTAAAATTATTTTTTTAAATCATGTATTTTTATGTTCCAATGACTTTACACATTTTAATTGTTCTTATAGGAATGCTTTATTTAATGTTTTCACTTATGTTTTCACTTATGTTCCTCTAATTTTTTTCTGAGACTAAGCTCATTTTGCAACTTGGTGATATATATATATATAAAATCTTTATTTTTGAAAGTTTACATAGGTCCTATTTTTCTCCCCATTGACCTCTTCGAGCCCACTCCTGCCTCATCCCGCAGGCCCTCACCACCACGAGTTATGAATATATGCATACAAGTTCATTGTTTGATCTCTTTCCACCCACCCTCCCCTGCCTTCCCTCTGAGGTTCGGCAGTTTGGTGATGTTTAACTGTACCTAAGGAAGTCTAAGTTAGGAATCTCCCTTCACTGTTAACATCCACTCTTCTTAATCTGGTGATAATTAATGAATTGACAATGAATGGTAGTCATAAATAAAAGCTCCATGAGCTCACAATAAAGAATATTTTCTTCAGTGTTGAGAATTGCCTAGTAAAGAAGCCAAGATAAAGGGCAAGAATTGCCAGAAATTAAATAAGTTATCTAATTTGATTATTTGAATTATTATTTGTATTTTCTTTTATTTTTGCCACCTGTTTAAAATCTCCTCTTAAACAAGAATAATGTTGGTGTGACAGATTTTAACTAGGAGTGGTTGTAACTACCTGGGACATGATTGATGGGGTACCACTCTTCTCTTTGAATAGTACCTTTGTATTTATCCTAGTAAATTGACATCAATGAGATTAGGGAAATTATCTTTTCTCACAGTCCTCCAGTGTCTGGAGTACAGATACTGAAGTCCCGGACACTATGTACATATCCCAAGGACATACACAATACTGCTACTATCTTTCTGAAATTCCATCTTTTAATCATTCTGGCTAAATATTTTCTGTCTACCTCTTAAACCTGAGTTAATTAATTAAGTAAACTAACACTGTCTGAGAATCTAAAAAAATAAGGTATGTATTTTATATTCTCCTGCAGTCAGTTTCCAGTCTGATAGGAAGTTCAAACTTCATCCGTATTTGGTTGCTAATGTTTTCTTACATCAATCCCATTACTTGTCCTGTCATAGTGGTTCTATTCCAGCTCTCATCAAAATTACAGTATGATTTATCATACATATTTTTAAAAACCCAATGTATGCATCAATAAAAAACAAATGAGTATAATATTAATAAATTATTTTATTATATATTTACTATTTGCCAATCACTGTATTATCTTATATATTTTAGAGACTCATAGTAGGTACTGGCAACATTCAAAATATCTCTGAAGAGTCATAGTGCCCTGGCCAATTTGCTCAGTGGTTAGAGCATTGACTCATAGAACAAATGGTTGAGGGTTCGATTCTAGTCAAGGGCACATTCCCCAGCCCCTGGGAGGGTTGCATGTAGGAGCCAACCAAGCGATGTGTCTCTGCATGTTGATGTTTCCCTCTGTCCCCTTCCTCCCTTCTATTCTCTCTAGAAATCAATGGAAAAAAATAACTTTGGGTGAGGAATTAAAAAAAAAAGTCATATTAAGTGAAGCTGCTAATTGTCCCATGACATCTAACAAAACTTATTATTACAATAATTTAAATACAAAGAAACACGAATCCTATTAAACTGAGTGGACTCACCATATTGGTAACTCCCAGTGAATCAGATTCTTCATAGCCCCATCCTCTTGAGTGTGGGTGGTATTTATGGCTTGCTTCTAACTGATAAAGTATGGCAAAGGTGATGGATGTGTCTCCCATGATTAGATTAAAAACATATACAAGGTTTAATCTTGCTAGATTGCTGTATAGCTATTCCACTACCTTGAAGAACTAAACAGAGATGATGTGAAAATGTCCAATGAAAGTGCCTTCGGGTGGGGGAGTGCACCCGGCTTCTTGGACATGAGGATGGCAGACAGCCAACAAACAGTGAGAAAGCAGGGCCCCAGCTTTATAGCCACAAGGAAATAAATCCTGCTAGCAACTTGAATGAGCTTAAGAAGCACATTTTTCAGATTCCATCCTCCGCATGAAAAATAAACTGACACCATTTTATAGTCTTTTTTTGTTCTTGGTTTTTTTGTTTTGTTTGTCTTTTGTTTTTTTTTAATCCTCACCCCAGGATATTTTTCCATGGATTTTTAGAGAGAGTGGAAGAGAGTGGGAAAGACAGAGAGGAACATTAATGTGAGAGAAACTCATCAATTGATTGCCTCCTGCATCTGTAGGAGCCCAGACCAGGACCCGGGCTCGGGAGGAGCCTGCAACTGAGGTACATCCCTGAATGGAACCCAGGACCCTTCAGTCCTCAGGCCAATGCTCTATCCACTGAGCAAAACTGGCTAGGGCTGAATCCCTGAACAGAAGGCCCACCTAAGCTGTGCTTGGACCCTTAACCCATGGACATTGTAAGATAATAAATAGGTGTTTAAGCTACTAAGTTTCTAGCAATTTGTTGCAAAGAAAGCCTAATACAGAGCCATCCCAGGAGTAAAACTTTAAATTTTGGTCTTTTAACGCTCACCTTCTTCAGTAAACAGTGATTATTTTTCACCCTTATAAATTCCCAGATTATCATAATTTTTAAATTTATTGATAATTTTGAAATACATACATATTTAGGATGTCAGTAAACTTTGAGCATAAAACTGAACATTTTTACCCCACTGCCCCTAAATATTAAATAATAATAACTTGAAAAATCTCTACAATCCAGATTTAACATTATAGTATATTCAAAAGTATATAATTTAAGGTCAAAAAAATTCTTAACTTTTATGTGTCTGAAAAATAATAATTTAACAGAACATGGTGATGGGGTTTTTATTATTGTTTTTGTATTTAAAGAGTCTGGGGGGCGGGGGACCGGGGTATAAGGACACATATGTAATTCCTTAATCAATAAAGAAAAAAAAGTCTTTGAGAGAGGGTTCCTTTTTCTCCACATCCTCTACAGAACTTGTCCTTTGTTGATGATAGCCATTCTGACAGGTGTGAGGGAGTACCTCACTGTCATTTTGATTTGCATGTCTCAGATGATTAGTCTGTTGAGCATGCTTTCATATGTCTCTTGGCCTTCTGTATGTCTTCTTTCGAAAAATGTCTATTTAGGTCCTTTGCCCATTTGTTGATTGGATTGTTTATCTTCCTTTTGTTAAGTTATATGAGTTCCCTATGAATTTTGGAGATTAAACCCTTATCAGAGATAACATTGGCAAATATGTTCTCCCATACAGTTGGCTGTTTTGTTGATGGTTTCTTTTGCTGTGCAGAAGCTTTTTATTTTGATGTAGTTCCATTTGTTTATTTTCCCCTTAGTTTCCATTGCCCTAGGAGCTGTATTGTAAAGATATTGCTACAATGAATGTCTGCTGCTATTTTGCTGCCTATGGATTCTTCTAGGATTTTTATGGTTTCCTGTCTTACGTTTAAGTCCTTTATCCATTTTGAGTTTATTATTGTGTATGGTGTAACTTGATGGTCTAGTTTCATTTCTTTGCATGTATCTGCCCAATTTTCCCAACACCATTTACTAAAGAGACTGTCTTGACTCCATTTTATGCTCTTGCCTCTTTTGTCAAATATTAATTGAGCATAATGGCTTGGATCAATCTCTGGGTTCTCTGTTCTGTTCCATTGGTCTATATGTCTGTTCTTGTACCAGTACCAGGCAGTTTTGAGAACAGGGGCTTTGTATGGATGCATATGAGCATAACCAATGGACACAGACAGGGTGGGGAGAGGGCATGAGGGCATGTGCTAGGGAATGGGGATGGCCGGGGAGAGGTCAATGGAGGGAAAAGGAGACTTGTGTAATACTTTAAACAATAAAAGAATTAAAAAGAAAACAGAAAGCATTAGACAAATGGGCAAAGATAAATAAACAGAAAAAATGTTAAGAGTCTGTGAGGGATGATTTAACAGAGGATAATCTTGGTTGCTATGCAAATTTTCCTTAGTGTAACTTGGGTAGCTTGTTATTTTCCCCTTAGATTATAGAGATTTATTTTTAATATTAAAATTTTAACTTTCTTGAAGTATTCTTAATAATATCACTACATACTAGATATAAATGAGAAATGCTCTCCCCAATAATAATAAATTCATAATAAGAAGCACTTTTTGAAATTATCAATTAATAAATATTTCTGTTTATAAATAAATATAATAAAATTATTAACTTTTAAAATTTATCAATGTGTTTTCTATTCACATTTATTCATTTAATACACTCATTTAGAATTTCATCCTCAATGAGCTTTCCATTCATGCCTGTTTTGCATTTATTTTCCTGTTTTCTCAATATCTGAGTCATAAAAGTATGCATAATGGGAATAATTACTCCTGTTTCTGTGCTCTTCCTTTCACAGTGCATTTAAAAATTATAGTCTATAGAAGAGTGACTTCCTTTTCCTCTGAAATAACTACCATCAACAAGGTGTTTATTGGTGGTAGCATGGTCCATTAACACAATCTCCTAGGATTTGTACTATGACGAACAGATTCTGGTAGGGAAGAAATATCCTAGGCAATGAAAATATAATCTCTTTCAGAACCATTACCCTCAGCAGTCAAAGCTTTTAAAATAGAAAACACTCCTATTTTCAAGATTTTGTTTTCACTAGGTGATCAGACATTTTAAAAAGCAGGGCTGAAATAGGGAAGTAAAAGTTGACATTTTTACTTCCTTAAATAAGTTCCTAAATGGACTGACACATTGAAGGTTGTTGGAGCTACTAAAGTAACCTTAGTCTTTTAAGAAAAATTATAATATAAAAAGTTTCACTTTTAAATGCTTGTTTAATATCCTTTTAAGAACTCATTTGTGACTTCTGTTGCTAGTACTAATTAAAACTAGATAACTTGGAATGCCTGCCATTTGAAAAAATGAAATGTACTTATATTAATTACTAAGAAGTTACAAAAGTAAAGATCAGATAGAGTCCAAAAAGGAAATTAAAGGAGGTCTCCTGGGAGAACTTGAACTTCTGTCATGATGGCTGTCTTGAGGTGTAATGGATAAAGATAATGATTAGGTTCTGTCCAAGATGGAATCTAACAAAAGCTCCAAGGCATCCACAAGATACATGAACACACGTGCTCAACACTGTGGTCAGTGTGGGCTACACAATCAATGTAAATGTGAAAAAGCAATAAATACTTTTTAAAAAGGGCAATAATAAAACTTGTCTATTTGGATATTTTAATAAGATGGAGGTAATAGGTTTCCCTTAAGAATGTGTAACACTTAACAGACCTCATATGATTTTTTTCCCATTTTTAAACAGCTTTATTGAGGTATAACTTACATACAGTAAGCTAAATGTATGGAAAGTGTACCATTTGAATAGTTTTGACATTCAAACCTGTGAAACCATCATTGTAATCAAGACAATAAATATATCCATCACCCCCCAAAATTTCCTCATACAGAATTACACTACTTTGTATCAAAGATATACAAATAAACAAAACAGAAATTAAACAAAGCAAAATAAACTTAAAAATTAAATAACATTAAAAAACATAAACTCTTCAAGGAAATTTTAATTAGTCCTCCAAGCTAGTACTATGCTTGAGAGAGGAACAGATATAGGCAAATCCTCTCTGAAAGAGTATAATTTAACACTCTGTCTCAGTAATCTCAAAATTACAAAAAAAAAAAGTCAGTTAAATATTTTTAAAATTATAAACCGGGTAGGAAAAAATGTACCAAAAGAGAATGTCAGAAATTAAAAAAAAAAAAAAGGCAAAAGGCAACAGTATAAGGCACACAAAGCCTTTAGGGATTAAAGTAATCAAATACATATGTCCCTTGGCTATCTGTATGTCTACTTTGGAGAAGTGTCTATTTAGGTCCTTCGTCCATTTTTTAATTGGGTTGTTTGTCTTCCTTTTGTTAAGTTGAATATATTCCTTATGTATTTTGGAAATTAACCCCTTATGAGATATATCATTGGAAAATATATTCTCCCATGCAGTGGGCTCCCTTTTCAGTTTGTTGATAGTTTCTTTTGCTGTGCAGAAGCTTTTTATTTTGATGTAGTCCCGTTTATTTATTTTCTCCTTAGTTTCCCTTGCCCTAGGAGATGTATGAGCAAACATGTTGCTATGAGAGATACCTGAGATTTTGCAGCCTATGGTTTCTTGTAAGATTTTTATGGTTTCCTGCCTCACGTTTAAGTCTTTTATTCATTTTGAATTTATCCTTGGGTATAGTGTAAGTTGATGATCTAGTTTTATTTTTGCATGCACCTGTCTAATTTTCCCATCCCCATTTATTAAAGAAACTGTCTTTATTCCATTGTACGCTTTTGCCTTCTTTGTCAAATATTAATTGAGCATAATGGCTTGGGTTGATTTCTGGGTTTTCTGTTCTCTTCCATTGGTCTATAAGTCTGCTCTTATGCCACTACCAGGTAGTTTTGAGAACAGTGGCTTTGTAATATAGCTTGATATCTCATATTGTAATCCTTTCAACTTTGTTCTGCCATCTCAGGATTACTGCGGCTATTCAGGGTCTTTTTTTATTCCATATGAATTTCTAGAGAGTCTGTTCTAGGTCTGTGAAATATACCATTGGTATTTTAATGGGGATTTCATTGAATTTGTAGATTGCTTTGGGTAGTATGGACATTTTAATGATGTTGATTCTACCAATACATGAACACGGTTTATTCTTCCACTATCTCTTTTTTTAAAGTCCTGTAGTTTTCCCCGTAAAGATACTTTACCTCCTTAATTAAGTTTATACCTACGTATCATAAATTTTTTGTTGCAATGGTAAATGGGATTAAATTTTTAGTTTCTTTTCTGTGAGTTCATTATTGGTGTTTAAAAGTGTCATTGATTTCTGGGTGTTAATTTTGTATCCTGTTAAATTGCCAAATTTATTTATTAAATCTAGTAGTTTTCGGTGGAGTCTTTAGGGTTTTCTATGTACAATGTCAAGTCATTTGTGAATAATGACAGTTTTACTTCTTCTTTTCCAGTTTGGATAGCTTTCTCTTCTTATTGTCTGATTGCTAATATTTCACAAAGGAGGCAAGAGCATACAGTGGAGTCAAGACTGTCTCTTCAATAAATGGTGTTGGGAAAATTGGACAGATACATGCAAAAAAATTAAACTAGATCACTAACTTACACCATACACTAAAATAAACTGAAAATGGATAAAAGATATGAAACCATAAAAATCTTAGAAGAATCTATAGGCAGCAAAATCTCAGACATATGTCATAGCAATATCTTTACTGACATATCTCTGGACAATGGAAACCAAGGAATAAATGAACAAATAGGTCTACATCAAAATAAAAAGCTTCTGCACAGCAAAAGAAACCATCAACAAAACCACAAGAATGTCCACTGCATGGAAGAACATATTTGCCATGTTACATCTGATAAGGGTTTAATCTCCAAAATTTATAAGGAACTCATACAACTTAACAAAAGGAAGATAAACAATCCAATCAACAAATGGGCAAAGGACCTAAATAGACACTTTTCAAAAGTGGACATACAGAAGGCTGAGAGATATATGTAAACATGCTCAAAGTCACTATTCATCTGAGAGATGCAAATCAAAACGACAGTGAGGTACCACCTCACACCTGTCAGAATGGCTATCTATCATTAACAAATCAATAAAGGACAAGTTCTGTAGAGGATGTGGAGAAAAAAGAACCCTCATACACTCCTGGTGGGAGTGCAGACTGGTGCAGCCACTGTAGAAAACAGTATGGCATTTCCTCAAAAAGTTAAAAATGGAGCTCCCATTTGACCCAGTAATCCCACTTCTAGGAATATATCCCAAGAAACCAGAAAGAATTTATGCACCCCTATGTTCATAGCAGCACAATTTACTATAGCTAAGATTTGGAAACAGCCTAGTGCCTATCAGCAGATGAGTGGATTGAAAAATAGTGGTACGTCTACACAATGGAATACTACACTGTTGTAAAAAAGAGAGAATGCTTACCATTTGCAACAGCATGGATGGACATGGAGAGCATTATGCTAAGCAGAATAAGCCAGTCAGAGAAAGATAAATATCACATGACTTTACTCATTTGTGGAATATAATGAACAACATAAACTGATGAACAAAAATAAATCCAGAGACATAGAAGCTTTGAGCAGACCACCAAACCTCAGAGGGAAGGCAGCATATTTGGGGGGGGGGAGGGGGGTGGAATAAGAGATCAAAGGATTTATACCCATGCATATGAGTACGCAATGGACACAGACAATAGGGGTGGAGGCATGTGCTGAGGCACGGGGGCATTTGAGGAGAAGTCAGTGGGGGACAAAGGAGACATGTAAAACTTTTAACAATAAGTAATTTTAAAAAAGAGATAAATTATCAAAAAGGAAAAAATAGGGGTTCATAATTTATCACTAAATAAACTGAAATTCTAAGATTTGAAGTAACTGGCTCATACTCCTAGAGCTAGTAAATGATGAAGTCAGGATTAAAACTCTGATGTTTCTGGTTGGTTTCACTGAACCAGAAAAGTCTGTACTTCAGTCAAAGCAGTGAGCTGCCTTTTCTTCTGCTGGAGTTAACCAGGGCAAGGTAATGCCTGTGTGTGCATCAAGAAAATGCATCAATGGATCCTATGCATATTCTTCCCAAAACACACACTATGCAAGAAGTAGAAAAAAACCTAGCAGGTGTTAATCCATTCCTAATTAAATTAAGGACAAAATATCTTACAAGTAATTCCTCAAAACAGGTACTTTACAAAGAGTGCTGAATAAATCAGCATGACTTCACAGTGTGGTGGTGCAGAGGCACAGCTCCCATACTTAAGTTTAATCACTTAATGTCTTCCTGGAAAATTGGTATGCTAAGAGTATGTTCCTTTATTGGGTTGAATAGAGGTTCCCAAAAATATATATATATCCTTGTCCTAATACCCAGATCTTGTGAATGTTACCTGTTTATGTTATAAATCTTGAGATGAGATCATCCAGAATTTCTTGAATAGACCCTAAATCCAATAGCCAATCTCCGTATATGAGACAGAAATGGAGGAAACACAGAGAGACACATGAAGAGGAGGAGATAATGTGACTGAAGGCTGATCTTGGAGTGATACAGCTTTGAGGAATGCCCACAACCCCTGGAAGGGGAAAGGAAGGATTCTCTCCTAGAGCTTGAGTTCTGACCTCCTTGAGTTCTGCCACCTTGAGTTCTGCCACCTTGAGTTCTGACCTCTGGCCTCCAAAATTGTGAGAGAAGAATTTTCTGTTGTTTTAAGGAATCCTATTTAATAAAGAGGGAATATGCTAATTGACTGCCATGCCCTCAAAGATGACGGCACCCACGGCCACAAGATGGCAGCATCCAGTCCCCTCAACCCCACTGTACATCTGCCTCCAGAGTCCCCCAGTCCCCTCAGCCCCCCAGCCGCCCAGGGCCAGCCCAAGGTGCAGGCAAGCCTTGGATGGCAGCTGCCCAGCCACCCAGGGCCACCTGAAGCTCAGGTAACCAGGGCCAGCCGAGGCTTGCACTGCCGGCAGTGGCAGCAGCAGAGGTGTGATGCGGCGTTGCCTTCCCCTGATCACCGGGTCGCCTCCTGCCCCTGAGGGCTCTCAGACTGTGAGAGGGGGCAAGCCGGGCTGAGGGACCTCCCCCCCCCCCCGCTCCAGTGCATGAATTTTCATGCACGGGCCCACTAGTAAATAAATAAATACATGTTGAAATAAATATTTGGCATTTTCAGGTCTTTTTGATATCTTCAGTCACAATGTCAATAGTGATTCTAATAAAAACTACAAACATATCTTCTTGGTATATTTTATTGTTTTAAATAAAATGAAGTGCTACTTCCTTCAGGAGATGACCAGGAAGCTCATTTTCTAGTAGTTTCCTTGAAATTCAATCAAATCAGCAGTATTGGGCATCAAGCTTGTCAATATACAGAGGGGTATCAACTTTAACTTTATGGGAAAGGATTTCATGGCTACAAATAATCATCATGACATCATTAGGGTCTTTTGTAATTATAGCTACAATAATTACTGTTTATTCAACCTCTGTGCCTAGCATAGAGTCAGGTAATTTTCCTATTATATCTCAGTTTATCTCTCAACAAATATGAAAAATACATTGATTTTCTTTATTTTTCAGAGAGGCAAATTGCAGCTCAATATTACACAGCTACAACTAGCTGGGCCAGGATTTGATAGTTGTCTAAGGGTTTGGTAACTATTCCCATAACAACCCTGTCAAGATAGTAACAAAATGACAGTAGTCTAAGTGATGAACTATATTATATGTAAGCTGATTTAATCATTGTTTCTGTTAAAGTTCTAGTCAAGATAATTGTAATAAATGGATTTGCTGTGTAAGTTATGTTTAATCAGCACACACAGATTTGATTAAAATTTAAATATCATCTACTTGTATCCTGTTTCATTAGAGAAGGATATATGAATAAGGGAAGGGGATTACAAGGGAAGATTTTTTAAAAAAGTGAGCAGTACACATTTGATGGTTATAAAGTTAGAAAATAAGTAAGTCATCCCTAAAAAGAGGGACTCAAATATTAGAAGCAACCATTGAAAGGTACAATAAACTATGACTCATTGTGTTATCCTATCTAATAAAGAGGGAATATGCAAAATGACCATCATTCTGTGACAAAAATGGTGACACCCACAGCCAATAAGGAGGGAATATGCAAATTGAGGTTTACTCCACAACAAACCTGGCGGCAGCTGGGCCCGGACCCTTGCGTTGTCATCAAGGTGACAAAGGCAGGAGTCCTTCCCCACCCCCGCCACTCCAAGCCAGTGGGGAGCATGCACGGAGAGCCTCAGGGCCATGAAGAGCCTCTGGGCAGGACAGGCGGGCTGGCAGAGAGTGGCCTGTACTCCCCACATGGCGGCGGCGGCAGCCGTGAGTGTGCCAAGCAGAGCCTGTGGGCCGAGCTGAAGTAGTGCCTGCAGGCCATCAGTGCTGAGGAGTGGCCACACAAGTCCTGCCTCCTGGCCCAGAAGGTGCGCGATTGCAGGGACAGCTACTGTGGCGGGCCAGATTGACATCCTCCTAGCAGCGCCACAGGGGTTTGCGGATCTGCACAGCTGCAGGCCTCTGTTGGGTGCATCCTCTCCTCCCCCCTGGCGTGCGAACATCCCCAGCTTTCACCCATGCGCACCTGCAACAGTCCTGGACCTTGGCATGCGCAAGTTGCCCCCACCCCTCCGCCGCACTTCCATCAACCCCAGCATGCCTACATCCCCCACAGGACATGTGCATGTCCCCTCCAGCATGCTCATATCCTTTGGATAGTGTCTGGGTGTTCTGGGTGCTGAGGGTGGGAGCCTATGAGAGGACAATGAGAGGGCGGAGTGGTGATGCCCTGTTCCCACAGAGGCCAGCACAGCGAGATCACCTCCATGGGGCTAATGCAGGTGCTGAGTCAGGAGCAAGTGCAGACAAAAACACCTGGTGGGCGCCAGCGGCCCCTCCGCTGAGGTGCCTTTGGTCAGCGTTCCAGATCGGGAACTCAGAGGAGGCGCGGAGTTCTGTCCTCTCAGTGAAATGGTGGGAGAGTTGGGGCAACTGCAGAGGAGGAATGTGCACTTTGGGTGCCGGCACCCATGAGCAAAGGCTGCCCTGACTGAGCCTCTCTCACTCGGGGCCTAGCGCACTCCTGCCGGGCAGCGGGTGACAGGACATGCTTTTCCAAGTTAATGAGAGAAAACATTGATTCTCCTGCTGCCCGCAAAGGTGGGAAGTGGAGTGGAGAGACATGCGGGGAGTGAGTGAGGTTCCCTGTCTGGGGGTTCCAAATCCGACGTTGTTTCCTTTCGCTGCTGACTGGAGATATACAGGGTGTTCCCCCCAAAATTTATACACACTTTGAATACCTACTAATTCCAATGGGTTTAAGCATGAAAAGGAAGAAACAACAATGGAGCTGTCATCTGTTAAAAGTGCGGGCGGGCCCAAACTGGCAGTCAGACATTCCCCAAAGGGTCCTGGATTGGAGAGGATGCAGGCTGGACTGAGTGGTCACCCGTCCCCTCCTCCCATGCATGAATTTTGTGCACCGGGCCTCTAGTTTTAAATAAACAGTGGTAGAAAGGAAAACATCTTTTCTGACATACCTAGGAATTCAAACTAATTAGAATAGGCATTTGTTTATAGTTTTAGTAATTCACTTATAAAAATTATGGTATGGCATTTTGAAAAGATTGGGGGTTTGGAATTGACTCTATGTTCAGATTAAAACACTGCCATTTATTGTTTTAGCTGTGTGATATTGGGATAGTTATTTAAACATTTTTTAAAATGGGCATAATGTCAACCCCATTCCAACTTCTATAAGTTTGTTGTGAAGTTACATGGGATGTTAGATGAATGTAAATTACCTCATTCTTCTTAAGTACTCAATTAATGTTATAACCCTTATGGTTCTAGAGAAATTGTACACTGGATTATTAAAAGTTTTTATGACCATAAACTTTATAGTTTAAAATAAATTGAATTATTTTCTTCAAAATGCACTAAGTTGTTGTCAGACTTGTGCATACATTTTAAAACCCCTAACAAGGCATATGTACTGATCGCTAGTAATTTATGCGAGCTATTTACATGACTTAGGGAAAAAAGTATTTTTCTATTCCACAAGTATCAAACATATTATTTCTCTTTTAGGCATGAGGAATAGGCCAAAAATTAAACCCCTCATAAGAAATATGTATAATTACATAATTTCCAATCCCTGAAGCAATAACCTATGATGAAAGATGCAGAATAAAATACATCAGGGTTTGAGATGATGCTTGTCACTTTAAACATCCATTTGTAAGTGTATTTTGAATATACTTTAGATTGACTTATTTATAATTACTAATTATTACTCTAATTCACCTATAATTGCTATAATTATCTTATTCATAATTAGAGCACTAAAGACCCACTTAAGGTCTCACTGGATGGTTCCTAATTTTTGAACTGAGACTGCAGAAAGAGGTTGAGAGGAAAAATCTTATAATGGTTGCTAAGACCTTTCAGGCTTCCTTGGGTTACAATAGTGAGGTCTGAACAAATTTGATAATTCAAAAAGAGGAACAGTGGAATTGTATTTATCCTTCTTTATTGTTGCATAGATAGTTTTAAAGTACTCCTGTTTCTCATTGTCCTGTTTTATTACTTCGAAAATACTTAACAAAGTGGTACTTACTGATTTTGATTTTGATTTAAGACATTTTTAGATCTACTTACTGATCTGTTGTTTTTTATTAAATATTTTTAGTCATACTTTTAGAAGCTTGTTATTATTATTTCTATCAAATGTGATTCACTTCAAAAAGCTAGAATTGCAAATGACAGAACTCATCTAGCTCGATTTTGCTGTTTTTGTGTGAAATTACTCCAAGCATTACATATGCTTTCTATTATGCACCAGTTCACAAGAAACACTGAGTTTTTTAAAACACTGAGTAAAACAAAATTTTTTTCTTTGACACTTTCAGTAGTCCTCAAGAACAAAATTAAAATGAAGAATGAATGTAAAATAAATGTTTAATACACCATACTCTCTCTGATGAAAGCCATTCCCAGGGGCCTCATTTCTAGAAACACCTGAAATGGATCAGCATCTAACTCTAAACAGGTTGCTAGCTCAGGCTGAGATGAGGGAGATATCTTTACTTCCACTGACTTATTAGAAGCTCTATAAAAATTCATTTTGTGAGTAAAGAAGGCCATACAACTGAGCATATATAGGCCACTGATCAAATATTTTGTAGCAATGGGAAAACATACATTTTTAAAGAATTCAAATGCAGTGTATTGAATCAAATCGGATTTCATTTAATCACAGTAAGTGGAAATCACATGTGAGCTTCTTGAGAGGCTTTTGCTTGTATTAAACCAAAGTATTCAACCAAAATGATTGATCTGAGTGATGATGATCTTCGTGCTTGTTCTGATAGTCATGCTTTAGTCTTAAAAGCTTGGAGAGATTGTGTGTGCATGTGGGGTGTGTATGTGTGTCTTCTATGGCTTAGTTCAAGTGCACTTAATTGAAATATTTGTAGCCATTACTTGAAGAATCAAAAATGAGACAGGCCAAAATAATGTCATCGTTATTTCAAATTATAAAATATTATTCAATGTATATTCATTATATTTAGACAATTTAGTCAGAAATTCCTGTAATATTTATGTGCCCCAAAATTTATTAAAGGCATTTAACAACTTACAGCTAATGCATAATTTATTTTTATTTTTTAAATTTCTTTATTGATTATGGTATTACATACGTGTCCTTATTCCCATATTACCTCCCCCATTCATGCCCTTACCCACCTGCTGTCTGTGTCCATTGATTACGCTTGTATGCATGCCTATAAATCCTTTGGTTATTCTCTCGCCCTTACCCCCACCATCACCTACCTTCCCTGAGGTTTGATGTTCTGATCAATGTTTCTCTGCCTCTGGATCTGTTTTTGTTCATCATTTTAAGTTGTTCATTATTTTCCACAAATGAGTGAGATCATGTGATATTTATCTTTCTCTGCCTGGCTTATTTCACTTAGCATAATGGTTGCCAGCTCCATCCATGTTGTTGCAAATGGTAGAGAACTCCTTCTTTTTTACCACAGTGTAGTATTCCATTGTGTAGATGTACCACTGACTTTTAATCCACTCATCTGCTGATGGGCGCTTAGGATGTTCCCAAATCTTAGCTATTGTAAATTGTGTTGCTATGAACATAGGGGTGCATATATCCTTTCTGATTGGTGTTTCTAGTTTCTTGGGATATATTCCTAGAAGTGGGATCACTGGGTCAAATGGAAGTTCCATTTTTAGTTTTTTGAGGAAACTCCATACTGTTCTCCACAGTGGCTGCACCAGTCTGCATTCCCACCAGAAGTGCAAAAGGGTTCCTTTTTCTCCGCATCCTCGCCAGTACTTGTCATTTGTTGATTTGTTGATGATAGCCATTCTGACAGGTATGAGATTGTATCTCATTGTTGTTTTGATTTGCATCTCTAGGATGATTAGTGACTTTGAGCAGGTTTTAATATGCCTTTTGGCCTTCATTCTGTCTTCTTTCGAAAAGTATCTATTTAAGTCAGTTGCCCATTTTTTGATTGGGTTGTTAAACTTCCTTTTATTAAGTTGTATGAGTACCCTGTAAATGTTGGGGATTAAATCATTATCGTTGATATCATTGGCAAATATGTTCTCCCATGCAGTGGGCTTTCTTATTGTTTTATTGATGGTTTCCTTTGCTGTACAAAAGCTTTTTATTTTGATGTAGTCCCATTTGTTTATTTTCTCCATAGTTTCCATTGTCCTAGGAGCAGTATCAGTGAAGAAATTGCTTCAGCATATGTCTGTGGATTTCTCTAGTATTTTTATAGTTTCTCATCATATGTTTAAGTCCTTGATCCATTTTGAGTTTATTTTTGTGTATGGTGTAAGTTGGTGGTCTAGTTTCATTTTTTTGCATGTATCTGTCCAATTTTCCCAGCACCATTTATTGAAGAGACTCTCTTGATTTCCTTTATGTTCATGCCTTCTTTGTCAAATACTAATTGAGCACAGTGGTTTGGGTCAATTTCTGGGTTCTCTATTCTGTTCCATTGGTTTATATGTCTCTTCTTGTGCCAGTTACGGGCTGTTTTGAGGAAAGTGGCTTTGTAACACAGCTTGATATCTGGTATTGAGATCCCACCTACTTTGTTCTTTCTCAGGATTGCTGTGGCTATTTGGGTTTTTTTTTTTATTCCAGATAAATTTTTGAAAAGTTCGTTCTAGATCTGTGAAATGTATTGTTAGTATTTTAATGGGAAGTGAATTGAATTTATAGATTGCTTTGGGTAGTATAGATATTTTGATGATGTTGATTCTACCAATCCATGAAAACGGTATGTTCTTCCATCTGTTTATGTCTTCCTCTATCTTTTTTTTTTCAGTGTCCTGTAGTTTTCCGTGTATAGGTCTTTTACCTCCTTAGTGAAGTTTATTCCTAAGTATCTTAATTTTTTTGGTGCGATGGTAAATGGGATTGCTTTTTTAGTCTCTCTTTCTGTAAGTTCATTATTGGTGTATAGAAATGCCATAGATTTCTTGATGTTAATTTTGAACCCTGCTACATTGCCAAATTCATTTATTAAGTCTAATAATTTTTTTATGGAGTCTTTAGGGTTTTCTATGTACAGTGTCATGTCATCTGCAAATAAGGACAGCTTTATTTCTTCTTTTCCAATTTGGATGTTTTTTATTTCTTCTTCTTGTCTGATCGCAATGGCTAATTCTTCCAGCACTATGTCAAACAGGAGTGGTGAGAGTGGGCATCCCTGTCTTATTCCTGTTCTTAGCAGAAATGGTTTTAGTTTTTGCCCATTGAGTATGATGTTGGCTGTGGGTTTGTCATATATGGCTTTTATTATGTTGAGGTATGATTCTTCTAATCCCAACTTGCTGAGAGTTTTTATCAAGAAAGGGTGTTGGATTTTGTCAAATGCTTTTTCTGCATCAATTGATATGACTGTGATTTTTATCTCTCAATTTGTTTATGTGATGTATCACGTTTATTGATTTGCGAATATTGTACCATCCTTGCATCCCCGGGATAAATCCTACTTGGTCATGGTGTATGATCTTTCTGAGGTAGTGCTGGATCCGATTTGTTAGAATTTTGTTGAGGATTTTGGCATCTATGTTCATGAGGGATATTGGCCTGTAGTTCTCTTTCATTGTGTTATCTTTATCTGGTTTTGGTATTAGGGTGATGCTGGCTTCATATAAGGAGCTTGGAAGTGTTCCTTCCTCTTGAATTTTCTGGAATAGTCTGAGGAGGATAGGTTTTAGTTCTTCCTGGAATGTTTGATAAAACTCTCCTGTGAAGCCTTCTGGCCCTGGGCTTTTGTTTGCTGGAAGCTTTTTGATGACTGCTTCGATTTCTTCCTAGTTATCAGCCTATTGAGATTTTTGAAACTTCCTGAGTGAGTTTTGGAAGGTTGTATTTTTCTAGGAATATGTCCATTTGCTCCAGGATGTCTAGTTTGTTAGAATAGAGTTGTTCATAGTATTTTTTTTAACAATCCTTTGTATTTCTGTGGGGTCTGTTGTTATTTCGCCTCTTTCATTTCTGATTTTTGTTTATTTGGGTTCTCTCTCTTTGCTTCTTGGTGAGCCTGGCTAGAGGTTCATCAATCTTGTTTATCATTTCAAAGAACCATCTCTTGGTTTCATTGATCTTTTGTATTTTTTTTTGTCTCTATGTCATTAATTTCTGCTGTGATCTTTATTATTTCCTTCCTTCAGCTCACTGTGGGCTTTTCTTGTTGCTCTCTTTCTAATTCTTTGAGTTGTAGAGTTTGATGATTTATTACCATTGTTTCTTGTTTTTTGAGGTAGGCCTGTAGAGCTATAAACTTCCCTCTTAGGACTGATTTCATTTGTCCCATATCATTTGCATTGTTATGTTTTCATTGCCATTAGTCTCCATGATGTTTATAATTTCTTCTTTGATCTCATTGGTAACCTAATCATTGTTTAGTAGCATGGTATTCAGTTTCCAAGTGTTTGAATATTTTGGAATGTTTTTATTACAATTTATTTCTAATATTATGCCATTGTGGTCTGAGAAAATGCTTGATGTGATTTCAATCTTCTTGAATTTGGGGAGACTTTGCTTGTGACCCAATATGTGGTCTAGTTTTGAAAATGTCCCATGTGTATTTGGGAAGATCATATATTCCGTGGCTTTGGGGTGAAATGCTCTGAATATGTCAATTAGGTCCATCTGATCTAGTGTGTCATTTAGAACTGCTATTTCTTTGCTGATTTTTTGTCTAGAGGATTTATTCATTGATGTCAGTTGTGTATTAAAGTCTCCTACTATGATTGTATTTCTGTCAATCTCTCCCTTGATATCTTTCAGGAGCTTTTTTTTTAATCTATTTGGGTGCTCCTGCATTGGGTGCATATATGTTTACCAGGGTTATATCCTCTTGTTGTATCAATCCCTTTATTATTATAAAGTGGCCTTCCATATCGCTTCTTATGTCCTTTACTTTGAGGTCTATTTTGTCAGATGTAAGTACTGCTACCCCAGCTATTTTTTTAATTTCCATTTGCCTGAAAGATGTTTTTCCACCCCTTCACTTTCAGTCTGTGTGAGTCCCTTTTTCTGATGTGGGTCTCTTGTAGACAGCATATATATGGGTCATGTTTTTTTATCCGGTCAGCCACACAATGTCTTTTGATTGGAGCTTTTAGTCCATTTACGTTTAAAGTTATTATTGAAAGGTACTTGTTTGTAGCCATTTTTTTTGTGTGTGTGTCTGTGTTCCTTCTTACCTTTTTATTTCTTCTTTTTACACCAGTCCTTTTAGCACTTCTTATGTTGCTTGCTTGGGAGTGATACACTCCCTTAGTCTTTTTTTTGTCTGTGAAGCTCCTTATTTCCCCTTCAATTTTGAATGATAGTCTTGCTGGATAGAGTATTCTTGGATTCATTCCCTTGGTTTGCATCACTTTGTAAATTTCCTTCCATTCTTTTCTGGCCTGATGTGTTTCTGTTGAGAAATCATTTGATAATCTAATGGAAGCTCCCTTGTATGTAACTTTCTCTCTCTATCTTACAACCTTTAAGATTCTCTCTTTGTCCTGAATATTTGTCATCGTAATTATGATGTGTCTTGGTGTGGGTCTTTTTGGGTTCATCCTGTTTGGGACTTTCTGTGCTTGTGTGAAATTTTTCTTCATCACATCAGGGAAGTTTTCTGACATTATTTCTTCAAACAAGTCTTCTAATCCTTGTTCCTCTTCCTGTTGTTCTGGAACCTCTATTATTCATATGTTGTTTCGTTTCATGTTGTCCCATAGCTCCCTTGGGCTCTCCTCCTATCTTTTATTTTTTTTCTCCAATTGAAATTCAGTTTGGCTGTGTTTTGCTTCCCTGTCTTCTAATTCGCTAATTCGGTCCTCTGCTTTGCCTAGTCTACTGTTGAAACTTTCCATGGTGTTTTTTATTGCAGCTATATCACTCTTCATTTCTTCTTGATTCTTACATAAGTTGTTGATTTTTTTCATCCATTTCTTCTTGATTCTTACATAAGGTGTTGATTTTTTTCTTCCATCCAGTTTATGAACTCTATGACCCTTATTCTGAATTCTTTTTCTGACATATTGCATGCCTCTGTTTTACTTAGCTGCTTTTCTGGCGATTCCTCCTTTTCTTTCCTTTGGGGGTATCTTTGTCTACCCATTTTTGGTCTCACTGACTGATCTAGATGTCAAGTCGTGCAGGGCTGATCCTTGGGTGGCAGAGGCTTCTCGGGCTCTGGTTGCTCCTCGGGCCATCACAGTAGCAGCTGCTTCTCAGTTGGCAGTGGCTCCTCTGGTGGGTGCTGTTCACAGCAGTGGCATCTCCTCTGGCAGGTGGGGGAGGCTGCTTGTAGAGCTGCAGTTTCTTGGACAGGGCTGGGCTGATTATGAGGTTGCTGCTCCTCAGATGGGAATGGGTTGCGAACAGCTGCTGCTCCTTGGACAGGGTCAGCTGCTCACGTGGCTGCTGCTCCTCGGACAGGGGCAGACTGCTTGCCTGGCTGCTGCTCTTTAGATGGGGGCTGGCTGAGTGCTGCCGCTGTTCCTCAGATGGGGTGGCTGTTCATCATGCCACCGCTCCTTGGACAGGGGCAGATTTCTTGCAGGGCTGTTGCTCCTCGTAAGGGTGTGGGTTGCTTGTGCAGCTGCCTCTCCTTGGACTGGAGATGGGCTGCTTGCATGGCTGCTGCTCCTCAGGTGGGAGTGAGCTGCATGTGCTGTTGCTGCTCCTTGGACAGGGGCAGGCCACTCACCTGGCTCCTTCTCATTGGTCAGTTGCATCCTGCATGTGGGTGCTGCTCCTTGTATTAGTGCAGACTGCACAGGGCTGCTGCTCCTCGGACGTGGGCAGTCTTCTTGTGTGGCTGCTGCTCCTCATAAGGGGGTGGGCTGCTGCTCACACAGCTGCTGCTCCTCGGATGGGGGCAGGTGCCTTGTATGTCTTGCTTGTTGGAATGGGGTGGGCTGCTCACACTGCTGCTGCTCCTCAGATGGGGCAGGCATCTCACACTGCTGCTGCTCCTCAGATGGGGGTATGTGGCTCATGCAGCTGCTGCTCCTTAGAAGGGGGTGGGCTACTCACACAGCTGCTACTCCTTGGATTTGGGTAGGTTGCTTGCACAGCTGCTTTTCGGACAAGTGCAGGGTGCGGGCTTCATACAGCTGCTGCTCCTCAAACATGGGATGGCTGTGTGGGGGGCTGCTGCTCCTCAGTCATGGGTAGACTGCTCGAGCGGCTGCTGCTGCTCCTTGCATGGGGTGAGCTGCTTATGTGGTTGTTGCTCCTCAGACAGGGGAACTGGCCACTCACACAGCTCCTGCTCCTTGGACAGGGGCAGGCCACATGAAGCTGATGCTGTTAGGCCTGGTGTGGTTTGCTCGAGGGGCTGCTGCTCCTTGGACAGGAGTGGGCTGCTCACATGTCTGCTGTTCATGTGGTTGCAGTGCCCTGGCCTAAAGCATTGGGATGGTCAGAGGGGAGCGTGTTTCAGAACTCACAGGTGCCAGCATCCAGGGTGGCTGGAGCCTGGTTGACTGTGGGATCACAGCCGAGATAGCAGGTCCCTGGAAGGGGTGTCTATAGAGTCCCAGGTGTTATCTGAGGGCACTCTGGGTGGAGTTGGGGCTGGGCACCCAGTTACAGCAGCTCTCCCCTTCAGAAAGGCTAGGCCTCTAAGGACAAGCTGGCCTCCTGGTACTGTTTGCAATGGTAGCAGAAGCTGCCTAGTTAGGTGAGCCCGATTAGCCTGCCCCTGAAGGTCCTGTGGGATCTAACTGTGCCTCACTCACACACACACACACACACACACACACCACCTGACCACACACTCCTCTTTTACTCACACACTCATTCATGCTCTCTGCCTCACTGCTGCATTCTTTCTGCCTCTATAGTTGGGTCTGGGGTGTTATTGACCCTTTTCTGGATGGAGTTTCCTCTCCAGGTGTCTGGTTGTGTGGCTTGCTCTCAAGCTCCTTGGCCAGACAGGATAAAATTCACCTCAACAAGACACAACACAAAGGGAACTAAGCACAAATGTACTCACGACACCAATAACCCCAATATAAGTGACCACCTGAGAAAAGAAAGTTAGGGGAGAGAATAGAGAACACAAATTATATCAAAGAGAGAGAAAAAGATAAGGGATAAAAGACAAATGAAGAAAAAGAAGAATATATATATATATATATATATATATATATATATATATATATATATATATATATTCTGCCCCAACCCTGTTTGCTGGGTGTTTGGTGTTTGTTTGTTTGTTTGTTTTGGTTTATCTATTGGTTCTGTGATGTCTTACATATATATATATATATATATATATATATATATATATATAGACACCACAGAACCAATAGATAAACCAAAACAAACAAACAAACAAACAAACAAACACCAAACACCCAGCAAACAGGGTTGGGGCAGAATCTGTAGAAGCTGAGCTTATATACTGAAAATAAAATTAAGAATTGGATGAAAATGGGGAGGACCTCAATTTAGTATTGAGGAATTAGAAGGGGAATAAGTGGATAAGAAGAAAGAGAATGAGAAGGAAATAATAATAAATTTATAAAAAATTGATTTCAAAAATGATATAAAAATTAAAAATAGCAAATAAAAATAAAATATAGTGATGTAAAAATAATGCAAAAAGAAATAGAAAATAAAGCAACAAACAAAAATAGGAAAACCAAGAAAAAAGAAGAAAAGAAGAAAAAAAAAGAAATACACAGATAACAAAATAAAAATAAATAAATAAAAGCGAAAAAAGTGAAGTGTTGCTCCTTTGGCTGGCTTATGATCCCAGTCATCTGTACTGTACTGTTTCTCAGTTTCCCGTTGCTGGGGCTGTAGATTTCTCTTTAGGCCAGTTCCTGTGACCTCTCAGGGAGTATTCAGATTCTTTTGTGTCATTCAGGGTGAGATCTGGGTATGGCTGTATTGGTTGCCTGGAGACTGGAGGGAGGGGCTATCTCTCAGGAGAAAATGTCAGCCAGGTTCAGGTCTGACTCAGCATCAGACTCACTACCACCTCTCCTGGACCGCTGCCTACTCTCCCCAGATTCCACAAGTCCACACCTTCTCCCACACCTCAGCCATAGGTAAGTGTCTATATCTGAAAGGTCCTATGAACTAGGTTCAGTGAAGAAAAGCACAGGCCGCAGAGCGAGGAAGGACTGCATCTCTGCACTCTCCTCTCTTGCCGGCACTGCGCAGTCCGGCCAGCCCTTCAGGGATACCTCTGAGCTCAGATCCAGAATCCAGAATCCAAGGTCCAAAATCCCTTACCTCCCGCAGTCCCGTGGACCCTTTTTTCACAGTTAGATGCTTTGCCTGTCCTCAGGGAGGCGGCTTGGTTGGTGTGGTTTCTCCCTGACCCTCTGGGCACAGAGGTCTGGCAGACTCTCCTGCCTAGATCCTTAATTTTACCTTTATCCAGGGGAACTCTGCCCTTCCTGGCTGCAAACTGTCTCACCAGCTGCGTCTCCTTTGCCAATTTGGGCTGAATTCTATTTGTTTTGGCCTCTCACTCTATTTCCTCTGAGACAAGGCTCAGGACATGTCCTCCTATTCCACCACCATTTTGTCTCTCTGCTAATGCATAATTTTAATATATAAGTTAATTGAAGTGCATGGACTTATTCTGCTTCTAAAAACGTAATGTCATGCAATTTTACTTGGAATCCAAGTTAATTTTTCCAAGAGGAATAACATTTTAAAGGTGGATTTAGCAAGCTACATTATATATATAACTTTGAAATTAAGTTTTGAATTCCTAGTCACCTTGAACTTAAATGTTAAAAATGTAAGATAAATGCCCATTGTTATGTTTAAGCTTAAGGATATAAAATTGATTGATTTAATCAGGGATAGTTTAAATCCCATGATCATTCTCATTTAAAGTTACTCATCTTATAAAAAAGATAATTTTGGGTAGTTGTGGAATATAATGTTTGAGATCCTGGCTACTGGACTCACACCCCTGAGACTGAGACAGTTTAAAAATGATGAGAAATTAGGGCAGCAACTTAACAGTCTGTAAATAGTATCTGGTTTCTATTTGTTTTGTGAATTAAATGGTCTCTCTTTATAAAGCATTTAAGTTGCTTATCATGTGCTACTATATATAGATAGATATAGATATAGACTTAGATATAGATATATAATTATTATTATGACTAACATTTTTCTAATTAATAATGATATAGGTAATTGCATCCCTAGAGGGATATGGATTTCTACTGCCAAGAATGTGGTGAATAGAAGAAGAGACAATTGATGTAACGATAAATGGTGAAGCACATGAACACAATAAATTTGGTGTCCAATACTACCCAAACAATCTACTCTCAAATTAAGACTGAGAGATAATTTTTGACACCAAATAACTTTGAAGAAAAACATTAGCAAGGCACACAAATGCAATTTTATGAACATAACTTTTATGAAGTTACTAGAGGCCCAGTGCATGAAATTTGTGCATGGCGGGGGGTGTCCCTCAGCCCAGGCTGCACCCTCTCCAATCTGGGACCCCTCGAGTGATGTCCAACTGCCTGTTTAGGCCCAATTCTGGCAGGATCAGGCCTAAACGGACAGTCGGACATCCCTCTCACAATCCAGGACTGCTGGCTCCCAACTGCTCGCCTGCCTGCCTTCCTGATTGCCCCTAACTGCTTCTGCCTGCCAGCCTGATCACCCCTTAACCACTCCCTTGCCAGCCTGATTGATGCTTAACTGCTCCCTTGCCAGCCTCATTGCTCCTAACAGCCCTCCCCTGCAGGCTTGATCATCCCCAACTGCCCTCCCTTGCAGGCCTGGTCCTTCCCAACTGCCCTCCCCTGCTGGCCATCTTGTGGAGGCCATCTTGTGTCCACATGGGGGCAGCCATCTTTGACCACATGGGGGCAGCCATCTTTGTGTATTGGAGTGATGGTCAATTTGCATATTACTCTTTTATTAGATAGGATAGAGGCCTGGTGCATGGGTTGGGTCCGGCTGGTTTGCTCTGAAGGGTGTCCTGGATCAGGGTGGGGGTTCCCTTGGGGTGTGGGGCGGCCTGGGCAAGGGGTCTGTGGTGGTTTGCAGGCCAGCCACACCTCCTGGCAACCCTGGGATCTGGGATATTTATCTTCTATAATTGAAAATTTGTAACCCTAAGCGGAGGCCAGGACCGGCCAGGCTGGGTGGGAAGCTGGGCTTCCTCCATTGCTGGGGCAATCCAAGCCTCCTGCTTTCTCCACGTCCGTGGCTGCTGACCTTTTTGTTGGGATTTATTTATCTTCTATAATTGAAACTTTGTAGTCTTGAGCAGAAGCCAGGGCCAGCCAGGCTGGGTGGGAAGCTGGGCTTCCTCCATTGCCGGGGCAACCCACGCCTCCTGCTAGCTCCACCTCTGTGGCCACAGCCATCTTGGTTGGGTTAATTTTCATACTCACTCCAGATTGGCTGGTGGGCATGGCTTGTGGGTTTAGTGGAGGTATGGTCAATTTGCATGTTTCTGTTTTATTAGATAGGATAAGTGAAACACAATTGAATTCTAGGCAATAACAACATAGGTATACACAGGAATATTAAAAGCATGCAGCACAGAATAATTTAAAGGGCTCAGATTGGAGACTTTAAACAAAATTTTCTGTCTTTATAAGGATCTTATGTCCGTAACATTAATATATATATTAATATATATATATATATAGACACATACACACACATACTGTGTGGCCAGATTATTATGATCTCTGAATGCATATATATATATATATATATTAGAGGCTCAGTGCATGGGTGGAGTCCGGCCAGGAGAAGGGACATGGGCAGTTGTTCAGCCTGCCTGCTGGTCAAACTCCTGGTCAAGGGGACAATTTGCATATTAGCCTTTTATTATATAGCATATACACTGAGTGGCCAGATTATTATGCATTCAGAAATCATAATAATCTGGCCACCCTGTGTGTGTGTGTGTGTGTGTGTGTGTGTGTGTGTGAGTGTGTGTGTGTGTTAGAGGCCTGGTGCATGAAACTCATGCACAGGTGGGGTCCCTAGTCTTGGCCAGTGATCAGGGTCTATCGGGGCTGTCTCGCCCAGTCCTGTTCAGTGCTGGGCCAGCCGCCATTCAGGGCCTGCTAGCTGCCTGTTGGGACCTGCTGACTGCTGCTGTCGGCCACCAATGGGGCCTGCTGGACAGGGGGAGGTTTGCCTGCTGGAGGAACGGACCAGAGGAGGTTGGCTGGCCGTGGGAAGTTGGCTGTGGGAGTGCACTGACCACCAGGGGAAGCTCCAGTATTGAGCATATGCCCCCTGGTGGTCAGTGCACATCATAGCAACTGGTTGACAGGTCATTCCAGTTGTTCTGGTTGTTCCAGTCATTTGGTGGTAACAGCAGCTTAGGCTTTTATATACATAGATAATTTTTAGAGCAAGAAAAAGTTTATTAATTGAAAAGGCCTAGCTCAAAAAGATGGGAGAACTAAGTTCTCAAATATATCTTAAGACAGTCTGGAATCAGAAATATTTTATTGTTAAGGAAAAGGAGGAAGGGAGAGGTAAGAGGTAAGTGCAGGCCTTAGACAGGTAGGTGTTAAAAGTCATTATTTTGTGCATATTTCCCCACCTCAACAGCAATATATCATTATTGCAAGTGCAGATAATGTTCTATACAAATACCCAAGTTTGTATGTTGCAGTGAACATTTATAGTAAAAAATATATAGCAATATAGAATTTTAAAATTAATAATATTTAATTTTTATTTAGTGCATATTATTGTTAAGGACTATAATATGTATTTACAGAAATTACCACAAAATCCTGTATAGTAAGTATATTACCAGAACTATCCTTGAATCAACTTTAATTGATTTTAGAGAGAGGAAGGGAGAGGGAGAGAGAGATATAGAAACATCAGTGATGAGAGGGAATCATCAATCGGCTGCCTCCTCATCTCCCCACTCTGGGGATTGGCCTTGAAACCAGGGTATGTGTACTGACCAGGAATTAAACCAAACTGTAATCTCCTGGTTCATGGATCAATGCTCAACCACCGAGCAATTGGCCTGGCAAAATTCACTATTTTTTAGTGGATAATTTAATGAGCTATGAAAGCATGTCTTTTTGTAACCAATACCACTATCAAGATATGTCACTATTACTTCTATAACCAGCAATAAAATATGAAAGTAAAATTTTAAAATACTATACATAAGAGTATACAAACCATGAAGTATTTGGTGATAAATATAATTAAGTATGTACAAATGTATATACTGGAAACTATAAGACATAGCTAAAAAGAAGCAAAAGTAAGCCTAAATAAATCAAGTTTTACACACACACACACACACACATACACACACACACACATATGTAACATATATATATACTGAGTGGCCAGATTATTATAACCACCTGACCTTTGTAGGCAAATTAGACATGCATTGTATGGATATGGAAGCTGAAGCCCTGTTCAAACACCTTTGCTGTCTGCAGTTACCAAGATAAAACATCTCCAATTCACACAGGAACACAAGTATTGGGTAGTCGAGCATTGGAAAAAAGTCATGTGGTCCGAAGAATCATGTTTCCAGTTGCATCATGCAGATGGCAGAGTGAGAATTTCACGGAAACAGCATGGAAGCATGCACCCCACATGCATGAGTACAACCCTTCAAGCTGGTGGGACCAGTGTTATGGTTTAGGGCATGTTTTCCTGGCATGATTTGGACCCTTTAATTCATGTGGAACAACGTCTGAATAGCAAAACATACCTAAGTATTATTGTCGATCAAGTTTATCCTATCATGTTGATAGTGTATCCCAGTGGAGATGGCTTCTTCCAACAAGACAATGCGCCATGCCACAGTGCTCCTATTGTGCAGGAGTGGTTTCAAGAACATGAGGGAGACTTTTCCTTGCCTAGGTGGCCCCTACAATCACCAGATCTGAATCCAATTGAGCATTTGTGGGATGAAGTTAAATGAGCCATCAGGGAGCTGGTTCCACAACCATCAAATCTCACAGAACTGGACAGTGCTATTCATCAGGCATGGTGTCAGATTCCTCACATCACCTTTCAACATCTCGTGGAGTCAATGCCAAGAAGAATCACTGCAGTATTGAAGACGAAGTACTGATGGGGTGGTCATAATAGTCTGGCCCCTCAGTGTATATATATTCATGCTCACAGATTATTGGTGGAATCCATATTGCTATACACTTTGCTTGAATCTGACAAAGTAGTGTTATTGGGTCATAAACAGAAATGAATCTGTGAAAATAAATTTTTACTCTGTAGGTGGAATCAGCTCTTGTGTCTACATGGCCCATTGATTGATCAATACTTCTATATGATTTCAAATAGTTTTAGTATAATTCTCCTAGTACTGTGTTGTCTAATATTTTGCCTCTTTATGCCACAGTTTATTGTGTATGTTTTTTCTTAGTTCCCTAGATACTTCATGGAAAAGTCACTTTGAAGAGCTCACTTATCTCTCCAGGCCACTAGGGCAAGTGATCTGTATTTCTGCTTCAGTTCTGTGAGTGACAACTGCAACTCTTTAAGTGGGTCCTGAAGAGAGCATACTCAGTTGGTGCCTGCTTAACTACAAGGACCAATGGCTTCCTGGCGAAATACTAAATTTTTGAGTAAGCTTAATTTTAACATTTCTTCATTGTGCTGGTATAGAAATCTCATTTCTATTAAACATAGTTTTAAGCCAATATTAAAATTGATTTTGTGTATGGACCTAGAACAGAATTGACATAGTTTCTTATTTGTGCAGCAAAAATGTCTAAATGTGACATTTAGAGTTTTTCGTCATTTAAAAAAAATATATGTATATATAGTAGGAAATGAATGAAAAATCCTTAGTGATAGGGGAAACGCGTCTGGGACCTTAGACGCCAGTTATAAAAGACAGATTGTTACACCTATAAATTTGTCTCTCCTGGAACTGACATTCAAGGTCCCAGAGCCCTTTTTCCATTCACTGAAGATGTTTTATGCAATTCGTGCATCATACTGTATTTCATTCTTTATAAAAATGTCCAACCATTCATATTACAGAGACAGCCAGACACCTTGTCTACTTCCAAATAATGAAAAGGAGAAGTTAAAAGCGAGGGCAGAAAGTAATACACCTATAAAATATTAAAACACAAAAACAGTTATTTACTAATAAGTTTATTTACATGTTGATACAACAATTTTCAACCTTTTTTATCTCATGGCACACATAAACTAATTACTAAGTTCTGTGGTACACCAACAAGCATATTACATTTTTTGTTAATCTGATCAAAAATAAGGTATAATATTGATTGATTTAAAAAATAGTAAGTACCTGCTTTTTTTGCTCCAAAGTGACTTTCAACACACACACACACACACACACACACACACACACACACAAAACAACAACAACAAAACAAAACAAAACAACAAAAAAACCACAGGTAACTATATTTACATATAAAGATTTCTGGTACCAAGAATTAGCCAATCAGATGCAAACTTATTATTTGACATGTCCAATAAGATGTAGTTCTATTATATGGACCTATTTATTTATGGGCATTCACATGGGCCACTATTGTGTTGGATGTTTTTATTTTTTAATTTGACAGTCTAAGGGTCAAAAGGTCAGTGCTCCTGAGTAAATAGTCAGGTATTGTATGTTTTAAAAATCCTTGCCTCATTGGTGGGTTGAAAATCCTCTGTTAAGCCCTGACTGGTATGGCTCAGTTGGTAGAGCATTGTCCCATACACCAAAAGGTCCCTCGTTCGATTCCCAGTCAGGGCACATGACCAGTTGCAGGTCTCAGTCTCCAGTACAAGCATGCAGGAGACATCTGCTCGATGTTTCTCACATCAGTATTTCTCTCTATCTCTCTACCTCCCTCTCTCTCTAAAATAAATTTTAAAAAGAAAGAAAAAAATTGCTGTTAATACATTCAAATAAGAATACATGCTATGTATCTGACTTAGAAAAAGGACAAATACTGCAATTTTATTTGGTAATTTTTTTTTTGTAAAAGTCATTTGAACTGGTCAGTTTTTAACAATTTCAAATAAAACTAAACCTATGTTTGCTTAATGCCTTTGTGGCTTTGTGCTGATAGCCAATAAATGATAACTTTGAAGTTAAAATATACTCAATATAATCATAGCTCTCCACACCATGTAACAGAACTGAATTCTTCTTTTTATCATAATTTGACATTGAAAATTTGTCAACCAATTTAATACTGAAAGTTCAGTTTTCAAGTACTCAAATCCATATCCTTTTGTTTTGAACAAATACAGCATTTACTTCTCTATTGAAGAAGTACTACACTTAAATGATATGTCTATAGATAGGAATGACTGGCTGAATCACTAAGGAAGACTTTGATTTAGAGGATACTATGAGGGGAAAAAGTTTCCTCTACCCTCAAGATTCTTCTGGCTGGTCTAATAATGTAATAGACATGAGACAGATTAGCAAGAGAAAATAACCCAAATTCATACATGTGTATAAGAACCCTGCATATGTAAGAGAACCCGAGACTGCCACATGCAGGAGAGATTCAGAGATGGAAAGGGGGATTGAGGTATGTAAGACATGCTGAGCTAGGGATGAGGTAATGTGCCTTGAGGGCTTCAAAGGATCATTGCAGGAAGAAGAGCAGATGGTTAGCAAATACAAGTTTTCTGCCATACAGGTGGGTCAAAAAGGTTCTCTTCCATAATTTTATTATGAATTGTCCCATGCACCAGACAGTTTGTTACCCCTATGAATTTGAAAGATACCTATTTCAAGTTCCTTTAGGTAGTTAAATGAAGGAGCAAAAATTTCTCTTATGCCTGCAGCTAAAATTGCCTTTAGCTCGAAACGATCCACCATAGAGGCACATCTTAGGGTGGCTTATTCTGAACTTCCACAATTCACATGGATTTGAGTATTATATTCATTCATTATAGTAAAATGTGCCCATTTACCTGTGATTTCATATAGCATGTAGGATATTTTAGAATTTTTTTCTGTTTATTGAATTATATTAATAACGAGTTACTGCCAATAGTCAGAAGTTGTATTCATCTCTAGGCAAAGCCTAATTTATTATTATTTTTCAAAAAGCAATAGGGTAGAAATTTTAATACACCAACAAATATAACCAGAGGCTAGCTTTATATCTTTATATAAAAAGTGCCAGCCATATTTAGATGTTACTCTGGTGATTTTAGCCATTTGATTATGTTATTTTAGTGTTATGCTTGTAAAAAAAAAATGTTTTCCCCTATGTGTTCAAGAAAAACAGGAAACCTGAAATTTCAAAGGTCAATTCAAAGAATTTGCAGTTCCAAAATGATTAGGTGTATGTACTCTGCTCTTAACCATTTTCAAATAAATTGATCTCAGATGATTTTCAGTCATATTTGGTTGCATATAATATGGATTTTATAAGAAAGTATCCTGTTTTCCAATAGCAACATTAAATAATAATGGAGATTTGAGACAAGAATTATTAAGCATTATATTTTCAGTGTTACAATGAGGAAGAGAAACAAAGCTCATATATACACAGAAGAGATTGGTGGTTGCCATAGAGAAAGATGATAAGTGGAAAAAAATGGTGAAGGGGGTTATATGATAAAATTTCCAGTTATAAAATAAATAAATTATGAAGATGTAATGTACAGAATGATGACTAAAGTTAATAAGATTGCATATTTGAAAGTTGCTAAGAGAGTAAATTTTAAATATTCTAATTTTAAGAAAAAATCTGTAACTATGTAGAGTTACAGACGTTAACTAGCCAGTGTGGTGAGCATTTCATAATAAACACAAATGTCAAATCATTATGCTGTTCATCCTAAACTAATATAACATTATGTTTCAATAATACATCAATAACAATGAATAACAAGTGTGCTGAAAGAGGTTAATGGGGGAAAAAGAAGGACCTATGTAGTACTTTCAACAATAAGAATTAAAGAAAAGGGGGGGGGGAAAGAAAACAAGCAAACCAATTAAAAATTAGGCAAATATGTGAGTAGACACTTTACTTAGAAGATGTATGAAGTACACATAGCATATAAAAGATGTGAAAAATCATTAGTTATTTGCCAAATTTAAATTAAAATGATGAGATAGCATTATGCATCTATTACATTATGAAAATAAAAAAAACTGGCAAAGCAAAATGCTGGAGAGAATAAATCTCATGTACTATTAGTTGGAACACAAACTGTTACTACAAATTAGTTGTTTGACAGTTTCTTATAAAGTTGCAGTTACCATATCATGTAGTCATTTTACTTGTAATTGTTTACCAAAAGGAAATTATATATATTAATGTGTATGTGTGTCCATTAATAGGTGCATGGATAGAAAAATTGTGGTGCATTCATACAAAATATATTACTTAGAAACACTAAGGAATGAATTGAATTGTTGATACACATAACCGAATGACTGGATCCCCAAATAATTATGCTGGATGACATATATCAGACCAAAGAAAGTACATTCTGTAGATTTCATTTATATAAAATTTTAGAAACTTCAAGTGATTTCATAGTAAAGAAAGCGTATTAGTAGTTGCCTGAAAATGGTTGTATAGGGAGTCAAAAAGGGGCACAAAGAAAAATTGGGGGATAATGAATATGTTCATGACCTTGATTCAAAACTTTTAAAATATTCTGTGAGATAATCAATATATTGTAAATATGCTTACTTCTGGGAAAGTTTTAGATTTAGAGGAAAATTGCTAAGATGGAGCAAAGAGTTCCCACATACCTCAAATCCAGTTCCCCCATTATTAACATATTAATGAATATAATAAATTTGTTATAATAAATGAATCAATATAAATACCTAATGTATTTTCTCTGTTCCAGGTTCCTACACAGGATAAAAAGTATTGTTAATTATGTCTCTGTAGCCTCCTCTTGGCTGTGACCCTTTCCCAGACTTTCCCTGTTTTTGATAACTTGAGAGATTTGAAGGGTAATAGGTATTTTGTAGAACGTCAATCAATTGGTATGCGTCTGGTGTTTTTCTTCTGATTAGACTAGGACTATGGTGTTTTGGGACGAAGAATACAAAGGTAAAGTTTCATTTTCATTATGTAATGCCAAGGGTAGATAATATAAACATGAGTCTCTATTGGGAAATTGCTAAAAAGACTAAATCCTAGTCTAAAAAGCTACAAAGATGTTTTACACAATGGAGTAATGCTTACATGTATATACACATAAGCATTTTTTAAACATGTAAATTATTACATTGTTCAATTTCTATCCAATGGGGATATATATGTGTGTGTGTGTGTGTGTGTGTGTGTGTGTGTGTGTGTGTGTGTGTAAATTTAAGTGCAGACTAATTCATGCTAATTGAGAGGAAAAGAATCCTGAGTAAAATAAAAATTAAAAACATACACTAGTAAGTACGCAATATTTTATCAGATTCTGGCTAGTGATGGGAGGTGATTCTTCTTGCATCTTTTGGATGTCTGCATGGATTGTCAGCCTTGTTCTGGACTAGCTTCCGAAGGATGTTTGTATAATAAATGAAGTAACTGGTATAACAAATGGCCTTGGGAAGATACAGTGTTTCCCTCCTAAAGAATAAACTTAAGTAATTTCTCCCACTGGTGCAAAGTTTGCCCTTTGACGTTTCCCCAAGCTTGGGGTTCCTCTTCTGTGACACATACCACTATGTGTGCAGAATCACCCAGATGTCTGTGCATCATCACATGGGTCTTGGGCAGCAAGGACAAACTGATGTGAGGGTGAAGCTCATATCGCTGGTTGTACCACAAGCAGTAAAGTCCTTGTTGCTTCTGTCAACATCTATAAAATCATGGCAGGCTGAATTTTTAGCTTGTGAGTAAAGTAAAATCTTGGCCATTTTACAGTTATTGACAAAAATAAACAGATACATTCTTAGAATCTCTTCTACTATATACCAAAAATATATCTTCTTGTGGCTTCATTTTACAGACACAAAACCAAGTTGTAAATAGAAAGAGAATATATATATGGAACAAAAGAGAAAAAGGAAGGAAGGAGAAAAGGAAGGAAGGAAAGAGGGAAGGAAGGAAGGAAGGAAGAGGAAAGATAAAGAGAAAAGAAAAAAAATGACTCCATTTGTTATTTAATACCTTAAACAAAGCTAAGAAGTGCTTACTCCATCCTAGACACTCTTTAAGATATACAGTAGAGAAGCAAGTAACTTGGTGCCATATTTATGGAGTACACTTCCTAGTTATTCATAAAGAAAACAAAAATACAGATAATTATATATACTATGAAAGAAATTAGTACAATTGGAGAGAATGTGGTTAAGAGGGAGTTACATTAGATGAAGTAATAAAAATGTATTCTTAACTCAGAGACAATCTGGCACATGGTTTAGTGAAAGGAGGCCCTGCATTCCAGTAAAGAATATGATATTTCTTATTTGTGAGTCTCTGCAAAGAGATAACCACTCTCATACTTATTGATATTTTCTCTGATTGTAACAGGTTGACATGCTTAAATATATTTTAACATTGCAGAGCATGTACTAAAAGTTCAATATTATAACTATTAGTAATGCTTTACCAGAATTTGTGTACACCAATTTTGGTTTTGGTAGAATCAAAGTAGACATGGCCATCCTTTGTTTTTGCCTTTATGACTGTGTATTTTTTACAAGTACCAGTGTTCTTTGCTTATATCATAAGGTGTTGTGGTCAATGTCAAGTTGTCCTTGATAAATAAGTTTCTGAAACGTCTCTGGATCATTGTTTTATAAAACTATCTTAGTCATTCTGCAGGTATAAGTGTAGGGATTGGCCTTGAATAAATACTACCCTGGAGCAAATCAAGGAAACTAAACAGCCTCCCTTCTTTTACCTCAGATATTGTTTTCTTTTATATTTTCTCTACCTTTGGTAAAAAAAAAAAAAAAGTGGGGGTATATAATTGCATTTTTGCTAAGTGAACTCTGGGCTATTCAGAAATTGTTTTCTGTAGCATATAATTTAGAACTTTTAAAATAAGGATTTTTATTTAATAATTCCCAGAAGTTCTCTCAGTACTTTAATCTCCTCAAATCACAAGATCATAAATGCATGGACCTCATAGTCTCATGTTCAAATCTAGGGAACTATTTCTTGTAAATTAAATACAACTTGAATATACATCCTTTATAGTAAAAAAGATTATTGGAGGTAAAAAGTTTGCATATTTAATTTTAGATTTAATAAATAATATGATATAAATTAAGATTTGTGATGTTATATCTTAAAAAGTCAAAGTTTAGAAATAATATATTCTTTGTTGAAAATTCATATTTAATTTACTCTCCTATGTCACTGGCAATGAGAATATAGTAAAAAAAAAAAAAAATCTGATTTTCTAAGAGTCATGTAAGTAAGATCTAAAATTTTGGTCCTTTTATTCTTGTCAAACGCCCTCTGACCAATCTGTATTTCACAGATGTGATTTTACATTGCATTCATTAGAATCATCTCTGATGCTTGTTGAAAATTCAGATTTCTAAACTCCTAGATAGATATGCTGACTCTGAATATGTGTGATGGATTTTTATAAAAGTTTGTGAGGACCTTATCTGTACTTGAAATGTATACACCTATTGAATTAATGCAATAAAAATAAAATGTCTTACCAGGCTACTAGAGTGTTTTTAACTTAAATAAATGAAACAAATACATAAAATTGGTATATTTTTAGAATTTTTAATAAACTTATACCATCAGAGTACCAAATAAAAAGTTATAATGGTGGTGCCTGGCTGGTGTGTCTCAATGGTTGAGCATAGAGCTATGACTTAATAAAAAAAGTTATAATGACAAATCCTATATGATAAAGAATATGCAAATTGACCATCACACCCTCACAAGATGGCCTATGACCAGGCCAGCAGGGGGATTAGTGAGGGACGACCAATCAACTGAACAAGCAGGATGCATGGGGCGACCAGGCTGGCAGGGCAGTTAGTGAGGGACAACCAAACTACTGAACAAGCAGGCTGTGTAGGGCAACCAGGCCGGCAGGGGGTGGGCAGTAAGAGGTGACCAGGCTGGCGAGGGGGGCAGTTAGGGGCAACCAGGCTGGAGGGCGGGGGGTCGGTTAGGGTGATTAGGCTGGCAGGGGAGGCAGTGAGGGGCTATCAGGCTGGCATGCAGAGATAGTGAGGGGTGATCAGGTTGACGGGGGGGGGGGGAGTTATGGGCAACCAGGCAGGCAGACAGGTGAGTGATTAGGAGCCAGTGGTCAATGATTGTGAGAGGGATATCCTGGATTGGAGAGGGTGCAGGCAGGGCTGAGGGATACCCTTCCCCCCCACCACTGCACAAATTTTGTGTACCGAGTCTCTAGTAATAGCATAATATCTTATTTGCTAGTGGTATATTAGAGGGAAAGAATATGTATATAAAGTGTTTAGAAATTCCTGGCATATAGAAAGCACTCAGTAAATCATGATAAATGCAAATATGCAAAAAGACAAATACAAATTAAATATTCATAAATAGTAAGAAAGGGCTCCCTGGAGGTTGTATATGGCTACACACGGATTTATAGTGCAAGGAAAGAGAGCAGGAACACATGAGCTGAAATGTGGTTCTGAGTAATAGGTTATTTCATATAAGTACCCTGAACACTATGTGCAGGATAGAATGGGGAGTAAAATAAGGAGAGTGAGATCTACTAGTAGATATTCTTAAAGGTTCTAATCAAAGCTATCATGTCCTAAAGTACGTGTTTGTGTTTATGTGTATGTCAGGATGGGCAAAAGATGTGAGATGGAGCAAAATTTGGGAAGAAGCCACAGCTGTGAAAGGAGAGAGGGGTAAAGCAAGGTAACTAGTCCATGGAGCAGAGATCATGGCAGGTAGTAAAATCTGAAGGAGCAAATCACACAGAGTTTGGGTGTTCTGTGACTCAAGGGACACAACAACCCAAGGATTATCCCTGAAGTCTTTGATCTTGACCTTAGTTTTGGTTAGCAGGTGTTGGAGGAGGACATTAAAAGGGAGTGACTGATGGTTGACATAAGAGCGAATATATCCAGGCAATTGGAGGTTCCTCACTTCCTTCTCTGCCCACCATCCCCACACTAGGATTGTTTTAAGGACATAGCCTAGAGAGAGCAATGTGATGGTGAGACCATTTGGGCTGAATACATGACTGAACCCAGTTAAACATTCTGTACAAACTTTAAGAGTCTGTGGATCGTGCAGAGATCTCCTAGTCTTGCAGCTCCCAACACTAGCCCTGTATATAACTTCCCTTGCTTACGGAACCTGCCACCTTCCCATCTGGACTGTCCTGCCTCTTGCTTTGATCTCTTTTGCCCTACATGTACAAAGGCAAGTTTCATATTTAACGCCCCCCCCCCCCCGACTTCCCAGTGAATTCCTGAATTTATGAACCAATAATTGGAGAGACAGTCAGGATACTGGGGGAAAAAAGCATTTTGGGGAAAGAGGAATGTGTAGGGGAAATCCCAACTTGGCCATCAACCTCTATGTGGGAAGGAATGGCCCAGAAACACCAGATGCTTTGATGCTTTTGCTTGAGGATATACAGTATATAATGCACTGAGACAAGGAGGAGGAAAGAGGGGCTGCTGCAGCAGATGGTCTTTAATGGTGGGCAGGGTGGCTGGCCCCCAATGCCCAAACTAGAGTCTGAAGCTCTGTTAGAAAGTTGAAAGAAGAACTGAGGTTAGAGAGGGACATGTGGGTGTCCACCACTGTGCTATCTTTGGGGCTAGCAGACAAGGTGGGAGAGCAGGATAATATACTGAAGACTAGCATGCCCTTTTGACAGCCAGGAGGGCATGAACTGCCATGGATTAAGGTCCAAAAGCAGTGACAAAGCCTGATTGTGGCCACCCAAAACAAGCCTTGTGTATAACTTCCTTTGCTGATTAAATGTGTCACTTACCAATCTGGGGTGGTCTGCCTCTTTCTTCAGGCTCACTCTGCCCTCTGTGTATGGGAGCAGTTTCAGACGTTTACCTGCAAACCCATAGTAGGTAATCCTAACTCTGGAGAATAGGAGGGCTGGGACTGTGCCCAAGTTTCCATTGGGAATGATGGTTTAAGGACTGAAGTTGATTTTGACCAGGTGATTCCTTTAGAGACTAAACTTTTAAGGCATAGGAAGAATATGCTAATTTCTTATTTAAGTATTCAATTATTACATATTTATTGACATTCTACTATCTTTCTTTATATTGATGGCTTTTCTCTTATTCCATTTATAGAAGGGATTGAAATAATGGAGAAGGGCCATAGAGGTCCTTACATTAATTTAGAAAACTTAATTTCCTGGTAAGTGAGGTTTCCTGGGGGTAAGAAGGGTGGTCACAGAGGTATAAATGTTGTCTCTACTATTCCTTCTCCACACCAATTAGTAATTCACATGGCTTCACACTTTATAGCAAAATACACAATTTAATAATAAAAAAACATTTCGCTTATATCAAAAGGTTAATTAATTTACAAAAGAGAAAATAGATTATTTTATAGAAATAAGCACAATTTGACAGAAGGAAGCATGTAGCTTATATGTTATTTGAACAAGTTTCAAACAGAATAAAGATATAAGCATACTTTAAGAGGCTAATTTGTATAATTTCTTTGTTTTTCCAGGCATCCCTCCATCTTCACTTTCTTCCAAAATCCAAGGTAGGATAACTGCTCATATAGCAATCTGAAATTCAAAGGTAGCATTTATGTCCTAGTTATGTAGTTAATTTTGCAGTTTGAAAGTGATTTGTTGTAATTTGTTGTCAAAATGAAACAGTTGTTTTTTATTTGGTGATACTGTCATTATCAAATCATTCTTAAAACAATTATAGCAGAGACTCCTTCCTTCCTTGCTTCCGTCCTTCCTTCCTTCTTTCTTTTTTTTCCCTTTCTTTTTAATCTCTGATGCTTAGACAAGTGCCTTGAAACCTTAAAGAGGGCTCAGTGAATATTCATTCATTATTGAAACAATATAATCTCAGCTTAGTCAAAAATTTCCAATTTTTATTCTTCAATTGCCATTTGTGTATTTCATCTGTGCTGCTTCCCTCTTGAGAGAGAGATTGGAAAGAAGTGAGGAGAGTCGTGAACAGATGTGTGCAACCATTTCTCTATCTCTGTGTCTGTCTAATGGTTTTGAATAAAATTTGAATCTCACAGCCCTTCCTGTCTTCTCCTTCACAGGAACACAACATTTTGTTAATAACTCCATGGAGGTGGTTGGTGCTTGTTTGCAGGTAGCCTCTGGGTTAAGTAATGTCTCGTCAATGTGGTATATTTTCATGCTGTGAGGGTTTCCCCTTTTCCTTAGATTTCTATAATCTATGTTTGCCAGACACTATCTAGATCAGTGGTTCTCAACCTTTCTAATGCCGTGACCCTTTAATATAGTTCCTCATGTTGTGGTGACCCCCAACCATAAAATTATTTTGGTTGCAACTTCATAACTGTAATTTTGCTGTTAATGAATCGTCTTGTAAATATCTGTGTTTTCCGATGGTCTTAGGCTCTACAGCAGCAGTTCTCAACCTGTGGGTTGCCTAAGACCATTAGAAAACACAGATATTTACATGACAATTCATTAACAGTAGCAAAATTACAGTTATGAAGTAGCAACGAAAATAATTTTATGGTTGGGGGTCACCACAACATGAGGAACTATATTAAAGGGTCACGGCATTAGAAAGGTTGAGAACCACTGATCTAGATGAACTATTTTATAGATGTTTGCCTAGTTTTAAAGTTTTTATTAGGGCTGATAACCTTTTCAAAACTAAATATCAAAGAGCATTTCATTTGTGGGAGAGGAATTTTTTACATGTTCTTATACACTCTAAAAATATAAACTTAAGCTGTGGTGTAGTAATTATGCATATTATATCACTTTGTGTTTTACTATTCTTGTATATATGCACATTTGCCTGAGGGTGTACATAAGATGGTTAGTATAAAAACATAAGCAGAGTGGGTGGGTGACACCAAAGCACAAACCAAGAAACATTTAATAAAATGTTTTACACTTGTTATTCTACCCCGATCACTCCGTTCAGGCGATAATCATAGAATGTGACTTTAAGATGGGAAGATATTTTACTTGCAGCAAATTCCAGAGTGATTGTGTGGGCTGCTTAGAACTGCCACTGGGTCCCCCACCTGATTAGACTGCTGATGAGGAGGCTCAAATACCTTGTTCTCTCCTGCAGGCCATTTCCTTTTAATTCCTTGTCAGTTCAGAGAAATTTGTATGATTTGATCCACTTTCGAATATGAATAAAACTTCTTATAATCTTTATTGAAATTCACATTATCAGAATCCTGCATAAGAACGAAGAGAGAGAGAGAGAGAGAGAGAGAGACTTTTCTTATCCCCTAACATAATCTAATCCTTAAAAACCACTTTCTCACTGAATTCTTGACTTCTTGATTGATATTATTATCACATACAATTTTTGAGCATTTGGAAAGTGTGAACAAAATTTAAAATCTTTTATTTATAACTTGCTTTAGATGTCTTTAGGAAAGTTCTAATGAAAACTAATAATTTTCAATATTGGGAAAAAATGTCAATAAAGTGATGTTTTCAACTGAAAAAAATCAATTTGTTGCTTTGTGAGGACTATTTTTAATTTCATTTAAGTGAAAATCTATAACTCATAACTTTTAGAATTTACTAATCTCATTGGAAAATAGCTAAATAATTGTGCTAAGAGGCCAATAGGGAACTAGTTAATTTTGATAATTTTGGAGTTTGAAAGTGCTTTTTTATAATTTGTTGTCAAAAATGGAATGGTTGGTCTTTATTTGGCAATAATGTCATTATCAGAGCATTATTTCAAAGAACACACATTTGAAGCCCAACTGGTTGGCAGCGAGGAATCTATTTACTCTCAGATGGGAACAACATCTACACTAATAAAAGAGTAAGATACAAATTGACCGTACCTTCACAATGCCCACCAGCCAATCAGGAGTGAGCATGCAAATTAACCCAACAAAGATGGGGGGTTAATTTGTATATGCAGGTGCTGAGTGGCCGGGGGCAGGACGGAATGCTTGCATCATCGCCATGGTGACAACACAGGCATTCCGCACTGCCCCAGTTACTCGGGGCCTCTGGGCAGCATGGGAAGGCGGAAAGGCGGCTCCGGGTGGAGCAAAGGCGTTGCCGGCAGCCAGGGGAAGGAAGGCCCATTCTTGCACAAATCTTCGTGCATTGGGCCTCTAGTACTATTAAATAAAACCATGTAATGCTTCCATCCCTTTCTCCCCAGTTTGATACTTAAGAACAGCGGATTTTAAAATCTTTATCAGGCTCAGAACACAGAATTGGTTGAAGATGCTGACTATGTCACCACTGTAGAATCTCAATCAGAAGTTAGAATATTTCATCTTAAAATTTACTTTAAAGGGCCCATGATAACAAAATGAAGATAAATCTGTTAAATGCCAGAAATATTGAAGCAATCTTTCAAACATGGTTTTCCTTTATATTATCTAGCCAAACACGATTCATGTAACCATTGAATGTGGACATATAATTCTAAAGGTATCAAAACAATAGTGATTCATTACATATTTCATATGCATTTCCTCATTTAATGATTTGAATAGTAAAAACTATAATAGTTATATATATACAGTGTCACATGACATTTTTGCTAAATTATTTAATGCAATAAAATATATTAAGTTCTGGGGAAGAAAAGATTGGTAAAATAAAATCCCCAGATTTTAAAGAGTTAACCACTTACCCTAAAGAGATATATCTGTAAATATACAAATATAATACAACTAGACGCCTGCTGCATGAAATTCGTGCAGGGGAGAGGGCGGTCCCTCAGCCTGGCCTGCACCCTCTCACAATCCTGGGTCGCTGGCTCCTAACTGCTCACCTGCCTGCCTGCCTGCTAACCCCTCGTCGCACCTAATCATTCGCCTGCCTTCCTGATCACCCCTAACCACTCTGCCTGCCTCCCTGATCACTCCTAACCCCTCTGCTTGCCTGCCTGATTGCCCCTAACCACTCTGCCTGCCTGCCTAACCACCCCTAATCACTTGCCTGCCTGCCTCATCTCCCCTAACCCCCCTGCCTGCCTGCCTGATAGCCCCTAACTGCCTCTGCCTCATCCCTGCTGCTGCAACTTCGTCCAGAAGGACATCTGGAATGATGTCTGGAAGGTCATTCGGCTGTCCAGTCTAATTAGCATATTATGCTTTTATTATTATAGATAAGAAATATTACTGATTATTACCTTTATTCTAAGAAAATTCAAATGGGAGCAGATCACCTATAGATGGAAATAATGACTGATGAGGCCTGGTGCCTCTCTTTTGGGAAAGTGACAGCATCTTTAATTATTTAAGGGGTATTTGTGTGACCCTGCTATTGTTCCTGGAAGTTTAATATAGGGTAAAGGGTTAGAATAAATGCCAATAGGCAAAGGGTAGGTTTTGTCTGTTGGCTCAGAGCTCCATCTATGCCCTTCTGTGCTTTGCTGTAGTTCAGGGGAAACTGCGTTTCCTAGATGCCCCTGGCAGCTAACTTCTCACTGCGGAGCATGGACGCAGTGGAGAAGTTCCACTCTCTGCTCCTCATTGGGCTCAGCAGGGGTGGGAGCATTGCGGGGGGCAGGGACAGGGGCAGGGGCAGGGGCAGCTGCAGGGGCGGTGCAGTCCGCAGGCTGCTGTCTTCCTTGGCAGCCCCGTTCCAATGGCAGCAGCAAGTTCTCAGCAGCCTCAGCAGGGCATGGTCTGGCTCCTTCATCCATGAGAGTGAGAATGGCTTCCTGTAGCTATTAAACTCTAACTTCACTTTTTTTTTTTCTTTTCTAGCCATTCCTTTTCAACCCTTTGGTAACCAATTCCCAATATTAAATTCTATCTGTTTGAAATACCTAGTGGGGCTCTATTTCTCCACTGATGCAGGTGAACCCACAGCCCAGCCTATGCAAAAAATAATATGAATGGGCGGGGAGGAGGAGGAGGAGATCATTGATAGGCCAGAAAAAAAAAGAAGAAATTATATAATAGGACGTCAGGGACAACATGCTATGATTTATTTTTTTGTTTGTTAATCCTCCCTAGAGAATATTTTTCCATTAATTTTGAAAGAGAGAAACAGAGAGAGAGAGAAAGAGACATCGATGTGGGAGAGACACATAAATTGGTTGTCTCCTGTATCTGCCCTGAACAGGGCTGAGGATCGAACCTGCAACCCAGGTTTGTGCCCTTGAACCTGAGATCCTTCAGTGGGCCGGTGGATGCTCTAACCACTGAACAACGCTGGCCAGGGCCATGCTATGATTTCTGATGTGAGCAGTTGCAGGTGGTGATAAGGCTCAGAGTACAGCCTTGAATATAGTGGCTGAGATGAAGTGAAAGTTGTAGTTTCACTGTAACTGATAATCTTTTAACTGGGATGTGACAGTGCTACTTGATTCATTTGGTTCACACAAGTGACTGTCAAAATAAGGAACAATAATTCCAGGATATGAGATAGGGAGAAGGATGAGGGCATGTCAGACTGTGCCGTGGAAGCTCAGAACAGGTGTCCCTGTGTGTTCTTCTCTCAGGCTCCGGGCTGTGCCTGTGTGCTGTTCTCTCAGGCTCCGGGCTGTACCTGGCCCCTCCTCCTGAGCTGGTCATGACCGTTAAAGGAGTCCTGACCTAATTTGCATATTTCTCTATTATATATATATATATATATATATATATATACACACACACACACACACACACACACACACACACACATATATATATATATATATATACACACATATATATATATAGATTAGTAAATGTTATAACAATGCTAAGAGAACATGGATGGAGAGAGAGCTTAATTATTTCTGGGGAAAATTGTATATTTTATGTGATCCTCATACTAACCTGAAAGATATTTCCTAAAGTTTATTCATGGGTTTTTCTCCCTAATATTCTCCTTCTCTCATGACTAAACCTTCACTAGAAACTGATTCCCTCACATCAGCACTAAAACATGGTTAAATCTCTCCCTTCCTAGAACACACATATATATGGACAAAAGTAACTGAGACTCAAGTTGTTGCTTATTTACTTTGGCATCTCTCTCCTTTCAAGCCCACCTACTCATCTTTTTATTTCTACGTACACTTTCTCTTACAGGAAGCTAAAGTTGTCACACGAAATAAAAAGTAATTTCTTAAATTAAAAAACTCAACAGTTTATTTTATTTATTAGATTCCACATAACAAAATAAACTGACAAAAATAGATCTAGAGACATGGAAACATGCAATACAGGATTCTCAGAGGGAAGGGGAAGTGGGAGGGAAGAGATCAACCAAAGAACTTATATGCATATATGTATAACCGATGGACACAGACAATAGTGGGGTGAAGGCCTAAGGAGGGGACAGGAATGGGGAGGATGGGAGGGTCCATGTGGAGGTCAATATATATATTAAGAAGGTAAGTGAAGTCTCTGGGTTAAATTAAAAAGGTGTATATTATGCTAATTTGTTGAAGTTAAATAAATTGAAAATTATTCACTTGTTTTCAGCATATAGCTTTCTGCTCCTGTTCACTTACATATAGATACATATATGTAGAATACATTTAAATTTTAATACTGATAATTTAAAACATGCGAATAAGAATCATCTCTGTATTCTTGTATAAGCTGTCAGTGACTTAGTATTACCCTTAAATTCGGGTAACTCAGGTTCAAGTTGCTTATATATAAATGACCTAGAATATTATGCTTCTTCTGGCCCTAAAATTCTTCATCTCAAGCTATAAAAGGAAGACAGGAAATAGAGTGTGATGTAGGGCCAGAACTTAATTCATATGGCAGCCATTTCTAACCCTCTGTGATGGTGCAAAGGGTCACTTAGGAAGCAAGCTAAGACAACAAATGGTAAAAAGAGAAATTGACTCTGAGATATTAGGATTTCAAGAAACTCCTAAGTATTCCTCAATACAGTAGATGTTTACCTATGAACCAGGAGGTACCAGTTAGATTCCTGGTCAGGGCACATGCCCACGTTGCATTCTTGATCCCAGTGTGGTTATAGTGCAGGAGACAACCAATCAATGATTCTCTCTCATTATTCATTATTGAGGTTTCTATCTCTCTCTCCCTCTCCCTTCCTCTCTGAAATCAATCATATATATAATTTTTGTGACCCATCCTTGAAGTAACATTATTTTGGTATGAGACTTTAAACAAAAGTTGGAATTAGGCATATCGTTGTATATGCACAAATACCATTAGAACAATTATCCCATAGGTAAGATAGCAAAAAAAGGAAGTGAATAAATGGCAATTCTTCATTTGATCTTATCTACTTTTCACAAATTATTTCATTAGCAGTAAGGTAAACACTTTTTAAGATGTTATTCCTATTTAACATTGAAGTGTATTAATTATTAAAATGATTGTGAAATACAGTAACAAAAATAGAAGATATTGCTGGGTAAATATATATGAACTTGGTTTGGTAAAGTAAGAAAAAGAATAGAACAGGATAAACAGGCCATCTAAGAAAGAAGAATTTAGACATTAGAGCAATTGGTTTAATAATGACAGAGTGAATGAGATTTTTTTTGTATTTGTTTAATACAAAAAATATCCATATGATATGTTAGAATATCCTTAGTTTCATCTTATCAAAAATTGTAATTTCTCAATTATTATAAAAGTATATCCTAATTTTATGTTTCAAATAAATACATTTGAAACCTATTGAGTTAAAACAATCTGTTTATACTTTATTATCTTAACTAGAGGCCTGGTGCACAAAATTCATGCATGGGGGGAGAGGGGGTTGTCCCTCAGCCCAGCCTGCACACTCTCCAACCTGGGACCTCTAAGGGATGTCCGACTGCCCGTTTAGGCCCTACCAGGATCGGGCCTAAATGGGCAGTCGGACATCCCTCTCACAATCCAGGACTGCTGTCTCCCAACCACTCACCTGCTTGCCTGCCTGATTGCCCCTAACTGCTTCTGCCTGCCAGCCTGATCACCCCCTAACCACTCCCCTACCAGCCTGATGGATGCATTATTGCTCCCCTGCCAGTCCAATTGCCCCTAACTGCCCTCTCTTGCTGGGCTGGTCACCCCTAACTGCCCTCCCCTGTCAGCCCAGTCAGCCCTAATTTCCTTCCCCTATCAGCCCGGTCACCCCTAACTGCCCTCTTCTGCTGGCCTGGTCCCCCTCAACTGCCCTCCCCTACAGACCTGGTCTCTCCCAACTGCCCTCCCCTGCTGGCCTGATCTCCCACAACTGCCTTCCCCTGCTGGCCATCTTGTAGCAGCCATCTTGTGTCTACATGGGGCCGGCCATCTTTGACCACATGGGGGCGGCCATCTTGTGTTGGATTGATGGTCAATTTGCATAGTACCTCTTTATTATATAGGATTAGCATTAACTATTATACTGCTATTTTTTAAATCATTTATTAACTAGTTTTTATCTACTTTAGAAAAATAGTTATTATGAGATAATATAAGAAGTGGATATTTACATTACAGTAAAGTTTTTAGGGTATTCTTTACATACATATGCCTTCTTATTCCAAAATAACCTTGTGAACTTGAGCATGATTTTGCAAAAAAGAAAACTGAATGGCATAATATGAAAGTTAATATGAAAAGGGCCTAAATATAGAAATGAGATCTTCTGGCTTTGTGGGTCATGGGTATTATAGCAATAATAGAGGCCCGATGAACAAATTCATGCACAGGAGGGGTCCCTCTGGGTGGCCTGCAGGGATTGGGCCAAAACCCACAGTCCAATGCTTCCTGTAGCTCCTACCTGCCACTCCCGCTTATCCCAGCCCCACTGTGTCTGCTGCGTGCTCGTGCCAATCAGTACCAACTGGGAGAGGCTTGTGCTGCTGCAGCAGTGCTTGCCAGCTATAAATCCTGCATCTGGCGTCCTCCCAAGGGGAGTGGCCTGTGGGATTGGGCTGAAACTCACTCAGACATCCCCCAAAGGGTCCTGGATTGCACGAGGGCTCAGGCCAGGCTGAGGGATGCCACCAGTGCACGATCAAGCCAGGGAGGGACCACGAGAGGGCTCCAGGGTGTGTCTGGCCCATCTGGCTCAGTCCTGATCTGTCGGACCCCAGCAGTAAGCTAACCTACTCATCAGAGTATCTGCCCCTGGTGGTCAGTGCACATCATAGCAAGTGTTTGAGCAACCTTAGCATATCATTAGCATATTATGATTTGATTGGTTGTCCAGTTGTTTTGCCATTTGGTCTATTTACATATTACCCTTTTATTGTATAGGATAATTTAAAGGAATCCTGACCATGACAATGACTCTGAATGTCAATAGATCATAGATCATTTATAGTTTTACCACAAATTAACTGTAAGACCTTAAATAGGCTAATTAACTTCTTTAAAGAGTAGATTCCTCACTTGTAAAACAATCAGATTAGTTTAAACATTAGTTCTCATTCCTACTATCTCTAAAATCATTCTGTATAGGTCAGACTCTACCATCCTAATGCATATCTATTGGGTGTGAGGGCATCACAATATAGTGGCCCATTTTCCTACTTAAGTTTGAAAGCAACTCAACTAATTAGGATAAATGGAAAGCAAAATATCATGTTTATTATTCATGAAACTTATATTGGAAATTGTGGTTTATATTTGTGGGAAAATAGACCCAATTCCATACCCCAAAATAAGATAAATATACACACCAGTAACCATCTTAAATAAAACCATTTCACATTTTCAGAAGCAGAATCTGTTCCTATACTATTTGTGCCATGGAAGATCACTACAAAATTTGTCTTTTCAAAGGACACTTTCTAATTAAAAAAAGAAATTCAGCAATGGATAAGTCATTCTGCCTCTGATGGTGAGAAGTCACATGTTAGAGAAAAGCCAGGAATCTTATGTTAATTGATGTTCTTCCTCTTGAAATATCAAGAGAGAATATGTATTTTCTTCTTAATATTTTGTTCATATTGGACCTAAATTATACATTTAACTCAAATCTAAACAATCCTACACTCAGATTCCCAGAAGAGAGAATAAAAACCAACTTTTTTTATTTTTATTTTATTTTTTTTCAATCTGGCCCTAGCTGGTTTGCCTCAGTGTATAGAGTGTCAGCCTGCGGACTGAAGGGTCACAGGTTCAATTTTGATCAAGGGCACATGCAAGGGTTGTGGGCTGGATCCCCAGTGGGGGGTGTGCCAGAGGCAGCCAATCAATGATTCTCTTCCATAACTGATGTTTCTGTATCTCTCTCCCTCTCCCTTCCTCTCTGAAATCAGTAAAAATATTAAAAAAAAAAAATCTGTCTGCTCTTGCTTATCCAATTTACTTCTTTTTAAAATTATTTAAAAATTTTTTTCAATTACAGTTGACATACAATATTATATTAGTTTCAGGTGTGCAATCCAGTGACTAGACTTTATATAACTTACTAAATGATCATCCCAGAAAATCTTATACCTATCTGACACCATACATAGTTATTAGAATATTATCGACCATATTCCCTATGCTGTATTTTACATACCCAATTTGCACTTCTAAATCCATTTACCTTTTTCACCCATCCTCCCCAACCCCACTCACATTTGGCAGCAATCAAAATGTTCTTTGTATCTATGAGTGTGTCTCTGTTCTGCTTACTTGTTTATTTTTAATTCAATTATTGATAGATATATATTTATTGCCATTTTATTGTTCATAATTTTTCTCTTTTTCTTCTTCTTAAAGACTCTTTAACATTTCATATAATACCAGTTTGGTTGTGATGAAATCCTTTAGCTTTTTCTTGTCTGTGAAGCCCTTTATCTATCTTTTGATTCTAAATGAGAGCTTTGCCAGGTAGAGTAATCTTGGTTGTAGGTCCTTGCTTTTCATCACTTTGACTATTTCTTGCCACTCCCTTCTGTCCTGCATAGTTTCTGTTGACAAATCAATTAACAGTCTTATGGAAACTCACTTGTAGGAAATTAACTTTTTTTTCTCTTGCTGCTTTTAAGATTCTCTCTTTGTCTTTTACCTTTGGCATTTTAACTATGATGTGTCCTGGTGTGGGCCTCTTTGGTTTCATCTTGTATGAGACTCTCTGCACTTCCTTGACTTGTATGTCTATTTTTTTCAGCAGGTAAGGGAAGTTTTAAGTCATTATTTTTTCAAATATGTTTTTAGTTTCTTACTCTCTCTCTTCATTTTCTGGTACCCCCATGATGTGAAAGTTGGTGTGCTTGAAGTTGTCCCAGAGGATCCTTATACTATCATGATATTTTTGGAAATTTCTTTATTCCTGTTCTGATTGGGTGTTTTTTTGTTTATTTTGTTTTTAATTTTTTGCTTTTATTTTGTTTGCTTCCTGATATTTTAAATTACTGGTTAGATTCTCAGATTCATCTATTCTACTGTTGATTCCCTGTAAATTATTCTTTATTTCAGTTAGTTTAGCCTTTATTTCTGAACGGTCCTATTTATGGTTTCTATGTCCTTCTTCATGTTGCTGAAATTTTCACTAATTTCTTCTAGCATTCTTATGACCATTGTTTTTAACTCTGTATCTTGTAGTTTGCTAGCCTCCATTTCATTTAGTTTTGTTTTGTTTTTCCTGGAGATTTCTCCTGTTCCTTCATTTGAAACCTATCTCTTTGTTTCCACATTTTGGCTGCTTTCTTATGCTTAACTATAATAATAAAAGTGTAATATGCAAATCAACTGAAAGACCTCCAGATGTCCTTCCAGATGACCTTCTGGATGAAGCTGGGGCTGCAGCCGCAGGATTGAGGCAGCTGCTGCAGCTGCGAAGGCATTCTCTTGCACGAATTTTGTGCATCGAGCCACTAGTTTATGTATATTTGGTAGAGCTGCCTTATGTGGTAGGTAGAATAGCCTTATGTGGCAGGATGGAGTGGCATAGCCTCCCCAGTCACTGAAGCTGGGCACTCCAGGTATGCCCCTGTATGAACTGTGTGCACTGTCCCATTGTAGTTGATTGCTGTGGTGTCACTGAGAGGGACTGACCCCCAGCACAATTGGCTGCCAGGACAGGCCACACCTGTGCAGGAGTCAACCCTATGGAGCATGACTTGCTCTAGTGAGGCCCTGACACCCACCAGTTTGTCCCCTATGTGTGTTGCTCATGAAGGTGGTAGAGTTGTAATCTGGTATCTACTGATGCTGTCCAACAGGTATAATGGCTCTAGGCCTCCAGGAGGTGAAAAGTAAGCCATGGCCTGTGCCCTGCCTGGGGCCAATGAACACAAGCTACAGAGTGATCTGCAGATAACTGTTATTTTTTTAAAATATATTTTTATTCATTTTTTACAGAGAGGAAGGGAGAGGGATAGAGAGTTAGAAACATCAATGAGAGAGACACATCAATCAGCTGCCTCCTGCACACCTACTGGGGATATACCCGCAACCAAGGTACATGCCCTTGACCGGAATCGAACCTGGGTCCTCAGGCCGATGCTCTATCCACTGAACCAAACTGATTAGGGTGATAACTGTTATTTTTGTTGGGTTTAGAGGTGCCCAGGAGAGCCCGACCTGTGAACCAAGTCGGGCTGCTGCTAGTGCCAGACCAGGGGCCACTTAACAAGAGGTAGCGGGTGCACAGAAGCCAGATGATGCTTGTTTTCTTATTGTTTTACTTTTCTCTATAACCATTTCAATTAGGTGCTACAATATTCAAGGACCTTTATCTTTTTTTCTTTAATCTTTATTGTTGAAAGTATTATATGTCTCCTTTTCCTCCCCTATTGACTCCTTCTAGCCCACCCTCACCTGAGGCCTTCACCACCCTATTGTCTGTGTCCATGGGTTATGCATATAAGCATAGAAGTTCTTTGGTTAATTTCTTCCCACCCACTCACCCATCCCCGCCTTCTTTCTGAGAATTGATAGTCTGTTCCATGCTTCTATGTCTCTGGACCTATTTTGTTCACCAGTTTATTTTGTTCATTAGGTTCCACATATGAGTGAGATCATGTGATACTTATCTTTCTCTGACCTGCTTATTTTGCTTTGCATAATATTTTCCAGGTCCCTCCATGCTGTCTCATAGGGTAAGAGATTTGTCTTTTACTGCTGCAGAGCATTCCATTGTGTAAATGTACAACAAATTTTTTATCCACTCATCTACTGATGGGCACTTGGGCTGTTTCCAGAGTTTAGCTATTATAAATTGTGCTGTTATGAACACAGGGGTGCCTACATTCTTTCTGATTGGTGTTTAGAGTTTCTTAGGATATATTCCTAGAAGTGGGATTTCTGGGTGAAATGGGAGTTCCATATTTTTTTTTAGAAAACTCCATACTGTTTTCCACAGTGGCTGTATTCCTACCAGTAATGTACTAGGGTTGCTTTTTCTCCACAGCCTCACCAGCACTTGTCATTTGTTGATTTGTTGATGGTAACCATTCTGTGAGGTGGTGGTACTTCATTTTGATTTGCATCTCTTGGATGATCAGTGACTTTGAGCATTTTTTCATATGTCTCTGGCCATCAGTATGTCACCTTTGGAGAAATGTCTATTTGGGTCCTTTGCTCATTTTTTAATTGATTTGTTTGTCTTCCTTTGGTAAGTTGTATGAGTTCTCAAGGGCCTTTACTATGGTTTGAAATGTGTTTTTTCTGTTGTTGTTGTTCATCATAATTGGCTAACTTGTCTACATTCACTGAAAAGAGTGGATTATTTTTTACATATAAGGTATTAAATATCTTGTTGTATATTTACCAGATTTTAAAGTTTTACTAGATTTAATAGATTTTTTATACATCTTAAAAATAGATTTTTATGTATCTTGCAGATTGTTTTACATGTATATTAAATCTTCTACTTTTGCAAATGGAGGTATATTGTAGTTTTAAAGAAAATGTAAGTTTTATATTCTTAATCAATTCTGATTTCTCTCTAAGCTGTGGAAGATATCTCATATCTTATTCATAGCTTATTAATTGGTCTTCTCATAGATCAAAATCTAAAAACTAGGTCATTGTCTTTTACTTAGCACTTTAGAGTATGATTCACAATGCAAAGCTTTGAAATAAAGCAATATCCTGCACATTTGTTGCTATCTAATACTGAGCTTAAAATTTCATAGTCTTCATACTAAAATGAGAAAATAAAAAGTTATTCCCTTCAGAAATTTCTAGTTACTAACAAATAAACAGATTAAAATAAAAAACAAAAAGAATGAAGAGGACAAAGAAAACACTGAGGATTTTAGAAAAATAAATATACTTCCATAAACATGTTAGAGAATGAAAAATATTATAAATCACAAAGAAATAAATAATTTGCTAAAGAAGAGAAATATTTTTATAATAAGAATATTTTCTGAATATACATACTCTTTTAATCACTGTGCCAGCCACTGTTTTTGTTTTTGTTTTAAATATGTTTTTATTGATTTCAGAGAGAGGAAGGGAGAGGGAGAGAGAGATAGAAACATCAATGAGAGAAAATCATCCATTGGCTGCCTCCTGCATGTCCCTTACTGGGAATCAAGCCTAAAACCTGAACAAGTGCCCTGATTGGGAATTGAACTGTGACCTCCTGGCTCATGAATAGGTGCTCAACCACTGAGTGACACCAGTTGGGCTGCTTGCTTACTTCACGGTAGAGAAAATAAACACTCAGGGTAACAATTTAATACAATGAACTCAAATTTCTAACAAAGAAGTACTCAGAATGTTATTGGACTAAGGAGCAAGATACCTATTCTATCTAATGTGCAGAAGTAGGAGAGGGCAATATTCAGTGAAGCCTTGCAAGGATAGCTTAAAATGAGACTGAAAGTAAATTAAAGAATGTTGTCTGAACTAGCTGACTAGAAAGAAATTAGTTTATGTACATTCTACAATGCAAAACAAATGGTACAACACAACTAAATAGTCTTTTTTTTAACAGGCAATAAAAAACAAGATCTGTTTATTGAGCACTTGGCTTAACAAAAGGAAAACTGAACCTAACATCAATAGTCATTTCTCCTTATCTGGCTCCATGCTGTTAAGCCATTCTATTTAATTTATAATATGGCTAGTGATGAATTTGATATTAAAGATCATTCTTGGATCATCATTTAGAACCATTGAATTTTATTTTCAAAGTTTAGTTATTAAGGAAATGGAATGTTTTGGGTCTACTCCAGGGTCACAGAGATTTTCTCCTGAAAAAAACAATGAAGTTTTGCCTTGTAAGTTTAAGTCTTTGATGTGTTAGAATATTTAGAGTCAACTTTTGTGTAAGGTGTGAAGTATGGGTTAATGTTCCCTCCCTCCCCCATGCAAATATCTGGATATTTTCCATTACCATTTCTTGAAAAAGACTTCTCTTTTCTAATTGAATTTCTTTAGAACTTTTACTGATAAGCATCTGAGCATATATAATTAGTTCTTTTTCTATTTCTATTAGGTTCCTTTTGCCAATACCTATTCCTTTGCCAATATTACGCTGTCCTGTTTAGTGTAGCTGTGTAATAGCTCTTGAGATCAAGTTCTATTCATCCTTTCAATTTTGTTTTTCTCAATAATTTTTTATCTACCTTGGGTTCCTTATATTTTATTAGAAATTATAATTAACTTGTCAATTGCTACATTGAAAGAAATATCTGCCAGAATATTTATTGTTCTTAAATTCAGTTGACAAATTTGGAGGGGAATTGATGTCCTACTTTGAGTCTTCAATTTATTAAATATATTATGTCCCTTCATATCTAGATTTTAATGGTTTTTCTCAGGAATACTTTTAGTTTTATTTCAGAAGACTCAACATTTTTCTTCAATTAACTTCAATATTTTTTCTGGAAATTCCATATTTCAAATACTATATAATTACAAACTTTCATTGCTTTGTATTACAGATTCATATTACTTTAACATCCATGTAACAATGCAAACTCCAAATAAAACACCTAAATCTGTATTAAAATATTTGCATATGAATGTAGTACAATAGATTTTCTAACAAAACATATAAATAAAACTAGCTAGAAACATCTCAATATATTTAAAGAATCTATAAGTTGATCACAAATAAACCATGATAAGACATTGTTGAAAGAACAATGACATCAAGTAATATGTTCCTGTAACCTTGCTGTGCTTAAAAATATTTATCTGTAAAAACTAATTATTTTCATCAATTAACAATTCATAGGCAGGATACAAAATTAACACCAAGAAATCTATGGCATTTTCATATGCCAATAGTGAACTTACATAAAGAGGAGTTAAAAAAAAAATCCCATTTACCATTGCACCAAAAAAATTAAGACACCTAGGAATAAACTTAACTAAGGAGGTAAAAGACCTGTACTCAGAAAACTACAGGACACTGAAAAAAAGAGATAGAGGAAGATATAAAAAGATGGAAGAACATACCGTGTTCATGGGTTGGTAGAATCAACATCATCAAAATGTCCATACTATACAAACCAATTTATAGATTTAATGAACTCCCCATTAGAATACCAATGGCATATTTCACAGACCTAGAACAAACAGATATCAAGCTGTATTACAAAGCCACTGTTCTCAAAACTGCCTGGTACTGGCACAAGAACAGACATATAGACTAATGGAATAGAATAGATAACCCAGAAATTGACCCAAACCACGATGCTCAATATTTGACACAGGAGGCAAGAGCATTCAATAGAGTCAAGACAGTCTCTTCAATAAATGGTGCTGGGAAAATTGGACAGATACATGCAAAAAAAAAAATGAAATTAGACCACCAACTTACACCATACACAAAAATAAACTCAAGATGGATAAATGACTTAAACATAAGACTGGAAACCATAAAAATCTTAGAGGAATCTTCAGGCAACAAAATCTCAGACATATGCTGAAGCAGTATCTTCACTGATACAGCTCCTAGGGCAATAGAAACTAAAGAGAAAATAAACAAATGGAACTACATCAAAATAAAAAGTTTCTGTACAGCAAAAAAAAAAAAAAACCATCAACAAAACAACAAGAAAGTCAGCTGCATGGGAGAACATATTTACCAATGTTATTTCGATAAGGGTTTAATCTCCAAAATGTATAAGGAACTCATACAACTTAACAAAAGGAAGACAACCCAATCAAAAAATGGGCAACAGACCTAAATAGATACTTTTTAGAAAAGGACATACAGAAGGCCAAAAGACATATGAAAACATGCTCAAAGTCATTAATCATCTGAGAGATGCAAATCAAAACAACAATGAGTTACCATTTCACACCTGTCAGAATGGCTATCATCAACAAATCAACAAAGGACAAGTGCTGGGGAGGATGCAGAGAAAAAGGAACCCTCCTTCACTTCTGGTGGGAATGCAGACTGGTGCAGCCACTGTGGAGAACAGTATGGGGTTTCCTCAAAAAATTAAAAATGGAACTCCTATTTGATCCACTGGTCCACTTCTTAGGAATATATCCCAAGAAACTAGAAACACCAATCAGAAAGGATATATGCACCCCTATGTTCATAGCAGCACAATTTACAATAGCTAAGATTTGGAAACAGCCTAAGTGCCCATCAGCAGGTGAGTGGATTAAAAAACAGTGCTACATATACACAATGGAATACTACGCTGCTGTAAAAAGAAAGGAAATCCTACCATTTGCAACAGCATGGTTGGACCTGTAGAGCATTATGCTAAGCGAAATAGTCAGAGAAAGATAAATATCACATGATCTCACTCATTTGTGGAATATAATAAACAACATAAACTGATGTATAAAAACAGATCCAGAGACAGAGAAGCATCAATCAGACCATCAAACCTCAGAGGGAAGGCAGGGGAGGGTGGGGGTAAGGGAGAGCGATCAACCAAGGGACTTGTATGCGTGCATATAAGCATATGCAATGGACACTGACACCGGGGGTGGGGGGGGTGAGGGCATGAGGAGGGTCGGGGTGGGGGGCCAAGGGGGGATAAAGACACATATGTAATACCTTAGTCAATAAAGAAGATAAAAAGTCATTGGGATAAATATAACTCAATAGTAAAATAAATATTTTCTCTCTTATAAAAGTATTAAACTGTTTAATGATATTTCACTTGCTTTCTTTGGTTTCCATTTAGACTGTTTAGGGTGTTTTAAACTGGATATATTTGCATTTCTAAGCTTCCAAACTTCACATAAAGCAGTTGTCATTTTAAAATCAATTTTTGTGCTTTCTATGGTACTTGTTTGTTATTTTCTCACTCAGTTAAATTTAGAAGTACCCACTCTGGAGACCATTTGAATCAAAAGCACCAACCTTTTCTTTTGGCTTCCTTTATTTTTCCTCTCTTCCTTCAGACAGGCAATTGAAAAGCATTATAGTAAGGCGGGGGTGGGGGGAGGGGCGTGGAATTTCCCATTCCCACATGGTTCTTTGAATAGTTAATACTTTAGCTTTATGTATGAAACAGAAGGTTTTAAAACTAAATTAATTGCATGAACTAGATAAAATTTATACAACATAATAAGCATAAAGCCAGATTTTACACACAGAGATAACACAGAAACAAATATGCATATAAGCACACACACATCACCACCCCAAACATCCCCATCCCCAGTTTTTTGGGTTGTTTTTTTTTTTTGTAAATGTAAATGCAGCTTAGTATTCTAGATATTTAATCGGTTCAGAGAATACAGTTACCCAAATATCAGATTTACTTCTGTTTTTCTTAAAATGCAGATTTGGAAGAAAAGGAATAAGGTAAAGTTAGCAAGCAGTCTGCTACTGTTTCATGTATCAACCAGACAGTGGACTTTGCTGTACCTCTGACCTTTTGTCTCATATGTAACATACACAATCAAAGTGGTTCAGTGCCCCTCTTGTCAGTAGCTACTAATGAGATTTAAAGCTATCTTTTAAAGCAACTAAATAAGGACAGTTTTACTTCTTCTTTTCCAATTTGGATGCCTTTTATTTCTTCTTCTTGTCTAATTGCAATGGCTAATACTTCCAGTACTATGTCAAACAGGAGTGGTGAGAGTGGGCATCCCTGTCTTATTCCTGTTCTTAGCAGAAATGGTTTTAGTTTTTGCCCATTGAGTATGATGTTGGCTGTGGGTTTGTCGTATATGGCTTTTATTATGTTGAGGTATGATTCTTCTAATCCCACCTTGCTGAGAGTTTTTATCAAGAAAGGGTGTTGGATTTTGTCAAATGCTTTTTCTGCATCAATTGATATGACTGTGATTTTTATCTCTCAATTTGTTTATGTGATGTATCACGTTTATTGATTTGCGAATATTGTACCATCCTTGCATCCCCGGGATAAATCCTACTTGGTCATGGTGTATGATCTTTCTGAGGTAGTGCTGGATCCGATTTGTTAGAATTTTGTTGAGGATTTTGGCATCTATGTTCATGAGGGATATTGGCCTGTAATTCTCTTTCATTGTGTTATCTTTATCTGGTTTTGGTATTAGGGTGATGCTGGCCTCACAGAAGGAACTTGGAAGTGTTCCTTCCTCTTGAATTTTCTGGAATAGTCTGAGGAGGATAGGTTTTAGTTCTTCCTGGAATGTTTGATAAAACTCCCCTGTGAAGCCGTCTGGCCCTGGGCTTTTGTTTGCTGGAAGCTTTTTGATGACTGCTTCAATTTCTTCCATAGTTATCAGCGTATTGAGATTTTTAGAATCTTCCTGAGTGAGTTTTGGAAGGTTGTGTTTTTCTAGGAATATGCCCATTTGCTCCAGGTTGTCTAGTTTGTTAGAATAGAGTTGTTCATAGTATTTTTTTAACAATCCTTTGTATTTCTGTGGAATCTGTTGTTATTTCATCTCTTTCATTTCTGATTTTGTCTATTTGGGTCCTCTCTCTTTGCTTCTTGGTGATTTGCAGATGACATGATACTGTATATAGAAAACCCTAAAGACTCCCTTAAAAATTTATTAGACTTAATAAATGAATCCGGCAATGTAGCAGGATACAAAATTAATGCCAAGAAATCTATGGCATTTCTTTACATTAGTGAACTTACAGAAAGAGAGACTAAAAAAGCAATCCCATTTACCATTGGACCAAAAAAAATTAAGATAACTAGGAATAAACTTAACCAAGGAGATAAAAGACCTGTCCGCAGAAAACTACAAGACACTGAAAAAAGATATAGAGGAAGGTATAAACAGATGGAAGAACATACCGTGTTCATGGATTGGTAGAATCAACATCATCAAAATGTCCATACTACACAAACCAATCTATAAATTAAATCCATTCCCCATTAAAATACCAATGGCATATTTCACAGATCTAGAACGAACTTTCCAAAAATTCATCTGGAATAAAAAAAGACCCTGAATAGCTGCAGCAATCCTGAGAAAGAAGAATAAAGTAGGAGGAATCTCAATACCAGATATCAAGCTGTATTACAAAGCCACTGTTCTCAAAACAGCCTGGTACTGGCATAAGAACAGACATCCAGACCAATGAAATAGAACAGAGAACCCAGAAATTGACCTAAATCACTATGCTCAATTAATATTTGACAAAGGAACATACAATGGAGTCAAGACAGTCTCTTCAATAAATGGTGCTGGGAAAATTGGACAACTAAATGCAAAAAACATGAAACTAGACCACCAACTTACACCATACACAAAAATAAACTCAAAATGGATCAAGGACTTAACCATAAGATGGGAAACCATGAAAAAAGTAGAGGAATCCACAAGCAGAGAAATCTCAGACATATGTCGAAGCAATTTCTTTACTGATATTGCTCCTAGGGCAATGGAAACTAAGGAGAAAATAAACAAATGAGACTACATCAAAATAAAAAACTTTTGCACAGCAAAAGAAACCATCAACAAAACAATAAGAAAGTCCATTACATGGGAGAACATATTTGCCAATGATATCACTGATAATGGTTTAATCTCCAACATTTACAGGGAACTCATACAACTTAACAAAAGGAAGATATACAACCCAATCAAAAGATGGGCAATGTACCTAAATTGATACTTTTCAAAAGAAGACTGAAGAAAGGACAAGAGACATAGGAAAACCTGCTCAAAGTCACTAATCATCTGAGAGATGCAAATCAAAGCAATAATGAGGCACCATCTCACCCCTGTCAGATGGCTATCATCAACAAATCAACAAAGGACAAGTGCTGGAGAGAATGTGGAGAAAAAGGAACCCTCGTGCACTGCTGGTGGGAATGCAGAAGTTTTGCAGACACTATGGAGAACAGTATGGAGTTTCCTCAAAAAACTAAAAATGAACTCCCATTTGACCCAGTGATCCCACTTCTAGGAATATATCCCAAGAAACTAGAAACACCAATCAGAAAGGATATATGCACCCCTATGTTCATAGCACAATTCAGCATAGCTAAGATATGGAAACAGCCTAAGTGCCCATCAGCAGATGAGTGGATTAAAAAACAGTGGTACATCTACACAATGGAATACTATGCTGTGGTAAAAAAGAAGGAGTTCTTACCATTTGCAACAACATGGATGGAGCTGGAGAGCATTATGCTAAGTGAAATAAGCCAGGCAGAGAATGATAAATATCACCTGATCTCACTCATTTATGGAAAATAATGAACAACATAAACTGATGAAGAAAAACAGATCCATAGACAGAGAAACATCGATCAGAATGTCAAAGTTAAGGGAAGGTAAGGGAGGGTGGGGGTAAAGGGGAGAGACCAACCAAAGGACTTGTATGCATGCATATAAGCCTAACCAATGGACACAGACAACAGGGGGGTAAGGGCATGAATGGGAAGTTAGTGGAGGGGGGTAATGGGGAAATAAGGACACATGTAATACCTTAATTGATAAAAAAATTTAAAAAAATAAAAGCAACTATAAAAGTATTAGTGTTATCTGATGGCATTTTCTGATCCACTTTAGTATTATGTGTGTTAAAAGAACACACAAATTTGATGTTTGGCACTGATGTCAATCAGATATATGATATATTGCTCTTATTAAATATTAATGTATTTCTTGATTTTAGAGGTTTTCTTATTAGGGGTATTCTGTTTAACTGCCATTTCTGTTTGTTTGTTCCTTGGTGTTTGCCTCAGTCTGATTCATAGTAAAACTTATAGAAAAGTTGCCTTCTATCAAGTGTCAAAATCATGTTGAACTATCCATAAAATAAATATAGTAGTTAAGCAAAAGCTAGACAATATCTGGGAAATACTTTGAATTTTCAGGATCTTTAATATATTACCACTAGAGGCCCATTGCCCGAAGAGACTCGTGCAATAGGCCTTCCTTCCTTAGGCTTCCAGCACCAGTTTTCCTCCAGCACCCAGGACCCATACCCTCGCTCCGGCCAGAGTCTGCCATCTTCGTCTTCACTGCAGACTCTGGCCGGAGTCTGCCATCCTTGTCTTTGCTGTGTCGCTATAGACTCCATCCGGAGTCTGCCATCTTCTCTGCAGACTGCCATCTTTGCCTTCGCTGCAGACTCCGGATTCTGCAGTCTTGTCTTTGCTGCGGCACTCCGCTCCTGTAGATCCCTTAGCCCCCCACCGTCCTCCCTCTCATAGCAGGAGTCCTGCCCAGCCTGGCCACCCCATGCCTGGAGCAGCTGGGTGGCGCCATCTTTGGCCTTCTAATTTGTATACTCACTCTGATTGGCTGTGGGCGTAGCAGAGGTACAGTCAATTTACATGTTTGTCTATTATTAGGTAAGATATTTGTAGTTTACCAAGTCCATAAAGTATATTATATTTTATAATTTGTAAAATATGCATATGTAATTAGTAGAAAATACAAATGATCTTTTGCTATATGAAAATAATATCATGAGAAAAGAAAAATTATTTATTCAATATATATGTTCTAGACATTAGGCAAGTACAAAAATGAAATACAATTTTTTTCTTATCAGATTGGCAAAAAAGGATGCAAAGAAATAATTATCTCATCTAAATTTAATGGAATCTTAATTTTATATAAAAATTTTAGTATTGTAATTTTTTAAATGTCTGAGAAAACTAAAAGGTTTTATTACTCTTTCAATCATATACTCCTCTTCTATGAATATGTACTAAATAAATAATTAAGTTGAAGCAAAAAACTTATGTACATGTAGTGTATTGTAGTGTCATTGTAAATAACAATATTAGAACTTACCTTATTAAAAATAAGGAACTGGTTATATAAGGCTATACATATCCAAGAATATTTCATAATAAAAATATAGATCGGTATTTTTAAAATAATCAAAACAAATTATTAAGTATTGGAAAATAAAAGCAAACAACTTAAAACTATAAATTTAGTAAAGGAAATATGCTTAGAGAAATGTCAGATAGCTAGATAGACAAGCAACACACCAGTAAACACCTTACCATTAACTATGTTCACTCATCACTGTTGAAATTATGGGTAATTTTCATTTTTTATGTAGTGTATGTTCTCTAGTCTATATGTATATATTTGATAATCAGGAAAAAAGTATGTGATATTAAAATCAAATACAACAAATACAAAACTGCCTGCACAACTCTCCCATTTCTAGAGCCAGTTATTCTATAGTTGTTTGATCTTTCTAGCTGTCAATATTTGTCCTGGTCAAAATGGCTGGTATTGAAATAAACGCTTTTTACTAAAATGTGATTTCAATTCCATCAGTCCTACAAAGCTGCCATATGATACATATCACATATTATAAGTCATCTGTTATATATTTTTATAGTCAACATTGTAATACAATTTATTCATAGACAGAATAAGCCTTAGAAAGACATAAATACTACAAGGGTATTATACCTGTAACTTTTTTTAACACACCTGAGAACTATAATTGACAAAAGTAATCAGATAGTTTCTATCTAATAGAAATGTTTGTGTATAAAAATATTTAAAGTGATTCTTAATTAGATGTTAGAAATACAACAACAAATTTTCTGTGGATAATACAACCCATATTTGATACCAAAGAGTACATTTTTAATCTACACAATGATAGAACGATAGGCCATATCTGGCCTACCACCTATTTCTCTAAAGCCCAAAAGGTAAAAATGGCTTTTACATTTGTAAATGCTTGAAAAGTAAATCAAAAGAAGGATATCACTTTGTGATATGTGAGAATTATATTGCTTGAATGTCAGTGTCCATAATAAAGTTTTATTGGAATACAGCTGCTCTTAATATGTACATATTATCTATGATTGCTTTATCCCTATAACTGCAGAACTAGTAGTTAAAACAGAAACCTTATGTACTGAAGTTGAAAAACTTTACTATCTGGTCCCTTTCAAGAATAGTTTGCTGATTCCTGCACTAAGTGGTATTGCTCGTGCAATAGATTCTAATTCCACAAGAACTGCTAGAGAGTATTGATGTCTCACATTGCCTTTTCACATGACATCTAAATTGGTGACCTGCCTTTGTTTTAAAATTTTTATCCAAAGAACTTATATGCATACTAGAGGCCCAGTGCATGGATTCATGCACCAGGAGGTCCCTCAGCCTGGCCTGCAGGGATCAGGCTGAAACCGGCTCTCTGACATCCCCTGAGGGGTCCTGGATTGTGAGAGGGCGGTTCTCAGTGACACACCCCAGAATCAGGCTCCCTCCTCTCTGGGTCCAGGGTGTGGGTGAAACAGATTCGGGGCCCACACTGCCCCAGCAGAAACCTAACCCAGGGTTGATTCCATGGGGAATCAGGCTTCCTCCTCTACTGGTCAGAGCATCTGCCCCTAGGTGGTCATTGTGCATCATAGCTACCAGGCGAACAGTCAAACAAAGGGATGGTTGCTTAGGCTTTTATATATATAGTCTAGAGGCTAGTACACAAAATTTTCACAGTGGGGGGTGGTCCCTCATCCCGGTCTGTGCCCTCTTGCAGTCTGGGATCCCTTGTGGGATCTCCACCTTCTGGCTTAGGCCTTATCCCACTGAGGATCGGGCCTAAGCCAGCAGTCAGACATCCTTCTCCCAGTCTGGGGCTCTCACAGTCTGGGACTCCTCACTCATTACTATCTATCTGCAGTGCAAGAGGGTTCCTTTTTTTCCACATTCTCGCCAGCATTTGTCCTTTGTTGATTTGTTGATGATAGCCATTCTGTCAGGTCTGAGATGGTACCTCATTGCCGTTTTGATTTGCATCTCTCGGGGGATTAGTGACTTTGAGCATGTTTTCATATGTCTCTTGGCATTCTGTATTCCACTTTTGAAAAGTGTCTATTTAGGTCCTTTGCCCAGTTTTTGATTGGATTGTTTATCTTCTTTTTTTTTTTTTTTTAGGTTGTATGAGTTCCCTATAAATTTTGGAGATTAAACCCTTATCAGAGATAACATTGGCAAATATTTTCTCCTTTGCAGTTGGCTTTCTTATTGTTGATGGTTTCTTTTTTTTTTTTTTTTTTTGGATGTGCAGAAGCTTTTTATTTTGATGGGGTCCCATTTGTTTATTTTCTCCTTAGTTTCCATTGCCCTAGGAGCTATATCAGTAAAGAAAGATATTGCTAAGACAAATGTCTGCTATTTTGCTGCCTATGTTTTCTTCTAGGATTTTTATTATGCTAAGCAAAATAAACCAGTCAGAGAAAGATAAATATCACATGATCTCACTCATTTGTGGAATATAATGAACAACATAAGCTGATGAACAAAAATAGCACCAGAGGCATAGAAGCATTGCACAGACTGTCCAACCTATGAGGGGGTAAGAGATCAACTAAAGTACTTATATGCATGAATATGAGGATAACTAATGAACACAGATGGAGGGGGGGGGGGTGAGGGCATATGCTGGGGGGTGGGTGCGGCCAGGGTATGGTCAATGGGGGAAAAAGGAGACTTATGTAATACTTTAAACAATAAAGAATTTAAATGAAAAAAGAACAAATATTGATAGAGATATCTTGATATGCAAGTGTATACAAAACTTTAGTGTTAATTTATTAGTGCACTCAAAATCTTTATGACCATTTCCTTTTCTAGAAGTGTGTGTGTGTGTACATTATTGTCATGTACATGATCTATATCAAAACATTCAGAAAAATCAAAATGAGTATATTGTTATCTTCTTATTGACTGATGAAGCTATTAACAAATGTCATTGTGACAAAATAGCCACTCTTATCTGAGAGAAAGTTTGGCTTTACATATATCCAGCCAAATCTATTTGCAATTTATTTTACATTTTGGAAAACATTTCCCTATTAATTTTTCTATTGTAAATATCCCACAACATCAATAATACATCTTGTTTTTAGGAGGGAGACAAAATGGCGGTGGAATAGAAGGACTTGTCCTGAGTCTTCTCCCGGAGCAAATAGAGGAGGCAGCTGAGACGAGCGGAATCCAGCCCGAATTGGTGAAGGAGGCACAGCTGGTGAGACAGTTTGCAGCTGGGAAAAGCAGGGATCCCCCGGATAAAGGTAAAATCAAAGATCTAGGCAGTAGAATCCCCCAGACCTCTGTGCCCAGAAGGTCAGGGAGAAACTACAGTGCCAAGCCGCGTCCCTGAGGACAGGCAAGGTCTGAAGGATTTTAGACCTTAGAGTCTGGATTTGGGATCTGAGCTCAAAGGCAGCCTTTAAGAGCTGCCGGACCGCGGAGTGCCGGCAAGAGAGGAGCTGGCAGAGACGCGGTCCTTCCTCGTGCTGGGGCCTGCGCCTTTCCCCACTGAACCTAGTTCGTGGGACCTTTTGGAGACAGGCGCTTACCTGTGACAGAAGTGCGGGAGAAGAGGTAGAGTTGTGGAACCTGGGCAGAGTGGGCAACGGACGGTCCAGGATAAGTGGTAGCAAGTCTGGTGCTGAGTCATATCTAAGCCCACAGAATCCACTTTCTCCTGAGAGATAGCCCCTCCCCCCAGTCTCCAGGCAACCAATATAGCCACACCCAGATTCCACCCTGATTAACACCAAGGAATCTGAATACTCCCTGAGGCCATAGGATCTATTCTAAAGAGAAATCTTTAGAAGCTAAGCACCTCAATTACACTAGATAACCAATCCCAGGAGAACAGAAAGATTTCACCAGTAGCACCATCACCAAATGAACCTGGGTAGGAAAGCAATTGGATCTACAATTAAAACATTTCAGGAAAACATGGGGAGACAAAAAAGCAATACCCAAAGGAAAGAAAAAAGAGGAATCACCAGAAAGGGAGTTAAATGAAATTGAGGCTAGCAGCTTAACAGAGAGAGAATTCAGAGTAATGGTTCTAAGGATGTTTAAACGGATGGATGACAAATACACACAACTCAATGAGAACTATGAGGAGCTGAATGAAAATGTCACCAACATGAAAAGAAACCAAGAGGAGATGAAGAACGACATAGCTGCAATAAAGAACACATTGGAAGGCTTAAACAGTAGACTAGAAGAGGCTGAGGACCGCATCAGTGAATTAGAAGACAAGGTAGGAAAACACACACAAACACAGCAGCAAATGGAAAGAAGACTTAAAAAGCAAGAGGAGAGCCTAAGGGAACTTTGGGACAACACAAAACGAAACAATATTAGAATAATAGGGATACCAGAAGGTGAGGAAGAGAAGCAAGGAATAGAAAACCTGTTTGAAGAAATAATGACAGAAAACTTCCCTGATATTGGCAAGAAAAAAACTATGCAAGTCCAAGAAGTACATAGAGTCCCAAACAAGTTGAACCCCAAAAGACCAACACCAAGACACATCATAATTAAATTGGCGAATACCAATGAAAAAGTTAGAATCTTAAAGGCTGCCAGAGAGAGACAGAAAGTTACCTACAAGGGATCTCCAATTAGAATATCAACTGATTTCTCAACAGAAACACACCAGGCCAGAAGGGAATGCAATGAAATATACATGAAGTGATGCAAAGCAAGGGACTGAATCCAAGAATATTATACCCAGCAAGGTTATCATTCAATATTGATGGTGGAATCAGGAGCTTCACAGACAAAAAAGGGCTAAGAGAGTTTATCACTACCAAGCCAGCAATGCAAGAAATGCTAAATGGACTGCTGTAAAAAGAAGAAAGAGAAAGGCAAAAAGAAACACAAACACTAAGGGGGAAAATATGACAACAAACGTACTTGTCAATAATAACATTAAACGTAAATGGATTAAATGCACCAATCAAAAGACATATGGTAGCTGAATGGATAAGAAAACATGACCCATATATTTGCTGTCTACAAGAGACCCACCTCAGAGCAAAGGATTCACACAGACTGAGAGTGAAGGGATGGAAAAACATTTTTCAGGCAAATGGAAATGAGTAAAAAGATGGGGTAGCAATACTTATATCTGATAAAATAGACCTCAAAGTAAAGGCCATAACAAGAGATAAGGAAGGCCACTACATAATAATAAAGGGAGCAATTCAACAAGAAGATATAACTCTGGTAAACATATATGCACCCAACGCAGGAGCACCCAAATACATAAAAGAACTCCTGGAAGATAACAAGGGAGAGATCAACAACAATACAATCATAGTAGGAGACTTTAATACACCAGTGACATCACTGGATAAATCCTCTAGACAAAAAATCAGCAAAGAAACAGCAATTCTAAATGACGCACTAGATCAGATGGACCTAATTGACATCTTCAGAGCATTTCACCCCAAAGCCTCAGAATATACGTTCTTCTCAAGTGCCCATGGGACATTTACAAAAATAGACCACATATTGGGTCACAAACAAAGCCTCCCTAAATTCAAAAAGATTGAAATCTTATCAAGCATTTTCTCAGACCACAATGGCATAATATTAGAAATAAACTATAATAAAAACATTCCAAAAAATTCAAACACGTGGAAACTGAATAGCATGCTATTAAACAATGATTGGGTGATCAACGAGATCAAAGAAGAAATTAAAAACATCCTGGAGAATAATGACAATAAAAACACAACAATGCAAATGCTATGGGACACAATGAAAGCAGTCTTGAGAGGGAAGTTTATAGCTCTAAAGGCCTACCTCAAAAGACAAGAAAAAATGGTAATAAATCTTCTAACTCAACAACTCAAAGAATTAGAAAGAGAGCAACAAGAAAAGCCCACAGTGAGCAGAAGGAAGGACATAATAAAGATCAGAGCAGAAATGAATGACATAGAGATGAAAAAAAAACAATACACAGGATCAACAAAACCAAGAGCTGGTTCTTTGAAAGGATAAACAAGATTGATGAACCTCTAGCCAGGCTCACCAAGAAGCAAAGAGAGAGGACCCAATAAACAAAATCAGAAATGAAAGAGGTGAAATAACAACAGACCCCACAGAAATACAAAGGATTGTTAAAAAATACTATGAACAACTCTATTCTAACAAACTACACAATCTGGAGGAAATGGACACATTCCTAGAAAAATACAACCTTCCAAAATTCACTCAGGAAGATTCTAAGAATCTCAATAGGCTGATAACTATGGAAGAAATTGAAGCAGTCATCAAAAAGCTTCCAGCAAACAAAATCCCAGGGCCTGATGGCTTCACAGGGGAGTTTTACTAAACATTCAAGGAAGAACTAAAACCTATCCTCTTCAGACTATTCCAGAAAATTCAAGAAGAAGGAACACTTCCAAGCTCCTTCTATGAGGCCAGCATCACCCTAATACCAAAACCAGACAAAGACAACACAATGAAAGACAATTACAGGCCAATATCCCTCATGAACATAGATGCCAAAATCCTCAACAAAATTCTAGCAAATCGAATCCAGCAGTACATCAGAAAGATTATGCACCATGACCAAGTAGGATTTATCCCAGGGATGCAAGGATGGTACAATATTCGCAAATCAATAAATGTGATACATCACATAAACAAATTGAGAGATAAAAATCACATAGTCATATCAATTGATGCAGAAAAAGCATTTGATAAAATCCAACACCCTTTCTTGATAAAAACTCTCAGCAAGGTGGGAATAGAAGGATCATACCTGAACATAATAAAAGCCATATACGACAAACCCACAGCCAACATCATACTCAATGGGCAAAAACTAAAACCATTTCCCCTAAGAACAGGAACAAGACAGGGATGCCCACTCTCACCACTCCTGTTTAATATAGTGCTGGAAGTACTAGCCATTGCGATCAGACAAGAAGAAGAAATAAAAGGCATCCAAATTGGAAAAGAAGAAGTAAAACTGTCCTTATTCGCAGATGACATGATACTGTACATAGAAAACCCTAAAGACTCCATAAAAAAATTGTTAGACTTAATAACTGAATTCGGTAATGTAGCAGGATACAAAATTAATGCCAAGAAATCTATGGCATTTCTATACACCAATAATGAACTTACAGAAAGAGAGACTAAAAAAGCAATCCCATTTACCATCGCACCAAAAAAATTAAGATACTTAGGAATAAACTTAACTAAAGAGGTAAAAGACCTATACGTAGAAAACTACACGACACTGAAAAAAGAGATAGAGGAAGACATAAACAGATGGAAGAACATACCATGTTCATGGATTGGTAGAATCAACATCATCAAAATGTCCATACTACCCAAAGCAATCTATAAATTCAATGCACTTCCCATTAAAATACCAACAACATATTTCACAGACCTAGAACGAAATTTCCAAAAATTTATCTGGAATAAAAAAAGAACCCGAAAAGCTATAGCAATCCTGAGAAAGAAGAACAAAGTAGGTGGGATCTCAATACCAGATATCAAGTTGTATTACAAAGCTACTGTTCTCAAAACAGCCTGTTACTGGCAGAAGAACAGACATATAGATCAATGGAATAGAATAGAGAACCCAGAAATTGACCCAAATCAATATGCTCAATTAATATTTGACAAAGGAGGCATGAACATTCAATGGAGTCAAGACAGTCTCTTCAACAAATGGTGTTGGGAAAATTGGACAGATACATGCAAAAGAATGAGGCTAGATCACCAACTTACACCATACACAAAAATAAATTCAAAATGGATAAAGGACTTAAACATAAGACGGGAATCCATGAAAATACTAGAGGAATCCACAGGCAGCAAAATCTCGGACATATGCCGAAAGAACTTCTTCACTGATACTACTCCTAGGGCAATGGAAGCTAAAGAGAAAATAAACAAATGGGACTACATCAAAATAAAAAGCTTTTGCACAGCAAAGAAAACCATCAATAAAACAACAAGAAAGCCCACCTCATGGGAGAACATATTTGCCAATGATATCAATGATAAGGGTTTTTAATCTCCAACATATACAGAGAACTCATACAACTTAACAAAAAGAAGATAAGCAACCCAATCAAAAAATGGGCAACTGATCTAAGTAGACACCTTTCGAAAGAAGACAGAAGGCAGGCCAAGAGACATATGAAAACCTGCTCACAGTCACTAATCATCAGAGAGATGCAAATCAAAACAACAATGAGGTACCATCTCACACCTGTCAGAATGGCTTTTATCAACAAATCAACAAACAACAAGTGTTGGCGAGGATGCGGAGAAAAAGGAACTCTTTTGCACTGCTGGTGGGAATGCAGACTGGTGCAGCCACTGTGGAGAACAGTATGGAGCTTCCTCAAAAAACTAAAAATGGAACTCCCATTTGACCCAGTGATCCCACTTCTAGGAATATATCCCAAGAATCTAGAAACACGCATCAGAAAGGAAATATGCAGCCCTATGTTCATAGCAGCACAATTCACCATAGCCAAGATTTGGAAACAACCTAAATGCCCATCAGCAGATGAATGGATTAAAAAACTGTGGTATATCTATACAATGGAATACTACGCTGCGGTAAAAAAGAAGGAGTTCCTACCATTTGCAACAATATGGATGGAGATGGAGAATATTATGTTGAGTGAAATAAGCCAGGCAGAGAAAGATAAATATCACATGATCTCGCTCATTTATGGAATATAATGAACGACATAGACAGATGAACAAGAAAAGATCCAGAGGCTGAGAAACGTCGATCAGAACATCATACCTCAGGTAAGGTAGGGGAGGGTGGGGGTAAGGTGGAGAGATCAACCAAGGGACTTGTATGCATGCATATGAACCTAATCAATGGACACAGACAACAAGGGGGCGGGGCATTAAGAGAAATTGTTTCATGTGACAAAAATTTTTAAATGAAACTCTCTGTAGACTGAAAATTATTTTGGAAAGAAACAAAGAGAAGTTTCCTTCAAAAGTCATAAGGATTGTAATTGGAAGTCAACATATTTGGCCTCTTGAACTAAAGTAAGTTGTGTTTTTGCCTCCCTGACCAAGTTTATATAAAGCTACAAAAAGAAATTGACAGCCAGTTTGAAATGGAATTGCCAGGGCCTAGGGAAAAGAATATCCTTACATGATATTATTCTACAATGCCATTATAATTTTAGATATTTCACAACAGCATATTTTACAATTATCCCAAACATACTTACAAACTAATTCTTTGAATGGTTGGCAGCAATTAAAAAAAAAAAAAAAGGGACATGAAAGGATTTAATCCCTTGCAGAAGGAATTAAGGCACTGGGAAGGCACTTGAGCATCCTATATTGGCCCCTCTTGCCCTTTGTGCCAAGAGGGACCCTCTTCTCACAATCCAATTGCCCTCAGCTGTTACCTGAGCTTTCTGTTCATGCTGAGCTTGAAGCCTCATGGGGGCTGGTACCATGGATCTGTCTCACACCCAATTGTGTGAGCTGGGCCCTCACTGGAGAAGAAACCCGAGTTCCCCGAGATATGTGATCAGCACCGGGACCCTGCCAGCAGGCCAGGGGTTCCCAAGGCAGGTGCTGGGTGTGGAGGCCACGGGGTCATAGGCTACCAAGGAGACAGAACTGAACCTCACAGCACCCTGCTTGGCCCCGGAGGATGGCTGGTTAGCCAGAGACGGGTAAGATTCCTCAAGGAAGGAACAACCTAAGACAGGCACAGTCGCAGAGGGGCCATCAGGAGAGAACTTGGGAGGGCAACAGAAGTGGGGCACAGACCCTCACTCCCCCAACATTGCAGGGGCTTGAACCCTCACCCCCTTCTAAAGGAGGTCTCCTGCCCCCATGGCTGCTTCGCGCTTCCCACACCCAGCTCAGATCGGGACCCCGGCAACAGAAAGAGACCTGGCCCAGCTCACATCGAGATACAGGGGACAGACAGAGACTTGGCCCAGCTCAGATCGGGACCCAGGTAACAGACAAGAGACTTGGCCGACAGCAGTTGCCCTATATCTAAATTCAGCCTAGCATCTGGAATGCTCAGGGCCCACTCAAGAATGCAAATAATCCTTCCCACTAATATTTACAGGGTAAACTAAGATTGTTGGTAGAGTATTAAATTTGACAGTAAAATAGTAATTGAGTTTTCAGATTAATTTAAATAGCCTAATTGAAATAAGTGAATATTCAAGTACTGGACAAAAAGCTGTTCTTACAGTAATAACTAAAATTTCTATTGGTAGTTCATCTCATGGTAAAATTCCTGAATATGCAATGAACCTAAAGCAGTCATATGTGTGGGGGAAAAAAATTTTTTTAAATTTAAAGTTATCAAGACTGCATTATAAAATTTACAATAACCTCCATTAATAAAAAAAAAGGGGGGGGGGATAGTAGGGCAATATCATGTAAGGAAAAATATCCTATAAGTAAATTACATCTAGAAAATTTTTACTTTACCAAATTAAGTTTCATTTGCAATGCTAACAGCAAGACAGCCATTAAAAACACACATGGTGTCTAAATAAGACAAAGGAAAATCATTTGAACAAAAATAAAAAGGATCCCAAATCAATTATATAGAAAAGATTCCTTTATTAACTTGTGGTCGAGAATACATTTGTATATTTTCAGAAAACAACCCCAAGACCAGATGGATTCCTGCAACAGAGAGGAATTGACAGGAGTGCTCCAACCACAAAGACAAGAGGAAAAAACAGTCCAGAGATGGAAGACGCTGACAACACCTTGCCACGCCAGCAGTCAGCAGCTGTGCACCGCTGCAGGTTGCCTAGGACCAAACCAGAGAGGGTCGGACCTGCATTGCCACCATGTGCCCACCATCCAGATATCAATGCTGACATGTACACATAAGGAACTGTTGGACATTGAAATTGGGACTCAAACATTTTTTTGTTTTGTCTTGTTTTGTTATTATATGTTTATTTCCAGTCTGCAAAGGCAAAACTTTTTAAAGGAAAGAAATGGTGGGAAAAAGATACAGAGGCAAAGAAGCATTGAACAGACTGTCAAACTACATTGGGAAGACAGGGGAGGTTGGGCGAGGAGGGCTGTAAGAGACCAACCGAAGGACTTGTACGCTTGCATATAAGCACAACCAACGGATATAAGACACTGGGGCGGGGGGGCAGGGTGGGCAGGTGAAGGCATATACTGGGGGTAGGGGAGGCCGGGGGGAGACCAAGGGGGGAAAAAAAGGAGACATATGTACTACTATTTGTAATACTTAAAACAATAAATATAAAATAAAATTTAAAAAAAAATAATACATCTTGTCTTTGATATTTAACATTATTTTTCCAAACAAAATAATTGTATTCAAATGTTACTGAAAATCCTTTATTAAAATATTTCTTTGTGAGGAAGTCAGGAGATAACTAGATCCAGTCAACATTCCTAATTCTTGTATGTTTGTTTTTTTCTGATGTAATTTCATGTGATTGAACACTTAGATTCTGAAAAAAAAAAATTGTAAATATCAATATTTCCTCAAGTGACCAAGGACTTAAATATTTTATTGGTACTTTATATTTGAATATCTTTACACAAATTAAGATTAAATATATATATATTCATTATCTACAAAATACTTAAAATTTTAAATATAATGCTTACTCTGTTCAAGAAGTAATCTTCAATGCCTAAATTTTTGACACCTGATTATTTTCTTTCATTTATTGTTGTCACTCCATAAATATTATAGAGACTACCTTGTAAAAGTAATATTTTCATGGTGTTGATTTTCATTTCTGTTTTGGGGGGATTTGCTCAGAATATTTGTTATCACCAGTGCTTTTATGCAGTGAATTCCACAGCTCAAGATCTAGTTAAACACGGTTTGTGACAGATCCCTGTCTTCTATCCAAATCTTTTGGTATCATTACTAATATTTATGAGCTCTCTTACTGGAAAAGGGTAGGTCTGAGACTCATGCTGTTCAGATTATTGTAATATAAACTATTTAACATAAGACAGGTGTGTCATAGGTTTCTGGAAGCTTCATTTCAATAATTAGGTATCTTAAATTCATCATACCTTTGGGGATGATATCACCCCAATTAGCAGTACTTTTCAATGATGTTTTATTGGCAGTCAAGAATCCCAAAGAAATGTAAGTTCTGATAATTTGGTGATTCTGAAAATAATTGGACTTCTGCTCTGGAATGATTGAGTAGCTGTAACTTTCCTTACTCCTCCTACTAAGAACAGCAGAAAACCCTGAAAATGATACATAAAAGAAATACAAGAACTCTCTAAAACATGGAGAGAAGAAGGAAGACCAGCAAGGGGCATTAGAGCCTGAGGAAAGATGAAGGGCAAGTCCCCTGGGGTTTTCTTTCCACCTCAATTATCCCAGAGTGGGTGCTAGAGAAGTTGGCAGTACAGAAACACCAATGGGCATGTTCAAAAGAAGTCCCATAAGCAGTGTGTTTTCTATAGTCAAAGGATCATGAATGGGTAACTTGACAAGGCAGAAAACTTGTTGACAATAACTTTTGTGCACCAGGTAAGCAACAGAACAGCAGAGAAAAAATTGCAGCCCTAGCTCAGTTAGCAAAGGCTGACTTCCACTGTAGCCAGGCTCAAATGAAGCATAGCAGCCTACCCTTCAGAGTGATGTCAGAAAAATTGGACATGGGACCTAGGCTTTTTTTCTACTCTGAGCAGAAGATGCCCACCTTGTCAGGATGTAAGTATAAACCATGTAGGGAGACTGGAATTTTACCTCCACCAGTGATTGTAGGACGCCTTCCCCAGTCCTGGTGGGCTGATGTCAGAGCCCTCCAGAGTCATATCTTTCCCTATGGCCCAGCAATGACAAGGCCATGCCTACTGCATTGCAATTTAAGTTGAAATTAAGAATATTTTAAAACGCATTAATAAATTTATTTAATACAAAAATTTAATATTATATAAGCTAAAGTGAACAGATTTTAAAATAAATATATTTTCAAAAATTGAAACAAATATGCTGAAAAGAGTGGCATTCTGTTAAAATTTTGAAAACCTTAATGTCTCTATTTCTGCTCTCAATCACATCTGATATATTATTTTGAATGAAGTACATAAAAATCAGGCCAGAGATATAGCTATAAATATACATGTATAGATATTTATGGGATGGGATTGGAAAAGAGAAGATTATTTTAATCTTTTCAGATAACTGTGTCTGGGATGATAAACCCAAATTGACAAGTGATATCAAGGTGTTAGTTGCAATATAGAATAAAAAATCATTTAACCAGACTTTTCATTCTTTGTTGCATGGAATTTATTAGTTTGCCTTGATTTTTGAAGACACAGTTGGAGTCATGAATAATTTGTGTGGTTGCCAATGTACCCTGTGTCCTAGGACCTAATTTCCAAGATCCGAAGAAAAGATCTTCTTTTTTTAGTACCTAAGAATGCAAGATATCCCATGCATCTATCAGACTCTCATAACTAAAATGCAACCCTTCATCACATGGCTTCCCCCAAAGTCAGGGAGTTTATGTAAAACTTCATTTGTAGAAAAAGGTAGGGTCATTCAAGTGGGAGAAATAGTGGCAGACAGAGTGCTGTTCTGTGACTGTTCCACCCCATGCTGTGAGCCTATAATACTTAACTACTACTTTTCCCATCATTTCCTGGTTTTAATGGGCAGAATTTTGGGTCACCTTAGGTTCCTGGTCAGGTATCTCCATGCATTCTATTGTTTAAAAAAGAGACACAAAGTAGAGAGAAACAATGTTTTATTTGCTAGAGTAAAAGGTGGGTCTTTAAAAATATGGAAGATAGTAAAATTAATTAACGAAACAAATTTTAATGTGGTGGAAAACCACAGTTCATAAAAAGGAGATTAAATAGTTTTCCAAAACCAGGATGCTAGGGGCAGATAATAAAAACTACATTAAAGCCAGATACTGGGGCATAGTCTATGAAAGAGACAAAACTTGCAGAGACCCTGGATAAAACATGTCAGAGAAGAGGCATTCCTAGACTTAGTGGTCTAGGTGTGATAGCAATGGTGATGCCCAGTTATTTAGATACCACTTATATTCAGCAACCACATCATATTAACATTTTTCACAGCAGCTTTAAAACTTTGCTGTAATAGTCCTTCTAATGCATGTGATCTCTGTCTCCCCAAATATCATCAGGTGCTTTCCAAAGCAGTGCTTTTCACCTGGTATTATTTTTTGAATTGTTTGTTTTAATTGACATGATGTATTTGTGAAATTAGATGAAAGAATGGAATCTCCCTTTTATCCCTTTTTCATCTTTGTTTTCTGGTCACTTCCTATATTAGATTTCTATGACTATTTCCAGGAATGACAGATACGATATGAAAGCTGGAAGCCACATCTTTTTCCCTTTGATCAAATACTATATTTAGGAGGATTTTGCAGATACTGCTGGGAGTTTTTCTATGGCTTTTCTGTCATTACTTTTGAAATCTACTTCCTCAAGAGGAGAGGACACTGTCCTTGATCATGGAATCTCAGTATTTTGACAGACAAATAAATACGTATTTTCAGTTCAGGTCCACCACCATCTAGGCAGGCATTAATGAACTGAGATAGTTTTGCTACTTTAGGTGGGTCCACAATTCTCTTTCTGTTCTGTGCTCTGCACTGACAACTAGCAGTAACAAGCCCCAGCTATCTATCTACAGTGCCAATGTGCTTGATAAAGCATTCTTTACTGTTTGGTGTTCTTTCCTGTTTTACTCTCCTATTTTTCAATCTCTTCCCAAATATACTAATTGCATTCCTATATCTTTGTTTTAAAGTCTGCATCTGGGGGATTAAACACTAAAACTCCCGCCTTCTTCAAAATTGCATGTATATGATACTCATCTAAGAGCACTAGGTACTTCATTCTCATGTGTCTCGTTATGGAAGGGTCTCCATAGAACATAAAGTTATTAAATTCCAAAGCTGGTCAGTGTAGACAGCAGACAAATGTCTACAGGCAGGAGTACTTGTAAGGATATATGGAAAATTCTAAGAGAAAATAAATATACATATCCTTCAGACGCACAAATTTTGCACACACATAATGTACCTGTCTCCATGGGTAGAACACTCTGCTACTATATTACCTACCTTAATCAAATTAATTAATGAAACAAATTTTAGAATTGTATTTTGATAGAGAAAACTCATAACATCATATTTTGAGAACTCTCAAATACAATCTTGTCTGATCCAGAAAGACTTATTAGAATGCATCAACGACCTTTGCAAGTGCTGGTGTCAATTAAGTTTATCACCAAATAGACCTGGTATAAGTCTAGCCTTTTATAACATTGTCCTGAGGGGGTGAGGGTATGGAGGGAGTTGGAACTGATATCTGATCTGGCTCTGCATCATTCCTAAATACCAGGCATACATAAGCTCAGTTTCTGCTAGAAAAAAGTAGGGAGTTTTATAAAAACAACATTTTCATCTGATCTAATAAAGAGGGAATATGCTAATTGACCCTTATACCGTAGCAAAGATGGCAGAGCCCACAGCCAATAAGGAGGGAATATGCTAATTGACTGTCCTGCCCTCAAAGATGGTAGAGCCCACAGCCAATAAAGAGGGAATATTCTAATTGACTGCTATGCCTTCAAAGATGTCGGTGCCCACAGACACAAGATGGCGGCGCCCAGTCCCCTAAGCCCCACCAGGGCGGCAGGCTCGCTGCAAGGCCGGGCCCACCCCCAGGCGTGCCTGGACTTGCTATGCGCCTGCCTCTGGAGTCCCCCAGTGCCCCAGCCCCCAGCTGCACAGGGCTGACCCAAGGCACAGGCAAGCCTTGGATGGCAGCTGCCCAGCTGCCCATGGCTGCCTGAGGCTCAGGTAATCAGGGCCAGCCAAGGCTTGCTCTGCCAGTAGTGACAGCAGCAGAGGTGTGATGGGGCATTGCCTTCCCCTGATCGCTGGGTCGCCTCCTGCCCCTGAGGGCTCCCGGACTGTGAGAGGGGGTAGGCTGGGCTGAGGGACATCCCTTCCAGTGCATGAATTTTCATGTACCGGGCCTCTAGTTAATATATAACTTCCCTAGCTTCATCAGAGTGCAAGTTCACACACGTACATATGTGCACACACGTATACAAATTTTGTATACATATCGTTGTCAAAACTAACTCTGAGCACTGTAAGAGCAGTCTTTCTTATTGAATTCTGACAAAAATGACTTGCTTTCTTACATGTTCTATGGTGGTTATTAGTTACCAAATCACAATCTCACACATAAAAAAATCAAGGCTATAGGAAGTAAAAATGCAATCTAAAGTCTAACCTACAGCCTTCACTATTTTTCACATCCCTTCATAATTTTTATATATATTTCCAAATCTCATTATTCACACAAACTTCCTAAACTTGATTCATCCAACAAGGAGGTTCAAAGATTTCCAACTTAACTTTACCATTCCTTAAAGCAAAACAAATGTCTATGATAATTTAAACAGGTTATTATTTATTTAAATGTCCTCATTAACCTTCATTTGGATTTATATAGAACCAATCATCTGTTTACTTTTTCGCTTCTTATTTTGAATAAAATATATTTTTTTCTGATTTAATCCCACATAACTTTCACCCAGAGTTTCATAAAAACTTTAATCTGAAGGTGGCCTTTGAAGAAACTACATATCTAGCGAAAAGCTACAGCCCTTTTTGGAAAGATTCTCAGTCTTTGTAAATGTCAAAGGAGAGCCACAAATCTCAAACAGTTGCCAAAACTAAAATATCTATGAATGTCACAGTGATGTTTGGTACAAGGCTACCATACATAGCATTTGTGTGAGTGTCATAGTCTGTCAGGCTCATCTTAAAGAAGCATAGACTTTTAGGAATGGATTCAAGAGACTTAGGATGAAATAATAGTCATGTTTTGCATGGGTCAGCAGTCATTGTGGTTGGCCAACATCAGGTTGTTGAATAGAGGCATGTTGCTGCATTTCAATTACAGGGAAGTTCTTGAATAATTTTATGTTTTCCAATAAGCTATGATCAAGCAATATTTTCTTGCTCCATACTTTAGAATAAACTGTATCATTTTATTTGAAGTTGCTGGTGATTTTTTGACATTTTAGTGACATAATTTCAAAGTAATCAAGAGATTTTCTACAACTGGGACACATTAGTTTACTAGCAAGTTAGTATTACTAATAAAAAATAAATAAATAAATAAAAACCCTGCTTGTTACTCCTTAGCATGATAGAACAAATTTAGCCCATTGGTGTTATCTTATCACTAAGGCATATAGAATTTCACAGGAAAATATGTATAGATATCTGTTCTAATGGCTTCTTATTTGAATTGAAGACCAGAAAATATAAGTTTGGAGAAATTATTTTATTTATATTTAAGTAAGATATTACTTAGAGCCAAAAACATTTCTTTACAGGTCTTATTTAATTGAGTTTGCTATTTTGTTTTGGCTTTAAATGTTTATTAAAATATACCTGGTTTTTGGAAAGGCCCTATTTTATATGGGTGATAATTGATTATTTCTTTGATTCTTCATTAGTTCTAGCTCTTGCAGAATATCCCTCATTTATATTCTGGCTTTACATACTTCTGCTGTCTATTTCTTTAAATATTTTCCTTCCATTTTTAGAGAGAGTGGAAGGGATGAAGAGAGAGGGAGAGAAAAAAAGAGAGAAAAACTTCTATGTTAGAGAGACACATCACATCGATAGGTTACCTCTGGCATGCACACCCAACCTGGGGCCAGGGATCAACCTGCAACCTAGGTGTGTCCCCTTGATCGGAAATCAAACCTGCAACCCTTTGGTCTGCAGGCTAACACTCTTATCTATGAGCCACACCAGCAAGGGCTATATATTTAAATATCTAAATTTTCAACTGCGCACTTTCTAAAATAAAACTATGTTACATATATCTTAAAAATAAAAATTATATTTTAGCCCATCCAGCTCCTTGTTGATGTTATTCCTTTTTTTTTGTTTGTTTAAAGATTATAGATTCCAGTTCTCCCAAAACTTATTTTCTTTTTGGTGTGGTGAGGGCTTCAATACTCCTCTTCTCTTCTCTTCTCTTCTCTTCTCTTCTTTCTCTTCTCTTCTCTTCTCTTCTCTTCTCTTCTCTTCTCTTCTCTTCTCTCTCTTCTCTCCTCTCCTCTCCTCCCCTCCCCTCCCCCCTCTCCTCCCCTCCCCTCTCCTCTCCCTTTCCTTCCTTCCTTCCTTCCTTCCTTCCTTCCTTCCTTCCTTCCTTCCTTCCTTCCTTCCTTCTTCCTTCCTTCCTTCCTTCCTTCCTTCCTTCCTTCCTTCCTTCCTTCCTTCCTTCCTTCCTTTCTTTCTTTCTTTCTTTCTTTCTTTCTTTCTTTCTTTCTTTCTTTCTTTCTTTCTTTCTTTCTTTCTTTCTTCTTTCTTTCTTTCTTTCTTTCTTTTTTCCTTTTAAATTTACCTTTATTGTTGAAAGTATTACAGGTGTCCCTCTTTTGCCCCCCATTGACCCTCTTCACCCTGCTTCTGCCCCACCCTCAAGCACCACACTATTATAGGTGTCCAGGGGTCATGTATATATGCATACAAGTTCTTTGGTTAATCTCTTCCCATCCCCCTACCCCCTGCCTTCCCTCTGAGATTGTCAGTCTGTTCCATGCTTCTATATCTCTGAATCTATTTTGTTCAACAGTTTATTTTTCCATTGGTCCCACATATGAGTGAGATCACATGATACTTGTCTTTCTCTAACTGGCTTATTTCACTTAGCATAATACTCTCCAGGTACCTCCATGCTATTTCAAAAGGTAAGAGATCCTTCTTTTTTACTGCTGTGTAGTATTCCACAGTGTAAATGTACCACAACATTTTTATCCAATCATCTACTGATGGGTACTCAGGCTGTTTCTAGATCTTATCTATTGTAAATAGCATTGCTGTGAACACAGGGGTGTATATATCCTCTCTGATTGGGATTTTAAAGTATTTTTTGTACTTTAAATATATTTATTTCAATTATAATTGACATACAACATTATATTAGTTTCAGGTGTATGACCCAGTGATTAGACATTGTATAACTTTCTAAGTGATCTCCATGATAAATCTAGTACCCATCTTACTCCAGACATAGCTATTACATTATTATTGACTATATTCCTCATGCTGTAGTTTATATGCTCATGACTATTCTGTAACTACAGATTTGTACTTCTTAGTCTCTTCAGCTTTTCCATCCATTACCCCAACCTCACTCCCATCTTAAACAATACCTTTTAACAATTCTTGTAATAGTGGTTTGGTGATGATCAACAACATTAGCTTTTTATTTTGTCTGGGAAACTCATTATCTGTCCTTTGATTCTAAGTTACAGCTCTTCTGTCTACAATAATCTTGATTTTTTCGGTCCTTGTTTTTCATAACTTTGAATATTTCTAGCCACTCCCTTCTGGCCTTCAAAGTGTCAGTTGAGAAATCAGCTGACAGTGGTATGGGCACTCTCTTATAGGTAATTAACTGCTTTTGTCTTGCCCCTTTTAAGATTCTCTCTTTTTCTTTAACTTTTTGCATTTTAATTATGAGGTTTCTTGGTGTGGCCTCTTTGGGTTCATCTTATTGGGGACTCTCGGCAGTTTCTGGACCTGTATGTTTATTTCCTTCACCAGGTTAGGGAAGTTTTCTTCCATTATTTTTTCACATAGGTTTGCAAATTATTGTTCTCTTTCTTCTTCTTCTGGTAACCCCATGATGCAGATGTTTGAAGTTGTCAAAGAGGCTTCATATACTATCTTCATTTTAGGGATTTCTTTTTTTCTTTTTGCTGTTTTGATTGGGTGTTTTCTGTTTTCTTATCTTTGGAATCTCTGATTTGATCCTCTGCTTCATCTACTCCTTTGTTTATTCCTTATAATGTATTCTTTGTTTCAGTTAATTTATTCTTGGTTTCTGACTGATTCTTGCTTATATTTTCTAGTTTTATTTTTTTCCCTATGTCTTTGTTGAAGTACTCACTACATTCTTTTACTCTTTCTCTAGGTTCATTTAACATTCTTAAAACCAGTGTTTTGAACTCTGCATCTAGTAGATTGCTTGTCTCCACTTGGTTTAGTCTTTTTCTGGAGTTTTGTTCCATTCTTTCTTCTTTAAATATTTTAGTCAACCTGCCTTATATAAAGCATAATATAAGTCAATGGAGATTCTCTTTCTTTTACTCCTCATTTTGGCTTCCTCTCTGTTTTTTGTTTCTATTTTTCAGTAAGAATTACTACATCTTCTGGGCTTGGTAGAGTGGTCTTATGAAGTAGGTGTCATGTAGGATCCAATGACACAGTCTCCCCAGTTACCTGAGCTGGGCATTCCAGGTGTGCCCCTTGTGTGAGCTGTGTACACATTCCTGTTGTAGTTGAGCCTTGATTTCTGTTGGCATGACAATGGGAGGAATTTACACCCAGTCCATTTGGCTGTGAGAAATGTCTGTGACCACAGTGGAGCAGGACTTATTTCTGCAGGGCTCTGGTGCCTGCTGAGTCTGTCCCTTGAGTGTGTTGGTTGTGGAAGTAGTTTGTCAGTGCTTCAATGTGGTCTAAAGCTGTCCACTGGGTGTGTGAGCTCTGTGACCTCCTGCGAGGTGCAGGATAAGGTCATATTCCACATGTGCCATACCTGGGGCCATCCAGCATGAACTACAAAGCTATTTACAGATGTTTGATACCTGTGCTGGGCCCAGGAGAGGCCAAACTGCTAACCAAGGCCAGCTACTGCTAGTGCTTGGCCTGGGGTCACTTAGAGAGAGGTACATAGTATGACAAAGCCAGATGCTGCTTGTTTGAGGGATTTTAGGAAAGTCTGAAGCATAAGCCAAGATGGGTCATTTATATGAAAAAGCCTCTGAAAATGGCTTGGATGGGTCAGCATGTTGGGCCAGGCAGGGAATCACCAAGTTGGGGGCTGAACAGTGACAACTGATTGACAAAGACTCAGACATGTTGCCCAATTGCTAACCCTGTGGTTTGAGGGTCCAGACAAGGAACAATGGTCTCTGCCAGCAGTTCTCTCTAGGATGAAGTTACCCCTCCAGCTTTTGCCCAGATATCAAACAAATAACTTAGTTTCTCTCTATATATCATTGGCTCCCCAATGCTGGAACCCAGAGAGAGAGAGAGAGATTTTAGTAAATCTATACATGAGTCATTTAAAGGGAGTGTCTGAGACTCCAGATGTTCTCTGTCTCACTCAGGCACAGTCAGAGCTGGTTTTCACAGCCATAAGTTATGGGGTCTTCTCTTCCTGGCACTGGAAACCTGGGCCTGGGGGCTGATTTTAGGATGGGACCTTTTCCTCCTGAGGGGGGACCTCCACCACTGAGATATCCCTGTCAATTTTAGTATCACACTTGGGTATAGGATCAGACCATTCTGATCTCCACCTCTCTTTGCTGTAAGACTTCTATTCAGCTAGATTTCAGAGAGTTCTGAATGATGGTTATTTTGTAATTTACTAGTAATTTTGGTGTGGTTGTGGGAAAATTTCAGTACCAGGTTTGCACTGTTATCTTGATCTTCAACCTCATTGTTGATGTTATTCTAACAAGGATATCTTTCAATCTCTCACTACTCTACTTTCATTTATAGTTATCCTTATCTTTCTTTAAGATTTATCATAAAGAAAACTGCCAAGATGTACTTAATGCTTCAGTTTCCATATAACATTTCTTTGAACTAAATGTCTATAAGTGGTCAATATCAATCATCACTTAGAATGAAATCTGACCCCCACCTTTTCTGTAGGGCAGGAAAAAATTCTTGTGTGTTTTTATATTCACTCACAGAGCAGTACCAAACATAATGTCCAGAACAAAGCTGGCATATATTAGATGACTGATTGTCCTTTTCTTTGTGGGCTTATGACTGCCCATAATGAGACTACATTTCCCACCTTATTCTGCTGTTGCCTCTGGCCATATGCCTGACTTTCTGCCAATGGGATTCAAGAAAAATTTCTATGAAGGAATTTTATATTTACTTTCTTAAAACTAAATCCCTTTCCTGGACAACTTCATTCCCTCAGAACAGATTGGGGCATGATTAGTAGAAGCAATGTAGATCCCTGAATAACTGAAAAATGAAGCTCTTAGAATGAATACTTCAGGACTTTGTTTGAAAGAGCAACAATAACAACACAATTTTTTTTTCTTTAACACATTTTTATTGATTTCAGAGAGGAAAGAAGAGGGAGAGATAGAAACATCAAAGATGAGAGAGAATCATTGATTGGCTGCCTCCTGCACATCCCATACTGGGGATGGAGCCCTAAATCCAGGCATGTGCCTTACCAGGAATCAAACCCTGACCTCTTGGTTCTTAGATTGAAGCTAAACCACTGGGCCACACCAACCTGTATCTTTAATATTTAATCCATGGTTCTCTCTCTCTCTGTCTCTCTCTGTCTCTCTCTCTCATTAAAGCCTACCTTTAACTGAATTAAATTATTTAATAAAGTAAATGTGCCAATTTGAAGTAGTCAGAACAGTTTTTTAAATATTTACTTAATATGTATATATACTGACTTTATATATCCTTGTTCACAATTACTCAGATAATCTCTATTGTGACCTATATTGTGCTTTATAACAAATATACATAAGGCAGGTTGAATAAAATATCTGTCAAGAAGCCTGCCTATTGAATGTTAGAAAGTCGCAAGTGTAGTTTTTATGCCACCTTAGTTGGATGTATGGTAGTCTTATTTAAAATCTGGAAAACCTGAAGAGTGTAATTATCCATGAGTTATTAATATCATCAATTTCAAGGGGAATTTATGTAAAAAGGTTATGTTTTAAAACAGAATTTTTGTAAGAAGGCAGACAATGATTAGAAAAGTTGCTCAAAATTGAATTTGATTTTTGGCTTTTAATATAATTGAGTTTTTAAAACATTCTGTTTTAATTATATATCATTAGCTCAGTGATATCTGTGTTTTAAATGCTTTATAAATAATAACACATTTTCTCCACAAAACATTCTTGTAATATCATAAAACATTAAAACTGAATCAGTCAGTGACTTAATATATTATATTACAAAAAAAAGAAATATTTTGGATATAGTAGTTTAGTATATTAATAAGGCAATATTCAATTTTTTATTAAATAAATCTTTATTATTGAAAGTATTACATATGCCTTTTTCCCCCCTTGCCCTCTTCCCTCTCTTGCCCTCCCCCCAAGCCTTTACCACCCACTGACTGTGTCCCTTTGTTATGCATATATGCATATTAGATCATTGATTGATCTCTTCCCTCTCTCCACCCTCCGCTGCCTTCCCTCTGAGGTTTGACTGTCTGTTCAATATTTTTATGTCTCTAGGTCTATTTTTGTTCATCAGTTTATTTTGGTCACTAGATTGCACATATGAGTGAGATCATCAAGCATGTATAATGAGGCAAGTATAATGAGGCAAGTATAATGAAGGTCTCTTCCTTGTTTTACATAACCAAAATCTGAAATTTTATCAGTTATACCTTAATACATCCTTCAGCTATTTCTAGCTAAATGAAAAAGGAAAAACAAAGTAAAAATATGAGTTATAAATGTATATAGTTAACTTAATCACAATAGATTATTTCCTGATTATTTAACTTTTCTCTAGTATGTGTGCTTAATTTAGAATTAAGTGGATATTTATAACAAGCACTTATTCTATATTACCTGAGTAGTATGTTATGTTTGCACTATCGTTATTTTTATAAAGTACTAGAAGCCCAATACACGAATTCGTGCGTGGGTGGGTTCCGGTCATTCCGCCCCGATTGGAGCCCATTGGGCCAGGCCTTCCAGAGGAGGGGACGCAGGAGGTTGGCCAGCTGGTCCCACCCCCAATAGGGGTGGGGAGGCTGATCAGGGACAGGGTCATCTGGGGGGAGGGGATGTGGGAGGTTGGCCAGTTGGCCCATGCCCTGATTAAACTCCTGGTTGAACTCCTGGTCGAGGGAACAAATTGCATATTAGCCTTTTATTATATAGGATTTGTTTGGTGGTCAGGTATACATGAAGTTGACATAACATTTGAGCATTGCTGTAGAAATACATGGACCTTAATTTTGTTATCTTCACATACTCTGATACTTTTTATACCTTAAAAATGGGTTTGGATGTTAAGAGTAGTTTGTTAATTTCAAATATTTTCTTTAAAATTTTGCTTTTTGCTTCTTGGTACTTAGAGCAAAACTTTCAATCTAAAAGGGTATTTTATTATAAAGATGGTGGCCCACTAAAGGAAATGGAACAAAGGGCCTATGCAGTTCCAATGATATTTATCTAATAAACATTTTGGTAAATTTACCCAAAGGAATAGCAATAGTAACACAATGTGTAGTAAAGAATACCCTAACCCCTTTTCCCTTTACTAAGTCAACATTTTATTTCTCTACTCTTAGATGATGTTATAAGAATGAATCAGCACTTGTCTCCTTGATAGATAGTTATCTCAACTGAAAGATAATAGAGCTAGGAACAAGCTCAAGTTTAAGAGCTCACTCTGTGTTATCTATAGTAAGAATCAATTTTGTTCTTAGATCTTCAGATTTTAAGAAAAATGCATTTATCCAGATAAGTAGAGTAACACTGACATACGTGCATATTCACACACACACACACACACACACACACACACACGTACACACACACTAACTGATTTACTTAAGAAGTAAACAAAATAAAATAGAGAAGTATTCCCAAATGTGATAAAGATTTTTCTGGGGGCAAGAAAGGGTTCTGCATAAATTCCTGCTTAAAAATAAGAATTACTCATATAATTTTCATTCTAGAAACTAAATACTTAAACAAAATTGGCTCAGGAAAAAAGTACTTTTTAAATAAAGTGTGATCTCTTATATCCAATGTGGTTAACTAGCACATTCTCTCAACCAGGAGTCCTTGAATCATGTTGGAGGATTCCCAGAATCCTGGGGATGAGAATTACCTCTTTTCCTTGATTGGGAGAAATCAATTTGATAAAACCCAGCTCAAGCTTTCTAATTATTTGCCAATTCAATTCAAATATCTCTGGCTCCTTTATGTAACCTAAAAAGATGGGTTGAAATCACTAAAAGAGGAAGAAATAAAGAAGACATAAAGCCAGTGATCCAAATCTTGAGATGATCTTAAAGCAAGAATAGGATAAGTGACTGTTCATTTATATATAGTCTTGATAATTTCTGAGTTACAAGTGATTCTGCAATTGGAATAAGTCAGTGGAGTGTCTTACTGAAGACACATAATATCACAAATGCAATGGTCTTTTTATTTGTTAACTTAGTAAGCTACAGTCCTCAGTTATGCATTCAAACACTTATCTAGGTGTTGCTATGATGTTTTTGTAGATGTGGTTAAAGTCGATAAAAAGCAAAGGGCTTACTGATTTTAAGCAGAGTTTATCCTTGATAATGTGGGCTAACCTAATCCAATCAGTTTAATGGTCTTAAAAACAGAATCAAGACTTCTCCAATGAAGAAGAAACTCTGCTAATGGCCAGTTTTAGCCCCTGCCTGAGAGTTCCAGCCTGCCCTTCCAGTTGGCTTCTCCTATGGATTTGTCCTACAATCACACAAGCCATTTTTAAAAAATAAACATTTTAATATATATCCTCCACTCTCTGGTTGAGGACTGACTGATACAGATTTTGGTTAAGGCATTGGTTCTAAAGGAATAGAATATTTTTATTTATTTATTTATTTATTATTATTTTTTTTAGTTTCTTTATTGATTAAGATGTTGCATACGTGTCCTTATTCCCCCATTACCCCCGTCTCCCCCACTCACAAAATGATGTATTTATTGATTCTGAGTTTTCTGTCATTGGTTTTCTAATTCAATTTAATATAAGACATTAATATTTTACTTTCAGTGGGAAAGAGGACACTGGTAATTTATGGCATGATGCAATAAAGATAAACAAAATATAGCCTTTGTATACTCTTAACTAAATATCTACAGAATATGATGTTCTTAGTGACAAGTTTAACAAACTAAAGGGTGTGATAGGATTAGCTAGTTGTTCTCAACTGCATTGGAGAAGGTGGGAAAAGAGAAGCATGAACTCAGTACTTTAAATTCCTAGCTCAAAATCTGTATAAATAATAGGCAAACTTCTGTGTTTTCCCTGAAACAAACCCTTAACTCCTGAAGCTTCAGAATAGAAATTTCTAAAAACCTAAACCAGACTTTTATCTTGCAAATGGTTGAACTAAAGCATAAATCTATATATATAAAAGCCTAAGCAACCATTATGACTGATCAACCGAACAACCAGTCACTATGACAACACATTGACCACCAGGGGGCAGATGCTCAATGCAGAAGCTGCCCCCTGGTGGTCAAAGCATTCCCACAGCCAACCTTTTGCAACCGGCTAGCCTCTCGTGCTTCCTCACCCTGGCTAGCTGGCCCCGCCCCAATAGGGAGTGGGTGAGATGGCCCTAATTGGCCCCGATCCCAGGCCAGGCCGAGGGACCCCAACCATGCACAAATTTGTGCATCAGGCCTCTAGTTGAATTATAAACTGCTCACGATTGTTTTCTTAAAGTGAGGACATTGTTTGGGAAATGAAAGATTGCTAAAAATTGGAATTGGGGTCATATAGGAAGCCATATGAAGCTGAGAATATCAAAACTCTGATTTCTAATGAGTCTTCTTTGTCACTAGCTTTCTATTACTGCCTGTGGTTGGCCATTCTTTTCCTAAAGAAACTTAAATGACATGCTCTTAAAAGTTTCCTGTCAAGACACTGTTGATTCTCTCTATGCCTTACTCCACCATCCTTCTTCTCTTCTATCATTTAAGTAGGCACAAGTCTTACCAAACCTCAAATGATGTGATATGAGTTGTGTCCTATAAGGACACGCACTATACATAAAAGAACTGCATGCCTTTTCCAATTTATATAGACAGAAATCTGGGGAACATATGTAGAAAGGGGTCTTAAGAGAGTTGACTCTGGTTGGATCGGGCCAATTTAATGACAAGCCCACTAACCAGATATTCTGCATTCAATATTTTAGCTGAAATGGTTATAAAGGCCTCCACCAGTTTATTTGTTTATTTGGCAGAAGCATGCACCTAAATGAAGGTGAAATGATAGAACTATCTTACACTATAAAAGAAGGCATCCAACAACTTAGGGAAGTTAGAATGCTAGAGGGAATTTATTTTGTAAGTCATGTTTATTCAACTGCAATGTTCCAGAGGGTACACTTTTTAACATGGCTGTGAGAAATAAATTTGCAAGGGGGAGGCACTGGAATCCTTGATTTGTTCTATGACTACTTGTCTCTGTAGATCATTAATTAGAGTGGTCACTGCTACCACAAACCTGGATCCCTGACATAAAGGGGATTATGAGATCCCAGGTTAGCAGGGGCCAATGACATTACTTAATCAGCAAAGACAGGTGTATGTATATAGTATAGTGGACAGCAGGGACAAGACAGTCGTCAGAATTGTCTGACTTGCAGAGACCTATGGAATTGACTCTGTGACCATGATGTCTATAGAATACCAAGAGGTAGGCAGTCTATTAAACTCTTACTTAACCTGTATAGGTAGGGGAGTTCTAGGTCTAGTGAACACAAGCTTAAGTCGATTAACCAAAACAGAAAGACACAACTCCTCAATAAGTTCTCCAAACTTGAGCCAGTTTAGAAACACTGACCACTCTGAAACAGGGGCCTCCTTAAGAAAGGACAATATTACATTGTTAAAAATTGATACTGTTAGTCTCTCTCCCAATCTTTTTCCAAAGGAGATACAGCCATGTGTAAGGGTGATTATGCATTGTTTAGATGAAAATAATCAGACTTTTAGAGAGTTTCTCGACACTGGTTCTGAATGAATACTAATTCCTGAAGCCTCAAGACATCACTATAGTTGTCCAGTCAGAGGCTGGAGCTCAAGAGATCAAGTGATCAATGATTTTATAGGTCAGGTACACCTTACACTTCTCAAAAAAAATCTAGTGATTATTTCTACATTTTTGGAATGTATAATTAGAATAAAAATACTTAGCAACATGTGGAATTCTCATATTGGTCGTCTGTGTAATTAGATCAATTCAGGTAGATAAGGCTAAGTAGAAACCACTAGAACTACCTTTCCCTACAAAATATTAACCACAATCAATTTCACATTCCTGAAGGGGTTGCAGAGATTAGTGCCATCATCAAGAGCTTGAAAGATGCAGGGCTGTGATTCCTGTTTGGTTTGCACAGAAAACAGATGGATCTTAGAGCATGACAGGAAGTATAGTGATGGTAATCCCATGGTGACACAAACTGCAGTTGCCATTACAGATGGTTCCATTTCTTGAACAAATTAATGCAACCTTGGTACCTGGTGTGCAGCTTTTGATCTGGCATTTAAAATATATATATATATACATATATATATATATATATATCTATATACATCTATATCTATATCTTAGTCACCAGAAATGGTTTGCTTTCAGATGACAAGTCAGCAATACACACTCACTGTCCTATATCAACTACTAGTATCTAATCTCCTGTCATAATTTACTCCATAGCTAACTTGGTCACTTTTCTTTCCCACAAATTATCATGGTGGTCCATTGCATTGCTGCTATCATGCTAACTGGACCTGGTGAATACTAAGTAACAATTAGTCTAGATGTATCGGGAAGACACACCCACATTCAAAGGCCTTTCATCTCACCAAAATTTCTAAGGTATGAGGCTTATTGGGTATCCTTTGAAATGTGAAGAATCAGTTGTTGTATCTGGTTCCTCCTAAAATAAAAAATAGAAAAAGAAGAAGAGAAGAAGAGCAATACCTAGTGGGCCTTTTGTTTTTTGTAGGCAACATATCACTCATTTAGGTGTGCTACTCCAATCTATTTAACAAATGATCCCAAAAGCTGCTAGTTTTGCAGGGATCAAGAAAGTGAAAACAAAACAAACAAACAAACAAAAAAACTCTGCAACAAGTCCAGGCTGTCAGGTAAACTACATGGGATTAATATATCTCAGTTACTGAAATAAGTTAATATTTTGGAGAGATCATAAAGACATAACTGGTTCTAAATCTTAATATTTAGTCAGTTATGGATATTTTCTTGGCATAAGTGTTTTTACATCTAATGCGTCTCTATTTATTTATAGAGACATTAAAAATTTAATTGATGCTACATGTGCTGCTATTATCCTTGCATATGGTTCTTCATAATAGGCAAGTGAACTTATGCTTTTTATGACTATACCCAAATGAATGGCAGGAGCTTTCTGTCTTAATATTTGAACCAAACAAACAAGCACACAATAGACAATGTATTGAAATATCCCCCCCACCACACACACACACACACACTTTTTTTTGCAATGGGTCCTGATGAGAAAATTACGTTCATGCTGTGTGACTTTGGAAATGCCCTTTTCCAGCAGTCAGCCTTCTTTGCACCACTCCTGTTTGCTGGCATCAAACAACATGGTCAGTGGCCAGTTTCGAGTACATATGTGCTAAAAACAAACATAAAATAACAGCTTAATGAATCAGTTTGGTCACCTGGAAGCTGGATATACATGCAGAATTTCAGAGATTCTCAGTCCAGACCAACCAAAGCAGAATCTGCATTTTAACTAATGCTCATTCGATTTCTTTATAGATTACAGTTTGTGAAGAGACAAAATAAACCTTGCATTTCATTGTACATATCTTATCTTTATGGTCAGCTGCTCTACCTTCTAACTAACTCCAACCAGGGCTATAAGAGAAAATACTAATTTTTTCCCTAAACTATCCTAGAACTACAATAAAAAAAAGTCAATACTGAAAAAAGTCTCACTATGAGACAATTACTGTCTTGGATAGATATATAATTTGTATTATTTTATAAATTCTGCTCAGCTAAAGACATAGAAGCACTTATTTATATTACATCACTGTAGATAACATTTTGTGTAGAAATTTCCAAAAGGAATTTTGATGTACTAGTATCTCCTAGCTTACAGTACCTTTGTATATTAGTATTGCAAGTCACTCTGACATGCTATCTTGGAAGGTAACAGGAAGAGAAATCTGAAAGGAAAACTACACACAAATTATACTATTATATTATTAGACATCTTATATAGACTATTTGAACAGGTGGAGCTGAAATTTATTTTGACAAAGATATTTATAAAGTTGATAACGACTACATTTGCTTTTCCAATAAAGTCAGTGTTGGTTCTTTCCCCCATCCCCACTGCACCATTTCCCTAGGATTTTGGGACAGGCTTCGATACTTCAACTCCTCAATTTGGATAAGATAGTACTTACAGTAGAATTTGAGTACGTTTTCTTAGTGAGTAAAGGAGAAGTGCTTTTTCATTGTAGGGGTTATTATTTTATATGCATAGCTTCAACTTTGCCTTCATCAAGTATATGATAAATATGAAATATGAATTTAAAAAGGTGAAGATAATCAAACATATGTTTATATACTATACATATGGAAAAAATGATGATTTAATCTTTTATTATTATTATTATTATTAATTTTAGAGAGAGAGGGACGGAGACATAGAGAGAGAGAGACAGATAAACATCAATGTGAGAGAGATACATTGGTTGCCTCCCATGTGTAGTGAGACCAGTGACCAAACCCACACTCCAGGCACATGTCCTGACTAGGAATCAAACCCAAAACTTTCCATACACGGGATGTTGCTCCAAACAACTGAGGCACATTGGCCATGGCTACGGCTCTGTCTTTAAATATGGGTCATTGCCATTGTTCCAACCTTATTATGATTTTAAGATTCCCCACCATAGCTAATTTCCTAATTGCATGACAAGGAAATGAAAAAAAAAAGGATGCTAATAAGGGTGGTAGGAGAAAAAATATGGCATATAGTTAGAAAAGAAGTATTATGCTTATTTATGCTCCTTTTTATGCCACCTCCTATCTACCTTTGTGATAGTTTGATGGAATTTAATCATGCAGTAAAAGAAGCTAAAGAAGATAAGCATTCTTAGATAAAAATAAAGAAAATTTGCTGTAATTTCTCTATATGCATACACACATAGGGATCAAAAGTAAAGCTACTTTTAAAACATGCTGACTGACCCAAGTTTAAATTATGAATATTCACATCAAATGGAGGCCTCAATTCTTTTCCCAAATTACATTTTAATTCCCCCACTCCTTTTTTTTTCTGTCTGATTTCTTAGAAAATGATTTCATATTCCGCTTTTGCTTTTACCCTTCACCATCATCATTCTCAGCTGAAGAATTTGTATCCTACTTCAAGAAAATAACTATGACTGACCTCCTCTACCATCTCTATCTCTATCCATATACACTGCCATCCCTACTGTTACTGAGGAATTGCCCATTCTCCAACTGAATGAAATCCTGCCACATGCAAAAGAGATCTCATACAATTTAGCGTATGCAAGACATGTTTCCATCTTTGCAATGTTTCTATTCTCTTTGATATACTTAAAATAAAGAAGAAAGGTATCACAATCTGTTAGAATACTAATGGGAATAGATAGTCAATAACAATGGGAAAACAAATACAAGAAAAAAACAACACTTGAAAATAATAAAGTGGAAGAGATCGATGCACAAGTAGAGTAGCTAGGTTTTGTTCATTTTTTAATTTATTTTATGTTATCATTGTATAACAAATCACTCCAAACCTACTGGCTTAAAACAGAAAACAGTGTAGTTTATTGTTTTGAGGATCAGAAATTGCAAAAGGCTTGGGATGGGGAGTTCTCTCACTTTAGGGGGCGTTGTTTAAGGTCAGTGGTAATTAGCTGGCGGATAGGCTGTTTTGAAGGCCTAAATGACTTTTTCCTCATGTTTGGTGCCTTAGCAGAGATGGCTACATGGCTAGGTTTAGCGGGGATGAGTGATTAAAAAGCCTTCATGTAGGCTATCTAACTTGGCAATCTCATAGTAGTCGAAGATCTTATATGTGGCTCAGTCAACTAAAAAAAAATAAGGGCCAAGAGAGCCTAGGCAGAAGCTTCAAATCATGTTACGATCTAGCTCAAAAGGCACAGAGCTTTACTCTGCTACTCTATCAGTCAAGCAATTCCCCATATTCAATCAGATTTAATGGAAAAGAAATTAGAGTTCAGTTGTTAATGGGAGGTATCGCAAAATACCTAGTATATTCAGTTTTTAATTTTTATTTTTAAATCCTCACATGAGGATATGTTTGAGAGAAAGAGAAAGAGCCATCAATGTGAGAGAGAAACATCAATTGGTTGCCTCTGGTACACGCCCTGACTAGGGACCAAACATGCAACCTACGTATGTGCCCCTGACTGGGACTTGAACTGCAACCTTTTGGTGACACTCCAACCTACTGAGCCACCGGGAAAGGGATGTGCAGTTATTTTTAATCCTCTGCAATGTTGGATAAGGGAAGAGAGTTCATTCATTTATTGAGGACAAGTAAAACATGTAGATATGAACACCAATGAATTAATTGGTAGGTTGGTGGTTGAAGAATTAGGCAGTATTTTCCTGACACATTCTATTTTTTCCCATAAAAAAGAAGCAATGTCATCCTAGATTTTAGTATATGTTAAATATTTAAATGTTTTAATTTATACAAGGATTTTAAGAGCACCCACTGCATGGGAGAACATATTTGCCAATGATACATGGAATAAGGGGTAAACCTCCAAAATTTATAGAGAACTCATACAACTTAACAAAAGGAAGGTAAAGAATCAAATTAAAGAATGGGCAAAGGACCTATCTAGACAGTTCTTCAAAGTGGACAAACAGAAGGCCAAAAGGCGTATGAAAAAATGCTCAAAGTCACTAATTATCTGAGAGATGCAAATCAAAATGACAATGCGGTACTGCCTAACACCTGTCAGAATGGCTATCATCAACAAATGACAAGTGCTGGTGAGGATTTGGGGAAGAGGAATCCCTCAGACACTGCTGGTGGGAATGCAGACTAGTGCAGCCACTATGGAGAACAGTATGGAGTTTCCTCAAAAAACTAAAAATGAAACTCCCATTTGATCCAGTGATCCCACTTCTAGGAATATATCCCAAGAAACTAGAAACACCAATCAGAAAGAATATATGCACCCTTTGTTCATAGAGTACAATATATCATAGCTAAGATTTGGGAACAGCCTAAGTGCCCATCACCAGATGAGTGGATTAAAAAACAGTGGTTCATCTACACAATGGAATATTACAGCTGCTATAAAAAAGAAGGAATTCTTACCATTTGCAACAGCATGGATGGACCTGGAGAGCATTATGCAGAGCGAAATAAGCCAGTCAGAGAAAGACAAGTATCACATGATTTCACTCATGTGTGGAATCTAATGAACACCATGAACTGATGAACAAAAATAGACCTAGAGACACAGAAGCATCTAATCGACTGTCAAACTTCAGAGGGAAGGCAGGGGAGGGTGGGGTAGGTGGGAAGAGATTAAACAATGAACTTGTATGCATATATGCTTAACCAATGGACACAGACAATAGGGGTGTGAAGGCCTGGGCTGGGGGGCGGATGCAGGATGGTAGAGGTCACTGGGGGAAAAGAGATACACATGTAATACTTTCAACTATAAAGAATTTTAAAAAATATTCTACTTACTTTAAAAATGTTTAAATATTTGTTTACTTATATTTTCTATGGGAAGATGCCATTAGACATTGTTACCCAAATCACTTTGTGTTTTAGATCTAAAGTTACTTTGTTAATATTTTCTTTTCAAATAAATGCATCTTGATATTCATATTAAATATGGAGTTAATGGGTAACATATTTTATTTGGTACACATCTTGGTATCAAATAAAATGTTATCCATTAATTTGTAACTTTTATATTCCTTTATCCAAAGTAACGTGCATTTCTGAAGCACTCCAAATTAAAACAAACCAAGATACAAAGGTTGAACTCAAACTGCCTATAAATTATCTGCCAAATGACTCATCGTTTTTAATAAAGTTCATTTTAACTTCCACAATCATTTGTGTGCACACGTGTGTAAGTTGGTACAAGATAAAAATAACTGCAGAAGCAAGGGGCCATAATCAAGGAAATCTGATACCTTGACAAGAGAGCAGCACTGAATAAAGTGCACACCTGGCCCGTGCAAGAAGGAAAAAATAAATAAATACATTGGGAGACAGGAAGTTAAGGGAAAACTACAAGGTACAGTAACTATTACTTTCACAATTTGTTACATATTTCCCATTGCTAAGAGTCCCTCATCTTTCTGAAATAATTAATATTCCAGGTGGAAATTGGCCTGTGGGAAGGAATAGGGGGCTGCTAACAGAACTTCAACCAAGTTAGTTGTCCTAATGAGATATACTTTCACATGAATGGTAGTATGCACAGTCTAATTTTACCATTATCCCAACTTGGAATTAGTAAAATGGTTTGATGAAAGTTAAATAAACCCAATATTTTGTGTTTGACATATAAAAGCACTATTTCATTTAAAATTAAAGACATTGAAATTATGCAAAATAGCCATTCAAATAGATCATTTCAAAATAAAGATACATTAAATAATGAAATTTGAGTTTTTGAAATTCAAGATGATTTTGTGGTCATAATTATTGTAAAAAAGTTCTGATGCCAATCTAAGAAAACGCAAAGGGAATTTAAAATTGTATGCAAGCTTTTCAACAAATTACAGATTAACTGTCTTGTTGCTGTTTGTAACCCATCTGTGAACAATGTGAGGAAATACAGCTGCTATCAAATTAAATACTACTCTTTCTGATTTGCAACCTTACTTCACTAGATAAATGGTAAAGGAATCAAAAGAAAAAAAAAAAAAAAAACTAAAGCAGATATCATTGAGAACAACTAGCTTCTACAACCCAAGTAGTAATTCATATGTGTGTGTTGTCTTCTAAAGCAGAAGTATCAATGTATAAGAGAGCCAGACTGCAGTCTCTAAAAAAAATTAATAGATAAAGCAGAGTGATAATATAAATCCAATAATTAATTTTCTTGTTTTTATTATTTCACTACAAACCCTTATATTCCTGAGGGTTCTAATGAAAATATTTCTCCTCAGAGACAAAATGATGGTGGAATAGGTAGATGTACCCCGATCTTTGTCCTGGAGCAGATAGAAGGAGCAACTAAATTGAATAACATCCACCCCGAATTGGTGAAGTAGACACAGCTGGTGAGACAATTTGCATCCAGGAAGGGCAGAGGACACCTGGAGAGTGGTAAAATCAGGGATCTGGGCTGGAGAGAGGTAAGAGACCTATAAGCTCAGAGGGTCAGAAGGAAGCCGCACGGCACCAAGTCCATGTGCCTTGGGGACAGGCATAACATCTAACTGTGGAAAGGAAGTCCACAGGGCTGGCGGCAGGGGATTCTAGGTCTAAACCCACAGCCATGAGAGGCTGAGCCAAGAATGGGCAGCCTGAACAACTGTGCAAGCCATGCCATGCTGGGGGGATAGGGACTCGCAGTGGCACAGCTCTTTCCCCTCTTTTTGGTCTTTGATTTTATTTGTTAAACCCAGTTCATAGGACCTTTCAAATACAAACACTCACCTGTGATTGAAGTGTGGACTTGTGGAGTCTGGGGAGAGCCTGGGGAGAAGAGCAGCTCTGGAGAGGTGGCCGGGAGTCTAACACTGAGACATACCTGACAAGCTGGACCTACTCAGCCATTTTCCCCTGAAGAGATAGCCCCTCCCTGCAGCCTCCAGGCAACCAATACAGCCACACCCAGACTACACCCTGAGTGTTACAAAGGATACAGAAAAAAGAAATCTGAATAGTCACTGAGAGCCCTCAGGGACTGGCTTAAAGAGAGGCCATTCAGTCCTGGAAAGCCATACAGCAACCTCCCCAAGTATATCCCTGTCAGAAACAGCCACCTGAGAGGTTAAGATTGACACTGGGCAGATAGCTTAAGTGGGAAGATTGGTCCCGTCTCCTGGCAGTCAAGGCTGTGGAGAAGACACAAACAGAAGAGTGGTGGACCACTTGGAACTTCAACAATCTAATAGGAAACTGAGAAGAGTGGGATCTTAAACCAGCCCCCATGGGGCATTAAAACTTGGCAGAAACAAACAACACTTGACTTTTTCATTTTTATTTTATTTTATTATTATTTTGTTACCTCTTTTTTCCTTATTTTCCTTTTCTCATTTGTTTCTTTATTTTTTATTTATTTTCACATTATTTTTTCATCATTCTATTTTCATTTTTTTTTATTTTACCCTATTTTTTTTCTTCTTTCTATCTTTCTTTCTTCTTATCCACTCATCCTCTTTCTACTTCCTCTATATTGAACTAGGTTCCCCCCTTTTCATGCAATTCCTTAACCTTATTTTCGGTATATAAGCTTGGCCTCTACAGATTCTGCCCCCACCTTCTTTTCTGGGTATTTGGTGTTTGCATTTTTTTGGTTTATCTGTTTGTTCTGTGGTGTTTTCTCCCCTTATATATATGTTGTGGGGTTTTTTTGCCTTTTTTCTTCTTTTTCTTTTCCCTCTTACCATTTTCTCTCTCTTCAATATCATTTGTACTCTCTTTTCTCTCCCCTAATTCTCTTTTATCTAGTGGTCACTTATATTGGGGTTATCAGTGTCATGAGTACATTCATGTTTTGTTCCCTTTGTGTCGTGTCTTGTCAAGTTGTATTTGGTCCTGTTCAATCAATGTGGTAGAGAGCAAGTCACATAACCAGACACTCAGAGAGGAGACTCCATTCACAAATGGGTCAATAACACTACAGACCTAACTACAGAGGCAGGAATATGGCGGCAGTGAAGGAGAGAGCATGAGTGAGGAAGTGAAAGGGGATTGTGTGAACATGTGGTGTGTGTGTGTGTGTGTGTGTGTGTGTGTGTGTGTGTGCCAGTTAGATCCTGCAGGACCTATGGGGGAAGGCAGATTAGGCTTGCCTAACCAGGCAGTCTCTGCTCCTATTGCAAACAGTCCTAGGGTGGCCAGCACTACTGCAGAGGCTGCAACTTCTTGAAGCGGAGAGCTGCTGTGACTGGAAGCCCAGCTTCACCTCTACCCAGGGTGCCTTCAGATAACACACAGGACTCTACAGCCACCCCCACCAGGGACCTGCTGCCTTGACTCTGGTCCCACAGTCACCAAGATTCTAGGTACCCAGGGCCTGGGCTGCTGTGAGTTATGAAGCACACACGCCTTTGGTGGGCTGAACGCTTTAGCCCAGGGTGCCATGATCACATGAGCAACAGCCCCGTGAGCAGCCTGCCATGTCAAGGAGCAGCAGACACATGAGCAGCCCATCCCTGTCAGAGGAGCAGCAGCTGTGCACAGCCCACCCACATCCAAGAAGCAGCAACCTTGTGAGCAGCCCACCCCCATCCAAGGAGCAGCAGCCACGTGAGTATCTCACCCCACCTCCCCAAGAAACAACAGCCACATGCAGCCCACCCCCATACGAGAAGAAGCAGCTGCATGAGCAGCCCGCTCCCATTCAAGGAGTAGCAGCCATGCACAGCCCACCCCCATCTGAGGAGCAACAGCCACATGAGCAGCCTGCCCCCAATAGCCAGATGAGCCACCACTGCTTCTAGCAGCTGCACAAACAGTCCATCAGAGGAGCCACTGCCAACTGATGAGCAGCTGCTGCCATGGCCACCCAAGCAGCATCCCCTACACGATTCAACACCTAGATCCTTCGGTGAGCCCAAAAATAGTGAGACAAAACAACCCCCAAAATGAAAGAAAAGAAGGAATTGCCAGAAAACGAGCTAAGTGAAACAGAGGCATGCAATATGTCAGAAAAGTATTCAGAATAAGGCTTATACAATTCATAAACTGGATGGATGAAAAAAATCAACTCATGTAAGAATCAAGAAGAAATAAAGAGTGATATAGCTGCAATAATAATAAAAAACACTATAGAAAGTTTGAACAGTAGACTAGGAGAAGTGCAGGACCAAATAAGCGAATTAGAAGACAGGGGAACAAAACACACCCAAACTGAAATGCAACTGCAGAAAGAAATTAAGACAGGGAGATAGTATAAAGGAGCTTTGGGTCAACATGAAATGAAGCAACATATAAATAATAGGGGTTCCAGAATGACAGGAAGAGAAAAAAATGTTAGAAAACTTATTTGAAGAAATAATGTCAGAAAACTTCCCTGATGTGGTGAAGAAAAAAATCACACAAACACAAAGAGTCCCAAACAAGATGTACCTGAAAAGACCCATATGAAGACATGTTGCAATTACGATTACAAACATTCAGGACAAAGAGAGAATCTAAAAGGCTGTAAGATAGAGAGAGAAAGTTACATACAACAGATTTCCCATTAGATTATCAAATGATTTCTCAACAGAAACATATCAGGCCAGAAAGGAATGGAAAGAAGTTTACAAAGTGCAAAACAAGGTACTGAATCCAAGAATACTCTATCCAACAAGGCTATCATTCAAAATAGAAGGAGAAATGAGGAGCTTCACAGACAAAAAAAGACTAAGGCAGTTTATCACCACCAAGCCAGCGATGCATGACATGCTAAAGGGACTGGTGTAAAAAGAAGAAATACAAAGGAAAGAAGGAACAGAGGCACAAAACACTAAAACATGGCTATAACCAAGTACCTATCAATAATAACTTTAAATGTAAAGGGACTAATTGCTCCAATAAAAAGACATGGAGTGGCTGAATAGATAAGAAAATATGACCCATATATATGCTGTCTATAAGAGACCCACATCAGAACAAGAGACTCACATATTGAAAGCGAAGGGATGGAAAAATATCTTCAAGGCAAATGGAAATGGAAAAAAAAAGCTGGGGTAGCAATACTTATATCTGACAAAATAGACCTCAAAGTGAAAGCCATAACAAGAGATAAGGAAGACCACTTCATAATATTAAGGGGATCGATACAGCATGAGTATATAACTCTGTTAAACATATATACACCCAATGAAGGAACACCCAAATACATTAAAAAACTGTAAGATATCAAGGGAGAGATGAAAAACAATACAATCATAGTATGGGACTTTAATACCCTACTGACATCACTAGATAAGTCCTCTAAGCAAAAAATCAGCAAAGAAACACCAATCCTAAATGAGTCAGTAGATCAGATAGACTTAATTGACATCTTCAGAACATTTCACCTCAAAGTCAGGTGATATATATTCTTCACAAATGCACATTTTCAAAGATTGAACACATATTTGATCACAAGCAAAATCTCTCAAAATCCAAGAAGACTGAAATCATATCAATCATCTTCTCAGACCACAATGGCATAATATTAGAAATAAACTACAATTAAAACAATCCAAAAAATTCAAACACTTGGAAACTGAATAACATGCTATTAAACAATGATTGGGTTATCAAAGAGATCAAAGAAGAATTTTAAAAAATTCTGGAAACTAATGAAAATGAAAACTCAACAATACAAAATCTATGGGAAGAGTGAAAGCAGTCTTGAGAGGGAAGATTATAGCTCTAAAGGCCTACCTCAATAAACAATGAAAATGGTAATAAATCATCTAACTCTACAACTTAAAGAATTATAAAGAGAGCAACAAGAAAATCCCAGAGTGAGCAGAAGGAAGGAAATAATAAAGATCAGAGCAGAAATAAATGACACAGAGGCCAAAGAAACAAACAAACAACAATAATAAAAGAAAAACAATACAAAAGATCAATGAAACCAAGAGCTGGTTCTTTGAAAGGATAAACAAGATTGATGAACCTCTAGCCAGGCTCACCAAGAAGCAAAGAGAGAGGACCAAATAAACAAAATCAGAAATGAAAGAGACAAAATAACAACATACTTCACAAAAATACAAAGGATTGTTAAAATATACTATGAACAACTCTATTCCAACAAACCAGACAACCTACAGGAAATTGACATATTCCTAGAAAAATACAACCTCCCAACACTCAATCAGGAAGAATCTAAAAATCTCAATAGGGAAGTTATACTAAGCATTCAAAGAAGAACTAAAACCTATCCTTCTCAGACTATTCCAAAAAATTTAACAGGTAGGAAAATTCAAGGTAGCTTATTCTATGAAGCCAGCATCACCCTAATACCAAAACCAGACAAAGACAACACAATGAAAGAGAACTACAGGTCAATATCCCTCATGAACATAGATGCCAAAATCCTCAAAATTCTAGCTAATTGGATCCAACATTACATCAGAAAGATCATACACCATGACTATGTAGGATTTATCCTGGGGATGCAAGGGTGGTACAATATCCACAAATCAATAAACATGATACATCACATAAATAAATTGAGAGATAAAAATCACATAGTCGTAGCAATTGATGCAGAGAAAGCATTTGACAAAATCCAACACTTTTTCTTGATAAAAAGCCTCAATAAAGTGGGAATAGAGGGATCATAGCTCAACATATAAAAGCATCATATGACAAACCTACAGTCAACAGCCTACTCAATGGGCAAAAACTAAAACCATTTCCCCTGAAAACAGGAACAAGACAGGACTGTACACATTCACCACTCCTTTCAACATAGTCCTGGAAGTGCTAGCCATACAATTAGACAAGAAGAAATAAAAGCTATCCAAATAAAAAAAAAGATGTAAAACTGTCATTATTCGCAGATGACATTGATTCTGTACATAGAAAACCCTAAAGACTCCATCAAAAATTAGACTTAAAAAATGAATTTGGCAATGTAACGGGATTCAAAATTAATGCCAAGAAATCTATGGCAGGGGAATCCAAGATGGTGGTGTAGGTAAACACCTAAACTGCTGCCTCGCACAACAATTTAAACTGCAACTAAAAGACAAAACGTCTATCACCCAGAACCACGGGAAAGCTGGCTGAGTGGAAGTTCTACAACTAGAAGGAAAGAGAAAAGAGCATTGAGACGTGCACAAGCGCTGAAAAGCTGAGGTACGGAGGCACGGGATCTGGGCTGGCGGCAGGCATTACTTTTTTCAACCCAAAGGGGAGACAAGCCCCCGATTACTCTGAAATACAGTTTCTGGGAAGACGCGGGGGACCCAAACTCCTACGGGGAGAAGCTGGATTGTCTGCTACCGGATTGGAAAGTGAGGGGGGCCTGCTTGCAGAGCTGCGCACAGGAATAATTGTTTATCTGCGCTGGGGCACAGGACGGGACACAGTCGGAGACACAGAGCTGGCTAACTAGCAGCCATTGCTGTTTGCAACGCCCTAGCCTAGTGATGCCCTGAGACCCCGCACCACACAACCTACAAACCCACCCAAGCTCCAAGCAGTGGCTTTTGCATATGAATGGACTGCCCCGCAGTTTAACCTAACAAACTTGCAGCCTGGATCAGACAGCTCCAAAACCTCCAAACCCCAAGCAAAGAGGAGAAAACTGTAGCTCTCGCTGTAGCTCCTGCTGGGTGGACTCCGACAATAGCTGACCTGCACCCCATTGGAGATCCAGAAGCCAGTATACCTAGTGGTCAGTGTGAGAAACCAGATTTCAACTCCTCACATCCATAAGTGACACATTCAAGAGACTCAGCGAGCACCAAAGTCCCACTGAAACAAGTCCTGCACCATAAGTGTGTCTCCAGCACAGCAGTTCTTATAGACACAGCGAGTCCTCACAGCCGATTGGCCTGGAGGTCAATTCCTCCCAGAGTACCAACAGCAATTAAGGCTTAACTACACCAAGACTTTGCACTCAGCCCACAAAGGGGTGTACCAAGAGCGTCCACATCAGGTGATTGGGGAGGCTGTGCTACTGCTCCCTATAGGTCACCTATCACACAAAGCCACTCCATCAACACAGGGAAGCAGCCAAAATGCAGAAACAAAGAAACATGTCACGAATGAAAGAAACGGAGGAAAGCAAACTATTGGACGACATAGAGTTCAGAACCACATTTATAAGGTTACTCAAGAATCTTCTAAAAACCGCTAAGAAACTTGATGACACTTCTGAGGAGCTTAGTGAGACCTTCAAGGACCTTAATGAGAATACCAAAAAAATGGAAAAGGACCAATCAGAAATGAAGCATACACTGTCTAAAATAAAGAATATACAGAAACTCAACTGTAGATCAACATACCCCAAGAATCAAACCAAAGATCTGAAATATGACGAAACAAAAAACACCCAACCAGAAAAACAAAAAGAAAATAGAATCCAAAAATATGAAGATAGTGTAAGGAGCCTCTGGGACAACTTCAAGTGTACCAACATCCGAATTTTTTGGGGTGCCAGAAGAAGAGGGAGAGCAAAATACTGAAAACCTATTAGAAGAAATAATGACAGAAAACTTTCCCTACCTGGTGAAAGAAATATACTTACAAGTCCAGGAAGCGCACAGAATTCCAAACAAAAGGAATCCAAAGAGGACCACACCAAGACACATCATAATTAAAATGCCAAGGGCAAAAGACAAAGAGAGAATCTTGAAAGCAGCAAGAGAAAAATGGTTAGTTACCTAGAGGGGAGTACCCATACAACTGTCAGCTGATTTCTCAACAGAAACTATGCACGCCAGAAGGGAGTGGCAAGAAATATTCAAAGTGATGAACAGCAAGAACCTACAACCAAGATTACTCTACCCAGCAAAGCTATCATTCAGAGTTGAAGGTCAGATAAAGAGCTTCACAGACAAGAAAAAGCTAAAGGAGTTCATCGCCACGAAACCAGGATTACATGAAATGCTGAAGGGTATTCTTTAAGAAGAGGAAGAAGAAGAAAAAAGTAAAGATAAAAATTATGAACAACAAAATGACATCAAATACATACCTACCAACAAGTGAATCTAAAAATCAAGTGAATAAAAATCTGAAGAACAGAATGGACTGGTGAATATGACAGAATCAGGGACATAGAAAGGGAGTGGACTGACAACTCTCAGGGGAAGCAGGTGTGAGGGGTACAAGAAGAGATTGGATAAAAATCTTACTCCTATGGATGAAGACAGTGGCGGGGGGTAAGGGCATGGGGTGGGGTGGGGAATCAGGTGGAGGGGAGCTATGTGGAGAAAAAAAAGAGGAACATCTGTAATAATCTGAACAATAAAGATTTATTTAAAAAATAAATAAATAAATAAATAAGAAATCTATGGAATTTTTATACACTGATAGTGAACATACAGAAAGAGAGATTTAAAAAACAATCCCATTTACTATTGCACCAAAAAAAATACCTAGGAATAAACTTAACTAAGGAGGTAAAAGATCTGTACGCAGAAAAATACAGGACACTGAAAAAAGAGATAGGGGAAGATACAAACAGATGGAAGAACATAATGTGTTCATAGATTGTTAGAATCAACATCATTAAAATATATATACTACCCAAATAAATCTATAGATTCAATGCACTGCCCATTAAAATACCAACAGCATATTTCACAGACCTAGAATGAACTCTCCAAAAATTCATTTGGAATAAAAAAAGACCCTGAAGAGCTGCAGCAATCCTGAGAAAGAAGAAAAAATAGGAGGAATCTCAATACCAGATATCAAACTTTATTACAAAGCCACTGTTCTCAAAACTGCCTAGTGCTGGCACAACAACAGACATATAGACCTATGGAATAGAATAGAGAACCCAGAAGTCAACCCAAACCACAGTGCTCAATTAATATTTGACAAAGGAGGCAAGAACACACAATGGAGTCAAGACAGTCTCTTCAATAAATGATGTTGGAAAAATTGGACAGATACATGCAAAAAAATGAAACTAGACACCAAGTTACACCATACACAAAAATAAACTCAAAATGGACAGAGGACTTAAACATGAGATGGGAAACCATAAAAATCCTAGAAGAAGCAATAGGCAGCAAAATAGCAAATATTTGTTGTAGCAATATCTTTACCAATACAGCTGCTAAGGCAATGGAAACTAAAGAGAAAATAAACAAATGGGACAACTTCAAAATAAAAAGCTTCTGCACAGCAAAAGAAACCAATAAAACAATAAGAAAGCCAACTGCATGGGAGAAGATATTTGCCAATGTTATGTCCCATAAGGGTTTAATCTCCAACATTTACAGGGAACTCATACAAATCAACAAAAGGAAGATAAACAATCCAATAAAAAAATAGGTAAAGGACCTAAATAGCGACTTTTCAAAAGTGTACATACAGAGGGCCAAGAAACATATGAAAACATGTTGAAAGTCACTAATCATATGAGAGATGCAAATCAAAATGACAATGAGGTACCATCTCACACCTCTCAGAATGTCTATCATCAACAAATCAACAAAGGACAAGTGCTGGTGAGGATGTGGAGAAAAAGGAACCCTCATGCACTGCTGGTGGGAATGCAGACTGGTGCAGCCACTGTGGAGAACAGTATGGAATTTCCTCAAAAAACTAAAAATGGAACTCCATTTTGACCCAGTGATCCCACTTCTAGGAATATATCCCAAGAAACTAGAAACACCAATCAAAAAGGATATATGCACCCCTATGTTCATAGCAGCACAATTTACAATAGCTAAGATTTGGAAACAGCCTAAGTTCCCAATAGCAGATGAGTGGATTAAAAAACTGTGGTACATCTACACAATGGAATACTATGCCGCTGTAAAAAGGAAGTAACTCCTACCCATTTGCAACAGCATGGACAGAACTGGAGAGCATTATGCTAAGTGAAATAAGCCAGTCAGAGAGAGATAAATATCACACTCACTTATGATCTCACTTACTTATGAAATACTAGAGGCCTGGTGTATGAAATTTTTGCCCCCCAGGGGGAGAGGGTGTCCCTTATCCCAGCCTGCACCCTCTCCAATATGGGACCCCTCACACAATCCAGGACTGCTGGCTCCCAAACACTCGCCTGCCTGCCTGATCACTGCAAACCACTCCCCTGCCAGTCTGATCAACCCCTAATTGCAGCCCAGCCTGCCCAATTGTCCCTAACTGCCCTCCCTTTCTGGCCTGGTCACTCACAACTGCTCTCCCCTGCAGGCCTTCCCCACCCCCCAACTACCCTTCCCTGTAGTCATGGTCCCCCTCAACTGCCCTCCCCTGCTGACCTGGTCTCCCCCAACTGCCCTCCTCTGCCAGCCCAGTTACCCCTAACTGCCCTCCCTGCTTGCCTGATCACCCACAACTGCCCTCCCCTGCAGGCCTGGGTACCCCACAACTGCCCTCCCTTTCTGGCCTGGTTTCTCCCAACTGCCCACAACTTCCTTCCCCTGCAGGCCATCTTGTGGCAGCCATCTTGTGTCCACATATGAGCAGCCATCTTTGATCACATGGGGCAGCCATCTTGTGTCTTGGAGTGATGGTTAATTTGCATATTACTCTTTTATTAGATAGTATAATGATCAACATAAACTGATGAACAAAAACAGATCCAGGGACAGAGAAGCATCGATCAGACCATCAAACTTCAGAGAGAAGGCAGGGGAGGGTGGGGTAAGGGGCAGAGATCAACCAAGGGACTGGTATGCATGCATATAAGCCTAACCAATGGACACAGACAACGGGGGGGGGGGGGGTGAGGGAATGAGGGGGACCTGGGGGTACAAGGGGACATCAGGACACATATGTAATACCTTAATCAATAAAGAAAATAAAAAAATAATAATAATAAATAATCTTTAAAATTATGCTACCAAACAACCTTAAAAAATTTCTGAATATCTCTCTTTCTCAAAGAGCATCTTTCTTGCTAAAAACTCTTTGGGAATTCTACATTACAATATATTCTGTTGGTCAATTCTTTAACATGACCCAAATACATATTGAAATATACCAATATTTTTTTTATTTTCTACCACCTCACCATCTTACCCTCAATACTCACGCACTTTTTATTCATGTCTTTCTTTGTGTTGCATTGTTTTTATCCTGCTGTTTCCTTTCTACCCATCCTTCATTCAGTGGTCAACTCAAATTCCACATCTGTGTATACTCCTCTAATTTCTTATATCCTCTCAAAATTCAGATTATTTCTCTCATATCACAAATATTTTTATTTATTCCTTATAAACTTTAAATGATTTATCTCATTCTTAATTCTGATATGTTAAATAATTCCAAATATTTTAAAATATATTTTATTGATTTTTTACAGAGAGGAAGAGGAAGAGAGAGGGATAGAGAATTAGAAACATCGATGAGAGAGAAACATAGATCAGCTGCCTCCTGCACACCCACTACTGGGGATGTGCCTGCAAGCAAGGTACATGCCCTTGACTGGAATCAAACCTAGGACTTTTCACTCCACAGGCCAATGCTCTAAAACCATTTAGGACTCCAAATATTTTTAAAACATGTGTGCTCCTGTATTGTATACAGTTGTTAACAAAGAGGCTCTCAATGCATGTTTAATACATCAAATACATGTATTCTTAAGGAATATTTATTACCTATACAAAAATAATTCATTTAAGATCAGGAGCTAATAAATTGAAAATGGGGAATATATTATTAAATTTACTTTTACTAAATTTAGAAAGTAGATTGTTTACAAACAACCAGGTCTCACATCCATAGGTATGTTTTTATAATATGCATTTTATCTTAAAAATTTTTCCTTAATTCTTTCATTTCTTGATTTCAGACTATTAAACTTTTATTGCTAATTAGATTACTCTAATAAGACAAAAAACAGTAAAACATTGATAAACTTCTTGATACTTGGAACTTTTCAGTTTTCAACTTGGAACTTTTACTTATCTTACTAAATTACAAATTTGTAAGTATAACATTTCTAAAAAGCTAATTATTTTGATCTATGGAATATTTAAAACATACAATGAAATGTATTGTCCCCATTGAGGAAGAAGGTCTTATTCTAAATATTTATTGAATAGTGCTCTCATTTCTGAAAGTACACATTTGGAATATTTTCTTTAAAAATGGAAGTAAAAGTCTGCTATATTTTTTTCTTAAAGCTTTAATAAAGAAAGTTTGTTTCAGTATAAGGTCATATTCATTAAAATATACACAATAGAAGTTATGCAAGCTAACATTAGAGACTGTTTTAGTAAGTAATATGGACATTCATCTAAAAAGAAATTTTTGAAAAAAGTATTGACAGAGATCCTTAAGGGACTTTTTATGCCAGCATAGGGTACAATTTAAAAACAAGTTTTCAAAATATTTAAAGCAATGGTATCTTTGTTGAAATAAAGGCATAGATAACTTACAAGGAAATGGAATATAGTATACATTTTGTCATATAAAACATTTCTGTAATTTTTGGGCATGTTCCAGCTTGTGTATCTGTTTTGCTAACTCATTAGTACACTCTGTATTGTGTTTGATACAGTAATAAATCAGAAGTATTGTATAAAAAATATTTTTTGGAAAAACCTTTTTTGAAAAATAAGAAAAGTTAGGAGTGTTACTTTATGTTACTTTAAATTATAATGATATTTCTGGAATTGGTGTTCTATAGCCTTTAAAAAAGTTTAGAGAAAGACCAATTTTTAAGAATTCAGGTTTATGTGGCATTTCTGGTTTTGAGACAGATATCTGAACACAGCAAAACTGAGGGCTCCAATGCCTAAATATACTAACGATTATGTGTTAGTTTCCCTATGTGTTAAAAAAAAGAATAATTAAAAGCATTTATGATTTTATTAACATATACAATCTCTAATAATAAAAGCATAATATGCTAATTAGACTGGACGTCCTTCCAGACAATGTTCCGGAAAAACCAAACAACTGAACAACCAGTCACTATAACGTGAGCTGACCCCCAGGGGGGCCTGCCCAGAACATGGTGGGTGTCAGCAGCAGGCAGCAGAGCGCAGAACATGGCAGGCATTGGCCGTGGCGGAATGGTGGAGCAGGTGAACAGGTGCACCAGACCAAGGCAGGGCGCCAGTCGCTGTCATCAGGGTGAGCCTCTGGTGGTTACTGAAAATTCTTTGCTACCGCACAATGGTTCGGCTCAGCGCTCACACCCACTGCCAGCGCGCAGTGCCAGCCCAGGTCACTCGGTGTAGACAGCAGGTGCGAGTGGCTGCTGCTGGCCTTGATCACCTCTCAGGGCTTCTCCACCAACCCCTTGCTTGTGAGGGGCCACTGGGGCCAGCAGCTGCCGCTGGCACCCACTGCTGCTGCCTGGCGCTGGTCCTGTTCATTGCTCCCTATTTGGCCACTCTTCAAAAGATGTAGTCTGTAATTTGATTCCCAATATTTGAAACCGTGTGCTTCACTCATCATTACTACAGCTGTCTTAAATAAGTACTTCATTAATTTGGGGAGGAAAGTTATAGTATATTGTCACTTTTTTCTTGACAGACTTTTATACAATGTTATTTTTCTTATAAATCATTTTTTAAAATATGAGTTTGCATAAAATAATTTTACATGAAATAAGCTTTACATAGAATGACATTTTTACAATGAAGTACATTTTATATAAAACTAGAGGCCCGTGCACGAATAGGGTCCCTAGCAGCTGCTGGCTGCTGGCTGGGGACTCCCTCCCTTTTCCTGGTCGCCTGCCAGCGCCAGGGCATCCCTTGCTTCCCCAGGGCCTGTCTGCCTGCCCGGTCACACTCCCAGAAGAACTCCAGTTGAGGGGACAATTTGCATACTACGCTTTTATTATACAGGATTAATCTATCTACATTTATAAAAGCCTAACTGACTGGCTGACCGGCCAACCAAACGGCCAGTAGCTATGATGCACAGTGACCACCAGGGCAGGTGCTCAATGCATAGGCATGGAAACATGGAACAGACTGATGGATCTCAGAGGGAAGCAGGGAGGGGGAAGGGCTGGAAGAGATTAACCAAAGATCTTATATGCAAACTAGAGGCCCGGTGCACAGATTTGTGCACCAGTGGGGTCCCTCGGCCTGGTCTGTGGGGATCGGTTTGACACTGCTCTCCAACATCCCCCAAGGGGATTGTAAGAGGGCTCAGACCAGGCCAAGGGACCCCACCAGTGCAAGAATTCGTGCAATGGGCCTCCAGCATAGAGATAATTTGAGACCTCATTATTGAAAATGACAGGCCTATAAGAACATTGCATTTTTTAGATATAATGTACTCAGTTCTGGTTCATTGTTTCTTAGGTGAACTGAGGTGATATTACAGATCTTATACTCTGAAAAAATATTTAAGATGAAAATTACTCAATTTTTCCTATTAAGTGTATAGAATTAATTGCCTATATTTTTATTTAAGAGTTGAGGATTTTACATGGCTAAGTATAGTAATGATTTAAAAAGTAAAGCTTCATGTGAGAGTTTTCCCAATGTGTTAAAAAAAAGAAGAAGAAGAATGGTTTAAAATAGTTAAGGACATTCAGCCATTAGCAAAATATTGTGATAAATGAAAGATGTGCAAGCATCACATAAGACACAAAGATGAAAACCACATGGTTGCTACTGTCAAAGAGCTTAAGGCTCAGTTAGTGGCATTAGTCACTGAAGCACTAAAATAATTAGTAAATTTATTTATACATTTATTTATTTGAAATAATTAGTAATAGCTACAAAGTGGAGAAGATCATGAAGGAAAAATATGACTAGTATGGGAATCAGAAAATGTCTCAAAAAAAAAAAAAAAAGTGGCCTCAGAGTGAAGATTAGATTTTTTTGTAGGTAGAGAAAAAGGATGAAATTTTTGACTGCACTGTTTAAAAAAAATTAAATACTTATCTGTGTGTATTTATAGCTAAAATACTAATAGTTTGAAATGTCATACCCAGCTATTAGAAACTTATCATGATTAGTCTTGTAAATTATAGAAATTATGGAAAATTTGATTTGACAATTAGAAATAAAAGTAATAAGAACTAAAGAAATAAATAAAATTATTGCAAAATATACTTACCTTCCTAGAGCTTATGTTTGAAACTTAGGGTAAAGGGACTGAATTAGAGTGCAAGCAACAAAATATAAAATAACCGTTTCACTAAAAATCTCTAAGGGGAGTGCAAGGCAGCAATCATGCCACAGTTTCAGTAGAAGTTGGACATGAAAGGCTAGACATGGAATTAAACAATTGTAAAAAATTTAGCAATCCTGTCATAGAATAAAAAGCTGAATCAGTTATTTTTTGATCCATGTAATTCATTTAAAGTAAGAACTATGCATCAGGAACTGTGTGCTATGCACAGGAAATACTAAGTCAAAAAGACAGACTCTTGTTGCTGTCATGAACATGGAGATCAGTAGCAGAAATGGAATTTTGCCTAAGTACAATAAGGGTATTTTTTCAGAGAGTAAGATCTGTTAAGATAGTGGAGAAATTAGGGAGTAAGGAGAGCTCACCTTGCTTAGAATGTTTCCTAGAGTGGCAAGCATAAGCTGACACCTTCAGATGAGTTGCAATTAGCAGGCAATAGGTGTTGTGTGTTGAGAATGGCTCACCCATGGAGAGAAAAAGAAACAAGCAAACAAAAAACATCCACATGTGCAAAAACTATAAAGATGGATTATAGAGAATGGAGGAAGAATGTTCAGAAGGGATCTATTAAGGCTTCCATAGAGGAGATATTTTATTCCCTTGTAAATAAAGCAAAATAATCACCAAAAGGTACTAAGTATTGAAACAAAATGATTTACTCTGTATTTTCAACACCATGAACAATTTTAATAAAGAAAGTTAGGACTTGGGAAGAGCCTGGGGCTGAATCCTCAAGCTGAGGTTATGGGTTTCAGGCTTTGATGAAAGGTTATAGCAATGCAGACAAAGCTCAGAATGTTTTCCTACTTTAAAGTCTCTTCTTCCTTGTTGAAAAGAAATGAAGATGACTTTGTGCACACTCTGATGTCTTAGGCAGGTGGGGAAACACTGCAGTAGGAAGGAAAGGAAGGGACCAGGTTTATCCTATCTCCTGCTTTAAAGAGCCCCAGTAAGGCTCAAAGACAAGCTCTCTGTTCACAGTAACCACACAAATAACTTCAAGTCGATTCATCCTTAACCTGCTGAAGCTTTCTGCAGGAGTTTTGCTTCTCCTCATCCTTGGGATTAGGAAACCAAACTGTTGTCAGGCATAAGCCACATACTAGGTGTACTGGTTAATAGTAGTGGATTTTGTAATCAAAGAAAGCACGATAATTTCAAGAGAAACATCAAAAGTGCTTTATTCAAAGTAATGTCCATCTCTAGCTACATATTTCCCCATCTTTCAGGTAATTTGTGGATACTGCCCCAATAGAACTTTTCTTGTTTCGAGGCAAACTATTCAGAGACCCAATTTTCCACTTCTTCGTACGTTTTGAAGTGCTGCTCAGAAAGTGCATGTGCCACTGATCAGAGCAAGTGACCATCTGAAGGAGCAAGGTCTGGTGAATACAGCGGGTGGGTTAATTCTTCCCAGGCAAGATCTTTTAACGTGTCTTTAACTGGCTTTGAAGAGTGTGATGGTGCGTCATCATGAAGCAAAATTACTTTGCCATGTCTTTTGGAACATTCTGGTCATTTCATGATCAAAACATGGTTCAAATTGATTATTTGCTGTTGGTAGCGATCAGTATTAACGGTTTCAGCTGGTTTTAGAAGCTCATAATATACACCTTCCCCATCCCACCAAACACAGAGCATTGTCTTCTTTCTGAAGCGATTTGACCTTGCAGTCAATGTTGATGGTCGACCTGGATCAACCCATGATTTCGTGCATTTGGGATTTTGAAAATAAATCCATTTTTCATCGCCAGTCACAATTGATCCAAAAAGCACTTTCTTTCATGCCATTGAAGTAACATTTTACTGATGACTTTTCGGTTTTCCATTTGTCTTTCGTTCAGTTGATGTGGCACCCATTTTCCTTCCTTTAAAATATTTCCCATTGCTTGTAAACGATATGAAATTGTTTGCTGAGCAACGTTTAATCTTTCTGCAAGTTGTTTTTGAGTTTGACATACATCTTCATCCAATAATGCTTGAAATTGTTGATCTTCAAACTTCTTCGGTTGACCTGGACATTCTTTGTGTTTCACATCAAAATCATCACTTTTAAAGCATTTAAACCAGTGTTCACAGGTACCTTGAGATGGAGCATGTTCACCATAAGCTTTCCAAAGTATTCAGCAGCACTTTTCTTCAAAATAAAGTAATGAATTAAAACTTCCCACAAATGCTCTGTTTTTTGGCACAAAATTTGACATTTTTAAGGGTAAAAATACCTATGATGTTAACACCTTCAGCAAATTGACATATGAAGTTTTGAAGCTTGTTGTCAATATAACAAAATAGCATACATATGAAATCACACATATATCAACATATGTGTAACTCCATCTATTGAAAAAAATCCGCATTTATTAACCGGTACACCTAGTACATACTCCAGGGCTTCAGGGGCTGTGCCAGGACCAACCTGGGCCTTTGTGGCTCCAGGGCAGCTAGGGTAGGACAGGTATTGGTCTTTACCCTAAAGGTGCTGTTTCTCTGGAACCTAGAAAATAGGGTCTGGAGAAGAAACAAGAAACTCAGTAGTGGAGGGAACTCAGAAAACAATGCGTTGGCCTCTTCTTCCCTCCTAGTTTGATGCACAATGCCCTCTGTAGTAATTTCTCTAGTTATTACTGCAGATTAGCTCAGGACTGTTGAGGCATTGTTGTGTCACAAGAGTGCAGCTAGATTTCATCATTCAAAATCAGAGAGGCATTAGAGATGTCTACATTCTTGGGCCTCTGGCAACTATACTTCAAAACATCCTCCCAGCCTTTTGGGGCATCCTGTTCCACTCTTAGGAATCTCAGGGTAGGCAATTGGAGCCTGTGAGTTGAGAAAGGTGATACTGCAGAAATGACTGTGACCACTCAGAAAGAATGAGATAAATATATTAAGGAAATAATCACGATGTGTAATGTAGGACAGCACTTGAGAAGAAGAAAAACTGAATCTTACAAAATAATTTAGGAAACAATTTAAATAGTTTATGAAACAATTTTAAATAGTGTGGTGAAGGCCTGGGAGGGACAGGTGCAGGATGGAGGAAATCAATGGGAAAAAAAAAAAACAAAAAACACAAAGGGGATCTCTGCAATATTTAAAAAAAATAAAGATAATTATTAAAAATGAAAATGTTCATGCCTAATGTTAAAAAAATGATTGTAAAATAGTGTCCTCCCGGTTTTTGAAACATTGGGAGAATATGGTCCAAAATAATAATTTTTTGATTATAAGATTATATGTAAATTTTATTTTTTTATTTTTGCTTCTCTGTATCTTATACATTTATATTATAAGCATATGTTAATTTCATTTAAAATTTTAAAAAATATTAATCTAAATAAAAGTCTATGCAGAGCATGATGTTGATTACCTGGGCTAGTATAATATCAAAGGAGCAGGATAGAGTTCTTGATAATTTCAAGTTTCATGTTGATGATCCATTGAAAGCTAATCTTCAGTTCTTTGACCATTTCTCTGCAAAAAATGTCCTTTGGTCATAACCACAATCCTTCCATGACCAATTATAGCAATCTCTCCATATTCTCAATTTTCAAATTCAAGAATCTCACTGTGCTCACACCACCAGCCATTTTTCTAGCTCATTCTTTATATATATATATTTTTTTCCTGACCTCAACAGTCCTCTCATACTTGAGAAAAAATCCAGATTGATGAGAACACCAGCCTCATTGCCAAGTTTGCAGACTGCCTTTCTCTAGTCCACTCATTCTCCTGTGCATATACATGATTACTTTATACTTTTCCCTCTTTCCTCAGATTTTCAACTTCTCCCACCTATTCTCAATCTGAGCCTATAATGTTGTTTCCAAATTGATGACACAAATACTAGTAGAAGCAAAAAACACAAAAAAATTTCTATGACTCCTCTTCATTAAATCTACCTACCTGTCTGCATCTCTGACCATTTACTCTACTTTCTTCTTTATTTCTATGAAAGAACTCTAGCACCATCTAAATCAGTCTTCTGTTTGCGCATGAAATTCCAGCTCCCCCCACATATTTAGAGTCATTACTTCAGCAAATTGTCCGTTCCTCCTCCATATTAATTTTTACTTATTTTTATTGTATTAGCCTCACCAAAATACAAATGTGGTCTTATATTTGTATTTTAAGAAAATCATTTTTTTTTATTTCACTTCCCTCTTCAGTTATCAATTCAGTTTTTCTTTACTGTAAAATTTTTATAAAATGTTAAGCATAATAATGGTTTGTAATTCCTTTCCTCTGATTCTCTATTGGAACCAATCTAATAAAGCTTTTATATATACTATTTTATCAAAAATACTCTTGTGAAATCATTAATAATCATCTATTTGCTAAATCTAATAATTTATTTCTCAGTTTTGAAAAACATCATTCATTTTAAGGACCTTATGCTCTCCTAGCATGCCTCTTACCCAACTGGTCTTCTTCTCAGTTTTCTAACATATCCCTGCACCTACCTCTCTCTCACTATGGCATCATGGTTGCATATTCCCAGTTCTTAGAAATACTCAGGGGAAGGAACAAAAAGAGTCTATCTACCACCACACAAAATAATTTCTTGCTGCATCACTGTTGTATACTGATATTATTTGGGACACATATATTTTGTGTCTTACCGTCTTATCCTTTTGGCTATTCATGGATGACCGCAGAGATCATGAATTTACACTGCTATCGGTCCACTAAACGTTATTGCAATCGACATGCCTTCCGTATCAGCAGCAGCGAGAGTAGCAAATTCATTGGAGACCTTCAATCGAACTGTGTAAGTTTCAGGATCATCAACCTCAGCATACAGTTAATAGAGACCTTAACCGCAAAATAGGTAAATAGCAAAGTAAAGGGCACCTAGAGCAAGCATTGGTGGTGAAAAGGGAAGACACCTTCAGATAGCAGATAGGGCACATTTGATATGAAGACAGAAATTCTTCCCGACATCACATAGCTTTTTATTGTATGTAAAAACTTATGCAGGTGTCCAGAAATGTATCCTCTTGAATTCCATGGACTTGATTTTAAATGTCTACACTTTAGGATAGAAAATAAAAACATATTTCTGATAATCAATGCCCTCTCTTGATTAGCACACTTGGTTTTACACTGATGATTGTTGCCTGTAAGGTTCTGCAATGCTGATCTCTTTTTCTAAGGTCTTCCAAATGCTAATAAAAATAGAGTATGCATGGGGAACATTTGCAGATTAACTAAGGCTGGCTGTGGATGCCTACCATCTGGTGCTACAAAGCATGGATGGATTAGTTAACCGCAGAGAGAATGAAATGCTTTACACAATCAGACAGTAAAATAGCAATAATGATCTGTGCACATAATCGAAGTACAGTGTGGGGTAGACAGAATTCTGGCAGCCAGAAACCAAAGAAAGAGCTAGAGTAATTCTAGTAATTCTACCATTGGAAAGCTTCCATATTAATATTGTTGGGACATTGCAATGTCCAACTAGGAACAGCATGCACTATAGTCCATTGGAAAGTTAGAATTCAGAGATGGGGTTGTTCTTTTATTTTCAACTAACAGGGATGTGTTGGAAAGTCAAATATTACACTAAAAAATGTAAATTCATGTGCAGATTTTTATATGTCTGCAAACCTAAGAAAGTGAAAGAAAAATATAAATTAAAGAACAATGACTGGATTTAGGGTACCTAATAATTTGGGGAAAATTAGCATTTTAAGGCATACTCAAAAGAAACAAAATCATTAATGAAGGAGGAAAAGCAAGGTATGTTTGTTACTTCTAAGAGGGGTATATATATTAAAATATTTACACCAATCAACAAGTAGTGGAGAGATTTCTAAGAAAATGAAGATAAAATGTGTCTAACACACTGATACTCATACACACACATAGCAAAAAAGACCATTTTAAAGGTGAAGTTATGTGTAGGAATTAAATTGCTTTTAATCTCCATATACATCTGTTAATAAGTTACCCATGGATTTACTTCAGAAGTCAGACAAAGCCATCCAATTAATAACAGCTGCAAAAATGTGAAAACATTAAACCAAAAGAATGCAAGGTTATTAAAGATGTGAATCAGACATGAAAATGAAGGAGAGAAAATAAACTATGAGAATATTTGAGTAAATTAGTTATAACTCTAGGAAAGAGAAACCATGAATAATTGGTTTGAATAATTGCTTATGAAATGTGATCAATGAAATGTACTTTGATCATAGTCACAGGAAACAAAAGCTAGTCTTTCTGAGCAACTTCTAATAACCAAGTCACTTCAAAAGCATGGTTTGTAATGAATAAAGAAAAAAAATGGCTGTATTTGCACTATTAAAAGAATATATGATTTAGTTAAAATATCAATTTGTTAAGCATTGTCTTGAGGGAATTACCTTAAGGGAAATATACAATTAAAATAAATGCAAATGGTTGAGATATTTGAACTTCTGTCTAAAAGCTCTATATGCTCTCCTAACAAATGGGAAACTTCAGAATTTAAAATGCGTTTGTTTGTTTTTTTAACTTTCAAAGAACTAAGATGTTTAAGGTGTCAAAAGACTGGCTTACTAGTAGACAGTTGGTCCTGAATGGCTAGAACAAAGAGCATTGGAACATTTCACTTCTAAAATGCATGAAAAGGCATGAGGCATATATGACTAAATCATAGCAGAATAAATTTTCAAAACCGTTCATCACAAAAAGGAGTGGTTTAGGTAAATTTTGGAAGTGAATATAGAGGCAATTAGGTCTTCAGAGCCAAATGTGGAAACTCCACCTACCCCCAACACATACTATGTCTTATTGAAAGCCCAGAAGATGATATGCCCTAGTTGAAGTAATCTCCTTTACTTATAGTTCACTGATTATAAATGCTAATCACATATTTAACACTGGAAGCCTGGTGTCCCTCAGCCCAGCCTGCCCCCTCTCACAGTCCAGGAGCCCTCAGGGGATGTCCTACTGACGGCTTAGGACCACTACCCATGGAGAGCGGGCCTAAGCTGCAGTCTGGCCTCCCTCTGCGGGAAGTGACTGCCTGATCAGGGAAGGCACCACCCACATCACCCCACTGCTGCAGCCACTGCTGGCCACTGCAGCTGCCAAGGTGTTTTCATCAACACAGACTCCAGTCCCTTCACCATGAAAATATGACAACTTTCTTTAGGCATTTTCAAGATGTCTCTTTCATAGGATATGACTTCCTCTCTTTTCTTTCTTTCTTTCTTTCTTTCTTTCTTTCTTTCTTTCTTTCTTTCTTTCTTTCTCTCTCTCTTTCTCTCTCTCTCTCTCTTTCTCTCTTTCTTTCTTTCTTTCTTTCTTTCTTTCTTTCTTTCTTTCTTTCTTTCTTTCTTTTTCTTCCTTCCTTTCTTTCTTTCTTTCTTTCTTTCTTTCTTTCTTTCTTTCTTTCTTTCTTTCTTTCTTTCTTTCTTTCTTTTCTTCCTTCTTTCCTCACCTGAGGGTATTCTCCCATTGGTTTTTAGACAGCATAGAAGAGAGAGAGAAAGATAGAGAGAAACATCAATGTGAGAGGGACACTTTGATTGGTTGCCTCCTGCATGAGCCCTGACCTGGACCCTGGCCAGGGAGGAGCCTGCAAACTAGGTACATGCCCTTGACTAGAATCGAATCCAGACCCTGCAGTCAGCAGGCTGAGGCTCTATTCACTGAGCCAAACTGGCTAAGGCAGGATATGACATTTCTTAGCCCCTCCAGTAGTGGACCTTCATTTTTTCCTCCAGGAGTGTGGTGGAAAAACCCTAGATCACCTTCTTGGATTCTTATTACCCAAGTTATCAGGAACATTGCAAGTGGCATACAGGGAGCTTAGCCAATGAGCGGTCAAAAAAAGGTTTTTCCTCTGCAGCTCATGCACAGAGGTGGGACTGCTAGTATGCCACAGTGTGTCATTCCAGGCTTGCTCCAGCCACACTGTGGTGGCTTGGACAGGCCCCCCTGTGTGTGTGTTCACTATGTGCCTGCACCATCTGTGGCTTGCTTCACCATGCACGCAGTCCCCTCCCACCCATCTGCACACGCAGCCTCCTTCTGAGCCAGTCGTGACTGTTATGGCACCCCAGCTAATTTGCATATTACCTCTTTATATATATAGATACTTTCACAAAAACATTTACACTAGTGTTTGACTAAATATCTGGCACCATAATAATCTAGCCAAGTGTGACCTCCAATCATTGGGGAATTTCTTTTCTCTTTTGTTTTAAGAACTCATTGAAGTAGTGATACACTTTATTGAAAAGAGCCAGCAAATTGCAATAGTGTGTTTAAAAAGACCTATGTGTGGAATATCTAAGTCAGTCATGGAAACATGTAACAAGTGCCAGAGGGAGGAGGGTACCTGTATTTAAGAATTAGCCCTAGCCCTGACCGGTTTGGCTCAGTGGATAGAGCATCAGCCTGTGGACTGACAGGTCCCAGGTTCGATTCCGGTCAAGGGCATGTACCTTGGTTGCAGGCACATCACCAATAGGAGGTGTGCAAGAGGCAGCTGATCGATGTTTCTCTCTCATCGATGTTTCTAACTCTCTATCCCTCTCCCTTCCTCTCTGTAAAAAATCAATAAAATATATTAAAAAAAAAAAAAAGAATTAGCCCTAACCTATCTGCTATGTGCTGAACAATTAAAGCCATCTAGGGAGACTCTGTCTTAAGAAAATGGCTCCTTAAAGGGGCAACAGAGTGCCCTCTATCCATGTGAGAAATTATTTGAGCAAGACACTTTCAGCCAGTTGGTCTCAGGAGAGGTAGATAAGACAGGCCAAATAACATAAACTGTATGGAGTTATCTAACACATCAGCATTAGATAATTTCAGAGACTAATTTATGGAAGAGTAATCATGAGTGGAGGAGTGAGCAGAAGGACCTTCTATTCTAGGGCCAATATCTTCAGGTCTTGGTCAGATAAGCATATACCCAAATGTTTTGATGTCAGCATGTTGTCCTAAACCAATGACAGATTCAACTTATTCTGATACAGAGTGATAACCTTCTAGAATTAAAGAATCTGCTGTAAAAAATCCTGCATTGCATTTCCTATCTTGACAGTGCAATGACTAATGCCTTATTCATCAAGATATCTTCTCATTATGGATATTAGGGGCTTTTTGAATTTGTTATGCAGAAGACTTGCCAAGATGATACTGTATTACCTGATGCTTTGAAACATCTATTATTTTGTCTTTATTTGGAGGACATTTTGACTTAAGTCCCAGTCTAGATACTATTTAACACTTTAGGGATATTATATGTAACCCAGTTAAATATGTTAGATTTTTACTTTTGTGCTTAGACATTTGGCTTGATTCTATATTAAACTGTTCCCACAGTTTTGATGTACATAGATACAGGCATATTTCAGAGATATTGCAGATTCATTTCCAAGCCACTGCAATAAAGAGAACATCACAATAAAATGGGTCACACAAATATTTGGTTTCCCAGCACATGTAGAAGTCACGCTACATAATACTGTAGTTTATTAAGTATGCAATAGAATTTGTGTCTAATAAGACAATGTGCATACCTGAATTAAAAATACTTTATTGATAAAAAGGCTAACCATCTTTTGAGCATGTTGGGGGGAAAAGGCACTGATGGACTTGCTCAGTGCAAGGTTACCACAAACCTTCAATTTGTAAAAACACAGTGTCTACCAAGTGCAATAAAACAAGCTATGTCTGTACTATGAAGGTTTGTTTCTAATTCTTAGAGCTATTGTGTAATTATTGCTACATTATAAAGAGTGCCAAGGTGAATGACAGGCAGTCTATAGTTTCTAATCAAGTTTGTGATTATAAACACTTTTTCACAATCTGGGAGATTGCCCTGGAATATATTTTCATCCAGTTTTTAATGTTTAAGAGATTGCATGGCTCATTCTAATACCATTATATAAGAAGCTGTTAGTGCTATTATCTGACATTTGCTGCATTTTGGTCTTTACTTAATTTTTGTCACTTTCCTCTGTCAGAAACATGCACCTTAGATAATGAAAATAAGTTTATCTTCAGTTTCACTATCTTTTCCATTTAACTGTGATCAAACAAAGTATCTGCGGGAACACCCTATTACCACAGCTCATCCATGCTGCTAGATTTAGTTACTTTAATCACAGGATCATTGAACATCTCATCTAGCACTGGGTAGCTTACTTTCAGGGAAATACTGATTCTTCCTGATATTTGAGAAGGTATATATTAGCTCTCAAGATTAGTTCTGTCTTTAATCCTGAGTTCTAAACAGTTGCTCAATAAGCTTTTTAGTAGCTCCTTTGAGACTGTGAGTAGAGCTTTATTCCAAAAGATAAATTTTCTTATTTATGTATTTATTTATTTATTTAATCTTTTTATTGAATTTATTGAGTTGACACTGCTTAATAAAATTATACAGGTTTCAGGTGCACAATTCCACACAACATCATCTATGTACAGTATTGTATATTTACCACCCCAGGACAAGTCTCTTTCCATCACCAAGTATTCCTCCTACTCTCCTCCACCTCCACCTGCCCCCATTTCCCTGGAAATATTTCAGAGATATTGAATATCACCACACAGTTGTCCCTGTTCATGAGTTCTCTCTCTCTCTCTTTATTTTTTTGCTCTATTCCTCAACCTCCCCAAACCCACCCGTGGCCTCCCAACAGCTGTCAGCCTATTCTCCATGTGTGAACCTATCTCTATTTTGCTTTGTTAGTTCATTTTATACATTAGATTCCACATGTGAGTGAAATAATATGAAATATTTTTTTGATTGGTTTATTTCACTTAGCACAATGTTCTCCAGGAACATCCAAGCTGTTGTAAAGGGTAATTCTTCTGGTGACTTCTGATGGCTTTGATGTAAAACATTGTCAAATGTTATTATTCCACTATATTTTTTCAGAATATGTATTTTACATATTTATTTTTTGTTTACTTATACATTCTCTATCTCTTTACTATGTAAATGACAAATTCCTGGGGGATGGCACTTTATTTTATTCCTTGCTTTGCCCCTGACAACCAACAATGTGTTGTTGTTTTTTAAATTTCTTTATTGATTAAGGTATCACATATTGGTCCTCATCCCTCCCATTCCCATCCCAAACCCCTCCACACGCATGCCCCCATCCCCCTGTTGTCCATGACCACAGGTTAGGCTTATATGCATATATACAAGTCCTTTGGTTGATCTCTCCCCCTTACCCCAACCTCCCCTACCTTCTCTCTGAGATTTGACAGGTGCTTCCCTATCTCCAGGTCTGTTTTTGTTCATCAGTTCATGTTGTTCATTATTTCCCCTAGGTGAGTGAGATCATGTGACACTAGAAATAAACTTACAAGAACCGAAAATGAGACAAGCAATAATAGTTATGCTGAGAGGCAAATGAATCAGTCTGTAGTGAGTTTCTTTCTGGGCCAACAGTTCTTTTGAGTCCCAATTTCAAAGTCAAACAGTTCCTTATGTGTACATGTCAGCAATGATATTTCAGTTCTGGATGGTGGACAAATGGTGGTAATGCAGGTCTGACCCTCTCTGGTTTGGTTCTGGGCAACCTGCAGTGATGCACAGCTGCTAACTGCTAGTATGGCAAGGCATCATCAGAGTCTTCCATCTCTGGACTGTTTCTCTTCTGTCTTCATGGCTGGAGCAGTCCTGTCAATTCCTCTCTGTTGCAGGAACCCACAATGTCTTGGAGGTGTTTTCTAAAAATATACAAACATATTCTTGACCAAAAGTTACTAAAAGAATCTTTTCTATAAATTTGACTTGGTATCTTTTTTCATTTTTTGCCCAAACAATTTTCCTTTGGCTTGTTTTGACATCATTTGATTTTCCTTTGGTGTGTTTTTCATGGGTGTCTTGCTGTTAGCATTACAAATGAAAATTAATTTTCTAAAGTAAATTTTTTAGATATAATTTACTTACAGGGTATTTTTCCTTACATGATATTCTTCTACTATCACCCCTTTTTTGTTTTAAATATTAGGAGGCTTTTGGAAATTTTATAATGTAGTCTTGATAGCTTTTAAATTTTATTTTTTTGCACTAAAATATGACTGCTTTATGTTCATTACATGTTATGCAATTTTACCATAAGGTGAACTACCAATAAAAATTTTAGTTAACAATTTAGGAACAGCTTTTTGTCCAGTACCATTAATTTTTTTAGAATATTTGCTTATTTCACTTAGCCAATTTAAATTATTCTGAGAACTTGACTACTATTTTACTGTCAAATTTAATACTCTAACAACAATATTTACAGGGTACAATACTCTTATTGTACCCTGTAAATATTAGTGGAAAAGATTATTTGCCTTCTTGAGCAGGCCCTGAGCATTCCTGGTGCTAGGCTGGATTTGGATATCAGAAACCCACTTCCCCACACCATGGGTACAAGACAATTCAAACAAGTCTTGTTGCAGTGAGAGGGCAGCTGCTGTCAGCCAAGTCTGTCTGTTTCCTGGATCCGGATTTGAGCTGGGCATGGGAAGCAAAGCAGCCATGGGGGCAGACCTCCCTCAGAAGGGGGTTCAGGCCCCTGCAAAGTTGGGGAGGTGAGGGTCTGTGCCCCACCTCTGTTGACCCCCAAGTTCTCTCCTGATGGCCCCTCTGCGACTGTGACTGTCTTAGGTTGTTCCTTTCCTGAGGAATCTTACCCATCTCTGGCTAACCAACCATCCTCCAGGACCAAGCAGGGTGATGGGAGGTTCAGTTCTGTCTCCTTGGTAGCCTATGCCCCCATGGCCTCCATGCCCAGCACCTGCTTTGGGATCCCTTCGCCTGCTGGTGAGACCCCGTCACTGATCACATATCTTGGGGAACTCAGGTTTCTTCTTCAGGGAGGCCCAGCTCACCCCACTGGGTGAGAGACAGATCCTTGGTACCAGCCACCAGGAGGCTTCAACCTCGGCATGAACAGAAAGCTCAGGCAATAGCTGTGGGCAATTGGATTGTGAAAAGAGGGTACCCTTGGCCAAAAGGGCAAGAGGGGCCAATATAGAATGCTCAGGTGCCTTCCCAGGGGGCTCTCTATACAGTGGAAGGGATTAAATCCTTTTATGTACTTTTTAAATTGCTGCCAGACATTCAAAGAATTAGTTTGTAAGTTTGTTTGGGATAATTGTACATTATGCTGTTGTAATTCTAAAATATCAAGAGATGTGTTACCTTTCTCTACAAGCACCATAAAGATGATTTTTTATTGATTCCCAAGGGTGCGAGGTACTATTATAGGTAATAGGGGTAACACAAATCTGGGAAAAATTATAATGACATTGTAAAATAATATCATGTAAGGATATTCTTTGCTCTAGGCCATGACAATTCCATTTCAAACTGGTTGTCAATTTCTTTTTGTATAGACACGGTCTTAGTTACATTTTCTGCACCTCTCCCAGGAGGAAGCAGTGATAATCCCTTCCTTTGATGTCCACACAAGCCAGAAACCTCTCTTTAATTTTACACACAAAGGAGCAGTGGCTTGATTTTGTGTCATACAAAAGGGAAGCTGGGTGACGACCCCTGTGTAATTATACTTCCTTGCCCCACCCATGGTCCTCCTGGATGACCTAGGTGTTTGGTATTATTGGTGACTACATTAGGCTGGGGATCAGCCCATGTAAGGGCTCTTACCCATGAAGGGTCAGGAACATAAGTCCAAAATACTTCCCCATTTGTCCCAGGTAATATTACCTTACAGCTGATGACTGTTAGCATGGCAAGAAAGACGTTCTCAGATGTTCTTGGGGTTCTGGTTAACTCACAATTTCTTTCCTATTTTTTTATTATTTTTTTCTTACATATGTGTCCTTATTCCCCCATTACCCCCCACCCCCCGCACATGCCACACCCCCCTGTTGTCTGTGTTAATTGATTAGCCTCATAGGCATGTACACAAGTTCCTTGGTTGATCTCTCCCCTTTACCCCCACCCTCCCCTACCTTCCCTTAATTTTGACATTCTGATTGATGTTTCTCTATCTCTGGATCTGTTGTTGTTAATCAGTTTATGTTGTTCATTATATTCCACAAATGAGTGAGATCATGTGATATTTATCTTTCTCTGACTGGCTTATTTCACTTAGCGTAATGCTCTCCATCTCCATCCATGTTGTTGCAAAAGGTAGGTCCTTCTTTTTTATAGCTGCATAGTATTCCATTGTGTAAATGTACCACAGTTTTTTAATCCACTCATATGCTGATGAGCATTTAGGCTGTTTCCAAATCTTAGCTATGGTGAATTGTGCTGCTATGAACATAGGGGTGCATATATCCTTTCTGATTCGTGTTTCTTGTTTATTGGGATATATTCCTAGAAGTGGAATCAATGGCTCAAATGGGAGTTCCATTTTTAGTTTTTTGAGGAAGCTCCATACTGTTCTCCACAGTGGCTGCACCAGTCTACATTCCCACCAGCAGTGCAAGAGTTCCTTTTTCTCCACAACCTTGCCTACACTTGTCGTTTCTTGATTTGTTGATGATAGCCATTCTGACAGGTGTTAAGATGGTACCACATTGTTGTTTGATTTGCATCTCTCTGATGATTAGTGATTTTGAGCAGGTTTTCATATGTCTTTTGGCCTTCCCTCTGCCTTCTTTCGAAAGGTGTCTATTTAGATCAGTTGCCCATTTTATTGATTGGGTCGTTTATCTTCTTTTTGTTAAGTTGTATGAGTTCTCTATAAATGTTGAGGATTAAACCCTTATCGTTGATATCATTGGCAAATATGTCCTCCCATGCAGTGGGCTTTCCTGTTGTTTTATTGATGGTTTCCTTTACTGTGCAAAAGCTTTTTCTTTTGATGTAGTCCCATTTGTTTATTTTCTCTTTAGTTTCTATTGCCCTAGGAACAGTATCAGTGAAGAAGTTCTTAGGCATATGTCTGAGGTTTTGCTGCCTGTGGATTCCTCTAGTATTTTTATGGTTTCCGGTCTTATGTTTAAGCCTTGTATCCATTTTGAGTTTATTTTTGTGTATGGTGTAAGTTGGTGGTCTAGTTTCATTTTTTTGCATGTATCTGTCCAATCTTCCCAACACCATTTATTGAAGAGACTGTGTTGACTCCATTTTATGTATATGCCTCCTTTGTCAAATATTAATTGGGCATAGTGGTTTGGGTTGACTTCTTTTCCAATTTGGATGCCTTTTATTCCTTCTTCCTGTCTGATAGCAATGGCTAGTACCTCCAGTACTATGTGGAACAGGAGTGGTGAGAGAGGCCATCCCTGTCTTGTTCCTGTTCTTAGGGGAAATGGTTTTAGTTTTTGCACATTGAGTATGATGTTGGCTGTAGGTTTGTCATATATGGCTTTTATTATGTTGGGGTATGATCCTTCTATTCCCACCTTTCTGAGAGTTTTTATCAAGAAAGGGTGTTGGATTTTGTCAGATGCTTTTTCTGCATCAATTGATATGACTATATGATTTTTATCTCTCAATTTGTTTATGTGATGTATTACATTTATTTATTTGTGAATATTGTACCATCCTTGCATCCCTGGGATAAATCATACTTGGTCATAGTGTATGATATTTCTGATGTACTGCTGGATTCTATTTGCCAGAATTTTGTTGAAGATTTTGGCATCTACGTTTATGAGGGATATTGGTATGTAATTCTCTTTCATTGTGTTATCTTTATCTGGTTTTGGTATTAGGGTGGTGCTGGCTTCATAGAAGGAGCTTGGAAGTGTTCTTTCCTCTTGAATTTTCTGGAATAGTCTGAGGAGGATAGGTTTTAGTTCTTCCTTGAATGTTTGGTAAAACTCCCCTGTGAAGCCATCGGGCCCCAGGCTTTTGTTTGCTGGAAGCTTTTTGATGACTCCTTCAATTTCTTCCATAGTTATCAGCGTATTGAGATTTTTAGAATCTTCCTGAGTAAATTTTGGAAGCTTGTATTTTTCTAGGAATGTGTCCATTTCCTCCAGGTTGTGTACTTTGTTAGAATAGAGTTTTCATAGTATTTTTTAACAATCCTTTGTATTTTGGTGAGGTCTGTTGTTATTTCACCTCTTTCATTTCTGATTTTGTTTATTGGGTCCTCTCTCTTTGCTTCTCGTTGAGCCTGACTAGAGGTTCATCTATCTTGTTTATCCTTTTGAAGAACAAGCTCCTGGTTTCATTGATCTTTTGTATTGTGTTTTTTTGGTCTCTATGTCATTCATTTCTGCTCTGATCTTTATAATGTCCTTCCTTCTGCTCACTGTGGGCTTTTCTTGCTGCTCTCTTTCTAATTCTTTGAGTTGTAGAGTTAGATTATTTATTACCATTTTTCCTTGTTTTTTGAGGTAGACCTGTAGAGCTATAAACTTCCCACTCAGGACTGCTTTTATTGTGTCCCATAGGATTTGCTTTTATTGTGTTTTTATTGTCATTATTCTCCAGGATGTTTTTAATTTCTTCTTTGATCTCATTGATCACCCAATCATTGTTTAGTAGCATGCTATTCATCTTCCAAGTGTTTGAATTTTTTGGAATGTTTTTATTATAGTTTATTTCTAATATTATGCCATTGTGGTCTGAAAAAATGATTGATATTATTTCAATCTTTTTGAATTTGGGCAGACTTTGCTTGTGATGCAATATGTGGTCTATTTTTGAAAATGTTTCATGTGCACTTGAGAAAAATGTATATTTTGTGGCTTCGAAGTTAACTGCTTTGAAGGTGTCAATTTAGTCCATCTGATCTAGTGTGTCATTTAGAATTGCTGTTTCTTTGCTGACTTTTTTTCTAGAGGATTTATCCAGTGATGTCAGTGGTATTATAAAGTCTCCTACTATGATTGTATTCTTGTCAATCTCTCCCTTGATATCAGGAGATTTTTTTATGTATTTGGTTTGTCCTCCATTGGGTGCATATATGTTTACCAGAGTTATATCTTCTTGTTGAATTGCTCCCTTTATTGTTATGTAGTGGCCTTCCTTATCTCTTATTATGGCCTTTACTTTGAGGTTTATTTTATCAAATATAAGTATCACAACCCCAGGTTTTTTCTCATTTCCATTTGCCTGAAAAATATTTTTCCATCCCTTCACTCTCAGTCTGGGTGAATCCTTTGCTCTGAAGTGGATCTCTTGTAGATAGCAAATATACGGGTCATGTTTTCTTATCCATTCAGCTATCCTATGTCTTTTGATTGGGGCATTTAATCCATTTATGTTTAATGTTATATTGACAAGTACATGTTTGTTGTCATATTTTTCCTTAGTGTTTTTGTTTCTTCTTACCTTTTTCTTTCTTCTTTTCATATAAGCCCCTTCAGTATTTCTTGCATTGCTGGCTTGATAGTGATAAACTCTGTTAGCCCTTTTTTGTCTGTGAAAATTCTGATTCCACCTTCAATTTTGAATGATAGCCTTGCTGGGTATAGTATTCTTGAATTCAGTCCCTTGCTTTGCATCACTTTGTATATTTCATTGCATTCCCTTCTGGCCTGGTGTGTTTCTGTTGAGAAATCAGTTGATATTCTAATTGGAGATCCCTTGTAGGTAACTTTCTGTCTCTCTCTGGCAGCCTTTAAGATTCTTTCTTTGTCGTTGGTGTTTGTCGATTTAATTATGATGTGTCTTGGTGTCGGTCTTTTGGGGTTCAACTTGTTTGGGACTCTGTGTACTTCTTGGACTTGCATAGTTTTTTTCTTGCCAATATCAGGGAAGTTTTCTTTCATTATTTCTTCAAACAGGTTTTCTATTCCTTGCTTCTCTTCCTCTCCTTCTGGTATCCCTATTATTCTAATACTGTTTTGTTTTGTGTTGTCCCAAAGCTCCCTTAGGCTCTCCTCTTACTTTTTAAGTCTTCTTTCCATTTGCTGCTGTGTTTGTGTGTGTATTTTCCTACCTTGTCTTCTAATTTGCTGATGCGGTCCTCAGCCTCTTCTAGTCTACTGTTTAGGCCTTCCATTGTGTTCTTTATAGCAGCTATGTCGTTCTTAATCTCCTCTTGGTTTCTTTTCATGTTGGTAACATTCTCATTCAGCTCCTTATAGTTCTCATTGAGTTGTGTGTATTTGTCATCCAGCCGTTTAAACATCCTTATAACCATTACTCTGAATTCTATCTCTGATAAGCTGCTAGCCTTATTTAACTCCCTTTCTGGTAGTTCCTCTTTTTCTTTCCCTTGGGGATTGCTTTTTTTGTCTTCCCATGTTTTCCTTTAATGTTTTAATTGTAGATCCAATTGCTTTGCTACCCAGGTTCTTTTGGGGATGGTGCTACTGGTGTAATGTCTCAGATCTCCTGGGCTTGTTAACCTAGTGTAGCTCCCTACTTGAGCTATTTGGGTCCTCTTGATGTAGGCCTGCGAGCTTGAGAGGCACTACTGCAGTGTCTAGAAGTCAGCCGTGTGGAGGGGAGTCTCCCAATTTTAGCTGTCTTGCACCCTTAATTTAAATCACACGTGCCCAGCAGGGACTCACAGTGACACCCAGGAACCATCTGTTGGGGCGATGGGGCTCAGGGGCTTGCTCTCTGGAAAGGTGTGACTGTAGTGCCCAGAGTTCTGCAGTCATAGGGTGGGCAGACCCAGCTTTTGCTGTTGCACCTGTGGTGGATAGGCGCTTACTCCCAGTGTTGGCTCACAGGAGCACCCGCGGTATGTTTTCCAGGGAGGCACACTGAAGGACTCTGAAGGGCCCTGGCAGTGTAGGTGCACAATGGAGGCACCTGTGGGCTGGTCTCCAGGATGAGTAAGTTCAAAACTTCTACTGCTGAGGGAGGAGTGTGCCCGCTTGTTCAATATCGCACCCAGGGAGAGCTCACAGTGGCTCCCACTAGTCACCCTGTGGGTAGATGGGCTCAGGGTGCCTGCCTGTTGGAACTTCACATCTGTGGAGGTGCACTTGCCCAGTGCAGAGTTCTGATGCACTCTGAGGGGTCTTGGCACCGAGCCTCTGGGGTGAATGTGGGCAGTTATCCAGGAAGAGGGAATTCAGAATTTCTACTTTGGGGCCACACGCCCTTGTCTTTGCAGAATCACACCCTTGGGGGCTCTCAGTGGCTCCCAAGCACTGCCTAAGGAGTGGAGTGCCCTAGCTGCCTGCGGGGCTGGATACACACGAATCCAGGGTTCTGCCACTGGGGAAGGGAGGTTGCACTTACTGCTGCGGAGCTGTGCACCTTTGGAGGTGGAGGTCTCAGGGCCCGCGGGTCTGCAGCTGGGGTAGCAGGATTTTGGCTGGAGTGCCTGCTGGATTGCAGGGCAGTTCCAAGGCCTGTCTGGTTGGTGGTGTTGATGAGTTCCTAAAAAAGGCCATTCCCCCCTTCAAGATGGCGTGGGTCCATGCTGGAGTCCCGCCATCCAGGGAGTGCCCATAGTGGTGGTAGTCTCTCCTTGTCAAGGAGAGCCTGTCTGCCAGCCCCTGTTGCTCCTGTGAGATTTAACTTTCCCTCACTCACTCTCACACACACCATGCACATCCACACACTCTCCTTTCATACCCTCACTCTCTCCCTTCCCTCGGTCCTGCCATCTGCCATCTTTCGTTCCCTCTGTGTTTTTTTGTTTGTTTGTTTTATATTTGAGGTATCTAACACATAGATATTAAAAGCTTAAAAATAGATAAAAAATAGATGTTGACTTGATATCATGTCACTTAAACTACTTTATTGTATTTTTGCTCAATTGTTATAAGAAGTCAATTGAATAATTTACTTTATAGATTATAGCAAAAATGTCTCTTGTTTTCACAAGTTTTGAGTTTTCTAAAATGTAATTACTTATAAAATTGATAAAATAGAATTTAACTGTAATAAAAAATGTAGACAAGAAATAAGAACTTTAAAATAAATTTAAAAATTATAAAACAGTGGTATACACATGAGGTATTTTTGTGTGTGTTGTATGGATCTAACATTCTCCTTAAGTGTCCTTCTTAAAGTGATTTGTTTGTACCAAGCATTGTTTTTTCTCATTAATGAAAACTTTTAAAATGAATTTTTAAAAAAATATTTTTATTGATTTCAGAGAGAAAGGGAGAGGGGGAGAGAGATAGAAACATCAATGATAAGAGAGAACCCCTGATCAGCTGCCTACTGCACGCCCCACATTGGGGATCAAGTCCGCTACCTGGGCATGTGCCCCTGACCAGAATCAAACTCAAGACCTTTCAGCCTATAGGCAATATTCTATCCACTAAGCCAGTGGTCATCAAAGTCATTAGTCAACAGAGCCAAATATCAGCAGTACAATGATTGAACTTTCTTTTGAGAGCCAAATTTTTTAAACTTAAACTTCTTCTAATGCCACTTCTTCAAAATAGACTTGTCCAGGCCATGGTATTTTGTAGAAGAGCCACACTCAAGGGGCCAAAGAGCCACCTGTAGTTTATGAGCCACAGTTTGCTGACCACCGCATTAAGCCAAGCCGGCTTGGGCTAAAATGCATTTTAAAGTTTATTTGAGGACACATCAGCAAGATGACAGAATAGGAGTTTTCATGTCTTATTTCCCCCACAGAAAACCAAGTTAGAAAGCTATGGATGGAAGAGAATACCTGTGTAGGAGCCCAGAAATCCAGCTGAAATTTCCCAACACCCTATCACAACAAAATAAGCTATTAAACAAAACAAAACAGAACACCACATTCTGTGTAAGAAGGTAAGAAGAAGAGTGTCACTTTACCCCAATTCCCCTCTGCCAAGGTGTCATATCATAAATCATTGAATGAGATACAAGAGGCCTTAATAAGCCAATTAATTAAGAGTCCTTTATTGCATGTGGCCCTGAGGGAGGTGTTTCTTCCATATCTCTGAGCCACACATACAGGAAGTTTCCTGTATTTATACTTTTCGAGACTCTTTTTTTGCAGATATTACAAAGAGCTCTGTGTGAGTTATTGTTACAGACAGTTGCAACCTTGAATACATAATGAGTTAGTACTTGGCATAAGAATATGGGAATTATTATCAGTATTAGTCTACATTAGTCTATTACATTGGATGGCTAGCTTGCAAGGTCAGACAGCTAAGTTTATCTTTTTCTATTATTTGAACTAAAAACAAAGTCATTTTATAGAATAAGAGACTATCTTAAAGTGACAGAGTTTACAGAACTAGGGACTATTGAACAATAGCAGAGAGTTTCAAACAGCAGTTTTTTTTTTATACAAGATTTCAGGGTTCAGGGTTTTTGAGGTGGCTGCATGCAAATGAAAGAGACTAGACAAGAAAGTATAAATTTGGGAATATTGGGGGCCAGGCAGGAGCCCAACTCAAGGGGAAGGACTTCACACCACTCTGGGCTTGCAATCTCTTTTATTAAGACTTTGGGATCCACCCATAGCTCTAGGCAGGCAATTCCAGTAATAGCCAATCAGCAAGGATTTACATAAGATTAAAAGGTGGAGGTTGCTTTAGCTACCATTGTCTCAACTAGACAGTGGGTGGCTGGCTCTGACCTTTCAGAGCTTCAAGGTTGATCAGCCTTCTGGGTTCCTTGTCCACACCTCTCTGCTAGTGAAGACAATTGGGCGGCTTCCAACACAAGATGGAAGTTACTATGCTTCAAAGGCAGCACAGCTCAGTGCAGAGAGATTTATCTCATGAGAAAGTGAGAACACAGTGAGATTCATCATCTATTTAGGATGTAAAAACTCATGAACCACTCATGGTTCAAAGGCCCAAAAGTGAATTGGCTATTTCATTTTATTTTGTTTTCCTCTAGAAAAATGTTTGTTTGTTTTTTATTTTCCTTTAATACTTACTCTATTGTAATGTATTTTATATCTTTATAAGGCATAATTCCCACATACAAATCTTAACTGCACTGTAGGAAGGATAGAGTCACATATGATTATCAATGTTCAAGTATATTAGAACTATGTCTATTTGTAACTCAAGGCTGACATAATTATCCATGCCATCATGGGAGCTTGAAGTGGGGATAATTTCCCCAATGTCCTCCCTGGAATACATTAGATGTTTAATTCAAAATGAGTAGGTGAGTAAAGGACAATGAATTAAATATATATAATTCTATGATTTAAAATTGGGCTTTATAAGGAAACCATTCAGAAAGATAATTGATATTTACAAATATGTAACATTAAAACATTTATATTCTTTAAGAGTTTTAAAAGGTTATATGATTCTCATACTGATATAAAAATGAACATGTTAATGTTTTATTTAATTCTTTAATTAATGAGAGCCATACAGTTATAACCATTTCAAAAATGAATTACATTTACATACCACAAATAATGAAATGAATGTGAAAGGAGTCTTAGGGATAAAATAGGAAGGTTTAGGGAGTCTTAGGGAATACAGAGGGTCCATGGGGAATGAATGCATATGTGAAGGACAGAGGTATCACTGGCCTGAACAATTAAAACAATTATAAGGTAGATCAAAAGCAGTTCTAACCTGAGCAGGTTGGAAACATCAAAATGCTTATCTTACTTGCACAGAGGATAGAGAAATGCCACAGGATAAGGGGGGACAAAGACAAACTTTCAGAGAGGATAGAGAAATTCCAACAAATGGCAGAAAGAAGAAAACAGATTTTCACAGGAGGTAGAGAAATGTTACAAGATAAAGGGGGAGAGAATGGAGGAGGGTCACCACGTAGGCTTTGACCTTTGAAACTGATGTCATGTAACAAAATAACCAATGAGGAGAGCATCTGGGGGCCCTAAATTAATGAAAGGCCCAATTAGAAAGGGTCAGGTCCAAACAAAGGACAGCAGCATATGTAAACTGGAGGCAAAGGGACATGAGGCAAGATTTTTATTTTTATTTATTTATTTATTTATTTATTTATTTATTTATTTTGAGAGAGAGAGGGAGAGAAAGAGGAGAGAGAGAGAAAGATTTTTCCATTTAGGGGCCCCCTTTGGGGACCCCTCTTCCCAGATGGAGTTTGTATATGCTTCCAATAAATTTCTATATTTGTATTAAAGAAGCCTTTACTAGTAGTAGTCCATGAGTTTATTCTTCAAATTTCGTAGGATAAGAATCCAGGGGTAGAAAAGTCTGCACCCTAAGCCCCATGTTTCAAATGTACAAATGTAGACAGTATCACTTCCCCGTACCCCAGGAAAGTGTGGTTATTTCTGCACAACACAGAATTAAAGTATCTATTAATACAATAATTATTTTGTACTCTGCTACTTTAATAATTTTATACAATAATTTTAATACAGTAATTATTTTACATCTCCATCTGCAACTTGAAGATCTGTAAAACAGCTCCCATATGAGTAATGTATGGTTTCCCATTGAGCCACTTATTCCTCCCTTTAAAATCAAAGCCATAAAATTATCAAAGGCTAGGTAAATGTTCCTTCCCCAGGAACAAAATATTGGTAAATTTTAGCTGAAAGAAAATTAATTGCTGACATTTTTGATGGACAACTTTTCTGTGTATAAGGCATTGGAGTAATTATTTGAGGCAAATTTGTACGAGGGGATTTTACAGGTAATGCCAGCAAGGTCAGTGTCAGCTTAGATTCACTATGGTTTGGTATCTGTCATCCAAATTAGTGCTGCCTGGGAAGGAAGGTTAACCTGAGCACTCAACTTTTCAGGAAGTTTTCCTTCATGAATCAGCAATTCTCTTTTATTCTCTGTGAGGTCAAAGGGTTTTACTATCCCTATAGACCTACTTTACTTGCCAATTGGTTTATACTCTTTTGTAGCTGATAAGTAACTTATTGCGCACTGTGTTTGACAGACTACTGATGAATTACAATTCAATAGACTTTTCAAGGAAGCATCACTAACCACGTGTGTGTGCGCACACACGCCCATGTACTTATTGAATAAAATTTCAGCATATGTAGGACACAGGTCTTTTATGAATATACCATTTTTATCACAGTGAAATCTATAATGTTTTATTAAAAGGAAATTTAGAATGGATTTCATCTGAATTGTGACCTGATCATAGAACCCATACTTGAAGTATATCATGCAGTTGAAGGAGAATCCTAAGCAGAGATGTGTTTGCCCTGCTCTGACAGTCTCTCCTTAGATGTTGAGCAAAAAAAGGAAATTTAAGAGCCTTTAAAAAAATCTGCCATGTATTAAAACTGTTCCTTAAAACCAAAAGGTTTAGAATAGTGTCTGTCAGTGATGATACGGCAGGGCCTATTGCATAATAATGATATGGATACTTCTTAAAATTTTTTGGTTTCTTTGTATAGTTAAGTGCAGCCATTGAGATGCATACTACTTCCACAGAGAACTTTCTGCAAAGAATAGAGTTAGCTGAGATATTCTAGCTGAAACATCTTTTTAAAACTCTATCTGTATTGCTGAAATTATTACAGATGTCCCTTTTTCTCCCCATTGACCCCCTGCGTGCACTTCCCCCCCCCCCCCCACAAGCCTCTGCCACACTATTGTCTGTACATCTTCATGATCCATTGAAATGTTTTAGCTGAGGTCTTGCTATTTTATGGCAGCATCAGCCAAAGACTGAGCATGATGTTCTACTGTGGTCAAACTATTTCTTTTTTAATGCAGGAACTTCTATGGAGGAATCTGCACTGGAGGCACCCTTTCTAAGACAGAACTGAGCTATAGGCTGAGGACCTTTCTACCCAACTCATTGTTCTTCTGCCTCTCTTTTACATGTGTTAGCCTTGAATCGACTTTCCATTAGACTTTCTATTCTTAACGCCTGCTTCTGCTCCTCTATCTTTGAAAAACATTTTTTTTCAATTACAGTTTACATTCAACATTATTTTGTATTTGTTCCAGGTGTACAGCTTAGTGGTTAGACAATTATATATTTTGCAAAGTGCCCCCCACCAATATTTCCTGTCACCATACAGTTATTACAATATTATTGACTACATTTCCTATGCTGTACTCCTGTATCTTTCACTGAATAAATATTTCCACTTCCAATTCAGTGTTGACATTTGCTTCCTAGAGGACTCAAATATATAGAGTAGACTATCTACACATACAAGGTAGTATTCATATTAGAAAACACATACACACAAACACACATGTATATAAATATACATCTATATTTTCTACACACTTTCTTGTAAGCTTTTATAAGGTTACATGATGTAATTATCTCTATTATACAGATGAAAATATTTCATGCTAAGAGATGTATGAATAATTGTCTTTGTTTGGGATATAAAGAATATGTGACTACATATTTCATACCCTTGGTCATTGCATATTATTATATATTTTGGATAATTTTAGTACACTCTAGTCAATACAAAGTTTCTTCATTTTTTAAATGAAAAGGAAAAAATATTAAGTCATATGTATCATTTTCCATCCTTCTCTGTCAGAAACCGACCATTGCCCCCACTAGCAGAGAGGTGAGGACAAGGAACCCAGAAGGCTGGTTAACCTTGGAAGCTCTGAAAGGTCAGAGCCACCCACTCACTATCTAGTTGAGACAGTGGTAGCTGAAGCAACTTACACTTGTCAGTCTTATGTAAATCTTTGCTGATTGGCTATTACTGTCTCTAGAGGTGCGCTCCCGCCTGGCCCCCAATATCACCAAATTGATACTTTTCTAGTCTCTTTCATTTGTGTGCGGCTTCCTCCAGAACCCAAACCTGAACCTGAACCCTGAACCACGCGGGACGTGAAAGGAGTTCCCACACTTCTCCCAATAATAACACATGATTACTGAACCAAGTGTGGATGTGGGTAAAAGCAAACAGAGGAGCCGGACAGGACCTGGGGTTTATTTCAAAAAGAGCTAAGCCACATGGAGTAAGAACACAGCCCTACACAGTCTGGAGCCTGTGAGTAAATAAATAATGAATTGTCCTTTCAATTACTTTTGTCATCAGATTTATTTTATTTGACTGCAAGTTAGAGCAGATACTAAAATACAAGGAGTAAGTCATCTTGATAGGTCACCATGTCCATCTTCCACATTCTCACCTTTCCTATGAACATGGGAATATGGAACGTTGAGAAAACAGCTGAAACACTCATATCCATAAGTGTGTAGAAAGACCTTATAATGAAACAATTACTTTGTACTTTTTCTACTACCAGAGTGTTTGCTAACTTAGAGGCTGTGGGAACAGATTGTTTTGCTTTTTTTTTTTTCCTTTTTGACATGAAGTTACACAGTTTAAATTTTATTTGCATAAGATGTGTTCAAATAAGGGTCTACTCAAAAGGAAAGACCATCATTTCCTAAATAAAGTAGGAAAGGATTGCCAAATGAATTTAAACAAACGTTAGAGAACAATTGGGTTACATGAGAGTAAACTTTAAAAAAAAATTGAAGGAGGAAATTTCCGTCGATTAGTTCTCATACCACTTTTTTACACTAATCTTTTTCAAAATTTTACAAATTCTTCCCCACTTAATTTGCCTGCTACTATTATTTAAAAAAAATATATATATATATATATATATTTCAGATAAGAAGGAATAGGCAGAGAGAGACAGAATCATCAATAATGGGAGAGAATCACTGATCAACTGCTTCCTGCATGCCTCACACTGGGGATCGAGTCTGTAACCCAGGCATGTGCCCTGACTGGGAATTGAACCGTGACCTCCTTAGATTAAGCTCAACCACTGAGCCAGGCAGGCTGGGCTTTGCCTGCTGCTATTCTTGTTCCCCTACAGAGGAGCTTCTTTTTTTCCTAGAATGCCCTTCCAAGTTTCCTCTACCTAGTGAGCTTCTATTCTTCCTTATGCACTGATCCTTAGGCCTCTCCTTATCACTCTCATTCCCCTATTGCAGTTTACTCTTACTTTCTTTTTCATTAGAGTGAAAATATTCAAGGGCTTGCCTTTTTCACCTTGCTTCCCAATACCTGACATGAAATAGTCAGCAAATTCTCACAATGGTGTTTAATTACTTTATACACGGTCATTATTATACATTTCTAACCTAACCGTTCAATTAACTGTCATGCAGACTCTGATTCATTCAGATTAGCCCATTAACTATGCAGAGAGTATCTGAACACTTGAGCACAGTTCAGAACAATCAAGTAATCCAACTGTTTATACTCTTTTCTCCAAGACTACCTTTCACTCATTTCCCACCATTTTAGATGCCACTGATTCTTTCCAGTGCTATAGGGAAGTTTCACCTTCTCCATGCACTCTGCTTCTATTTCAGATCAGAAAAAATATTTTTCTTTTGACCTCACAGTCCTTTTGGTTTATTGTTTATATTATTCATTGGAAATAGGTCTTATTTTTAACATACTTTATTTTGTTTTGTCATGGTGTTGGTCTTGATAGTGCATGTTTTGATGTGTGTGTGTGTGCACAGGTGCACAAGTTATAATTAAATTACATACTATAAACCTGAAAAATTTATAAGAAATTTTGTTCAAGCATGCTGAATTAATTCAGGGGCAGATGGCTAGTGGAAAATCTATAAGAGAAGGACATTGGTTCCTTGTGTGGAGATTCAATAGGCAAACCAGCAGTAGTGTTAAAAAGGATGAATAGGGAATTTGGACTTTGGGTGGAGGGTGCCAAGGCTGTGTGGAGAAAAGCTCGGCAGTAAAAGAATCAATAAGACTTTTTACATAGTTTATCTCCACGTGAGTATCCTATATAATAAAAGCCTTATCTGCTAAGTGTCCAGTAGTCCATTCAACCAATCAAAATGTAGTATAGTAATGCTATGCTAAGGTCACTCAACTGCTTGCTATGATGTGCACTGACCACCAGGGGAAGACTGGTTGACCAGTCTTCTATGATGTGCACTGACCACAAGAGGGCAGATGCTCAGACCAGTAGGTTAGCTTGCTGCTGGGGTCTGGCCAATTGGGACTGAGCAAGATGGGCCAGACACGCCCTGAAGCCCTCCTGCATTTTCTTCCCAGCTGGCCAACCTCCCGTGTTCTTTCCTGGCCCTGATTGTGCACTGGTGGGGTCCCTTTATCAGGCCTGCACCCTCTTGCAATCTGGACCCCTTGGGGAATGTCGGAGAGCCAGTTTCAGCCTGATCCTGCAGGCATAAAATACTAATATGCAAATCGACCAAATGGCAGAATGACCGGTTGCTATGATGCACACTGACCACCAGGGGGCAGACACTCAACACAGGAGCTTCTTCCTGGTGGTCAGTGCGCTCCCACAGGGATAGCGCTGTTCAACCAGATACCAGGCTCATGGCTGGCGAGCACAGTGGTGGTGGCGGGAAGCCTCTCATGCCTCTGTGGCAGCACTAAGGATGTCCAACTGCCAGACATCTCCTGAGGGCTCCCAGACTGCAAGCAGATGCAGGCCAGGCTGAGGGACCCTGTCTGTCCCCCTCCCCCACCCTGAATGCACAGATTTTGTGCACTGGGCCTCTAGCTTTAAAATAAAAGTGTGAAAGGGAAATAAGAGGAATGGCTAGCCAAGGTGGCATGAGGCAGTCAAAACCAAGCCAGCAGCATACATTTTGCCAATGAAAATGCTTCTCTTTTGTGGAAAGTCAACACTGATAGCCAACAACAGTACTGATGGTAAAGTGAAGAGCTCTACCTTTCAACTGAAATCTACAGTCAGCAGGTCAGCATGAAACTGCAATGAATGAAAATGAATGAAGTGGCAAGGACACAGATAACATTTAGAGCAACTCAGGAAACTTTGCAATGAGGAAGTGTTAATTGACATATGAGGACTTGAGGAAGATGGCATTGTTGGCCCATTCCAAAGGAGTAATTTTTATTTAATTATATTCCATATGCCCATGTTAGTATAATCTAAGAAATATCTGAAAAATTTGTTATGTAACTTAAACTTTTTTATGTATGAATATTAGTTCCCCAACTATTTTGTAACTACATTGTTGTTTATTGTTTTGGGGACTATGCAGTGGAAAAGTAAAGACCAGAGGTTTATTGGCTATGTTGTTGTTTTGTTTTGTGATTTCCTCATCTTTCTTAACAGCTAATTATGTGACTGCAAAGTTTATAATAAGGGATTATAAATATTCTCTATACTTCACTGGATTCTTTTTAGTAAAAAGATAATTTATATAGAAACTAGAGGCCCGGTGCATGAAATTTGTGCATGGAGGGGGGGGTTCCCTCAACTCAGCCTGCACCCTCTCCAATTGGGGACCCCTTGCAGGATGTCTGACTGCTATTTTAGGGATCAGGCCTAAATCGCAGTCAGACATCCCTCTCACAATCTGGGACCACTGGCTCCTAACTGCTCACCTGCCTGCCTGTCTGATTGCCCCTAACTACCTTTGCCTGCCAGACTGATCACTCCTAACTGCCTTCTCCTGCAGGCCTGATGTTGCCCCCAACTGCCCTCCTCTGATGGTCAATTTGGTTCTGATTGGTTGGTTCCTATGCCAGTCAGCATCTCCAGGCCTATCTCTGGTCCTGATCCAAGAGGCGGGGCTTAACAGCAGCCCCTGAGGAGGCCAGGAGAGAAAGAAAAGCCTGGATGCTGGCAAAGATCAGAAAAAAATGAGGGAGAGAAGGAGAGAGGTAAGTACACTAATCAGCAGCTTTCACTGAGGCTACAGATCAGACCCTGACTCACTTTCTGGGTCTCAGCCACCTGGGCAATCAGTTCTGGGTCACCAGGCTGCAGCTGGGCAACACAGCACTGACTTCTGGATGGTCTGCCTTTGGTTGCAGGCTCAGCGCCTTCCCAAGCCTAAAGCCTCTGCCCCAGGCTTTAGGTTTGGGGAGAGGGCACCCCTGCCCCTCCGATCACAGGTTAGGTCCCTTCCCCCACCATGGCCTGCTGGGAGTGACCTGGGTTCCAAGGAGATTCCTGGGACCCAGGTATATATGTAAATTAACTGCCATCTTTGTTGGGTTAATTTGCATACTCATTCTGATTGGCTCTGGGCGTAGCGGAGGTATGGTCAATTTACATGTTTCTCTATTATTAGGTAAGATACTTTGAAATACATACAAATTACAATAATCCTATGACTTTCTATTTTCACAAAAAAAGCATATTCTCATATGGTTCTGAAGCAAAGATTATAGAATATTGAGCAAAAATAAGGACATAAATGTTATAGCTAAAATATATGTAACAGTGGAAGATGAAGAGGGTATTTGAAGTAACTAGGAGTGGTCATCATTAGTTCAGATTCTACATTCTGGATATAGCTTTTGAGATACTAAAATCTATAATAATAAAAGCATAATATGCTAATTAAACCAGGCAGCCGAACAACCTTCCGGACATCATTCCAGACATCCTTCCAGATGAAGCTGCAGTGGGGGGGGTGAGGGGGACCAAAGCAGAAGCAGTTAGGGGAAATCAGTCAGGCAGGTGAGTGGTTAGGAGCAATTAGGCAGGCAGGACAGTGGTTAGTGCTGATCAGGCAGACAGGCGAGCAGTTAGGGGCGATTAGACAGACAGGCCAGCGGTTAGGAGCCAGAGGATTGTTAGAGGGATGTCCAGGTGTCCAGAATTGCGAAAGCATGCAGGCCAGGCTGAGGGACCGGCCCCCAACACCACGTGTAAGAATTTTGTGCATCGGACCTCTAGTGCTATCAATGCTATTATATAATTTCCATAAGTAACTAAACGTCTTAGAACTGAACCACAATAACCAAACTCAAATGAAATACCAAAGCTAAAAGAGATTGGTATATTAACCAAAATGCAAACATATTTGACTGAAGCATTATTCTAGTAAATAACTATATCTTGGTAAAACACTAAATAAGCACACTGGAAGACCAGCTGATTTCTTTGTAAGTGTAGTTGAACAGGGATGAGGTGACTGAAATGAGGCTACAGTTGGCCCTTGAACAACATGCATTTGAACCTGGGGTCCACTGACATGGGGATTAGTTTCAATACATACTGTAGATATATTTTCTTAAGATTTTTTAAATAAAATTTTATTTTCTCTAGCTTAATTTATTGTAAGAATACATTATGTTATACCTATAACATACAGAATATGTATAAATCAATTGTCTATGTTATTGGAAAGCTTCCAATCAACAGTAGCTATCAGTAGTTAAGTTTTTGGTGGACCAGAAAGTTAGTTACACGTGGATTTTCACGTGTGTGTGTGTGTGTGTGTGTGTGTGTGTGTGTTGGGAGGCGGGGGGGAGATGTTGGTGCTCCTAAACCCTGCATTATTCACGGGTCTACCTTAGTTTTATTGCATGAATTTCTCAAATAAAGAAATTTCAGTTTATTGTTAAGGGACATTTAATATATGCATATTTCCTCTTCTGGGTTGGTTAAAGTCTTACATCTAAGATTCTTATTAATGAGTTACCAAAAAAAGTGTCAGTTGATAATTTAATAGTGCAGCTGAGTAGAATGTAATTTTTGTCAGTTACAATTGCATCATTTACAAAGTTTATCAAATCTAATAGTAGCATGTCTTAGCTTGACTTCAAGTACCTGCTGGCTTCTTGAGCAGCATTTGCAATGCCATTCATTTTCTCAGAAAGGCTAAGTTATTGATGGCCAATAAGTCCTATTGTATTATAAAGCATGTCAACTTTTTTCACAGTGGATGCCATTCCCTGAGCTCATTGCCAAAGTCTTAAGTACCTTGAGGACTTAGGCTCTATAGTTTCCTGAGGTTACAAGAACTTCATGAGCTTATAGCATAAAACTTACCATATTTTCAAAAAATATATATAATTTTTTGACTGAAAATATGTCTTATTCATCTTCTTTGTTACACATATATTTTACTTTCTGAACAGATTTGTTTTATGAAACTTATAATAGTGTGTTTGGCCACTGACAAATGTGTAAACTCTTTGATGCAACATTGTTAAAAATCTACATTTTATTTTACCACAAAATTTCATCCTAAGTTTTTAAAAAGTCTTGATACTGGATAAACATATGCAGTCATTCACTAAGTATATAATCGGGCTGAGCTAGATGAGATGTGGCAGGTTACTTTACACTCTTACAATTATATGAATTTACTAATTGTGTTTACTATCATCTGGACAAATTGTAATTCCCAAGGAAGGGGCAAAAAGGGAGAATGATCTAAATTGCTTTGACATTGCAAGATAAGGTTGCTAGTGGTAATAGAATTACACACATCGGATATAAGAAGCCTAAGTTTCCTCCCTGATTTTTCAATATATGATTTTATTGATTTTAAAAAGAGGAGAAGGGTGAGGGAGAGAGAGATGGAAACAATGGTGAGAGAGAATTCATTGATTGGCTGCCTACTGTAGTGAACCCATAACCCAGGCATGTGTCCTGACTGGGAATGGAACCATGGCCTCCTGGTTTATGGGTCAATACTCAACCACTGAGCTACACCAGCTGGGCTTTCCTCACTGAATTTTTAATTAATAGACAGGACCACGATCCATTTAAATGATCAACTAAGGATTTCAAGCAGGAGTTCCAACACATTATTGAAATAAATTCAGTTTGTGAAGTGTTTGTTTTTTTCCTTTTGCCACCATTGGTTTAAAACACAAGCTGTTTATTTGGAGCTTTAAGCAAGAGGTGGTCAGATATATAACTTTCTCTTCAGTTCTACCAGTAAAAAAAAATGCTTATTTGTTTAAAATTTTTCTTAAAAATGGCAGTTTGAATAGTTATATGTCATATATTACATTCAGAGTCCAAATTTCAATGGATGGAAGTGCAACTCTTTCCAGGAAATAGATAAGATAGTTAAAAAAAGAAAGAATGTATGCTTAATGATAAACTATTTGATTAGTGAGGGTGGTTACCAAATTAGAAACCATTCAAGTCTTTAAATTGGTTTATTTCATGATGCCATTAAAAATTGTAGTTGCTTGAATATTAAAAGAATATTAGATATGGATTAAATGTTTTATTATGTTCCCAGGCATTTCTCCCAGAATTTTCATCAGGTGCAATTTCATAAGGAAAAAAAAATAAAAGCTCCAACCTACTCGAGTTATGCTATATGTATAGATTTGTCTAAGTTTTGATTTTGTAAATATTTCAAAATGTATTTCCATTTTCAAAAATAAAATTAAATATTTATTTTCAATAAATTCCAGAAAATTTGATGTGTGCCTTTTTATTAAATGTATTTATTTATTTAAAATATTTTATTCATTTTTTTTAGAGAGAGAGAGGAAGTGAGAGGGAAAGAGAGAAACATCAATATGAGAGCAAAACATCCATTGGCTGCTTCTTGCACACTCCCTACCATGAATCCAGCCCACAACCTGGACATAACCCCAACCAACTGAGCCACACTAGTCAGGACAATTAAAAAAAAAATAAGTATAGTTGATAAGCACTTTTGTATTGGTTTTATTAGTTTCAGGTCTACAATATAAATATAGTCATTAGACATTTTTATACTTTGCAGTCTGATCACCTTACAAATTCCAATAGTCATCTGTCACTGTGTAAACTTATTACAATATTATTGACTATATTCCCCTTTCCCTTTTCACCCATTTTCACACCCCTTCCATTCTGGTAACCATCCCTTTGGTCTCTGTTTCTTTGAGACTTTTTCTTTTGTTTGCTTGTTGGTTTTGCTTTTAGATTTCTCATACAAGTGAAAACACCACAGCTAACAGCATACTCAGTGGTAAAAAAGCTCAAAGCTTTTTCTTTAAGATCGAAACAAAACAAGGATGACCACTTTCACCACCATTATTTGACATTGTACTGGAATCCTAGCCATAGCAATCAGATAAGAAAAAAAAATTAAAGATATCCAAATAGGAAAGGAAAAGTAAAAATGTCACTATTTACAGATGACATGATACTATATATAGAAAATCCTAAATAATCAACCAAAAATTAATTGAATTAATAAAAGAATTCAGTAAAGTAGCAGAGTACAAAATTAATATACAAAAATCCATTATGTTCCTATACACTAATAATGAAAACTCAGAAGGAGAAACATATGCTACCTTAATAGTCACCAAATTAATGTTAGTACACATAAGTTTCAACATATGAAAATAATAGACATAGTAAAAAAAAAAATCATGGGACACAAAAGAGAGAAGATACTTTGTCCAAAGTTGCACAACTTGTGGTTTGTAGAAAAATATGTAGATGTCTTTATTTAATTATATCTTAATAATATTTCCCATTGTACACATGGGCCACCTCACACTGGATGTAAAACCAGTTTACATCCTTGTTCCAACTTGTCTCTCTCGCTCCTTTGTCCCCTGCCAGCATTGACCCATGCTCTTATCTCTGACAAAATCTGACTTACTCCTCATTCACAATGTTGGATGCCATGCTTTTAAAACTGCAATGTTAAATGCCTTTATATGGGCATTTCTGATAACCAGGAGCACTGTTTAAAATGCCTGCTTCTTACGTGATGCTATTTAGTTTGGGGATTCCACTTTTACCAAATTTTGACAGAGGGTCTTATATTGTAACTATTTAATGTCCTGTCCACATAGGTTTTACATAATCATTTAGGTTCCAATAACCTCTACCAATATTATATCAGAAAAATATACCTATTCTGTTTCAAATGACAATGTGCCCTGCTAAAGATTCGAGTTGTCAGGATCCTATGTAATTAGTGATAACCTAATTGTGATCTAGACAATGAAATTTATTTTAAAAATATCCTACGCCCTGACCAGTTTGGCTCAGTGGATAGAGCATTGGCCTGTGGACTGAAGGGTCCCAGATTAGATTCCTGTCAAGGGCATGTACCTTGGTTGCAGGCACATCCCCAGTAGGGGGTGTGCAGGAGGCAGCTGATCAATGTTTCTCTCTCATCGGTGTTTCTAATTCTCTATCCCTCTCCCTTCCTCTCTGTAAAAAATCAATAAAATATATTTTAAAATACCCTAGATGAAGATTAGAGGAAATATGTTTGCCTAATAAAAATATAAATTCCTAATAGTCATTGACTATTTGATCTTCATTTATTATCTGCTTGGGACATGCATATGTTCCACGTGGTACAACATACATACTGTGAGCGTTCAGAAAAAAAAAAACCACAGTCTGAAGATGGCAGAGTAAAAAGTAAATAAGAAACTGCATCTCTTTTGTTGTCATGGAACCATTATATTAACCTGGGACTACCTGCTCTGGGGTTCATATTTTGTGGGGAAAAATACTATCTACTTGACCCAACAAGTCTACTTGTGATTTCATAATGTGTCCTAACACTTATAGTCAACAAATGTAATCCCATTGTAAATTTTAGTAAAGTACTGGCTCTGTTAATATCTAAAAAAGTGACTAAAGTCTTTCCAATTGCACCTTGGACAAACAATCAGTAAGTAAAAACTGAATCCAGTACCCATTTTGTTGAGTAGTGTGTTGAAATTAGGGGAAGGAAAAGTAATGGGCTTATGAATTAATTACTAATGGTGGATCCTGACTTCAGAATTCTAGAACTTTTTTTAGCAAGACCTGTGAAAGCAAGGAACTGTGTATTTTTTTATTTCCCCTGAAGAACATCAAATACAGCACATCAAAGCTTTCTTGAAAGAATGGAGTTATAACAGTTTTATATTTATTTCCTCTTAGATTCTTTTGGAATATAAGAGGTAAATCTAACTCTAGACCCTAAGAATTTTTCTAATATATAAATCCTCTTGCTCTCATGCAAAATAGCTTTCCGTAGGTGGAAAACTTTCATTTATGCCACAAATGCCCTATAAAGGGACAGTAACTGTCCAGTGTCCTAGGAATATAAGGAAGATCAAGAATGATTCTTTTTATTTAGAACGCTTAGAGAGTAATAGAGGCAGAAGTGGAGAAAAATGTTTTTTATTACCTTCTGCACTGACTTCCTCTTAATATAAATAAGCAAAATCTTCTCCCCTTTGTAAGGAGTAATAATGATTTTCAGTGTTATAGTGAGAAATATGTAGTAATGTTTATGTTATTGTAAGTAGAATAATTTAAAATTTGTTTAATTAAATCAGCCACAGGTAGTAAAGGTTGAAATGTTTCTAGGTCTGCATATAACTATGTGACAGACGATGTTAAATAAACAGATCATCAAAATGCAATTTTAGCATTCACATGAGAAATTGTTGCTACAATAAAATGTAAATAGAATTATTTTGGATATTTTCAAAGATAAATAAATATACTTGAGGATTTTAATTATACAGAGGGATTACTTATTTGAGGCATAAAGCCCTCATGAAAAAGTGCTTAAAGTAAAATAAGTATATATAATGTTAATAATAATAATTATTATGCAGACATGCTCCCTCATGATCTGGAAACACAATACCTCAATGCATCAAATAACCAGAGGCAGAGCTTCACTCAAAGCACATGGACTAAAAATATGGACAGGATATTTTCTAGAAGAATTTTAAAATAATTTCATCTAAAGTTAGACATTAGAAATGCCAGATATGCTCTTAAAAATAGCAACACACACACAGAAACATACACAGACACACACACTCTCTTCTAAAAAAAACTATTTTATATGTACACATTAGCTACTATTTCTAACCCTAAAGAATCCTGTAAAATATTGAAAAAATAAAAACAAAGACAGCACATTCTATAACAATAAGCACATCTTTTCATAAAGTTATAAAATGTTCCAATCACTCTGCTCTCTAGAGCTCCGTGTTTCTATTCCTTTAAGATACAACTCTGAACTGGTCAAATCCAAGTGGAAATCAAATGGCAGAGTCAGGTCACTGATGTAGAAACACTGAGAGAAACCCTAATTAGAACTAAGCATTTAATTATCTTTTTGTTCCTCTCATTTCTAATATTATCACATTTCTCAAATGACTTGGATTTTTTAAAATAACTAAAAGTAGCTATCCATAAAAGATTTGTTTAGCACCACATCTCCAAATTCAAATTCTGGACTATAAAGTTGAAATGGTTTATTTTATAGAAGAGAGACCCATCTTTATAAATAAGTGATATCCTGTGTTCTTCACTGTAACTGCCTTCCATAAAAAATGTACTAAACATATATATATATATATATATATATATATATATATATATATATATATCTCACTCACTTGAAAACCAGTTTGCATCAATTTTTCAGAGGTACTGAATTCAGTACAGCTGCCTCTAGAAACCACTATGACCTATTCACATCCTAGCCATGGAAGATAATCAGTAATAATAAACTTTATAAAATTCTCTTTAGACCCCTATGGTGGTTATATTTTAGAATTTCGTATTATTTGCTAATGCAGTGCTTTTTTTTTTGTTGGTTTGTTTTTTCAATCTCTAGCATGATCATATTTTTAAAAACATCTGATATGCATGCCTATTTCTGTTACCACACCGGTTAGCTTGAACTGACTACATATGTTATTTAGCATAGATTGCTTTCCTCAAACAACTTTTGAGGTGAATGTATGTTATTTGACTCTCAATTTGAAGAAAAAAAATAGACAATAAACTTTTTTGAGGTGACAGGGTATTACAGTAGTCTCCCCTTTTCCAGTTTCACTTTCCACCATTTCAGTTACCTGCAGTGAACTGTAGGTAAATATTAAATGACAAATTCCAGGAATAAACAATTCACGAGTTTTAAATTGTCATTCTGAGTAGCATGACAAAATCTCTCGAGGTCCTGTTCCAGCCCACCGAAGACATGACTCATCCCTTGGTCCAGCCTCTCAATGCTGTAGACACTCCCACCCATTAGTCACTTATTACTCATCTTGGTGATCAAATCCACTGTATGGCATCACAATGCTTGTATTCAACTAGCCCTTATTTTACTTAAAGACACTAAAGTCTAAGAGTAGTGATGCTGGCAATTTTTATATGCCGAAGAGAAGCTGTAAAGTGCTTTCCTTAAGTGAAAAGATGAGTACAGAACAAGAAGGTATTTTGAGAGACATATCACATTCACCTAACTTTGATTACATTGTTCTATTTTGTTATTAGCTATTGTTAATCTCTTACTATGTGTAATTTATAAATTATACTGTATCATATATATATACATATATATGAAAAAACCCTGTGTGTATACATACTGTATACATGATTCAGTATTATCTTTGGTTTTAGGCATTCACTGGGGGTTTTGGGATGTATTGCCTGGGGGTAACGGGGCACTACTGTACCTTTTTAAAATATATATTGTTTATGGATTTCAGAGAAAAAGGGAGAGGGATAGAAAAATGAGTGATGAGAGAGAATCATTGATTGATTGCCTCTTGCATGCCCCACACTGGGGTTCGAGCTCGCAACCTGAGTATGTGCCCTGACAGAACTATCACCTCCTGTTCATAGGTCAATGCTCAACCACTGAACCATGCCACAGGGGGAAAGACAGCTACTACTGGCTTGTAAATATGTTCAGAAAGGCAAAAGCAAGAAAGAACAGGAATTTGGCTCAATCAGTTGCAAAATTAGGATACAGTAAAATCACTTTTGTTAAGGCTTCAGTGAAAATTCTAAACATCCAACAATAGTTCTAATTGTCAGGTAGTCTTTGGATACAGCCTCTCTTTTATCTGCCTGTCTGTTTATTTCTTGTTTTTCCCCACTTAGCCAGAGTGTCCTGCTCAGTTTGTATCTTGGTTTAAGCTCCTCCTATTGGTTTTGTTGCTTGTGTGTCTCACATTGAAACGCTTTTTTAAAAAATATATATTTTTTATTGATTTTTTTACAGAGAGGAAGGGAGAGGGATAGAGAGCTAGAAACATCGATGAGAGAGAAACATCCATCAGCTGCCTCCTGCACACCCCCCATTGGGGATGTGCCCACAACCAAGGTACATGCCCCCGACCGGAATCGAACCTGGGACCCTTCAGTCCTCAGGCCGACACTCTATCCACTGAGCCAAACCGGTCAGGGCTCACATTGAAACTCTCAAATGTGAAAAATGGATCAGATATTTTTGCTATTTGAAAATCTTCATTAATTCAAGGACTGGCAACTGAACACCTTGTAAACCTCTGCTCCAGCCAACTGGTTTCCTTTGGATCAGATGCCAGTCTTTTCTCTGTAGTGAGTAAAATAGTGATTACTTGGACAAAACTATGTTATTGTATGCAAATAGCAGAAGTCTCATCCAGCAGATATACTTACAAAGGGCAATGTAGCTGATATACACTTTGGAGCTTCCTGATATCTCTTTTAGAGGGAGTGTCTCTTAAATTTGAAAAATATTGTTCATTTTTATGGATGTTGTTATGGGATGGATAACCTCATACACCATTGGTGAGATTCCAGGTGCTTCTGCAGAAATGGCACACACTCAAGAGATCTATTAGTAACAACATTGTTGATGTGATGGTGCCTGAAAATCCCTTTGGGCTTTGTACGGGGCTAATTTTTAACGGAGTTAATATTTCTCTAGTGAATGTGTACCATTTAACTCTCAGATAAATATTGACTTAAACCAAAGTATATGCCAACTTGCAAAACTCAGAAATATAAAGGAGAAAAATGTTAAAAGATTAAAATTTGCCAACTTATTCATTGTAAAACATGTCTAAAACTCCATTCTATTAACCCTGTGGTCGGCAAACTCATTAGTCAACAGAGCCAAATATCAACAGTACAACGATTAAAATTTCTTTTGAAAGCTGAAAACTGACTTCTGCGCAGGGGCCACGAAGATTCAATTGCACTGTACATACGTGCCCGCATGTGGTATTTTGGGGAAGAGCCACACTCAAGGGGCCAAAGAGCCGCATGTGGCTCGTGAGCCACAGTTTGCTGACCACTGTATTAACCCAATCATTCACTGTTTTATAGAACTATTTTGGATTTCTGATCTTTGTTGTATTTACAGAGTATGATCATTTTATGGGTATCAAAGTGAGTAACTTAATTTATTAATAAGATTATATTATGTATTAGCCAATTCCACAAAAAGATACTTTGTTGGAATTATACAAAATAAAAATGAGCTGATTTTTTAAAATAAAAAGCAATTATGAACACCAAAATATAGAAAATGAAAATATTATTTTTACATAAGCTGTGTTTTTAAATAGAAAGACAATGTCAGAAGTTTTATTTCAAACCAAACAACTGAAATGTTATTATTTTTAAAAATGTCATTTAAACCATGACAAACCAGAAAGAATACAATTTTGGGTTAAACCTTATTGATAATATCTTCAGAAGTTCCTCCATATTACACTGCTAACTAGATGTTCAAAAAATGTTTGGGGAAAGCATATTTTTTTAAAAGAATACTGAATCTAAAAGCAAACAGAGAACAATGTGATACATGATCTGGACAGACACTCACATATTCAGTGGGTCTATGGATAGATATTTTAACTAGATAGAAAACAGAATGCATTTTGTTAAGTAATTATTTAATCTCCTTTGGGATAATTTTGTACCTTCCTCTCACAGCAAATTATATCAGTGAATCTTTCTATCAGCCTAAAAATATCAAGCACAATTTATTTAAGTTATAGGAAAGTGTTAAGCACTTTATGGAAGATAAAATAATACATTGTTATATTTCCATTTATTTTATTTACATAAACTACAAAGATATATACTTTTGATAAAGTTGATACTTTATTTTACAGATTTTAATACGCATACTTTTATCTTCCTACTCCATATAAACTATTCTTGAGGCCACCAACATTCATCATGTATACTTTACAGTGAACAATGCAAATAAATAAATGAACGGACATTTAAACAAAGTAGTAATTAACAAAAAATAAAGCATGTTTAATTCTTTATTGTTTAAAGTATTACATATGTCTCCTTTTTCCTCCATTGATCTCTTCCTGGCCACCTCCCTGCCACCTGTTCCCCCCCAACCTTCGCTCCCCCCCCCCCCCCCAGTGCATATGCCCTAACCCACCCCCCTGGTGTCCATGTCCATTGGTTAGGCTTATATACATGCATACAAGTCCTTTGGTTGATTTCTTACACACACACCCTGCCTCCCCTGCCTTCCTTCTGAGGTATTACGGTCTCTTTGGTGTTTCTCTGTCTTTGGATCTAATTTTGTTCAACAGTTTATGTTGTTCATTATATTCCACAAATGAGTGAGATCATGTGATATTTATCTTTCTCCAACTGGCTTATTTCACTTATCTTAATGCTCTTCATGTCCATCCATGCTGTTGCTAATGGTAAAAGTTCTTTCCTTTTTACTGCAGCGTAGTATTTCATTGTATAGATGTACCACAGGTTTTTAATCCACTCATCTGCTGATGGGCACTTAGGCTGTTTCCAAAGAGACCCCAAATAGCCACAGCAATCTTGAGAAAGAAGAAAAATTGGAAGGATCATAATACCAGATATCAAGCTATACTCCAAAGCCATGGTTCTCAAAACTGCCTGGTAGTGGCACAAGAACAGACATATAGACCAATGGGAAAGAACAGAGAATCCAGAAATTGACCCAAGCCATTATGCTTCATTAATATTTGACAAAGGAGGCAAGAGCATACAATGGAGTCAAGACAGTCTCTTCAATAAATGTTGTTGGGAAAATTGGACAGATACATGCAAAAAAATTAAACTAGACCACCAACTTACACCATGCACAAAAATAAACTCAAAATGGATAAAGGGCTTAAAAGTAAGATAGAAAACCATAAAAATCTAGAAGAATCTATAGGCAGCAAAATAGCAGACGTATGTTGTAGCAATATCTTTATCAATACAGCTCCTAGGACAATGGAAACTAAGGAGAAAATAAACAAATGGGACTACATTAAAATAAAAAGCTTCTGCACAGCAAAAGAAACCATCTACAAAACAACAAGAGAGCCCACTGCATGGGAGAATATATTTGCCAATGTTATCTCCCATAAGGGGCTAACCTCCTAAAATTTATAGGGAACTCATACATCTTTAAAAAAAGGAAGATAAACAATCCAGTAAAAAAAAAATGGGCAAAGGACTTAAAGAAACACTTTTAAAAGTGGACATACAGAAGTCCAAGAGACAGATGAAAACATGTTCAAAGTCACTAATCATCCAAGAGATGCAAATCAAAATGAGGAGATATCATCTCAAACCTGTCAGAATGGCTATCATCAACACATCAACAAATGACAAGTGCTGGCAAGGATGTGGAGAAAAAAGAACCCTCTTGCACTGCTGGTGAAGCCACTGTGGAAAACACTATAGAGTTTCCTCAAAAAATTAAAAATGGAATTCCCATTTGACCCAGTAATCCCACATCTAGGAATATAACCCAAGAAAACAGAAACACCAATCACAAAGGACCTATACCCCTATGTTCACATCAGCTAACAATAAAGTCATATTTACAATTTTATGTATGTTGGTGAGACACTTAAGATCAATGAGTAATTCTAATTCATGTTTAGTTCCCCAGAGACCAGCATAGATTTTACAAATTGCAGGCATTTCATATTTATTTTAAATGATAAAGGAGTAGGTAGTGAATCTTAATCTCTATGCTATTAACAATTTTTTCTTTCAATCAAATTAGAATTTGAAGTAAAGTGGGTTAGGAAGAAAACTTAATCATTTGAAGTGTTTATTGAATTCATTTACCTTGCACTAGTATTAGATTTAAAAATATAATAATGTTTTCAATGGTATTAATCAGGAAATGTTGTTTTTAATTTACTGAGAGGTTAGTATCTTTCACATTATAAATGAGAATAACTGTCTTTCAATTTAATTGAATATAAGTCAAATCACTTATTTCAGAGTGATGTCATTATTTTTATATGACAAGATAAATAATAACATGCCTTGCTTGCAGTCAACAGATGATAGCTAGGCTGGCAAAAGTCCAATTACCCAAACCTTTAAAAGAGATGAGTTGTTTTTTTCTTGCTACTAGGATGATTACAAGAAAAATCTAAAAAGTGAATTAAGCCAGTCAGAGAAAGACAAGTAGCATTTAACTTCACTTATATGTGGACTCTAATGAACAAAATAAACTAACAAAGTGGGGACAACTCATAGATACAGAGAATAGACTGACACTGTCAGAGGGAAGAGATTTGGGGGCTGGATGAGAAGGGTGAAGAAATTAAGAAAAGAAAGATTCATAGAAACAGACAATAGTACCAAGATTGAGAGAGGGAAGGGAAAGTGAGAGGAGGTAGAAGAGGTTAAAGGAGTGATAAGCAGTGATGGTAGGAGACTTGACTTGGGGTGGTAAATACACAATACCATATACAGATGATCTATATATATAAAAGCCTAAGTGACCAGTTGACCATTTGACCTGTCAACCTGTTGCTATGATGCTCACTGACCACCAGGGGGCAGACGCTCAATGCAGGAGCTGCCCCATGGTGGTCAATGTGCTCCCACAGTGGGAACGCCGCTCAGCTGACTGACTGGCACAGGGCTCATGGCTGGCCGCTAAGCCTGGACACTGCAGCTATCAGCAGTGAGCCTATGGAGTGGCAGGTACAGTGAGCCTGGGATGAGCAGGAGTGGCAAGTAGGAGTGGCAGGCAGTGTTGGATTGCTGGTTTTAGCCCGAACCCTGTAGGCCACGCTGAGGGACCCCACCAGTGCACAAATCTGTGCACTGGGCCTCTAGTATAATATAAAACTGTATACCCAAAACCTATATAATTTTATCAACAATGTCACCACAATACATTCAATAAACAAGTTAATTAATACTACTATTTTAACTTCAACAACTAGAATATTCCATTTTAAATGAAACTAGATTTCTATAAAATTATTTTTTAATTTTCTTGTTCACAATCATGGAGGAAAATTTTAAATGTTTATTCTCACAAGCATAAAGTGGCCTTCACTATCCTATTCAAAAACCTAATAAATATAGGATTTAATAAAGGTGAAATAACTATTTTTATCTTTCCATGATTCCTTTTAAATTTTTTGAAACATATATGTCAGTTATATGAATATTTGCTTTCACCCAAAGATAGATGCAAGAACACACACATAATATTATATTATTATTTTCTCAACAATTTCCAGTAAGCTGCAGATACCACAGTTCTGCAACTCTGTATCTCACAGGATTCATGAAGAATTTCAGCTTTGAGACAATGCTATTATTTAATATTCAATCCATATTCAGATGTTACATATAGTCATAATAATGTATTTTGTAAGTTTGGGTTTTTTTGTGTGTTTTTTCTCAATTTTTACAAACAGGCTGCATAATAAATAATTTTATTTAATGGAACATTCTGCCTAGGAAAAGACTTTAAATTATCTGATTTCAAAAAGTTTTTTGTGTTGTTTTTTTTTAAAACTTTGAAATGCAGATATATACATAGCCCTTTAAATGGGTCTGTGTTACAGGAAACCTGATGTAGTTCCCCATGTCTTATGGTTTTATTGTATCTAATTATGTAAGTCTCTTGTCTTTTGTGTTTACAGCCTGCAAATACTTGATGTGAGAAGAGCTAAAAAGGGATAGACTGTAGGTCTAATGTAGGTCCTTTTAGGGTAGCTCTTCCCTACTGAAGAATGAGAGGGATCATTTTAGTGCTCACATGTTGATAACAAATTTAAAAAATCTATATATTATTTAAACTCCTTTGAGGTTATCTTTCATACAAAATTATATTAGTGAATAGAATTAGTGAGTTCTAAAAGTTTTAAAATAAGCATGTATAGCATCCATTCTGAGACACTCATAAGTTTCTATATTCATTAGTAATCCTATCTAATAAAAGAGTAATATGCAAATTGGCCATCACACCAATACACAAGATGGCTGCCCCCATGTGGCCAAAGATGGCTATCCCCATGTGGACACAAGATGGTCACAACAAGATGGCCAGCAGGGGAGGGCAGTTGGGAGGGACCAGGTCTGCAAGGGAGGGCAGTTATGGGTGATCAGACCAGCAGGGGAGGGCAGTTGGGGGCAATCAAGCCTGCAAGGCAGAATAGTTAGGGGTGACCAGGCCAGCAGAGGAGGGAAGTTGAGGGGTACCAGGCCTGCTGGGGAGGGCAGTTAGGGGTGACCAGGCCTGCAGGGGAGGTCAGGTAGGGGCAATCAGGCTGGCAGGGGAGCAGTTAGGCATCAATCAGGCTGGCAGGCAGAAGCGGTTAGGGGCAATCAGGAAGGCAAGCAGGCAAGCAGTTGGGAGCCAGCAGTCCTGGATTGTGAGAGGGATGTCCTACCTGGATCGGGCCTAAACGGGCAGTCGGACATCCCTTGAGGAGTCCCAGATTGGAGAGGGTGCAGGCTGTGCTGAGGGACATACACCCCCATGCACGAATTTCGTGCACTGGACCTCTAGTTGAAAATAAGAGGAATATAGCACACTGCATATACTACCTAAGATGTATCTTCATAGGGGGAAAAGCATGGAGGCATTGCAAAACTCTTAAAATCTTATACAGTTTAAACCAATCCAAAATATTCAACAGTATTTTAAATTTTTAATACTATTTTTATTCTTCATTTTTTTATCCGTTTGATTTTTCTATCTTCTGCTTGAAGATTCAATTGGCTTATAAAAATAAAACTATTCTAATATAGAATAATTGCATTGACTCAAAACTCTATACAGTAGATTAACCAATGTATAAAATATGTTTTAGTTACGTGTGATATTTAGTTTATAGTACGTTTTAAATAGTTGATGCTATTAGACAATTTGCTCTTCAGTTGGGAGTATATTTCTTTTTCAAAATGTGGCATGTTTGAATGTAAAATTAGCCTCGTTATCTTAATAATGAGTATTTCTATTATTTAATTGTGTCAGCTTTTGTTAAATTGAATGGAAAAAAGTACTTCTTATTCAGTCTAAGTAAAAATATTTTCTAATGCAAAACACCACAGATAGAAATTATATTTTAGCAGGTGCTAGCTATAGCTAATATGATTTTGTGTCAACACAGAAACTATGAGCTGTATGTTTTAAAGATTGCCATCAAATTGTTTTCTTCAGGAAATAGAGGCTAGATTCCTGGATGTCAAAATGATGCTCTCTGAGAAACTATGAAATTCTGCATCATAACAACATAAAAATTGTCAGCCATTAGACACATTCCTATGGCTTACTTCAAATTCCAATAAACTACATTGAAATTCAGGGTATACGCTTGTGCTCTGTAAACATGGAAATGGTATATGTCTCCTGAATCAAGAAAGGAGGTGTTTTTTTTGTTTTGTTTTTTTTTTTTTTTTTTGGTCTTTGGGATAGCCAGAATTATCCTACATTATTACAGATGGCATAATCAAAATATATTAAAATAATGAAACTTGTAAAATAATATTTTAGTAACACATGTAAAACGCAGGCTCTCAGATGCAAAGAACAGATTGATTGTTGCCAAAGACAGTGGATGGGTAAAATGTGTGAAGGGAATAAAAAGGTACAAACTTCTGTCTGTAAAATAACTCATGGGAATGTATTGTACTGCATGGTGGCTATGGTAAAAATACTGTATATTATATATTTAAAGATTGCTAAGAGAGTAGATCTTAGAAGTGTGGTAACAGATGTTAACTAGACTTATTGAGCTGATTATCTCACAATATACATGTACTGACTGACTCATTATGTTATATAACTGAAACTAATTCCTATATGTCAAAAATAAACTAAAGTGCAGGCCCTCAGAGGTCCCATATAATTAAATAATTTTTGAAATAATAACTATGTTGATATTTAAATTGCTCATATTGATCTGGATGCCATAAGAATCATAGAAGACTGGGCAACCTCTTCTGAATTTTATCAGTATTTTCTTAGAAAAATAAATGCAGGAAATTATTTTTCAAAATATTCTCAGCAAGGTCAATGATTTGAACTTATTTTGACAGTCTATCTCTGACCTTCTTAGGTATATTGTGCTTATTAAACATGCCCTTTAAAGATCTGTGTAAATAAATGAATTCAAACATTCTTCTGATAAATGCATTGATTTTTCCAAAAGCAAAACAAACACAAAAAGGATTATTGTTAATCAGTAATCAAATTTAGAGTGTGTAGTTTATATATACATATCCCTTCTGAATAAAAATTCACCTGTAGAAATTCTGGAATTGTCCTTACACATAGTCCTCTCTGGAAGGACAGCAAAAGTCTAATTACATTTCTGTTTAGAATGCTTCAGATTGTACATTGCATTTAGTCTAAATTTACAAGTTGCTTTCCCAGTTACTCTTTTAAATATTTATAGAAATAGAACTGTTACTGGAGGATTGCATGGGTGAAATACAATATTCTTGTGATAGCTTGAAAAATATAATTTTCTAAGACTCACACAGGAGAATCAATAATTTTTATTTTTGTGGAATTATATTTCTTGGTTTCAAAAATCCCGTTGTCCTTAAACCAGTCCTGAAAATATATAGCTGGGGCCTCAGCAGAGCTAAAAGCAGGGCCAGTGTCCAGATTTTCCATTCCATGGTGGAGCTGGGTCTGGTACAGCATTAGACTAAAGTCCATTAGTCCATTATGTGGCGTCCACATGGCTGTGGGCCATGTGGGTTAGTATAGAGCATGTGAGCCCTGCAATCTAGGAGCACCAGAAGGCCAGAGCACCAAGAGAGAGAACTTCCTTTGTTTAGGAATTAAGTATCTCAAATTCTGGACCTTGCATTGGCCATGCCTATTCTGGTCCATGACTGGCTTCCAGGTGTAATTGATAAGCAAGTACCTTTCTATGTCACCCAGACCTTACGAGGCATGTGTCTGTGTTGCAGCTTCTCTTTGCTCCTTTCCAGTTACCTATATCATAAAAGGCCTGTGGTCCTGGCACCATCCAAACAAGCAGTGGCTCTCATGGCAGGAGGGGTGGGGCGCGAGCTACTCATGGCAGAGAGCTAAGAGCAGCAGAGGGCAGGGAGCAAGCTAGGAGCGGCAATGGGCGGGGTGGCCAGCTGAGGCAAGCAGAAGCAAGATACTCATGCACGATTTCGTATGCACTGGGCCTCTAGTTAATAATAATCAGTTATGAGAATGGTATTATAACTATTACAAAAGTTGTGAGATATTACATGTGATGGCATTTTTAACAAAGCATTACAAACAAGCCTATGTAGGTTTACATGAGCTTCATTTGGTTGTTTCTCTTGGATTTTAACTTGATTTATTAGAAAACATTTGCCTCTAGGTGACCATTCTCCTCAAATCTACTTATATAAAAGCTTAAGCAAGCATTATGACCAGCGCTATGACGCGCACTGATCACCAGGAGGTAGACGCTCAACACAGGAACTGCCCTCTAGTGGTCAGTATGCTCCCACAGCCAATGTCTCACGCCGGCCAACCTCCCACCATCCCTCCCCCCAAATCAGCCCCAATTGGGACTGGGTGAGAGGGCCCCGATTGGCCCTGATTGCCAGCCAGGCCAAGGGACCTCACCCGTGCCTGAATTAGTGCACTGGGCCTCCGTATTTTTATATCTCTGTTAATACTAACTGGATTTACTCTGTCATCACCCCTAATTCTTTAATAATGACTGTAATGACCTCAAGGTTTTGATGGTTTTCTTTGCCCAAGTACCTATTTTATAATAGCTTAGCAGACCAGAAAGACAATGTAAATTAGCTAAAGTCTCATAGCTATATAGTGGAACAGCCAGGACTGAGGCACATATTTCTAATTATAAATTCCTGTAACCTATAACCCTTGGGGAGACGACTTAAATAATTATACATTTCATAGCAACTCTCCCTCATTTCAGTGATTACTATATTTTTCCATTTATTTCATTTTTTTTTTTTTAATTCTCTAGAATGGGTCCTTTAATTGCCATTGGCTAAGACTGGCACTTATATTTTCCATTACATGTATATTTTCAGTCATGAGAATTTATTTTTTATGCTATTAAAATTATTTGCTTGAACTTAAGCTTTTAGAGAATACTATATTTAAAGCACTACATTGGTACAGTTGAAATAATTGAATTCACTTCTCTAATTTAAAAAATTACTGCTCAGTAGTGCATTTGAAATCAGTGCCTAGCTCATTATTCTGACAAAATATTGTTTTACCGAATAGCATTTAAATACTCATGTTTATTCAGAAACCATTGTGGAAACTGCAGTAAATAGTGTCACATTTTAAGGTTTGACCTCATGAGTATAAGGAATAAAGAATCTCAGTATAGTAACTAAAATACTTGAGCATATGTTTAGTTAGGAGATAGATAAATTTATCCTATTTTAATTTGCTATCAAATATTTCATATGCTTAATCAATATGAAATATTTGATAGCAAATTAAAATAGGATAAATTATCTATCTCCTAATGCCCCAAATAGTTTATGCCACTTTTGTAATACAGTCTACAGATTTGTGAGTGTTTGTCTCCTAAACTAAAGAAGAAACTTATGAATTATTTCGTATTCATTCTTATATCCAAACACAGTGGTAAGCATATTGTTTATTCTCGATTAATATTTGTTTAGTGGCACTTGACTGATTAATAGATATGGCTTTTACATCTTTAAAAATTGCTCCTTATATAAAAAATGCCATTGTTGCTTTGTTCCTTTTGATTCAGGACTGAATCTATGTGTCAGTCTTGATAAGTCAAAGATATAAAACTGAACTGTGAACACAAACAGCAGTGCTAGAAGGAAGGGGTAGTGGGTAAGAGTGTCCTAATATATAGCTACAGGAGGAGATTTGACTTTGGGTGGTAGGCACACATTGCAATTAATATACATATCTTATAGGAATCCACACCTAAAACCTATATGTTCATATTGACCAATGTTACCCAATAAATTTTATGAACACACACACACACACACACACACACACACACACACACACAGAACAATAAACAAAATGTTTCATTGATCTTACCACAGTGATTAGTTTAGGGGAGGTAGGGAGACCCAATTAGTTCCAAGGAGACAGGATGAGAACTTTTCTGGGGCTGCTGGGAAAATTTATTATTTTTTCATGCATGAGAAGGCTGCATAGTTTTAAGGGCTACAGAAGTTCTGATGATATTATTGAGTTCTGAAATCCCACTATACCTGAGGAAAACTCTACCTATGGACTTCTTACTTGCATGCTCTAAAAACATTGTGAGTTTTTGTTTTATGTGTGAACCTTGTGTTCACATCATTTGCAACTGAATTATAATCATATTTATTGTATTTAACACATACAAATACTCATTCAAACCACTTCTATTGAGTTTCTGTCTCTCAAACTAAATGAGAAGTTCAAGGAGCAAGGTTTCTACAGGAGCTTCACAGCACCTGGATGGATGCTTTGTGACCTGGAGCTTCTCACTTTGCTTGACTTGAGCTAGATAGATTTAAAGCACACTATTTTCTCTTGAACTTAGAAACAAGAAAATGAGACTAGTTCATATATACACCCAGAAATGCTCCACACATAGACACAGAAATGATATGAGAAGATATTCAGCTAAATCTTTGTTTCTATGCCAAGTATATACTGCAATTAACGTGATACTCCTAACTCCAGCATAACTTTGTCTGACCACCACCCCCGTTCAGTGAATCTAGTGTATAAGTAGAAATGTTCCAGTATGGTGTACCTAAGGATATCTTACCATAAGAAAATTCAAAACAATTATGTGGCATTAACATCATTTATCAAAATGCTACTCTATGACATAAAGTATAACATATGATGTTCATCTAACACAGAAAATCCTAACAACTAACAAACACACACACAAACAAAACAGACTTTCATCAATAAAAATAAAAACCCTTAAAGCATGTCATATATATGTTGCTATTTTATGAAATTTTGATTTATAGAGAAGTATTAGGGAACAAAGAAGTTACATTCTAATCAGTCAGTGGATACTGTCTCTTTAGATAATAGCTGCTTTTAATATGCTATGTAAAATTAGTAGAAATAAAATATTAAGATGACACAAATGCATGTTTTATGTATGTATAGAAAATTCAAATTTAAAATTGAATTCAAGGCACTTATTGGCAAAGGGCAACAAATCAGATGTTTTTGATATAACACTTTACTGACTTTAAAATCTTATTATTTAATCAGTAATTATGGGTGGACTTTACACATTACAATTTACTAGAAAAGGGCCCAGTTTAGCAGCATGATGTTAATTAGAGAAGGTTACTCTAGAAATGAAAGAGCAAAACCACTTAAGCATAGATTATTTGTGGATTTTAATTAGGGACAGATGATTCCTAACAGATGATACTGGAACTGAAACAATTATTTTATATTCCAACTGCTGTTGTTGCCTAAGGTCTTCTCTAAGAAGCTAAATATTTTAGTGAGAAACTTTCCATTGAAAAACTGATTTTCCAGTGTTGTTGTTTTTTCATTGTGCTCTATCTGCTGATATGGAAAACTCACAGAGTACTGATAGTGCTTAATGTCCTCCTGCACCTGGAGACATAAATCCACTACAGTCACTCAGGCTCTGAGGAGGCATGTGTGAGACCACTGTGGGATTTATTTCTTTCTTTTTTAAAATTGAATTTATTGGGGTAACATCTATATATATAAAAGCCAAGCGACCTGAACAACCGAACAACTAGTCGCTATGACGTGCTCTGTGGCTGCCCAACCAGCCTGATAGGGGGCGGGGCCGGCCAGTCAACCTCCACGTCCCCTCCCTGCACTGGCTGGCCCTGATCGACCTTAATCAGCCCCAACTGGGACAGGCTGGCCAGACCCCACCCATGCACAAATTTGTGCACTAGGCCTCTAGTTGGTTAATAAAAGTATATAGGTTTTAGGGGTACAATTCTATAATACATCATCTGTATAGTATATTCTGTGTTCACAACCCCAAGTCAAATCTCCTTCATCACCATTTATCCCCCTTTTCCCTCTTTTTCCTCTCCCCATCCCCCCATTTCTATTTGCTAATCACCATATTCTAGTCTATAAATTTCTTGGTGTTATGTTTTGTTTTGTTTTTTCTTAATCCCTTAATCCCTACCACCTCTCCTCTGATAACTGTCAGTCTGTTCTCTTTATCTATGAGTCTGTTTCTAATTTGTTTGTTTATTTTGTCCACATGTAAGTGAAATCATATAGCATTTCTCTTTTTCTGACTGACTTATTTCATTTAGCACAAGTGTCCCCTTTTCTATACATCTTTGTCAACACTTGCTCATTGATTTATTGATGATAGTCATTCTGACAAGTGTGAGGTGATATCTCAGTCTTAAAGAAGTTCTACTTCAGCTCTTTTATCTATAAAGAATACGTAACGGGCCCTATGAGGTCATGGTTAAGAGTTGGGGCACTCAAACTAAAGTCTGGATTCTATGTCCCCCACTCTGACACAGCTTGCATAATCTTGAATAATTTATTATTTTCTCAAGGGCTGATTTTCTTAAGTAAGTAATTAAAATAATTGATGAAGTTAATCCTTTTAAAGCTCTTTGGATACTGCCTGGTTCATAGTAAGCACTCAATAAATGTAGAGAGTCACTGTAATATTTAGAATCATCCAAATCTTCTGGTGTAATCTTGACTTCAGAAAACACAGTTTTTCTATTCCCTTTTTCTTCTTCATAGTTTTACTGAATTCCTGTTTATTTTGACAGATAATGAAAGTAGGGACCAAAATTATGGAATCAAATTGTTCGCTGCCACTTTTTATCTCACTTTCTTCTGCAGGAAAATGGAAAAATATTGTAACTAAATTTTTTAATGAAGATTAAGGGTGCATTTAAAGCTTTTATTAAAGAGCTCAGTGTCATTCAGGACTTAATAAATGTTGTTTTTGCTATTATTATTATTATTACTCTTATATTATGCACTAACATTTATGAAACGACATGCAAATATGCCAAAATCTTAGTGAGAAATAAAGTACAAATAATCGAGAAAATGGGACCAAATAATGTGTACATATGTACACATGCATGTACACACACACACACACACAACTTTTTGCAATAGGTCATCTATAAGTCCATATAGTCATCCTCTGAATCCACTGCTATTATTATAGTCTAATATCTGAGGATTACTTCTAAGGTTCCTTCAGATGCTCCATAGTGAAATATCTATAAGAAAAATTTTTTCCCTGATCATTTTTCTCTTCCTTCAAGGTATAATTTTAATGGAGGTATGACAGTCTGAGTGAAGGAAACATAAGTAAAAGGGGACAGGGAACATACTCCTGCTGCATTATGGGATATTGTTTCTAATACTATTATAATAATCACCAATATCATCATAATAGCTTCATAATTATTTCTTTCTTTTATATAAATCAAATAAATGTTAGGGTTAGACCATTTTTTCTCTGTCTAGTTTTTCCTATTCAGTTATGTCATTTAGTATTATGAATAAAAATATTATCTATATGCCAGTGAATCCAAACTTATAACTTTTTCCTAGACATTTTAAATAAGTGTCAGGATAAAATATTATATCTATTATGTATCTTCCTGCTTAGCAACAGAAACTCATTATTTGAAAAGCATATATACTTTGAATGACTTTTCTTTTGGTGGTTTAATAAACATTTCAAAATTTCAAACACAATACGCCCCCTACAAATTTCTAAATTTGCACCCTATCATAACAGTTTCAACTCCTTGTTATATATCCACCCAAGTGTAAAAAAAATGTAATAGTCATTCTGATTCTACTCTTTGCTTTACTCTCCACATTCCCATTATATTACCATCATGTTTAACTTTAAATCATAGCTTAAGATGGACTATTTCTTAACACTTTTCTTTCCAATTACTGCTACCATTATAGTGCAAGCTACTTTCAGGCTTTCTGCATTAATCTAAAGACTTCCTAACTTATCTCCTTATTTTTTGTCTTTTTTTCCCAACAGCAGCCAAAGTAATTGTCTTTTTTTGTTTGTTTATATTTTATTGCTGACAGTCAAGTCTGTTTATGTACCTCTTCGGCCTATTTTTTGTATAATTATTTTCCACCTCATTTAAAATTTACTGAGATCTGGTATATCTTGCATATTCATACTGTGAGTATATCTAGATTAGTTTTCCTTTTACTCACTCTACTCCACCACATCAAAGTGGTGTGTATTACTACTTCAGAGTCATTGTATTTGCTGTTCCCTTTGCCTGAAACAATCTTCCCCAGATATCACTATGGTTTATTCTCTCCATGCAGTCACATCCCTGCTCAAATATTACCTTCTTGTATAATGTTTTCCTAACTATTCTATCTTAAATAGAATTCCCCACTCATTTTGCTATACTCCACTTTAGTTTTCTTCAGAGGATCTACTACACAATATATTACTATATATTATATTATATTATATTATATTATATTATATTATATTATATTATACTAGAGGCCTGGTGCACAAAATTCATGCATGGGGGAGGGGGATGTCCCTCAGCCCAACCTGCACCCTCTCCAATCTGGGACTCCTTGAGTGATGTCCAACTGCCCATTTAGACCTGATTCCACTGAGACTGCTGGCTCCCAACTGCTGGATTGCCTGCCTTCCTGATTGCCCCCAACTGCTTCTGCCTGTCAGCCTGATCACCCCCTAACCACTCCCCTGCCAGCCTGATTGATGCCTAACTGCTCCCCTGCCAGCCTGTTTGCCCCCAACTTCCCTCCTCTGCCGGCCTGGTCCCTCCCAACTGCCCTCCCCTGCTGGCCATCTTGTGTCCACATGGGGGCAGGGTTTTTGACCACCTGGGACAGCCATCTTGTGTGTTGGAGTGATGGTCAATCTGCATATTATTTTTTTATTAGATAGGATAGAGGCCTGGTGCATGGGTGGGGGCAAGATGGTTTGCCCTAAAGGATGTCCCGGATCAGGGTGGGTGTTCCTTTGGGGCATGGAGCAGCCTGGGAAAGGGGCCTGTGGTGGTTTGCAGGCCAGCCACACCCCCCGGCAACCCAAGCAGAGGCCCTGATATCTGGGATTTATTTATCTTCTACAATTGAAACTTTGTAGCCTGAAGAGGACCCTAGCTTTCTGCACCCTTCCTGGTGGCAGCCATTTTTGTTGGGATTTATGTATCTTCTGTAAATGAAACTTTGTAGCCTTAAGCAGAGGCCTAGGACAGCCAGGGTGTGTGCAAAGCTTGGCTTACTCCATCGCCGCAGAAACCCAAGCCTCCCTCCTGCTCTCTGTGGCTGCAGCCATCTTGGTTGGGGCTAATTTGCATACTAACTCCTGATTGGCCAATGGGCGTGGCTTGTGGATGTAGCGGAGTGATGGTTAATTTGCATATTATTCTTTTATTAGATAGGACTAGAGGCCTGATGCATGAAAATTCATGCACTGGAGAGTGGGGGGTGGTCCCTCAGCCTGGCCTAACCCCTCTCACAGTTTGGGAGCCCTCAGGGGTGGGAGGGGACCCAGCAAATAGGGGAAGGCAATGGCCTCATCACACCTCTGCTGCTGCCACTGCTGGCAGTGCAAGCCTTGGCCGGCCCTAGTTACGTGAGCCTCGTGCGGCCCTGGGTGGCTGGGCAGCTGCCATCCAAGGCTTGCCTGTGCCTCAGGCTGGACCTGGGCAACTGGGTGGCTGAGGGGACTGGGGGACTCCAGAGGCAGGTGTGCAAAGCAGCCAGGGCTGCCTGGGGGCAGGCCCGGCCTTGCCATGCAGCTGCCACCCTGGCAAGGCTGAGGAGACAGGGCTCTGCAATCCTGTGGCTGTGAGTGCTGCCATCTTTGAGGGTGGGGAAATCAGCTAGCATATCCCCTCCTTATTGGCTGTGAGAGCCACCATCTTTGAGGGCGGGACAATCAATTAGCATAGCCCCTCCTTATTGGCTGTGGGTGCCACCATCTTTGGGATGGCATGAGGGTCAATTAGCTTATTCCCTCTTTATTAGATAGGATTATATTATAATAAATATATTGTCTGTTTATTCTCTGTATTCTTGCAGTAGAATGAAAGAGCATTTCTTTATTTTGCTAACTTCTATACAACCAGTGCCCAGAATAATTATGAAAATATTGTACACTAGAGGCCCAGTGCATGAAATTTGTGCACAGCGAAGGGGGGTGTCCCCTCAGCCCAGCCTTCACCATCTCCAATCCAGAACTCCCTGGGGGATGTCTGACTGCCAGCTTAGGCCCTATCCCAGGCCCTAAACTGGCAGTCAGACATCCCTCTCACAAAACTGGACCACTGGCCCCTAATTGCCTGCCTGCCTGCCTGGTTGTCCTGCTCCCCCCTGCCAGCCTGATTGCCCCTACTGACTCTGTGTGCTGTCTTGGTCGCTCCTAACTGCCCCCCCTTCTGGCCTGGTCACCCCTTACTGCTGGCCTGGTCACCCCCAACTGCCCCCTCTGCTGGCCTGGTCGCCCCCAACTGCTCCCCACTGGCCTAGTTGCCCCTCACTGCCCAACCACCTGTCAGCCTAATCACCCCCAACTGCGACCCCCATGCTGGCCTGGTTGTCCCCAACTGAACCCCCGCTCCAGCCTGGTCACCCCTAATTGCCCCCCCTGGCCTTTTCACCTCTTACTGCCCCCCTCTGCTGACCTGGTTGTCCCTAATTGTCCCCCACCCCCTGCTGGCCTGGTGCACCAGACAGCCTGATGTTCAGTTGTTTGGTCGTCTCTCACTAACCCCCCTGCTGGCCTGGTCACCCCACGCAGCCTGCTTGTTCAGTCATTTGGTCATCCCTCACTAATCGCCCTGCCAGTCTGGTGGTAGGCCACCATCTTGTGAGGGTGTGAGGGTTAATTTGCATATTAGCTTTTTATTATATAGGATTCTTAAAAATATTTTCATGTATAAGTTAATTAAACTCTGCCACTTTCACTGTGTCAACTGACAATATTAAATTCCACTGAAACTCTATGATCCTGAGAAACAGGGAGGGTAAAAAATCCATTCACCTTTTTGTTTTCTGTGAAATAGCATATGATTTACATAGGACTCTTGAATGCCTCTTTGTTTACTTATCACAAGACCAGATACAGACCTTCCAAATTCCCATTCTTCGCCTCAAGTAAATAAACATAAAATAAAATTTAATTCCACACAGCTATAATTATAAAAAAGTAGTTTTAAGAGTTTAGTCACTTTGATCTTATTAAAATAATTTACTAGTCCTATCTAATAAAAGAATAATATGCAAATTGACCATACCTCTGCTACACCCACAAGCCATGCTCACCAGCCAATCAGGAGGGAATGTGCAAATAAACCCAACCAAGATGGCTGCAGCCACAGAGGGCAGGAGGGAGGCGTGGGTTTCCCTGGCAATGGAGGAAGCCAAGTTTTCCACCTGCCCTTGCTGGCCCAGGCTTCCACTCAATGCTACAAAGTTTCAATTATAGAAGATAAATAAAGCCCAACAGAAATGGCAGCAGCCATGGAGCTGGAGAGAGCAGGAGGCTAGTGTTGCCTGCGGGGATGGAGGAAGCCAAGCTCCTACAGCCCTGGCCTGCTTTGGCTTCTTCTTAAGGCTACAAAGTTTCAATTATAGAAGATACATAAATCCCAACAGAAATGGCTGCCGCCACTGAGCGAGCAGAAGGCTTGGCTCCACTCCATGCAACAAAGTTTCAATTGTGGAAGATAAATATATCCCAGATCCCAGGGTCTCTGCTTGGGTCGCTGGGGGCGTGGCCAGCCTGCAAACCACCACAGGCCCTCGCCCAGGCCACCTTACACCCCAAGGGAACCCCCACCCTGATCCAGGACACCATTCAGGGCAAATCAGCTGGCCCCTGCTCATGCTCCAGGCCTCTATCCTATCTAATAAAAGAGTAATATGCAGATTGACCATCACTTGAACACACAAGATGGCTGGCTCCATGTGACCAAAGATCCTGTCCCATGTGGACACAAGATGGCCACCACAAGATGGCCAGCAGGGGAGGGCAATTAGGAGGGAGCAGGCCTTCAAGTGAAGGCAGTTGTGGGTGATCAGGCCAGCAGGGGAGGGCAGTTGGGAGGGACCAGACCTGCAAGGGAGGGCAGTTGAGGGTGACCCGGCCAGCAGAAGAGGGAAGTTGGGGGTGACTGGGTCTGCAGGGAAGGGCAGTGTTGAGGACCCAGGCCTACAGGGAGAGCAGTTGGGGGGTACCAGACCTACAGGGGAGGGCAGTTAGGGGTGACCAGGCCTGCAGGGGAAGGCAGTTAGGGGCAAACAGGCTGGCAGGGGAGCAGTTAGAAATTAATCAGGCTGTCAGGGGAGCAGTTAGGGGGTGATAAGGCTGGCAGGCAGAAATGGTTAGGGGCAATCAGGAAGGCAAGCAGGCGAGCAGATGGGAGCCAGCAATCCTGGCTTGTGAGAGGGATATCCAGCTGCCACTGGGATCAGGCCTAAACAGGCAGTCTGGCATCCCTTGAGGGGTCCCATATTGGAGAGGGTACAGGCTGGGCTGAGGGACACACCCCCTGTGCATAAATTTCGTGCACCGGGCCTCTAGTGTGTTTGTGTGTGTGTGTGTGTGTGTGTGTGTGTGTGTGTGTGTGTGTGTATATCCCTAATATGCAAATAGACCAAACAGCAGAACAACCCAACAACCATTTGCTATGACATGCCCTGACCACCATGAGTTGTGCGCAGAACATGGTTGGTGTCAGCCATGCGGGATGGTGGAGCAGGTGAGCTGGGGTGGCAGACCAAGGTGGGGTGCCAGTCATTGTCATCAGGGTGAGCCTTTGGTGGTTACTGAAAATTCTTTGCTCATGCACGCCACGGTCCCTCCCAGGGCTTGTATTCGTTGCTGGCATTGGCCTCACTGGCACCCGCTGCAGGTGCTGGAGCTATCAGTCGCACTGCCAGTGAGTGTGAGCGGTGGCTGCTGACCCTGATCATCCATCAGGGCTTCTCCACCTCCCCCTGCTCCTGAGGAGTGATATGGGCCAGCAGCTGCCTCTTGTACCCACTGCCAACGATGGCCCCACTCCCACCCACCATCAGTGGGGGCAGCGTTGTGAGTGTGTGGGAGTGGCGGTGGTGGGAGTGGGGCTGCTGGCAGAGAAGGGACCATGGGTCAAGGTGGGAGGGGTCAGGCAGGGGTGCAGAGGATGTGCCAAGACCTGCCTCTGTGCCCACTGCAGGCTCGCAGCCCATAATTCCTTTCAAGGTGCATGAATTCGTGTACTGGGCCCTCAGTAGTATGTAACAAGTTTACAGTGATTTTCCTATAGTTATGCAACTATAGTGATGAAAAATTTTAAATGCAAACCAGACATAACTTATTTTAAACTTGTATTTAGTTATAAGAATTTTAACATTATAATGTAACTTGGTGAAATTTTTTCTTAAATTATGTAAAGAAAATATTACAGTATTACAGTGTAAGTCTATAAATGTTCATTACAAAATTTAATACAGAATTGAAAATCAGCATCAACCAAAATGTTCAATGATGGGCTATTGAAATTATGAATATCTCTTTTGTTTTTGAAAAGATAGTTTAGTGGTGTATTTATTGGTCTGTGTCCTGAAAAAGAACTGCAATGACCTGTGTTCTCCTTGTTGTTATTGGGCATCTTCATCAGAATCCTGGGAGTTGGCAGGTCTTTAGAAAACTTTTTGGATAAATTTTTACTTTTCTTTTAATTTTATATTATGAATTGTTGACACAAACAAAGAATACAAGACAAACACAGTCACTCAATCTAATTCTATCAACTCAGATCATGTGGTTTATTCCTTAAGTTTTAAAAAATTAATATATAATTACCACAATTGTTGATGCTTTCTATTTTTCTATCATCCTACTTCGATTTAGCTTTGTCAAGGAAACCGTTCTCACCTTCTCATACTTTCCCTTTTTTGACTTTCCTTTTTCTCACATTCCTATTTTATCTTCCTCCATTCAATTGTTCTTGAAGTAAGGTTGCTATTTAAGATTTTTAAAAGAATCATATTTTTGTGTATTGACTATTAATAAATGTGTATTTTGTTTTATATTACATTAACACGTGGTCTTCCTTTGCTATATTTTTGTTTAGTTAGTTTTCCTTGGATATTCTATTTTGAATTTACCCATTTGAACTTAAACACTTATATAAAGTAGTATAATTTTAGTAATATAAATTTACCTATAAATTCACTTTTTATTTATTCCATATGTTTTTATTGTCATTTATTTTCAGGTATTTTGTCTTTTTTTTGTGATAATCATGAGTTACTTAGAATTGGGTTGTATGTGTAAAAACTAAATATTTTCAACTGTTTTAATTATTACTATTTAAAAATGTATCATCAAATGTTTTAGACTTTTTTTGAGATATCCTATGGGATTTATTTTCAGTGCATAAAAATAATGTCTCTATATATCTGGAAAAATTATATATAACCTAACTTTTTAAATTCAATAAGCTCTTTTGAAATGCAGTACATTTATGTGTTTTAAAATGTAAAATTATATAAAAGATATACACACAAAAAAATTTTGCTTCTATTTCATATGCCTCCATTCAGTTTTCTTATCCTGTGTTTGTTATTATTTCAGTATTTCTTTAAACAATTTAAAGATATTCTTGTCTCTTTCTTACCCAGAAGATAATGTTATATACCCACTGCTTTAAAGTATACTTTATCTACTTACCAATATACACTAAAATATGTTCTTTATATCCAAAAATATTTTCACTTTTTTCTTAAGAACGCTATTATATTTTATTGCAGTTTACTTGATAGTAATATAGATTGTTTCCAATTTTAGCTACAACAAAAATGTGAAAATTTGTTATTTTTAAAAATATTTTTTATTGATTTCAGAAAGAAAGGGAGAGGGAGAGATAGATAAAAACATCAATGATGAGAGAGTATCATTGATCGGCTGCCTCCTGCATACCTCCCACTGGGGATCAAGCCCGCAACCCAGGCATGTGCCCTTGACCTGAATTGAACCTGGGACCCTTCGGTCCACAGGCTGATGCTCTGTCTAATGAACCAAACCCACCAGGGGAAATATTGTCATTTTTTTACTATGATTTTTTTCATCATGGGCAGAGGTACAGAAGGGTTTTATGTCATGAATGTGATTACTGGTTCAAATGATTGAGGTCTCTTTAATATGAGTAAAAATGACCAGATCACTCTTCCTTGTTGTTCATTTTTTGCATTTCCTCTGCGATGGATGAGAGTGACCCAAGTCTTTACCATGATAGTGTTTTGAAAGAGTCTTTATTTTTACCGTCTAATGGAGAAAGTGTACCATATTGTAAAACTCAAGAGACGTTGAGCATCTTTCTGTGAATCCTGTTTCCATGTGTTTAGCCTCTTACAATAAGGAGTTTGTTGCTTTCCTCTCAGTTTTGGGATCTCTTAAGGTGAAAATTAAAAAATTTAAAAAAAAAGAAAGAAACTAGCTATATGTTTTTGATATATATTGTAAATATATTTGTCCGCTTTTTAATATTTTTTGTTAGCTTATGATATATTTTACAGACAGAATTATTTTCCTGGCATTATTTTTACAGTTAAATTCATCATATTTTCCTTTTATAGCTTCTTGTTTTTATTTACAGTTAAAATTTTCCCCTGGTGTAAAGGAATTCATTCATGAATTCTTCTAGTGCCTGCATTGTTTCATTTTGTACATTTAGTTTGTTAGTGTATTGCAGTTAATCCAGGTGGCTGGTATGTTACAAATGTTCACTTTTGTTTTTCAACCAGTGAGTACAGAGTATTTACTAGTGTGTTAAACAGTCCATAATTACTCCCACTCTTTTGAGAAGCCAATATATGCAAATCTAATTTGGTTTTATTACTGTCCCTATGTTCTGTGATATTGATCAGCCTATATATTCAAGCACAAATTTCACATCATTAAATGCTTAACTTTAATGGTAGTTTTTAAGAATAATTATAAGAGTAATTATCTGCTATTTTCTTCTTCAAAATTTTGCTATTCCTGCTCATTTTTTGGTGTCATTGCAGTTTGGCTGGTTGCTTCTATATAAATGTTGAATCAGAATGATTGAAGACAGTGATCCACATAAAATTACAACCTTGACTGCATTCAGGAAATCAGTACGGCACTTTCCCAAGTATTGTCACTAGGTTCATACCAGCACAGCCATTAGGGACTATCAAAAACAAGAACTTTGACTCATAATAAACACTTGGTTTTTTTCATCAATGACTAAGTTAGCCATCACCTGAACTCATAGTCCCAAGCCACACTGCACCTGCTACAATCCACATTGCCAAAATGGACACTTCTGTGGCCTCTCCAACAGACTCAGTGTTCACTCAAGTCTGTGCAAGTGCATCTGATTAACAACACCTTCTGCATATATGTTACTCTAACCATGAAGGTAGATAAGATTTAAAATTTTTCTATCTCTGAAATATAGGAAAGCATCTTTGCAAGGGGCTAGGATTGTCAAAATATCAAATTTACTATATCTCACAACCTTATCTGTACATTTACCTCTTTAAGGATCCTAAACATTCTTATTTCAAAGCCATTTGGACAGATTCATGAAAGTAACCTCATTCAGATAGATACCTGATCTGATTTTTCATTTGTTAGATATCTTCCTTGATATTAACTTTATTTATTTTTCCATATTTTCTCTTATTTTTGTAAGCAGGGCAATTGTGAGAAACTTTAGTGTTAGTTTTCTTTTCTCTTTCTCCCGTTATGTTTTGTGTACCTCCTCTTGGTTTCCAAAAATGTATGCAATGCTTTCAGATTCTATGGGATTTTATTGATCATTACACCAAGTTGATATTGAGGATATCACAGATGCTGTTGCTTTGGAAAGGACATTGGCCCGGTGCCTCTCCATTTCCTTTACCTGCTCACCCACAGCTCCCCAAGAGCCTACAGCTCCAGCAACAGCTTGTAGGTGATGTACTTCAGCTTATTTCTTCAGCTGATTCCGAACTACTGACTTCAAGAAGTGAGTTTTGGAATCCTTTGTAATGTAGAGAAAAATTAGTGCCTATTAATATGCTACATTTGCACTCCTGTTCACCATTTTCTTTCTGGGAGCTCAGCAAGCCCATAGTGAGCACAGCTCACTGCTTTGTGTTTCTGTGAGCTTTCTGGTATGGAGAAATGTTCCATTTGAAGGACATTTATCTATTTTTTATTTCTATTTCTATATTATCTATTATTTTTGTTTGGTTGGAACAGAGAGTCTATATGTATGGAGATGTGAACTTCTCTTAATGTTATAAGGCCAGAGAGCTAGACTTGAGATAAAGATATTTCAATGCAGGGCAAACTTTTAATCCTAACTTTTTTTTATTGCACCCATCCAGCTCACTGAGTTTTGAAACTCTTTGAAATCTTCTCTGGTGTCCTTCTGATTTTTTGAAGGACATGTTATTTGTTTAGAAAGGTTACTGTACAATAACTTTCCAAACTGATGCCCAGCTCTGTGAATAATTTGTACAAGAAATAAAGTTGATGCTATCTATTCTTTTCCAAGAAGTTTTGTAGATCTGGTGATGTTGGTTTATACTGTTATTTAGAATAGTTATTGGTCTTATTTATATACTTACTGCATTACAAACTGGGATGCTGATTGATAATTACAGAGAAAGGCTGCAGATATTGAAGGACATTCTTGAAATGAACAAAACACTCAAAAAACAAAAAGACATGACTATACCCCCTGAAAAAATACCAGGTCAGTAATTTCTGACCAGTTTTAAATCTTAATTTCAGTCATGTTGGAGAAGGGCCTCTTTCCTTTTAAACAAAATTGAACTTGAATTATTTTTTTCATTTACAGGACAAGCCTTGAAATTTCTGTTAAGCATGGAAAAAACAAACAAACAAACTGATGAATAAATAAAGCAGCTCTTCTCACTCTAGAAGCAATGAGGGATTTGACTTATTTTAAGATTAAATGATAAAGTCACCAAATCAAATAAGAACCTTTTGTTATAATAAACCTTCCCCTGAGTACTTTATACTATCAACCTAAATAGTTGATATTTCATGGAATTTTCTCATTAACTTTCTCCCCTGACAATGCACCACAGCTACCTGAACAATTCTGTTATTTACATATACAATTCTTTTAATTTATTATATTGTGATACAATATTTCTTTACCCAGAATTCTATATATGGCTTTGGGAGAAGTTAAAAATAAGCAAGACAATTTGTCTTCAATAAAATTCTTTAAAAAAAATCTGTTATCTTGAACTAATTGTTAATCTACATAAGATTATTTTGAAATATACAAATCCTAGGAACAGAGTTAGTAGTGGATTAGAATTCTTGTTCCTCCTCTGATTTAGACTTTGTATGAAGCATTCATCTCTAACTCTTACTATCCTTATTTACCTAGTGGGACAATAATAACATAGTCATAGTTTGTTATGACGATGACAAGGATGTTACATGGCTGATAGGTAGACTGACCATATGTCACAGTTTCCATGGAATAATCTAGGTTAACACCTAGATGCTAACTCACTCCCAAGATGTCCTTTGGACAATTAATTATAGTATCACTATCTATTAGTTGCTTGAATATTAATCATATTTTAAATTAATTGATGCATTTATGTGAGCAATTATTCATTGAGATTGCTTGGATTTAAAATAATTTATTTTCATCTTTGGATGTTCCTTTGTCTGGGTGCAGGTCATAATAAAATAGAAAAGACAGTAATTTTTATACTAAGGATTATCAATTTAAATAATTTAGACCAAACAGAATTTTTCTTTTTATTATTTTTTTATATTATATTTTTATAGAGAGCAATAAATTAAAGAGATCTTGGAAGCCAATTTTGCTCTGTTGTAAGACAAAATGTTAAACCAAAATAGTTTAATATAAAAAGAAAGTTTCATTATAAATAGGAATTTAATGAAAACCAAAATTCTGGTATTATTCTTGTTACATGGTATATTCTAGATTCAAATTTCAGTAATACATGGGGCCAAATAGCTTCATGGCTGATGTATCAATACTATCTGATATACTTTCTGAATTACTCAAGAAAGACTGTTATATTTTTTTATAATTTTGTGGATATCTTTGAATTTATATTTATATAAATGGAGTTTCAATTACTATTTATATGCTGTGTTGCTGCAAATATCAGGAAGATCAGGAAGGCTTTGCATTTGTTAAATTTTTCCTAATCACCTGTTACACTATATTCTTGATGCATCACTTAATTTATATATAATTATATGCTCTTTGAATAGGAATTAATTAAATCGTACAATCTTGGTCATATTTTGTTTTCTGAAAACCTCATTGACATTTGCTCCAGTTGTCCTTTTGTGGAGAATATCAGTGTAGAGAAATCAGAAGTTGGATTTATCTTTCTATTAGTCAACTTTAAGATTCATCTTTCCAGGCAATTAGCTGCCCAGGGAGTATATCAGTATTACTTGAATGAGGTAATTTTACTTTTCTTGAATTTTGAATCCAAATATTTGTTTTTCTTTAATTTAGACATGTTATATTGAATTTTATGTCGATTGCTTTGTTTCATTTGTTCTCTTTTCGGGAATATGTTAAATATTACTCTTTTGGATTATTTTTGTTCTTCGCTATCTATCAATTTCTTTATACTTTTTTATGAACATCTGTTCTTTTTAAAAAATTGTTCAGTTGTCTTATCTGTTTTACACGTAACAATATTTTGTTAAATTTGTGTCTTTTTAAAAAATTTGTAGTCATCTAATATGACCTTAATCTTCTGAAATTTATTTCTGTTTTTTACTTTGTCTCTTTCTGCTCAATATTTTTTTTCTTTAGTTATCATTCCAGAGCTTTTATTTTCTCAATTTTTGTAACATAGAGGACACTTTGTTTTAATATTTTTTACTAATATTTGTTTACATTTTTACTGCCTCTCTGACATAATCTGTCTGTGTGTGTACTTGCATTCATGCACATGTGCATGCATATATGTGTCGTGTGTGTGTGTGTGTGTGTGTGATTTTATGGTTGTGTTCACCCCCTTACATTTTTTCAATATTGCTTTGTGCTTATATTGCTTTTTGTTCACTTATTTGTTTATTTTAAATAAAGGAAAATTTTAAATATTTTCCACTTGGAGGAATAAATGAGGATGGAACTGGGTAAGTAAATAAAGATAATATGCTTCTCAAATAGCTGATAGATTGAGTTTTATACAACTTTCTATGGAAAATTTCTTATCAGTAAGTTATTGTAGGACAATGATTATCTTAGGCATAATGACCTTATACACAATAGAACTTTATATCAGGTTTCATGCATCTCTGCATGTGTGTGTATAGATCACTTTACGCACTTCTCTCAAACTGTCAGACATCAAAAGTTGACAACTTTTCACACACAGCATTTTCTCTATTTCAACACATCTGAGGTCTGCATTTTCTGTAACTATATGTGCTTGATTATCTTAATTTTGTTAAACCTCCTATATCATTTATTATGTCAAAATAGGTATCAAGATGTTTCCTATAATCTCCAGGTAAACTATGATTTATTCCAAAATAGAGATTATTGGTTTTGCCCACTGTAGTAAAATGTTAACTCAGAGAGCTAGAAATATTCAAACCCTGGACATTCCAAAGGAAGGATTGTCCTTGACCCACTCCTGAGAGATAATTTACAAAACTTATAATATTTTGCTTAATGAGCATCTTTACCTACCTATGGCCTTGAACTATGGCAAATAATTTATGATAGCAATGTGATTTATGGCAGGAATTTTGAGCCATGTATCATTTTTACCTCTAAAATGTCTGGAGGCTGGAGACTGAGTAAAGATAGTCACACAGACACTATACGTTTATGTGAACACATCTCGATATAAAACCTGTATACCAAGGCTTGGGTTAGCTTCTTTGTTTGGCAATGTGATCATGACACATCATTTTTGGCAAAATTGAATATAATCCATGTAACTACAATGGGAGAATGCATGGAACCTTCTACCTGTTCTCTCCTTGACTCTATTCCATGGGTTTTCTTCCTTTGCTAAATGTATTCTGTATCTTTTGACTGTAATAAAATATAACTATGTGTATAACAGCTTTATTGAGTGGTAAGAGTGCTTCTAGTGAGTCATTTATACTGAGGATGATCTCGGCGACCAATGACACACCCTCTGTGCATGTCTACCACTTTGAGACATGTACACCCTGCCATGACAAAGTGGAATACAGTTCTCTACTGACCTGAATTGACTGTACTCCTGGTCTTTCTTCAGAAAATGTTTCTGATGTGGTCTGTTTCATTGTTAAAGATGATGATGATGCCTTAGATGTTTGTTGTTTTCATGTTGTATTAGGATAATTTTAGAGAAAACAAGATTCAGAGAAGAATCTTTATAGTTAAAAAGCAGAAGCTTACTGCTTCAGATATACAGTATAAATCTCTGATACTTAAAGCCTGCTATTTATTATATAATCATGAAAATATTTTCTAGTAAAAAAAGTAATGATCCCTTTTATAATTTAAAAATATGATAACAGCCTAACTGGTTTGGCTCAGTGGGTAGAGTGTCCACCTGCAGACTGAAGGGTCCCAGGTTTGATTCCGGTCAAGGGCATGTACCTTGGTTGCGGGCACATCCCCAGTAGGAGGTGTGCAGGAGGCAGCTGATTGATGTTTCCCTCTCATCGATGTTTCTAACTCTCTATCCCTCTCCGTTCCTCTCTGTAAAAAATCAAGAGAATATGTTTTAAAAATAAAAAATAATAGAAGAAAAGTGTTATACCATTGCTCAAATTCATATATAAGTCCACTCAGAGCAATGTGTTGTGCATGACACATTCCAACATAATCACTAAGAGTGTATTCTATGAAGCCAAGTGCCTAAATCCTAGCTGTTCCATATAGTATCTCTATAATATTGGAGAACTTGATCTATCTAGACCTCAATTTCTTTGTATGTGAAATTGGAATAAAAATAGAACTCAGCCCACAGGTGCTTTGATTTTGTTTGTTTAATGGACTAAACGAAATGATATATGTAAAAATGCATAGAAGAGATACTGGCATGAGATAACTTTTTGAGAAATGTGAATTATAATGTAACTAATGAAGCATTTCATTAATGAGAGTCAGATCTGTAGCAAGCTATTTATGAGACTAATTCAAAAATTTTTCTCTTAAAAAATATAAATTTATCCTTTATAATAAAGAGGTAATATGCAAATTGACCATCATGCCTCACACAAGATGGCTGCCCCCATGTGGTCAAAAGGTGGCCATCACAAGATGGCCAGCAGGGGAGGGCAGTTGTGGGTGATCAGGATAGCAGGGAGGGCAGTCAGGGGCAACCGGGCCAGCATGGGTGGGCAGTTGGGGGTGAACAGGCCGGCAGGGGAGGGCAGTTAGGGACAACTGGGCCTGCAGGGGAGAAAGGGCAATTGGGGGGAACCAGGCCTGCAGGGGAGGGTAGTTTGGGGTGACTGGGCTGGCAGGGGAGGAAAGGCAGTTGGGGAGGACCAGGTCTGCAGGGGAGGGTAGTTAAGGACACCAGGCCAGCAGGGGAGGGCAGTTGGGGGCGATCAGGCCATCAGGGGAGTGGTTAGGGAGTAATCAGGCTGGAAGGCAGAAGCGGTTAAGGGCAATCAGGCAAGCAGGCAAGAGAGCAGTTGGGAGCCAGCAGTCCCAGATTGTGAGAAGAATCTCAGATTGGAGAGGGTACAGGCTGGGCTGAGGGACAGCCACCCCCCGCCCAGTGCATGAATTTTGTGTGCCAGGCCTCTAGTATATAAATAAAGACCATAACTATTTGGTGAGATTATTTTATAGTAGTAATTGAAAATGTTTCAAAATAATTTTATTAACACATTATTATAATGCAGTTTATTAAATTAATTTTTGAAATATATATATTTGAATTAATCATAATGCTAAACATTCTGTTATTAGAAATATAAACAGGACAGAAAATTTCAAAGCTTTGAACAGTGTAACAGAGGAACTTATACTACAAATGGCCACCTTCTCTGAAATTCCCAGTACCTCCCACAGATGTTTCATTATGATCATTATAACTATAATGCTATTGAGTCTTCATGGCACTTATGAGGTTTAATTTAGTAATTAAGATGCCCTGAGCTACAATATGCCTATGATTCCTAAGATTCCTCAAACAACAACATTAAATAATTTTCATTTTTCAGAATGAAGGCCAGTGTATTATAAATAATATTTTCAAAGCTTGTTTTATGCCTAATATGTTTCATGCCATTATATTTCACACTTAGTTTATTCATTTTAACTGATCAATGAGGTGATGAGGTGATGATTATAGTTCCCAAAGCAAGCAAAAAAGAAAAAAAAAAAACAGTTAAATCAGCAAATACAAACATAAATTACATGCAGTCCTTAAATACACGGGTGCTTAATAAATGCAGTAGTGTTAGATGTTAATGGTGATGGTCATATTCTTTCATGGAATCAGAGCCAGTGGGAATACATGATCACAGTGGACAAACAGAGAGGATTTTTTTTCCTGAATTCTGAAAAAAAAGTGTTGTATCATTTAATGTATAGTTGGAGTTATAAATAGAAAAAAATAAAAAGATAAAATAAAATGTACACAAAAAATGTTTCAAGGTTCTTTGTGTATTATTTCCTGATACTTCCCTTATAAAATTGTAAACATTTCCAACATTTTAATATATATTCTGCATTTATTAACAATAACCAAGATACATAACCATAAGATTTTGTCCATTCAAAAGTCAACTACCAGAAATAGTGTTTATTTCTGGAGGTAGAGAGAAAAACAAATGATATGCCTTGCTCTCAAGTAGCTTACAGTTGGGTGGGAAAGAAAACCACATGATTTTCCAAATGTAGCTAAATATTATAGGTTGTTTTAAAATAGAAATTTTACATGTTACTATAGACATACAAGGGGAAAAGTGGACAATTCTACTTTAAGGAATTAATGAAAAACTTTATTAATAAAGTAATGGATAAGTAAGGTTATTCATGAAAGAAATAGTAATTCCTGAAAGAAATGATGACTGGAAAGCAAAACAAACATTATTAATAAAATTGGTATGCAAAAAAACAGAATCTGGTAAAATTTTACTGATAAAGGTATACATTTCTTTTTTAAAAATATATTTTTATTGATTTCAGAGAGGAAAGGAGAGGAAGAGAGAGATAGAATCATCAAGGGTGAGAGAGAATTGATCGGCTGCCTCCTGCATGGCTACTACTTGGGATTGAGCTCGCAACCTGGGCATATACCCTGACAAGAATTGAACCATGAACTCCTGGTTCATAGATCAATGGTCAACCACTGAGCCTAGCAGGCTGTGCTAACAGTTTACGTTTCTAAGTAAAAAATAACCACCATTATAATAATCACTATTGTAATAATTCAAAAGAGAAGTCACATAAGGCTTTACTTTTTAAAACAGTAAAAGCAGAAATATTTGTGAAGTAATGAAATCAAGAAATAGAATAGAATATAGGTTTACTAAGATATTCTGAGTTTAAAAATATTCAAGAGATAGCAGAGGGTTAAAAAATACTGATAGATTTAGACTTGCTATTGAGTTTGTATAACAGTATAGGTTTTTATATTACAAAAATAAAAGGATCTTAATATTTTTACACGCTGTTCTATTTTATAGTAATCTTAAATGGGAGAAAACATGATCTATGCAGCCAAAGCCCTTAAAATCAATATGGGCAAGTTATTTTTTCTTTGTACTTTATATTAAATATGTAATTTTCAGCAAAGAACAAGTCCTTTTGGGTTTAATCTCAACTTGAAACTTAGGAGCTCAGAATAAAATCATTTTAGCTGAAAATCATGTATTAGGAGATATTTTACCTTAACATGAAGAATATAAATACAAACACAAGGGGATTTGTATTATATTTTTAAAATGCTTTCTCTGACCTCTATTTAGTTGTGTAGAATTGATATGCTGAGTATACCTGCTAGCCTTTGGTTAAATGAGAATTCTATTTAAAGATATAATAGGATAATGCTTCACGTGACAGTATGGCAAAGGATTAGAGTCCTATTGGAGATTATTTATTTGTTATTTTTGTGCATTTAGTCCAAGTAATGTGAAAAGAGGAAATGGGAATGCTTATATATTCTGAATAGTTTATACTGAAACTATGATTCAAATGCTAATAGAATTTGTTAATGCACACATGCCAAATTTGTGTTTAAATGGCAATACTTATTTTAGTCATTTATGATAGTAAATTGCATAAGTTAACTGTAAAAATTTAATTTAATTATTTTCAGTATAGATCCTTTTAACTACATCCCCACTTTCCCTCACTTACCACCCACTCTGGGACCAAACCTGATCCTTGCTGAGTCTTTCTCATATCATTTAAGGTTATCATCATTGACCCAGACTCTGGCTATAATCCTTTATCATTCTGGCTATCATCCTTTATCTGGGACAATTCAGTCACCTCTTAAATTTCTGCTCTACTTCTAAAAACATAAATCACTCAAGACCAAAGGTGAAGAGATTAGTTGAAGGACATATATGAATAACCCACATACACAGACAACAGTGTAATGAAGACCAGGGGAGGAAGTGGGGGAGGGGGCTGGGCAGGGGTTGGCAAAGTGGGAGATGGAACCACAAAGGACCAGGAATAGCAACAGCAATGAAGAGAAAGAAGAATGGAGTTAGAGGAACCATGCTACCTGATATCAAGCTACACCAAAGCCGAAATAATCAAAACAGCATTGTTCTGGCATAAAATCAGATGTGTAGATTAATAGAACAGAATAGAAATCCCAGAAATAAACTCATACCTTTATAGTCAATTAATATTTGACAAAGAAAGCAAAAACATATAATGAGGTATAGACAGTCTATTCAGTAAATGGTATTGGAAATATTGAACAGATACATGCTCCCCCCAACCACACACACACACAAAAAGAAAATAAACTAGGCTACCTTCTTGCACCATACTCAAGTATAAACTTAAAATTGACTGAAGACTTAAATGTTAGACTCAAAATTATAAAAATCTTAGAAGAAAAGATAGGTAATAAAATGTTGTACTTCAGACATTTCTCTTAACAATATTTTTTTGTGATAAATCTCCCCAGGCAAGGGAAACAAAGGAAAAATAAACAAATGGAACTACATGAAATTAAAAAGTATTTAAACAGCAAAGGAAACTGTCAACAAAATGAAAAGACAACCCACTGAATGGGAGAACATATTTGACAATGATGCATCTAATAAGTACTTAATAACCAAAATTTATAAGGAACTTCTAAAACTCTACACCAAAAACACAAACAATACAATTACACAATGGCAAAGGACCTTAATAGACACCTATCCAAAGAGGACATACAGATGGCTAATAGACATATGAAAATATGCTCAATGTAATTAATCATCAGAGAAGTACAAATTAGAACCACAATGAGATATTACCTCACACCTGTCAGAATGGCTATCATCAGTAAATGAACAAATAAGAGTGTTGGCAAGGATGAGGAGAAAAGGGAACCCGTGTGCACTGTTGGTGGGAATGCAGATTGATGCAATCACTGTGGAAAGCAGTATGGAGCTACCTAAAAAAAAAAAAAAACACAAAAAAACAAATACAGCTGCCTTATGATGCATCAATTCTACTGGGAATTTATCCAAAGAAATTTAAAACACTAATTCGAAAGAATATATGTACCCCCATGTTCTTTTTTTTTTTTTTTTAAATATATTTTATTGATGTTTTACAAAGGAAAAAGGGAGAAGGATAGAGTTAGAAACATCAATGAGAGAGAAACATTGATCAGCTGCCTCCTGCACACCCCGTACTGGGGATGTGTCCACAACCTAGGTACATGCCTTTGACCAGAATTGAACCTGGGACCCTTTAGTCTGCAGGCCGACACTCTATTCACTGAGCCAAACTGGTTAAGGCCCCCCATGATCTTTAAGCCTTACAATGGCCAAGATTTTGAAGCAGCCCAAGTGCCCATTAGTAGATGATTGGGAAAGAAAGCTGTGGTATATGTATACACAATGGAACAGTAGTTGGCTGTAAAAAAGGAGGAAATCTTACCCTTTGCAAAAACAGGGACCTGGAGAACATTATGATAACTGAAATAAAGCAGTCAGAGAGAGACAATTACCATATAATTTCACTTTATATTTGAATCTAATGAACAAAATGAACTAATAAGCAAAATAGAGACAGACTTATAGATAAAGAGCAGTAGGGATGAGGCTGAATGGGGGTGAGTGGAGAGATTGAAAAAAAAAGAGACAGAAAGCAACTCATGCACATGGACAAGAGTGTGATGATTGTCAGGGGCAGAGGGGGAGGTTGAGGAGGGTCTAGGGGATATAAATGGTTGGAGGGTGCACAAGCAATACATTCTAGAGATGATCCTATCTAATAAAAGAGTAATATGCAAATTAACCATCACTCGGCTACACCAACAAGCCATGCCCACCAGCCAATCAGGAGCAAGTATGCAAATTAACCCAACCAAGATGGCTGTGTCCACGGAGCAAGCAGGAAGCTTGGGTTTTCCCAGCAATGGAGGAAGCCAAGCTTTCTGCACACCCTGGCAGGCCCAGGCCTCCACTCAAGGCTACAAAGTTTCAATTATAAAAGATAAATAAATCCCAACAAAAATGGCAGCAGCCACAGAGCTGGAGAGAGCAGAAGGCTTGAGTTGCCCCAGCGATGGAGTAAGCCAAGCTCCCACAGCCATGGCCTGCCTTGGCCTCTGCTTAAGGTTACAAAGTTTCAATTATAGAAGATAAATAAATACTAGATCCCAGGGCCTCTGCTTGAGTCGCCAGGGGGGAGGCCAGCCTGCAAACCATGACAGGCCCCTCGAACAGGCCACCCCATGCCCCAAGGGAACCCCCACCCTGATCCGGGACACCCTTCAGGGAAAACCAGCCGGCCCCACCCGTACACCAAGCCTCTATCCTATCTAATAAAAGAGTAATATGCAGATTGACCATCAATCCAACACACAAGATGGCCGCCCCCATGTGGTCAAAGATGGCTGCCCCCATGTGGACACAAGATGGCCACCAAAAGATGGCCAACAGGGGAGGGTAGTTGGGAGGGACCAGGCCTGCAAGGGAGGGCAGTTGGGAGCAATCAAGCCTGCAGGGGAGAGCAGTTAGGGGTGACCAGGCCTTCAGGGGAGGGCAGTTATGGGCAAACAGGCTGGCAGGGGAGCAGTTAGGCATCAATCAGGCTGGCAGGGGAGTGGTTAGGGGCAATCAGGAAGGCAGGCAGGCGAGCAGTTGGGAGCCAGCAGTCCTGGATTGTGAGAGGATTGGGCCTAAAAGGGAGTCAGCCATCTCTTGAGAGGTCCCAGATTGGAGAGGGTGCCTGAGGGACACCCCCACCCATGCACGAATTTTGTGCACTGGGCCTCTCGTAGTTATATAATTGTGCACTTGAAACCTGTATAATTGTGTTAACCAGTGTCACCCTAAATTCAATAAAAATAAATACAATAAGCATAGATAAATTTACTTTTATCAAGATATATTTGTTTTCCTGAAAAAATACTGAACTTAAAAAGGTACTTTAATATTGAATTACTTGATGCATAAAAGTAAATACTAGCTAACAATAACAAAATGAGTATTTCTTTTTTTGCTTTTTTCTCTCTAAACTGAACATATAATTCTCACACTATATTCTGAAATTAAATAATATTTGAGTGATAGCATCTGACACAATATAAACACTGAGTATGTGGTGTTTTTTTCTTTATTTTTTAATCTGTAGCTATTAATCAATTAGGACCTCAGGATAAAATTATTTGAAATGAATATTTTGAATTAACATGGAGATTATATAAACAAATACAAGGGGATTTGTATTTCATTTTAAAAATCCCTTCTCTGATTGAAGCATCCATCTTATATAAATACTGCTGTTTGAAATTTTAACCCTGCTATTTGGCTTCTGTAAATTCTTGCTTGCTAAGGCTACTCCCACTTCAGAGAGGCCATTAAACCTTCCCCCAGACAAGGTTATCAGTGCTGGCACCAGGCCAGGCCACTGGTTGAGGTCTCAAGGCCCCAGCACATACAGGCTCTTTAAGAACTTGCAAAAGGAGCCGGAAACACCCCATATTTGGGAGACAAAGAAGGTAAAAACATATAAATAGGGAAAATTCCTGCATGTTGGGGCCCAGAATTTGAGAGACATTTTCCTCTGGACCCACGCGTAATAAAAGTAACTCCATCTCTCTAAGTATTGCTTTGTTCTTCTTTGGTTTTCTGTAACATGATCTTTATAGTTATGTGGAATATACCTGCAAAACTACTCTTACTGCAGTACTCTCCCACCTTGTTTCTCTATTCTTCTCTTGTCTCTCAATAATCTATATTTCAGCACAGCATCAAAGTGATTATTTTAAAGAACAAATGTGATCATTTAACTCCCTATAACAATCTTAGTCGCTTGCACTTTACCTTAGAATAAATCTGTATCCCTTATCCTAGCCTAAAAGTTACTGTCTTATCTCTCCTACCTAATTTTCTAATACTCTAGAAATCAGGCTCTATCAACCATAATTTGTGTGATAAAAACATCAAGCCTTTTTCTTACATTTTTTGCTCTTGTTCTTTTTTTTTTTTTTTTTCTTAGAATGATCTTTCCACAAATTTTCAAAGTTGCTGCATTTTGTTCTAGGTTTTACTGCAAATGTTACCTTTCTCAGAGTTTTCTATATAGTGATTATTTGCCATTCTGTCAGGCTGCTCAACACCTTTTGAAAACATTTTCTGTCTTGAGAATTTCCTACTTGTGATTTCTGTTTCTCCAATATAGAACCCAGAAAACACTCATTTCTCTCTGTGTTCCCTCTAGGGGGGATCACAGTCATGTGACTCAATCCCACCAGGTAACCATGCCCACAGAAGATGTCTTATGTCTGTGATTCCTAATACTTTTACCCCCAACTTTAATTGTCCCTTTTTCTTTAGTAGCAGAAATTACCTGGGCACATGACACAGCATATCTGAAGATTACACTGTCCAAACTCCTTTGTAATAAGTTGGAGCCACATGATTTCTGTTCTGGCAAAAAAAACATGTAACAGAAGTGCCCTTGAAAGGAAAGAAAGATACCCCCTTTCTTTCCTTTTCTGTCTCTTTCACTGGTAGACATAATGATGCAGTTCTACATTGAGAAGGCCAGAGTACAAGACAAAAGGAATTTGGTCTCCTGAAACCACGAAGCCATAGTATCAGCCCAACTTATTTGCACTAAGAATTCTGTGTCTGGGAGAAACTTAATTCTTCTTTGAGCCATTTTTATAATTTTCATATTTGTTGCTACAGCTGGTATTTGAATCATAATTCCTATTCTTCAGTTTAGATCTGAGCAAAATGAGAATGTAAGAGCTACTGCTAAAAATAATTTTATTTTCATTTATTGGGCTTTTATTTGCTTGTTTTGTTTTTCTCTTTGTTTGCAAAAGTTTTAGCTGAGGTATCCATTTCTAAAGACAGCAGGTTGCTGCTGTATTGTTCATTGCACAGAAGAGCTCTGGTGCTAACATCTGAAGGAGTCAAATTTACTTCCTAGCTTAGAACACCTTGACATTCTCAATTTCCTTCTTGTAACTCTTTTTGCCATGTTTTGTTGCAATGTTTTGTTTTGTTTCTGAAAGCTTAACCTCAATCTAGTTCTTCAATATGCCAATAATTCTTAGCTAGCCAATATCTTTTTTCTATGTATTCAGTCAAAGTCAGCTTAGATTGCTTACACTAAGAATCCCCAGGCAACACTCCACCTAAATACCATGGCTAACACAGGCCTCTTCAGTACTCTCCATTCCATTACCCAGTGTATTTCTTCACAAGCGATTATCACTTTTCTTTAACTCTTAACTGAATATAAATTTCACAGACTATAATCTCAGTTGTTTTTTTAAAGGTAACTTTGTCCGGTAACTGCTACTTAGTTTCTGTCTCAAGTTTCATTGTACTGAGGAAAATTTCAGGATAGTCAAGAGGAAAACAAATCATTTTGAATTTTTTCTCAGTCTGTGTGCATGCTTCCATCTTCTTTCTCCCACTATTGGACCTAAGGGAGAAGAAATCAATTTCATGTAGTTCTTGAAGGGCGAGGGAATGTCCTTGTTAGGTAGCACACAGGAGAATTTTAATGTTCATTTATTCTGACCTGGATAGTAGGAAATTTGTTTGATTTCCCTAACTCCCTAAATTTGTCTGGTCTCCTACACTTTTCTAGATTTCTTCTTCATACTCTCACTTGAATTAATTGTATTTTGCCTATTATAGAAAAACTGATTTACATCATCTTGTAGTTTGCCCCTTCTTAAGCTTTATTTTATCAATATTAGGCCCTAGACCTTCAGACTTTCGCTTTTGAAAATTTAGCCTTCAGAAACGCAAATATATTTTCTCAAGATCTTATTTTGTCAAAGTCTCAAAATTCTCATTTTGAAACTGAAATTAAGAACATAATCTGAAAACAACAATGAGGTACCATCTCACACCTGTCAGAATGGCTTTTATCAACAAATCAACAAACAACAAGTGTTGGCGAGGATGCGGAGAAAAAGGAACTCTTTTGCACTGCTGGTGGGAATTCAGACTGCTGCAACCACTGTGGAGAACAGTATGGAGCTTCCTCAAAAAACTAAAAATGGAACTCCCATTTGACCCAGTGATCCCACTTCTAGGAATATATCCCAAGAATCTAGAAACACGCATCAGAAAGGAAATATGCACCCCTATGTTCATAGCAGCACAATTCACCATAGCCAAGATTTGCAAACAACCTAAATGCCCATCAGCAGATGAATGGATTAAAAAACTGTGGTATATCTATACAATGGAATACTACGCTGCGGTAAAAAAGAAGGAGTTCCTACCATTTGCAACAATATGGATGGAGATGGAGAATATTATGTTGAGTGAAATAAGCCAGGCAGAGAAAGATAAATATCACATGATCTCGCTCATTTGTGGAATATAATGAACGACATAGACTGATGAATAAGAACAGATCCAGAGGTTGAGAAACGTCGACCAGAACATCATACCTCAGGTAAGGTAGGGGAGGGTGGGGGTAAGGTGGAGAGATCAACCAAGGGACTTGTATGCATGCATATGAACCTAATCAATGGACACAGACAACAAGGGGGCGGGGCATTAAGAGAAATTGTTTCATGTGACAAAAATTTTTAAATGAAACTGTCTGTAGCCTGAAAATTATTTTGGAAGGAAACAAAGAGAAGTTTTCTTCAAAAGTCATAAGGATTGTAATTGAAAGTCAACATATTTGGCCTCTTGAACTAAAGTAAGTAATTTGTGTTTTTCCTCCCTGACAAAGTTTATATAAAGCTACAAAAAGAAATTGACAGCCAGTTTGAAATGGAATTGCCAGGGCCTAGGGCAAAGAATATCCTTACATGATATTATTCTACAATGTCATTATAATTTTAGATATTTCACAACAGCATATTTTACAATTATCCCAAACATACTTACAAACTAATTCTTTGAATGGTTGGCAGCAATTAAAAAAAAAAAGGGACATGAAAGGATTTAATCCCTTGCAGAAGGAATTAAGGCACTGGGAAGGCACTTGAGCATCCTATATTGGCCCCTCTTGCCCTTTGGGCCAAGAGGGACCCTCTTCTCACAATCCAATTGCCCTCAGCTGTTACCTGAGCTTTCTGTTCATGCTGAGCTTGAAGCCTCGTGGGGGCTGGTACCATGGATCTGTCTCACACCCAATTGTGTGAGCTGGGTCCTCACTGGAGAAGAAACCCGAGTTCCCCGAGATATGTGATCAGCACTGGGACCCTGCCAGCAGGCCAGGGGTTCCCAAGGCAGGTGCTGGGTGTGGAGGCCACGGAGTCATAGGCTACCAAGGAGACAGAACTGAACCTCACAGCACCCTGCTTGGCCCCGGAGGATGGCTGGTTAGCCAGAGACGGGTAAGATTCCTCAAGGAAGGAACAACCTAAGACAGGCACAGTCACAGAGGGGCCATCAGGAGAGAACTTGGGGGGGGGCAACAGAAGTGGGGCACAGACCCTCACCCCCCCAACATTGCAGGGGCTTGAACCCTCACCCCTTCTGAAGGAGGTCTCCTGCTCCCATGGCTGCTTTGCGCTTCCCACACCCAGCTCAGATCGGGACCCCGGCAACAGAAAGAGACCTGGCCCAGCTCACATCGAGATACAGGGGACAGACAGAGACTTGGCCCAGCTCAGATCGGGACCCAGATAACAGACAAGAGACTTGGCCGACAGCAGTTGCCCTATATCTAAATTCAGCGAGCATTTGGAATGCTCAGGGCCCACTCAAGAATGCAAATAATCCTTCCCACTAATATTTACAGGGTAAACTAAGATTGTTGGTAGAGTATTAAATTTGACAGTAAAATAGTAATTGAGTTTTCAGATTAATTTAAATAGCCTAATTAAAATAAGTGAATATTCAAGTACTGGACAAAAAGCTGTTCTTAAAGTAATAACTAAAATTTCTATTGGTAGTTCATCTCATGGTAAAATTCCTGAATATGCAATGAACCTAAAGCAGTCATATGTGTGGGGGAAAAAATTTTTTTTAAATTTAAAGTTATCAAGACTGCATTATAAAATTTACAAAAACCTCCATTAATAAAAAAAAAAGCGGGGGGATAATAGGGCAATATCATGTAAGGAAAAATATCCTATAAGTAAATTACATCTAGAAAATTTTTACTTTACCAAATTAAGTTTCATTTGCAATGCTAACAGCAAGACAGCCATTAAAAACACACATGGTGTCTAAATAAGACAAAGGAAAATCGTTTGAACAAAAATAAAAAGGACCCCAAATCAATTATATAGAAAAGATTCCTTTATTAACTTGTGGTCGAGAATATATTTGTATATTTTCAGAAAACAACCCCAAGACCAGATGGATTCCTGCAACAGAGAGGAATTGACAGGACTGCTCCAACCACGAAGACAAGAGGAAAAAACAGTCCAGAGATGGAAGACGCTGACAGCGCCTTGCCATGGGAGCAGTCAGCAGCTGTGCACCGCTGCAGGTTGCCTAGGACCAAACCAGAGAGGGTCGGACCTGCATTGCCACCATGTGCCCACCATCCAGATATCAATGCTGACATGTACACATAAGGAACTGTTGGACATTGAAATTGGGACTCAAACATTTTTTTGTTTTGTCTTGTTTTGTTATTATATGTCTATTTCCAGTCTACAAAGGCAAAACTTTTTAAAGGAAAGAAATGGTGGGAAAAAGATACAGAGGCAAAGAAGCATTGAACAGACTGTCAAACTACATTGGGAAGACAGGGGAGGTTGGGCGAGGAGGGCTGTAAGAGACCAACCGAAGGACTTGTACGCTTGCATATAAGCACAACCAACGGATATAAGACACTGGGGCAGGGGGGGCAGGGGGGGCAGGTGAAGGCATGTCCTGGGGGGTAGGGGAGGTCGGGGGGAGATCAAGGGGGAAAAAAAAGGAGACATATGTACTACTATTTGTAATACTTAAAACAATAAAAATAAAATAAAATTAAAAAAAAAAAGAATATAATCTGTATTTTCTCTTACATTTCTTTTGTGACTATCCTTCTCTGAGACTCTAAAGAATGGTATACCTAGTACTTGGGCTAGAAGAGCCATGTAGGGAAGGATGTGGAGGCACTGTTACAGAAAACTGAAGAAGAACAAAGCAATACTTAGAGAGATGGAGTTACATTTATTATGCATGGGTCCAGAGGAAAATGTCTCTCAAATTCTGGGCCCAACATGCAGGAACCTTCCCTATTTATATGTTTCCACCTTATTTGTCTCCCCAATATGGGGTGTTTCCAGCCCCTTTTATAAGTTCTTAAAGAGCCTGTATGTGCCGGGACCTTGAGACCTCAACCAGAGGCCTGGCCTGGCGACAGCACTGATAACCTTGTCTGGGGAAGGTTTAATGGCCTCTCTGAAGTGGGAGTAGCCTTAGCAAGCAAGAATTTACAGAAGCCAAATAGCAGGGTTAAAATTTCAAACAGCAGTATTTATATAAAATGGATGTTTCATTCCCCACTGGTTTTATGTACATGAGTCAAATCATTGACTCTTAGTCATTGTAGTTATATTTACTCCTGAGGACTATAATCTTAATTTTCTGCCTAATAAAGTTAGTGGGCCTGCTTATAAGATAAGGGACCGGAATGAGGGCCAGGAGTAATCTTTAGAGAGTCCGAAGAGTCCTAGACTCTCAATTTTTCCTGGGCTGTCTTAAGCCGGGTATGATGAAGCCACATTGGGATTCCATTGACCTTGACTGCCGTGGAGATTGTCCTTTCCAGGTAGGAGTCAGTCCTTGGGTGGCAAATTTTTTTACCCAAACAGAGTCACCATGGTGGAAGTGATGAACCAGACCAGAAGTTGGTACAGGAAGAGTATCTCAGATGTGCTTTGGATTGCTTCCTGGGTAGACTGTAAATCCTGTAAGAACTTAAATAAAGACTGGTTATGTATTTTAGCTTTTCTAGATTGGGTAGGTCAGGATCTGGAAGAGTCACTAGAATCGGTAGAGGCCCCACTGGTTTTAGGGCAGCCTCCTAGGCAGCTTCATCTGTGGCCCAGTTCCCTCTTGCTTCTGTGGAGAACCCTTATCTTGTTGTAAATGCATACCTGCTATCAGTATAAATTGTTATTGATTTTTCTTTTGTTTACCAGAGAGTCTGAAACTGGGTGACTCAAGTGTTTGACATCCAGTTCTCTAATGTGTTCCGGAGTAAAACCTCAACCTCATGTGGGGCAGTTAGGATTAGTTACTGCCCTAGGGTTAACTTATTTGTTTTTTTAATAAGCATAGCTGTGGCTGCCACTGCCTGGAGGAAAGTATGTCACCCAAATGCAAAGGGGTCAAGTCTTTTGGACAAATAGACTATCAGCCTTTTCTCGGGGCTGAGACTTTGGTGAGTACCTCTTTGGCTATGCCCCTTGTCTCACATAAGTAGAGTTGGAAAGACTTAGTTACATCCTGTAGCACTAATTGGCCCATCGTCCCTGCTCTTCTCATGTCTGTCTAACTGCCTAATATATTACCTCAAGGATCCTGGCTCTGAATTCTTTTAGGGAAAATGGACGTTGAATTTCTTCTGTAGCTGCTTCATGCTGAGGAGGGACGGAGTTTTCTCTCAGAGCCAAGAGATCCTTGCTGTCTGTCACAGGGACGATGAGGCCTCACCCAAGAAGGAGGTGGGCTTGTAACCTGGCAGAGACAAACTGTAACAAATGGTCCATGGAAGGGAAAGAGAATATTTCAGTTTTAATGACCTCTATTGTAATAGAATTTTTCTCCTCAAAATTACCTCTATGTTTATCAAAAGAGCCGGATCAAGACAAATTTATCTATTGTATTCAATTAGGCCTGATTGTTTGCATAAACACAACAAGAATGGTAACTGACTACCTTTGCCGGAATTTCATGATTGAATCTTAGCGTGCCAGGAAGCCAAGCCATCCAGTTGCCATCAGGCCTGCCTGTAGTATCTGCTGAGTTAGGTGCATCCCTCATCTTTAGCGACTCCACCTGGGCCCACACTCTAGGTTCTAAGGCCCATCTCAGTAGCCCTCCTACTCGTCACAGCCTAGAGTGTGTGGGGTTCCGCAGGGATGCAGAGTCATCCTTATTGCTCCCCTTCTACTCTGACCAACCGCCAGTGATGGTAGGGCATGGGCCTGACTCTCCAGCACCAGCCATTTTCAGAGCTCCCAAGCAGGATACCAGGCTTTTCCTTGGCACTCTTATTGGCTCCAAGTCTTCAGAGTTCAAGCAGCGCTCTTTAAAACATGACACTCCAGTCAAAGTTTCCAGTCAATAAAACCACTATTAGAAACCAGTCTTATTGAACTTATGCAAAGAAATGTATTGCCATGATTTATTAAGCATTGCCAAATTTCAGAGGAATTAAATAAGGAGAAAAATATACTGACTTGCTTTAAGATCTTCTGATTTTCCTTGTTAGTCCTTTCTATGGATTCTTCAGAGAAATATAACTGTCTTCAAATGACAAGGAGAAATTCAAAATGTGTCTATATTCAAGTAGACAATTATAGCTATCCTTGTAGTAGGGTTCCCCCTACTTAACGTGTCCTTAAAATTTCATTTGGTCTCTGAGAGGGGTGACATGCCCTCTGAGAAAGGACTAAGAGAGCTTTATTGCTTTACAGGGTCTCATATGTCACAGGACCTCACGGGGTCTGTAATTCCTATAACAAAGGGCTGGTACTCTCCACTTCCCTCTGTTCCAAACAGGCCTTCCCCAGTTTCCTAAAGTTGAGGTTTGTGCCACCCCTGACATGGGCATGGTCATATAGGCCTGCAAGACAGTAACACTGGCACTGTGGCCATCTAAGGTAGCCAAATCTTCTGCTACCATATATGACACATGGTAGGGCTATACAAATATCTTAGGGAGGTGACTAAGGTCTATTCTTGACCTTCCCACACAAAGTAAAATTGTCCTTGTCTTTCTGGAGTCATGTCCATGAAGTCGCAGGTATCATCTAAGTTTATTATACACTTTTCTGCAGGCCACTGTCAGGGCTGTGCATGGTGACCAGTTCTTCTTTCTAGCCACAAACACAGCCTGTCTAATTTCCCTAAATTTTATTCTGGTACAGGAGAAAATTGTTTTGCTGTAAACAGGCAGCTTAACCCCTACGTATCTGGGCTTGGACATCTGCCTAGAAAGCTGTAATTTATAAGTTTAACATGTGGCCTTATGTCCTTCTAACCCAACAGGGTCTCTACCATCCCTCAGTCAGACTTCTCCTCTCTTGGAGAATCTCAAAGTCCTGAAGGCTCCCCAGTCCAGGGAGAGTGCCTTTCTTTTGCTCTTTGACTTTAAGCTGCCAGTCCAAAACAGCCAGAGTTGCAGTTAGAAGCAGCTTTGCATATTGCAAAATGCTTCTGTGGCAGTGGCTTGGGTATTAGGCCCCTTGTCTTCCCGCCAGTCCCCTTTGTGACAGAGCAGCCACCAGGCCTCTCCCAAGGGAGTGCACTGGAAAGGGATCTCAGCCCTTCCTCTTCCAGCAGCAACAGGTACTGAACCCTTTCAGTACATTTGCAAACAGGGAGCTTTTACTAGCTTTATCTGCTGCTTTTACAGCTCCCGGGCCTGCTATTCTATTCCTGGGGCTACAGGAAGGCCAGTAGCAGTCACTGGCTTCTGCTTTAACTGCTGCAGCCAGCAAGCCAAAGGCCTAAGTCTTGTATTGCTTGTTGTAAAACACTCATTACTCACTGGGCAGCAGCAGGGTAGCTCTAGTGTCAGGTAAATGTCTGCTGCCCCCGCTTTTCTCACTGCTGTGGCTTCTTCCAGGGCCACTGCAGGCAGCCCAAGCATCCAGCCCCCCTCACTCCCTTCTTTCATCTGGCTCTTGGGGGATGACTCTGCCTAGCAACCAGTTTTAAATCATTAGGGCAGCTAGATTAGTTATGCTTGCAGAAAACTTGCGACCTTAAATCTAGTGAAGTTCTGATAAGATACCTGGACCATACCCCTATGCCAGCAGAGCGGTCTGCAGCCAATAAAATCAACAAAAACCTATCTCTCCCTGCTTCATAATTAACTGCCGACAACCCCCCCTCCTCTGACCCATCCCCCAGTCCAGTTGCTTGTCTCTCTTCCCGACTGTGAGTCAGAGGAAGACAATTCCTACAGAGGGGAGAAATAGAAACAGTGGAAGTTTCAGAGAAAACTACAGACTACCGCTGTTGTAGCGCTCCCTTTCGAAGGCTGAGGTCCGACCTGTGGAGAAAAATGACCCTTAGTCAGCCTGGAAAGATAGGGAGGAGGAAGATAAGGGTGTGTAGGGAGATTTCTTGCAAACTGAAAGCCTGGAAGGCCTCCTGAAAGAAAAGAACTTTAATCCAGTTACAGATGCTATTAGAATTGGGGGTCCATAGATAGTTAATAATAACTTCAGCCTTAGTTCCACCACAGGTGGCTCACATTGGATTATGATGTCACAGGCAGGGACAGGGCCTGTAAATCTCTCCGCCCTGCGGAGCTGTAAGCCCTGCCACTTGAAGTCTCCAACCACCAAAAGAGATAAGAAAGCCATAAATAAAAGTTTTTTGTTATTTGAAATGTCACAAATTTATACCTTTAAATTAACCCTAGGACTTTAAAATTTCAATTTAATACAGCAAAATCACAAATCAGAGCAAACTGAAACCCTTACCTATACAAAATTAGAGAGAAATTTTTATTAGCTAAATGGGATGATTCCCTCCCACTGTGATAGAGAACAAACATCTCTGAGAAAAATAACTCAGCAGCGCTGCTTAAGACATTTGCAGACCATCACAGGTTCAGACTTTAATAAATAAAACATTTTAGCCAGATGAATCAACAGAAATACAGAATAAATCAAAGTAGCTTTTGCTTCACACAGACCAGTTAATGAGCAGGTAATTATGCCAAGACAGACAAAAATCCATACTCACACTCTCTCAGTAGACTGGCCCAAACTGGAGCTGAGCATTTAAACGAAACAATGCCCAACTCCCCAGATGGGCATGGGGGCACTCCCGGCACCCAAGCCCCAGAACAGAATTCTCAACCAACGTCTTGCTGAGAACCTACTGGAGGAGTTAAGACTGCATCCAGTCCCCCTTCTCGGTAGCAAATTGGCTAGTCCCACACAAACAAACAGCATAGTGAACTCATAATTCCTTCACTCACCTCCAGAGTCCCACATTTATATACTAGCTAGTCCCAGTTTTTTTACTTCTACCAGATATTTACCCAGAGTTTAAACAGCCACCTGATTCCTGACTCCTGATTAATTTGCCTGAGGAAGCCGTATGGCTTCCGGGGAGGTGATCAAGCTCTCCCTTCCACTCACTTGGAGTGGGCTGAACTGACAGGGCCCCTACCTTACAGATTCTGTCGAGAGGTCCAGGAGTATCGGTCCACTCTCTCCAGATGCCAGCCGGGTCCTGGGCTGAGGTCCAGGAGTGCCCGGAAACCCCCGGTTCAATTCTGCTAAATCAGCAGAGCGGCACCTCCCAGAGGCCTATCCAGCTCCCCGGGCCCCAAACCTGACCCATTCACCAGAAGCCAAAAAAGCCAAGCACAGTTGTTCCTCATCTCAGGGAACCAATAATGTTACAGAAAACCAAAGAAGAACAAAGCAATACTTAGAGAGATGGAGTTACATTTACTACGCGTGGGTCCAGAGGAAAATGTCTCTCAAATTCTGGGCCCCAATATGCAGGAATCTTCCCTATTTATATGTTTCCACCTTCTTTGTCTCCTAAATATGGGGTGTTTCCGGCCCCTTTTACAAGTTCTTAAAGAGCCTGTATGTGCCGGGACCTTGAGACCTCAACCAGAGGCCTGGCCTGGCGACAGCACTGATAACCTTGTCTGGGGAAGTTTTAATGGCCTCTCTCAAGTGGTAGTAGTCTTAGCAAGCAAGAATTTACAGAAGCCAAATAGCAGGGTTAATATTTCAAACAGCAGTATTTATATAAGATGGATGCTTCAGCACAAAACATTGTCTAGTTCTTTAAAATACAATCCACTGAAAACCATTTTGCTTGCTCTTATTTTATGTATTGTACCCTACCCCACCATTATACATAAAAGATACTTTCTTGACTTATTCACTGCACTATCTTTATTATAGTGAAACAAAATTTTTGGACTAGAACCCGATTCTCTGTCCGCCAGAGTCGAAGAATGAATCCATGGACAGAGGATAGTATAGCAAAGGAAGAAATTTATTGAAGAATAAGTACAGACTCCCATGTGGGGAGAGGGAAAGAGTCCCACAGAATGGACTCCCACATGGGGAGGGGAAAAGGTCCCACTGAGTTCCTTTTCCCTATGGCTTATACAGGCTGCAGATCCTGGTGCCTTGATAGCCCCTCTGATTGGTCACTATTCCTTTAGACTGGTTACTATAGTAACTCTTGGGCTCAAAGGTTGAACCTCACATGGGTCATGTGAGGTTCTCCCCACCCCCTTCCTTATTGTTTTCCTATTCCCTTTGGGCTTTCTTCTTCTCCTTCTGGATAAAGGGCTTCCTTCTCTTTATTTTGTAAATATGGACCTTTTGCTGTTCCCAGCTCCCTCATTCTATGGAAATGTATCTGTTGCAGCTTTTTCAGCTTCCCTATTCTATGGAAAGATACCTTCTGCTGCTCTGCAGCCCGTGCTTCCTCCATGGTCCCCTTAATTTCCAAAATTTCTAATATTTCCTAAACCTGTCCTATTTTACCCCCAAAATTCCTGTTTTAGTCCCCCCTCCAATTAGGAAACCCCAACTGCGGTTGGGGACAATGGACACTGCATCTTTCTGTCCGCTTCCTGCTGGCAAAAAGGTCATCGTTTGGGGACCGCAGTCAGGGTCCCATTGGAAGTGGGCTATTAAGGGTCCACGGGTGATGGATGCAGTGGCCTTCATCTGCGGTTTCATGCGGAGGACCATTTGGAGCTTTAGGGCTTCTGAATGGGAGGATATGAAACCTAACAAGCAATGGTTAAAGATGAGTAATAATAAAACAGCATAAACCAAGGCCTGAGGAAGTGGTTTTGGTTGGTTGTAGTGGTAGCATAGGTTGTAAAGAGATGTGGGAGCTATACATCTACTTGAGATTATTTGACTCTGAATTGGGCTGCTTATAATATACTTAATGATACAGAATTTTTGGACCGGAACCTGGATTCTTTGTCCACCGGAATGGAAGAATGAATCCACAGACAGAAAATAATATAGCAAAGGTGGAGATTTATTGAAGAACAAGTACAGACTCCCACATGGGGAGAGGGAAGAGTCCCTGAACTGACTCCCACGTGGGGAGGAGGAAGAGTCCCAGTGGGTTCCTCTTCTCAACGGCTTATAAAAGTGCCCTGATATCCCCTCTGATTGGTCACTATTCCCTTAAGCTGGTTACTATAGTAACTCCTGAGCTCAAAGGTGGAACCTCACAGAGGAAGTGTGAAGTTCTACCCCTCCCTTCTTCCTTATTGTTTTCCTATTCCCTTTGGGCTTTCTTCTTCTCCTTCTGAATGAAGGGCTTCCTTCTCTTTATTTTGTAAATATGACCTTTCTTGGCTACTTCCAGTTCCCTCATCTTATGGAAATATACCTATTGCTGCCTCCTTGTCTTATAGAAATATAACTGCACCTGGCTTCCTTGTGTTATGGAAATGTACCTTCTCCCAGTCTGCAGCCCCATGCTTCTCCATGGACACCAATTCTAAAAAATTCCCATGCTTGCCTATGTCCCCCTAAAATTCCTGCTTCATTAATAGAAATTTGGGGAGCCAGTATTGCTTGAGAAATTTACTGTACCATGGTTACAGAGAGGGGCTATATTATATGTAGGAGTATCTTGTGGTGTTTCTGGGTCCCAGTAAGGACAGAGAAGGTCTCCTCCAGGTACCAGCCTAGGGTTTAGATGACACTTATAAAAAGACAGAAAAAGAACTGTTAAAAAAAATGAAAACATTGTTTATCTAGAAATATCAGAATATGTTACTTATCTGGCACTCATTGACTTTCCAGGATCCCTTTGAAAGAGAAGTTTCAGGTCTTTTAGAGGCTCACATGTGTAGAAATCTAGTGATCTAACTGATGGCAATGCAGCTTCGTCCTCCTCCTGGGCTGGTGTCCAAAGCATTACTCGAAACAGCCGGATCTAGGAGCTCATGCTGCCGACCTGTGGGGAGACGTAAAGACGGTGCCTGTAAAAGGGCTTTTTGAGTTGTTTAAAGGCCTGTCCAAATAAGTGAGGGCTATTCCCAAAAGCTCTGGAGCAGTATTGTCTATGTTAGCTGACGGCTTTGATTATTGGGATCTTTTAAAGGCAAACAGGGACTGTGAGTTAGGAGGCAGGAGTATATAAAAAAAGGCATCCTTGAGATCTAGGGCTATAAACCACTTTGTGTCCTCTGGAGTCTGGGCATGTAAAGCATAAGGGTTAGGGACAATTGGCTGGATAGGAATCACTACCTTATTTACTAGTTATAAGTCCTAAACTAGTCCTCCCCCTCTATTAGGCTCTTGTGCCCCTAAGATGGGGTATTGTAAGAACTATGTCCAGGTTTCAATAAACCTTGGGCTTCTAAAATAGATGGCCTATTAGAATATTGAGTCCTTACAGAGCGTCAGGGTTGAGAGGATAGTGTTTCTGAGGTGAATGTGAGGCTTTTTGCAGGGTCAGGAAGGCATGGGAAAGGAACAACTTACCCCAGCTGCACCCTAAAGGCTGAGAAAAAGATCTTTCTTGGCTTCCCAGACCTTCCTGTAATGGCTATCGCCTCTGAGGATGGTTTACCAGAGTTTGGGAGTAGTACAGAGAAGGTGGTTCCAGCATGGGGTAGGAAATTAATTTCCTTGCCCTCCCCCACTGTCAGGCTTACCCCGGGGCTCCTGGTTGGAGGTGGCAGTCCTTTGATGAGCCCAGGTTGAGAGACTCCAGGCCCCATCAGTCCTGTTGGGCCAACTAGTTGCCAGCCCCACCCCAAAGGACTTCAGTCTCCAAGGGCAGTCCGACTTCCAGTGGCTTGACAGGCAGAACAGGGAGTTCACCATGCCCTTTAGGGCGACTCCGGTGCATAAGTCCCACCTGTCTACAGTTGTAGCAGGTGACCGGGACTGACCATTTGCCTCCGGCTCTGACTGGAGGTTCTTGCTTTGCCGAGGCATGGCACTAAGAGCCTTGGTTCTGGCCTGGCTTCCTCTATTTCTCCCTTTTCCTTATTCTGATCTTTATTATAGAACACAGAGGTGGTAATTTTCAGGAGATTTTTAAAGTATTCTTGGGACTAATAGCCAGTTCTTGTAACCTCCTGATATCTGGGATAGCCTGAGTGATAAATGTGTCCTTTAAAATTAGTTGTCCCAATTCTGAATCTGGGGTAATGTTGGTACACTTAACTAAAAGCCTCCCTGAGCCTTCCAACAAGGCCAAAGGGGTTTTCATCAGTCCTCAATTAATGGTGGTTAATTTAGAGTAGTTAACAGGCTTTATTTTACTATGTCTGAGGCCTTCTATAATACAAAACTGGCAGTGCTTTATTTTCCACCTCTCAGTTTCAGAATTCCATTGAGGGTCCATGGGGGAACTGCCTCTTGTCCTGTTAAGAAATCCCTGTTTCTTTCCTCAGAGTCCTCTATTCCCCCAGCATAAGTAAGAAAAAGGTCATTCCCAAATTCTCTTGCTTTTTCTAGTATATTTTGCTTTTCAGTGGACGAAAGGGTCAGGTTTAATATGAGCATGATGTCTCTATATGAGAGATCAAATACTTGAATGAGGTTTTAGAAGACCTCAATATATTTGTCAGGGTTGTGGATGAAAGGGGACACATGCTGACCTGGCAAGCTCAGTGGAGGCCTGCATGGTGGTCTTGCAAACTCAGAGACCTAAAGTAAACACAAAGGATGGTCTGAAGTTAAACTTTAACTAAACGCAGTTATGGTGGTCAGTTACATCCTGGGCCAGTATCTTCACTGACAAGGTCAACCTTTACCTTAACTGAGCCTATCTGTCTTTTTGCATCTATAACATACCCTTGAAATGTCTGGGTAACTTGTAACTTCCCTTTTTCTGGAGCCCCTGGGGCACAACCAAATGTGGTGGGCGCCAGGACAGATGCCACAAATTCCTTCATTATCATGTTAATTGTTCCTGCACCCACCTAAGTATGTGTTCATCATTTCACTTTTTATCCAATCCCAGGGGTTTCCTCAGCTTTGCTTTATCCCACCTCCTTAATCTATCACCAATGAATTTCATGTAACCCACCTATGTCCCTCCTTTGATTACAATGTATAAATACAAATGTAACCCGCCATTCTCGGGAGCGCTATCTCAATTCCTTGAGATTCTGCTTGCCGGCATATGTCGACAGTTTGGTTAAAATAAACTCACAAAAATTCTTTACAGGTTTCAATTTTTGTTTTTGTTTTTTACATCAACAGGGTCTTCTGCGAACTTTCCTAGGTCACTTTTAATCTGTCTCATGTCCCAGGATAAGAAGGTGATCTGGGCTAAAGTGTTACAGAGAACCGGAATAATCAAACAATGCCGGAGAGTTTGGAGAAACACTTTATTTACCACGGTGGCTTAGAGAAAATGAATTCAAATTCTAAGCCCCAGCTACAAGCAGAACTTCCCTTTTTATTAAAGAGCCAGCCCTTTGTGCACTTAGTGGTTATCTTGCTGCTGGCCTTGAAAACAACACAGTTCTATCCAATTAAAAAATGCACCTGGCATGGCATTGAGAGTATGGGCATATCTACTCTGAGGCCTACAAGGTCAGACAGTTAAGTTTATCTTCCCTCATTATTCAAGCAGGCTAAAGCATGTTAGAAAGCAAAGTAACTTTTCTTAGACTAAGAGTCTGTCTAAAAAAAGACAGCAGAGAATTCCAAACAGTAGTTTTTACAAAATAAGGGTTTGCCTCTTCAAAAGTATGGCCAGATCCTTCATCTGTCTTGGGCAAGTTAAGGTGGGCTCAGCCCTGGGTGGGGGGAGGGGAAGAGAGTGCGGCCTCTACCTTCTCCCTAGGTGGACTTGGGTTGTTATTGCCAGGAGCAAAGGATTAAATTTATAGTTTCCCACCTGCCTTTGGCTTGACCCCTAGAGTAAAGAAAGCCTGGATATATGGGACTTCCAACTACTTCCCATTTTCCTACAGAAAAGATTAAAACTTCCTTCTGAGCTAGTTTTTACTATTTTCTAGTTTGGCATTTGAAGCTAAACTTGAGGGCAGAGAGAGAGATCAGGCATTATTTCTTTAAGGTTTTTGGGTCAAACTTATCTCAATTATTGAGGATATATCCTAATGGACTGTCTTTTTGTAGTGCAGAGAACACGCTTCCCATCTGAAAGAAAAAAGAAGATGTGCACAAGGATATTTAAAAGCGCCTGAGTGAACATTCCAGGTCCTGTATCCATTGTGCTTAGAGAGAAAAGCTCTGAGTGAACAGTCCAGGTCCCTTGCCTGTAAAAAGAAGTGCACAAGGATGTTTAAAAGGGCCTGAGTGAACGGGCCAGGTCCTGTATCTGTTGTGCTTAGAAAGAAAGGGGCCTGAGTGAACGTTCCAGACTTAGAAAAGACATCCTTGCCAGTGAGGCATCCCCCACCTGGCCAAGGCTGAAGGGAGTCTCCACTCGCAAATCAGGAGTGAGGAGTTCCTTGCCCACGTATAGCCGCAAACAAGGTTGCTGGGTGGACTAGCCGTACTGACCCCCGCGGTGATGACCCGAGCTCATGCAGAAGCCATCTGCTTGCCTCCTTTGGAAGCGTGTATACCCCATGTTACAGTCCAGGTCCTTTGTGATTTAAGAGGACCTGAGTGACTATAATGTTTTAAATTAACCACTGAACTGGATGGGTTGGAAGGATGCTGACCTGAATTTTTGAGGGGTCTACTCTAGTTTTGAAGCATCCATCTTATATAAAAACTGCTGTTTGAAATTTTAACCCTGCTTTTTGGCTTCTGTAAATGCTTGCTTGCTTAAATAATAAGGAAAATGAGACTACTCCCACTTCAGAGAGGCATTAAACCTTCCCCAGTCAGTGCTAGCACCAGGCCAGGCCTTTGGTTGAGGTGTCAAGGCCCCAGCACATAGGGGCTCTTTAAGAACTTGCAAAAGGGGTCAGAAACACCCCATATTTGGGGGACAAAGAAGGTAAAAACATATAAATAGGGAAAATTCCTGCATGTTGGGCCCCAGAATTTGAGAGACATTTTCCTCTGGACCCATGTGTAATAAAAGTAACTCCATCTCTCTAAGTATTGCTTGGTTCTTCTCTGGTTTTCTGTAACAGTTTAAGGACTTAAGAGAATTTATACAGTGTCTGGAACCCTGGTTTGGCCAATGTCCAGTGATCCAAGTAAAGTATTAACAGCTCCAGTCCTCACCCCTTGTATGCCCTTGTCATCAAAGGATTCATCCTCTGCCTGATTTTATATCTTAAACTTCCTGCTCACGGGCTTAATTTTTAGTTTCTACTGACCTTTAATTTCTGCTGTTTTATTTTCAAACTTTAAAAATGTTACCTTCTTTTTTAAAATATATTATTGTTTTCAGAGAGGAAGGGAGAGGGAGAGATAGAAACATCAATGATGAGCTAGAATCATTGATCAGCTGCCTCCTGCAGGCCCTCTACTGGGAACTGAGCCCACAACCCGGACATGTGCCCTTGGCTGAAATCGAACCTGGGACCTTTCAGTTCACAGGCCAATGCTCTATCCACAGAGTCAAACCAGCTAGGGCAAGAATGTTACCTTTTTTTAAACTGGGCAACCAACTTGGTTGCTTCACCTGAAAAAAACACCTGGGGGAGGGACATGCTAGTTGACTTTACAAGAAATTGTTTAGGTAAAAGGAACACCTTCTTAGCCTTTATTAATGGTGAAAGAGACCCCCCCCCTTTTTTTTAAGCTTAAATTTACCCTTGAATATCTAGTGCTCATCTGTATATTTTACTTAGGTATGCTAGGAAAGGGGTGCCATAATTTCCTGAAGTTTTATAATCACCTTTTAGTTCAAACATATGACCTGCTTAGAAGCCTGCAATTGAGAGTAAGTTAGAGTTCTTTCCATGAGTTTTTCTAAAGACTTAAATGCACCCAAGTAAGGCAATGGCTGTCCAATGACAAAATCCAAAAGTGGCATGGTTATAGATTTGTTTAAAATGCGATAGATAAAACCTTTGTTTCATAATATTCTGAGACAATAACCATCTAGTACAGCAAACAATTTGTATATAACCTGTGGTACATGGCTTATTGCAGACGGCACATTAAAGCATTGAAAATAATTTATAAATACTAAGAGAAACATAAAACCCCAGAATGTCACTGGCAGACACAGAGTTATCATGCTTGCTCTTTTTCCTTGACTGAAAGTTTCCTGTTTGAACTTGGCTTTGAATCTGTGTAAGTTTTTTCTGAAGTAGTCTGAATTTCTATAACATTCAACGAATATGTAAATAGAATATTGCTATTACTTTTTATTTGTCAGAGTTTCCTTATGCAATTTCAAGTATATTTTATTGTTCTAATTTAGTTCAAAGATATTTCTTTTTAGGAAGAGAGAATAAAACTTTGCGTCACCTCAGGGCCCTCGGGGTGTCACAAAGCTGTCTCTCAGTTAAATTCTTGAAATATTACATTCGGAAAAGCTGTCAAATATACCCAATTTAAAGATAATTAAAACTTAAACCGGTTTTAACATTAAAGATTTTGTCTTGCCCTAACCAGTTTGGCTCAGTGGATAGAGCATTGTCCTGTGGACTGAAGGGTCCCAGGTTCAATTCCGGTCAAGGGCATGTACCTTGGTTGCAGGCACATCCCCAGTAGGGAGTGTGCAGGAGGCAGCTGATCAATGTTTCTCTCTCATTGATGTGAAAAATTCAATAAAATATATTTTAAACAAATTTTGTCTTGACCACATTATTAATCATTTTCAATCTGGTCATCAAATTTTTATATGATATACTTTGAATATCAGAGAAAATGCTGGGAGGACATGCCTACCGCTTATCCATTCCCTTGCTGCCTTGCTGCCGTGCCCCCAAGGGCGCAGAAACCATGAAGCTGTGATCACCTAGTAGTTAACCTTAGTTCCTGCTTCTGTGCAGGGCCTGTGCGGGTTTGTGACGTCACAGGCAAGAGTGGACTACCTGGTTCCCATTTAATACCTATGCTACCTACCGGATGTTTAATGGAGGTGCTGCTGGGAGGGGCTTTGCTCATTTTCACCAGCCCTACCCCTTTTCTAAGGGCCTGCACAGGTTATCATAACCATGGGCATAAAATTGTACACAGTATTTAACTAATTTCTTTTAATTTCCATCGGACTGTAATATTTCTCCTTTTTTAATTCTAATATATGTAATTTATGTCTATGCTCTGTCTCTTATATAGCCTGGATAGTGGCTTAAAAATTTTGTTTATATTTTCAAAGAAACAGATTTTGTTTTGTTTTTTTATTTTCTCTGCTGATTTTTTTATTTTTCATTTCATTAATTTTTGCTCCAATTTTTATGTTTCCTTCTGCTTAACTTGAATTTAGTTTGCTCTTCTTTTTTCTAAATAACTAAATTGGAAGTTTAGATTATTAATTTTTATATCTCTCCTCCTTTTTAATATACACATTCAATACTATAAAGCACTGCATTTAATGCATCCCACAAGTTTGGATAAATTGTCTTAATTTTAATTAATTTTAAATTCCCCTTGATATTTCTTCCTTGACTTATGTGTTATTTAGAAGTGCGTTGTTTCATATCCAAGTATTTGGGGATTGTCCACCTATCTTTCTGTTATTGATTCTAGCTCAATTGTATTGTTGTCTGAGACTAGACTTGTATGATTTCTATTCTATTTGTTAATGTATGTTTTGTGATCTAGAATGTGATCTATCTAGGTGAATGTTCCTTGTGAGCTTGATACACATCTATATGCTCCTCTATGGGTAATGTGTTTTTTTCATATGGCGTATGTCAGAATTTGTTTTCTTTATCTTTAATTCTCTGTAGTACAATATGCCCAGGTATAGTATTTTGGGCATTTATTCTGCTGCATTTTCTCTGATCACTTTGTATCTATGGTTTGTTGTCTGACATTATTTGAGGAAATTCTCAGCATTATTATTATTTTTTTATTTATTTTCTTTTCTCTCTTGATTACCTTACTTACTGACAACACCATTATATGCATGTCACTCCATTTGCAGTTGACCCACAGTTCTTACATATTCTGTTGTATTTTTTCAAGCTTCTTTTTGTTTGATTTCCAGTTTTGGCAGTTCCCATTGTTGTATTCAAGCTTAGATATTATTTCCAAAGCTATGGCTTATCTACTACTAAGCCCATCAAAGGCATTCTTTATTTCTGTTGCAATATACTATATTTTTATCTCTAGCATTTCCTTTTGGTTCCATCTCTCTGCTACATTGCTCATCTGCTGTATACTGTCTACTTTTGCATTAGAGCATTTATCATATGAGTTATACTTGTTTTACATGCCCCATCTGATAACTCCAACACCCCTGCAATATCTGAGTCTGGATATAATGCTTGCTCTATCTTTTCATACTTTTTTATTTAACTATCAATCCAGCTGATGACAGGGAAGCAAGGCAGGTGAAAGAAACAAGATGTGCAGAGTAGGAAACACATGACTGCTATTCAGTGTGGTGTGACATTGAGGAACTGGGATGTGCCATGAGAAATTTCAAAGAAGCAGCTTTACACCACACTAATACCTTTGGGTCTTATATAGATAGTGAGGAACCATTGAATGTTTTTAAGCACAAGAATGACACAGTTTTAAATTTTTGAAAAATTACTGTGTTGAATTGTGGAAAATTAGATAATTTTAACATAGATAAGTGATAATAGTTTATATCCCTGCAGGAGAATAGTAGTAGTCATAGAGATAGAAAGATGTGGATAATTTGAGATATACTTGGGAAGTACATTGATAGAGCTTGTTTTTGTTTTGAATTGGAAACAATGAATGCAAAAAAGTCCCGTCTATGACCAGAGCAACTGAGATGGGAAACACCCAGAAGACCTATTATAGAAGGAAATAAGTTAATTTAGTATTAAACCTGCTGAATTTTAGCTATTTTGTGAGTAGACATTTTTTGTAAGGAGTTAAGTGTGTAAATATGGAGCTAACTTATTTAGAAATCAACATTTGGGAGCCAGCTGCCTTAAGATGTGTTCAGACAGGGAATGTGTGGTATGAGATGCATATAGAGCTTAATGACTTACTTTGTAGTTAGGCTTCCTGGTTTGAACCCTGACCCACTTCATCCTAGATGAATGTTCTGGGCAAGTCATTTAACATTGTTATGTCTCACTGCTGTGTAAAGGGCATTTAATAATTGTTTGTACCTTTTGCAGTGATTGTGGGTAGTCAGTAAATCACTACATGTAAAGGGCATTGGAAGTCTCCAAGTTGGAAGCAAGTGTTCCCTGAACATTAGTTCTTACTATTGCTATTAGTATTACTATTATGGATAAAATTACAAAAGTAATACTTTGTTATATAATACAATTTAAGAAGGAACATAGGAAAAGACAAAGGAGACTAACAGCAAGGGGGAAATCAGGGAGGAGAGAGAAAAATAAAATAAATAAATGAATTTAATAACATGTATCATATAAGAAAAAAATGGAGAAGGTGATTCATGACTGAGCAAATAACATAAGAAAAACCTGAAGTCATAAATGGGCTTGTAAAATGAAAGTATTATTTCCTAACAGTCATTCACTAGAGGGATGAACATGTTACTTTGTTAATGTTTGAAAATAGAAAAGAAAAAAGAAACAAAAGAGGGAGAGATAAAAAAATATATAAATAGGTTAGTGTCAAGAGAGTATACAATAAAGCATACATAACATTTTATCTACATTGCAATATTTTTCCTAAACTAATTTGGAATTGTTTTTCAGTGATTACACAATGTATGCTATTTTAAAATAGCAAGCAGTGGAGATGACTTAATCCAAATGAGAACTTTTATATATTTCATCTTTAAATCAATACACCACCTTATAAATGGGAATTGAATCCACCTAACTATATCAGCATGAACATAGGTTCCATATTTTAGGTGTATAAAGAGACTATTGTTATTCTTTTGAGAAAAGTCTTGCTGTGCAGTTTTTCTGTACATGTTTTAGAAGCATATAGGGTATGCGGCCAGAACTGTTCCCTTTCAAAGCCTGATTCACTTTGTAAATGATATAACTGGCCATATTAATGTGTTTGAGATAGATGTGGCTATTGGAGGTGTTGCAGAGATAATAAGGGGGCTCTGATGAATTAAGTATATGTGTTCCTGTTGGGCAATGGAAATAGAATATAATCATAATGAAATTTCAGCCCTGCAGCTGTATTTCACCTAAAACACTCTGTTCATATGATTTTTCTTGTCCTCAGGCTTCCAACTAGCTGAGAGGGATATAGAAGATAAGCTTCTCTGAGACACAAACTCTAATTTTCACTAAATATAGTTACTCATACATGTAGGTGTATGTAAGTAAATATTTTGCTTTAAAATTAGACTTGTTACTTAGCAATATTTTACATAGCAGCATGCTACACATATTTTGGTATGTGTCATTAAAAAGGTATCCTTTTTAATATAGAGAGAATATATGTAGTAGCAGCAGATTTGATTCCCAGGCAAAACACCAAAACTTATTCTCTGTTAATTTTTATGTGCTAATTCATAATACAAGCTATAATGCAGTTCTTTTGTCTTCTAATAATGTAATGTTTATAATGCAAACTATGAGGGCTTGGTTTGAATAATTTTGTTAAAAGTTACCAGAAGAATAAAATGCCATGAATTAAAATCCTATCTAATAAAAGAGTAATATGCAAATTGACCGTACCTCTGCTACACCACAAGTCATGCCCACCAGCCAATCAGGAGGGGATATGCAAATAAACCCAACCAAGATGGCTGCAGCCACAGAGAGCAGGAGGGAGGCTTGGTTTTTCCTGGCAATGGAGGAAGGCAAGATTTCTGCCTGCTCTTGCCAGCCCAGGCCTCCACTCAATGCTACAAAGTTTCAATTATAGAAGATAAATAAAGCCCAACAGAAATGGCAGCAATCACGGAGCTGGAGAGAGCAGGAGGTTAGGGTTGCCAGCCCCTGTGGAGGAAGCCAAGCTTCTGCAGCCCTGGCCTGCTTTGGCCTCCGCTTAAGGCTACAAAGTTTCAATTATAGAAGATACATAAATCCCAACAGAAATGGCTGCCGCCACTGAGCAAGCAGAAGGCTTGGCTCCACTCCAGGCTACAAAGTTTCAATTGTAGAAGTAAATAAATCCCAGATCCCAGGGCCTCTGCTTGGGTTGCCGGGGGCTGTGACAGGCCTGCAAACCACCACAGGCCCTCACCCAGGCCACCCCACACCCCAAGGGAACCCCCACCCTGATCTGGGACACCCTTCAGGGCAAACCAGCTGGCCCCCACCCATGCACCAGGCCTCTATCCTATCTAATAAAAGAGTAATATGCAGATTGACCATCACTCCAACACACAAGATGGCTGCCTCCATGTGGTCAAAGATCCTGCCCCCATGTGGACACAATATGGCCACCACAAGATGGCCAGCAGGGGAGGGCAGTTGGGAGGAACCAGGCCTGCAAGGGAGAGCAGTTAGGGGTGACCAAGCCTGCAGGGGAAGGCAGTTAGGGGCAATCAGGCTAGCAGGGGAGTGGTTAGGGGGCAATCAGGAAGGCAAGCAGTTGAGCAGTTGGGAGCCAGCAGTCCTGGATTGTGAGAGGGATGTCCGACTGCCCATTTAGGCCCTATCCTACTGGGATCAAGCCTAAACGGGCAGTTGGACATCCCTCAAGAGATCCCAGGTTGGAGAGGGTGCAGACTGGGATGAGGGACATCTCCCCCCATCCCCCTTCCCCCCGTGTTTGAATTTGGTGCACCGGGCCTCTAGTATTCATAATAATTGCTGATCACTGTCTAATTATAAACTGATAGATTGCATGGTTACTCCCAGTCCTTGACTCTCATTTCTGGAGGGTTGGTTCATCCCTCCTCACTGCATATTTCCTAATGACCCACAAACTTTACCCTCTCCCTATGGTGAGGTTTTCCATATGGCTTTCTCTGGCTAGTAAAACAGGAGAGGAAATGACATAGGCCAACTCCAAGAGGAATCTTCAAAAGCCATGGTTCTGTCAAGTCTGTTGCAATTTACCCTCTACCACATGAATGTCATGGCCCTGAAACCTTCTTTTTCAGTCTGAATCCTGAAATGAGAACACAATGTGAAGGCAGAACAGAGTCTCTAACTTTATTGTTCTCATAAGCCACTGATATTTAGAGCAAAGACAACTAATGTAGTAAGTTTTGTTAAAGACTCTATCACAGATTCTGAAAGTAAATCAATAAGGACTTTCAGATGAATAGCAATTGCTTTACAATAAGCTTCTCAAAGGCAATGTCTAAATTTAACTTAAATTTGAATTTTCCAAGTCTAATATACAGCATGACACTTAATTGCTAATAAGTAATTATCTACTCCCTGATGGATTTATGAAGGACTTAATGACTAAATGAATGAATGAATGATTAAATAAATAGGATATCCAGAAATTATTACATTGTATTAGTTACTAAAGATTCACGAAGATCTGAGTACCCTCAAAGTAGTGGTCGGCAAACTCATTAGTCAACAGAGCTGCAAATGGCGGCTCTCGAGTTTGCCGACCACTGCCTCAAAGGATCATAAGAGGCTCAAGAAAAATATTGAGTTAGAAAAAATATATGCTGAAAAAATTACAAAGATGAAATCAAAGCTCTAATTTAGCCCATGGCTCATGATGGGTCTGTTAGAAAAGAATAGGAAAAAAACCCCAAACCAAGCCCCTTCTTGCAATTTCCTCTGCTGTAGAAACAGAAAGGTTTCTGAACAATTAGGCCTTTAAACTGAGAAAGGTACATCATCCAATCCGACTCGCAAGCTTTTACAAATTTGTTTTTAACATCAGAAGAATATATCCTGATTTTTTATACCCTTTCCTAAAATGTCTACAATATTAGCCATGAAAGGTAAAGATAAAAATAATAGAAATACATAAAAAAGTCCATAAATTATATGCAACATACAAACTATGTTTTCTGAATTTTGCATTCAAAATACACATTGATTCTTTGTGTATACTGTAATTTCAGTAAATAATATTATTTTTAACAAAAACAGGATATTTTATGTCAAGATACTTTCACATCTTTTCTATCTGAATCAAATGTGAAGAAAACTGTTCTCTGCATTAGATGAATATATTGGAATTTTCACTCAGTTGAGTGGCTAAAGGGATGCAAAACATTGTCTTGCATCCCAGAAAATAGTCTCTGCATTTTTGAGCTACATTATCTGCTTCACTAAGTGCTGTCATTCCGTTGATTTTTTCACTTCAAGTTGTCAGCTGCAGGGAAATTCAGATTAAACTGTCCAAACTACAAAGCAGGGAAAAATAATTAAAGTTATCTGACACTAAACTTACCATGTAGTCTTTAATTTGTGAAATGGTAAATATTAGCTTCTTCCTTGATCTCTACCATCTAGAACTCCCAGTGGAGAAAGCAGTTGGCTTCATCCGGAAAGCTTTCTCTGAAGACAGGCAAGCTGTAAAAATGCACTAGTTTATCAGAATTCTTTAGAGATTTTTATGTGTGCACACTTCATTGATTGTCAGTTTTCTGATGAGGCTTGCTGGAGTTTAGAATGCTCCCTAGAAAAAGATTCTTGTTCTCTGGGAAATGAAACCATGCTCTGCTAGCTTGGGAAAGAGAAAAGAGTGAAGGGGAAATAATGGGAGGAATGGATTTCACTGTGGAGTTTAGTACCTGCCTTAGCATCAGCTGATGGGCCAGTGAGGTTTTCCTGAAAAATAATTCAGCTCTAAATTTAGCTGTAAAATATTTCATTACATGATCTTTACTTGTACTCTCATTATACTTAGAGGGAGTTCATTTCACATATTTTTCACAAGATGAATGTATGTTCAGCATTTGCAGATGAATAATTATGGAATACATGTGAATATAAGATTACTTTAAAATGTTGATTACTGTTGAATGTAATAAGACTCAGATATAAAAACAACACACAATTGAAATCACATATTCTGTGGGTAAAGAAAAGAAAAATCAATCAGAGTAACTTCTGCTCTAGAGTATGACCAACTATCGATAAGTCATTTCACAACTTTAATGTAGCTTTACTGAGCCATAGACATACTCCCTCATGTGAGTATTTTGTATAGAGCGTGCAGTAGTAAAGTTAAAGTAACATGAAAAGCAATATTCTTTTCTCTGAGGCATATCCCCTGTAACATTACCCAGTGACTGGCCTCTGCTTTTCTTCTTCCTTTAAGTTGTAACCTACTGTATTACAGTGCTATGCTTTAGAATCTATGGGTGCCAAAGCAAATACTATACTGATTACCATATTAAGCTAAGCAAATTAATAATACAAATATAATCATTATTTTTTGTTGCAAAAAAATGTTTTTGTTTTTTGTTTTTAATTTCTCTTTCTGTGAGCTCATTATTGGTATATAAAAAGCCATAAATTTCTGGGTGTTAATTTTGTATCCTGCTACATTGCCATATTCATTTATTAATTTTAGTAGTTTTTTGATAGAGTATTTAGGATTTTCTATGTACAATATCATGCCATCTGAGAATAATGACAATTTTACTTCTTCTTTTCCAATTTAGATGCCTTTTATTTCTTCTTCTTGTAGACAGATTTCTTAATCTTTACTGTTTTCCAGGATCACAGGGCATATGTAAAATTTAACATTTAACCATGATGATGCCAATGTTGGGTGTCAGGAGCAGATGATGTCAATGGCTGGGAACATTTAATATTTTTACAAGATGGTTGACTGTGGGTAATTGAAACCATAGTAAACAAAACTGTAAATAAGGGGGAACTACTTATTTTAGAGAGTAAAGTAGTTTTAAATTACCTTTTCCTACCTGCATATAGCAAGAAAGAGCTCTAACTAGTTTAATATATCAAAATATTATCAATCACTTGATATTCACCAATTACGAAGTGGATAATTTAAACATAGTACCTAATATATGTGTACAGGCATTAAAACCTTATGGAAAAATATATTTAAAAATATTTGGACAAAATAATTGCCAAACATTAAAACTAAGATCCAATTTTTATGAAGTACAGAATTACTCTAATCTGTTAAATATTTAAAGTCATGAGAGTTTTATTTTGTGATTTTTATTTACTATAGAATTTTGGGTGATATTTTTTTTCTATTTATACTTATCTGCATTTCCTAATGACCCTACACTGATCATAGCTTTGTTATGTCATGATGAAAATGTATTATATGAAATGGAGATTCTGTGAGTAGCTAAATATGTATGGTTGAAACCACAAGTTGCCTAAAATTTTAGAGGTGAAATTGGCCTATATGGATGTTTAGAAGAAATATTTTTAAATGTTTGAAATATTTTAGGTAGATAATGAAAAACTGACTTAGAATCATGTACTTTATTATTAAAATAAGTTGTTAATATGTTCTCACTCCATATGCAATTTCTCTATTCTCTCAAACCTCTTAATACCTTTTTTATTCCTATTGGGAATTTATTATATTCCCGCTTGCATTATACATGTTTATGTACCAATACTTTTTTTCCTAATTAGATTGCAAATTCTTGAGTATGGTGTAGTGGAGAGAAACCTGACTCTGAATTTCAGCTAAGAACATTTGTAACTACCCATTTGTCTCATTAATATAATTACCACCTGCATTATATAATGGGAACTAGAACTACATGGTGGTGGTAATACATGGTGAACATTATAAAGATTTGAGATATAAAATAATTAGAATCATTATGTGTGCACTTTCCTTGGTTTGTTCTCCATTCTTTCATCCACACAAAAGTACTTTGCATGAATGTTCTAAAAGTCAAGTATTATGACAATGCCACAGGAAATAGCATCAAATATAGGCAAACTACCATGACTCATAAAATTGGTGTGTCTGTGCTTTTCAAAATACATCATTTTGATTGGCTCTATGATGCTACAATGATCTAAAAAAGAAAAATTGAAATTATCTTTATGTACATTTTAAAACAAAAGAAAAGGAGGTTAGAATTCTGGCATAATATAAAAAGTACAGTCTACATTAAACAAGTTTCCCAACAAAATAACGTCTCTATTTTTTGAGTCTTATAATTGACACATCTTAATTTTTAAATTTTATTTACCATATCTCTATGAAAATTATTGTTATAGAAAAAAGCAAATGGTTTATTATATATTATATATGAAATACATACTATATATGAAAAATCAAAAATTAAAAAATATATATATCTTTACTATTTTGAAGCAAATTATATTTTTATTTTTGTGTGGTGCCTAAATATATATCAATTTGAAACATTCTATATTGCATCCAGATATAGATTTTAACACTTATATATGGCACTTTCTGAGCAATAATGACATAGTCAACTACATGCATGGCACTTTATGTATTTGGTTGTATTTATCCTCACAGTAATATTAACTTCACTTTTTAGAATAATCAACTGAGAATAATGGAATTTATAGTATATGGAATTTATTTGAGGAAACTAATAAATACCAAAACTTATCTGGATACAAATCAGGGTATGCCTAGTCTCTAAGATGGTGAAAGATTTTACACAAACACATGTACTCACCTTTCCCCCTCACACATGCACATACACACAACTTAACTCAATGTGAATGTAATTAACATTTATGTTTTACCTGACTTTATATCATGCTCACATGGAACATAAGTACTTATGTCATGTGTATTTCTATATCCACATATAGATAGTTGTAAGGAAGAAAAAATATTCACTTCTATGTTTAAAATAAATTTACATGGAATATGTATTACTGTAGAATTATATACTCATGATATGTCAGTTGTGAAAATATGTCAATGAGACAATATTACTCTGACTATGAGTTTCCCATTTAAAATAGTATAATGTATGTTGAAAAAATATATCAATTTATTTGTGTGCATATGTCAGGTAACTGACACATGATAGTGAAAACACAGAACTTGAGTAAGAAAATACAGTAGGTTTTATTTTCTGATCTCTAAATGAAATGAAATCCCATTGTTTGCTTTAAAAAATAGAGAATTCTAATATAATGAACTAACTGTATAAGAAAGCTGTTTTATTATTTCTCTATGTTCCTAACAACACATTTATAAACTGTACTCTTTTCTGTTGATTTGGTGGTAATAGTACACATTATACTTATAGAATATTTTTTATTGCTACTTAGGGAAATGAATTAAAGAAAATACATAGTATTTGTATTCTTCTGAAATGGAATGCAAAATAATATATCAAAACAACTGCCAAAAAAACTAAATTGACTTAAGTTAATTGACTTAACTGTGAGGGAAAACTGGCAACTTTTATTATTCTTGTAGACTTGATGCTGCCTAAAATGAATAAAGAGGTAAGAATATTATTTGTTTCTAAGGATTTAAATTTTAAGGCATTATTTACATGCTAGGTGGCTTTGACTGAAAATAATTTTAGATTATTATATAATAAATACATGTATAATTATAATATTTATGGATGCTATTTAAAACACAATTAACATAAAACAATTATCAATATCTTTTCAAAATTAATGCAGCAACTCAGGCATAGTTATCTGCAAATGCCACACTGCTACTTTTTTATTTTTTAGTAAAAACCAATTTAAATTGTGCTATGCAAAAGTTCATGGACATTTTGAAATTTCTATTACCTGAAGGTTGTTTATATACATTTACTTAATTTGAAACTTTTTAAAAATTTTTGCATAGAAATGTGATCAGTTTGTTACATTTTGGTAAAAACAAATATATGGTTAAAACAGATTTTTAAACAAGTATTTTTATTGTTGAAAGTATTACAGATGTCTCCCCTGCTGCCCCCCCCCCCCCCCGCCCGACCCCATCTAGCCCCAGGCTTTCACCACACTATTGTCTGTCCAGAGGTTAATCTTTTCCCACCCATCCCCACCTTCCCTCTGAGATTCATTTTTTATACTTTTCACTCAAAAATGTATCTTAGTGATCCCAAATACCATAGTCATTTAAAGAAATTCAAACCCGTTAGTTCTGATGAAAGTGAGTTTTTTTCAATTTTTCAAATCACTTCAATATATTCTTATGATATATGTGTTTTATCAAATATTTTATGGGTATTTAAAATATGTTCAGTACAGTTGTAAATTTAATAAACACAATAAAAATTGTTATGTTTAAAACATAGGGGCCTAATATATGGTGACGAAAGAATATTTGACTTTGGGTGGTGGGCACACTTTGCAATATACAGATCTTGTAACAAATATCTACACATGAAACCTAAATTATCCTATTAACCAATGTCACCCCAATAAATTTAATTAAGAAAAAATCGGATATTACTATTTCCAATATATATTTCAATGAAACATAAGCCAAATATAAGAACTTATTTGAATAATTACTCTTTTCCTCCCAGGGAAATATAAATTAAATATTTTAGATAAAAATAGGGTATCTATCTCTTACTTTCCTCCATTGCTAATTTTTTCCTGCATTTTAAAGGCAGTTTATACCTCATCTTCAAACATTCTTTCTTTCTTTTTTTATTTGTCACATTCTGAGGTTTTCAACATATTAATTTTTTAAAAATTTTATTGGGGTCAACATGAACACATAGGTTACATATGTGGATTTCTAATTTACAAAAAAATCAAACATTCTTTAAAAAGAATTCACCAATTTTTGGGCATATACACTTGCCTTGCTCACAAATCATTTAAAAGCATATACTGTTTATTCTGACTGGTATCAACCACTCACTGTCATTCTTTAACCCCATTAATTGTGCTAAGGCTTAAGGATTAGCAAATCTTTGCTTTAGTTTAAAAAAAAAAAAAAAAGAATGTTTAGCCCTAGCTGGTTTGGCTCAGTGGATAGAGCCTCAGCCTGTGGACTGAAGGGTCCCAGGTTTGATTCCAGTCAAGGGCACATGCCTGGGTTGCATCCCCAGTAAGTGGTGTGCAGGAGGCAGCCAATCAATGATTCTATCTTATCATTGATGTTTCTATCTCTCTCTCCCTCTCCCTTCCTCTGTGAAGTCAATAAAAATATATTTTAAAAAAAGATATTAAAAAAATATTTAGTGAAGACAATAGAAAGAGAAAATGGTTGAAGTTTTGATCCCCTAATCTCACTTTCTGTACTGTACTATATCCTAAAATTAGAGTTTACCACTAATCTAAACAGAACATAGAATAAATGTATTGCCAAATCAACCATAAAAATATTAACAACAATAATTTGGGGGGAACTTTCTCCTCATTAGGTTCAGTGTTAATTACTTGATATAGAATTCCTCACTTAGTTGGATCAAATTAAGGGCAATTATATTTTTCACGTTTATTTATATTTACATATATAATGAAATGTAAAATAATATATTAATACAACTACTAAAAAACAACATTTGCATCTATATTCTGGCATTTAATAAGATTAACTCCATTTAAGGGAATTTCAGGGCATGAAGCTAGAAAATCATCAGTATACATTGCCTGATTCCTAAATTTGCATTCATTACCACTACAACCCATATAATTAAAAAAAAAATCTGTTGAGTACCCTCTATGATTGAAAATGTCCCCAGACATTGTGAGAGATTAAAAAATGATGACATAAAAATAATCTATAATCATAAAAACCTTACCAAATTTGTGTGAAAATAATATCATCACATAGCACATACTAACTTCTGTTATTTCAAAGTCCATCCCTCATCCCCAAAATGGAAAACTTCTTATCCCTGATTACTTAACTCAGTCTATAGCCCCCTCTGTGAACCCCGCAATGCTCTTTCTAAGAAATTTCATATAGGTAATATGAAATAATAATATTCACTTTCAATATTATCCAGTAATATTCAAAAATATTATAAGGTTTAGCACTCTCGTATGCTCTAGGTATGTTTTCTTACTTTTATCTATAACCTCACTTTTACCTATATTCTAGAGAACAGGGCATAGAACTTTCCTGCACATCTCTGCATATCTACTATTGTGTTCAGAATCTGGCACATAACATTGCTAGATTATTTACAAATAAGTGAGCATGTAATCAATCATGTACTCTATATTCTGTAAAAATGGCATAAGTGCTACACAAGAAGGGGGGACCAGTTGATTTAGTGTAGAATAGTTGAAGCTTAGATAAATACAGGGGAAGAAAGAAAATAGGAAAGAAACTTCCATGAGAACATATTTTCCATAAAGTATAAAGGTTGGAAGTCTTTCTGAAGAAAACCTAAGTAAATAGTAATGAAATCATAAGGGTCAGAAAATGTATGGCCTATGAAGCAAATTCTATATAATAAAACCCTAATATGCAAATCGATCAAACTGCGGAATGACCGGCAGAACAACCGATTGTTATGATACACAATGACCACTAGAGGGCAGATGCTCAATGCAGGAGCTGCCCCCTGATGGTCAGTGCTCTCCCACAGGGGGAGCGCTGCTCAGCCAGAAGCCAGGCTCATGGCTGGCAAGCACAGCGGCAGTGGCAGGAGCCTATCTCGCCTCTGCTGTAGGCAGATGGTAAGGAGCAAGGTGTCCTGGTCTGTGAGAGCCCCGGACTGCGAGAGGAATGTCTGACTGCTGGCTTAAACCTGATCCCCCTGGGCCTAAGCCGGCAGTTGGACATCCCTCAAGGAGTCCTGAACTGCAGGAGGGTGCAGGCAGGGCTGAGGGACCCCGTCAAGTGCATGAATTTCATGCACTGGGCCTCTAGTAATTCAATAATTTTCTTACAGGTGATCAAAGTACGTAAAAAAAAAAATACTTGATCATAAATGTCAAATTCTTAAAGTACTGGCTCAGGAAAACTCTCTAAGACAGACTGGAGAAATTTATGTCAGAAGATCAATCTGAAGAAGTTCAATTGTTTAAGCAGGAATTGGGGAGACACTCCATTAGGAAAATAGTAATAGTCACAAAGGTCAAATTGAGTCATATTAAGAAAATTGTAAAACATATTTCAAAACCAAAATTTAAATAATTTATGACATTTTGAGTGAGGAAAGAGATGAATAAAATTGAAATCTGTAAGGTAGATAACTGAGGGAATGATGGTGCTAATGGTCAATTAAAATAGAGATCAACCAAAGGACTTGTATGCATGCATATGAGCCTAACCAATGGACACAGACAGTAGGGGGGTGAGGGCATGTGCTAGAGGGTGGGGGCGGTCCGAGAGAGGTCAATGGAGGAAAAAGGAGACTTATGTAATACTTTAAACAATAAAGAATTTTTAAAAAATAGATATTCACATTTCATGGATATGTTTACAATATGTCAACTTAAAATATTTGCTGTTTTAATTGAAGCCATATGGGCAGCAGGAAGACTGCACAAATCAAAAATGTACAACTGGAGAAGTAGGGTGAACACATTTGTGTAACCGCCATACACATTTATGAAATTGCTAGGTCACTTGGGTGCATGCACATTTAAATGTAATAAATAATCTCAGATAAAAATTTAAAGTCCTGATAGCAGTTTATACTCCCTATCTGTACTATATGAGAGTTCTACTTTCCTTTTGAAATTTATTTACCTTCCTAAATATTTTTTTTCTGAGGCAGTTGTCACATTTTGAGACATTTAGGAGCTATATATTATTCTGGGTGTAACAGTAAAACTCGTCTATGACTAACTGCATATAATAAACTTATTCTACTTCTGTTGTTAAGATTAAACAATATGCAAAAGAAAAGAATATCATATATTAAAAAACTCGATATACTTTTGAAATTAAGACTTTGCAGCTGAATAATATCCTAACACTCGGTGAAAATGTCCTTTCTACCACTGAGCTTTTCACAGCATCATAAAGCAGCTGTCCAGCAGCTCAAGGTATTAAAGGCGGTTGTAAAGAGCTTTGGTTACCACAGAAGCCATTCATATATGAAATCTGAGAAGGCTTTTGTGGGCAGGATGTAGTAGGTAATTAATTTGGGGAAATTCCAGGGGTTAAGACCAGATGAGCTATTCCAGGTTTTCTGGTCCTGCTGCTGATGATAAATGGGTGACAAGTTTTTGTTTATCAGCATTGTAAGAAACTTCCATAAAAGTTCTGCCTCTCCAACAGTAAAACAAAAAATCATTGTGCAAAATGGGTTAAATTTCATTCCACAAATAGCATGAGGTCATCTTACAATGTGAATTCTTGTAAATGACATATAAAATGAGGATATTTTTAGCTCAAAGAAACAGAAATTGGTTGTCACAGAACTTTAATGAGACTGATGGGGTAAGTAATTAATGTAAGAAGAACTATCATGTTCTCTGAAGTAGTAATTGATCTAAACACTATTTATACTGAGAGTCTTAAGACTAATATAAAAGTCCATGACTATTGTTATTTAAGGGGGAAAAGGCTCTGGCTTCAAAATGACAGTGATTTAATGTCTGCACTGGTGAGATACTAAAGAAAATATTGTAAATGCTATAGAAGACAATGCTTGTTAGTAAAAATATAATCAATAAATCTATAGATTTATAATAAAATTAATGTAAAATTTAGCTAAAATAATGATGGAACTGTGATTGTCATAATAATTTTATTAGAAATATCCTAAAAGTTCTGTCACATATTCTAAGAAATTTGTTTAGAAACTGAAATTAAATAATTCAGAAATAATTAATTCAGAAGACAATCTATTAAATTATAACCCTCCCCACAGGTTAACTTGGTACCAAATGTATTGTTTAATTTATCATTCTTAGTATTTTTAGGCAGCCTCAAGGCAGAGAATGAAGTAATAATAAATAGGGAATAGTGGATAATTAAAGAAGGAAATGTGGAACAAAATTACTAAGGGCTTTAGGTGAAGTTCATTATTACTATTTAATAGTGCCCAAGAGCATTCGATCAAATTATGGATCAAGTTTAAAAGTGGGCTGAATGAAATCCTTGTGGAGGAGAGTTTTCTAACTTTCTTTCTCAGAATTCAGCTAAATGTCATAAAATATATTCACAATATCTCTCACAAATTATATTTATCCAAGCCTTATGGAGAATCACTTTGGGGGAATTATGTGTATATTTTAGGGGAGAGGGATAAAGTCAAATATAGTGTATTAAAAATAAGAGAGAATAAGAAAAAAAGGAAACAATGAGAGTAGAAAGTCAAAGTAAAAACCTGAGTTGTTTGGCAATAAGCTGTGTGCCACACAGACTGAGACCATTACATGATTAAATAGTAAGGCACTTTAGGGATGACTGACTAGTTAAGGTACATATAGTAAGTACAGCCCTCAGGCCATTTAATGCATGGGGAAATCTTACCTTTCTAACTGTACATATTTTCTCTTTTCTTTTGACTCACCCTAGAGCGTCACATTTCCATGATTAAACTTTTAATGGGTGTAAATGCATAACTGATTTGTTTTTCTTATTTTGTTTTATTTCATTACCATAGTCATGACCGTGCATCCTATGAATGCTAACCAGCCATGTGTTATGGAGATAGTCCTCTCAGTTTCTTAAGTAAAACCAGTTTATTTAGGTAATGAGTTAGAGATGTGCAGTTACTGTATATGCTATACAGAACTAGGGACATTTGTGGTCAGTGGAAGGAAAGTATGCTAGGCCTGTTTATTCAACTACATGCTGCAGGGTAAGTGACATGTTTGGAAATTGTATTGGTACCAATAATAATGATATTAATATTAACAATAGCATGTGCTTGCTTCATGAATTCTGAGTAATCTGTGCCATATTTATGGGTAGCTTGGCTTCCCTGGCAATGTTTGTCATGCTACTAAGCAGAAGAGACTAATTCCAAAATTTCAGCATATTTGGCCTATAAAGGAAATAAGTAGCGCTATTTCAAATGTTCTCTAATCCAGTGGTAGCTATGCTATTGGATATATTCTAAAATCATTGTGAAAAATAATATCATAGTTGTTGTCTAACTTGTGTTGGATAAAATATTTGTATTAATTATATAAAGCCCCAAATGTAAAAATGAAAAAAGAGTTGACAGTAACATTCAATGAGCACAAAATCTCAAGAATAAATTACCCACTTATTTGTTGATAATCAGTGTTATCTCGATGTGATTTAATCAATAATTCTAAAATGCTCACCTTTGACCAGGCACTTTGCTAGGACCTGGGGATATGTAGATTGATCAGTATTAAAATGTAAGGGATCCAAAATAAATATAAAAGGTACATACAGACTCATCTGTTTATAAATTGTATGAGCTATGAAAGGTATAAACAACAAAAAATGCTAAAAGACCTAAGGAGAAAAAGAAGGCTTGTTATTTTTCCCATGAAGATGGCAATGAAAGCAAACAAGGAAGTCCCTGCCCCTTCCCAAGTCGAAGATACAGCAAAGGTTTTGAAGGCAAAGAAAGTGAAGAAAGGTGTCCTCAGCCCTTAAAAATAAAGAATATACATACATCACTCACCTTCCCATGCAGAAGGTAATGCAACTCTGAAGGCAGCCTCAATATCCTCAGAAGAGAGTCCCAGGAGACACAAGCATGACCACTGTACCATCCTTAAGTTCTCTCTGACTGCCAAGTCAGCTATGAAGAGGACAGAAGACAACAGCACACACGTGTTCACTGTGGATACCAAGGCCAACAAGCACCAGATGAAACCAGCTGTGAAGAAGCTCTATGATATTGATGTGACCAAGGTCAACACCCTGATCAGGCCTGATGGAGAGAAGAGGGCATATGTTTGGCTCCAGACTATAAACAACAGAATTAGGATCATCTAAACTGAGTCCAGATGCCAGATGGCTATTTCTAAATATAAAATTTTACTACCTTTTCCTATTTCCCCTTTGTTTTCTCCATGTGAGGGGGTGCGCGTACTTCTAGTTGTGGTAGCCCCCATCCCCCCTCACCCCTCACCCCCGCCCCATACTACTCTACTCTCATTGCCCTTTTACCATGGCTGGCATTCTGTTTGAGGATATTTTTGATGTGAAAGATATTGACCTGGAGGGCAAGAGGTTTGACTGAGTGTCCCGACTGCATTGTGAGAGTGAATCTTTCAAGATGGACCTTACCTTAGATGTAAACATTCAGATTTACCTTGTAGATTTGGGTGACAAGTTCAGGTTGGTCATACAGTACCTTGTATGAAGATGGTACCTTGGATGATGGTGAATATAACCCCACAGATGATGGACCTTCCAGGGCTGACCAATTTGAGTATGTAATGTATTGGAAAGTGTACAGGATTGAAGGAGACGAAACTTTTACTGAAGCACCAACATGTTTCTCTGCCTACGTGTCCTATGAGGGCCTGCTCATGAGGTTGCAGGGTGATGCCAACAATCTGCATGGATTTGAAGTGGATTCCAGAGTTTATCTGCTGACCAAGAAACTGACCTTCTAAACCACCTGGGAAGCCAACTTTGCTGCTGAGTCACTCAGATCATGGACATTTGTTCAAGTCTGAGTTGCAGTTGCTGTTGTCCTGTTCAGGAGGGGCTGGCTCTGTGTCCACTGTGGTGCTTCTCTACCTAGTCTGGACTCAATGAGAAACTGACTTTCCTGTGAAAGACACAGTGGGAGAGTTTAAAATGAACCAGAAGTTGTTTTATTGTGTATGATTTTGTAAAATTAAACTTTACTCTTTTCAGAAATAAGTAAGTAAATAAGTAAATAAATAAATAAATAATTTTACACTGTAAAAAAAAAAAAGGAAAAGGAAGGCTTTATTGAAGAGTAATCTTTTGAGTTAGGTCTTGAGGTCCTTGGTTTATATTTTTTCTTATTAAGATAGGGCGACAGAGATTCTAAGAAACAGTATTAGTAAAGACCCAACTTATTGGTAGCAATGGAAAGTAGTTACTGGAGCATAGGTTAGAGACTGAGTATTGGATAAAACTGAGGATGGAAGTAAGTTGGGACCTATTTTGAAGAACTGTAAATCCAATGCTAAAATTATCATTAAATATCCATTATTAATTAGCAGTAATGGTATGATTTTAAGAAGAGAATAGCAAGACCTATTTCCCTTTTTAAAAAGATAACTTTAATTTATGAAAAATGGATTATAAGGTAAAAGGGGGAACCTTAAAGTGTTATCATCTGAATATAAATATGATCACGTTAGATGAGAAAAATTTTAGATAATTGAGTAGAATTCTCTGGAAAGAAATAAGAGTCATTGGAGAGAGCTCTGACAGGTGTTTGTTGCATTTTTCAAGGCGGAGATGATGACAGATTGAAAGGAATTTATAGAATTTCTGCACATGAATTAGGGGTGTGTCAGGGTGGTGAGTCATTAGGGCAAGTCACAAAGAATGACTTTTAAGTTAGGAATGGAAGGTCTGAGTGGATACATGTAATATGAAAGGAAACACTGAAATATGAACAGCTTTTGGGAAGGTGAATATAGTTAATTTTGAAACTCATAAAACTGAGCTACTTGTTAGTTGTCTAGATAAAAGTGGCAAGTAGATGTTTAATTGACTTTAGGACAGATGGAGTTTATGAAACATTATGTCTGGAAACAATCTTAGGGAGTGTGTGTGTGAGTATAAATTACTTTTAAAATTCAGAACATACGACTAGATGAGGCTATCTTGGTAGTACAGAAAAAAATAAAGACTGAGAACCAAACCTCAACTCATCAAATTTTATTTCATATATATATTAGAGGCCCGGTGCATCCGGTGCATGAAATTCGTGCATGGGGGTAGGGGGTTTGTCCTTCAGCCCAGCCTGCACCCTCTCCAATCTGGGACTCCTTGAGGGATGTCCAACTGCCCATTCAGGCCCAATCCCAATGGAATCAGGCCTAAATGGGCGGTTGGACATCCCTCTCACAATCCAGGACTGTTGGCTCCAAACCTTGCCTCTGCCTGATTGCCCCTAACCACTTCTGCCTGCTAGCCTGATCACCCACTAACCACTCCCCTGCCAGCCTGATCCATACCTAACTGTTCCCTGGTGGGCTGATTGCCAGAAACTGCCCTCCCCTGCCGGCCTGGTCTCCCCCAATTGCCCTCCTCTGCTGGCCCTGTTACCCCCAACTGCCTTCCCTGCAGGCCTGATCACCCACAACTGCCCTCCCCTGCAAGCCTGGGTCCCCCGCAACTGCCCTCCCTTGCTGGCCTGGTCACTCTTAATTGCTCTCCTCTGCCAGCCTGGTCACCCCCCAACTGCCCTCCTCTGCTGGCCAGGTCACCCCTAACTGCCCTCCCCTGCAGGCCATCTTGTGTCCACATGGGGGCAGCCATCTTGTGTCTTGGAATGATAGTCAATTTGCATATTACTCTTTTATTAGATTTGTGTATCCTTACTTGAGGATATGTTTTTATTGATTTGAGAGAGAAAGAGAAATATCAATGGGAGAAAGAAATATTGATGGTTTGTTTCCTTTATGCGTCTCCACATGGGATCAAACTCACAACCTGTGTAAGTGCCTTGACCAGGAATTGAACCTGCAAGCTTTTGGTGTACTGGACAACACTCCCACCAACTGAACTACCTGGCCAGGGTAGGTCATTGGTTTTTAGATTTTAGAGGCTAGGTAATGGTAAAACATTAATAAAAGGAACAGATATGTTGGTGAGGTGTATAGAAGCTAAGAAAACAAAGCATATGATGAAAACAATGGCCAATGTTTTCAGATGCTGACAGTTTGGGTGAGAAAATTTAGCAAAATGGAGATAATTATAAACTTAAAAATATTCTGTAGAGATTTATAATAAAGACTGGATTGGTATATATTGCTAGAGAAATGAGAGAGTGGAAGTTGTGAATGTAGGTAACATTTTCCAGATGTTTAGATAAGACTGGGAACAGAAAAATCAGAGAGTAACTAGACCATACTGTTGGGTCTTTATAGTGGCAATCCATAATATGCTTCTCACATAAATTCAAAATAATTTAGAGGTAGAAACAGGAGCCAAATACATGGAATAATAATTATGAAACATGGTATTATTGGTTTTTGGTTGGAGGATGTGGGTAAAGTATGCTTCCAAATGGAATTGCTAAAATGCTCTGCCCCATTTCATCCACAAAAGATTAAACTTTGAAACAGAGCTCTTGAGGAAAAGTCGTATATCCTCTATAGACACCCTTATCCAAACTGTTACTTGATTCCAATAGAGGGTATGTGGGATCGTTGGTCTGCTTAGTCAGTAATGGTTTAGATCGACCCAATCAGGAAACCAGAGCAAAGACAAGCTACCAAAAATATGACTCATATTGAATATTTATGCCTCATCCATACACAGCACTGAATTCTTTTACCTACTGGTTACAAATTTGGGTCATCCAGAGTTTAGTTATCCTCCTTGGAAAAAAATAACATAAGTCTATCCTGGTTATCCTACTCTTAGGTTCCCAAAGGGATCCGTGTAGAATCTTCCCTGAGAAAGAAAATAGAACATTGATTTATTATCAATCCCACTCTGTATCCAAAGCAGACAATTTACTTCCTGTCCTGTTACCCATATAAATACCTCCAACCATGCTCTTCAGTTAGCTTGACCATTGTCTCCAATGATATTAAGTGACATTAGCTATGTAATGTCAGCAATATACAGATACCCTCCATTTGAGTAGCTCCTTTATTATTTTGAAGGAGGGAAAATGCGTTTCTCTGTCCTACTCTACCATTGTCTCCCATTCATTTTCTAGACACTCCTTATTTTCTAGCCCAATCAATGTAAAGTCAATAGGGACAAGACTGTAGTCCCCAAAAAGCCAGGGTTATGGACCTATCTCAGAAAGAAAGACTGTATACAGGAGGAATGATGAGCAGTCTCCACAAAGGAAAAGTGTTATGGATTTGGGACAAGTGGCATTTAGGTGAAATCTAAATGAAGCAAGGATTTGATAGGCTGAAAACAACCCTGGACTTTGTGTAAAGGGATTGCCACTATGAGGTCTGAATTGGAAAGTGGACCCAGAACCCTGTTTCCATGGAAACTACAAAAATTGATGCTGCTGCTCTGTTTCAAAATGACTTACATACGTAGGTAGTTGCAGCATGTTTTATTCTTAGTGATATGCTAGCAAACCACAAAGTCTGGTGGTATGATTTTCAGATGACAAAGTTTTTTAGTGATTAAGTGGTCAGTAGTCACTAGAGAAAAGGGTTGTTTTGATGCTTTAAAGCAGCAGCATATCCTCAGTGATAAATCATTTCATTTTGGAACTGATCTTTCTGATTACCTATCCTAATGAATAGGAGGGACGATTTTAACTGTCTCAGTATGTGCCAATTTTAATTTTCTTGCTACTAATTTTTACATGTCATGATCTCTTTATTTGCCATTTTCTCAGGCTGCAATGGGCTTGCCTTATATATTCACATTTGTCACTCCTCCACCCCTAATTTCCCCAAAGTCATTGTCAGTGCAACTTGCTCATCCTATCTAAAATTTAAACGTTTTCTCCTGAAACTTATCTCCTCCGCATTACTTTTTTTCTTAGGCCCTTTCACTATTTGTTCACTTACTGCAGGAAGCATCCTGTAAAATGACCCCCAATGAGCCTCACCTCATGCCCATGTGTAATCTTCTGTCCTTTAAGGGTGAGCAGTACTTACTGACTCACTTCTAACAACTACAATATGACAAGCGATGAGATGCCATTTCTGAAATTAAGTCTCAGAAAGATGGTGGCTCCTCAATCACATGAAGTGGATGCTCTTGGTACACTCCTTTGTGGGCTGAGTGCAAAGTCTTGGTGTAGTTAAGCCTTAATTGCTGTTGATACACTGGGAAGAATTGACCTCCAGGCCAATTAGCTGTGAGCACTCGCTGTGTCTATAATGGAAGAACTGCTGCGCTGAAGACACGCTTATGGAGCAGGACTTGTTTCAGTGGGACTTCGGTGCTCACTGAGTCTGCCTCTTGAATGTGTCACTTATGGATGTGAGGAGTTGAAATCTGGTGTCTCACACTGACCACTAGGTACACTGGCTTCTGGATCTCCAATGGGGTGCAGGTCAACTACTGTCTGAGGCCACACAGCAGGAGCTACAGTGAGAGATACAGTTTTCTCCTCTTTGCTTGGGATTTGGAGGTTTTGGAGCTGTCTGACCTGGGCTGCAAGTTTGCTAGGTTAAGCTGGGATAGGGCAGGCCTTTCCTATGCTAAATCCGCTGCTTGGAGCTTGGGTGGGTTTGTAGGTTGTACAGGGCGGGGTCTCAGGGTGTCACTAGGCTAGAGCCTAGCAAACAGCAATGGCGGCTAGTTAGCTGGCTCTGCGTCCCCGACGGCATCCCCGAGTCCCGTGCCCCAGTGCAGTAAATAATTATTCCTGCGCGCAGCTCTGCAAGCAAGCCCCCCTCACTGGCAGACAGTCCAGCTTCTCCCCGTAGGAGTTTGGGTCCCCCGTGTCTCCCCAGAGACTGGATTTCAGAGTAATTGGGGCTTGTCTCCCTTCGGGTTGAAAAAAGCAATGCCTGCCGCCAGCCCGGATCACGCACCTCCATACCTCAGCTTTTCAGCGCTCGTGCATGTCTCAATGCTCTTTTCTCTTTCCTTCTCATTGTAGAACTTCCACTCAGCCAGCTTTCCTGTGGTTCTGGGTGATAGACGTTTTGTCTTTTAGTTGTAGTTTTGAAATTGTTGTGCGAGGCAGCAGTTTAGGTGTTTACCTACGCTGCCATCTTGGATTCTCCTCATGTGATTGAGGAGGCTGAGCTACTGCCCCCTATAGATCACCTACCACACAAAGCTACTCCATCAACACAGAGAAGCAGCCAAAATGTGGAGACAAAGAAACATGTCACGAATGAAAGAAACGGAGGAAAGCAAACTACTGGATGACATAGAGTTCAGAACCACATTTATAAGGTTACTCAAGAATCTTCTTAAAACTGCTGAGAAACTTGGTGAGACCTTTAAGGATATTAATGAGAATGCCAAAAAAATTGAAAAGGATCAGTCAGAAATGAAGCATACACTGTCTAAAATAAATAATATACAGAAACTCAACTGTAGATCAACGTACCCCAAGAATCAAACCAAAGATCTGAAATATGTGGAAACAAAAAACATCCAACCAGAAAAACAAAAAGAAAAAAGAATCCAAAAATATGAAGATAGTGTAAGGAGCCTCTGGGACAACTTTAAGCGAACCAACATCCGAATTTTTGTGGTGCCAGAAGAAAAGAGAGAGCAAAATATTGAAAACCTATTAGAAGAAATCATGACAGAAAACTTTCCCTACCTAGTGAAAGAAATAGACTTACAAGTTCAGGAAGCGCACAGAACCCCATACAAGAGGAATCCAAAGAGGACCACACCAAAACACATCATAATTAAAATGCCAAGGGCAAAAGACAAAGAGAGAATATTAAAAGCAGCAAGAGAAAAACAGTTAGTTACCTACAAGGGAGTACCCATACAACTGTCAGCTGATTTCTCAACAGAAACTATGCAGGCCAGAAGGGAGTGGCAAGAAATATTCAAAGTGATGAACAGCAAGAACCTACAACCAAGATTACTCTACCCAGCAAAGCTATCATTCAGAGTTGAAGGTCAGATAAAGAGCTTCACAGACAAGAAAAAGCTAAAGGAGTTTATCACCACCAAACCAGGATTACATGAAATGCTGAAGGGTATTCTTTAAGAAGAGGAAGAAGAAGAAAAAGGTAAAGATAAAAATTATGAACAACAAAATGACATCAAATACATACCTACCAACAAGTGAATCTAAAAATCAAGTGAATAAAAAATATGATGAACAGAATGGACTGATGAATATAATAGCATCAGGGACATAGAAAGGGAGTGGACTGACAATTCTCAGGGGAAGCAGGTGTGAAGGGTGCGGGAAGAGATTGGACAAAAATCTTACTCCTATGGATGAAGACAGTGGCGGGGGGTAAGGGCATGGGGTGGGGTGGCGAATCAGGTGGAGGGGAGGTATGGGGAAAAAAAAAATAGGAACACCTGTAATAATCTGAACAATAAAGATTTATTAAAAAAAAAAAAGAAGAAAGATGGTGGCTTCCACCTCTCACTTTTGGAAAAGCAAGCTGCTGTTTTGTGAGTGAACCTAGGGCAGTGGTCGGCAAACCGCGGCTTGCGAGCCACATGCAGCTCGCGAGCCGCGGTTTGCCGACCGCTGTCATATACTACCCTTTACCTCTTTGCACACAATATGCCACAATTGCCTAATCCTCACAGCTTCCAACTACACGGTAACATTTAGTCTAGTCTAGTGGTTTGCCAACCACTGCCCTAGGGCAAGGAATGATGCCTCCAGCCAAGAGCCAATAGTCATGTGAGGGAGTCATGTTAGTGGAACTCTTGGTTCTTGTGACAGCAGCTATGAATGCCAGGTAGATAGCACCTTATGAGAGACCCTGAGGTGGAAACACCTTAAATATCTGCACCTGGACTTGAAACCTACAGAAATTGTGGAATAATAAATATTTTAAGTTGCTTTTGGCATAATTGAGTATGACACTAGATAACCGTTATACTTATTTAGCTTGATTATTATTTTACCAGCCAGAGAGGCAGTGATTTGATGTTTCTGTGTGCTTTTTTTTTTTTTTCTCACCGTTTCACCTTAGTGCTTAGAATTAAGAATGGCACTATAGTTGCATATTAATATGTAAGGTGTCTAAAATGTGTACCCTGATAAAAAATAGAATATGTAATCTTTTTTGAAAATATTCTGTCTGCACAAATTCTGAATTCAATAAATTCATGAATCTCTATAATGTTACACAGTAGAAATACACATTAGACAGCAAAACTCTTTACCATTCTTGTAAAGGCTCTACAGTTCATGAAATTACTCCCTGTATATATTATAGGTTGATTGGTGGGTATAAATGGCTAACTAGGCAGAGAAAATATTGCAAAAGTTTTTTAAGACATCTGTATAAGTTGATGACTAGAATGCTATGTGAGTCTTACGATTAAGTAATAAAATAATTTATTAAAGATAAGTTAATACATAATTAAAGCAATATTATCTTACTGTTTGCTAAGCTCTGTTTTAATAGCATACATTATCATTGGCTAAAAGGCTGCCACCCTACCCAACAAACACACATGGGCTTGTTAACTTACTGAAGTTAACAAAAAAACAAAAAAAAGAATGATGAAGGGAGCATAGGTGTGGCTGGAGTGGAGAACAAAAAGGATGGCTGCAGCAAATAATGCTTAAAAGATAAACTGATTATATTCTCAAGGACCTTGTAAAGGCCAATCTTAGGAACTTTATCCTCTGGGCAAAGAAAAGACATTAGAGAGTTATATTTCAATGAGTGAAATGACTATTCCATTTCTAGGAAGGTAACCAAAGACAACATTACTCATGATTGAGAGGAGAAACATTAGGAATATCCTGGAAAAGATAAAGGGATTAACTTTAAGCACTCATAATAATGATCAAAGATATAAAGGAGTAGATTGCCAAAACATTTCAGGGATAAAAATCCTCATTTTTTAAAAAAATCAGTGGATTTATTATAAAATAATATGAGAGCGAGGAACAGATAATGATTTGGACTTATGTCCTTGGGATGACAAGTCTAGTTACAGTTTCTGTTTCAATGGAACATCACGATTTATAAAACATTTTTATTTATACTGCTTTCTATTATTTCAGCAACCTTGTGATAAATCAATGTGTATTGAATAACAAATAGGGTTTACACATTGCTAAAAAGACTCTGACCACTACTAAATCATTTCTTTGTGAGATGTTATACACAGTCACCTTCTTTTCCTTATGAAGTAGATGTTGACTTGTGTTCCCCTCTTCAAACATACTTATATATACCTATATTGTCTTTGATTCTCCCCATAATACTAGATCAATGGGCTTATACAAAGAGCTTATTTAATGGGCATGTGTGTAGTAGGTGATGTCTGTGTGTCTCTGAAAAAATAGTTAGCTAGTACTTCTCCAACTTGAAGCATATAAATCATCTGTGGATTCTGATAAAATGTAGCTTCAGATTAAGTGGTTCTCAGATGGGGCCTGAAATTCTGCATGTCTAACAAGCTCCCCATGATGTCAATGCCTTTGGTACATGAACACATTTGGTTAGAAATGATTTCGACTAGAACCAGATGCATGTCTGTACACACACACACACACACACACACACACACACACACACACCAAATTACATTTGCTAAAAAAAAGCAGGTGTGTCTTCTGAGACAATTACAATGTATTTGATTTCAATTTTAAAGTCCTAGTCATTTCTCACAGGTTTCTAGGTGGATATAGTTGCTGCCAATCATATACATCTCCTTTCGGTAATATAACTGCATTGCACTTATGTCTCTGTTGGCAGCATCCCCCTGAAGGTTTTTAAACATGTTAGTGGTCTTTTTCAAGAACAGATATTATGAAGCACCACAGCCTTGCTGCTTGTTTATTAGTAGTTCTTTTACGGACAACTTGGAAGCATGCCTCTTCACTTTGCAACTATTTTAAAATTAAAATTACTTTCAACGCATTTTAAATATTTTTCTGGCGATAACATCTGTTTGGAAGCAGAATCATTAATTCCTTTCACAGGTCTTTTTTTTTTTATGATTCCATAACCTTATGGATTTCCTTAATAGTCCAAAATTCTACACATAATCGAAGTGTGCACACTGGACAAGTCAGTGCATTGTTTTAAGTAAGTATCTGCACTGAATAATGTGTATTTTCCAGGATTCCTGTTGCCACTCATGTGAATGGGCCACATTTTGCTAATGTTACCAGCACACATGCCATTTTTGAGGGTCCTTTTATTATAGATTGCCCTAATGTTCACATTTTTGGTTTATGTCTTATTGGACATAGATTTTGTTCCAATGGCATCTTTCTAAGAAGGCACTTCTCACTCTTGGTGGTGGCTTCTACTGCTGCTGCTATTAAATTCTTCATGGACTCTGTACTGTGCCCTCCAATTCTCTTCTTGGGATCTGGAATATGTAATCTTAATACATCATATTTATCTAGTACGTATAAGGGTCACTTGTCTGGTCACATAAGGGTTTATTTTCCAAAGAAGATTCATTTAGCGATAGCCGCATGCGTGCATGCACACACGCACACACACACAAGAGTAGCCTGCAAATGTTTGTGTCCTTTTGACATACATGACCCACATTAAAAATGATAGATAATGCTTTGTGTTTTATCTGAATGAAGAACCAAATATTGTAAGAGTTCATCAGCTCTACCTTGAATCTTTTCCTCAATTTTTCAAGGCTATTTAAAAGAAGAAGCTTTAAACAGATTTTGTGTCTCAGTTGGCTGAGATATAACAGTAATTTAATAATTAGACAGTAATGATGAACCACAGACAAGTTGCATTTGTTAATGAATTTTTGCTCAACTATATCTACCAATTATCAAATAAAGTGGTTTTATAAGTTGATGTGTACTATAAAAATAGCATACATTCAAAAAATTACAATAACTTTTTTCCATTCAAGTTCTGGTCCCTCTCATTGTCCTCATTAATCAGGTGTCTGTATGTATACTGGATAATATCTAGGAGCTCTACTCTATTGATTCAGTCAATTTTACTATCTGTTCCAACATATATACTGTCTTAACAACTTAAGCTTTATTACAATATTAATAAATGTTGGGACAATCCCCCATCTTTATTTTTCTTCTTAAGTAGAGTACTTTTGTATTCTTGGGTACAATTTCTTCAGAAAGGGCTTTTTGACCCCTTCCCACAAAAGTGTGAATGACAAAAATGAACCTAGAGATCAGGTAGAAAGGAAAAATCTTTAAAATATTGGGTTTATCCTTACATAAAGTTCTTGTATGTATTAAACTGTATGTTTTGTTTGTATACCTGGTATTACTTTTAAAAAGTATTTTGCATTTTGTATCAATAGTAAATACAATTGTAAATGACAAAATATCCTTCATAAAAAGAAATATTTAATTTTAATGTACCTAATTTTATCCATTCTTGCATTGTCATTTGTTCTATAAAAATTTTACCCAAGAAGTATATTTTTCCCCAAATAAAGTTTTTCTTAATTTTCCTTTATGAACTTTATAGGTTAACCTTCAGAAATAAATATTCAATCTATCTAGTGTTTGTTTTGTATGTCATGTTCCATTAAATTCCTTGTTCTCTATCTGAAAGTGAGTTTTCCTGATGTAATCTACTTAATCTCTTTATCTTTCCGCAATGATTTATTGTAACACTTTATCGTATATTAAATGCTGACTTTGCATGGTCTGTTTCAAGCTTTCTACTCTTCCAGTTGGTTTATCTGTGTGTTCTCTGTCATGCCAAAATTAAAAACATATAACTTATACTGTACTATGCCTTACTGTTATATTATTTTTAAAAGTTGATCAGGTTTTTTTTGTGTGTGTGTGCATGCTTATATTTCTTATAAATTTTAGAGCATTTTTTAGGTTTATCAAAAATAAAATAAAAACCTGGAATGGAGATTGCATGGAACTTATATACATCTTAAATGGAATGGGCCCAGTCTGATGTGGCTCATTTGGTTGGAGTGTCATCTGAGAACAAAAGAGTCTGGGTTTCAATTTCTAGTCAGATCACATACCCAGGTTGTGGGTTCAACCTCCCATTGAGATGTATAGGAAAGGCAAACAAACGGTGTTTCACTCTCACCTTCATGTTTCTGTCTCTTCCTTTCCATCTTCCTCTTCTCTCTTTAGAATCAATGAAAAACATATCCTCAGGTGAATATTAAAAAAATGTGCTGGGAAAATTTTTAATACTAAAATCGATTACCTAGACTATACAAATTATGTCTTCAAATTAACAACAAAGTTTTCAAAACTATATGTGGGTTCACTGGGTAAAGAATGTGGGTAAAGAACTGTGTATGTGCCATTTACAAAGTAAGAAACAAGAGTCAATAAGTATCTAAAAAGAATGCTCAAAATCATTGGCATTTAAAAATGCAATTAAAGCAACACTGGAATATCATTTTATACCTCGATTATTGTCTAATTAGAATACTTTATAATTTGCAGTGTCAATGGGAATATGTGAAGTTGTAAAATCCCCTTGTCTGTATGAATATCTTTGAAACTCTCCCAGAAATCCAAATGCAATATTTTATGCTCAGCAGAAAATAAGTACTTTTTGTGTTACAAAATGACAGATAATCATGCTCAAGAAAAATCACATCATACGAAAACATGTTGACTCAAACAGTAACACCACTTTTAATTTATCTTGCTCAATAAAGGAAAGGCATGCAGATCTCTTGGAATTCTAGAAACCAATATTAAGATGAATTACTAATACATGCCTTACACTGATAAAAAAGGTAGACATAAACTAATTTTTATTAATACAAACAATTTGGGGCAAATTCACTACTCATAAATAGTAGGTATGAAATATTTTCCTTTTTAAATTATCTTTATTGTTGAAAGTATTACAGATATCCCCTTTGTTTTGTTTTTTATTTTCCTTCCATTGGATCACTCCCACTAAAATCCACCCCTCCCAAGCTCTCACCACACATTGTCTGTGTCCATGGGCTATGCATATATACATATAAATTCCCCTGTCATTCTCTTCCTCCTCACCCTCCATATACCCATCTCCCTCTAAAATTTATTAGTTTGTTCTGGATCTATTTTGTTCATCAGATTATTTGTTCATTGGAGTCCACATATGAATGAGATCATGTGATATTTATCTTTCTTTGACTGACTTATTTCACTTAGCATGATACTCTCCAGATTCATCCAGATTGTTGCAAACGGTAAGAGTCCCTTCTGCTTTACCGCCAAGTAGCATTCCATTGTGTAAATGTACCACAGCTTTTTTATCTACTCATTTGCTGATGGGCACTTGGGCTGTTTCCAAAGCTTAGCTATGGTGAATTGTGCTGCTGTGAACATAGGGGTGCATACATTCTTTCTGATTGGTGTTTCAGGTTTCTTAGGATATATTCCCAGAAGTGGGATCACTGGGTCAAATGGGAGTTCCATTTTTAGGTTTTTGAGGAAACTCGATACTGTTCTCCACAGTGGCTGCCACAGTCTGCATTCTCATCAGCAGTTTACTAGGGTTCCCTTTTCTCAACATCCTGGCCAACACTCATCATTTGTTGGTTTGTTGATGATAGCCATTCTGACAGGTGTGAAGTGATACCTCATTGTCCTTTTAATTTGCATCTCTCGGATGATTAGTGACTTTGAGCATGTTTCATGTCTCTTGGCCTTCTGTATGTCCACTTTGGAAAAGTGTCTATTTAGACACTTTGCCCATTTTTAAAAATTGAATTGATTTGTCTTCCTTTTGTTAACTTGTGTGATTTCCTTATATGTTTTGGAAATTAACCCCTTATCAGATGTATCATTGACAAATGTGCTCTCCTATGCAGTGGGCTGTTTTCACTTTGTTGATGGTTTCTTTTGCTGTGCAGAAGCTTTTTATTTTTATGTAGTCTCATTTGTTTATTTTTCTCCTTAGTTTCTGTTGCCCTCTGAGTTTTATCTGTAAACATATTGCTATGAGAGTTGTCTGAGATTTTGATGCCTATGGAGTATTCTAAAATTTTTATGGTTTTATAACTTATACTTATGTCTTTTATCCATTTTTAGTTTATTCTTACATATGTTGTAGGTTGGCCTGGTTTCATTTTTTTCCATGTACCTGTCCATTTTGCCCAACACCATGTAATGAAGAGATTGTCTTACTCCATTGTATGCTCTTGCCTCTTTTGTCAAATAATAATTGACCATAATGGCTTGGGTGAATTTCAATGTCTATGTTCTGTTCCACTGATCTAAATGCCTGTTCTTGTGCTAGTATCAAGTTGTTTTGATTACAGTGGCTTTATAGTATAACTTGATATCTAGTATTGTAATTCCTCCAACTTTGTTCTTCTTTCTCAAGATTGGAGTGGCTATTTGGGGTCTTTTTTGGTTCCATATAAAATTTTTGGAGTATCTGTTCTAGATCTGTGAAATATATGATTGGTATTTTAATAGGGGTTGCATTAAATCTGTAGATTGCCTTGGGTAGTATGGACATTTTAATGATGTTGATTCTACCATTTCATGAACATAGTATATTCTTCCATTTGTTTATATCTTTCTCTGTCTCTTTTTTCAATGTCCTGTACTTTTCCAAGTACAGGTCTTTTACCTCCTTGGTTAAGGTTATTATTAATTAAATATCTTAATTTTTTTGTTGCAATGGTAAGTGGGATTGTTTGTTTAGTTTATCTTTAGGAGACTTCATTACTGGTGTATAAAAATGCCATCCATTTCCGGGTGTTAATTTTATATCTGCTATATTGCCAAATTCATTTATTAAACCTAGTTGTTGTTTTTTGGTGGATTCTATAGGGTTTTCTATGTACAGTATCATGTCAACTGTAAATAATCAGAGTTTTGCTTCCTCCTTTCCAATTTGGATGCCTTTTATTTCTTCTTCTTGTCTGATCACTGTGGCTAGGCCTTCCAGTGCTATGTTGAGTAAGAGTGGTGAAAGCAGATATGCTGGTATTGTTCCTGTTCTTAGGGGAAATGTTTTAGCTTTTGCCCATTGAGTATAATGTTGGCTGCAGGTTTTTCTTTATTATGTTGAAGTATGATCCCACTATTCCCACTTTGCTGAGAGTTTTTACCAAAAATGGGTGTTGGATTTCATCAAAGGCTTTTTTCTGCATCTATTGATATGATAATGTGATTTTTGTCTTTCAATATGTTTACTAGTAGTACTGGTTAATAATGCAGATTTTGTAATTAAAAAAGCACTGTAATTTCAAGAGAAATATCAAAATTGCTTTAGTAAAAGTAATGTCCATTTCTAGCTACACATTTCCCCCATATTTCAGGTAATTTGGGGATACTGTCACAATAGAACTTTTCTTGTTTTGAGGCAAACCATTCAGAGACCCAGTTTTCCACTTCTTCATATGTTTTGAAGTGCTGCTCAGAAAGTGCGTGTGTGTACCATTGATTGGAATGACATAAAAGATCAACAAATCCAAGAGCTGGTTCTTTGAAAAGATAAACAAAACTGATGAACCTTCAGCCAGACTCATCAAAAAAGAGAGATGACCCAAATAAATAGAAGAGGCAAAGTAACAAATGAACTCACAGAAATACAAAGGCTCAGAAAAAAATACTATGGAAAAATATTCCAACAAGCTGGACAACCTGAATGAAATGGACATATTCCTAGAAAAATACATTCTGCAATATTTTCTATAAGCATTGAGGAAAACTAAACACAAGTAAAATACAGATTTACATCTCTTAGCTATGGTGCTATTTTTATTTTCTGGGCTCTGATTTAAATTTTCTATTTAATCAAAACTAATTTTATACTTTTTCAGTACATTATTTCTGTATCTGCAGCATCAAAAACGTCAATTCCCTTATCTAAAAGCAACAAAAAAAATTTTTCTTCATGATAGACACTCATGTCATTATGTAGTGTGTCATAGTAGCAAAGAAATGAATATTGAATCAAAGTACAGATCAGGGTGACCTAGACTACAGGAAAAAGTGGACATGACAAGAGGATGACAACTCAGAGTCAAAAGGAGCTCTATAAAAATCAAAGCAATAATGAATTTCACTAGACACAACGAGCTCCTATTATCAGTAGACGAATTGAAATCTCTTTTTTTCTTTGAGGGGTGAGAGTAGAAAATGAAAATGACAAGAGACAAGTGAAACAGGTAGAATAGAAAAAAGTATTTCTTTGTAGACACTTTCTTGTTAGGAATTCCATTTCATTTCAATGAACTTTTCATATGGTTTCACTGATACACTTGTTCTTCCAAAATTCTGTCCATTTACAATAACTGCCAAATATAAAAATAATATTTACAATAATTGTTTTCTGCTAGTTTATACAATTATTTTAAAGATAGTATTTGTTATTTCTCAAGCTAACTGAATTATTTAGGTCAGACACATGGTATTATTAGTAAACCTATACTGTACTTTAAACAGTTAAATTTGAAAGATCTTATAAACAAATAAATAAAAGATCTGAAGAAAAACCTAGTTATTCTTAATCCAAATGCTGTGTTTCTGCCGTGATCACATTTCTATTATATTATCATTGAATTTGTAGTAGTTTAGCTAATTCAACAGATATAAATGAATCTTAATTAGATTTGCATTTTTAGGTAAGAGAACAGTAAAGGATTATCATGCTAAATCTGGCACTTTCTGATGGTGTTAATGATGTTCTCTGAAGCAGTTCAAAATGCAATCATTTGTGTTTACTACATATATTTTAATGTTTGTATTCTTTAGACATAACAGTTCTAGAATTATCATATTTGTGAGGCAAAAATTAAAAGATAGCAACATGTTAAATTTAATTTTTGTGAATACAGAAGTAAAAGATATTTTGGCTCTAGTAGTCTGAGTAAGAAAAATGAAATTAGTGAGGGGACAGTTTTAGTAAAATGGCAAGAAATTAATAAATATATTTTGAGCAAACCGGCAGAATAAACTGCAAAACAATTTGGCTATAAACAAGAAATTTATTTGGGGGAATGACCTGGTGAGTTAAAAAACAGAAAAGGAAAAAAGAGGAGGAAGGGAAATCACACTGGCAGAAAGAAAAAGGAAAGAAAAACACCAAATGACAAAAGATGAGAAACAGTGCAGGAAGGTAAAAAGATCTGATAAGGGAACTAATCTTTCTTCACTGCAATCTGAATGACCAGCCTCTGTGATGACTGGAGGCAAATTGTTGAGGATGTTCAGTGCTTAATTATGGGCAGCATCAAATCCACCAAAGGAACTATTTCTCCCTCTTCTCTTTCCTTCAGTGACATACTTCAATACCCACAGACTAAGACATTTCTCTTTTTATTAATGCCGCATGTCCTTCTGTTACTGGTGGATTGCACAGGTGGAATTTCTCCTTCACTAGTGGGAGTGGCGTTCTTGGGGAGCAGCTGGAATAAGCATTTCCAGAGGACTACATGGGAGGAAGAGATGTGGTAGACAAGCTTATTTTTGTGAAATTATATTCCTCAGTTTCCAAAGTCCCATTTCCCTTAAACCAGTCCTGGATAAGGTGCAGCTGGGTCTTTAGTAGAGCTAGAAGCAAAACTAGAGTCCAAAGTTTCCATCCCATGGTGGAGCTGAGTCCAGCAGAGCTTTAAACAGGAATTTTAGGGGTAAAATAGGACAGGTATTGGGTTGTTGTGTGTTCATTTTCATTAGTTTTCAGGAAGTTTTTGATTTTTCTTGATCTCATTGGTAACACATTCATTATTTAATATACTATTTAGCCCCCATGTGTTTGAATGTTTTTAGGTGTTTTTACTGTAGTAGATTTCTAATTTCATTCCACTGTGATCTGAGAAGATGGTTGACATGATCTTCCCTCCAGGCAAAGCTACCTGTGCAGCTAATGTCTGCCTGAGGAAGATGGCCTCGCAGTGTGAGAGAATGACTCAGCACAGGAAAACAGGGTGTCTGCCTTCTGAGTTCTAACCCCAGAGCCCCCAGTCCTGGCTTCTGCTCACTCAGCTCCTGTCCACTCAGCCCTTCCTCTGCTAGTGCACAAGATGGGTGGCTCCACAGGGAATTTTGTGAAGAGGGTGCCTGAATTTCCAGCTGTCTCTGCCTAGCGGACAGCAACGCTGCTGCTTTGCACAGCTAGATGTTATGTGGGAACCCTTCTCTGTTCTAGTGCTCTCTGCTGGGGGGCCCAGCTTGGGGATTAGACCTCAGAGTTCTCAGTGGCAACCCCCCGTGGCTGAGATATCTCTTCTGACTTGAGTTGCTGTCTGTCAGAGCCCAGCCTGCCTATCATGCCTTCTCCCCTCCTACCAGTCTCTATGCAGTCTCCACTTTTGGTCCTCATTTATCAGGGTTCTCTCCAGCAAGACTTCTGTTGATTATTCAGGAAGTTCTTCTGTATTTTAGTTGTAATTCCAGTTGGGTGTTGGGAACATGTTTGTGCAGCATCCACTTACTCTGCTGCCATTTTTAATCTCTATATTTCTTACTTAATATGGAGCTGTTGCATATTGATTCAAAGAACCATAGGAGTGGCTGGGTAATGCATTTTTATTAGAAATGTATAGAATGAATTCAATCACCATTTTTTCATTAACTCTATGTTTGTATTTATATTTGTTACTGAAGCATCCATCTTATACAATACTGCTGTTTGAAATATTAACCCTGCTAGTTGGCTTCTGTAAATTCTTGCTTGCTAAGACTACTCCCACTTCAGAGAGGCCATTGAACCTTCCCCAGACAAGGTTATCAGTGCTGGCCAGGCTTCTGGTTGAGGTCTCAAGGCCCCGGCAAATACAGGCTCTTTGGGAACTTGTAAAAGAGGCTGGAAACACCCCATATTTGGGAGACAAAGAAGGTGGGAACATATAAATAGGGAAGGTTCCTGCATGTTGGGGCCCAGAATTTGAGAGACATTTTTCCTCTGGACCTGCGCGTAATAAATGTAACTCCATCTCTCTAAGTATTGCTTTGTTCTTCTTCGGTTTTCTGTAACATTATTATTATCATATCTGGTTTTTAATTTTAAGACACAAAAACATATTGTATTCTGAAACTCCCTCATAGACATTCTCAAATTCCTACTTTATCAGTAATTCCACATAGTTGTTTGAAGTAAAAAAAAAAAAAAAAGATTTCTCTAAATTCAATATATTCTATTTTCTCTTTAATCATAATGAACAATTTTTTTAAAAAAGGACAAACACACATCCATAACAACAATGACGTCAACCAAGACACCAAACCCCATGTGACTGAGAAAGTATACTCCTGATATATTGGTGCTTTACATCACTTTAAGATGTCAGGCTTGTGCCACCCAAACCCAGAAGCATAAAGATGAGTAAAGAATTTTAGCAATTCAGAATTCAGGGAGAGAATCCAAGATGGCGGCGTAGGTAAACACCTAAACTGCTGCCTCCTACAACAATTTAAACTGCAACTAAAAGACAAAACATCTATCACCCAGAACCACGGGAAAGCTGTCTGAGTGGAAGTTCTACAACTAGAAGGAAAGAGAAAAGAGCATTGAGACATGCACGAGCGCTGAAAAGCTGAGGTACGGAGGCGCGGGATCTGGGCTGGCAGCAGGCGTTGCTTTTTTCAACCCAAAGGGAGACAAGCCCCCAATTACTCTGAAATACAGTTTCTGGGGAGACGCGGGGGACCCAAACTCCTACGGGGAGAAGTTGGACTGTCTGCCAGAGAGGTGGCTTGCTCGCAGAGCTGCACGCAGGAATAATTGTTTATGGCACTGGGGCACGGACTCGTGGATGCCATTGGAGACTCAGAGCCGGCTAACTAGCAGCCATTGCTGTTTGCCACACCCTAACCTAGTGACACCCTCAGGCCCCGCCCTACAAACCCACCCAAGCTCCAAGCAGCTCAATTAGCATAAGAAAGGCCTGCCCTATCACAGCTTAACCTAGCAAACTTGCAGCCTGGGTCAGACAGCTCCAAAACCTCCAAACCCCAAGCAAAGAGGAGAAAACTGCAGCTCTCACTGTAGCTCCTGCTGAGTGGCCTCAGACAGTAGCTGACCTGCACCCCATTGGAGATCCAGAAGCCAGTGTACCTAGTGGTCAGTGTGAGACACCAGATTTCAACTCCTCACATCCATAAGTGACACATTCAAGAGGCAGACTCAGTGAGCACCAAAGCCTCACTGAAACAAGTCCTGCCCCATAAGCGTATCTTCAGCGCAGCAGTTCTTCCATTATAGACACAGGGAGTGCTCACAGCTAATTGGCCTGGAGGTCAATTCCTCCCAGTGTAACAACAGCAATTAAGGCTTAACTGCACCAAGACTTTGCACTCAGCCCACAAAGGGGTGTACCAAGAGCATCCACATCAGGAGATTGGGGAGGCTGAGCTACTGCCCCCTATAGGTCATCTACCACACAAAACCACTCCATCAACACAGGGAAGCAGCCAAAATGTGGAGACAAAGAAACATGTCACGAATGAAAGAAACGGAGGAAAGCAAACTACTGGATGACATAGAGTTCAGAACCACATGTATAAGGTTACTCAAGAATCTTCTAAAAACCGCTGAGAAACTTGATAACACTTCTGAGGAGCTTAGTGAGACCTTCAAGGACCTTAATGAGAATGCCAAAAAAATGGAAAAGGACCAGTCAGAAATGAAGCATACACTGTCTAAAATAAATATACAGAAACTCAACTGTAGATCAACGTACCCCAAGAATCAAACCAAAGATCTGAAATATGTGGAAACAAAAAACATCCAACCAGAAAAACAAAAAGAAAAAAGAATCCAAAAATATGAAGATAGTGTAAGGAGCCTCTGGGACAACTTCAAGCGAACCAACATCCGAATTTTTGGGGTGCCAGAAGAAGGGAGAGGGCAAAATATTGAAAACCTATTAGAAGAAATAATGACAGAAAACTTTCCCTACCTGGTGAAAGAAATAGACTTACAAGTTCAGGAAGCACACAGAACCCCATACAAGAGGAATCCAAAGAGGACCACACCAAGACACATCATAATTAAAATGCCAAGGGCAAAAGACAAAGAGAGAATATTAAAAGCAGCAAGAGAAAAACAGAAAACAGTTAATTACCTACAAGGGAGTACCCATACGACTGTCAGCTGATTTCTCAACAGAAGCTATGCAGGCCAGAAGAGAGTGGCAAGAAATATTCAAAGTGATGAACAGCAAGAACCTACAACCAAGATTACTCTACCCAGCAAAGCTATCATTCAGAGTTGAAGGTCAGATAAAGAGCTTCACAGACAAGAGAAATCTAAAGGAGTTCATCACCACCAAACCAGGATTACACGAAATGCTGAAGGGTATCCTTTAAGAAGAGGAAGAAGAAGAAAAAGATAAAGACAAAAATTATGAACAACAAAATGACATCAAACACATACCTACCAACAAGTGAGTCTAAAAATCAAGTGAATGAAAAATCTGAAGAACAGAATGGACTGGTGAATATAATAGAATCAGGGACACAGAAAGGGAGTGGACTGACGATTCTCAGGGGAAGCAGGTGTGAGGGGTGCGGGAAGAGATTGGACAAAAATCTTACTCCTATGGATGAAGACAGTGGCGGGGGGTAAGGGCATGGGGTGGGGTGGGGAATCAGGTGGAGGGGAGCTATGGGGGAAAATAAAAGAAGAACACCTGTAATAATCTGAACAATAAAGGTTTATTAAAAAAAAAAAAGAATTCAGTGAGATGCAGAATGGGAGAGACGGGGCTCAACCACTACCCAAATTTTACTTATTATTCATTATCATTGGAATATAATCATTCCATTTCTGGATTTCCTAAATCCCTTCATGGAAATTATTTTGAGAAAAGGCACACATATTTGTTTTTTACCGTACATGTACTAAAATTGGAATGATACAGAGAAGCTTAGCATGGTCCCTGCATAAGAACAACATGTAACTTTTAGTGTTCCATATTTTTAATTAATTATTCCAGAGTTTTTACTGAGGTAATAAATTTGCTTTAAAAATAGTAGTGATGATTGAACAATATTGTGAAGGTAATTAATGCCAGGGAATTTACACTAAAATTATTTAGAACAGCAGATTTTATAATATTTATAGTACATATTTTAAAAATATTAGCAAATAAGCTTACTAAAACAAAATATAGTTACTTTTAGAGGGTCCATTATATTGAATCATTGTTCCAGATTCTCCTTGTTCTTATAAGGGAAAATTGAAAATTAATTAGAAGAATAAGAATACAAAATTATAATTATGATTTATTTCTCATTTTAAAGCTGAACAACAAATACAGCAGTGTTTTGCACATGAAATACATTGAAAAGTAAATAATTAATATGTAATGAAAGCCATGGTAGTGATATTGTTTTAATTAATCTGGTTATTAATTAATTGGATAGGAACAGAGGGAAGGCCAAATATTATAAACATGACCAGTAAAGTCTGGGTGAAAAAGGAAGGTGATTTTCTGTCAGTAATAGCTGGGAGCAGGCCATTGGCCAGAATAGGTGTGGCCACTTGTCCCAGTTATGCCCCAATTAATTGATTATCTGTCTAGATTTAGTGGGACAAGCACAGGTGACCAGGAGTCAGCAATAACGGCCTATCCCCTAGTACTTCAATGTCTAGACAGCTGAGCCTAACCAGAACACATGACACACAAGACAGAATTAGTATGCAATCACACAGGGTTTATTTACCTATTCCTAGTGGGTCCTAGGCTCCAGCAAAGGCTACCCAGCGATGCACACTGAAGGACGGACAACGAAAACAGAGACAGGCAGGCGGCCGCAGTTGGTTCAGGCTCACACAGCAGAGCAATCAGGGGCTTGTCTCTCAGAGCAACATGGAGTCCTCTTCTTGTCGGGCAGGAGACTTCAACTGAAGGCCCTCTCATAGTTATATATGTAAGGTTTGCAACGACGCAGGATACAGCACACAGAGAGTCCAGGCAATTAGAAAGGGGGGTTTAATCTTGCGCTCCCGGGCGAAATTCGCTGGTCCGAGGGTGGGCCAGGGAAGTTAGCGCCAAAAAGGGGGCATAGGCACTTCTTTTATACAGCTGTTTAGTGAGGGGCAGGCGGAGGGCCTGAGAGGTGTGGAATTCGCCTTGGGCAAGGGGTCTAGGAAGGTGCCAGTTATCTCTGTCACCATCTACCTTGCATATGCATGCATCAGCTCTGGATTTCCCCCCTGCCTCGACCTAACATCCCGACCTTTTGGTGATAGGGGGCGCCGAAATCATCCTGGCTACTTCCTGCTGACCAGGGGTGAAGAGGGTGGGGGATGTTAAAGGCCAGGGTCAGGCAGAGGCAGGTCGGAGGGCAGCTGAGTGTAGGGGTGGAGCAGGAGCTGGTTTACAGTCACCCAATACATTTCCACGATGCGAGACATTTGAGGAGGCAGGGAGCTAGGGAAAAAAAGACACAGATGAGAATTAGGGGCCCTATCAGGGGTAGGATCCAGGTAGCTAAAGGGCTTTGGAGCCAGCTGAAAAGAGAGTTGTCCTGGGAGTGTCTTGCATGTAATTCTTCACTCAGCTTAGTCAGAGTCTGCACGTTCTGTTCCACCACTCCGGACTCGTTGATGTAGTAGCAGAATTCTTCTTGAAGGAACATGCAGGTTCCTCCTTTTTCCGCAGTAAGAAGGTCTAGGGCCCATCGGTTCTGCAGCGCTATTTGGGCTACCGATGTTACTTGCTGCTGCAGGGAGGCTAAGGAGGCAGTAGTAGACTCCAAGGCTATCTGGAGTTTGTCATTGAAATCCTGAGCAGAGATTATGCTGTTCCCGAGGGACCCCCAGCTAGGCCTAACGAGGTAGCAATACTTACCCCCAACATGACAGGGAGGAAGGTGGCCCGGTGGGCCTGGGGGTGGGATGAAGGGAGCAACCAGGCAAGCTCCGACTCTCCATACAAGGTTAGTTGGGGAACTACTGTGACCACGAAGCAAGGCCCGGGGTCAGAGGAGTTTATGCAGTTGCTTAAGGTGCCATTGCACCAAAAGAAGGTACCCGGGCTGGCCTTGGTGGGACTGGCTGCAGTGTGGTTTTGGGTACAGTTCCAGGTGACCCATCCCACAGTTACCGGGTTGCTGGTCTGGTAGCATATCTGCGGGGGCAAGGTGGGTTCTGGAGTTTCGGGTTCCCAGAGGGGAATGCCAGCCAGGGGAGTCTGACATTCACCATGTCCTTGGGTTCCTGGAGGAGTCATGAGTGGGACGGCAGCCAGCAAAGGTCTTTGGAGAGAGACACATAGAAAGCAGTGTGAGACATTGGGCAGGGTGCGGGTCTTGTTAAGGAATAGTAGAGTGTGTTGGATAAGTTGGAGCCAAGAAGACAGGACTTCTACCGGGGGGAATCAGGCAGCTTCCCTTTAAGGGAATGTTTGGCCTGTAGGATGCTGTTAGAGACCTGGATTTGGGCCTTCTGGGCCATGACATATTCCCGGGAGATGTAGATGGTCCCTGGAGGGGTCGAGCTTCAACCACTCCCATACAGTTTTCCCATAACGCCCACAACCCATTGCTGGTCCCAGGGGTCCCGGACCCTGATGTAGAAGGTCCCGTCCTTCCAGAAAAAGGGGCCAGACCTGACCTCATTGTAGGCATCATGGGTGACACAGCCTGACCACCGGCAGCCCCCATAGGTGTTGACGTCTTGACTACACCTGTCTGGGTTCCGTTGGTCATAAGCAAAACAAGCATATGGTCGGCCACTGTTGGACACTGACTGGAGGTCAACAGCAATCAGGATCTCCGCCTGGCATCCGACCAGAGGGCAGTCCTGAAATCCCACCTGCCAGGTGACTTCTGTGCTGTCCTGGTCGTAGGTTTCACGGACCTTGAACCTCCACACATAAGCAGGTGGGGGGTGGGTGTAGGTTGCCCAGGGCTGGGAGGAGAAGGAGGAGGGGGAGGGCAGCTAAGGCGGACCTTAGTGAGGCCCAACACCTCACATTCATAGAAGTCATGCTGCTCCGGGGTCCTCTTGAGTCTGGAGAGGTGGTGCCACGTTGGATCGCCAAGTAGTTTGGCTGCAGTGGGGATTGTGAGGATTACTGTGTGAGGTCCCGTCCACCTGGGCTCCAAGGCCTTGGGATGTAGATTCTTAAGGAGGACTGAGTCCCTCGGCTGGAGGGCTGGTCCTCAGGAGCCTTGGTTGGCTGGTCCAGGCCTGGGCAGAAACCTGTCAGTGTGTTCCCGGAGCAGTTGCCTGAATCAGGGCAGGTAAAAAGGTGGGGATCCTTGGTGTAGCCCGGATTCCGGTCAGGGCCATGGGCAGGAGGTACAGCCAGGAGCTGCAAATTTCTAGAGAGAGTTTAGTTAGATGGTCTTTAAGGTGGTTGTTGATCCTCTCGATCTTACCCATTGATTGTGGGTGGTAGGGTATGTGCAGTTTCCAGGAGATGTCAAGAGAGGTGCTAACCTGCTGAAGGACCCTTGATATAAAAGCTGGGCTGTTGTCTGATTGTATGGAGGTGGGAAGGCCACAGCTGCACACATGGAGCAGGAGGAGCAGGCACTCGTGACTGCCTCTCGCAGTGTGGGTGAGGTGAAGAGGGGTTCGAGGAACCTCCAAAGTGCCAGCGGTCCAATGTGCAATGACTGGTGGACCTGTTGGACGATGGCCCCTACCTGAGCCTTAGGAAGGGCGATCTTGTTATTTATGAAGATCCATCCCTCAGGACCAGAAGAGCCTCCCTGTTGTAGGAGTTTATTTTTTTCTTCTTCTGTATACTGAGGGGTAATGGAGGGAAGGGAAAGGAACAGGACCGGGGCTGGGGACCCTTCACCCTGAGTTAAGCCTCTGGCCACTGTGTCTGCTTGGGCGTTTCCCCACGTAACCATTGAGGAGTCAGTCTGATGGCCTCGGCAGTGCACGATGGCTACCTGGGAGGGAAGCTATAAGGCATCAAATAAGCGGGTTATGAGTCTAGCATTGATAATAGGTGAGCCTTTAGTGGAGAGAAAGCCCTTCTCCCTCCAAATAACTGCGTGGCAATGGGCTATAAGAAAGGAATATTTGGAGTCTGTATATATGTTTACCCTCCTCCCTTTGGCCAGATGCAGGGCCCTGGTCAGCGCAATGAGCTCAGCCTTTTGAGAGGTGGTACCCTCTGGGAGCCGGGCCGCCTCCAGGGTCCGCTCAAGTGTTACTACTGCATAGGAGGCTTTCCGACGTCCCTGGGGTCTAGACATGAGCTTCCATCCACAAACAGAGTTAAGTCAGGATTAGAGAGAGGAAGATCTGAGAGTCCCGCCCGAGGTTGAGTGAGGGCCTCGACGACCTCGGGGCAGGAATGCGTTGCCACAGGTTGGGTGGAGGCAGCAGGAAGGAGAGTGGCCAGGTTCAGGGCTGGGGACTGAGTTAGGGAGATGTCAGGACTCTCGAGGAACAGGAGATGGAGTTCCTGCATGTGAGAGGGAGCAAGGAGAGATAAGGGTCGGTGGGACAGAAGATCCTGTAGCCTATGGGTGGAGAAGACCTGTAAGGGTTGCTGGAGGCAGATCTTCTGGGCCTCCTTGATGAAAACAGCGGCTGCAGGGCTGCCATTCCCAAACCGTGGGATAAAGCTGTCTGGACAGGTAGGCTACAGGGGTGAAAGCTGGCTCCAGGGGCTGGGTGAGGACCCCCATAGCTATTCCCTGTTTCTCATCAGTAAATAGTTGGAAAAGCTTAGAGATGTCCGGGAGGGGGGAAGAGAGAGAGAGAGATGCCAGAAGGGTATCCCAGAGCTTAGAAAAAAAAAACAAAAAAAAACACACAAAAACCTGGCGAACGAGGGAGGGTGAGGAGAGGGGGCCTGGTATAGTGGATCTTTCTACAGTTCTTGTCAACAGTTAACTATAGAACTTTTTTCTTTCAACATACCTTCCATTAAATATTTCTAAACACGTCTAGCAATTAAAATATTTAGAAAAGGCAGAGGGAGGAGGGAACAGTCCTCTAATTGCTTGAATTCAAAACTGAGTTTTTGATAAGCCTGTGCCAGCAAGAAAGTTGTTCTCTAGGGAGGGTGGAGTCGGGGAGAGGGCAGGGTGAGAAGGTGCTGGGGCCAGAGCAGTTTTCAGAGCATTAAAAGGTGATTTGCTATCAGTACCCATGACCGAGATTGTGGAAGGGAAAAGTGGCCCGGAAAAAGGAGGACAGGACAGAGAAGGTAGCCCCGTGTCCACCAGAAAGGAGACCTGCTTACCCGCTACCTTGAGCATTACCCTGGGCTTGGCGAGGGTGATGGAGGTCGTTGAGTCCTGGCATCTCCAGTCTTCAGCCAGTTCCAGCATGGCCAGTGGCGGGTCATTACCTGGAAGGGCAGCCTCTCTATGCTGAGACGCAGAGGGTTGTCACTTTTCCAGGGGCAGTTTCAACCGCACGCCAGGCAGGGCTTGGTTGGAACCCAGGGCTGGGGGCACTGCTTTGCCCAGTGGTCCTCATTCCCGCACTTGAAGCATCCTCCAGGTGGCGCTCGTCCTCTCGTTGCACTCCCACCATGCACAGTCCCCTTTGGACCATGCATGGCTGCCGTCAGCCTCACAGTAGCAAGGCTTGGGTTTGCAGACTCACTTCCTGTTGAAAGCGGGCTTACTCTGCCTGCTCCTCATGGGCATTAAAAACCTTAAATGCCATATTCACTAGATCCCGAACAGGAGTCTGAGGGCCATCCTCCACCTTTTTTAATTTCTTTTGAATATCTGGGGCCGACTGTGAAATGAAGTAAGTGGCTAAAACTGTCGCTCTGGCCGGGGACCCAGGGTCCAGACAAGTATATAAGGTCAGAGCCTCAGTCAGCCTCTTAAGGAAGACTGCAGGGTTCTCATCTGGTCCCTGAGTAATTTCCCTCAGCTTGTCAAAATTAACTACCTTGTGGGAGACGGCCTGTAGGCCGGCTTTCAGGCATTGGAGCTTCTGGTCGCGACATCGGTGCCCATCTCGCCCTTTGGGGTATCTAGTTGGTACTCCCAGCCTGGTTCCTGATGAGGAACGGCCTGGGCCCCCACCAGCATAGAGGCATCTGTAAGGTGGATCTGATCTGCGTGGTGGAAGAAAGAATGACATGGATGTCATGCTAGGTGAGGACGTAGGCCTGAGAAAGGTATCGAAATTCCTTGACGAACGTGGTGGGGTTGGCAGAAAAGGACCCCAGCTGCTTCTCAATCTGAGAGAGACCTGACAGAGAGAAGGGAACATGGACCCTGACCACTCCCTCAGCCCCTGCAACTTCCCGGAGTGGGCAGAGCAGAGGGTGTGCCTGCTGACTGGGGAAGCAGGCAGGGGTGGGGGAAGGGGAAGGTCAGTAGGTAAGGGAGAAGGCCCTGGGGGAGGGGATGGCGGATGGAGGTCGGGGAGTGAGGATGGGGGAAGGGTGGGAACTGGAGGTATGGCAGAAGAATCTGTGGAGTAAGGAGGCGGACTAGTTGGAGGGAAGGAAAGATTCTCAGGGGGTTTAGATAAGGCAGAAAGTGGAGGGGTGTCGGTAGGCAGAGGGGGTTTCTCGCGATCTAGGAGAACCTGGGCTGTGGAACAGGAGGAGCAGAGGGAGGGATGGGAGCGCAGATAGAAAAAGGCCTGGACATATGGAATCTCAGGCCACTTCCCAGCTTGTTGGCAGCAATTACTGAGGTCAGTTAGTCCTGCTTTCAGGGTCATCTGGACCCACTGAGGCCATGCCACATTACAGAAGTAGCCAGATTGGTGAGGACACCCTAGAGGTGTCTTTGGTGAGTGCCCATTACAATTCCTGGGGTCGGGTAGCAAAAGGTCAAGGACCAGCGTCCCAATCCCTGAGCCAATGCTACGACGGGGAATCCAAGGGACAGTAGAGGACGTCTCCTCTACTTCCTGGGGTCCGGAGTGAGGCCAGAGGCCGGGAACCGAGGGGAGCAGGAACGTCTTCCCTGCCTCCCCAGGTTCGGAACCTCTCCTGGAGAGGCCCGGAGGGCTATGCCCGGAAGGTAATCTCTGACGCGGGCCGCGATTTACGGACAGAGACGCCGGAAAAACTGCCAAGAATTAGCACGGGTTGGCACTTACCGCCGACGTTGCCTAGCCAAGGGAAGAAGGCTGAGTATCCTGAGCCAGGAAGAAAGAAGAAGGGGGGGAGTGGGGGGACCCCCGGACCATTAAAGGTCAAACAGGGAGCTCGCTCCCACCCGGGTCCGGCACCAAATGTAAGGTTTGCGATGACGCAGGATACAACACACAGAGAGTCCAGGCAATTAGAAAGGGGGCGTTTAATCTTGCGCTCCCAGGCAAAATTCGCTGATCCAAGGGTGGGCCAGGGAAGTTCACGCCAAAAAGGGGCATAGGCACTTCTTTTATACAGCTGTTTAGTGAGGGGCGGGCGGAGGGCATGAGAGGTGTGGAATTCGCCTTGGGCGAGGGGTCTAGGAAGGCGCCAGTTATCTCTGTCACCATCTACCTTGCATATGCATGCATCGGCTCTGGATTTCCCCCCTGCCTCGACCTAACAATATAGACCTGTGGTAAGCAGACTGTGTCCTTATCAGTGTGGGCCAGACGGTGTGCCTTATGCTGGGAGCAGGGTGTTTACACTTTTAAGGGCTCAAAGCTTTTACATCAAGAGAGTGGGGTGTTCATTAATTTTGGAAGTTACAAAGTATTGAGGGTTTCCATAATTATTGACACAATAATTATTTCATACATTAGAGGGGTTACATTATTATAGCACTACTACAAGGGCACAAAATCTGAAATACATGAACTCGTAAAGAGTTTGTGGCCCTCTTACTCTATTTGTAGTCTTATTGTTGGGGAAGGGGTGTGCTCTTACACTTTGCCCTAGCCTACATGGCTCTTGGCCATGTGGCCCCCACACAATGGACTAATGGAATACAACTAGCCTGATGTTGATATGGAATTTTTGGACTAGAGCCCGGATTCTTTGTCTGCTGGTAATGCCGGTGGTCTTGATCCGGCATCTAAAAGGGTTCAGCAATCTGGAGATGGTGCTGTGTGTAAATTACTCAAGACTTCAGAGATGAAACATAATTTTGAAAGGCATTATAGGGAGTCAGAGAAGACATAGCTAAAGGAATTAAGTTCTCCTCATCTCAGGATCCCTTGCTTTTAAGTAACACAAATTATCCTAAGGCAAGGAAAAGATATACACATCAAAGGCCAGGGTTTCATACACAAATCCATTGTCAGATTGTTGGAGTTACCTCCAGCTGTTCAGGTGTTTGGCCAGGAGGAGGCAATAACATGAAGATTAAGATGCCCTGAGCTGTCTGGCAGCAAGCAATCATTTAATGCATCCTTTTCAGGTTTGGGGAAATGCCTTTTAGTCATTCCCAGATGATTCTGCCCTGCTGATATGCTGGAATTGGCTTCAGGCATGCTGGAGTCGAAGAATGAATCCACGGACAGAAAGACAAACAATCCAATGAAAAACTGTGCAAAGGACCTAAATAGGTTCTCCAAAGAGGACATGCAGATGGCCAAGAGACATATGAAAAAGTGCTAAAAGTCACTAATCATCTGAGAGATGCAAATTAAAATGACAATGAGGTATCACCTCACACCTGTCAGAATGGCTAGCATCAATAAATCAACAAATGACAAGTGCTGGTGAGGTTGTGGAGAAAAAGGAACTCTTTTGCACTGCTGGTGGGACTGCAGACTGGTGCAGCCACTGTGGAGAACAGTATGGAGTTTCCTCAAAAAACTAAAAATGGTGCAGCCACTATGGAAAACAGTATGGAGTTTCTTCAAAAAAATTAAATATGGAACTGCCATTTGACCCAGTAATTCCACTTCTAGGAATATATCCTAAAAAACCCAAAATACCAATCAGAAAGAATGTATGCATCCCTATGTTCATATTACCACAATTTACAATAGCTAATATCTGGAAACAGCCCAAGTGCCCATCAGTATATGAGTGGATAATGAAGAAACTGTGGTACATTTATACCATGGAATACTTTAAGGCAGTGAAAATGAAGAATCTCTTATCCCTTTGAGACAGCATTGAGGGACCTAAAGAGTATCATGTTAAGTGAAATAAGTCAGTCAGAGAAAGACAAATATCACATGATCTCATATGTGGAATCTAAGTAACAAAATAAACTGATGAACTGAGTGGGTCCAGAGACTGGAAGCATGGAACAGAGTGCTGAATCTTGGAGGGAAGGCTGGGGAGGGTGAGTGGGAGGTAATCAACCAAGGACCTTGTATGGACAGACACAATAGGATGGTGAGGTCCTGTGGCAGGGGACAGCTGGGAGGGGGTGTCAATGGGGGAAAAATGTGGCATATGTAATGCTTTCAACAATAAAGAATAAAATAAAAATAAAAATAAATTTAAAAATAGGGTGAAAAGGCAGAAATTGCATGGAAAAAATAAGAATTATGCTTACAAAACATAGATTGAATGCATAGAATTACTTAAAACTTAAAAAATGAATTGCTAAAAATATAATCATAGGCAAACTAAACTATGACTATTTGTAGTATGTTTTTATAACTTTCAAGCAAAATGAAATGCAATGACCACATTACTTAAAAATTGTTCTCAGAAATTTCTTAGCAGCTGATTGTGTTAATTTTAATTCAACAGTGGCAAATTTACTGAATAAAAATTAGCATATGTTTTCAGGTGCATTTTGTTATTTGGACCACAGAGATAGTTGCATCATTGGACTATGAAAGGATTTTTATTTACTTATTGAAATTTTTACTTTTATTCACAGAAACCATTGCATTTTCTTTCATTATTTTCAGCAACCTGATTATTTTATTTATGTGTATTTAGATAATGCATTGTTTGAATAATTTTATCTCATTTTGCTTTATTTTTTCACAAGGCATTCATTTCTTAAACTTGATATATGTTAATATGTGTATGTAGGATTATGCAATATAATTTATCTATGCATGTTTCAAGTCATGGGTTCCTAAACTAATTTTTACACTTGGGAAATTTATCATACCTAAACACACACTAATATACATATGCACAGACAAATATAATAAACATATATGTTAAATATATATAATTAGAAATAAAAATGTAAAAATAAAATTGAGAAAATTTGCTAAAAGCCAAATAAAATGATAAAAATGAGAAATGTGAGATGTTATCCAAAATTCAAGAAACCTAATGTGCTTGCCTATAGAAATAAGAGCAGAAAATATTGAGAAAGAAAAATGTTAAAAAATGTAGGAAAAAATGCTGTGTTTTAGGTCATGTATTCATATTGAATGAGCAACATAAAAAATAAAATAGAAACAGAAACTTATCATAAAATTCTAAACATTAAGAATAAAGATTCTAAAAACCCAATGACTAGTACAAAAACAATCATTTACAAAAGAAAAGCAGTGGATTTCAATCATACTTTCTGTTGGGGAAGGCAGTATCCATAGGCATGCAGTCTTTCATCACCCACTTGCCTGCGTAAGACTGGGCCTGGGCTCGGGACATTTCCTTACTAAGAGATAAAGAACCCATACAATCTGTTCCCAACTTATCACCTTGTGTGGAAATATAGGTCCCTGTTTCAGTCTAAATGAATGCTCTTTTTTTCTTTGCTACAAGCATGTGCATTATATGGCATCTGGCCAATTCTCCTGCTAGGGAAGGCACAATGTCCTTCAGGGTATATGTAGGCACACTGACCTGCATTGACCTCCAGGAGAGACCCGCTGGTCATATATGCCAGTGCCCATTATTGAAGCTGATCTTGCTCATTCTCTTCTCAAAGTGAGTAAGCATTGTTCCATCCAGTGCTTGACTGCATTGTGTTCTTGAGGAGACAAATACCATGGTGCAAAGGGCGGAAGTGTTTAGAGTTCTCCCTGAGGATTGGTAACCCAAGCATATTAATCTGCTCAACATTTTCCAGTAGCAAAACTGGATGGCAGTAGAAAATGAATCAGTGATTTCAAATTCAGAATTTTATTTTCTTACTAGAGGCCTGGTGCATGAAATTCATGCACGGGGGTGTGTCCCTCAGCCCAGCCTGCACCTTCTCCAATCTGGGACCCCGTGAGGGGTGTCTGACTGCCCGTTTAGGCAGTCGGACATCACTCTCACAATCCAGGACTGCTGGCTCCCAACTGCTCGCCTGCCTGCCTTCCTGATTGCCCCTAACCACTTCTGCCTGCCAGCCTGATCACCCCCTAACCACTCCCCTGCCAGCCTGATTGATGCCTAACTGCTCTCCTGCCAGCCTGATTGCCCCCAACTGCCCTTCCCTGCAGGCCTGGTCACCTCCAACTTCCCTCCTCTGCCAGCCTGGTCACCTCTAACTGCCCTCCCTTGCAGGCTTGATCGCCCCCAACTGTCCTCCCTTGCAGACCGGTCCCTCCCAACTGCCGTCCCCTGCTGGCCTGATTACCCACAACTGCCCTCCCTTGTAGGCCTGGTCCCTCCCAACTGCTCTCCCCTGCTGGTCATCTTGTGGTGGCCATCTTGTGTCCACATGGGATCAGCCATCTTTGACCACATGGGGGCAGTCATCTTGTGTGTTGGAGTGATGGTCAATTTGCATATTACTCTTTTATTAGATAGGATGATTTTAGAAAAAATATTAGTGGCCTAAATGTAAAACTATTAATGACCTAAAAATGTAAAATGTAAAAGAAAATGTAAAAATGTCAAACAATTTTAATATTAGAGAAGGAAATGTAGAATAATATAGGGGGGCATATACTTATTTTAAAATTCTAAGGATTATGAGATATGTTGAATATTTATTTCTAAAGAAATGTATTTTAGTTTAATATTAAGATATATAACATTACAACTCTTACCAAAAGTAAAACTAAAAGCAGTAATATTTTATTTACCAATCATTAGCTTGAGAGGATAGAATAATCCATCTATTTATATGATAGCCACTTGGTATTGTTTACAGTTGTTAAGATTCTGCCCCCAGCCCTTGCCAGTGTGGCTCAGTTGGTTGAGCATTCATTGCCCCATGTAACAAAAATTCACTGGCTCGATTCCTGGTCAGAGCACATGCCCGAGTTACAGGCTTTTCCCCCAGTAGAAGGTATGCAGGGGGCAGCCTATTGATGTTTCTCTGTCACAGTGATGTTTCGCTCTCTTTCTCCCTCTCCCTTCCTCTTTCACTAAAATCAATAAAAACCTATTTTAAAAAATTCTTCCCCCAATTTGCATTTAATTTCAATGTGTTTGTGGTTGGGGGTTGGGAGGTGTTTTTCCATACCACCAAGCAATTCTCAGACACCAGTTGGTGTTCTACAATTCAACTGAACTCTGCCACTACCTACCTGGAGATATTGTTGGATACTTACCACAGATTAAGGGCTGAGACTTAGGAGACTGCCCTCCTCCACTTTAGATGCCAAGTTCAAGTTTAGATTGTCACCTTCTAATGACCTCCTTGGGTCCCATTAATTTGCTAGAGCCACTCACAGAACTCAGAGAAACATAAGTAAAATGTTTCTAACTTATGGTTTGTTATAAAAGGATGTAATGCAGGAACTGTCAGATGGAAGAGATGCATAGGGTAAGCTTTCAGGAAAGGGTGAAGTGTTTTCTTACCCCCTTTGGGTGCACTGCTCTCTCTCCTCAAATCTCCATGTGTTTACTAATCTGGGAGCTCTCCAAAATTTGGCTTTTTTGGGGGGTTTTATGGAGGCTTAGTTATATAGGCCTAATTGATTGAATCATTGACAATGAGTGATTGATTCCACTTCCAGACTCTATACCCTCCCAGGGAGTGATGGGGTGGAACTGAAAGTTCTAACCCTCTAATCAAATGGTTGGATTTTTGGCAATCCAGCCAAATTGTTAGTCCTGGGCCAAAAATCACCTTATTAAAATAACAAAAGACACTTTTAGGGCTGTCATCACCGAATTCCAGTGGTTTAGGAACTCCTAGGTTCCAGAAACAGAGATGAAAATCAAATGCATTTTCTTTTTATAAACAATAATATCACAGTTGTTAAATCAAGAAATAGGTAAAACTATTTTATGTAGTTATTGGAAGAAGCACCAGAAGAAATAAAACTGAGAAGAGTTTTTAAGTAGATTCTGAAGAATCAGACTGATTGGAAAGCAAAAGCCAGTTTGGATTCTGTTTTTTCATTATAATCTCTTGTCATTTTTCTTTCTTACCATAAATATATTATACTTGGAGAAAATGTAATTAAAATAAAACTTAAGCAGAATAAATGTATATCTTATTGATCTGAAGTCCAAGCAAATTACATAAAGTAGCTTAAATCTCACAGAAAAGGTATCAGATTTATGCATCTGCAGCCTAGAATATTACCAAATCTTCATGAATCTAACTATTTAAATTCCATAATGTTTAATTTCTTAAAATTCAGTGTTTAAAATTTGCTTATCCAAGTTTTATAACAATATACACTGGAATCATAACTAAAGCAGTAATACTTGAATTACATGGACATTTTAAAATATTAAAAAATCTATTTTTAATATCCTTGTAGCTTATAAGATACTTAAATGTTTTTGTTTTCTTGATAAATTTATTAAGTGTATATATATATATATATATATATATATCTGATAATAAGCTTAAAGATTATTAAGATCAAGTTTTTGTTTTGAAAAAGTGGGGATATATTTTCCATTCTAACACTTTATTATCATTTTATATCTTTATAATGTACCTGTTATGAAAGAATATATTTTCCTTAGTATTGCATTTAAAATCATTGTTTATAGGTCTAGTTAATCATGTGTTACTTCATATCATAGAGAGTCATTGACTTTTCACTTAGTACATAACATATACTCCTGGGTAAGATTCATTTATGCCTAAAAGTGGAACATACATAGTAAAAAAAATAAAACAAGTTACAGTTAGTTCCTTTTTTGATGAATATGGTCCAAACTTTTAAATCTGGAATTGTAACATTCCAAAATGTTTGCTATTCATTTATTGCTTTAATTTCTCTTTTTGTTCTGCTTTCTTTCTAACTTTTCTTAGGGTTGATGCTTCTCAAACTCCTGCATTCATGCTGTCTCAGGATCATGAGGTTACATTAATTTTGTTTTTGTTTTTTAAAACCGGGCCATTGTTAACTAGGTTTATCATCTGCAAATACTCATCCCCCAGAAAAACACTTTTCCTTAAAATCAATCTTATATCTATCAAACCATTATCAAGTGACCAGCTAAAAACCTCTCCACCCCCAACCTGGGGACTTACACAGTTCAGATTGTCTCTCTAGCATACTGGGCACATTAAATTTATTTTAAATTAAATCTATTTTTTATTTTTATTTATCCCATCTCTTAAAATAAGTCTTATTCCAATTATCTACAGGTCTACCCCCCTACACTCTAGGTTCACAATTTCATCACCAGGAAATTGCTAGGATCTTAACCTGCTCCATTTGTGAAATTTTGAATATATAATCTTAGGTTATTACTGTATCCTCATAGCTGGAGCACCCTTCTACTGCACAATACACTGGAGATTGGATGTGTTTTGAATATTAAATATAAGTTTTACCCTGATTAAATATGTAATTTTTGGAATAATATTTAAGCCCTGAGCCTTATTTTCTCTCATATAAAAATTGTTTAAAATGCTATTTAAATATATGTTTAAACATATCTTTAGTTATAGTATATCCATTTTTGCTATTGTAGAATGCTGTTGAATATTTATGTTTCTGTATTTTGAAAAAATAACCAACAAAGTGGAAATATTGCTTTTGACTCTTACACACCAGATGGAACTTTATTAACCCATATTTAAAATCTAAATAAAAAAGAAGGGAATTTCCCTATTTTGGGCTATCAGATTGAGTTTTTTTCCTTTTACCTGTAAGATATTAGTTTCAAGATTATCATCTCTTTCCATTGAATTTTACAACAACAAAGCAGCCAGCAATTATTTCTGGGGCTGATTTTAGTATTATTAATTAAAGACATTAATATAATTATGCATTCAATAATGGAAGGATTTGTCACACAAAAAATGCGAGTAAATTTATTGGCTGTTTAGCCATGATTGTCAGAAGGGAAGCAGAACATTGAGAGTAGTTCAATAGCTTTATATTTTGGAAGAAATTCAAGTAGCTTCATCATAAGATGTCCACAAGTAATCTTTATGTCATCAATTTGTAAAGTCGAATGGCAATTAAGCAACAAATATTTATTGTTTGCCTCTTTAAAATTTTTACTAATCCAATTAATGACACCATAAGTTCATAGATTAACCTAACATTTATTTTGTTAAGTATTAGCAATTACATTTATTCCATTAAAAATAATGTTCATTCCATAAGGCTGCTGGCCTTAGCAATACAGCTTTAAACAAAGTAACAGAGGATTTCTGGTGCTTTAGCTGGAAATGTGATGCTAAATGTGTCCTCCACTTCTACAACACACAATTTTCCAATATGTTCTTTAGCTGCTAAAGCTGAATATAGCAAGACTACAGATTTTCATTTTATATTGTCACATCTTGACTGAAACTCTGACATGTGCATCAATAATTATTGTTGTTCCTATTTAAAAGTAAGCAGACATCAAAGGTATTTTTTTTTGTTTGATTAAAAGGTTTTAATGCTTTTGTAAGCGGTGTTTGTGTGCACAATTTTTAAAAAATTTATTGGCAAGAGACTGAAAACTATATCTGTCATAGGTAGAACAAGGCCTTGCTAAAAGAGCCTAATGAGAAAGTTTACCCAATATTTATAGAGACATCTAAGATGATTTATATTAGAATCTTTGTTTTGCATTAATAGCACAGACAAACCAAGGCCAAATCAGAAACAATCAAATAGGCATATTGGGGAAACCTAAGGATGGGTGCTACAACTACAACTATGTGTAAAATGTAGACTTTTTCACTTTATGAGCATTTATTAGCCTTAATTAGACTTATTTTAAAGAATTATTTACAATTGTAATTTCATATAATTAAAATTATTGAGAATTTATAATATGCTTTATAACATTATTACCCTCATTTATTTAAAGTTAAGCATGATTGCTATAGTAACATACAGATATTTAAATAGCAGTGGGGTGATGATTATGTTATATGATTTGTAAATTAAGATTTACTTTATTGAAATTCTGAGGGAAATAATAAGTAAAGGTGAATCAACCAATGCTATAATAAACTTAATAACGTTACCTATGCCATATAAACCAGAGCCTATCTGATGATCTTCATAATAAAAGAGAATGTCAATGGGTTTGTAAATAGTGAGCAGGGCAGACCCACATTTTAGTAAAGATGTTATTCTTCCCAGAACACAAGATTCTGCAAATAAAACTCTCACAGCAACCAACATTAGAAAGCTATATTTCCACTACTCAACTAGAATAAGAAAAATTAAAGTATTTTTATGCAGCACTTTTAAAGTATAACTTAACTGAGTTATATGGTTTATAAAATATTTTCACTTTAATCCCGCATTTTGTTCTTTTATTTTTTTATTTAGATAGAAACAACACTGTTGAAGAATTTTTACTATTTCCAAGTCAATAGAGATGCTTATTATATTGAATTCTAATTTTATTCTAGATTAATAAATATGCCAACATTCATCATATCTTATTGTTTACATAATAATTCATTATCGTGTGTGTCTTAGTATAAGCATCAATATTATTAACCTACTAGTGGCCCGGTGCACGAAATTTGTGCACAGGGGGTCGGGGTGATCCTCAGCCCAGCCTGCACCCTCTTCAATCTGGGACCCCTCGAAGGATGTCCTACTGCTGCTTTACAGGGATCAGACTTAAACCGACAGTCGGACATCCCTCTCACAATCCGGGACTGCTGGCTCCAGCTGCTCACCTGCCTGCCTGCCTGCCTGCCTGATTACCCCTAACCACTCTGCCTGCTGGCCTGCTCACCCTTAACTGCCCCTGCCACTGGCCTGCTTGCCTCCAAATGCCCCCCCCCCACCAGCCAGATCACCTCCAACTGCCCCCCGTGCCAGCCTGCTCACCCCCAACTATCCCCCCTGCTGGCCTGCTTGCCCCTAACTGCCCCCCTGCTGGCCTACTTACTCCAAACTGCTCCCTCCGCTGTCCTGATCACCTCCAATTGACCCATACTAACAGCCTGCTCACCCCCAACTGGCCCCCTTGCTAGTCTGCTTACCCTCAATGGCCCCTGCCATTCCATCCTGGCCTGATTACCCCCCGCAATCCAACATTCCAGCCCCTCCTTTTTTTCTTTTTCATTTTTTTTTTCAGTGCCTAATTGAGCGGAGGACAGGGCCAGCTGGAAGCAAGTTTCTAGGATTTATTTATCTTTTTAAATTGAAACTTTATAGCCTTGAGTGGAGGCCAGGGCCAACCAGGGCGGGAAGCTTGGCTTCCTCCATCACCGGGAAACCCAAGTCTCCTGCTTGCTCCAGCTCTGTGGCCTACCGCCATCTTGGTTGGGTTAATTTGAATACTCACTCCTGATTGGCTGGTGGGCATGGCTTGTGGGTGTAGCGGAGTGATGGTTAATTTGCATGTTTCTATTTAATTAGTGTAGCTAAACACTGAGTTTGGAGAAAATAGTTATATTTACTGCTTAAAAATTCTAGAAGTTAATAATCTTTTCAATGTGTTTGTGTAGGAAAATTAGATAAGTTACTTCTTTATATAATATATACAAGGTTTGCTTAACTTATAGTCACTTCATTTTAAATAAAGACTGCTTAAATTCTGTCTTCAGTGTCAATGTTAGGCTATGAATCCCTGAATATTAGTTTGGCTCAGTATCCATGGAGACATATCTCAGATTCTGCAATAACAACAGGATTTATATGGCACTATTCCTACAGTGAATCACTTTAATAATATTCTGTAACTTAACAGAAAAAAATCTAAAGTACCAGACCACTCAAATCTACTAGTATGCTCAAAATAATAAAATTCAATTTATTCTAAAAGTATAACAGTAACTCATTTCCAAATGACACAAAGAAAGCAGCAGGCATCAGATATGTTTATTACTATTTGTGTGAACTGTCAGGAAAAAAAAGAGAATTATCCAGTACAGCATACTGAGACTTATTATCACATACAAATCATGAAATTCAATATATAAAAGTGTTCAGACTCATATTCCAAAAAAAGGAAGGAATCAAGATGTTTGTCTTCTGTTCTGATCAGTTGAATTTTGAAGGGCTTTTGAGTAATCATTTTTCATTCTTACACTCACATGAATGCACCCACATATTCACACAATAATTGCTGATCAATCAGATTAGTTATGTTAAAGCCAAACTGCCAAATTTTAGTTCCCCTGATCACAATCTCCAGAGAATCTTCGTTTATAGGTAAAAAACTTAGTATGTCGATTAGAGCCCTTCATAGTTTAGACTCATTTTCATTTCCTTTTGTCTTTCAAAATTATTGATCATTCAATGTGTATAGATGAATTAATTTCTTAAAAGTCTATGTAAAAGCAAGCTTAGAATTCAAACAAAGTTAACATTGATTGAGTAGCAACCATATGCTGTGTAGGTATTTTAACATATAACATCTTACTAATACTCAACAATGCTACCAAAGCAGAATGGTGGTCAAACCATGGTAATCCTAGAAGAAAGGAAAGGAAACTAGTCCTTGAATTTTCTAGGTTAACTTTTTGACATATTTAGTCTCTTTGCCTTTTGCTTTCTACCAAAATTAAGTTTTAGATTATTTCATTATTCACAAAAAATTTAAGCAAATTTAATCTTAGAAAATTAATTTAAAACAAGACAGTGTTTTATTCCTTAAAGGCAAACATTTTATGTGAGATAGTATTTTGTAAATGTTACAAATATTACATTATATTTTATATTTTTGATTGGTGAGTCTGGATTGCTCCATATTGTCATTAATCTACTTGACTCAGTTTCATCACTTTATGCAATTAACAGAAAAACTTGTTCATCTGGATATAAGAGATAATTCATGTTTTCCCCCACCTTCTCAGGTAAAATAAAAGTTTTGCCTAAATGAGTAACTATTTTAAATACTACATTATGTGTAAATATAAGTACACTAATAATTATGCGAAGTAAATAGATAGAAGAAATTATACAGAAAACAAATAAGTATATGAAAAGATGCTCCATATTATATAGCATTAGGGAAATACAAATTAAAACAGTAAGATTCCATTACTCAACTACTAGAAAGGCCAAAATCCAAAACACAGACAACACCAAATACTGAAGAAGATGTGGTCCAACAGGAGCTCTCAGACTTTGCTGGGAGGAAGCCTCTTTGCAAGACAGGTTGGTCCTTTCTTAGAAAACTAGACATCCTCTTACCTTATAATCCAGCATTTGTGCTCCTTGGTATTTACCCAAAGTTATTGGAAACTTATGTTCACACAAAATTCTGCTCATAGATGTTCATAGAAGCTTTATTTGTAATTGTCAAAACTTGGAAGCAACTAAGAAGTCCTTCACTAATGGATAAATTGTGGTACATTCAAAAATGGAATATTATACAGTGTTCAAAATAAATGAGCTATAGAACAATGAAAAAACAAGGAGGACACTTAAATACTAATTACTAAATGAAATAAGCCAACCTAAGACTACAAATTGTTATGATTCCAATTATATGGCATTCTGGAAAAGGCGAAACTATGGAAAAATAAACAAATCAACAGTTGTCAGAGGGTGCAGAGTTGAATAGGCAGAATGAAGAGGATTTTTAGTGCAGTGAAAATATTTTATGATATTATACTGATAATTTGTCCAAACACATTGAAATTACAACATTAAGAAGGAACCCTGATATAAACTATGGATTCTGGGTGATTAGGATGTGTTAATAAAGAATTAAAAAAAAAACCAATGCTGAAAAATTTAAACAAAAAAGAAATACACACACACACACACAAAAAGAATTGCTTTGGTAAGAGCTGTTGATAACGGGGAGGCCATGCATGTGTGGTGGCAGTCATTATATGAGAAATCTAAATTTTATAGTAAACCTTCCTCTTACTTTATACATAGTAAACCTAAAACTGCTCTTAAAAAGTTGTCAATTTTTTTAAAGCCTTTATTGTTGAAAGTATTACATTTATCTCCTTTTTCCCCCATTGACCTCTCCCCAGCCACTCTCACCCCCAGCACATGCCCTCACTCCCTACTGTCTGTACCCATTGGTTATACTTATATGCATGCCCACAAGCCCTTTGGCTAATAATATCTTCCCCCCTTCTTCCTCCCCCCCCCCCCCACCTTCCCTCTGAGGTCTGACAGTCTGTTCAATGTTTCTATATCTCTGGATCTAGTTTTGTTCATCTGTTTACTTTGTTCATTATATTCCACAAATGAGTGAGATCATGTGGTACTTTTCTTTCTCTGACTGGATTATTTCACTTAGCTTAATGCTCTCCACGTCCATCCATGCTGTTGTGAATGGTAAGAGTTCTTTATTTTTTAGAACAGTGTAGTATTCCATTGTGCATATGTACCACAGTTGTTTAATCCAAAAGTCGTTAAATTTTTTAAAAATTATTTTTGTATCTTTCAATAAGACAAGTCCCTCCACCAGCCCCTGATTTTACCAGCCAGTTAAATTAACATACTCGTTTTCTCTGGAAGACCCTATCACTATGAATTTACTGTCTAAAATGCAACATCACTGAGCATAGAATTACATTAACCTCATTTATTGTACATTCTGAAATGAATCTACTGGTGTTCAAATTGTTGTTAAAATAAGTTAAAAACAAACAAACAAAAAGGTAGAGATAGCATTGTGTATTTTTTTAAATAAATCTTTATTGTTCAGATTATTACAGGTGTTCCTCTTATTTTTTTTCCTCCATAGCTCCCCTCCACCTGATTCCCCACCCTACCCCATGCCCTTATCCCCCACCACTGTCCTCATCCATAGGTGTAAGATTTTTGTCCAATGTCTTCCCTCATCCCTCACACCCCCTTCCCCCTAAGAATTGTCAGTCCACTCCCTTTCTATGTCCCTGATGCTATTATATTCATCAGTCCATTCTGTTCATCATATTTTTTATTCACTTGATTTTTAGATTCACTTGTTGGTAGGTATGTATTTGTTGTCATTTTGTTGTTCATAATTTTTATCTTTACCTTTTTCTTCTTCTTCCTCTTCTTAAAGAATACCCTTCAGCATTTCATATAATCCTGATTTGGTGGTGATGAACTCCTTTAGCTTTTTCTTGTCTGTGAAGCTCTTTATCTGACATTCAATTCTGAATGATAGCTTTGCTGGGTAGAGTAATCTTGGTTGTAGGTTCTTGCTGTTCATCACTTTCAATATTTCTTGCCACTGCCTTTGGCCTGAATAGTTTCTGTTGAGAAATCATCTGACAGTTGTATGGGTACTCCCTTGTAGGTAACTAACTGTTTTTCTCTTGCTGCTTTCAAGATTCTCTCTTTGTCTTTTGCCCTTGGCATTTTAATTATGATGTGTCTTGGTGTGGTCCTCTTTGGATTCCTCTTGTTTGGGGTTCTCTGAACTTCCTGTACTTGTAAGTCTATTTCTTTCACCAGGTAGGGAAAGTTTTCTGTCATTATTTCTTCTAATAGGTTTCCCGAAACCAAGATGGTGGCATAGGTAAACACCTAAACTGCTGCCTCACACAACAATTTCAAAACTACAACTAAAAGACAAAACGTCTATCACCCAGAACCACGGGAAAGCTGGCTGAGTGGAAGTTCTACAACTAGAAGGAAAGAGAAAAGAGCATTGAGACGTGCACAAGCGCTGAAAAGCTGAGGTACAGAGGCACGCGAATCGGGCTGGTGGTGGGCGACTGGGTGTGCTGCTTTTTTCAACTTGAAGGGGGACAAGCTCCCGATTACTCTGAACTCCAGTTTCTGGGGAGACGTTGGGGACCCGAACCCCTACGGGGAGAAGCTGGACTGTCTGCCATCAGGTTGGAAAGTGAGGGTGGCTTTCTTGCAGAGGTGTGCCCAGCAATCATTGTTTACTACGCTGGGACGCGGGATGCGGGGACGTGGAAACACGGAGATGCAGAGATGGCTGACTGGCAGCCATTGCTATTTGCCACACCCTAGCCAAGTGACTCCCTGAGACCCCACCCCGCACAATCTAAAACCAACACAAGCTCCATGCAGTGGCTTTTGCATATAAATGGCCTGCCCTATAGCAGCTTAACCTAACAAACTGTAGCTCTGGTCAGACAGCTCCAAAACCTCCAAACCCCAAGCAAAGAGGAGAAAAATGTAGTTTTCACTGTAGCTCCTGCTGGGTGGCCTCAAACAGTAGCTGACCTGCACCCCATTGGAGATCCAATAGCTAGTGTATTTAGTGGTCAGTGTGAGATGACACCAGATTTCAACTACTCACATCCATAAGTGACACATTCAAGAGGCAGACTCAGTGAGCACCAAAGCCCCACTGAAGCAAGCCCTGCCCCATAAGTGTGTCTCCAGCACAGCAGCTCTGCCATTATAGACACAGTGGGTCCTCACAGCCAATTGACCTGGAGGTCAATTCCAGGTCAATTGGCTGTGAGTGTACCAACAGCAATCAAGGCTTAACTACACCAAGACTTTGCACTCAGCCCACAAAGGGGTGTACCAAGAGTGTCCACCTCAAGTGATAGGCTGAACCACTGGTCACCTACCACAGAAAACCACTCTATCAACACAAGGAAGCAGCAAAATGTGGAGACAAAGAAATATGTCACGAATGAAAGAAGTGGAGGAAAGCAAACTACTGGACACAGAGTTCAAAACCACATTCATAAGGTTACTCAAGAATCTTCTAAAAACTGCTGAGAAACTTGATGAGACCTCCGAGGAACTTAGTGAGACCTTCAAGGACCTTAATGTGAATGCCAAAAAAATGGAAAAGGACCAGTCGCAAATTAAGCATACACTGTCTGAAATAAAGAATATACAGAAATTCAACTGTAGATCAAAGGACCCCAAGAATCAAACCAAAGATCTGAAATATGAGGAAACAAAAAACACCCAACCAGAAAAACAAAAAGAAAAAAGAATCCAAAAATATGAAGGTAGTGTAAGGAGTCTCTGGGACAACTTTAAGCGTACCAACATCCAAATTATTGGGATGCCAGAAGAAGAGAGAGAGCAAAATATTGAAAACCTATTAGAAGTATTGTGTATTTTCATGCTTTAGTCCTCAAATGAAGCATTTTTAAGTGGTCAGTTACTCATCACTCAGTAGTGAAACAGACATATTATAGAAAGCAGGGGAGCCTGTGCAAAATGGAAAAGTGAAAGAGGTTTTATTTTCCAAAGCCAAGAATGAGACGCAGTTCACCTTAAATAAACATCTGTTACCTTTTCTAGAAACACAAATAGAAAGCTGCTTTTCAATATGTTGCATACCCTCACACTGTTATTTAACATCATTTGATTACATGAACCACTTATAAATGATTCTAAGGGGTTGGCCCCTGGACCTGCCCTTCTAGGGACTCTTGGCAGCACGGGCGGCGGGCACTCAGCAGACGCACCGTGGCGGAGCGCACTGTCCACGGAGAACCTGCAGGAACCGAAAATGCCAAAACCAACCAATGTCCGAGTCACCACCATGGATGCGGAGCTGGAGTTCGCCATCCAGCCGAACACAACAGGAAAGCAGCTGTTTGATCAGGTGGTGAAGATGATTGGCCCCCAGGAAGTGCGGTATTTCGGCCTCCAGTATGTAGATAATAAGGGATTTCCTACCTGGTTGAAACTTGATAAAAAGGTGTCAGCCCAGGAGGTCAGGAAGGAGAATCCCCCGCAGTTCAAGTTCAGGGCCAAGTTCTACCCAGAAGACGTGTCTGAGGAGCTCATCCAGGACATCACGCAGAAGCTTTTCTTCCTGCAAGTGAGGGAGGGCATTCTGAGCGATGAGATCTACTGCCCTCCGGAGACCGTGGTGCTCCTCGACTCCTTTGCTGTGCAGGCCGAGTTTGGAGACTACAACAAAGAGACATACAAGTCTGGGTACCTCAGCGCCGAGCGGCTGATCCCCCAGAGAGTCATGGACCAGCACAAGCTCACCAGGAACCAGTGGGAGGACCGCGGGATGCTCAAAGACAGTGCCATGCTGGAGTACCTGAAGATCGCCCAGGACCTGGAAATGTATGGGATCAACTATTTAGAGATAAAAAATAAGAAAGGAACAGGCCTGTGGTTTGGAGAGGATGCCCTGGGACTGAATATTTATGAGAAAGATGGTAAGTTGACCCCAAAGACTGAGATCAGGAACATCTCTTTCAACGGCAGGAAGTTTGTCGTCAAGCCCATCGTCAAGAAGACTCCTGACTTCATCTTCTACGCATCAACAAGCGGATCCTGCAGCTCTGCTTGGGGAACCACAAGCTGTACATGTGCCGCAGGAAGCCCGACACCATCGAGGCACAGCAGATGAAGGCCCAGGCCCTCGAGGAGAAGCACCAGAAGCAGCTGGAGGGGCAGCAGCTGGAAACCGAGAAGAAGAGGCAAGAGACCGCGGAGAGAGAGGAGGAGCAGATGACGCGGGAGAAGGAGGAGCTGATGCTCAGGCTCCAGGACGGTGAGCAGAAGACCAAGAAGGCCGAGAAGAGCTCTCGGGCCAGATCCAGAGGGCCCTGCAGAGGAGGAGCGGAAGCGGGCGCAGGAGGAGGCGGAGCTCCTGGAGGCAAGGAGGAGCTGAAGAGGCAGACAGTGGATCAGATGAAGAGCCAGGAGCCCTGGCCTCGAGCTGGCGAGGTACACCCCCATGATGGCTCCTGGAGGAGGCGTGGACGCAAGGAGGACAAGGCGGAGGAGTGGCAGCACCGGGCCGAGGGAGGAAGCGCAGGGTGACCTGGTGAAGACCAAGGAGGAGCTGCAGCTGGTGCTGATGGCGCCCCGCCCCTGCCGTCCTCTGAGTACGAGCCGGTGGCCTATCACCTCCCGAGAACCTGCAGGAGGAGGGCACAGAGGACTCCGAGCTGTCCAGTGAGGGCATCCTGGGCCACCGCAACCAGAAGAGGCCCAGAAGAACCTGCGCGCAGCAGCAGCTGATGACTCTGTCAGCGAGCTGTCCCAGGCCAGAGAGGAGAACAAGAGGACCCACAACGACATCATGCACAACGAGAGCACGCGGCAAGGCCGCAACAGGTACAGGACGCTGCTGCAGATCCGGCAGGGCAACGCCAAGCAGCGCATGGAGGAATTCGAGGCCACGTGAGGCCGCGGGACTGGCAGGGCGGCCCGAGCCAGGGCCCCGCAGACTGACACTGGTATCCATAGTTCTCTAATCTAGACCCTCCTCGTACCAGTTCCTTGAAAGAGAGTAGCTGTTTCAGCGGGAATATTCCGGGGCTCCCCTGGTTATTTTCCCATTTGTATCATAGTGCCAAACGGGGCCTGGTTTTTACTGCTGTTGTTATTGAATCACTTCCTGTCTGTGCTGGGGGCAGGGCCCATCAAATCAAGGAAAGGGTCGCTGTATGCCTGAGGGGCAGCTCCGTGCTGACATGTGTGAGAGTCATGTCATTAAAGCAACCCCGATGGCTCGGCTAGTCTGTGCCATACTCCTTCTGTATTTGAAATTAGCTCAGATTAATAGATTCACTTGACTTTCTTGAAGGATGCATCTCTGTGTTTATGTTTTCGAGGCTTAGAAACTGGTGGAAAGCATCACACACGTGCACACAGTGACTCCCTCCCCCCCGGGGGCCGCGGCCTCGCTCATTCCGGATAAACAGCATGGAGGATACTGGCTTAGATAAATTCCTTTTTAACAGTTAGAGGCTCCATGGTTGGACTCTCACCTGATTAATAATGATCAGCTATATAGTATAATATTTATATATAAGCAATAATATGGGTTTGTAATATTACTTAAAAAGGGAAAACTTTGTTCTGTATATTTTTACCTTTTACAGAATAATAAAAGACCATGAAAACAAACAAACAAACAAACAAAATCTCTAAATAAACTTTAATATTGTGTCCATTATTGCATTCTACACTCTCACTGGGATTTACTTAAACATCCTATCTCTACTTAAAATATGTCCCAAAGTGACACCCTGCATTCTTTTATTTTACTCTTTCCAATCCCAGTTCCTAGACAATACTAACATTTGGTGTTGTGGTTTCAGGTATTTTATAATTTATTGAATAATTTATAGTATCCAGATTATGTTTAATAAATATTTTATACCTAAGCTATTATTAAAATGTAGGTCACTTTGATTGACACTGCCTATTCATTTAAAATATGATGCTATCTTCTTTTAGGGATTGTACTTCTTTTGGAATCAACACATTTTCCTTTTTAGGTACCTTTTTTGCATATTACCAATTATGGGCTTTTTTGGATTATAACATTAATCTAGCATAATCAATAGGAGAACTTGATTACTACTTGCTATGAAAGTCTCTGACTTGGCTACCCCACATGTTTCTCAAGTGTTGCGTTACTTATAAAGTTCCAGTGTTATGTTGAAATGCCACGTCTGTTGGCAGTAAGTTACTGTAAGAAGTTTTCAGGTCCATTTTCTGCAGATGGTTATCTGAAGTCAATTGACACAGATCTCTCATTTCTTCAGGTTTGAAATGTGTCATTTTGAGTGATTGTTCTATTTGCCCTTATTCACCTGCTTTGTGGAACTCATCACTGCTTATTGACATCCTTTCCGTGGGTAAATTATAAACTTAAAGCAGATCTCTTGTCACTGACTAGGTTAATGATTTTGCTTCAGAATGTTTTTTTTTTTTCTAAGTATATAATGCATTTTAAAAGTCTTACTACTAAAGGGTAATATAAATGTTTAGGTCATTTAAGGTATGAATCTGAAAAATGATGCTAACATAAGCATTATAAAAAAGTCTCTGGTATTCAAACTTCATGTAGTATTATACTTAACAGTACATTTTATTTTAACAACATTGGGCCCAAAATAATAGTAAAGATAAATCCTAGGGTGAGTAATTAAATAAATAAAATATCATATATAATAAAGAGGTAATATGCAAATTGACCCTCACACCCTTGCACAAGATGGCAGCCCCCATGTGGTTGAAGATGACCACCACAAGATGGCCAGCAGGGGAGGGCAGTTAGGGTTAACTGGGCTGACAGAGGAGGGCAGTTGGGGGCAATTGGGCTGGCAGGGGCACAGTTAGGCAGCGATCAGGCTGGCAGGGGAGTGATTAGGTGGTGATCAGGCTGGCAGGGGAGTGATTAGGTGGTGATCAGGCTGGCAGGCAGGTGAGCAGTTGGGAGCCAGCAGTCCCAAATTGTGAGAGGGATGTCCCAAATTAGAGAGGGTACAGATTGGGCTGAGGGACACCCCTCAGTGCATGAATTTCGTGCACCAGGCCTAGTTAGACTATATTTATATATGAATGTATAACCAGGAGATCTTAAAAGGACAGAGACGAAGAACCTATTTTATAGTCTTGTTGATTTGTGTATAGTTCATTCAGAAGTGAATCTGGGCCAGGGTCAGTGAAATGCAGCCCTATGATGGTCACACACTTGGTTAGTGGGACTTCTGTACCTATTTGTGTGCATGCATGTGTGTGCATGTGTGTGTATATGACCATGAAGTCATAACAATAAATAGAAAACAAATCTAAACAAATAGTAAGATCCTGCCTAAAATTTTGTACTAAACATTAGCAGTTTTTTATATTGCTGTGCTATATTCATTTGCATAAATATTTTGCTGAACTAAAAGAATGAACTTTAGCACAGTTTCCATAAAGACTGCAGGAGAATATGCTCAACATCATGTGCTTGGAGTTTGCAAGAAAAACTGGCCAACCTCATCACCTTTGTATTCATTGTGATAATAAACTGAATTTCCAGACCAACAATAACTACAATATTGTGTCTGGTAGTATAAGATTGGGAATTAGAAAACAGTCAGGGAAACAGAATTTAGTGAGAATAAATGTTTTGTTTTAGGAAATATTGGGATTTTTACATTATTTTTATTTATTAAAGATATATATATATGTATATATGTATATATATAATATATAATAAAAACCTAATATGCTAAGTGTCTGGTCATCCAGTCAGCCATTCAACCAATCAAAATGTAATATGATAATGATATGCTAAGACCACTCAATCGCTCGCTATGACATGCACTGATCACCAGGGGGCAGATGCTCTGACCTGTAGGCTAGCTTGCTGCTGGGGTCCAGCCAATTGGGACTGGACATGCCCTGGAGCCCTTCTGGGTTCCCTCCCCAGCTTGCCAACCTCTCACATCCCTCCTTGACCCCAATCGTGCACTGGTGGGGTCCCTCGGCCTAGCCTGGGCTGTCTAGTAATCCAGGATGAGAGAACCCCTCCCCCCAGAGTGCATGAATTTTGTGCACTGGGCCTCTAATATATATAATAAAATCATTGCTTTATTAATTTCACTAAGAAAAACCCCAATAAAATGTATTATAGTAACATGTATGTAGAATCACACAATAGTGCCTAGATTTTCTAATATAATAAAGGGACATTTTTAAAAAATTTCTGTAATATGTTGCCCTTTGTTCTTAGAAGGAAAATCTTCTGCTTCATTAATATATATCTCCAAGAATAAGGTTTTAGTATCAGTAATATACCATTCCAGTGACTTTTTTTTTCCAAATATGAATAGAAAGATTTGAAAAAGGATTATATACAAATTCCAGAATTATTATGAAGGAGAAACACTTGATATCAATTCCATGGTATATAGACCACTAGACAAAATCCAATTTATATAAACAGGATTTTATTTCCTAATTTGAATTTATAAGTGGAACCCTCATATCTTAACATATTACATTTCATAATGATTATAGTCAACTTTGAAAAGTTGCCATCTATACTTTTATCAAATCTATCATGCTCTGATTCTCATCGTTTCTTTATTATAAGACTAGAGGCCTGGTGCACTAAATTGTGCACCAGTGGGGTCCTTCAGTCTGGCCTCTGGGATTGGGCCAAAACTGGCTCTCCAACATTCCCTAAAGGGTCCTGGATTGCAAGAGGGCACAGGCCAGAGTGAGGGATCCTACTGGTGCATGATCAGGGCTGAGGAGGGACACGGGAGATTGGCCAGCCAGGGAGGGACCGCAGGTGGGCTCCAGGGCATGTCCAGCCTGTATCGTTCAGTCCCAATCAGCCAGACCCCAGCAGTAAGCTAACCTACTGGTTGGAGCATCTTTCCCCTGGTGGTCAGTGCATATCAAAGTTAGTTGAGTGGCCTTAGCATATTAGCATATTACACTTTGATTGGTTGAATAGCTCACCAGATGACCGGACACTTAGCATACTAGTCTTTTATTATATAGGATTGATCTGTGAGACATCTAATTTAATTGAGTAATAGATATTTTAGACTAAAATATATATTTTTACCTCAGAGGTTTGAAAAGGTAATTTTATGATAATCATGTACCAAACATAAAGATAATCAGACCTATGGTATCAGAAATAAAGACAAGACTATCATATATATCCTGTTGAGTATTTGAAAGAAATATTTTAACCATGAATATTTATTAATTATGTGATAATATATAGCCATTATTTTATCTTGGTATATAATATACTTTCACATAATAAATGCATTGATTCTTGAAGAAGTAAAACCATTCATTAATATGAAATAGCTTAATATCTCACTTGTAAACATATTGTCATCAGTATCATGATCAACTTTTCCAACATCTTTTCAGATAATTTTTCTCTGCTGTAGGTGTGCAAGTGTGTGTACTGGATGGCTGTGCATTAAATAAAAGAAAAACACTATGTATGTAAATAGAAAGTGTGTATATATGAATTGCATATTTATATTCACAAATGTGGAATATATATGTGTGTGTGTAAATATATATGTCTATATGTATGTTTATTTACTTTAATTAAGAATACAGTAGCCCAGCCAGCTTGCTCAGTTTGTTGGAGCATCATCCCATATACCAAAAAGGTTGTGAGATTTGCTCCCAGTTAGGGCACATATCTAGATTGCAGGTTTGATCCCCGGTCAACGTGTGTACGGGATGTAGTCGATCAATGTTTCTCTCTCACAATGATGTTTCTCTCATTCTCTCGCCCTTCCTTCCCTCCCTAAAAAATTAATTAACATATCCTTAGATGTGGATGAGAAAAAAAAAAGGATACAGCATTCATATTTTTCATGTTCCAGAAGTAATAGATTTGGAGAAGATGTGTGGAGTGCTTACAAACTAAAAGGTAATTAGCCTCTAAAATATAGAGAAATCTAAACCTAGAGGGAAACTGATAAACAAATGAAAAAATGTTCCAAAATGCTAATAATAAAACACATATTAAAACAATACCAGAACAAAACTCTCCACGATTTTTAAGCTGAGTCAAAAGAGAGTAAGAATTATTGAGTACATGGAGCAATTAAAACTTTTACAAACTGTTGGGAAGTCAATTTGTATAACTACTTCAAGACAAATTTAGAAACACCCAGTAAAATTAAGAAGTTCATATTTTTACACAGTAACTTGGCCCTTATTTAGATATTTAATATATGCATAAACACATATAGAATATATTTTGTACTTGCAGATGTTGAAAGACCCAAATAGTTACCATTTGGAGATTTATAAATATCAATATATTTGAATAAAGAATTGCTTATAAGTGAAAATTGACAAGCTATTGTACTTGGATAAACATTACAGAGAGAATGTTTAGAAAATAATGAAATGTGAAAATATATAGTAGAGTGTGATATCAGTGATATAACATTTTTAAATATTGCCAATTAACAAACTGTATAATTTATAATAAAACATACATAATTAAACTATAATGTGCACAGGTGTTATGAACTCTAAATTCAGGATGATGCTTACTTCTAGATGGAAGAAAAAGAGGGAATGCGATTATGAAATGGTACACAATAAAATAAAACTGACATTGTAAGATTTAATTTCTTAAGCTTGGGTTTGATTATTAAAACATTTATTATTTTAATATTTTCTTTGTATTCTGATATATCTGGATACATCATTTTAAGAAAAGAGAAAACTGGGAAACCTTCCATATTAGAAATACAAAAGATCCAAACAGGTGATGAATAAAATAAGATTAATGATATGGAGAACAAATTGAAAAGGTTTTCACAATCCATGGAGAGAGAAAAATAACAAAAGTAATAGGTAAGATAAATAAAAAGCAAAATGAAAATAAAAATAGTGCATAGCCCTGGTTGGTTTCTCTCAGTGGTTAGAGTGTCAGCCCATGGACCAGGTTCAATTCCCAGTCAAGGGCCCATAATGCAGTTGCCGGTTTGCTCCCCATCCCTGGTTGGGACATGTGCAGGAGGCAACCAATCAATGTGTCTCTCTCACATTGATGTTTCTCTCTCTTTTTCCCCCTCCTCCTTTCACTCCATTCTGTGGAAAAAATATCCTCAGGTGAGGATTAAAATAATAGTATCCCATATAATAAAAGCCTAATATGCAAATTGTCCCCTTGACTGGGAGTTCAACCAGGAGTTTGACCAGGGGGCAGAGCCAGCCGGCCAGCTGTCCACGGCTTCTCCCTCTGGCTGGCCCAACACCAGCCGGTGGCAGTGGCAGGCAGCCAGGGGAAGGGAGGCCCTGGCCAGCAGCCACTAGGGACCCTACCCATGCAAGAATTTTGTGCACTGGGCCTCTAGTGTGTGTGGGTGTGTGTATGTGTATATGTATGTGTGTGTGTATATGTGTGTGTGTATATGGATGTGTGTGTATATGTGTGTGTGTGTATGTGTGTGTGTGTATAAAAGCCTAAGTGACCAAACAACCAAAAGACCAGTCAACCAGTTGCTATGATGCACACTGGCCACCAGGGGGCAGATGCTCAATGCAGGAGCTTCCCCTTGGTGGTCAATGTGTTCCCACAGCCAATCTCCCTCAGCTTCTTCCCCTGGCTGGCCAACCTCCCATGGCCCTGATTGGCCCAATTACTGGTCAGGCTGAAGGACTCCACCCATGCATGAATTCGTGCACCGGGCCTCTAGTATATATATATGACAGAAGGGAAAGAGATTTTCCTGATATTGAGAAATTCTAGCAAGAGTTTTCAAAGATGTTCATATTTACAAATAATTGTTAGAATCATAATAAATAGCATTATCCTGGAAGACTTACATGAGAAAAAATATCTACCAGGACTATAGAAAGTAAAATATATATAATGGTATCATTGGGATAGATAGATAGATAGATAGATAGATAGATAGATAGATAGATAGATAGATACATAGATATTTTTTAGGAGTGTGGTTTTGAGACAAAGTCATTTTGAGATTACAGAATTAAAAATATATATATTTAACATTTTCCTGCCTAATACATATAAGAAAACAGGATAAATCAGTAAACATGCACATATGTACACATGTACTCATCATTTACTGTATAAATATTTTTAGATATTTTAATATCTTACTAGGTTTTGGTTTTTATGTAAATTTTCAATCGTTTTGTTAATTATATGTATACATATTTCAAAAGTGGAATCAGAGCCAGACCATTAAAGCACTGGCAAAGAGTTTGAAGGGCACTTGAAAGGGTAAAAGAAATGCACTAGTATTTAGAGAAAAGGTGGAAAAGGAGCTTGATCAGACTTCATGAAGGATCATGTTATCTAGGAAAAGATGCTTGGATTCTATACAATGAAGAACTAAGAGGAGAATGTTAATTGCTGATCCTTGAAGAGACACATACACACTCTGAGTCAAATCATGTTGCCTCATAATATTTATTTTCAATATGTAAGTTTGATATATGTATAATTATTATTTTATTTTATTACATATCTTGAAACCATGAAAAAAACTGTAGAAAAATTATGACAAGTTAGAAACAAGGGTCATAAATGAGAAAACAAATTTAACTTCACATCTAATGAGAAGGAGAATCAAGAGAGAGAGGACATCAGAGTGGATAAGGGCATGAGGCTAAAAGAATACATGATAGTCCCAGGGCACTAATGTGGGATCTAGGTTAAGGAACAGTTTTGAGAGGAAGTTGTCAAAATGACTCATGGATATATTGACAAGATATTTAACATGCCTATATTTAAAGTAAAATAAAAATTCTATTTAATGTGACCTATTGACTGAGTGAGATTTGTGTTTGAATTACAAAATAAATTTAAGGCTATCTCTCACTAGAGCTTTGTTTCACTTACTTACAAATCATGATTCATATAAAAAATAAAAGAATAAAATGAGCAAGGAAACAACGTGAAGGGAAACAGTGAATGTTCCAGTATTTAATATATGGACATCTGACCAACTCTCAAATTAAAAGTATTGTAAAGAAAATCTCAATACCATATAAAGATAATAAGTAGGTAGACTTTAATAAGATATTAGAGAAAGATATTATTTGAGAAAAATATAAATTTCTGTAACAACTATTATATCTTAATAAGAGACAAAAATAGTACTTGTTATTTCTGGCAGCAAATTAAGTGGATACTTAATTCACCTAATCTAACTTTTTAGCTGCAAACATGGTAGGGAATATGGGTTCTTAAAGATCTTTGCAATATTTCATTGAACATTTCAATGTAATATAAATATCCGCAGAGGAAATATGTTAATGAGCTTCCTTAAGTTGCTATAAATAAATGAATCTAAGAGTTTTACTCATCTGTTGTATTTATCTCATGAAGAAATATTTTAGAGCTAAAGCTAATTAAATTTTTAGTAGCTTATCACAGAAATTATATGAAACTGCAAGCCAGTCTTTAATGACTCCACTAAGGGAGTGCTTAGAATATTTCCAACAAAGTTATATTACTTGGGTTACTATCACTATGTTAAACTGTATGCTAGGGCAACACATTTTTTTTTAAATTGGGTACTTAATTGTTCATTAACTCAATTACATTAATACTTTAATTTTCATTCTACCCATATAAGACCACAAATTCCAATAATATATGTTGTTCAGAAGAGAGGGATATTTAATAATTTCTCCTTAAAAAAGACAAAAAAAAATAAAGATTAAGGATCTGTCTTTTTTAAGCAGATGTTGCTTGCTCCAATATATTCTCAGCAGAGATTATGTTCACTGTTAACAATCAAGTTATTGCTTTTGTTTATTTATAGATATAGTTAACATAAGAAAACTGATATGTATTCCTTCATAAATCAAACTGTCAGAAAACAGATATATATCATGTGAGCATTTGCCAAGCTGATGAAGAGCATTCCTCTCTCTGGGATGTGGTGTAGTTTGGGGGACAGATAGTTCTTCATAGGTATTGCTGTGAACTTGAGTGAATTGGAAGGAGTTTTGAGGGGGAAAATTGAACCATTAAACTATTTATTGTTTCTTGAAGTGAAAAAAATAGAATATTAGTGAAAACCACCGGCTAGCCTAGCTTATTTTCCCACACGATAGTATATAGACATGAACAGAGTTACTTTTTTTTTCCTTGCATTGTTATCAAATTTCTGATGTTCTTAGCACAATTTGCAAGAAAACAATCACTATTAATTTGGTGCATTGTACAAGAAAACAAATAAGTAACTGTCCCTTTTCCCTTTATGATGTTATATAAGCCTATTGTTATAGCGGAGTAATCATTTATAGAAAATATGTTTTGGTAGAAATGCCTTTGTGATGTTATGTATAAATTTATTTCTGTTCATGTGTGAAAACAAAATGCATTAATATATGGCCATATTTTAAATTCCTAAAACTTTGAAGCTAACTCTGTTATCAACCCCAAATAAATTCTTAACCTGTTCTTTTTCTTTTCTTTTTCCTTTTTTTACTGTGATAAAACATTAAACATGAGATTTACCCTTTTAAATTTTGTTATATAGAAGATCATGAGAACATTTAGATCATATTCACCTTAAATAACTGAAACTTTATACCCATAGAACAACTGCCTATTTTTACTCCCCTTCAGTCCCTGAAAGCCACCATTCTACTCTGCTTCTATGAGTATGCCTATTTTAGATACCTTATCTATATAACAGAGACCCAGTGCATGGAAATTCATGCACTGGAGGGGAGGTCCCTCAGCCTGGCCTGCCTCCTTTCACAGTCCGGAGCCCTCACGGGTGGGAGGCGATCAGGGGAAGAAGACACCCCCATCACACTGCTGCTGCTGCCACTGCCTACAGCGCAATCCTTGGCCGGCCCTGGTTACCTTAGCCTTAGGCCAGCCCTGGGAGGCTGGACAGCTGCCATCTGAGGCTTGCCTGCACCTTGGGCCAGCCCTGGGTGGCTGGCAGGCTGAGGGGACTGGGTGCTGCCATATTGTGGCTGTGGGGGCCACCATCTTTAAGGGCATGGCAGTCAATTAGCATATTCCCTCCTTATTGGCTGTGGGCACCACATCTTTGTGATGGCATGAGGGTCAATTAGCATATTCCTTCTTTATTAGATAGGATATAAAAGCCTAATATCCAAAGTGTCCCCTCGGGAGTTTGACCAGGAGACCGGGGAGTTCTATTGCTCGCTATGACATGTTCTGCACCAGGGGGTGGTGCAGAATTAAGGGAAGGCCCCAGCCAGCACCTTGAAGGAAGGCCCTGGGCAGCAGCTGGAAGGCCCTGATCGGCCCTGATCACTGGCCAGGCCTAGGGATGTTAACTGTGCACAATTTCATGCACCAGGCCTCTAGTATAATCATAATCATGATGCATTTGTTCTTCTCTGACTCATTTATTTCACTAAACATAATGTCTTCTAGGGTCATCCATTTTGTTGCATTAGCAATATTCCTCCTTTCTTAAATGCTAAATAATATTGCATTATATGTGTACTAGAGCATATTTTTTTTATCTATTAATCTGTCAATAGAGATTTAGGGTTTTGTTTTCCCATAGTTGAGCTATGCCCAACAGGTCCATGAAAAAGAGTCATTGTCAGTAATAGGAGAAATGACAACAGATAGCATAAATGTCTGATTAACACCTAGTTTTTCTTATATGTATTATATACTATATTCTTAAAATAAAGCAAACTAGAGAGAGGAAAATATTATTAAGAAAATCATACGAAAGAAAATACCACTTATTGTATTTATTTTAAATTTATGTTCTGAAGAAATTTTATTATTTAAATAAACTTCTGTATATACCATAAATATACATATATGAAATTTTAAGTATATATTAATTATATAATTTCTACATAAAACACAAATTTAATCAATTTGTTAAGTAAACAATGAAAAAAATAATACAGTAATATTTTGTGCATTATAGAATAATTTACTCAAGGCTTAATATGGGGGATTTAGTGATTTTCCAAATGTTTAGTTTCAAAAAGATGTTTGCTTAGTAATTAATTATTTTTGAGAGTATGGATTTTGACAAAGAAAGCAAAGGTTTTAATGTAGAATATTATAAGTTCCCTTTTTGTAAATGGGAGCATTTATAAGTTGTATGGAAATTAAAGACCTATAGATTAAATATGTTCAGGTATAATAAGCTGGATATATTTCTTATAGGTTTACATATCAAGTAGATACTTCCCAAATTGCTAGGTATATTTTAATTTGTTGTATAAACACATGAAACCTACATTAATTAAAAAAATAGATCTAAGCATTCCTGATGCTTGCACAGTAGCAAAAAGAGGCTCTGGCCCTGATTGTGCTGGCATTTACAGTCTTGCTTAGAAAATATGCACAGGGAACGAAGATATATAATTTTCATAGAGATGTCAATTTAACCTCTTGTTAACATTGATTTTAAAAGACTGTGACACTATCAAGATTTTATCTCTCTTAAAAATATCTTGTATAATAAAACCCTAATATGCAAATCAACCGAATGGCAGAACAACCAGTCTCTATGACATGCACTGACCACCAGGGGGCAGATGCGTAATGCAAGAGCTTCCCCCTGGTGGTCAGTGAACTCCCACAGGGGGAGCACCGCTCATCCAGAAGCCAGGCTCATGGCTGGTGAGCACAGCAGCGGTGGCAGGAGCCTCTCCTACCTCCATAGCAGTGCTAAAGACCCCTCGGAGGATGTCCAACTGCTGCGGGGAATGGGCCTAAGCCGGCAGTCAGACATCCCCTGAGGGGTCTCAGAGTGCGAGAGGGTGCAGGCTGGGCTGAGGAACCCCACTGCCTCAGAGCACAAATGTCGTACACCAGGCCTCTAGTAGGAAAATAAAAAGAAGACAGCATCACTAATTGAAAGAGAGTTGGGAGACAAAATCTGCTATGAACAATTTTGTTGACCTACTCCAGAAATTGAAGTAATATTTAATCTCTATGACTAGAAGAATTTATTCAAAATACTTACACAGTATTGTGAATCAGAAAAGGCCATGTGCCAACAACATGAAGGCAGCTACCTGCATATCAAGGAGAGAGGCCTTAAGAGATCATATCTGCTAACATCTTAAACTTGGACTAACCTTAATATGCAAACCAACCAAACAGTAAAATGACCAATGGAACGACCTGTCGCTATGACACACACTGACCACCAGGGGGCAGATGCTTAAAGCAGGAACTGCCCCGAGTTGGGGGCAGGATTTGAGCATCTGCCCCCTGAGAGAAAGGTGAGGAGGGTCCCAGTGGGGGCCCTGTGATCGCCCCACCCACTGGTCTCCCCGAAGATAGGCCCTGATCACTAGTCACACCTACCCTATATAATTGGAACAGTCTCTTAGATTTAAAAATTAAAACTTGACAAGGCTACTTTAACTCTGAAAAAACAGGATGATGCAGTGATAACATACATGGACTCTGGCTTGCATATATTGTGGCTAGCCCTGATTCTGACACTTATAATTGTGTGAGAAAGCCAATTACTTAATTACTCTCTGCTTCAGTTTTTCCACCCATAAGATGGTTATGGTTTCCATTGCCTCAGATGGTTCATGTTATGTACTATTTTTTTATGATCAGGGCAAAATAATGTAGCTACCCATACAACAGCAACATGTCTCTCACCTGTATGAAAAGTATGGTCACTGGTGCATTCAGCATCCTGGATAGTGAAGGGAATGTCCAACTCCCAGTTTGGGCTTAATCCCCACAGTCAGACATCCCCCGATGGGTCCTGGATTGCGAGAGGGTGCAGGCCGAGCTGAGGGACCCCCTCCAATGGATGAATTTCATCCATTGGTCCTCTAATAATTATATAAAACCTCTCTTGATATTAACTTGATATAAAATGTTAGACATCATTAGTGAAATAATTCATTTCCATTTATGAGAAATTGTATCTGGGGTTATATCAGTTCTTCTATTCTGACAGGAATAGGAGAAACAGCATCATTTGATCATACTCTGGAGAACACTGCCTACATTCAAATACAAGTGTTTTATCTTATTAACTGGACTAGAGGCCTGGTGCAAAAAATTCGTACACGGGGTGGGGGCGGGGAGAGATGTCCCTCAGCCTGGCCTGCACTCTCTCTATACTGGGACCCCTTAGGGGCTGTCTGAAAGCCTTTTTAGGCCCGATCCCACAGTTGGACATCCCTTTCACAATCCAGGACCTCTGGCTCCTAACCGCTTGCCTGCCTGCCTACCTGCCTGCCTGCCTGCCTGATTACCCCTAACCGCTCCTGCCTGTTAGCCTGATTGCCCCCTAATCACTCCCCTGCTGGACTGATTGATGCCTAACTGCTCTCCTGCCTGCCCAATCGCCCCCAACTGCCCTCCTCTGCAGGCCTGGTTTCCCCCAACTGCCCTCCACTGCAGGCCCAATCACCCCAAACTCCCCTCCCCTGCTGGCCTATTAGCCCCCGACTGCCCTTCCCTGCCAGCCATCTTGTGGTGGCCATCTTGTGATGTCCCTCTTGTGGCAACCATTTTGTGACAACATAAGGGTGGCCATCTTGTGATGATGTGAGGGCATCGTGCAAGGGTGCAAAGACCATCTAGGCTTTTATTAGTATAGATGGCCTTCAACAAATCACTTAATTTTCCTGTGCCTCAGTTTCTGCTTTGTATAATGGTGATAATAATGGCACATAACCCAAAGTTATTATACACTTTTAAAAAATGATTCATATATAAAAGCTTAAACACACTGTTTCTGACTCTTAAAAATTCTTCATTCAATTTTCATCTTTCCTGTCTTCCCTCATTTTTTTTGTTTGTGCAAACCCTCTGCCATCCCCAGAATTTTCCATTAATAAATCCTCAGTTTAAGCAGATGGTCATTATCCTTTGAAACATAAAGGTAGATTCTTCATTTTTCTTTGTTCCCAAATTCCCAGTAACTTGCTTCCATAGAAATAAAAGCAAGTGGGAAAAACATTAATAATATTCTCCCTAGCATTGTTCCCCTTAAACAATGTTGTATAGCAATTACCAGTATCCTATTTAATGAAAGAGTAATATTCAAATTAACCATCACTCTGCTACACCCACAAGCCACGCCCAACAGCAATCAGGAGCATATATGCAAATTAACCCAATGACTGCAGCCACGGAGTGAACAGGAGGCTTGAGTTGCCCCCGGTGATGGAGGACGCCAAGCTTTCTGCACACCCTGGCTGGCCTAGGCCTCCACTCAAGGCTACAAAGTTTTAATTATAGAAGATAAATAAATCCTCCAAAAAATGGCAGCAGCCACGGAGCTGGAGAGAGCAGGAGGCTTGAGTTGCTCCTGGTGATGGATGAAGCCAAGTTTCCGCAACCCTGGCCTGGCTTGGCCTCCACTTAAGGCTACAAAGTTTCAATTATAGAAGATAAATAAACCCAGATACCAGGGCCTCCGCTTGGGTCGCCGGGGGGCATGGTTGGCCTGCAAACCACCACAGACCCCTCACCCAGGCCACCCCATGCCCCAAGGGAACCCCCACCCTGATCCGGGACACCGTTCAGGGCAAACCAGCTGGCCCCCACCCATGCACCAGGGCTCTATCCTATCTAATCCTATCTAATAAAAGAGTAATGTGCAGATTGACCATCACTCCAACATACAAGATGGCTGCCCCCATGTGGTCAAAGATGGCTACCCCCATGTGGACACAAGATGGCTGCCACAAGATGGCTAGCAGGGGAGGGCACTTGGGAGGGATCAGGCCTGCAAGGGAGGACAGTTGTGGGTGATCAAGCCTGCAGGGGAGGGCAGTTAGGGGTGACCAGGATGGCAGAAGAGGGAAATTAGGGGCAACTGGGCCTGCAGGGAAGGGCAGTTGGGAGGGACCAGGCCATCAGGGGAGGGCAGTTGGGGGCAATCAAGCCTGCAGGGGAGGGCAGTTAGGGGTGACCAGGCCTGCAGAAGAGGGCAGTTAGGGGAAAACAGGCTGGCAGGGGAGCAGTTAGGCATCAATCAGTTTGGCAGGGGAGTGGTTAGGGGGTGATCAGGCTGGCAGGCAGAAGCAGTTAGGGGCAATCAAGAAGGCAGGCAGGCAAGCAGTTGGAAGCCAGCAGTCCTGGATTGTGAGAGGGATGTCCCACTGCCCATTTAGGCCCCATCCTACCGGGATCAGGCCTAAACGGGCAGTGGGACATCCCTCAAGGGGTCCCAGATTGGAGAGCATGCAGGCTGGGCTAAGGGACACCTCCCTCTCATGCATGAATTTCATGCACTGGGCTTCTAGTATCTAAATAAAACTTAAAGAAAAGAAAAGGCTTTTAAAAAGTTCAATAAATTATGAATAATTAAAGACATTGTTTTTGGTGAGGATTTAAAAACATAATAATGATAAAGGATGATGTCCTTTTAATCTCAATGTTAAGTGAGTAGAAAAAAAAATGCCTGTGTTTTCTCCATGATATAGCATAGAACAGAAATAAGCAAAGATCCAATAATTGTATTTGATATGCTTTTTATCTCCAGAAAATACTTCCTCCTAATAGCTTCAATGTAAGACTTTTGTATAATCTTTATAAAAATTGCTATAGGATACAGATTTTCACCACAAAATCACACCCAAAAAGGTGTACCTAATATGATGACTGTTTTTACAGTCAGTATAGTGCTGTGGATTAATAGACAATCTAAAGAAGACAAAAGTTGTGTACTAAATTGCACCAGATGAAAACTACATGCACTAAAAAATCTTTGTTGGCAACACCTCTCTGGAAGTTGTCACTGAATTTTGCTACTCAGCAGGATACTGTCAAAAATTTTTATTAATAGACAAGAATCAGGGAAGTGAATAAAAAATCTCAGCATGTTCTCTGGAAGACCAACATTGTGACATTCATCTTATGTCCAGACAAAACCAAAGGTTTACAGAAGGATGATGCTATTTGCTCCCATTGTTTGAAACTTAAATTTGCCCTAGCAGCCTTTTTCTCCAATAGTTTTCTCCATGTGCTACAGATAATATTAAGTAGTAAGGCAGTATCAGTTGTAAAGACATCATAAATTAGTGTTTCTAAGTTTGCTAGGCTATAAAATTTTTAAAAAGGAAGATAAAAATAGGAAGACAATATAAATTCTGTAATAAACTATGAAAAGCTAAAGGGAAAATGTATCTATAAGTAGACACTGAAATACTTTGTGAAGTAATGCATACTTGTTGTCACCTGAATACTTGGACAAAAGCTATTATTGTGGAGCATATGGAAATAGTGCAACTTCCTTTCAGTAACAAAACAAACACAGAAATAAACAAAACAAAACCAATAAAACTCAATCCAACTCAAATTGTTTATGAGACACAGCAAGAAGCCAAGGTGAAAGCAATGAATGATGCCTATTCTAAAATACAATATAGTTTTTAATCACAGCTAAAATAGCGTCTGTTTAGTTAAATTTGTAAAATAATTACATTGGTAGAAATAGTATGTTTAAATATAAATGTAAAACTAGATATAGAAAATTGTAATTAACTAATAAAGCTGACAAAAGTTTGATTTTATACAACTAAAAGTTGTGTTTAGCTTGTTTTTTAGATATGTTTTTGCTTTCTAATACTGCTAAGTAACCACACATGGAATTTGAATAAATCATATAGAAACCCCATGGATTTCACAAAATATTTAAATAAATCAAAATCTGAGAAAAAAATAAAACTGTACCAATTTATAAAATGGGGCTAATAAAATAACATATAAAACTATAACATATTTAAAGGGTTTTTTGTCCATTCTTAATCAGAAGTACAGTGAAGGTACTGAGTCCCTCATAGTATTTTATATTTTTTAGGTTTTTCCATTTCTATTCTGATTCTCTCATGAATTCATATTAAAAAAGTCAAATTTGGATAAGTACACTTTCCAAAGGATCAAGATATGCACTGTAAATTAGAAATTACAAAAGAAATGTGAGTTGCCACCTGGATTTTGCTCTTTATTAGCTTGTGGTCTAGGAAAAAAACATTTACTTCTCTTCTAAGTTTTAGTTTCTGTACTTTTAAGGAAAGATATAATGAAAATTGATAGATAAGATGGTTATTTTTAAAAAGCCAAGGTAAAACTGGTATTCAATAGATGTAAATTTCTTTCTTGTTATATTTGTTATTTAAAACATATTACCTTATTGCAAAAAAAATTAAAATAATAGCTGGAATGTAAAAACTGAAGATGCAAGCTGTTTATAGTTCCATCTGATAATCAAATAAATGTTAACTTTTCACTTATATTTAGTTTTATCTATTTGCTATGCTATACAGGTATCATTTTATGTTTCACATCTTTACTTAGCATAACAGGATACATAATTCTTTTATTCATTTTGAGTCATACCTTAGATGTGTCTAAGTTTGGATTTATTTTTATTATTTAAAATGTTTTTATTGATTTGAGAGAGAGAGAGAAAGAGAGAGAGAGAGATACATCAGCTGCTCCAGGCATGCCCTCTACTGAGAATTGAGTCTTCAACCTGGGCATGTGGCCTGACTGGGATTCAAACTAGCAACCTCTCTGTGCATGGGATGATGCTCAACCAACTGAGCCACACTGTCAGGGCTGGATTTATTTTTATTAATATTACTTTGACTCACTGGGCTCTGTGAATACATAGATTATTTTATAACTTCTGGAAAACTCTTGCCTTATACTAGTATATGTTCCAGTAATATCAGTGACTTAATAACATTTTTTTTTGTTCTTGTTCAACTCTCATTTTTTATATTATCCTCTATGTTGCTTAAGCTTATTCACATTTTTCATTTTTTAAAATCTCTCTAATGCATTCTGGATAATTTCTGTAGATTTAACCTCTGATTTACTATTTTATCTTAAAATGTCCATTTGTGATTAAATACATTAGATTTTACATTTCAATTACTTTATTTAACGTGTATTTTATTTTGTACTTTGTGTTTGTTTGCATATTATAGGGTGTGTATATGTATGTAAAAAAGAGAGATTCATTTTCCCCAGAGCTTTATCTATAGGTACTTTGCGGGGCCTAAAATTCATGTGACTTCATCCTAAGAAAATATGTACTTGCATCTGTGGAACTCATCAAGATAGTAGAGGTCTGGGATAATTTTTAACATTGTCAGCTCAATATTATTTGAAATACATAAAGTATTGATTTCTAGCTCTCACTTTAATGAAGGAACCTACTTAATGTATTGTTCTCTTATTAAAGTAAATTACTTAGGTAGTCCTTGGTCCCTCTGAAATCATGAAACAGAAGCTACTATTCACCTGGCTAGGAAAACACTTTCAAGGTGAGCAGACTTGTGGATAAGTAAAGTAACCCTAAGAGTTAAGACCATTTAAAGGTAGAGCAAAATAATCTATGTGTTGTTAATGTTAAAAAGCAAAGTAGTAAACTATGAGAATTGCTGATTTTGGCACTTAATTATAAAGACATTACAGTACAAATTTGTAAAGATAGTGTCATTTTCTTAATATTTATATTAATGATTATCTTTTCAGTTTATATTAAATGTGTAAATTGTTATTTTTTATGTCAAGTGCAGAGTAATTCATCAGTTCTTCCATAGGCAGAACATAGAGGCAGTAGTCCTGAGCACAGGATACTTAAATTCTTGGGCATTAGGAAACAATGGCATCCATCTCTATGAAGAAGAAATGAAGTTATCCCTTCACAGTAATAGATTAGTGGAAGCCATTTTCTGATTATTTTAGAAGGAATAAAAAATAAAATGAACACTTGTTAGGGAATTTTTGGTGGTTTTAAAATAAATGTGTAAAAGCAAATCAGTATTTGTAAAATGATGTTGACACCTGCAAATCAGAAGACACCTCAAATGAGTTATGAATAATAAGAAAACCCTAAAAGAATAATATCAGAACATGGAAAAGTTCAAGGCTTATGTAATGAGGACAACTATAATATCTAGCCATATCCAACTAAAGATTTTTACATGGTCCAGTAAAGGAAAAAATTATAAATTAATAATGCTTTTGCATTAAATATTATACATTACCTCTATAGTGTATTTAGATTACCCTATATAATAAAGAGGGAATATGCAAATTAACCATCATGCCCTCACACAATATGACCGCCACAAGATGTATGGCAGGGGAGGGCAGTTGTGGGCGATGAGGCCAGCAGGGGAAGGAAGGAATGTTGGGGGTGACTGGGCCTCCAGGAGAGGGGTGGCAGTTGGGGGGGGCGGGGAGCAGGCCTGCAGGGGAGGGCAGTTGGGGCAACCAGGCCTGCAGGGGAGGGCAGTTAGGGGTGACTGAGCTATCAGGGGAGGGCAGTTAGGGGCGACCAGGACTGCAGGGGAGGGAGGGCAGTTAGGGGCGACCAGGTCAGCAGGGGAGATCCATTGGGGGGAACCAGGCCTGCAGCAGAGGGCAAATGGCGAGGGGAACCATGCCTGCAGAGGAGGGCAGTTGGGGACACCAGGCCTGCAGGGGAGGGCAGTTGCTGGGACCAGGCCGGCAGGGGAGGGCAGTTGGGGGTGATCAGGCCAGCAGGAGAAGGCAGTTGTGAGAAATTGAGCAGTTAGACGTCAATCAGGCTGCCAGGGGAGTGGTTAGGGGGTGATCAGGCTGTCAGGAGGAAGCAGTTAGGGGCAATCAGCCAGGCAGGCAGGCGAGCAGTTGAGAGCCAGCAGTCCCGGATTATGAGAGGGATGTCCGACTGCCAGCTGAGGCCCGATCCCTGTGTCAGTTGGATGTCCCCTGAAGGGTCGCAGATTGGATCGGGTGCAGGCTGGGCTGAGGGACACCCCACAGTGCACGAATCTTGTGCACCAAGCCTCTAGGTTTAAATATTTGTGATTCAATCATTCTTGTATTCTTGACTTCATAAAGTCTTAGATTTAAGATTCTTTTATTTCATTAATATCTAAATTTGGGGAAGCTATGAATTTATTTGATAATCTATTGAAATGTATATAATATTTTCAATAAATTTATGTATGTGTGCATTTGTATTTATATATACTATTTTCCAGAATCACCACTCTGTGTATTAGGTCAAGATGATTTTCACCTGACAGTTGTAGTGAAGGTGATAAGAGAAGTACTAGTACTACCCTGGCCTTGGAATTTGGCCTCGATGAGAATAATTTTAATTTAGGGATTATATCTACAGTGCTTCATCCAGTGAATGAACTACAGCCTTCATTAGAATTATGTATTCTGTGGACTTGTCCAGTTCTAATTATACTATATCACAATGTTTTATAAGTTATAAAGATTAGTTTGATACCAGGACATACCCAATGATATTTAGAAAAAGAAAGGCAGACGTTTTTGTTACTTATAGCTCCAAAAAAGGATGAAGCTGCCAGGTAAGGTCACATAGGGTACTGCACCCAGGAACAAGGTAATAGCAAGCTAGAACTGTAGGGAACAGCTTATGTATCACAATTAGGGTATGGATTGGCTGTTTGAAATAATTTCCTAGGCTTGAGACATAAGGCCTATCCCTGTGTGCTGGTTCCTAGCCCTAGTTCTGATTAAGGGACATGCATATTAGCCCTGGAGAGTGAGAGCCTGATCAGAGAAGAAGTTGGGATGTGGACTTAATTAGTTGCTTAAGAAGAAGAACTGACATCCCACTAGCCAGGGCTTCAAAACTGGGTCAAGACAGTATTAACAAACAAACAAGCAAACAAACAAAAAACAACAACACACAGCTGGCTGGTGTGGCTCAGTGGTTGAGCATTGACCTATGAACCAGAAGGTTGCAGTTCCATTTCCGGTCAGAGCACATGCCCAGGTTGCAGGCTTGATCCCTGGTTGGGGACATGCAGGAGGCAGCTAATCAATGATTCTCTCACATCATTGATGTTTTCTCTCTCTCTCTCCCTCTCTTTCTCTTTCTCTCTCTCTCTCGCTTTTCCTTTCTGAAATCAATAAAAATATATTTTTAAAAAACCAGCTATATTTCATACAATGTATGTTTATTATAATTTAATATATAATGATGTTTATTATATTGAAAAATTTCAACATTTTAGCTCTCTTATATTGTTCTTTATATTTCTAATTAGAAGATATTTTTTCTTGCTCTATCAAACTCTAGTAACTTATACAATAAACAGTCTAATAATTCACCTATGGAAAGAATATTTCAACTTTGACATAATATCACAAAGTTGCTAAACTGAATTTTAACTTTTGATGGTCACTGAAAATTTTTAGTGACTATGACAAGTACCTTTTCCATTGCTCATTGCTATATAAGCTTGTCTGAAAATTTGACTTTGGTATTTATCTCCTGAAATGTCCTTACTATGTAAGTTGTTTGGGAAGAGAGTTGCATATTTTAAAGTCTATTCAAGTTCATTGTGATAAAACCCTACATCGCTTTTACAAGGCTATCTAAGAACTCGATAAAATATTATTGTGATGAATATTGAGCTTTGCACTACCTTGCTACTTGCCTATACTTCTAACTCCCTATATACAGAAGAATTAGACCCATACAGTGGGAGAAACTTGATCAAGTTAAGAATTAGCTAATAGAGCCCTAACCAATTTGGCTAAGTGGATAGAGTGTTGGCCTGTGGACTGAAAGGTCCCAGGTTCTATTCCGGTCAAGGGCATGTACCTTGGTTGTGGGCACATCCCCAGTAGGAGGTGTGCAGGAGATAGCTGATTGATGTTTCTAACTCTCTATCCCTCTCCCTTCCTTTCCGTAAAAAATCAATAAAATATATTTTAAAAAAAGAATTAGCTAATAGAAACTTCACTACTTATGGATTTGATGTTTCTGCAATTTTAATTAAAAATTTTAATATAAAATATAAATGTTAGCTATACTTGTTTTATGAAAAATAATGCATGACAGAAACAATAGAAAACAATGTAACTCTCCTTTTTCAAAAGATATCACACTTTTATATCTGTCTGCAGATATTGAATGTTTCTTTTTTTCTTTTTAGAACATGTCCGTTCTAGGTAAGATCATTATAAACAAAGTCTGCACTTTAATTTTAGGTCAATTAAAGAGGTGACTAGGGAGATATGTTATTCATAGATGAACAAATTCATCCCTAGACATTTTCTGAAGATCTTCTATTTTTACATTAGTTAATCCAGTTAAAAAATTGACTTATTCAGCATAAAATCTCCCAAATGCTGAAAAATGCCTAAGGAAATTGATCTTCTATTTCTTTTATTCCTAGTAAAAAAGCATAATGAGAATTTTGATAAAGTTAAAGAGAAAGCATAAAAATCTTGATAAATATGAGTAATGGACCAGGACCATATAACAGGTTTCACCTGAAGCAATGTATGTTGATCTTAAATTGCAGCACAGGTTAGTGAAGACGAAAGTGGAGTTCTGATTTCAGGTCATTATGTACTTCAACTACTTGATTTAAACTTCTGTTTTCTCACCAAGAAATAAAAATAATTATTGATTTTCTATGAATTAAAAAAAGTTCCTTCTCCACTCTTTTAATTTATTAAGTTGATTGGGGGGGACACTGGTCAACATAAACATATAGGTTTCATGTGTAGAGTTCTATGTTACAAGATCTGTATATTGCACCTTTTATGTGGGTAGAAGAAGATCCTAATATGAGGTTATAGGAGAAGAAAATAAAAAAGGTTCTTAAGACTTTTAAATGAAATATTATTGTCAAATGACCACTGAATATGTTTTTAAAAATCTATAAACTCTAATAATTGTTGATACGTGTTAAATAACTTCAGATTATCATTTATAACTGAGTTGAGTGATCTAAAATGAAAATTTACTTTTCTTTAATGCTCAAATCACTTTAAAAATAAATATATAATCTTATCACAAAATTACATGTATAATAGGTATTCTAATATATTGTTTGCAGTTATATTGGATTTTTTCAAATTATCAAATGTTATTATAAATGCATTGTTTTAAATTCTGAATGCATTTTAACTTGCCGAATTCTCATCACGACGTAGGAAATAGTTATTCTGGAATGAACATGGCAGCTTTTTTTATTGGCATTGTAACTGGTAAGGGATTCTTGATCTTCCTTTCTTAAATGTTCCTTATTACCCGTTGCAAATGCTTAAATACCCTTTAATAGTAGAACATAGATATTCATGCTCAATGAATAATGATGAACTTTTAGATTATTGATGGATAAAATTTAAGGTTATTGACATATTCACAAAAGTATGTATTTAGTTACTGATACACTAGGTTTTGCATATTTTACCCACGCTGTGACTGTAATTACACAACATTATTTTATATTTTATTTGAAAACTCTTTTCTTCCATTTATATTTACTGGAAGAAGTTCATGGAAGTACCCTCTGCTTTTTCAGATGTTTTGATTCTTATGAAAATGTAATAAAAAGTGTAATATAGAGAATACCAAAGCATAAATCTTCATTCTCTCTGTCCAAAAACTAAAAGGTTTAAATTCAATCATCTAAACAGTTCTATCCTGCCATGAAAATCTGTGGGTTTGTATGTATTCAAGTTCTTTACTGGTACCAATGATTTTGTGGGAATCATTACTTGCTTACACTAGGACCTGAAACCTTCCTTTGCAGAATTTTCCAAAGGCATTGTCCAGTTTCATTTAAGAACCCAGGGGAGAAACATTTTAATTACCATACTCTCTGATATATACTGTTATAAACTGAAACTGCATGAAAATTTATTTTCTTTTTTCCCCATTATGTGTTAAAAATATACTTAGATATTACTTCATGGTCATACGTAGACAATTTTTCCAGTCAGTATTCATTATATTATATTGAACACACTTCACTTTTTGATATAACTCACTTCATCTCATCTGTGCAGCCATCTGGGTTTAAAACCCATACTGACAATCCTATAAAATAAAGAGGTAATATGCAAATTGACCATCACTCCAACACACAAGATGGCCACCCCCATGTGGTCAAAGATGGCTGCTCCCATGTAAACACAAGATGGCTGCCACAAGATAGCCGGCAGGGGAAGGCTGTGGTGGGTGATCAGACCTGCAGGGGAGGGCAGTTGGGGGCAACCAGGGCAGCAGGGGAGGACAGTTGGGAGCGACCGGGCATGCATGCATGGGAGGGCAGTTGGGAGGGACAAGGCCTGCAAGGGAGGGCAGTTACAGAAGATCAGGCTGGCAGGGGAGCAGTTAGGTGTTGATCAAGCTGACAGGGGAGTGGTTAAGGGGTGATCAGGCTGGCAGACAGAAGGGTTAGGGGCAATCAGACTGGCAGGGGAGTGGATAGGGGGTGATCAGACTGGAAGGCAGAACTGGTTAGGGGCAGTCAGAAAGGCAGTCAGGCTAGTGGTTGGGAGCCAGCAGTCCTGGATTGTGAGAGGGATGTCCCAGATTGGAGAGGGCGCAGGCTGGGCTGAGGGACACACGAATTCTGTGCACCAGGCCTCTAGTAAAGAAAATAAAAAGTAAGAAAAACCTCTTTACTTCCCATTAAAAAAAATCACCAACTATAATCAGTAGACAAGATTCTACTGAGGGATAGTACTACTTTATCATGATTAGCATACATAATTCCTTTTCTGAATCTAAAGCCCCATTTTAATCTAATAATCTTTGCTGCCATAACTGGACCTACAATCATCAACATCCTTAGTCATTCCCTAACAACTGATTATTGGGACAGCTTACTATTTTAGATAAGAGTTAATCATGCAATCAATGCCAAATAGTTGCAAAACTTATGAGAGTTAAATTGCAGTTTAGCAAATAATTTATAATGAGAAAATCTGGTCCATTCTTTACAAAGCAGTTTTATAATGTGTTAAATATTAAACTTACCTTGTTCTTTTTCTCCTTTACACATTCCTGTACCTTTTTTATTTAACATACGCAAAAATACAAACCCTTCATCATGTCTTAAGAGCTACTCAGGGAGCTGGACCGGTCTGTTCTGATCTATGCTTCAGTGATAGAGTCCTTGCTCTTCTTCAAAGATGGTGCATTTGTTCCACCTCAGATCTCATCTGCTTGCTATTCATTCACTCTTTCAATAAATGATTGCTTCAAGACATGGGGAACATGGACCCCTGAACTGGAGTCCATGTTTTCTCTTTCTCACTAAGATCCTTTCCAGAAGATGGAAGAAGGTGAAAAAGTATTGAGGGGCCACTCAGAGAACTTGAGGAAGTGACTGCTTACCAAAACTGTTACGGAAATATTTTAATATTTTATCAACTGGCTATATTATATGTAGTCACTTGAACCCAAAATATGCATACACATTATTAATGCTTTAAATTACTGTTTATTACTTTTTGTACAATACAGATTGAAAGTTTATCAACATTGTTACCATTTAGTGGTTTTGAGGAAACATAAAGAAATAGAAATACCCATGATTTATTTGATTTTTTAATTACTGTGTTTACTACTTTTTATTAATATCCATCAATATAACTTAATATAGTGATATAAAATAAAATTAGCCAGTAATACCTTGATTGCATATACTTTGATGTTTGTTATTGAAAGTGGGTCAGTTTCCTTAATTTTAAGTAAAAAGATATAGTTTTTGAAATTCTATACATAGTATACATATATGATGGTATTTATTCAGTTATTTTTTGTTACATCTCATTACATTTCTTTTTTGCAAACATCCCTAATTTAAATATTCATTTCCTTCAATTTTTCAAAGGAAACCTAATTGTATCTCTTAAAATAGGAAAAAACTATATAATATATAATACAAACCATTATATGTGTGTGTGTGCGTGTGTGGATAGTACATATATATTTGTCTGTGTATGTGTGTATATATTAATATATAGTAAGAAAGAAATTCCACAATGGAAAAAAAATGCTTTATTTTCTAATTAAGAAAAGCAAACCAATTAAATATAGATACAAATTTTCAAAAATTAAGAAGTGACTCTGCTCTTTTAAATTTCTGTAATTTTTCTAACCTATCTATAGTGTTCATGTATGTGTGTGTAGTACACACACACATCCTATATAATAAAGAGGTAATATGCAAATTAACCCTCATGCTGTCACAAGATGGCTATACCCACAGCGGAGGCGGGATTCCCTTTATGAGTGACCAGCAGGGACCTGAGGCTGCATGGTGCTGAGCTGAGGTGGGGGACCTGAGGCTGCACCCCCCACCCAGCAGAGCTTGACTGGGGACCTCAGGCCACACATCCAGCCTGGAGGGGCTTGATGGGGGCCACACATCCAGCCTGGAGGGGCTTGATGGGGGAACCTCAAGGTGTGCCTGCCACCCCAGCCCAGACCAGGGGACCTCAGGCCATGCCCCTCGTTCTGGTCTTGGGCCAGGGGAACCTCAGGCCACACCTCCAGCCCCGGCGCCAGGCTGGGGGACCTCAGGCCATGCCCCCCACCATGGCGCTGGCCCGGGGGACCTACAGCTGCACCCCACCACCCAGCAGGGCTTGACAGGGGACCTCAGGCTGCACCCCCTGCCCAGTGTGAGGAGTGGGGCCGGCCGGGTCTGGGTATCGTGCGATTTCGAGGCATGTGTGGGTGGGCAGGGTCTTTACACTGGGTCCTGCGGCATGCCTCCGACTCTGACAGGAAGAAGATTTTCATATACATTTTACTAATTTTCTTTCATCTTTGACACTTCTATTATAGGGAAAGGGCAAATATCAATATTAAAATATTTCCTCTCATTCCCTTTTAATGTGCACAAATTTCATGCACCAGGCCACTAGTGTGTGTATATATATAATACACATGTCATATATATATATGTATATATCTGCATATATATTTATTTATAATATATAAAACAATTATGTATGTATAACATTTAAGCAAAACATGACTTTTTAAAATTTGTATTCTTTTTCTACCCTAATGCTAGGAGGTAAATACTTAACTACAAAAAATGTAATAAAATTTAAAAATAAACACATATATTTTAGACTATCCTATCTAATGAAAGAGTGATATGCAAATTAACCATAACTCTGCTACACCCACAAGCCATGCCCACCATCCAATCAGGAGCGAGTATGCAAATTAACCCAACCAAGATGGCTGCAGTCACGGAGTGAGCAGGAGGCTTGGGTTTTCTTGGTAATGGAGGAAGCCAAGCTTTCTGCACACCCTGGCTGGCCTACGCCTTCACTCAAGGCTACAAACTTTCAATGATAAAAGATAAATAAATCCCCCCAAAATGGCAGCAGCCACAGAGCTGGAGAGAGCAGGAGGCTTGAGTTGCCCCCAGCGATAGAGGAAGCCAAGTTTTCTGCACACCCTGGCTTGCCTTGGCCTCCACTCAAGGCTACAAAGTTTCAATTATAGAAGATAAATAAATCCCAGGTACCAGGGCCTCCGCTTGGGTTGCTGGGGAGGGTGGCTGGCCAGCAAACCACCACAGGCCACCAAGGACACCCTTCAGGGCAAACCAGCTGGCTTCCACCCGTGCACCACGCCTCTATCCTATCTAATAAAAGAGTAATGTGCAAATTGACCATCACTCCACCACACAAGATGGCTGCCCCCATGTGGACACAAGATGGGCACCACAAGATGCCAGCAGGGGAGGGCAGTTGGGAGGGATCAGGCCTGCAAGGGAGGGCAGTTGTGGGCAATCAGGCCAGCGGCGGAGGGCAGTTGGGAGGGACCAGGCCTGCAAGGGAGGGCAGTTGGGGGCGATCAAGCCTGCAGGGGAGGGCAGTTAGCGGTGACCTGGCCGGCAGAGGAGGGAAGTTGGGTGTGACCGGGCCTGTAGGGAAAGGCAGTTGGGGGGACCCAGGCCTGCAGGGGAGGGCAGTTAGGGGCAAACAGGCTGGCAGGGGAGCAGTTAGGCATCAATCAGACTGGCAAGGGAGTGGTTAGGGGGTGATCAGGCTGGCAGGCAGAAGTGGTTAGGGGCAATCAGGAAGACAGGCAGGTGAGCAGTTGGGAGCCAGGAGTCCTGAATTGTGAGAGGGATGTCTGACTTCCCGTTTAGGTCCGATTGACTACTGAGTGGGAATGCTATTCTGAAAGTCCTTTCAGGGTTAGGGAACAATTTTAAGGGAGGCAAGATAAAATTAACAGCAGAAAGAGTAAGATCTGGAACCAGCAGTTGGGCCTACCAGGATTGGGCCTAAACAGACAGTCGGACAACCCTTGAGGGGTCCCAGATTGGAGACAGTGCAGGCTGGGCTGAAGGACACACCCCCTCCCATGCACGAATTTCATGCACCGAGCCTCTAATGTATTATAATAGGTAATTGATTTTGATTATTTGAATTTTCCATAAACTTAATTCAGCTCTTTATATCATATGTGTAACATCTATCCATTTGCCTCAAGTCCCTGTCACAGTACTTCAGATAACAAAAACTTTCATTGTATCTCTGAACCAATGCAGTGTTCTCTTCTCTTTCACTATATACTGTATACTAATCAGTCATAGTGTTCTTTCCATTCATTCTCCTGCTTTAAAACCTCCATTACTTCCTTATTCATTGCAAACAAAATAAACACCATCTTCCTTAGCCTGCCTTTCATTACTCGTCACAGCTTGACCCACCATCAATATATTACAGCATGGGTCTACCTTCCCCAGAGTCACACCCTGCTTCCCAAAACAAGCCAGGTACCTTGCTGGCTCCAGACCTTATTCTTCCTGTTGTTACTGTTCTCTTGCCTTCCTTAAAATTGTTCCCTAACCCTGAAAGGACTTTCAGAATAGCATTCCCAATCAGTAGTCAATTTACTTTAAACAGATACTATTTGTTATATCAAATATATTGTGAATATTGGAAAAACTGAGGCATGCAAATATAGTGCTCTTTTAAACTAAATTCATCTTAACTAGTTTGCCAATTCCTATATTTTCTCATGTAGACTATATTTTCATGTGTCTTTTAAGGGGATGTAAGTCTTTATTATTTTTTTCCCAAGTACAACGATTTAAAAAGGCGACAGACACAGAATAATGGCTTTTCAATCTTCCTGAAAATAAAATCTTGTGTCTATTGTAGATGGTAAAAGACAATATTTTTGTGCCTGAAAAAGTTTTATCCAATACAATACCTCCATTACAATATAGAACCACTCATTCCAGGTAAATGAAGCAGGTAGAGGTGGACCCAGTAGCATCTGCCTCCTTCTCTGTAACCCCCAAGTGCCTCAGTAGCCCACTGACAAACCAGCAGAGCAGCAGGAGCTGGCCCTGAGATTGCTCTACCCTCCTCTGGATCCTTTTTCTATTCTCTGAGTTCTGGGTAAAGTATCTGATAATTTTCAAAGAAGAAAAAGCAAAAGATGAGGAGAAAAAGGCAGATGTGTGAGAGATGTGCTCCTTAGAAGTGACACATCTAAATTACACTTGTAAGTTTTAAAGCTGGGAAGTGAGGGAGTAGAATTCAGGCCACCAGAGGACTCATACCTCATGTTCCTGATTTAAAACTCAAGGGAAATGGTTGTTTGGGGGAGATAGAATAAAGTAAAGGGAGGATAAATGGTGATGGAAAGAGACTTGACTTGGGGTGGTGAACACACAATACAACATACATATGATGTATTATAGAATTGCACATCTGCAACCTATTTTAACCAATGTCACCCCAATAAATTTAATATAATTTTTAAAACCACATTTTATAGACCTATAAGTTTTGTAATTCATTAATTTGTAAGATTGTATTAGCATCCTTAACACATTGAACATGTAACTTATCCATTTTGATAAGTAATCTATAGACATGATTGAAGATTCTGTTCAAATTTTCTTCTGTACGGTTAACAATACTAATTTGTAAAGTTCTTTTTTATCATCTAGGTATTCTCTTTTCTATTTTTACAAATGTGATATCTTGTAGTTTCAATAACTTTATTTTAAGCATATGTATTCATATATTTGTAAATGCCTACAAATATTATTTTTTCTCATATACTAATATGTGGGGATAATATATATGTTAAATAAAATATGTGATGATTTATGCATAATATATATTACATTAAAGTAAAAACAACATTTCTATTTGTACATATTTAAGGAATACAAATTATCTTTGTATTATACCCTATGCCAAAATAAAAACATATCAAAGTTTTTCTCACTTGCTGGAGTTTTTATTGAAAGACTGAAAAAAAAGTTTTTGATTCATAGTCAGAAATTACAGATACAATCTTTAAGTACTTGAAATGTACTAATTTAAAGGGGAAAACGCAAAACATGAGCTGAAAAATCCATGAAGCTTATCAGCTTGTGTCACTGAAACTCATAACAAAGTTTTGTATTTCAGAGAAATCCATTGAATAAAGTGATGGGAACAATTCCATAGGGGATGGTTTGTTACATCTTATTGAATACTTTAATTCAATCATATCCTTTTATACTTAGACTTTCAACATGTTTTACTCTAGAGGAAATGAAAAATAGAAATTCAAATCTGTTACCTGCCTGTTAACTATTAATATGAAAAGTTTAATTTGTAATGAAATGATTCATTTATTTCAGACACCTGTAAAGAAAATCAACATATAAACATTTAAAAATAACTTATTTTAAAACTATTAAAATAGTGTTTATAATATTATTTTAAAAACAAATTAAAAAATAAATTTCTTCACTAACTCAAGTAAAATCTAATTGACATATTGATATTGATTTTTGCTTCCTCTTAGAGTCTTATATAGATTAGAGAGATGTTAGGAAGATACTTAAATTAGATAAGAGTATTATAAATTTTTCATCTATCTACTTACCTACCTACCTATCTACCTATTTCTTTCCATAATTCCATACAACCATCTATCCAGTTATCATATGTTTAATGCATCTATCAATACCATGGGGAATAAAACAAGTCCTATTCAGAACATATAATATTCCAAAATAAGCCTTCAAAATGCATCATTAATGGCTATATTTCATTAGAACTGACTTATAATTTCTAGTGTGGATAGACTGCACATTTTTTATATTCTCTTAGCTTTGTTGTATCTAAGGGTCAGGTTAAAATTTATATAAAACTAGAGGTCTGGTGCATGAAATTTGTGCATGGGGGTGTGTGTCCCTCAGCCCAGCCTGCACCCTCTCCAATCTGGGACCCTTCGAGGGATGTCTGACTGCCCATTTATGCCCAATCCAGGTATAAATGAAAAATAGAAATTCAAATCTGTTACCTGCCTGTTAACTATGAATATGGAAAGTTTGGATTGGGCATAAAACATCCCTCTTACAATCCAGGACTGCTGGATCCCAACTGCTCGCCTGCCTGCCTTCCTGATTACCCCTAACCACTTCTGCCTGGCATGCTGATCACCTCTAACTACTCCCCTGCCAGCCTGATTAATGTCTAACTGCTCCCCTGCCCCTAACTGCCCTCTCCTGCAGGCCTGGTCACCCCTAACTGCCCTCCCCTGCCAGCCTGATTGCCCCTAACTGCCTTCCCCTGATGGCCTGGGTCCTCCCAACTGCCCTCCCCTGCTGGCCTTCTTATGGTGGCCATTTTGTGTCCACATGGGGACAGTCATCTTGGACCACATGGGGACAGCCATCTTGTGTGTTGGAGTGACGGTCAATTTGCATATTATTCTTTTCTTAGATAGGATAGAGGCCTGATGCATGGGTGGGGGCCAGCTGGTTTGCCCTAAAGGGTGTCCCGGATCAGGGTGGGGGTTCCCTTGGGGTGTGGGACAGCCTGGGCGAGGGGCCTGTGGTGGTTTACAGGCCAGCCACATCCCCCGGAGACCCAAGTGGAGGCCCTGGTATCTGGGATTTATCTTCTATAATTGAAACTTTGTAGCCTTGAGCGGAGGTCTGGGCTGGCCAGGGTTGGCGGAAAGCTTGGCTTCCTCAATTGCTGGGGAAACCAAGCCTCCTGCTCTCTCCGTGGCTGCAGCCATCTTGGTTGGGTTAATTTGAATACTCGCTCCTGATTGGCTGGTGGGTATGACTTGTGGGTGTAGCGGAGGTACAGTCAATTTACATATTACTCTTTTATTAGATAGGATAGAAATATAGACCTGAATTTTCAACAGTGTATAATCATAACACTTTAAAATGCCAAGGGCTTTTGATATCATACATACTGAATGTTTTGTTTTTTTTATAAAGTACAAACAGAGACAAAGAAACAACAGGTGAAAGTAACTGTAAATGTATGTGGAGAAATGACATTAATCAGCTATTAAAAAACCTTCATAATTTTGTACTGAGAAAGTTATTTCAAGGTTAAAGAATATTTATGTAAGGTAACAGACCATTAGGCAAATTTTCTCTGTTACTATTTAAATGTTCAGCCAGTATTCTCTCAATAAAAGAAAATAAAACCTACTTGTTCGGTCAACATTGCCATATATCAAATATAGTGTTTTAAGTCACTGATTTGGTATGCTTATTATCTTTCACAATTTTATTGCCCCAATATTTGTCAGTAAAAATCAGGTGTTATTTTTTTGCTGCCTAAGTACACACTAATTAATCATAGAAACATTGGTTCTGCTTGGCTGGTGTAGCTCAGTGTTTGAGCATCAACCTATAAACCAGGAGATCATGGTTCTATTCCCTGTCAAGGTATATGCTCAGGTTGCAGCTCCAGCCCCAGTAGGGGGCATGTAGAAGGTAGCTGTTCAATGATTCTCTCTCATCATTTATGTTTCTATCTCTCTTTCTCTCTTCCTCTATGAAATCAAAAAAAAGAAAGAAAGAAAGATTGGTTCTAAGGTTCTTAGATTTTAAGATGTTGAGTTGAGATATATCACCCATGCCAAAAATTGATGATATTGTTACCGGGGAGATGACAAGATCTCAGTTTTTATCTTCTTGAAGAAAATATTTCAATCAAGAGATGAAGTGTAGGACAGTGAAATAGGAAGATCATAGGAGAAGTCACAGGAGAGCCTTGGCCGAGCTGCTTTGGCTCACTGAGAAGACAAAGAAAAGGGGGCCTTGGAGATAGATTCAGGGACTATCTGGGAAAAGCTGCCACTGCCTATTACCCCCTTGGTTGCAAGTCTCATAAAGGGAAGAAAGGAGAAGAGACCAGCCGGAGATATTTATCTCTCTCTGGCAGGTAGAAATCTTAGGGAAGTCTCAGGGGTGGGTTTCCATAAAATATTTATCAAGTTTCTAGGTGTGCTTTTTCAGAGTTGTCATCGTCACTGATTGGTCATCACCGAGAGAAGGGGTCATTAGTCAACACAACTGGTCCTGAAGCAGTCATGACATCACTTATTTAGTTTTGCTGCTTTTTTGGACCCAGAGCTGAAATACAACTGAGGCCTAGATGTTATCTTTAGGGAAGAAAAGGTCAGAGGTGTCTGGACCAGATGACTAGTGATATGAAAAGTCAGGGAGTACAAACCACATGACCAGCAATATGCTAGGGAGGAAAGGTTACTCTGGGGGCAAGGTGCTTGTTTTCCCAATTTTTCCCCTTGCCAGGCATCTGGGGCTTTCTGCTCTGGTGAATTTCTATACCTGGCTCACCATCCTTGTTTTTCTCATGTCTGTCTAACTGCCTATAACAATATTGGGTAAATTCTGAGATGCAAGTTGATTCTATAAATAAGTTAAAAGAGTTTTTAGGGGGAAAATAGGCATGTTTAGGGAGTTTTAGAAATAAAAAGGGTCCATGGGGGGAGGACTGCATAGCTAGGGGTTGGGAGCTGCCAAAAGGCATAGACTCATAGAGAGAAAAGGAAAACCACAGAATAAGGGGAGAGGAAGACACCAATTCACAAAAATATAATGTAAAGCCACAGGGAGTAGAAAAAACAAAGGGAGAAAGAGGAAAACAGATTTTCACAGAGGATAGAGGATTCTACAAGAGGAGGGGGAGAAAAAGAAGGGGACCCCATGTGGGGTTCCACCTCTGAAGCTGCTATAGTGATCAATCAGAGGGGACATCAGGGCACAAAGAACTGCAGCCTTTATAAACCTTAGAAAAAGAGGGACTTAGTGAGCTACTCCTTTGGAACCCCTTCCCACGTGGGAGTCTGTGCTTGTTTCCCAATAAATTTCCACCTTTTCATATACCCCCTTTTATCCATGCCTTCATTCTTCTAATTCACCTGGACAAGGATCTGGGAAAGAAATTACCTTTGCATCCTGCCTAGAGGAAAACCACACCTTTCAGTTTGATTTCCGAGTTTCATAAGGATGAGTAATTTTACCCATTTTCAGAAGATTAGTTTCCAGTAGTATTAATGAATTCAGTCAAACAGATTTATACCTATAATTCATTTTGCAGAATACAACAATATAATTGATTAGGTACATAAAAGAATAAAAGGATCAGCAGTTAGAAATAGCTAAATATATAACATAATCTTTTACTTTATATTTTTGCTGACACTATTAACTAAAGAACATATATGCATGACCCATCTACATTATCATTTTTCCCACAAACATTGGTTTTCAAACTTTCTCATGCCACTAAAAGTAATCATTGATCATTGGATTTGTAATTTCTCATGATTTATATAAGGATGATCAATCAATAGAAGTTCACACTTTTAAAAAATCTGAGTGACCTTTAAGTTTTTACCAGATAAGTGTATTTCACCTTTTTTGGCTCAACCAAGAAAAACAAGGTCAAAACAAAGTCATTGAAAGTCTAAAATCCAGCATGCTACTCTTTAGGATTGATAAATAGATTCAATTTTCTCAGTTCCATGACAAAGAGAATTGGAACAGTTCTGTGGAAATCCATAAGAAGCTAGCTGTAGCCAGATGAAAAATCATATTTTTTCTACTGTTATTGGCAAGGTTAAAGCTTTTTACAAGTAAAAAGCCTAAGTTTTTCTCAGAATTCAGTTTAGTTCCTCAGCCATATTGTCTCATGAATTGGACATTTGAGGAAACTTTCTGAAGTGTTAAGTACATTTGGAGATAATGAAAGAAGAAAGCAGAACTGACTATCTCCCATCTTGCAGAGCTAGATCCTCAGCTGACCATCCCCACTGGGGGTCACCACAGGAATGTCAGAATTGTCCTAACTCCCCCAACCGCTGCCTGAGTAGACCAGTGAAGCTCCAGGAATGTAGCTAAGGTCCTAATAAGGCTATCAAGAAGCAAAGGTAGGGGGATGGCTCAGACCTTGGAATGTATTGGCCACCTCCTGACCTTTGTGCTGTAAAACCCTGCAGAAAAACCCTGACCAAAGTGACCACTCTCTGTAACCCACGTCACCCACCTAAGCCCACCCAAATGACTAGCCCTATATAACCTTTGTTCCCCTGGGGCTCGCTCTCTCGTCTCGCCGCTGCGTTGATAAAGAGGCTGGGAGCCAAGCCCGGGCTTGAATAAAGACTCTTTTGTTTTTTTACATCGGAAGTGGCTCCCTGGTGGTTGAATTTGGGGACCCCGAAATCTGGGCATAACAATATCTGAAAATAACCATAAATTTCTTTAGAGACAAATATATTGCACTTTTTTTAAAAAAAAATTATTTCCCACATTGACTTAGTAGAGGTACAAGCGTTTTTGTGTGTGTGTGTGTGTGTGTGTATGTGTGTGTGTGTAACAAGTTGTTGTTACAATGAGTGAAATGGAGTTTTTGGACTAGAACCTGGATTCTTTGTCCGCTGGAGTCGAAGAATGAATCCAAGGACAGAAGATGGTATAGCAAAGATGGAGATTTATTGAAGAATAAGTACAGACTCCCACCTGGGGAGGAGGAAAGAGTCCCATAGACTTCCTGTTTCCATGGTTTATAAAGGCTACAGTTCTTGTGTCCTGATATCCCCTCTGATAGGTCACTATTCCCTCTTGAATCGGCTACTATAGTAACTCCTGAGGCCCTCCTCCTTCACTGTCCTCCTATTCCCTCTGGGCTTTATTCTTCTTTATTTTGTAAATATAGACCTCTTGGCTACTCCCAGTTCCCTTATCTTATGAAGATGTAGCTGTGGCCTCTCTCTGTGTTATGGAGATGTCCCTGTTGCTGCTTCCTTGTCTTATGGAAATTTAACTGCTGCTGGCTTCCTTGTGTTATGGAGATGAACCTTCTCCCAGTCTGTAGCCCTGTGTTTTTTCCATGGACCCCAACTCTAAAAATTCCCTAAGCCTGCCTATATTCCCCTAAAATTCCTATTTCCTTAGCTTCGATGATATGCATGAAGATATTTAAATGCAAAATAATAATAATACAAATGCCAAATGATTTAATTAAAAAGAAATAATTAAGAAACAGAATTTTGAATTTGTCTTGACTTAATGAATAACAGCTCCCTTTACATCAGCAGCCTGTGTATTAGAGTCCAAGGTCCTGCTCTACAAAGTTACATTTTTTTAATAAGTTATTTTCAACTTCTTTCCAAACAATTTCTATAAAATATGTCTAAATGAAAAAGCAGTTTTACTGTGGTAATTTTAGGACCTTGCGAAAAGAAGTTTTTTTTCCCCTCTAGTTTGTATAGTAAATACCTAATTAAAGCCTGAGGAAACCAAATTACAGAAACCAGTGGTTAACCATTGAAACCTGTAAAGACTTTTTGTGAGTTTATTTGAGCCAAGCTGTTGACATATGCTGGGAAGCAGAACCTCAATGGATTGAGATAATGCCCAGGAGAATGGCGGGTTACATCTGTATTTATACATTGCAATCAAAGGAAAGGGAAGTAGGTGGGTTACATGAAATCCATTGGTGATAGACTAGAGAGGCTGGAGAAAGCAAAGCAGGGGAAACCCTGGGATTGGATAAAGAGTAAAATGATAGACATATACTTATGTGGGTACAGAAATAATTAACATAACAATAAAGGAATTTGTGGTATCTGTCCTGGAGCCCAGGCATATTGGGTTGTGCCCAAAGGGGCTCCAGAAAAGGGGAAGTTACAAGTTACCCAGACATTTCAAGGGTATGTTATTATAGATGCAAAAAGACAGTTAAGGTAGGCTCAGTTAAGGTAAAGGTTGACCTTGTCAGTGAAGATACCAGACTAGGATGTAACTACCCACCAAAACTGCTTTTAGTTAAAGTTTAATTTCAGACCATCTTTTGTTACATCCTGTTCCTTTAGGTCTCTGAGTTTGCAAGACTGCCATGCAGGCCTCCCCTGAGCTTGTCACGTTAGCAGGTGGCCCCTTTCATCTACACAGTCAAAGAATGTTTCTTCTCCACTACTCTACTGATGAAGGGAATTTCTTTTCAAGAAATTAATAGTTCTGAAACCTCACTTACTCAAGCTCTATTGCTGAAAGTGTTGATATTTTTTGATTCTTTTCTTACCTATTCAGGGACAAAAATTTGAGATCATGATGATAATAAATCCAATCACAAATTATTTAATTTACCAGGCATTGATGCTTAGGCAATTGTATTCTGTAATCTATACTAATAAAAAGGTAATATGCTAACTAGACCAGGTTGACTGGTCATCTTCTGGATGTCTGACTTCCTTCTAGACAAAGCCATGGTGGTGGGGGCTGAGGCAGAGGCAGTTGGGGCGATCAGGCCAACAGGGGAGAGCAGTTAGGGATGAGATCAGGCTGGTAGGGGGGCTATGGGCGATCAGGCTGGCAGGGGAGGGCAGTTGGGAGGGACCAGGCCAGCAGGGGAGGGCTGTTGGGGTGACCAGGATGGCAGAGGAGGGCAGTTTGGGGCATTAGGCAGGTAGGTAGGTGAGTGGTTAAGAGACAATGGTTCTGGATTGCGAGAGGGATGTCCAACGGCCAGTTTAGGCATGATCACAGGGATCAGGGCCTAAACTGATAGTCAGACTTTGCTGAGGGGTCCCAGATTGGAGAGGGTGCCAGCCGGGCTGAGGGACAGCCCCTCCCGCATGAATTTCATGCACTGGGCCTCTAGTTGATACAATAAAATACAGTACCCCCTTTTATCTATGGAGGATATGTTCCAAACTCCCAGTGGATGCTTGAAGCCTTCAGTAGTTCTAAACCCTATATATTCTATTTTCTAGCTTACACATATGTTAGCACAGACAGCTAGATATTAATAAAGGAAGGGAGTAAAGGGAAACAGAAACTGTTAAGTATAATCAACTAGGGAGCATAAGCCTGTTTAACTAGGAAGCTACAGCTTCACACACTCCCCTGGAAACCAGCAGTCTTTCCCCATGTAACAGTGGTGAGGGATAGAACAATAAAGGGGAAGGTAATCACATGTGCTAGAGTAACAAAGATGGTGACCATAGGAACCTACCAGTCTAGCCTGGGAAAAGGATGGGATTGGATAAGAGACACAACACCAGAAGATCTAGGAAATAGATTTCTTAGGAGATGACCCATCAGAAGCTCAGGAAAGCTTGGATAGTTGATTGATGACATTGAAAGAGCTCCAGGCCCTTCCCAAGCCTAAGATAATATAATTCCAGGAAACAAAGACCTCTCTCTCTCTCCCCCCCCCCACCCTGTAGCACAATAGCACATGTTCACTCTGTGGCTGCACTGAGCATGTTTCATAGTTTTATAGCAGCCATGTGGGACTAGCAGCCCCAAACTAACAACCAAGCACACTGGGGACCTCATCCAAGTCTCAGCAGGGAAAACAAGCTAAGCTAGAGGGATGGTGATAAATGCTGGACTGAACTAAGCTGTAAAACCAATGGCATAGAATCTTTGCACACTAGCTTTTGTTTTGGCAAAACAAGATTGGATTTTTTTTTTTTTTAACCAGGGACAAATGGGGATGAGGCATTGGGAACCCAGGGGCAGCCTCCTGTTACCATTCACATAAATACCACCAAGCCCCAACCCTCATGTTAATTTCCCAGAATGCTTTCCTCCATGACACTCAAGAACCCCTCTTCCACCAGCAGCACATACATACTTATGATAACTTTTGAATTATAAATTAGGCATAATTAGAAAGTAGCAATAATAATAAAGTGCAATAAGAGCAATATATTGTAATTAAATTATATGAATATTAGAGGCCCGGTGCACAAAATTTGTGCACAGGGGTTGGGGGTGTCCCTCAGCCCAGCTTGCACCCTCTCCAATCTGGGACCCCTTGAGGGATGTCCGACTGCCAGTTTAGGTCGAATCCCACTGGGATAGGACCTAAACGGGCAGTCGGACATCCCTCTCACAATCCAGGAATGCTGGCTCCCAACCACTCGCCTGCCTCTGCCTGATTACACCTAAGTGCTTCTGCCTGCCAAACTGATGACCCTCTAACCATTCCACTGCCAGCCTGATTGATGCCTAACTGGTCCCCGGCCAGTCCGATTGCCTCTAACTGCCCTCCCCTGCTGGCCTGGTCACCCCTAACAGCCCTCACCTGCCAGTCAGGTCGCCCCCTACTGCTCTCCCCTGCTGGCCTGATTGTCTACCATTGCCCTCCTCTGAAGGCCTGGTCTTCCCCAACTGCCCTCCTCTGCCAACCTGGTCACTTCCAAGTGCCCACAACTGCCCTCCCCTGCCAGCTATCTTGTGGTGTCCATCTTGTGCCCACATGGGGGCAGCCATCTTTGACTACATGGGGGCGACCATCTTGTGTTTTGGAGTGAAGGTCAATTTGCATATTACTTTTTTATTCGACGAGATGATCTGTCTCTCTCTATATATATCTTGTTATACTGTACCCACCTTTTCACATAAGTGGGGCACTTTATTGTTCTTTGGAATATGAGTTGCCACTATCATTACTCATCTGCTTTGAGGCCATTATTAAGAGAAATAAGGATTACTTGATCCTTATTTGTTTATTTTATTCAGAAAATTAAAAAAAAACACACATTCATATTGCTAATATTAGAAATGGCTCTGACCAAGGCAAAGATTCCTAGGAAATTTTGGCATAGTAGCTTAAAAAAACTTATTTGAATTTCATTGTGTTTTGTAATTAATTGCCAATATTTCTGACCATATTTGATTTTTAGGTTTCTATATCTAAAATAAGTTTTACTTATTAAATAATAATTATTGTCATTCTCATTTGTCTCTATGTATCTTTTGATCTCATCTTTTATTTCACCTTTGGTCCAGTCATTTTCAGTAGTAGGTAGTTTAATTTCTATGTATTTTCAGGTTTCTTTACTTCCTTTTTGCAGTTGATTTCTAATTTCAAGGCATCCTTGTTGAAGAACATGCATGGTATAATTTCAGTCTGCTAGAATTTGTTTATGCTAGTTTTGTGATCTACTATGTGGTCTATCCATGTGCACTGGAGAAGAATGTCTAATATGATGTTCTGGGATGAAAGTTCTGTAAATGTCAATTATGTCCATTTGTTCTAGTATTTATCTTTATTGATTGCTTTGTTGGGTAGTTGATCTGCCCAGAGCTCTCAGTGGAGTATATTAAGGTCCTCAACTATGATTGTGTTTTGATCTGTTTCTCCCTTTAATTCTGTGAGAAGCTATATTATATATTTTGGTACTCCTTGGTTGGGTGCATATACATTAGGGAGTGTTATGTTTTCTTGATGGACACTTCCCCTCTATCATTATAAACTGTCCATCTTTGTCTCTTCTTATTTTAAAATGTATTTTATGAGTTCTAAGTATGGTTATACCTGCTTTTCTGTGGATGTTATTTGTTTAGAGAATAGTTTTCCACCTTTTTACTTTGATCTTTGTCTTTGCAGCTTAGATGTGTCACTTATAGGCAACATATGGTTGGAGTTTGCTTTTTTATACACTCTGCTACTTTGTGCCTCTTCTAGGTGAATTCAGACCATTTACACTTAGGGTAATTATTGATATATGAGTTATTTTCTATAGTCATTTTATCTTTTGGTTTTTGGTAGCTCTGTGCCTCCATTGGTTCTTTTCCTCTGTGTTTCTCTCTGTTGTTTTTGTTTGGTGGTATTCCATACTTCTTTCCTCTTTTTTAAAAACTGTGTCCTGGTTTGGGGATTTTTTTGCGTAGTTACCATTAAGTTTATAAAAAAGAAACTTGCATATATACCATAGCATTTGCTTTTCTTTTGAGTGCATCTAATCTTCATTCTCCTTTGCCAGTTCTGACATTCATTCCCCTCATCTTTTATGTTTTAGTTATCAAAAATTATCCCTGTTTATACTGGAAGGTGTTTGGTAATATTACTTGTAGTCTTTTGATCTTATGTTCTTTGTTTCAGATAGAATAACTCTCTTGAGTATTTCCTGTAATGGAGGTTTTCTGGTGATAAAAATCCCTCAGCTTCTTTATGTCTGGGAATATCTTTATGTCTCATTTATATTTAAAGGATAATTTTACTGAATATATTATTTGTGGCTGGTAATTTGTCTCTTTCAATGTTTGAATATTTGGTTCCACTTTCTTCTGGCTTATAGGGATTCTGCTGAGATGTTAGATGAAATTCTGATGCGTTTTCCTTGGTAGGTCACCTTCTTTTCCTTGGTTGCTTTGAGAATTTTTTCTTTGTCATTAATTTTTGACAGTTTTAATACCAAAGGCCTTGGAGAAGAACTCTTTGGATTCAGGTGTTCTGTTTACTTATTGGATTTGAGGACTCCTAGTCAGAGCAATAAATTAAAAGAAAGAAATAAAACTTATTCAAATAGGGAAGGAAGAAGAAAAACTATCACTTTTTGCAGATGACCAGATTCTGTACATAGAAAACCATAAAGACTCCACCAAAAACTATTAGAAACAATAAAAAATACAGTCAAGTTGCAGAATACAAACTCAACATGCGAAAGTTCATTTCCTCCCTGTATACAAATAATACAACTTTAGAAAAATACAATTTCTTTTACAATTGCAATCAAAAGAACATGAAATACCTACATATTGAAAATTAGAAAGCATTGAAAAAGACAAAACACAATGGAAAAATATACTGTGCTCGTGTTTTGATAGAATCAACATAGTTACAAGGGCCATATTATCTAAAGCAATATACAGATTTAATGCAATCCCCATCAAAATCACAATGTCATTTTTTTAAAGAAATAGAATGAGAAATCATTAGATTTGTATGGAATCATAAAAAAGCCCAAATAGCCAAAGCAATTCTGAGAAAAAAGAATGAAGCTGGAATTATAACACTACCTGACTTCAAATTATACTACGGAACTACGATAATAAAAACAGCATGGTGTTGACAGAGAAACAGACACACTGATCAATGGAACAGAATAGAGCCCAGCTATAAAACCCCAACACAGATAATTTTCAACAAAGGAGCCAGAAACACACAATGTAGTAAAAACAGTCTCTTCAATAAATGGTGCTAGGAAAAATGGAAAGCCACATGCAAATGAATGAAACTGAATTACAGTTGTCTTCATGCACAAAAATTAATTCAAAATGAATAAAAAATCTAAACCTAAGACCTGAAACAATAAGTTACTAAAATAAAATATATGTACCAAAATTATGGACCTTGCTCATAGAAAACATTTTATTAACTTGACCCCAAAGGCAAGGTGAATGGATAAAAATAAATGAGTAGGACTATATCAAACAAAGATCTTCTCCACAGTAAAAGTAACTGAGGCAACCAACAAATGCCAGATGATATTTGCAAATAATAGCTCCAACAAAATTTTTAATTTCCAAAATATATAAATAACTCATAAAACTCAACACTAAATAAACAAACAACCCAATCAAAAAGTGATCAGAGGACCTGAAAATACACCTCTCCCAAGAAAACACATGAAAAGCCAATAAATATGTGAGAAGATGTCCAATCTCACTGGCAATTAGGGAAATGCAATTAAAACTACAATGAGATATCACCTCACAGCTGTTAGAATGGCCATTATCAACAAATTATGCAATGACAAGTGTTGGGGTGGTTGTGGAAAAAGGGAAACCTCATCCACTGCTGATGGGAATGTAGACTGGTACAACCACTATGGAAAGCAGTCTGGCAATTACTAAAAAAAAAATGAGAATAGAGTTACCATACTACCAGAAATCCCTCTCCGGTATATATACCCAAAACTTTAAAATCATGTATTCTCAAATCTATATGCACCCATATGTTTATTGCAGTATTATTCATACTGGCCAAGACATGGAAACAACCAAAGTGTCCTGTGATCGAGGATTGGAGAAAGACGTGGTACATATACACAATGGAATACTATTCAGCCATAAGAAAGGATGAAATAGTGCCATTTGCATCAACATGGATGGACCTTAAGAACATTATGCTAAGCGAAATAAGTCAGTCAGAAAATGTTAAGAACCTTATAATTTCACTTATATGTGAGATATAAAACTGAAACTAGTGAACACAAACAGCAGTGAGGTTGTTGCCAGAGGGAAATGGCTGGGATGGCAAGGGGATCCTAATATATGGTGACAGAAGATTTGACTTTGGGTGATGGACACATGGTGCGATATGCAAATCTTGTAACATAGAAACCAACACCTGAAATCTATATGTTCATGTTGAGTAATGTCACCCCAATAAATTTAATTTAAAAAAGAATAATTTTAACTACATTTAAAACTTCAAAATAACATTCTGTGCATTAGATTTATTTTGAACATTCAAAAATAGCTAAAAATGTAAAGTTAGATTTCAGGAAAATATTGTTTTTGACTTGCTATTTAATTTTCATAGCAAATCCAGGTTTTAAAATTATTTTTCTTCTTATTTAGCACTATTTTAATACATAATTTTATATTTGGTTGATTGTGCTGGCTACCTTGTATTATTCTTATAATAAATACCTGTTATGTTTTAGCCATCAATCCTAGCTGTCATATGCTAACATAATTATTTTTTAATGTTTGAAGGATTAGTAATTAAACTTGAAATTTCAATTAAGTACATGTAGACTAGTTTTAAAAATTGTGTGACCTTTGAAATAATTTCCTATAAATAAAATTTCAGATTAAAAGATATTCCAGTAAGTAATGCTTATGGATCATCTACTTTGAATTAGGACCAGTGCTCAATGCTTTCACATGCTATTTAGCATTCAGAGAGGTTAACCTGCAGATTGATAAAAACTATGTCTTTTCCATATTAACTCTGATTAGATGCACTGTCTTTAATTAGGTAAACAGTATCATACCAACAACTTGCTTCCTATCGCTGAAATTGGAAGGAAAACCTGGAGATTGGAGTCAGAGCAATAGAGGCCCAGACACAGGAGACTGGCGTCAGTGATTACTTAATATTACATACTGAACAACTGAAGAGGGGACCAGACATAGGAAAATGGATGATTGCACTAAAATAACAATTACTTATACTGTCTTCAATTATAAATATTATTAGAATGCTAATTTTTATTTAAATCATATGTTAAGAATTACGCTTTTATTTACTTTCATAATGTATGCTTAGATTACATGACAGACTATAGCTTTTATACCTGTGCTCCCGCTCACATGAAATATATCCATAGCAAATTCCATTTATTGCTTAATTTAGACTATTAATTTATCTAAATGTTATTTTATTCTTTACATACAAATATTTACTTTTGCATTTTTAACTTACAATTGCCTAAACTGAAATTTTTAACCCTATGTGCCTCCTAGAATTTAAAAATTATAGGGAAAAAACTGAATTGAATTTGACAATGATTATTTCAGACACTGTTGATTTTCTTTAATAATCTCATGGTGTTATAATAATGTAACCCCTCTAATGTATGAAATAATTATTGTGTGAAATGTTTGCTGTATAGAAACACCAATACTTTGTAACTTCCAAAATTAATGAACACCCCACTATCTTGATGTAAAAGCTTTGAGCCCTTAAAGTGTAAACACCCTTCTCCCAGCATAAGGCACACCCTCTGGCCCACACTGATAAGGACACAGGCTGCTTACCACGGTCTATATAACTATGAGAGGGCCTTCAGTTGAGGTTTCCTGCCCGATAAGAAGAGGACTCCACGTCACTCTGAGAGACAAGCCCCTGATTGCTCTGCTGTGTTCAGTGTGCATCGCCGGGTGGCCTTTGCTGGAGCCTAGGACCCACTAGGAATAGGTAAATAAACCCTGTGTGATTGCACACTAATTCTGTCTTGTGTGTCATGTGTTCTGGTTCGGCTCAGCTGTCTAGACATTGAAGTACCAGGGGATAGGCTGTTATTGCTGACTCCTGGTCACCTGCGTTTGTCCCACTAAGTCTAGACAGATAATCAATTAATTGGGGCATAATTGGGACACATGGTATCAGACTTTTATGCTGATTATATTTAAGAGACTGCCAAATTATTACAGTTTTTCTTATTAGTGATATTTTATTTTCCTCTTTTAAGTAGATTGCAATTATGCTCTAGATATATCTTCAGTGACCAAAATAAATACTTAATGGCTGCTTACTATTCAGGAAGAATAAAGACTGAGTGGTTTTGTGAAGAAACAGAATTCTGATCTTTCCTTTTGTTTTTGTTCATCTATTTTGCTTGCTTTTTCTAGTGGATATTTAAATATGGTACTGATTATTTTTACCACTAATATGAACATCCTTTACATTTCTTCTACAAAATATAAATTCACTGAGCTTTCTAATATTTTTAAGATAAAAAATTTTATCAGGAAAACAGATTTGCATCTTTGAATGTTAAATAAAAAGTATTAGTTCTTTCACTGGCTAAAAATTACATTATCTAAAAGTCAGGTTTTCTACAGCATAATTTTTCTGTAATAACCAGAGTTTTGGGGTACTAAAAACCACATCACATTTCAAAAAAATTGCATTGATATCTAATATTTCAAATTGTTTCCCATTCAAAAACAAAATTGTTATGTTCAGAATGTGATATAAAATATGAAATCTAAATTAAAACTGTTAGCAAGACATTGTTATGCTGCTACTCTTACCACATCAACTGGGTTTAATGAAAGTTTCAATTAACTAAAGAGGGTCAGGGGTTATGGACACAATAAGAACTAATCAAATCCCCAGATTCATCTGTCTTAGCCAAGCAACTTTACCACGGAGGAGTGCTTTGTAGTAATTACTCTACACATACTACTGCTGCCCACGGGATTTTGTTAACTGTGCTATTGACCTCACTCACTGAGAGATGGCAAAGCTTGCTCTGCAAAGTAGTCTTGTGGGCAGATAAATGGAACTGCATATTTTATTTAAACATTTCTCATTATTTTACAAACATCTTCCTATTTCTGTTACTGTCATCAGATACCTTTTATCTGTTGATGTCCATGCCTTCTTACTTTTTGTTGGGTTGGGTTGGGGGTGGTTTTTTTCCTGGCTTAAAACTAGTATATGTTGCAACCATAGTCTCTTTTCCATAAATTATATGTGATGAAGAAACCACTTTCTTATACAATCAGTATCTAGATTGTGTCAGAAAACTCATTTCACCCCCCTCTCCTTTACACACTAAAAGTTAAAAGTTAAACATGTCTTTTTTTTTTCTCCTAATCTAAGGTCTTTTTTGGACAATAAATGTGCTTGAGGGCATTTGTCATCTCTAGAAAGAGGACCCCTGTGAATGACAAACACTAATGTGCTTGGGAGAGCAGATCCCATAAAACCACAACTGTCTCTCCATCTGTAGAACACCTGTCCTCTGTGCCAAAAAGAAAAATTATAGAGATGCAATATAATTTTGTAATGAAGAAATTCAAAACTATTAAATCAGAGGTCTGTGTCCAAATCACTTAGACAATAAAAATTTCTCTACTGCTATAGAATATCACATTTTAATCTTCATGCTACTAGAGTTTTCTCTGTTTAATTCCAAGTAAATTGCTTAAGAGATTATCAAATTGGTAGTACAACATATTAAGATTAAAAAATTGTTTTCAGTATACTTTTATGCCTATATTTGGATCTTTAAAAATAAAATAGCATTTCACTTCTTGAAAGTTGGAAATCATGGAATACAAGAGAATAACGAAATAATTATCAGATGCTATTCTATAAAAATAAAAATGTATGAATTGTATGAGGAATGTTTTCCTATTTAAGAAAAATGTTTGCATGTAAGCCATTAAATTATAACTTAAAATTAAATTAATATATAGAAAATTATACTATATTTTTATAATCTCAAATATTTAAAATGAATGTAAAATTGAGTATGAAACCACATTAGATAAAGCAAGAAATGATATAGATAATTTTGAAGTAAATATACAATAGTCAAGTCAAAACTTTAATTTCAGCATTAATGATCCTGGAGTACAAAAAGTTTAAGCAACTTGTTTTAATATAGCTGATCATCTGAGACACTAATACAAGAACCAGTATTCCGAAGTATTTCCTACATAATTTTTAATCGTAATTATATCATACACTGACTGTAAACCCCCGGAAAAAATAAAAAATGGAGAATTATATCTAAAAACAACAATTTGTGTCAAATCAGTATAACTGATGTGTAGTCCAGATGGATTTCTGCATTTTGTGTTGCTTTGGAGTTTCAACACAGCATTCAGCATCAGGAAGTGACCCAAATGGGGGAAAAAGGTTCTTCAGCAGATACTCTATGTATGCCTTACAAGCATATCATTACTGGAGTGTTTAATTCATAAAATGTAACAGGACCAAGAGTCAAATCACCCCATTTCACCACAATCTTCTTTCAAAGTAAATTACTTCATATACATTTTTTTCTCTTTTGGGAAATATCTCTTTGGAAGATATAACATGTTAGTAGAAAAGGAGGACCTCTATTTCCAAAAGATTTTTCAGGAAAGATTGAATCTAGCAAAATTTCATCAAAACTTAACAAGTGGTGATTATACAAGTGACTCTGAAGGAAAACACACACACACACACCCCAAGATTAGAGAAGCAGATGCAATTAGAATACATTTCCTCTGCATTTATAAATTTTCATTCTACTTTCCTCCATCTCATACTCCTTGGCATGTAAGGGAAATAGGCCAGAGTATGCCAATTGGAATATTGAAGCCTTGTTCAAAGTACTTGGATGTCCAAGGCCACTCTGAGCATAGGAATCTTAATAAGGGTGTCCAAGGACTATACAGGTGCAAGGATGCAGACACAGTGCAGGCATCTATAATCTAAAAGATTGATGTCACTATTTTCTAGCAGAAGCCTCTTTTGTCTAAGTAGTATTAAAGTATGTTACTGAGGCTGATGAAGTGAGCGAGCACAGATGCGGCTACTATGAGGGGCTGTGGGTCTAGAGGCAGTGCACGGCTTCTCACATAATGGCTGTGGGACAGAGGCTGTGTGGAAAAGATGTATTGTTAACTAGCTAGTGTGTGAGCTACCTACTGTAGGGGACTTTACTTTGGAGAACTGCTTTGTCTAATGGCTCCTTGTCAGCAATGGCTACATGGCCACTGGCTTCTACAATAAAGATTCTCTTGCATACCCATGACTTCTCACGGCTTCTCCATCTACCACCTGGCATTCAAGAAGGTCCACCCCTGGCAGAGGGGCTCGGACCCAACAGTTGGCATAATTGGCAGGATGAAGGACCTATGCTTCCAACACTAAGTACAGTGAGCAGGGTTCAAAGAGAATCTTGCCCTCACAATGGGCATTGTGAGCAGGATTTAAGAGTGAGTACCCCAAGAATTAGCCTGTGCTCCCACACTTAGACCTGTAAGCAAGATAGAGCAGTGAGTGCTCTGACAACTGGCACAGTAGTTGGCAGGATTCAGAAGAATGTCTGTGTTCACGGAGAAACTTGCTCTCACACCATGTCAAAATTAAACTGTTTACTATGAACACACTAACCTCCATTCCCGTCTTAATCTCTCTTTCTTATTAATTTTTAAACTTCTGGTCAGGTAAATGTCTGTGTTATCAAAAGAAAGGTTATAAGGTAAAAATGATGGTAAAAATTAAACCTTCAGCTGTTACTCCTCCTCATTCCTTGGCTTCAGCTATATGATACAATACGTGTACAGTACTATACAATACTGTTGACCAATAAAATGAACCAATGCATGGGAAAACAGAAATAAGAATACAGTCCATGAGAATTACTAGGAAAGGGAAGAATAATGAAGTGGAGAGAGAGTAAATTTCATCACATGGTTTTCTCTGACCCATCCTACATACCACAGACTTAAAATGTGACTAATACTTGTCACTGCTCTCAGTCTGTATGATGATCATATGTTTTATCTAGTTAGATTTTTGAAAAAAAAATAAGCTGGCAGATGAAACATCATATTCAAACAGCCTTACTAGGAGAAACATATGGGAGGTTGACTACCCTTAGTGGGTCAATGGGTGTCCAGAGCTGAATGGAAGCTAAGCATTTGAGTGAAGAGCTGGAACTGGAATATATTTTCCTGTTTAGAGTGATGTGGAGACAGATAGGGAAAGATGAATAGTCACTTCTCATGATAGCCTTTGCTTTTGACTGGTCTACAAAATTGCATAGAAGTGTGGAAAATATTTTTGAAGAAAGGATGGTGTGTACCAATAGAATTAGATGGATCTATATTTTAGTCCGTTGTTGCTAAAAGTTGATATGAGAAGAACTGAGGTACTCCAGAACATAGCATAATTATTTATTCCTTTTGATTGAATGGCCATTTACATTATTACCACATTTTTTTAAAGAAGCAGTACTAAAATAAATATATTCTGTGCAGTTTCATGGGCAGAAATGGTAAAACTTCTCTAAAATCTATACTTAAAACTATGGATTACTGAGTATGAGCATCTATAAATTTTCCACAAAATATGAAATTGTTTCTGAAGTTATTGTAACAGTTTATACGCCCATGACCGGTGTAAGAGAATTCTTTCTCCAAAATTTACCGATACATTCAATGTCTAACTTTTGCCATTCTGATTAATAAAGAATAGTGTCCTTAGTTTTAATTGAAATGTATGCAAGTATTAATAAACTTTATCACCTCTTACATGGTTATTACTGTGGCTCAAACATTTATTTTCTCTTTTCCTTATTTTTTCTTTTATTGTTTTAAGTATTACAAATAGTAGTACATATGTCTCCTTTTTTTTCCCCCATTGACCTCCCCCCGACCTCCCCTACCCCCCAGTACATGCCTTCACCTGCCTGCCCTCCCCTCCCCCCCCCCCGCCCCAGTGTCTTATATCCATTGGTTGTGCTAATATGCATGCGTACAAGTCCTTTGGTTGGTCTCTTACAGCCCCCCTCTCCCAACCTCCCCTGTCTTCCCAATGTAGTTTGACAGTCTGTTCAATGCTTCTTTGCCTCTGTATCTTTTTCCCACCATTTCTTTCCTTTAAAAAGTTTTGCCTTCGCAGACTAGAAATAAACATATAATAACAAAACAAAACAAAACAAAAAATTGTTTGAGTCCCAATTTCAACGTCCAACAGTTTTGAGTCCCCGTTTCAATGTCTAACAGTTCCTTATGTGTACATGTCAGCAATGATATCTGGATGGTGGGCACATGTTGGCAATGCAGGTCCGACCCTCTCTGGTTTGGTCCTAGGTAACCTGCAGTGGTGCAAGAGGGGCCAATATAGGATGCTCAAGTGCCTTCCCAGTGCCTTAATTCCTTCTGCAAGGGATTAAATCCTTTCATGTCCTTTTTTTTTTAAATTGCTGCCAACCATTCAAAGAATTAGTTTGTAAGTTTGTTTGGGATAATTGTACTATATGCTTTGTAAAATACCTAAAATTATAATGACATTGTAGAATAATATCATGTAAGGATATTCTTTGCCCTAGGCCCTGGCACTTCCATTTCAAACTGGCTGTCAATTCTTTTTGTAGCTTTATATAAACTTTGTAAGGGAGGCAAAAACACAAATTACTTACTTTAGTTCAAGAGGCCAAATATATTGACTTTCAATTACAATCCTCATGACTTTGGAAGGAAACTTCTCTTTGTTTCCTTCCAAAATAATTTTCAGGCTACAGAGAGTTTCATTTAAAAATTTTTGTCACATGAAACAATTTCTCTTAAGGCTATGGTGACCACTAGTATTGATTAGATTTAGTATTTTATTTTTATTTCATAATTTTTTAATTAATTTTTTTATTTTTATTTTTTACATGTGTCCTTATTTCTCCATAACCCCCCACTCCCCACTTATGTCCCATCCCCTTGTTGTCTGTGTCCATTGATTAGGTTCATATGCATGCATACAAGTCCCTTGGTTGATCTCTCCACCTTACCCCCACCCTCCCCTACCTTACCTGAGGTATGATGTTCTGATTGCAGTTTCTCAGCCTCTGGATCTGTTCTTGTTCATCAGTCTATGCCGTTCATTATATTCCACAAATGAGCGAGATCATGTGATATTTATCTTTCTCTGCCTGGCTTATTTCACTCAACATAATATTCTCCATCTCCATCCATATTGTTGCAAATGGTAGGAACTTCTTTTTTACTGCAGCATAGTATTCCATTGTATAGATATACCACAGTTTTTTAATCCATTCATCTGCTGATGGGAATTTAGGTTGTTTCCAAATCTTGGCTATGGTGAATTGTGCTGCTATAAACATAGGGGTGCATATTTCCTTTCTGATGCTTGTTTCTAGATTCTTGGGATATATTCCTAGAAGTGGGATCACTGCATCAAATGGGAGTTCCATTTTTAGTTTTTTGAAGAAGCTTCATACTGTTCTCCACAGTGGCTGCACCAGTCGCATTCCCACCAGCAGTGCACAAGAGTTCCTTTTTCTCTGCATCTTCGCCAAAACTTGTTGTTTGTTGATTTGTTGATAATAGCCATTCTGACAGGTGTGAGATGGTACCTCATTGTTGTTTTGATTTGCATCTCTCTGATGATTAGTGACTGTGAACAGGTTTTCATATGTCTCTTGGCCTGCCTTCTGTCTTCTTTCGAAAAGTGTCTATTTAGATCAGTTGCTCATTTTTTGATTAGGTTGTTTATCTTCTTTTTGTTAAGTTGTATGAGTACTCTGTATATGTTGGAGATTAAAACCTTATCATTGATATCATTGGCAAATATGTTCTCCCATGCAGTGGGCTTTCTTGTTGTTTTATTGATGGTTTTCTTTGCTGTGCAAAAGCTTTTTATTTTGATGTAGTCCCATTTGTTTATTTTCTCTTTAGCTTCCATTGCCCTAGGAGTAGTATCAGTGAAGAAGTTCTTTCAGCATATGTCCGAGATTTTGCTGCCTGTGGATTCCTCTAGTATTTTCATGGTTTCCCATCTTATTTTTAAGTCCTTTATCCATTTTGAGTTTATTTTTGTGTATGGTGTAAGTTGGTGATATAGCTTCATTTTTTTGCAGGTATCTGTCCAATTTTCCCAACACCATTTGTTGAAGAGACTGTCTTGACTCCATTGAATGTTCGTGTCTCCTTTATCAAATATTAATTGAGCATATTGATTTGGGTCAATTTTTGAGTTCTCTATTCTATTCCATTGATCTATATGTCTGTACTTGTGCCAGTACCAGGCTGTTTTGAGAACAGTGGCTTTGTAATACAGCTTGATATCTGGTATTGAGATCCCCCCTACTTTGTTCTTCTTTTTCAGGATTGCTATAGCTATTCGGATTCTTTTTTTATTCCAGATAAATTTTTGGAAAGTTCGTTCTAGGTCTGTGAAATATATTGTTGATATTTTAATGGGAAGTGCATTAAATTTATAGATTGCTTTGGGTAGTATGGACATTTTGATGTTGTTGATTCTACCAATCCATGAACATGGTATGTTCTTCCATCTGTTTATGTCTTCCTCTCTTTTTTCAGTGTTTTGTAGTTTTCTACATACAGGTCTTTTACCTCTTTAGTTAAGTTTATTCCTAGGTATCTTAATTTTTTTGGTGCGATGGTAAATGGGATTGCTTTTTTAGTCTCTCTTTCTGTAAGTTCATTATAGGTGTACAGAAATGCCATAGATTTCTTGGCATTAATTTTGTATCCTGCTACATTGCCAAATTCAGTTATTAAGTCTAATAATTTTTTATGGAGTCTTTAGGGTTTTCTTTGTACAGTAACATGTCATCTGCGAATAAGGACAGTTTTACTTCTTCTTTTCCAATTTTAATGCCTTTTATTTCTTCTTCTTGTCTGATCGCAATGGCTAGTACTTCCAGGACTATATTGAACAGGAGTGGTGAGAGTGGGCATCCCTGTCTTGTTCCTATTCTTAGGGGAAATGGTTTTGATTTTTGCCCATTGAGTATGATGTTGGCTTGGGTTTGTCGTATATGGCTTTTATTATGTTGAGGTATGATCCTTCTATTCCCACCTTGCTGAGAGTTTTTATCAAGAAAGGGTGTTGGATATTGTCAAATGCTTTTTCTGCATCAATTGATATGACTGTGTGGCTTTTATCTCTCAATTTATTTATGTGATGTATCACGTTTATTGATTCGTGAATATTGTACCATCCTTGCATCCCTGGGATAAATCGTACTTGGTCATGATGTATAATCTTTCTGATGTACTGCTGGATTCGATTTGCTAGAATTTTGTTGAGGATTTTGGCATCTATGTTCATGAGGGATATTGGCCTGTAATTCTCTTTCATTGTGTTGTCTTTTTCTGGTTTTGGTATTAGGGTGATGCTGGCCTCATAGAAGGAGCTTGGAAGTGTTCCTTCTTCTTGAAATTTCTGGAATAGTCTGAGGAGAATAGGTTTTAGTTCTTCCTTGAATGTTTGGTTAAACTACACTGTGAAGCCATCAGGCCCTGGGCTTTTGTTTTCTGGAAACTTTTTGATGACTGCTTCAATTTCTTCCATAGTCATCAGCCTATTGAGATTTTTAGAATCTTCCTGAGTGAGTTTTGGAAGGCTGTATTTTTCTAGGAATGTGTCCATTTCCTGGAGATTGTGTAGTTTGTTAGAATAGAGTTGTTCATAGTATTTTTTAACAATCCTTTGTATTTATGTGGGGTCTGTTGTTATTTCACCTCTTTCATTTCTGATTTTGTTTATTTGCGTCCTCTCTCTTTGGTTCTTGGTGAGCCTGGCTAGAGGTTCATCAATCTTGTTTATCCTTTCAAAGAACCAGCTCTTGGTTTTGTTGATCCTGTGTATTGTTTTTTTGGTCTCTATGTCATTCATTTCTGCTCTGATCTTTATTATGTCCTTCCTTCTGCTCACTGTGGGCTTTTCTTGCTGTACTCTTTCTAATTCTTTGAGTTGTTGAGTTAGAAGATTTATTACCATTTTTTCTTGTTTTTTTGAGGTAGGTCTGTAGAGCTATAAACTTCCCTCTCAGGACTGCTTTCATTGTGTCCCATAGCATTTGCATTGTTGTGTTTTTATTGTCATTATTCTCCAGGATGTTTTTAATTTCTTCTTTGATCTCATTGATCACCCAATCATTTGCTATTCAGTTTCCACATGTTTGAATTTTTTGGAATGTTTTTATTATAGTTTATTTCTAATATTATGCCATTGTGGTTGGAGAAAATGCTTGATAAGATTTCAATCTTTTTGAATTTAGGGAGGCTTTGTTTGTGACCCAATATGTGGTCTATTTTTGTAAATGTCCCATGGGCACTTGAGAAGAACGTATATTCTGAGGCTTTGGGGTGAAATGCTCTGAAGATGTCAATTAGGTCCATCTGATCTAGTGCGTCATTTAGAATTGCTGTTTCTTTGCTGATTTTTTGTCTAGAGGATTTATCCAGTGATGTCACTGGTGTATTAAAGTCTCCTACTATGATTGTATTGTTGTCGATCTCTCCCTTGTTATCTTCCAGGAGTTCTTTTATGTATTTGGGTGCTCCTGCGTTGGGTGCATATATGTTTACCAGAGTTATATCGTCTTGTTGAATTGCTCCCTTTATTATTATGTAGTGGCCTTCCTTATCTCTTGTTATGGCCTTTACTTTGAGGTCTATTTTATCAGATATAAGTATTGCTACCCCATCTTTTTACTCATTTCCATTTGCCTGAAAAATGTTTTTCCATCCCTTCACTCTCAGTCTGTGTGAATCCTTTGCTCTGAGGTGGGTCTCTTGTAGACAGCAAATATATGGGTCATGTTTTCTTATCCATTCAGCTACCCTATGTCTTTTGATTGGTGCATTTTATCCATTTACGTTTAATGTTATTATTGACAAGTACATGTTTGTTGTCATATTTTTCCCCTTAGTGTTTGTGTTTCTTTTTGCCTTTCTCTTTCTTCTTTTTACAGCAGTCCCTTTAGCATTTCTTGCATTGCTGGCTTGGTAGTGATAAACTCTCTTAGCCCTTTTTTGTCTGTGAAGCTCCTGATTCCACCTTCAATTTTGAATGATAACCTTGCTGGGTATAGTATTCTTGGATTCAGTCCCTTACTATCCATCACTTTGTATATTTCATTCCATTCCCTTCTGGCCTGGTGTGTTTCTGTTGAGAAATCAGTTGATATTCTAATAGGAGATCCCTTGTAGATAACTTTCTGTCTCTCTCTGGCAGCCTTTAAGATTCTAACTTTGTCATTGGTATTCGCCAATTTAATTATGATGTGTCTTGGTGTCGGTCTTTTGGGTTTCAGCTTCTTTGGGACTCTATGTACTTCTTGGACTTGCGTAGTTATTTTCTTGCCAATATCAGGGAAGTTTTCTGTCATTATTTCTTCAAAGAGGTTTTCTATTCCTTGCTTCTCTTCCTCTCCTTCTGGTATCCCTATTATTCTAATATTGTTTTGTTTTGCGTTGTCCCAAATCTCCCTTAGGGTCTCCTCTTGCTTTTTAAGTCTTCTTTCCAATAGCTGCTGTGTTTGTGTGTGTTTTCCTACCTTGTCTTCTAATTCGCTGATGCAGTCCTCAGCCTCTTCTAGTGTACTGTTTAAGCCTTCCAATGTGTTCTTTATTGCAGCTATGTCGTTCTTCATCTCCTCTTGGTTTCTTTTCATGTTGGTGACATTTTCATTCAGCTCCTTATAGTTCTCATTGAGTTGTGTGTATTTGTCATCCATCCGTTTAAACATCCTTAGAACCATTACTCTGAATTCTCTCTCTGTTAAGCTGCTAGCCTCAATTTCATTTAACTCCCTTTCTGGTGATTCCTCTTTTTCTTTCCTTTGGGTATTGCTTTTTTGTCTCCCCATGTTTTCCTGAAATGTTTTAATTGTAGATCCAATTGCTTTGCTACCCAGGTTCTTTTGGTGATGGTGCTACTGGTGAAATCTCTCTGTTCTCCTGGGCTTGATTATCTAGTGTAGCTCCCTACTTGAGCTGTTTGGGTTCTCTTGATGTAGGCCTGCGAGCTTGAGAGGCACAACTGCAGTGTCTAGAAGTCAGCCGCGTGGAGGGGAGTGCCCTAATTTTTGCTGTCTTGCACCCTAAATTGAAATCACGTGTGCCCAGTGAGGCCTCACAGTAGCACCAAGGAGCCATCTGTCAGGGTGATGTGGCTCAGGGGGCTACACTTTGGAAAGGGGTAACTGTGTTTCCCAGAGTTCTGTAGTTGTGGGGTGGGTAGACTCATCTTTCGCTGCTGTGTCTGTGGTGGTTAGGCGCTTTCTCTAGGTGGCAGCTCACAGGAGCACTGGCAGTAAGTTTGCCAGCGAGGTACACTGAAGCATTCTGGAGAGCCTTGGCAGTGTAGCTGTGTAATTGAGATGTTTAGCTTCTAGGGATTTCTCTTTATAGTAGATCCTATGGCCTCAGGGAGTATTCAGATTCCATGGTGTTAATCATTGTGGAATCTGGGTGTGGCTATATTGGTTCCCTGGAGACTGGAAGGAGGGGCTATCTCTCAGGAGTAAATGGATTCTCTGGGCTTAGATATGACTCAGCACCAGACTCACTACCACTTCTTCTGGACTGTCCTTTGCCCACTCTCCCCAGATTCCACAACTCCACCCCTTCTGCCGTACTTCTTTCACAGGTAAGTGCCTGTCTCCAAAAGGTCCCAAGAGCTAGGTTCAGTGGGGAAAGGTGCAGGCCCCAGTGCAAGGAAGGACCGCATCTCTGCCATTTCCTCTCTTGCTGGCACTCCGAGGTCCGGCAGCTCTTAAAGCCTACCTTTGAACTCAGATCCCAAATCCAGACTCTATGGTCTGAAATCCTTCAGACCTTGCCTGTCCTCAGGGACGCGGCTTGGCACTGTGTAGTTTCTCCCTAACTTTCTGGGCACAGAGGTCCGGGAGATTCTACTGCCTAGATCTTTGATTTTACCTTTATCCAGGGGATCCCTGCTCTTTCCAGCTGCAAACTGTCTCACCAGCTGTGCCTCCTTCGCCAATTCGGGCTGGATTCCGCTTGTCTCAGCTGCTCCCTCTATTTGCTCCGGGACAAGGCTCAGGACAAGTCCTTCTATTCTGCCGCCATTTTGTCTCCTCTCTTTTCTTTAACATTTTCATTTTCATGTTATTATGGGAAAAGCTTAATATGAGATTTACCCCTTTTAAAGATTTTAAGTGTATAATACGATGCTGTTGACCATAAACATAATGTTGTGCAGCAGATCTCTAGAACTTACTAATGTTGCATAACTTAAACTTTATATGCGTTGTTTATCAACTCCCCTTTTCCTCTGTCCCTGGCAGTTACTGCTCTGCTCTCTGCTTCTGTAAGTTTGATGATTTTAGGCACCTGCCATAAGTTGAATCATGCAGTATACATCCTTCTGTGACTGGCTTACTTCACTCAGCATAATGTCTTCTTCACAGTTCATCCATGTTGTCACATATTGCAGGATTTCCTTTTTTTTTAAAGTTTATCTTCATTGTTGAAAGTATTACAGATGTTCCCTTGGTCCCCACATTGAGCCCTTCTAGCCCGCCCTCGCCCCTGCCCCTTCTTTAAACATTTATCTACAATTTACTTTTTCATTTTAGATATATAATTTGGTATTAATTTCTGGAGAAAAGTCTTTTTCTTGCTTTTGATTTACCTTTTTATCTTCTTAGTAGTGTTTTTGAGATATGTAATTTTTTTTAACTTAATGATTGATTTAAGGTTGTCATCAGGTACATACCTTTTTAAAAATCATGGTAAATGACCAAGAGACTTATAAAAGAGTGATTTCTGGTAGAAAGTACATTTTAAATTTATAGAAGTGAGTAATGCAATAGCTAAAATTTAAAACTTAAAAATTGGGATGTGGAAGATTGTCTAAGCAGAATTAGATGTAATTGTAAATTGGAATATAGGTCAAAAAGAATATATTTGGACTAAAGCATAGAGAAAAATAAAAACAGAAAGATACAATGGAAAATAATGGAAAACATCATACAAATATTTTTATAGTTTAAAAAAGAAAGAGAAAATGAGGTAGAAACACATGTAAGAAATTAGTCATAATTTGTCAGTTTTCAAAAATATGAACTGAATAAATAAAACCCCCCCACCTCTAGTCATATCTGAGAACCATTGTAACAAAAAGACAACCTTAATAACAGCCAAAGAGAAGACATATTATCTCTAACTGTCTCATCTTGAACAATGAAAGTCAAAAAATAAAGGGATGATAGTTTGAAAGTGCTTTTAAATCTAGAATTCTAGAATTCTATACCTTAAATCTAATAAAATGTCAAAGATGAAATTAATACATTCTTAGGAAATAAACAAAAGATAAAATACTGTAAAGTATTTGTCCAGAGCAAGACTAAAGGAAATAACATTTTTAAAAATGTTGTCTTTGATATGCGTATATGCATAACACATGGACACAGACAATAGGGTGGTGAAGGACTGGGGGCGAGGGGATGTGGGAGCAGAGGAGGGCTAAAAGGTTAAGGAGGTAGAAGGGGGACATATGTAATATTTTCAACAATGAAGATTTTTAAAAGAAATTTTGTCTTTATAGACAAAAAAAATATCCCAAATGAAAGAATAAGTATGTAGGAAAAAAGAAGAGCCATAGAAAGTCTAAATGTCTGGGGTAAAAAATAGTGAATAAAAGCTAACTCTGCAAAATAATAATTTCAATGTATTTGGGGAGTCTAAAATATATATCAAATTAAAATGTACAACAACAATAGCATATAGATTCATATGCTATTATAAAGACTTTAAGTTATTTGCATTTCTAGGAAGCGGTAAAACAATTTACGTTAACTCTGATATGTCAAGTCAAGTTGTAATCTCTGTGGTAAATAATAGAAAGTGAAGTATTTAAAACAAACAATCCAATTGAAGAGAGAAATATATTTATTCAATTCATACAACTGAGACTATACAGAAATAGAAAAAAAGGAGTGATATATAACAAATGGTAGCATGATATATAAGCATAAATATATAAACAACAATAACAACTATAAATGGATTAAATATTTCAATGAATAGAAAAATATTATGCTGGATAGAAGCAGAAATACATATATATATATATTGCTCACTGAAGACATGCTTAAATTCTAAAAAAAAATAAAATAAAAAAGGTGGTAAAAGGTAACAGGCAAACAAAAACTTTTAAAAATATATTGCAGCCCTAGCCGGTTTGGCTCAGTGGAGAGAGCGTCAGCCTGCAGACTGAAGGTCCCAGGTTTGATTCCGGTCAAGGGCACATGCCAAGGTTGTGGGATCAGTATCTAGTAGGGGGCATAAAGGAGGCAGCCAATCAATGATTCTCTCTCATCATTGATGTTTCTATGTCTCTATCCCTCTTCCTTACTCTCTGAAATCAATAAAGAAACATATTTAAAAAATATATATATTGCATAAGTATACTAATACTAGATAAATTAAACTTAAAGCTATGAAAAATTACTGAAAATGGTAAGTAGAATCTCTCATAATATTAAATTTTCAGTTCATTATAAATAATTATAGAATTCTAAAATTATATATAACTACTAAAATCTCCTCTCAACATATAAAGCAACAATTAGTTAACAAAACTAAGAGAAGAAATAGGCAAATTTACCACCAAAATAGGAAACATTAACTCAGATAGTCTCTGACTTAAAAGCAATAATAAATATCAGATAAATAAAATATATAATATTACATTATGATAAACTAATGACATAGTAAACAGAAAATATTACACTCACTTATAAAAATAAGTTTTTTTCAAATTAATAAATTCGTAAGAGAATGCTATATTATATGTTTAGTTAAAATTAATTGAAAATATAAATAAAATGGATGAAATCTAAGAAAAATACTATTTGCCCACATATGAAATATGAACACTGGTAATATTAAAATATTGAATTTATAATTACAAATACCCCCCTCACAAAAACAAACAAAACAAAAACACTAAGCAAAAATGATTTCAAGATGATCTACATTTAAGAAAGAAATTATATAAATCTTATACTAGTACACTTTTCTGGAGAAGAGAAAGGGAACACATCCCAATTCATATCTGAGTCCCATTTAAACTTGATTCATTAAAAAAAAAAGCCCACCCAAAACACTAATTTGAAAGAATATATGCACCCTTATGTTCATTTGCAGTGTTATTTACAATAGCCAAGACGTGGAAGCAACCCAAGTGTCCATTAGTGGATGTGAATAAAAAAAAAACGTGGTATACTTACACAATGGAATACCACTCAATCATAAAAAAGAAGGAAGTCTTACCTTTGCAACAGCATGAATGCATCCGGAGAGCATTATTCTTAGTGAAATAAGCCAGTCAGAGAAAGACAAGTACTTTATGATTTCGCTCATATGTGGAATCCAATGAACAAAATGAACTAACAAGCAAAATAGAGATAGAATCATAGAGACGAGGCTGACAGCTGTTGCGGGGGTTGGTGGGGAGGGGTGCTAGGTAAGGGGTAATAAGGATAGAGTTAAAAGAAAAAAAAAAGAGAGAAAACTCATGGACATGGACAGTAGTGTGGTGATTGTCAAGGAAGGGTTGGGTTAGGGGAGGTGGAGGAAGGGAAATAAATGGTGATGGACAAAAACTTGACTTGGGATGGTTAACACACAATACAGTGTACAGATGATAGGTTGTAGAATGTGCAGCTGAAAAGTGTATAATTTTAATAACCAGTGCCACCCCAATAAGTAAAATTAACTGCCAGAACTGCCATGCCAAGGACCTGCCGTGCATGTCATACCTCAAACCTTGGAATGTTAAAAATAGGTCAAAATAGCCTAAGCAATCTTGGTTCCCAAAGAATTGTTTGCAAAGATAACAAGATATCAGATATTGTGACTATCAAACACATGGCTGATGAACGGGAAATGAAAAGCATTGTTGAGAATTGACATCACTATGTTATGTTATCTGTTCCAATAAAAATACCTTGCCCTAACCAGTTTGGCTCAGTGCATAGAGTGTCGGCCTGTGGATGAAAGGTCCCAGGTTCAATTCTGGTCAAGGGCATGTACATTGGTTGTGGGCACATCCCCAGTTTGGGGTGTGCAGGAGGCAGTTGATTAATGTTTCTCTCTCATCGATGTTTTTAACTATCTTTCTCCCTTCTTCTCTGTAAAAAATCAATAAAATATATTTTTTAAAAATACCTTTCTTTTCTTGATATAATTGTTCCCCTTATTATAAATATCCATTGTCTTTGTCTCCTTATAGAAATATTACTTGGATTTCTGTCTGAAAAATGTCATGGCATAATTTTATGCATAGAACATCTGATGAATCTGCATATACACAATGAAAGTTAATGAGTATGTAATATTGATACATAAAATGTTGAGTTTTTACATAGTACATTAAATCAATTACAAAATTGAATTCATAAAATATAATTTTAAAATAGGAACAAAATACTGAGGAAATTGTCCTATTAAAGATCAGAAAGAACTCTGCACAAACAAATATAAAATATTTTTCAGAATAGTGAGAAATGCCTAAATTAGCAAAAGGATAGAACATGTTAATGAAATAGAATGTTCAATATTCTGGATAGGTTGATTCTTCCAAAATTTATCTATAGATTCAATGTTGTTACAGTCCAAATCTGTTTTTTACTGGAAAATAACAAGAGAATTCTAAATTTATATGGAAGAGAAAGAACCAAGTTGAGAGAACTTATTCAACCATATTGCAAGAAAATTGTTATCAAGCTACAATAATTAAATATTGGCAGTAGAGACAAATAGACCATAGTACAGAAAATCTCCTATAATATCAAAGATTACTAGATTTGGGACCAATTTTGCAGAACCATAAGGTGAAAATGGATGTATTATTTTTTCCCCAAAGATTTGTGCTAGATCAAGGAAATATCTATTAAAAAACAAAATAATTTAAACCATTAACTCACAACATAGATTAAAATTGATTCCAGGTAAATTGTATCTCTAAACTATGAAAAATACTTAATGCTCATAATTTATAAAGCTTTCCATAGGTATGCTGGATGAATGTTTTTATGATCTTAGGCAAAATATTTTCTTTAACTTAAGAAATGTGTTAATCACATTGAAAATAATGATTAATTTTGCCATAAAATCAACAACTAGATCTATCAAAATTATTTCTAAATGTGTAAATATGCAAATACATAATAATATATTGGCAATATATATACCTCTTTTTTTTGTTTGTTTGTTTGAAGTATTACATATGTCTTCTTTTTCCCAGATTGACTCCCCCCTGCCACTCTCACCCCCAAGGGCAAGCCCCCACCACCCCTGTGTCTGTGTCCATTGGTAATGCTAATATGCATGCATACAATTCTTTGGTTGATCTCTAGCCCTTCCGTCCCCTGCCTTCTCTCTGAGGTTGGATGGTCTATTCAGTGCTACTTGTCTCTGGATCTGTTTTTGTTCATCAGTTTATGTTGTTCATTATATCCCACATATGAGTGAGATCATACGACATTTTTCTTTCTGCTTATTTTGCTTAGAATAATGCTCTCCAGTTCCATCCATGCTGTTGCAAATGGTAAGAATTCCTTCTGCTTTACAGCAGTGTGATATTCCATTGTGTAAATGTACCACAGTTTTCTAATCCACTCATCTGCTGATGGGCACTTAGGCTGTTTCCAAATCTTAGCTATGGTGAATTGTGCTACTATGAACATAAGGGTGCATATATCCTTTCTGATTGGTGTTTCTGGTTTCTTAGGATATATTCCTAAAAGTGAGATCACTGGGTCAAATGGGAGTTCCATTTTTAGTTTTTAGAGGAAACTCCATACTGTTCTCCACAATGGCTGCACCAGTCTGTATTCCCACCAGCAGTGCACAAAGGTTCTTTTTCTCCATCCCCGCCAGCACTTGACATTTGTTGATTTGTTGATAGCATTTTTGACAGGTGTGAGGTGGTACCTCATTATTGTTTTGATTTGTATCTCTCAGATGACTAGTGACTTTGAGCATGTTTTCATATGTCTCTTGGCCTTCTGTATATCCACTTTCGAAAAGTGTCTATTTAGGTCCTTTGCCAATTTTTTGATTGGATTGTTTATCTTCCTTCTGTTAATTTGGATGAGTTCCCTGTAAATTTTAGAGATTAAACCCTTATCTGAAATAGCATTGGCAAATATGTTCTCCCATGCAGTGGGCTTTCTTGTTGTTTTTTTGATGGCTTCTTTTGCTGTGCAGTAGCTTTTTATTTTGATGTAGTCCCATTTGTTTATTTTCTCCTTAGTTTCCATTGCCCCAGGAGCTGTATCAATAAAGATATTGCTGTGACATATATCTGATATTTGGAAGCCTATGGAATCTACTAAGATCTTACATTTAAGTCCTTTAACCATTTTGAGTTTGTTTTTTGTATGGTGTAAGTTGGTGATCTAGCTTTATTTATTTATTTATTTTGGCATGTGTCTGACCAAATTTCCCAGCATCATTTATTGAAGAGACTGTCTTAACTCCATTGTATGCTCTTGCCTCCTTTGTCAAATATTAATTGAGCATAGTGGTTTGAGTTGATATCTAGGTTCTCTATTCTATTCCTTTGGTCTATATGTCTGTTCTTATGCCAGTACCAGGCAGTTTTGAGAACAGTGGCTTTGTAATACAGCTTGATATCTGGTATTGTGATCCCTCCATCTTTGTTCTTACTTCTCAAGATTGCTGTGGCTATTCGGGGTCTTTTTTAATTCCAAATGAATTTTTGGAGAGTTCGTTCTAAGTCTGTGAAATATGCCATTGGCATTTTAATGGGGATTGCATCGAATCTATAGATTGCTTTGAGCAGTATAGACATTTTAATGATGTTGATTCTACCAATCCATGAACACGGTATGTTCTTCCATTTGTTTATGCCTTCCTCTGTCTCTTTTTTCAGTGCCCTGTAGTTTTCTGAGTATAGGTCTTTTACCTCCTTAGTTAAGTTTATTCCTAGGTATCCTAATTTTTTTTGGTGTGATGGTAAATGGGATTATTTTTTCTAGTTTCTCTTTCTGTGAGTTAATTGTTGGTGTATAAAAAAGCCATAGATTTCTGGGTGTTAATTTTGTACCTTGCTACATTGTCGTATTCATTTATTAACTCTTATCTGTTAAATAAAAAGAACTACTAATTGATAAGAATAAAACAATCATATAGAAAAAAATGCAAGGTATTTAAACATGTGTTTCTGGATGCATAGATTATCATTGTGAAAATGTTAATGGTTATTCATATTTTTTAGAATACCACTTTTTAAGACAATAACAATGATTCATTTACTTCTGTAAAAAGATAGTTTAAGTATACAAATGTTATCATATTTTATTTATAACATTTCATAATGTCATTTTGTTATTTTAAAATATTTATATCTATATTCCTTCCAGTGTACTTAGTTTTTTTCTTTTTTTGTTGTATTATATGGTCTTTTTTATTAGTAACTCAAATTATAAGATATCCCATGATGCCAATTAGTGACGACCGTGAGTACTATTTTCTGATTACTCCCCACCCCTCCCCTAACAACCTTACTATAAAAATGAACTGATTTGATTTGGTTTGGTGGGAAAGTCACAGGCACTGCTTTTATGAGCATGATTTACTGCTAGAATTCATTTTTGGGAATAAAGCTAAATTTCAGTTTATTAGTGAGAACGAAGATGTAATATTTTCCTCCATCAAATTCAGGTATACTCCTGGGAAGATTCAGAGAGGAGGAAAGATCTCAGTCAAGAACCTCTTCTGTGGTTCAAACGAACATTCCATGATGTTTATTTCCTGGCTGTGCTCATGGTGGTCATTGCAGGTTCCCACTTGAAGCTTGTATTCAGGAGCCATTGACCAGATATTTGAAAAACAAGTTCATTCATGCAATGAACTAATGCAAATTCTGGTTCTCCTGACAGCAAACAGCTTCCGAGTTGTCTCAGACTGCCAGCTTAATGTGTTAAGGTGAACAATTCATGTAACTGTCTTCCACCTCAGAGGCCATCAGGGTGTGGCACTGTGGGGCAACCAGGGGCTGGGGCAACGTGTCCACTGTGCTGACGGGACAGTCCTGGGGATGGATCTCCTTGGCCAGCTGCCCCCTCTTCTTCAATGTGCAGGCCTCCCAGTACCGAGGGAGATGGGGGCTGCGTGGGTGGAGTGTACTTGTGCTCTGAGCGGTCCTCCAGGTCCAACGTGCAACTGCGGTCCGAATCATAGAAGCTCAGGTCCCCACAGGTCACAAATGGCACAATGATGAGGGTGGGATCATCTTTGAGCTCTGGATCAGCAGAGTGGTCCAGCAGAAGTTTCGCCATGTCCAGCAGGAAGCCTTAGGGGATCATAACCCTGACAGGCAGCGAAGGCTTGGATGCTGGCACCCGGGCTTGGCACAGAGCCGGCTGGAGAAGAAGACACGCAGCTATAGATCAGTGTCACATCCAGGCCTAGGAAGATTTGGCTACAATACAGTCCCCTGGCTTCTAGACATGTGTAGCGATGTTCAGAGCGACTAGGAGAAGCTGGGCCAACATCTGCTCATCCACAGCACAGAGGTCAGTGACATCCGGGCAGCCCTCAACGTGCTGGGTGATTTCCTCGGCAGTAGGCAGCTGGATGATATCCCCCTGGATCTGTAACACACCTGGTATCAGAGCCAAAGCTTGAAGGTCCAAAGCCCCAAGCTGGCCAGACCCCTGTAGACTCTGGATCTCCTGGCTCAGCACCTCACTCCTGTCACAGCTTGGAATTCCTCACTGCATTGCAGCAGCTTGGAGGCAGTGAGGGCACTGTGGGTGCACCAGCCATTCTCCTTGGCCAATCTGTAGTAAACATCTCGCTTGTCCTACTACGTCTGTCCTGTCACCCCCAGGGACCTTGAGTCTTCAGTCTCCTCGGGGTCAGAGGCCCAGAATACACAGCTACAGCGACGAGGGCAAACTTCTCCCCGCTCGTTGCTGGACAGTGCAGTCATGACGCCTCAGCTGTCTCAATCTGGACCCAGGTCCCCCCACTCCATGCCCCAAGGCCCACGGTAGCTTTAGGAGTGGGGAGGTATGTGACAATGGAGTCAGGTCTGCCAGCAGCCCCAGTCAAACCAGTGATAAATCTCATGGCTTCAGTTTCTGTCTGTTCTGAGTTGTTCTGAATACTTATCATGCAGCCTATATAATGCAGCCTATGGGCTACCGCAGTGGGGCAAGCCTGTCGTTGTGGGATGCAGAGGCTCCCACAAGGCCCTGACCCATCAGAACTTGATCAGTTCATCTAAAGACTTATCTAGTTTTAGGAAAAAAACAGGACCTGTATTTCACAAATTAGACATGTAGTACAATTATTAATTGCACCTCATTTTAAACAGATATATTTACCTATTAGAGGCCTGGTGCATGAAATTCATGCACGGGGGGGTGGGGGGGGGGGAGACAGGGAGTGTGTCCCTCAGCTCAGCCTGCATCTTCTCCAATCTGGGACCCGTCGAGGAATGTCCGACTGCCCGTTTAGGTCCGATCCCAGTAGGATCATCCCAGTCGGACATCCCTCTCACAATCCAGGACTGCTGGCTCCCAACTGCTTGCCTGCCTGTCTCCCTGATTGCCCCTAACCACTTCTGCCTTCTAGCCTGATCACCCCCTAATCACTCCCCAGCCAGCCTGATTGATGCCTAACTGCTCCTTTGCCAGCCTGATTGCCCCCAACTGCCCTCCTCTGCAGGCCTGGTCACCCCTAACTGCCCTCCCTTGCCAGCCTCATTGCCCCTAACTGCTTTCCCCTGCTGGTCTGATTCCCCCCACCAACTGCCCTCTCCTGCAGGCCTGATCCCCCCCAACTTCCCACCCCTGCAGGTCTGATCACCCCAAACTGCCCCATCCTGCTGGTCTGATTCCCCCAACTGCTCTCCCATGCAGGCCTGGGTTACCCCCCAACTGCCCTCCCCTCCAGGCCTAGTCCCCCCCCCCACAACTTCCCTGCCCTGCAGGTCTGGTCATCCCAAATTGCTCTGTTCTGCCAGCCTGGTCCCCCCCAACTGCTCTCCCCTGCAGGCCTGGGCCCTCCCCAAACTGCCCTCCCCTGCAGGCTTGATTGCCCCCAACTGCCCTCCCTTGAAGGCTTGGTCCCTCCCAACTGTCCTCTCCTGCTGGCCATCTTGTGGCAGCCATATTGTGTCCACATGGGGCCAGCCATCTTTGACCACATGAGGGAAGCCATCCTGTGTGTTGGAGTGATGGTCAATTTGCATATTACTCTTATATTAGATAGGATAGAGCCCTGGTGCAAGGGTGGGGGCTGGCTGGTTTGCCCTGAAGGGTGTCCCGGATCAGGGTGGGGGTTCCCTTGGGGCATGGGGTAGCCTGGGCAAGGGGCCTGTGGTGGTTTGCAGGCCAGCCACACCCCTGGCGACCCAAGCATAGGCTGGAAGCAGGTACCTGGGATTTATTTATCTTCTATAATTGAAACTTTGTAGCCTTGAGCAGAGGCCAGGGCAGGCCAGGGAGGGAAGCTTGGCTTCCTCCATCGCCGGGGGCAACCCAAGCCTCTGGCTGGCTCCAGCTCTGTGGCCACCGCCATCTTGTTTGGGTTAATTTACATACTCGCTCCTAATTGGCTGGTGGGCATGGCTTGTAGGTGTAGTGGAGGTATGGTCAATTTGCATGTTTCTCTTTTATTAGATTAGATATTTTAAAATATACTAGTTATTTAATATTTCTAACTGCTTCCTAACAACTTTAGTGTTGTATACTCTGCCTTCACCTCAATATTGTTTGATATGCCAAAGTAAAGATGTTCACTTTTTATAATTCATAGTTGAGTTTATTGATGTATGTAATATAGTGTGTGCTTGCCCTCTTTTTCTCCTTTATTAATTGATGACATTTTCCTGCGTTTACTTTTCTTTCTGAAAATTGTCAAATATTTATTAACGTAATTGTGTAGAAAATTACTTTGTCTCTTTTTATTTGAAAATGTCTTCATTTTACTCAATACTTTAAAAACATGTGTTGGTGTGTCTCTGGTTGAGCCTTGACCTATGATCCAGGAGGTCACAGTTAAATTCCCAGTTAGGACACAGGCTTGATCCCTAGTTGGGGATGTGCAGGAGGCAGCTGATCAATAATTCTCCCACATCATTGATTTTTCTGTCTCTTTCTCCCTCTCCCTTCCTCTCTGAAGTCAATAAAAGTATATTTAAAAAATTTTGCTCTATAAAATTCTGAGAGAAATGTTTTTCATAATATTAAAAACAATATTCATCTTCTAATATATACTATTTCTGACAATGGATTGGTTATTAGACAGATATGGTCCTTATCTTTCATTTTTATTGGTGTGTTTAACAATTTTTTTCTCTTCAATTTCAATGTTTTATTTTTTAACTATTACAGGAACTTCACAAGTTCAGATATTTGAAAGGATTCACAGGAACCCATAGAGCATACAAACCTAAGGTTTCTATTTAAAGGGAAAAGATAAGGTAGAGCAAGAGAAAGTTAAGTACAGGCAATTATTAGAGTTCTTAGAAACACCCAGATGCAAACTTACTAGTGCCTTTATTCACACATGGACATATGTACTTCTCCTTCAGTTTGAATCACAAATTCTGTGCAATGAATCTTAGCTCAAAGCAGAAGTTCCCAGTGGAGTCTTTTATGCCTATTTGGTCAATCCAGGTTGCCTAACAGATTATGTTGGGTGAAAATCACCAGTAAAAATATGGTCTTAGGGATTACCTGGGGAATTTCAAATCTTAAACAGCATGTCATGAATCTCACTGTCTTTACTGTAGCCAAGAGTCTAAGTCAGACATCTTGAGGTCCCTAAAGATAAAGAATCCCCAGTACAGCTGTAAAATAACTATTCCACACAACCATCATATTCACATCTTATTCTGGATGTGAATTTATTTTTCTTTATTTGGCTCAGTTCTCAAAATATACTTCTAATCTAAAGATTCACACCATCCTTCTTCTTAAACTTTGAACTTTATATAACTAATTTCAATAGGCAGTATATAAACATATGACAAAAATAAATGCATATTGTATACTTACTCAGTTACATAAAAACACAGATTACTAGGTAGGCAGATATAGTACCCCTTTTGGTTGCTTTTACCCCAAATACTCTTTTTTAAATTTATCTTTACTGTTGAAAGAGTTTCAGATGTTCCCCTTTCCCCCCATTGACTCCCTCTACCCTGGTCTCACCCCACCTCCGGCCTTCACTGCACTATTGTCTGTGACCATGGGTTATGCATATATGCAAATAAATTCTTTGGCTAATCTCTAACTCTTTTCATTTCTAAAATGTTCGCTACTTGTTTGTTAGACCTTTTAATTTTATCCCCAAATTCTCTCATGTTCTGCTTTGTGTTTTTTATTCAGGTGTTTCAACCTGAATATTTTCCAGCTAACTCATATGTTTGATTTTTATTCTAATTTCCTCGTTAAATTACTTATTTTACTATCAATTTCCTTGAATATATCAATCACAATTATTTTATAACCTATGTGTATAAACACAAATAACTCCATCATTTCATTGTTCTTGTGTGTACCTGTAGATTTTTTCATATTTTCTTGGGCCTCTTCTTAGTGTACTTGGTAATATGTTATTGGATTTCATATATTGTGTAAGAAACGTTACAGGGGCTCTAGATGATGTTATCTTTTTTCTAGAGAGGATTCACCCTTTGCTCTGAAAAACAGATAAAGTGGGACAAATCAAAATAGGCTAACCTACTCAGGGGTGCATTTTTAATAAGACCTTTTTCTGCCTTGGGTTTGCTTCTTCTTCTGGGGTACAACCCTTTAGGGGTTTCCATCTTGGAATATGGATCATTTACTAAGACCCTTTTTGACTGATGAGTACTGAACTACAGTCTTTTATTGTTTTGTTTTATTTTTGTCTTCTCAGACCCACAAGACAGTTGAACCTTCTGTTTTGCTTTACAAAAATTATTCATTTTACCTTCTAAGATTCTTGTCCTAAGAAGTTAAATAATTCAAAAAAATCCTTAAAGAGAACATTGTGTAGTCATTGACTCCCAGGAGGAACTCTTATTAATAGGGATCAGGTTTAGACACCCCGTCTAAACAAACAACAAATTAGACATATACATGAGAAAATGGTTTTGAGACTTGAACAATAAGCAGTGAAGGACAGTGATACCTGAAAGAAAGGCAATAAATGAGTCCCACAACTGTCCTATCTTTCTACTTGCAGGGTTATCGAGCTGAGAAATGGGGATGGGAGTTTGGTAGGACAGACAAAGTAAAGAAAGACTAGTGAACTCAGTGAACTGAGACAGAGTTCATTGTTTTGAGGAAACTAAGGGAGCTAGAATTCTCAAGGCAAAGTGCCAGGAGAGAGAAAGCTGTAAGGAGAGAAGGTTACATTTGCCATATTAACACATATGTGTGAAGAAACTATTGAGGTCAGTGAAAGAACTGCATAAAGGGAACAGTGGGAACAACTTCCACAGGACTGGAATGCTTTGTTTCCTCATCAACTAGAGTAAATTTGTTGAGTACAGCTTTAACAAAGTAAGCTTACAAATGAACAGAGTGCATCTGAGTAAGAAGGAAGGAGTGCCATTCTTTCAGGTAGATAGGTAACAGCGAGTTACAGGTGGGCAAGAAAAACCCGTTTGAGCAAAATCTGAGAGATGAAAGATATAGTAAGGTTTAAAAACATACTAGAAATTGTGCCAATTGATCTTTTAAATGTCATTTCATCTAATATGATTAAATATGTAATTATTTCCTCTCAAAAATAATAGGAATCATATAGCAAAGTGTAAATAGTTCATATGCTTCTGAAATAGAAAAAAATGTTGAGGAACTGTCTTGTGCATCATTAATTGGACAAATAACTAACAGCCCTTCCTGGGTTATAACAACTAATGATTTGCAAGAGATCAGGAGCTAAAATAATTCCTGTAAATCAGCAGTAATGTGAAAGAAAATAAAGACAGATATATCTTTACCACAAAGAGAGTGTGATGTGACATCACCTCTTATCATCAGGTTTCAAAGCATTCTTCATTAGATGACACACAGCAAGCTACTGCTACCTATAAGGAGTTTAAAGGGAAATAAAATAAACTTGAAATAATGATCCATCAAAATTTGTAAGCAAATGATGAAAGTAAATGAAATGAATATCTCTTCCTTTATCCATTTCTACCTCATTTTAAAAGTCAAAAACCTGCCCTAACCGGTTTGGCTCAGTGGATAGAGCATTGGCCTGTGGACTGAAGGGTCCCAGGTTTGATTCCAGTCAAGGGCATGTATCTTGGTTTTGGGCACATCCCCGGTAGGGAATGTGCAGGGTAGGGAGTGTGCAGGAGGCAGCTGATCGATGTTTCTCTCTCATGGATGTTTCTGACTCTCTATCCCTCTCCCTTCCTCTCTGTAAAAATCAGTAAAATATATATAAAAAAAATAAAAAAAACTTTATTTATCCTTTAGCTCAAATATCACTCTTCCCTGACTAAAATAAGCCTTAGTCATAATTGTTTTATCAGGATATCTCCTACACAATGGAAATAATTCCATTTGATATATCAGTGGGAAAGAATGAGTGGGAAAAGGGAGACAGTCTATGAGGAGTGTGTAAGGTTTGTTGTTGTTGTTTTTTCATTAATATTTAATTTGTTTTTCTGAAAATAAAGTGCATTAGGTAATGGGAATAAATGAAAGAATAAAGAGTGATAACCTTTTGAGTTTTATTTTTACCTAGTCTTTTATTATGTAAGATATTCAAATAAGAGTTTTTGATTCATTTGATTCAAAAGAGGCCAAATAATTTTTTTAATATGAAATATATACATTTTAAACATATTATGGTAAGTTATTATAACATTGTTTTTTACTTATAACATCTTTCATTCCCTGAAGTCCTGATGCCCTCTTAGCTCATTGCTATGCAAAGTGTCCTTCACAGAACAATGGCATAAGCATCTTGTGGGCACATTTGCAGAAAATCAGTTCCTCCTTAATCAGTGAATCAGAAACACAAGATCCCATAATTCACCTTTTAAAAGTGTCACTTTACTGAATAGTGACAATTAGACATCCTGGGTTTAGGTTCTGTGTCCTGCACTAGTATAGCTTCCCTTTTTTATCCAGTTACCTTCCTTGAATAAAAGAGGTGTTTGGCTACAGTATATCTGAGAAGCATTTCAGAGCAAACAAACTGCAATGATGTCACGGAAAAGCTTTTAGAAACCTATATAGTAAAGATGTAATATGCAAATGGTCATTATGCTGTAAAGGGTAATGACCCACCACAAAGACCAGGTCACAGGTCAGCAGGAGGGTGGGGCAGCAAGCTATAAGTAGGCAGCGGAAAGCTACAGGAAGGGGCAGGGAAGCAAGCTATTGGGGGCGTGGAGGGATGGAGGGAGTTACAGGAGGGTGGGGCAGTGGGCAGAGAGCTACCGGAGGGCAGCAGCAAGCTACTGGCGCAGGGATTTGTGCACAGGGCTACTAGTAGTTTCATATCCAGGGATGGAGAACCCCAATGTGATATTTTTCTTCTCATGGTAACTGATGGCATTAACATACTTTGATCAATATTACTAAGTGATTATTATATGAGCCAGTGTTTACTGAGCACTTGCTATTTGGCAGACGCTGTTTTTAGTGTTACACAGTACATAGATTATTACATTTAAACCTAAAACCAACCCTATGAGGTAGATACTATTATTAGGCCCATTTTCAAGATGAGGAAACAGAAAGAGTGCAGCTACCTGCCCAAAGTCATATAGTTAATAATGACAGAGCCAAGATTTGCAAATAGTCATTTTAGCCCTTAAACTATGAGCTGTCACTCATGTACTGTCACATGCATGAGTGAGAGGCTGTATGTCTGCCTTAAAGAAGAACACTGTAATATCTACACAAACCTCACTTTTGAAATTATGATTGCTTGCTCTTTTGCTAAATAGTTCTCTCTATAACTAATGTGTTTGAGAGGGAAACGAAAAGTTTTTCAATTAGTGAACCCGGTCATGGTTTTCTACAAAACACTGAGCCAAGTATGAATTTAGATCAGTGATTTTTAACCTTTTTTAATCTCATGGCACACATAAACTAATTACTAAAATTCTATGGCACACAGAAAAATCTATTTTTGCTGATCTGACAAAAAACAAGTTATAATTTTGATTAATTCGCACTGGACAGCTATTGTTGTATTGGCTGTTGTCATTTCTTTATTTGACAATCTAAGGGAAAAGAGGTCCATGCTCCTGACTAAATAGTGAGGTACTGCATGTTTTAAAAATCCCTGCAGCACACAGGTTGAAAATCGCTGCTTTAGAGGAAGCCTCCAAGGACTGACTACATAAAGTTGCCAGATAAACTACAGGACTTCAAGTTAAACTTGGGATGTGAATTTTTTATGAAAAATACATATACGTGTTAATTGCTGCTTATCTGAAACTGAAATTATTGGGTATATTGTATTTTTATTTACTAAATCTGGCAATCCTAAATACTGTGATAAGAAGGGGCAATGGCATTTACTAGCACATTAGCTACACCCATTTCAAAAGCTCATATTCATTCTTTTCCATTGTGCCAACATAAGAGGCTTTATTGAGATTCTGTCACTGCCCTCTCATTCCTGGCTTGCTGCTACTTTTAAAAGATATAGAGGGTATAAATGATGATAGAAGGAGACTTGACTGGGGTTGGTGAAGACACAATACAGTGTACAGGTGATGTGTTGTGGAATTGTGTACCTGAAAGCTGTATATTTTGTTAAACAGTGTCACCCCAATACATTCAATAAAAAGGAAAACAAATTAAGTAGGAAAAAAACAAAGAGATTGTCAATTGTCTCTTATTTTGAAATTGAATTAGCCACACTCTTCTGTAAGAAAATTATCAGTTTATGATTTCTGAGCATCATTCTTGCAGACAATATGGTGATAAATCCTCATTCTGCAAATTATTGGTAATTTCAAAGGCAGCCTGGTGGTGAGTTGGGGGAAATAAATCTCAGAAACTTTCAATATCATTTTGCAACTATCCCTTTAAAGTTCCTCAGATTTCATCACTAATTCACCCTAACTAGTTGCCACATCCTTTTTTATCAGTAAGCCAGATTGATTAATGTTTCTAAGTGCTTTCAACTGAGAATAATATTGAAATGTTCAGTACAAAAATATCTTCTGAATAATAGAGTATCAATGCATTTCATTTAAAATACGTAATATCCGGTTATATTACATATTTTATAGTGTGCTGGGAATTCACTTAAAAAGCACAAAGGATTCTGAAAATACATTGTTCCTTTTAATAGAAGTGCTCCATTACAGGTGCACAGTTGAGCAAAGTCTAACCAGCAAATATCAACTAGCATGCACCATCTTTCTCTGGTATCCACAGCAAAAGGCAGAGAATAATTATACACAGCAGCTGGCCATGGGCAGCAGCACTGTAGCATTACAAGCAAGCTACCAAATGAAATCAGGGATCTTTTTTCCATGAAATTGGGGGCAAGAGGCTATGATTTGCTTGGTTGTGGCTATTTTATTTCTGTATCTATTTACTCATTTGCTTTGCATTTGTTGTGTGCTGCAGCCAGAAGTTTGCTCCAGTAAATGAAAGGTGGAACTTGATGCTCTCTAAGGTTGTTCTCTAAGGGGAAATTCGTTATGCTAGTTTGGGTACCTGAACTTAGTTAATAAGACATGGGAAATAAAGAGCCACATCCTGATTAAATAAAAAAATTATTTGTATAAGTAAATCATTCATGATGTATAAAGACATAGGGGGCTAAGGAAATATGCCACTGTTTCAGAGACCTTGCTCCCCTTCATGTTACTCAGGGCAGATGTAAGGAGATGGCTGAAATCTTCCCTAGGCTGTCTTCTGACTGTACAGTACACTTACAGTTAACACTTAAGATTTCTTTTGTCATTGGGAAACCAATGTATACATTCTCTAATACTATCTTTTTTTTTTTTACAGACACCTAAACTCTTGCTGTTATAGAACAAATGTACTTATCCTATTTATTTGTCAAATGTACTTTCCTATTTACTTGTCATATGGTTGAATTCAATGAAATAAAACATTACATAGGAAGCCTTTGAGTAACACAGAACTGTGGTTAAAAACCCACATTTTCATCCCTCCAATACAAACGTGGCCATCACACATCACAGACACATGCACTCCCCACACACACTCCATCCACATTCAAAGACTCCATAACAAACTCCTTTGTTACTTAATTGGAAAACTAGAATACATAGCATTTTAATCACCTGTATCTGTAAGCTATAAAAAATATAAATTAGACTATGGTCATTATCTTTGTAATTTCCTTTATTTAAATTTTATTTTGATAACCACTCTCTTGCTTTCATCCAGCCCTTTTCTTTTTCTCTGTGCTAGCATATGGAGATTTACTAAGTAAAAATATTTCTAATGTGAATTAATATCCTATGCCCTAAAATCAACTATTCCTTTCCCCAAAAAGTCACCCTCTCCACCAGTTTCTATTGGCTCCATGAGAAAGGATTTGAAATATATCTTTTAAAAAGCCTATTTACTTCCTTAAATATTTTGCTTTGATTTACATAAATTCCAATCAATAAAAGAGAATGAGTTTAGCACAAATCACTTACATATGCAATTTCAAAAATCTCAAAAACTACTTTAATTTGGACAAAAAAATAAACATTTTGAAGTGCAACATCATATATTCAGTTCAAGATGCAAATACTTCCCAAGTTAAATTATACATCTATATATATAAAAGTCTAAGTGACCGACAGAACTACTGGACCGACCAGTCAACCAATCGCTATGACATGTGCAGACACTCAATGCAGGAGCTGCCCCCTGGTAGTCAGTGCACTCCCACAGCCAACCTCCCACAGCTGGCCAACCTCCAGTGGTCCCTCCTCCTGGACAGCTGGGCAACCTCCCCACAACCCTTCCCCCTGGCCAGCAGGCCCTGATTGGCCCGGCCCTGATCGAGACTAGGCAAGACAGCCCCAATAGGCCCTGATCACAGGCCAGGCCCAGGGACCCCACCCATGCACAAATTCATGCACCGGGTCTCTAATTTTATATAAACACAATGATATGATCTTGTTCCAAGTCCTTTGCCAATGATCAATGCTTATATAAATAGGACAACGTCTTCACTGCTTTTCACTAATTTGTTAATAAGACATTTCACATGAGCATCTTCTCTGAGCCAGACCATGTGCTCACACATCACACTAGAGAAATCTATACATATAAAACCCCAATATGCAAATAGACCAAACAGCAAAACAACTGAACAACCAGTCCACTATGATGTGTGCTGACCACAGGGTGTGCGTGAGGGACATGGGGGCATTGGCAGCAGGTGGCAGAGCATGGAACATGGCGGGCATCAGCCATGGCAGTATGATGGAGCAGGTGAGCGGGGATACCAGATCAAGGTGGGGCATTGGTCACTGTAATTGGGGCGAGCCTCTGGTAGTTACAGAAAATTCTTTGCTCCCACACACCACGGTCCCACTGGGTGCTTGTACCTGCTGCTGGTGACAACCCCTCTCACACCCACTTCTGGGACCCAGCTCTGGCCCCAATTGCTCAGTGCTGTCAGTGGGTGCAAGCAGTGGTGGTTGGCCCAGATCATCCCTCAGAGCTTCTCTACTTCACCCTGCTCCTGAGGGGCGATTGGGGCCGGCAGTCATCTCTCACACCTGCTGCAAGCGACAGCCCAGCTCGCACCGGCTGCTGGCATTGGAGCCACTGCTCACACTCACTGCTGGTGCCGGTCCCACTCACACCTGCAACTGGCACCGGTCACAATTACCCCTGAGGGCTTCTCCACCTCCCCTTGCTCCTGAGGGGTGATCGGGGCAGCAGCAGCTGCTCATACCCACTGCTGGTGCTGACCCCAATGGCTCCACGCTATCTGCAGGTGTGAGCAGGGCTGGTGCTATCAGCCCGTGGGAGCGGCCATGGTGGGAGAGGGGCTGTTGGCAGATGGAACCAGGGGCCACAGTGGGAGGGGCCGGGAGAGGGTGCGGAGGATGGGCAAGACCCGCCCCTGGGCCCACCGCAGCCTTGTGGCCCACAGTTACTTTCAAGGTGCATGATTTTGTGCACCTGGGCCCCTAGTAGAAAGTAAAACTCAAGATTTAAGTAGGAAAAAGGCACTATGTAAATGGTATAGAAGATCACATTTTATTTTCTTCTGGATAGATCAATTTAAAATTCCTTGAGTGAGTATATAGATTATGTGGACTGACACTAGAGAGGAGTGAGAATATTACAATTAAGAATTAGAGCTAAATAATTATGATCAATATGAGGAACAAAAAAATCCTACAGCCCTGACAGGGTGTCTCAGTTGGTTGGAGCATCATTCCTTACACCAAAATGTTGTGGGTTTGATTCCTAGCCAGGGCACATATCTCGGCTGCTGGTTCAGTCCCTGGTCCAGTACATACAGAAAGCAACAGATCAATGTTTCTCTCTCACATGGATGTTTCTCTCTCGCTCGCTCTATTCTTTCCTTTCCCCTGTCTCTAAAACCAATAAGCATATCCTCAGGTGAGGATTTAAAAATCTCAGGCAGCAGAAGCAACTGTGCAGGTATACAATGGCATCAATTTATTCATTCATTAAATAAGTTAAATGAGACTATTAGTATATGATACAGAACACTCCTCATGTTTTGACAATTCAAATTATCCCATACCTTCATAGTTAAAATTAAACAAAAAATAGCCAACAGAAACTTGGGATTGTGACCTACAATGCTTTTCTTAGATGTGAATATAATTCAATAATAAAAATTGAAGAATACTAGCAATAATGATAAAAGCATAATATGAAAATTGACCAAACAGATGAACAGTGGAATGACCATCCAGACAACCATGCTTTGACACCCACTGGTGCCAAGCCAGTCAGGCACCTGAGCATCACCCCATAATCTCCCCATAGAGGGAGGCCCAGGCTACCTGGCAGTGGCACTGTGGTGAGTAGCCTGGTCCTCCCTCTGTGGGGATGATCTATTGTAGAGCCCCAGCTGGATAAGCAGGGCTTACCTCTTTGGGCGATCGAATCACAGAGCCCCATGATCGATCACCCTGCAGAGGGAAGCTCAGGCTACCTGGTCTTGGCATTGTGGTGGGTGGGTGGGGCCTCCCTCTGCAGGCCAATTGATTGCGGTGCTCCTGGACTGTGAGAGGGCACAAACTAGGCTGAGGGACCCACCCCGAGTGCACAAATTTTATGCACTAGACTTCCAATGTTTTATAAATGAACTAGAGGCCCAGTGCATGGAATTTGTGCACGGAGAGGTGTGTTCCTCAGCCCAGCCTGCACCCTCTCCAATATGGGACCCCTGGGGGGTTTAGGCCTGATCCCAGTAGGATCAGGCCTAAATGGGCAGTTGGACATCCCTCTCACAATCCAGGACTGCTGGCTCCCAACTGCTTGCCTGCCTGCCTTCCTGATTGCCCCTAACTGTTTCTGCCTGCCAGCCTGATCACCCCCTAACCACTCCCCTGCCAGCCTGATTGATGCCTAACTTATCCTCTGCCAGCCTGATTGCCCCTAACTGCCCTTCCCCTGCAGGTCTGGTCACCTCTAACTGCCCTCTCTTGTAGGCCTGGTCCCTCTCAACTGCCTTCTCCTCCTTGCCACCTTATGGTGGCCATCTTGTGTCCACATGGGGGCAGCCATCCTGTGTGTTAAAGTGATGGTCAATTTGTATATTACTCTTTTATTAGATAGGATTAGGTAGGATAGAGGCCTGGTGCATGGGTGGGGGTCGGCGGGTTTGCCCTGAAAGGTGTCCCAGATCAGGATGGGGGTTCCCTTGGGGCATGAGGCCGCCTGGGTGAGGGGCCTGTGGTGGTTTGCAGACCGGCCACACCCCCTGGCGATCCAAGCAGTGTCCCTGGTATCTGGGATTTATTTATCTTCTATAATTGAAACTTTGTAACCTTGAGTGGAGCCAAGCCTCCTGCTTGCTCCCATGGCTACAGCCATTTTTGTTGGGATTTATTTATCTCCTATAATTGAATCTTTGTAGCCTTAAGCAGAGGTCAAGGCAGGCCAGGGCAGGCAGAAAGCTTGGCTTCCTCTAATGCCAGAGAAACCCAAGCCTCCTGCTCTCTTTGTGGCCATAGCCATCTTGGTTGGGTTAATTTGCAAACTCACTTCTGATTGGCTGGTGGGTATGGTTTGTGGGTGTAACGGAGGTGTGGTAAATTTGCATATTACTCTTTTATTAGATATGATATTTATTAGAAGGAAGCACTGCATGCATTGAATTTTAAATAATCATTTTTAATGAAAATATGACTTGATCTAATTTTTAAACCTAATTTTGGTATATTCTCAATCATGAATAATTTACTTTAATGATTTCATACAAAAATTAATATTCAGAGTGAACTATGAAATTATACCACTCTTGAATTTTTTATTTTCATTAAATGGAAACCAGAAAATTTTTCATAAATATATAATAATTTTTAAAGTTTTAAACTAAAATTCTTACCATTTAAAACTATTAATAAATATTGCTATGATGAAGATTTGCAATGAAAATTGGTCAACTGTGAAAAATCATTAACATTGTTTTTTTTTTTAAGTGTTGGAGGACTTTATGTAATGGTTATCAAGACTTTGAAATACAGGAAAAACATCACTTGTTATTAGGTCATTAAAGTTATTCTCAAAAGTTTTTTATTGTTGACTCTCTTACAGATGTTACCCATCTGCCCCCAACCTTTGCTTACCTCTACCCTGCACTCAACCCCTCAACCCCTAGGGCTTCTCCACATTTTCTGTCTCCATTGTCTCCATGGGTCATGCATATATACATATATGTCCTTTGGTTGATCTTTTTCCATCCTCTCTACTTTTCTCTCCTCTGAGATATGCAGAATTTATCCACGCCTCTCTTCCTTTTTTTTTTTTTTTTTTTGGTCTGTTTATTTTTATCTTAAGTGAGATCATGTGGTATTTGTCTTTCTCTGATTGGCTTATTTCACTTCACACAATAATTTCCAAGTCCAGCCACGCTGTTCCAAAGGTAAGATCTCTTCCTTTGATACAGCCCATAGCATTCCACTGTGTAAATGTCCCACAGCTTTTTTTATCCACTCATCAGCTGATGGGCACTTGGGCTGTTTCTAGATCTAGACTATTGTAAATAATGCTTCAGTGAATATTGGGGTGAATATATTCTTTCTTATTGGTGTTTTGTGATTCTTAGGATATATACCCAGAGGTGGAATTTCTGGTCAAAGGGCAGTTCCACTTTTAATTTTTGATGAAACAGCATACTGTTTTCCATAATGGCTGCAACATATTGCATTCTCACAGTGCACTAGGGTTCCCATTTCTCCACATTCTCTACAGCATTTGTTTATTGATTTAATAGTTGCCATTCTGACTGATGTAAGGTGATACCTCATTGTAGTTTTTATTTGCATCTCTCTGATGATTAGTGACCTTGAGCATTTTTTTTGTATGTATATTGGCCATCTCTATATCTGTTTTGGAGAAATATCTATTCAGGTCCTTTGCCCATTTTTTATAGGATTGTTTGTCTTCCTGGTGTTGAGTTGTATAAGTTCTTTATATATTTGGAGATCAACCCCTTCTCTGGTGAATCATTATTAAATTTGTTCTCCCATATAGTGGGTTCCCTTTTTGTTTTGTTGATGGCTTCTTTTGTGATGCAGAGCTGTTTAGTTTTTCCTGTGTTTCCCTTTCCCTCAGAGACATATTGGCAAAAAATGTTTGAGTGATGCCTGTGATTTTACTGCCTATGTTTTCTTCTAGGATTTTTATGGTTTTGTGAATTATATTTAAGTATTTTATCAATTTTGAGTTTAGTCTTATGTATGGTGTGCTTTTGTGGTCTAGTTGCAATTATTTGCAGGTTGCTATCCAATTTTTCCAACACCATTTATGTAAGAGACTGTCTTTAATCCATTGTATGCTTTTGCCTCCTTTGTCAAATATTAATTGATTATTAAGACATGCATTGATTTCTGGACTTTCTGTTCTGTTCCATTCATCTATATGCCTGTTCTTGTGTCAGTATCAAGTAGTTTTGATTACTATGACCTTGTAGTATAGTTTGCTCTCAGGTTGTGTGATTCTTCCAACTTTGTTCTTCTTTCTCAAGATCCCTGTTGCTATTAGGGGTCTTTTTTTGGTTCCATATAAATTTTTGGAATAACTTTCCTGGTTCTATGAAATACAGCATTGATATCTTGATAGGAATTGTTTTGAATCTGTAGATTGCTTTGGGAAGTATAGGCATTTTAATGATGTTATGTCTTCCTTTCCACGAACACAGTATATGCTTCTACTTATTTATATATCCTTTAATTTCTTACCCTAAAGATTCCAACAGAAAACTAATAGAACTGATAAATTAATTCAGCAAAGTAGCAGGATACAAATAAATATTCAGAAATCAGTTGCATTTCATATACCAATACAATAAGGCCTTGATATAACAGATCAATTTGGGTCAGAGAATATATGCTAAAACTGAAATTCCATTATATAGTAAAGTACTAGAGGACCGGTACATGAAATTCGTGCACGGGGGTGTGTGTTCCTCAGCCCAGCCTGCACCCTCTCCAATCTGAGACCCCTCAAAGGATGTCCGACTGCCCGTTTAAGGCTGATCGGGCCTAAACGGGCAGTCGGACATCCCTCTCACAATCCAGGACTGCTGGCTCCCAAAGGCTCACCTGCCTGCCTTCCTGATTGCCCCTAATTGCTTCTGCCTGACAGCTTGATCACCCCCTAACCACTCCCCTGCCAGCCTGATTGCCCCTAACATCCCTCCCCTGCTGGCCTGGTCACCCCTAACTGCCCTTCCCTGCTGGCCTGGTCACCCCCAACAGCCCTCCCCTGCCAACCCGGTCACCCCTAACTGCCCTCCCCTGAAAGCTTGATCACCCACAACTGCCCTCCCTTGCAGACCTGATTCCTCCCAACTGCCCTCCCCTGCTGGCATCTTGTGGTGGCCATCTTGTGTCCACATGGGGCAGCCATCTTCATGTTGGAGTGATGGTCAATTTGCATATTACTCTTGTATTAGATAGGATAGTGGCCTGGTGCATGGGTGGGGGCCAGCTGGTTTGCCCTGAAGGGTGTCCCAGATCAGGGTGGGGGTTCCCTTGGGGCATGGGGTGGCCTGGGCGAGGGGCCTGTGGTGGTTTGCAGGCTGGCCACACCCCCCGGTGACCCAAGTGGATGCCCTGGTATCTGGGATTTATTTATCTTCTATAATTAAAACTTTGTAGCCTTGAGCGGAGGCCAGCGCAGGCCAGGGAGGCGGGAAGCTTGGCTTCCTCCATCGCCTGGGACAACCAAAGCCTCCTGCTTGCTCCAGCTCCATGGCCACCACCATCTCGATTGGGTTAATTTGCATTCTTGCTCCTGATTGGCTGGTGGGCATGGCTTGTGAGTATAGCAGAGGCATAGTCAATTTGCATGTTTCTCTTTTATTAGATAGGATGTTTTCCAAATTTTTATGTTTAAAAATTGACAAATTAGTTAGTTTACCTATTTTTACTTATGTAGACATGTTTGTGCAATTAAAATTAAGTATGTACTGATATTAGACAATTAGATTTAGTGTTATGAAGACTGCTGTCAAGAGGTAAAGAGAGGGTAAAATGACAAATTGAAGAAAATAAGTAGAAAATAATGATTTGTGGATTATTGCTTTGACTAACAATAGGGAGATAGGCAGAAGTTGAGGAGGATGTGAGTGTTAAGAGAAATTTCTGGTTTGTTATTTGTCCACTGGTTCTTCAAAATCAGAGATAGTGTTTTCATGTAGATAGATAGAAAAGGTAAAATAGATTAAAAAAGGATTTAAAATTATTGGTGTTATGTGTCATGTCTTGTTGTCCTCAAATAGGTGACAAAAAATGGTGTCTATGCACACAGAGAGGATTGGACTTACCTAGGAGCACAGGCAGGATTGTGCATGAGCCCTGGAAAGATGACAAGGAAGATAGCAACTGATGCTATGAGAGGTACGGGTAGGCATGTAATTTGACTCAAGTTTAACAATTAAAAAAATTAAAAACTGAAGCGTCAAATAACTTCATATTGAATTGGAGATTGGACTATTATACCAAAATGCTATAGGAAAACGGTTCATGGTTTTTTAAATATACCTATGTGCGTGGATATGTGTTTGTTTATTTTTGTCCCTCTCCTGGCTCCCAACTTCCTCTTAATATTGTTAGTAGCATATTCTGACACATCCCTAAAATATTATTCTATAGCAGGCATAATTGACTAAGTCTGGGAAGGCATTCTACGACACAAATATCTTTCCTGAGTGTTTGCTAAGCACATGACATTCCCAAAAGAGAAGTATTTTTTTTAAATAAGTAAAATGTATTACTTAAGATTTAAAGAAAGAAAAGTTACATGGAATAAGACATGATAGGTAAAACCTAATTTAATGAAGATAAGAATACATTGATGGTAATATTACATTTTAAATCCTGCACATAGAGAGGACAATGATTGTGTTGGGAGCATTGTTAGTACAGTATTAGAGAATTAAAAAGGTAAAAAATATTGTTTTATGTTGAACTTTGCTTACCTGTCATCTAGTATGTGATTGCATTCGAAGGCATGTGGTTTTAACATGTGGGAAATTATAGTTTTCCAATAATTTGTTTAGTTCAGCATGATGCCTACACTAACCATCACATGCTTCAAAGAGACCTTTCTTTTGAATATCCAAATCACAAATTTCCTGTCTCTAGTGTTTGAAAAAATAATTCTGATGTTTTAAAATTCTCAGACTATTATGAGACATGTATTACAAATTTTCATCCTTTTGAAGGAACATCTAAGAATAATTCACCTTCCCTCCTGCATGATAATTACTGAGATTGCTAAGTATCATAATCATGCTTACTTCGAAGGAGAGAATGAATAGTAATTGGGATCTCGGGTGAAGGGGAGAATCTGTGTCTTGATTTTGATTTGTAGCTGATGAAGTGAATAAAAAAAACTGAGAAGCTGGATTTTTAAACAAGAGTTTATTTAGAAGAGAACTGACAAGGTCAACCCTTATAAATGTGTGATAGAATGGGAAACTTAATAATATAAATACCTTTCCTACCTCTTATCTTAAATATATCATTTTTCATATAACATACATTATTTGAATTACACTGTTAGATTGTCTGCTTGGAGAAGAGATAAAAATCAGTGGCTTTAACGAAATTTTAGAGTTAAGAATTTTGAAAAGCAGAGCTGTGATTAAACACTTTTCTTGGTGTTCATAGTCTTATCCCAGTTACCAGTAATCATGTCAGTACTTGCAAAATCCACCTCTTTCTTTCGTACAGCCCTCTTCCGGATTATGCGGTGTGACCTGGAAATATGATGCTGCTCAATGCTCCATGGATCCAGCAGTCATGTAGCCTCCTTACATTGTGCCCATCCTTCTGACTACAATTTCTCTTCCAAACATTTAACAAGGGTCTGTTTTACTTTACTGACTCAATATTTGAGTAAATCCAGAGTCCATCCAAAAGATTGACAGGATGAAAACACGGCTACCCTCTGTAATTCCTTCCTTTTGGTCTCCCAAGAGTTAGCTGATTTTATTACATATGCAACCATTTCACACAGCTCTTCATGAACAGTTTCCCAAATCTTAATGTGAAACTCATATCTAAAAGTAGCGATAAAGCTTCCCACATTGCCCCCTCAGAGAAGACCCCCACACCAGATTGGACTTGCTCACTTCAGCAGTTGTGGCACTGTGGTCACGATTGCCCTGCTAATTCAACAGTGTTGTTCACTCATCCCTGACTTTGCATTTGTTCTTCCTTCTGGAAAGCAACTTAACTTTTTTCTCTTACAACTACATTAGAAATACATACACTTCTTAAGATCCACTACACGTAGCATTACAGGGTAAGCAAGTTCTGACCTTTTCTGGAAGTTTTAGTTCATCTCTTCTCTGTGTTCTATCCGTACTCTGTGAAGATGGTTACTCTGCTGCATGGTACTGCTGCTTGCTTCTCTGACTCCCTCACTGGACAGTTAATATGGAGGAGATAATGTTTTCCCTTATTCATCTTTGTATTTATTATGCCCTATGATTAGCTCATTGGAAGTGCTCAGTGTAAGTGTATGAATGAATAAATTCATATTCTTATCTACATACTCTCATCTCTCAGTTTATCGAGAAGGAAAATGAAGTATTTGAAGTGAAAAAGGTGAGTTCATGTTCTAATTGGGATAAACCAAGGTTTACAGACCCCTAATTGAGTGGCCATCCTGTCATACTATTCTATTATAAATATCAAGCAAGTGCTGGCTTAATTTTTAGAGTATTTTATAAAATATTCAGTTCTGGCTTTATTTCATCAAGCAAGTGCTGGCTTTATTTTTATAGTATTTTACTAAATACTCAGCCACAATGAGCCAGATATTAATACCCCACATAGCAGATGAAGACCCTGAGGCTTGGAGAAGTGGAGTCACTTACATGAAATCACTCCCTAGTTAGTAGAAAACCCGTTACTTTAAATATGGGCTTTCTGATGTGAAATCTGCCCCTTAGTCACTGTTATATATTGCCTTTCCAATAGTGAATGTATCTCTTTTAATTATCTTTTGTGTTTTGTTTTGTTTTGTTTTTTTGCATAATAAGGTGTGTCATACTTTCTGTTTTTTCTCTCCTCACGAATAACACCACTATCATGGTAACAAAGGTAACTGAAAACTTTTCATTTGTTTATTTATTTATTTATTACAATATCATTTATTTTACCAATCCCATGATAGTCATTATTTGTACTTCCTGGATGTATCATGATTTTATTATGGTACATTTGCTGAAAATGGACATGTAGCTTTCTTTCTTTAAAATGATCTGTCAACTATGAAAATCAGTTTTGTATCAGTTTCACAGCAAACACACACAAGAGAGAAAGCATCATGCTTAGGCATTTCTTGTGTTAAGTTACTATTTTTGCTGTCGTTTTCAATGATGTCAATAATTCTTACTGCTGGTGAAGTAGCACAGAAGTAACTTTTGGAGAATAATAATATTTTCAGGCAATATTCCAAAAGATACCCTTTGAAAGTGAGCACTAGTGTTACGTTGTTATACACCACAATGCCCCCACTACTTTGGTTCTATGAACCAGTGTACTTCTTTCATTTACTGGCCCTTGCCTTGCTGCTACCATTGCTCATAAGGAAAAGTTTCCAACTCAGTTGCTTTTCTATTTAAAAGCTTCTTTGTTGTGGATTATAGTAAATGATTTAGCTAGTTCGCTGTATGCTTGGTGGAACATCCTCAGGCTTATTTTCACAGCTAAGCAAGATTTTGCTAGATGGTCTTTGAATTCAAAGGCTGCTTTTGGCAACTCTAGGAAGAATAGTGCTGATTATTTAGAAAACTGTGGCTTTATAAATGACCACTCTCCACTGGCAGGAAATTAATGGCAGATGAGTGGTAAAAAAGTCCATTTCATTTTATTCACAACCTGTATGCATTCTAAGGAAATGGTTATAGCCTGGAAGAAGAAAACAAGGAAAAGTTGTATGATGATGGAAATTATATTGGGAAGATTGGGAAAAATATATTGTTTAACTGGTTCTACTTATTACAAGTAATCGGATTTTATTGTTTACTTAGGGAAGCAAAATAGGAGGTAGATCCTAGGCAAACCTCAGTGGACAGGTAGCAGAAGCAAGAAATATATGGCTGTGTTGTTTTAAGCCACTGAGGTTTGGGGTTTATTTATTATTTCAGTATAATAAGAAGGATTTTTAAAAGTTATTCAACACTGATATTAGTAATTTTATTGGACTTTCTTTTCTTAGCAACACATCAAACATTGTTAGCCTATGTTAGTAAGATTAAACCAGAATGAGTTAATATTTGGGATAAAGTTTTCTTTTGTTGTTTGTTTTTTCTTTGACCTAAAAAACCTACCGCTAGTAGGGTCGCCTAAGACCATCAGAAAACACAGATATTTACATTACGATTCATAACAGTAGCAAAATCACAGTTATGAAGTAGCAACGAAAATAATTTTATAGTTGGGGGTCACCACAACATGAGGAACTGTATTAAAGGGTCACGGCATTAGAAAGGTTGAGAACCACTGTCCTAGAAGAATAAATTTCTTCAGATTTGTTTAAGAATTTCACATCATTTCTGGGCATATATCTAAACATTTCTAGTTGATGTTGTATCATAAATAAAAGTAAATCAAAATTTGTGTTTTGTTTGGAATATGAACTGTCTACAGTTGAGATGGATATCCAAGAGTCAACATAAGTGTGTGATATTGATTAGATAACAAGTTTTACACTATTACAGAGATATCAAAGTGATATGTAAAACCATATTTGTCTCAATCTATAGTTTTCAATACTAGGCAACATGAAAATGATGTCCATAGTATTCTATAAATTTTATTACAAAAAATTGAATGTTGCATTGTAATGAATTGAGACAAAACAATAGCTATTAGGTCTTTGAAGTTATTACCTTAAGCCTCTGGGTTCTGAATCTATAGTCCTATGCCCAATCATAACTGAAGTCAAAGAAATGAATTCTCCAAGAAGGCCACAGAATTGAGTGTTAAATATTAACATAAGGGCCATTTTAGCCACTAGCTAACATGGTAATGCTTTTGAAAGAGAAATATCATTTAGCACAACTGCAAGAACAAATTCTGAATCAGTTAGGTGACACTACATTGCTGGTGCATTGAATAAATAAAATAACATAAAACTGTGGTTGTCATGTTGATGCCATAATCCAGCAATATCTTAATTAACCCACATTATACATATTGCTAAGCTAAGACTAGAATGTGTCATATTTGTGAGGATAGTGTTAATAATCCATCACTAATATAATCAGGCAAAGTATAAGTTTTAACGAAGTACATAAGACAGAGCTTTCTTATTTCATTTTTAAATTCAATAAAAACAAAATGCTTTCTAAGTATGTGCTCAGAAATGTACATAAATAGTCCACGTATACACTCATTTCTTCAACTATGAATGTATTTTTCTCAGTATTATGATGCAGAGGTCACACTTTATGTACTATTTTTCTTGTGTACTTTAAGATTATTAAATATAAGATTAATCATAAAATAGAACTTTGATTTCATTTAATTCACTATTGACATCAATTTCACTATAAACACCAGCATTATAAAAATTAATTTGCCATAGCATCTATTTTATTTATCATTGAAATGCTAATCATACATGAATGATAATGTGTTAGTTAACTAATTAAATTCCTCTCTCCCCAACAAAAGTATCATTCATAACACACACTACTTTCTTCTACTCTTAAAAAGTTATTACTTACACAATATAATTGCTTATCAATATATATAAAAGCCTAAGTGACTGTTCGACCAGTAGCTCTGATGCACCGATCACCAGGCGGCAGAAACTCTGACTAGGAGGTTAGCTTGCTTCTGGGGTCCAGCTGATCAGGATTGGGTGAGACAGGCTGGACACACCCTGGATCCCTCCTGCGGTCACTCCCCAGTCAACCAGTCTCCTGTAGTCCCTCCCTGGCAGGCTGACCCTGATTGGCCCTGGCTGGGACTGGGTGACAAGGGCCAGACACACCCTGGAGCCCTCCCACAGTCCCTCCCCGGCCCTGGTTGTGCACCAGTGGGGTCTCTCGGCCTGGCCTGTGCCCTCTCGAAATCCGAGACCCCTCAAGGGATGTCTGCAGGCCAGGCTGAGGGACCCCACCGGTGCACAAATCCGTGCACTGGGTCTCTAGTACAATACAATTGTGTATACACAGGTCAATTTTATATTTTCAAGAACTAGCTCTAAAAATATTTTTCTTAAATTGCTTTCTACATAAATCAAGGTGCTGTACAAATATATATTTTCTAAGTAATTCTTTACTAAAATAAGCACATTACATCCCATGTTACATCTTTTCTATATTAGTTTTTGAGCTGTGGGCCATTGCTATAAAATTTTATGGAACTTCCTGAGGTAGTCTATTTCAAAAATAATAAGCTCATCGTATTTTCAAATGAAACACTACTGCTTTTGAAAACTATTTTACTGTTATATTTTTCCAACATATTTAGAAATTCTAAAATATTAAAAATTATTTCAAAGTTTATTTTCCTATCACCTCTCAGTATATTTTGTTTCTGCATATTAAATAAAGCCGTAAGATATTAATTATTAATGATTTTTCCATCTTCCTTTGAGAATATATATATCATAAGAAATATATTTCTTTACTCTCAGAGAACAAGGTGACACTTGTCCTTATCTAAATGACTTGTTCTTCTATTAATACTTTTATGATCTCCCATGTTTATTTTTGAACTTTATTCAATTTATTGAAACTAAATAAATAATGTTTACCTATTTCTCCTACCCTAACCCTATTTCTCTCTGGCAACCACCAATCTGTTCTCTTTATCTATGAGCTTGTATGTGTTTTGTTTTGTCCATTTGTTGTTGTTTTTTAGATTCCACATATAAAACAAGGTCATATGATATTTAACTTTGTCTCTGTGCCTTATTTTAGTTTGCATAATATCCTCACAGATGGAAAAATTTTTATCACCTTTTATGGTTGAATAATACTGCATTGTATGTCGATCTATCTATCTACACTAATAAAAGAGAAAGATGCAAATTGACAGTACCTCCGCGATGCCCATCAGCCAATCAGGAGTGATTATGCAAATTAACCCAACAAAGATGGCAGGCCAATTTGCATATTCAGGTGTGGAACGAAGACTGAAGACTGAAGTTGACTGAAGACTGAAGAGGCTTGGCTTCTCCACTGAGGCCAGAGCCCGGAGCAAAGGCCTGGGTCCCAGGTGCCAGAGGAAAGCCAGTGCCAGCAGCCAGGGGAAGGAAGGCCTATTGCATGAATCTTTGTGAAACGGGCCTCTCGTGTGTGTGTGTGTGTGTGTGTGTGTGTGTGTGTGTGTACGTGCGCATATATATGTCACACTTTTTTGTTTTGTTTGTTTGTTGGTTGTTTTTAATCCTTACCTGAGAATATTTTTCCATTGATTTTTAGGGAGAGTCAAGGAGAGAGAAAAGCAGAGAGAAATATTGATGTGAGAGAAACACATCCAATAGTTGCCTCCTGCACAAGCCTGAGCAGGGCCTGGGCTTGAGAGGATCCTGCAACTGAGGTAGGTGCCCTTGGCCAGAATCAAACCTGGGACCCTTTGGTCCACAGGCCAACTTTCTACCCACTGAGCCAAACTGGCTAGGACTATATACACCACACTTTATTCATTCATGGATGGATATTTAGGTTGCTTCCATATCTTAGCTATTATAAATAATGCTGCAAGAATATAAGAATGCATATGTCTTTTCAAACTAGTGTTTTGTTTTGTTTCGATACATATCCAGAAGTGGGATTGCTTAGCCATATGGTAGTTGTATTGTTCATTTTTTGAGGAACCTCCATACTGTTTTCCATAGTGGGTGCACCAATTTACATTGCAACCACCAGTGTTCAAAGGTTTTCTTTTCCCCACATCCTTCTCACCAGCACTTGTTATCTGCTGCATTTTTTATAATATCCATTCTTAAAGGAATGAAATCTCATTATGGTTTTGATTTGCATTTCCCTGATGAGTACTGATGTAGAGCACTTTTCATGCACTTGTTGGCCATTTGTATGTCTACTTTTGATAAATGTCTATTAAAATCCATTGCCCATTTTTATATCAGGCTATTTATTTTATTGCTGTTGAGTAGCTTGAGTTCCTTGTATATTTTGAATATTAACCCCTTATTAAATATATAGTTAACAAATACTTTTCTCCCATTCTGTAAGTTGTATCTTTCCTCTGTAGATTGCTTCTTTGGCTATGCAGAAACTTTATACTTTGATACAATCTGATTTGTCAAGTTTTGTTATTGTTACTTATGTCTTCAAGTCATACCTAAAAAACTGTTGCCTAGACCAGTGGTCAGCAAACTCATTAGTCAACAGAGGGGCAAACCATGGCTCACGAGCCACAGTTTGCTGACCACTGGCCTAGACTAATTTCAAGAGGTTTTATACCTATAGTTTTCTGTAGTCATGTATTGGTCCAGGTCTATGTCTAAGTCTTTAAACCCTATTGAGTTTATTTTTGTATGTACTGTGAATAAGGATCCAATTGAATTCTTCCGAATGTTTATATCCAGTTTTCACACCATTTATTGAAGAAACTATTTTTCCCAAGATTCATGTTCTTGGTGTAATAGGTTTATCTTGATTGAATGTTGGTAGCTCTTGTCTATTCAGAAATTGGTCCATTTCATCAAAATTGTTAACTATATGTATATACTTGTTTATAGTATTCTCTTGTTATAATTTTAATGACTTTGGGATCTGGGGTTTTGTTCAGTAGCCAGAAGCTATATCAATTTTATTAACTTTTTATAAAAGAAACATTTGTTTTCACTGTTATTCTCTATTATTTTTCTATTTCCAGTTTCACTGCCTTGTGCTGCTAACGTTTTTTTCTTTTCTCTGCTTGCTTTAACTTGTTCTTTTTTCTTTTGATTGGTAAGGTGAAAATTTAAGTAAGCTCTGATTTAAGTAAGCTCTTTTTTCTTCACCACTATAATAATTTGATGTTATAAATATTCTACTAAGCACTATTTTAGGTGCATCTGACAAATTTTATATTGTGTTTCAATGTCATTCAATTTAAAATATATTTTAATATCCTCAGAGATTTCTTTTTTAACACAGTTGTTATTTAAAAGTACCTTGTTTTATAAATATTGAAATATTTGAGGATTTTGCAGATATTTATAGATATATTTTAATTTGTTATGGTCTTTGCAATCTTAAATTTCTGAAGTTATTTTTTATGGGCCCAACTATAGGCTATATTGTTGAATATTCCTTGAACAATTGAAATGTGTATTCTGCTGTTGGGTAAAGTGTTGTATAAAGGCAGTTAGGCCAAGTTGGTTAATATTATATTTCATGAAATCCTATATTACTGATGTTCTGCCTACTTGTTTCATTAATTACTTGGAGAATAATTAATCTATACAAGTATCTATACTATTAAAAGCCTAGGTGGCCCTCATGCCCTCATGTCATCACAAGATGGCCACCCTCATGTCATCACAAGATGGCTGCCCCCACACTTTCACAAGATATCCACCCCCACGTTATCACAAGATGGCTGCTCCCACATTGTCACACAATAGCCACCCCCACATCATCACAAGATGGCCACCACAAGATGGCCAGCAGGCGAGGGCAGTTGGGAGTGAACAGGCCAGCAGAGGAAGGCAGTTGGGGGCAAACAGGTCAGCAAGGGAGGGCAGTTGGGGGCTATTGGGCCAGCAGGGGAGGGCAGTTGGGGGTGATCAGGCTGGCAGGGGAGGACAGTTGGGGGCAATCAGGCCAGCAGGGGAGCGGTTAGGGGGTGATCAGGAAGGCAGGCAGGCAGGCAGGCGAGTGGTTAGGAGCCAGCAGTCCCAGATTGTGAGAGGGATGTCTGACTGCCGGTTTAGGCCCAATCCCACAAGGCAGTCGGACATCCTCTGAGGGGTCCCAGATTGGAGAGGATGCAGGCTAGGCTGAGGAACACCCCCCTCTCCCAGTGTACAAATTTTGTCTATATATATATAAAAGGCTAATATGCTAAGTGTCCATCCACCAGTAGCAATAACACACACTGACCACCAGGGGGCAGACGCTCAACACAGTGACTTGGCAGCAGTGGTTCTTGGGTGACACACCTTGACACCAGAGAGGAAGGAGCCCAATTCCTTGTAGGCCATGTGATTCCATCTTTGACTGTGGGTTATGTTGTTGCTGGGGCACTGTCGACCCTGAATCTGGTTTATTGCATACTTCCATTTGTGTTCCACACCCTGTATGACAGCAACTTTGCAGAGTGCCCTCTTGCACTCCTCCTGGGGAATGTCAGAGAGCCAGTTTTGGCCCAGTCCCTGCAGGCAGGCAGAGGGACCCTATCTGCTGGAGGGACCCTCACTCACTTCACAGATGCCCTTCAAGCCATGGTGCCACTCCAGGTTTGGCCAGCTGAGGAGCCAACTGAGGGAGGTTGGCTCCAGGGCTTGTTCAGCCCGTTTTGACCAGTCCCACCCCACCAGCCACCTTCTAATGAATTTCCTTTCAATGTGCATGAATTAATGCACTGGGTCACTAGTTGAAATATATTTGTGCATTGTTTATTTCTCCTTTAATTTCTGTAATTTCTTGCTTTACATATTAGAAATTCTTTGGGGGAGAATACATATTAGGGTTTCTATGTATTAGTGGATAATAGACCCATTTATCATTTTGTAATTTTTATTCTATATATGCCTAACAATATTCTTTCTTCTAAAGTCTACTTTGTCTGATATCCATATAGCAATTCCAGCTTTATCTTGTTCTGTGTTTTATATGATGTTTCTTTGTTCATCTTTTTTTTCATTTAATATGTCAATGCCCTTTTTTATTTCTATTGGTATACAATTTATATAGCATAAAATTTATACTTTTAAAGTATAAAAACAGGTGTGTTTTTTAACATATTTACAAGATTTTTCAACCATCATAATTATCTAATTCCGGAAATTTTATCACTCCCCCTCAAAATTTCATACATGTTAGCAATCACTATATGAATCTACTTTCTGTCTCCATAAATTTGCCAGTGTCTGGATATTTTGTATAAATAAAATTTATTCTATAAATAAATTTAAACAGCGTGTGGCCTTTGCGGCTATCTTCTTTCACTTTGCATAATGGTCTCAAAGTTTATGTGTATAATAGCATGTATCAGTTCTTAATTACTTTTTATTTTTATTTTTAAATATATTTTATTGATTTCAGGGAGGAAGAGAGAGGGAGAGAGAGATAGAAACATCACTAATGAGAGAGAATCATTGATCAGCTGCCTCCTGCACACGCTCTTCTAGAGATCAAACCCACCATCTGGTCATCTGCTCTGACTGGGAATCAAACCATGATGCTCTGGTTCATAGGTCAGCATTCAACCACTGAGCCATACTTATTACCAATTTTTGCTATTGTGAATAATGCTGCTATGAACTTTTGATACTCATCATGTTACCAACACCACATGGAACTGAGTGAGCCTCAATGACAAGATGAGGAAGATGGCATCTGGGCTTCACCAGCTGTGCTCCTGGGCTAAATGGACATAATCACACTACAGCTGAAGCTCCAGGGCAACGTGAGTGTTCAGGTCAGTGCTGGTCCACTAGCATATGCCCCAGCTTTCTTAGCTGACAAACACAAACATATATCCTGACAAAAATGTGAAGTTGCATAAAGGAGTGTTAAGGCAATTTGTGGAAGCTTATGAGCAAGCCTTAGTGGTAAATGAATGTCTGATTAAAGAAGGACAGTTACAGTATCAAGAAATGAAGATCATCTACAGGGAAATGGCAAAAGAGCTTTTTGAAATCATGCATGAGCAGATTTATCCCCTGAAGGAGAAGAGGACCTCTCACTGTGGTTTTGATTTGCATTTCTTTAATCACTGTAATGTTGAACACTTTTTATTGATATCTTTAATAAAGAGAGGGAAGAGGCAGGGAGAGAAAGAGACAGACAGAGAGAAAGAGAGAGAAGAGAAGAGAGAGAGAAATGTCAATTGGTTGCCTCCTGTATGCACCCTGACCAGGGATTGAACTAGCAACCTAGGTATGTTTCCTGACTGGAAATCAAACCTACCACCTTTTGATGGCCTGGACAAAGCTCTGACCAACTGAGCTACTGGGCCAGGGGTACCTTGTGTTTTTAATTTGCATTTCTCTGATGATTAGTCACAAGCAGTACTATCCTTTCATAGTCTGTTGGCCATGTGTATGTCCTGTTCGAAGAAGTGTCTAGATTCTTTGCCCACCAGTACCCTATCAGTAACAGTTTTTGTTGACTTTGACCAGTTATTTGTTCCATAGGGGATATATGGGAAAGAAGTTCCAGTGGAATTTCATTGTCCCTATTACGGTAGCTTCTTTTCTCCTCTTGCGGTTATGCACCATGAGGAAGATGACTCCGGGACTCTACAGACTTCCTGTGAGTGCCTAGTGGGGCTTTAGAGAAAAGCTATGCGATGATATGTACTCCCCCTATGTTTTCAGGCTCCAAGAGCATCATTTTCTTTCCAGTGAACATTGTCTGTACTTATTCACCAGCCACCCAACCTGAACTCTTTTCTCTGGTGTCCAGGTAAAGCTGCCTTGGTTAAATGAGGGCTCTGGTTTCATTTCTCCCAGTGGGCACCACCAGTATCTCCTTAGTTTTTGCTTGCCCTATAACCTCAGAAACCTGATATGTTCAGAAAAGCTGCAACTCTCAATTCATTCAGCTTGTTTTCACTGTATATTTTGGGCTGGTGTTTCTTCCAGATTTCTATATCCCTGTGGGTAAAAAAAAAAAAAAAAAAGCTCCATATTACAGTTTCATTAGCCTCAATTTCGTTATGAAAAACTAGAGGTACGATGCATGAAATTCCTGCACGGGGGAGGGGCGGGGGGGGAGGGTGTCCCTCAGCCCAGTGTGCACCCTCTCCAATCTGGGACCGCTTGAGGGATGTCCGACAGCCAGTTTAGGCCTGATCCCACTGGGAGCAGACCTAAACAGGCACTTGGATATCCCTCTCACAATCCAGGACTGCTGGCTCCCAACCACTTGCCTGCCTCTGCCTGACTGCCCCTAACCACTTTTGCCTGCCAACCTAATCACCCCCTAACCACTCCCCTGCCAGCCTGATCAACACCTAACTGCTCCCCAGCTGGCCCAATTGCCCCTAAATGCACTCCGCTGCCAGCCTGGTCACCCCTAACTTCCCTCCTCTGTTGGCTCAGTCACCCCTAACTGCCCTCCCTGCTGGCATGGTCCCCTCTAACTGTCCTCCCCTGCAGGCCTAGTCCCCTCCCAACTGCCCTCTCCTACAGGCCTGGTCTTCCCCAAATGTCGTCTCCTGCAGGCCTAGGTCCACTCCAACTGCCCTCCCTTGCTGGCCTGGTCTCCCCCAACTGCCCTCCTCTGCCGACCTTGTCACCCCTAACTGCCCTCCCCTGCAGGCCTGGTCCCTCCTAACTGCCCTCCCCTGCTGGCCATCTTGTGGTGGCCATCTTGTGTCCACATGGGGGCAGCCATCTTTGACCACATGGGTGCAGCCATTTTGTGTCTTGGAGTGATGGTCAATTTGCATATTACTCTTTTATTAGATAGGATACTTTGTAAACATTAGGAAATATGTTTTAATACAGGCTATTTAAAATAAAATGTTATGTGATGCATGAACTTCTGATAATGTTTGTGTATATATAAGTAAACTAGACAAAATAAATATGATCTTAATTATATAATGTCTCAAGAAAAATAGAAGTGCATTTCTTGCTCATTTTCTAATATTTTATGGATGCTTATGACAGTGGGTTGCTCTTCTCCACAGTCATAGAAAGCCATAGGCTTGGATTTCAAGGTTACCCTGGATATTGATTGCAAACAGAAACAAGAACAAGTGCATGAGAGTGTGTGCATGAAAATCTTTAATGAGTTGACTCATGAAGTGGAACATCCACTTGACTGGCATCCCATAAGCTAAAATTTAGTCAGAACAACATACTGGAGAGTACACTAGAAGGGGAGAAAAATAGTCTAGTAGTGAGCACAGGAAAAAAGAGAACATGGTTTTAAATATGAAGCTAGTATTTACTGACAAAGGCAGAAAGGATACATATGGCAAACTTATTTGAAAGGCAAATTACACTAACTCATTTCAGAGTAGTCTGAGCAAAATACTCAGACACTCCTAAAATCAATACCCCTCAATATTATAACCACAATACAACCTAAACATCTGAAAAAAAATCACAGAATTCTTTAGTAATGAAAGCAAATACAATATATTTAAGTGATTAAAAAAAAATTCTGTATAACCATTCACTGCCTTCTTGGAGTAGATGACATGACTTTGCCAACCTCTTAAGTTTTACCTGTAATCACAAGAAAATAAAATAGAAATATAAAAATGCCAAAACATAAAACTGATTAACCTTAATTCTATTCATTCAAAATATCAAATACTACTGAGTTATCATTTTATTTGAAATTTAATTGGGGTGATTTTTTTTTATTTCATCTCTTATTTTATTAACATGTATGTGCCTTTGAGTACTATTTTGAACAAAACATTGGTTCTCAAACAGTGTTCAAAACAGTGTTTGTTAATTACCTCTTGGGGTGTTTGACACAAATGTAGATACCCAGGACCTTCACTCAGGGACTCTTATTATATGAATAATGTGGAATTCAGACTACATTTACTCACACCCCTCACAAATTTTGACAGGTAATATATGCTATATAAATTGAAAAACATATTCTTAAAAATTAGGGAGTCTATTATTTTCACTTTCCTCTCAATGGCTAAGATATTTTCCAAGATCAAAGCATTAGTTTAACATGTTAATAGCAGAGCTTTGCAAAATCATTCCCCCCTCTCCCCCACATGTACATGAAGAGAAGCAAAATTATCTAAAACAACAAGCTGAAGTAAGGCCATCTGTATATCTACAACCTTGGATCCTGGTAAAATTTAGCAAATCTTTAACAAATGAATAAAAATAATATGTTTGAGTGAGAAAGTGTTATTTATTGTGCTGTTGGTTTATGACTTGGTTTGTATTTCTCTACAATGTTTACATTACTGCTGTGGTGATTCTAGATGGTTATTTAGAAGATTATGACAAAAAGTATTTTATATGAGTAAAACTGTCAAATAGGTTGCTGGTTCTTAGTATGCATTTGCATATACTGAATATCAGATAGACAACAGATCATTACATTTAAAAATAAAGATGCAATTAGAGCACTTTTACCATTTTATAATTTTAAAAATAGTATCATTTTATACAAATAATAATTAATTACAAAAATTTAGACACTTTCTTTAAATTAAGAGGTTTCTTTTTCAATAGAAAAATCATTCTGAAACAGTATATTTAAATTTTATCAGGGACTGAGACATGTAGCTTACACTGGTTAAGCTTTCAATGTCTACATTTGATCAATTCTAATACCTGACTTGTTGTTAACAAATTAATAGTACATAGGTACTAAACATCTCTTTACATCTTCACTGAAAATACTGTACTAATAATTTCTCTCTATATTTTTCTTCAAGTTTTATTCATCTATTCACATTGTTTCTACTTTAAGTTCTCCTTTGCAGCTAAAATGTGATATAGATTATATATAATATTGCGTAGATATAAGGTGTACAACATGATAGTTTGATACACATATATAATGTGAAATGACTACCATATAAAGTTATTTAACACCTCTATCACCCTGCATGATTACTTACTGTTGTGTGTTTGTATGGAGACCATATAAGGTCCACTTTCTTAGCAACTGTCAAGTATATAATGCAGTGTTTTCAGTTATATTCACCATTCTGTATACTAGATCTCCAGAACCTATTCTTCTTTTGACTTGAAATTTGTACACTTTGGCCAGTATCTCCCCATTTTCCTGTCCTTTAGCACCTGATAACTACCATTCTACTATCTGTTCACATGAGTTTTGCTTTTTTATATTCCACATGAAAGTGAGATCACACAGTATTTGTCTTTTTCTGTCTGATTTATTTCACTTAGCATAATGCCCTTAAGCTTTACCGCTATTGCACAAATGGCAGGGTTTCTTCTTTTTTTCATAGCTGAAATATACATATACAGTATATATATATATATATATATATATAATATTTATTAATCAATTCATTCATTCATTGATGGACATTAGGTTGTTTCATGTTTTGAGTATCATAAATAATGCTGCAATGAACACTGCTCTGCAGATATCTCTTTGAGATAGTGATTTAATTTCTTCAGATGTATTTCTAGAAGTGGAATTGCTAGGCCATATAGTAGTTCTATTTTTAATTTATTGAGAAAACTCCATACTGTTTTCCTTAGTGGCTTAATCAATGTACATTCCCACCAACAGTGCACAGGATTCCCTTTCTCCACATCCTCACCAATACTTTGTATTTCTTGCTTTTTGATAATACTCATTTTATCAGATGTTAGGTGCTATCTCATTGTGGTTTTGAGTCGCATTTCCATGATGACTAATGATGCTGAGCATCTTTTCATGTACCTTTTGGCCATTTGTATGTAGGTGTTATTCAGGTCCCCTCCCATACTTTAATTGGATTATTTGTTTTTGTTTTCTATTGAGTTGTGTGAGTTTCCTATGTCCTTGGGTGTTATCTCTTATCTGATATATGATTTGCAAATATTTTCTACCTTTCTGGAGGTTGCTTCTTTATTTTGTTATTTTCTTTTGCTGCAAAGAATATTTCCAATCTGATGTAGTTCCACTTGTTTATTTTATTTTTTTTTTATTTTATTGCCTGTGCTTTTGGTGTCATATCCATATCACATTGGAAGAACCAGTCAGTCACCTCTTCTAGTCTTTATTGACTGGCTTTGGAGAATTAACACCTTTCACCAGCCCTGTTAGGGATTCTGATATTTTCTCACACCTTTTTTATGGCTACAGTGCTGCACACTAGTTGTTTTCTCTTATGGGATGTTCTGAAGTGTGCATGCCTTGTCTCCATACTGCAAAGCCAGGCTGAGAGCTGACAGCTTCCCTTTTCTCTAGGGAGTGCTGGATGCATAAATTTATGTGGTTCCTCCTAGTTCCACAGAATTGGGCAGAGTTGTATGGGTGTTGTGTCAGTGTTCACTAGCGGTCTGCAAAGCCTGCTCCCACTGCTGTGGACAGTGTCCTCAGGAAGTCAGCAATGAAGTTGGGGAAGGGGGCAGTGGTTTGGGTGATAGGAGCACTGAGAATACTTATTGGCCAGTTGGTGGGATCCTTGATAGACAGGCTTACTGATAGAGTCTGCAACCCAGTTAGGATCTACCTGCTTTTAATGCTCTCTGAGAGCCCTGTCTGCTGTTCTTCCAGCCCCTCTCCACACCCTACTTGTGCAACACACTCAGTATCCTGAATAGGGTGAGAAAGAGGTGGGTATCTTTGACAGCACCCTGCCCAGCTGGAGGAGCCAGATGCACTCTCACTTTCCCTTGCAGGAGAAATCAGGGCCACGTTCTCTGTGTGATTTCATAAGAAGGGTAACACAGGTAAAGGGAAACTGTTCCCCTTACTCTTTTAAATGTGTTTAATCTTGAACTTTTTGCTGGACTTGTGTGCTAAAATTCTCCACTGGACTTTCACAAAGGTATCTCATGGGTGATGATTGGCTAAACCTGTGCTCTTTGGGAGTAAATGGTAGAAAGCTTTTATTCCACCATGCCAATGAAGTCACTCTGTTCTTTTTAAATGCCTGTAAAAGCTATCCTTAAGGATTAGCTTATTTGTTTATTTAATTTAAAACATTTCATCTCTTATAATTAGCATTGCATACATGTTAAAACAAGATTACTATTATACATGTATTTATCTTGCTTGAAACAGTTATTTATAAAAATAACATCTATAGTAATAAAAGTGTAATATGCTAATTAGACCAGACATCCTTCTGGATGACCTTCCAGACAAAGCCGGGGCTGTGAGGGAAACCCGGGTCCTGGGTGCCAGAGGAAAGCCCATGCCAGCAGCCAGGAGAAGGAAGGCCTACTCTTGCACAAATTTCGTGCATTGGGCCTCTAGTTTCTAATAATGCTTTTATGATTGTGTAGAATAAAAACTGTTAAGTATGTAATGTTTCAAGGTTGAGAAGTGCTAAAACAATTCATTTAATGCTGTCCTTATTTTAAAAAAATATATTTTTGTTTTTACACTTAAATAAAAAGTTAATATATTTCAGTGATAGATACTATACATAATACATTGTATATAAAATACAATTTATTGATTATATATAAGCACTTTTTTCTTTGAATATAACACATATTTATAACACATGCACACACACACACATTTATCCTGAACCTCAAAAGAATAACCTCGGGACTATTATTAATTATAAATACTAATGCTTGTGAAGTGGCTTAACATTGCCTAATATGCACAAGGTAAATGTGTGCTATTATTACTAATAACAGCAGTATTTATGTACCTATATTTTTAAATATAAGAAATTAATGGCATATTTCTCCATGAAGTAATAGCAGTTATCACACAATTGGGTAGAATAAGGAATAGTGAATGAATAGGCATAAGCAGAATGCAAATGGTATGCTTTTTACTGTACCTCCTTGCAGTGCTTTATTTGAATTTCTTAATCTTACAATCTCTCTCTGGTATTTTCTCAATTTTATTTGTAATTCTTACTGTTATGATGTTTCTATTTTATTTCATGTTCCCTATTATTTATACTTAAATTATTTTTAAAATATAATCATGATTTCTTCTAAAATATTATTCAGCTCTTTTTATAGTGTGTCTAATTATTTAAATTCTAGAGACCTGATGCACGAAATTCACGCAAGAGTAGTTCTTTCTTCCACTGGTTGCTGCCACCTGCTTCCCTCCGGCACTTGGAACCTGGGCTTTCCTCACAGCCCTGGCTTCATCCGGCAGGTCATCCGGAAGGACATCCAGTCTAATTAGCATATTATGCTTTTATTATTATAGATAGTTTAGTCTGGGACAACAGTAAACTTATATATGGATCATTTATAGTAGCAATTAAGCAAAATTCTTCTTCACTTAAAAGAATACCTGATACACAGGAGGTCCTAATAAGTGTTTCTCAAATTATTAACTACATATTTTTCATGTCACTACCTAAGTAGAAAGTTTGTCATTTGTCATTTGCAGAGTCATTCTAGTGTTAGACTATTTCTGACATGATGCTGACTTGCAGTGATAAAGCTGTCTGAACCTCTGGTGTCAATCAGCATCATTCTGGAATGTGTCTAGATCTGAAAGCTATACAGCACCACTTAGAGTAAGTATTTTTGTTTTGTTTTCTTTTGTGTGTTTTTTACATTGTGTAATGGAAACTGGCCTATCATGGCTAGAAGGGATCTTTGCCAAGCAAATGATTGCTATTGTGCTTGCAGGTTCTAGCCAGTTTTCCCTTCCTATAATTAAAATAAAAATCAATTTCCTTTGTTAAAATGTTGTGGTCAGCTTCTGAGTAGGAAAAAAACACTAGACCTTTGACTACTGTGATTTCTTCATTTATGTTCTACTTCTTTTCAAATATTAATCTTAGGAAAGTTAAAAATTATGAAAAACTTTTTAAAAAGCAAATTCCACAATTTAAAGATATCATTAACATGGTATAAGGTTTTGGTATATAATTAAGTCAACTCTTTATCTATGTTATTTGCATTATAGAAATTGCCTAGGTCAGAAATGACACCATGGCTGACTTGTGGCAAGAGGCAACAACCTTCCTAGTACTCAGGGCAGACTAGTTTTCTAACTGTCACTGCACATTTGTCAATTTTTTTTACTGTCACCTAGAGTCCTGGGGCAGTGCAGTTGCTGATAGAGCCTAGAAACATTGTTTGGGTTGAGTCCCAGATCTGTCACCAACTAGAACTGTGACTTGGGGCAAATTATTTACAATGTCTTAGTTTCTGCCTCCTCAGAAGGCAAAATGGGCTCAATAAAGTTCTAATTCATAAATTTGTAATGATTACAATAATATGTCAATTTAAGTGGTCTGAAAATATGAGTTATTATTCCATGATTTGCATAAGCCATAGGATCTCTTTGGAGAGAAGCATTTAACAGGCAAAACCTGCACAAAGTGATCTTACTCTGATGTACTATATTCTTTTCCATTTGATAACTTTCCATGCCCAATATATTTTTCTAATGGTGATTCACAAAATTTGGTCTACATATGTTAATGTCTCATAACCCATGATTAATAAAGTAGAGTTGTAGAAAAAAACGTCTTTTGTATATGGGCTAAGATAGGGAAAAGTGTCTTGGAATTAACGTACTGAGAGAGAAAGCAGTTAACTTCAGGTATTTAATGGTAGATCTAAATGACACAGGTCATTATAATGAGAAAAATGGTAAAAAGGTGCCTGGTGTCTGCAAAGATGACAGCCCATGTGCATCAGGACCAGCAACAACAAAGAAGAAGGACACCGTGAGCAATGAACATGGAAATTCTGCACCACTGTAAAAGCAGAGCTGATCAAAAGTGAGAATGCTTCCCTGGCTTTTTCCCACAGCGCATAATGGATGAGGAGAAGACTGGGCAAACTCTAGACTTTTGCCACTCAAATTGATGGACTCTTGTGCTATTGGAATTAAAACTATAGATTTAAATGATGTAGTACACTATATTAAGAATTTAATATATTTAACATACTAGTGGAGAAATTTGGTTGAATATATACACAGAGAAAATCCTATTTTTTCTTTACATCTCACCAATAAATGCCAACATTTTCCAAATAATTACATATTAGTCTACCTTTTAGCAACATATATAGCTAAATTTATCATATGTATTTATCAAGGACTATGTCTGGTTTATTATTTTTCTGGTTTTTTATTTTTTTAATTATTTTAATTTATTGATTTGAAAGATGAGAGATTTGTTGTTCTACTTATGTATTCATTAGCTATTTCTTTTTTCTTTCTGTCTTTTTAGAACTTTATTTTCCATCAACATTATTTCCATTCTGTTAAGAGTTTGTTGTGGAAGAACAGCTTAAGACCACTCAGTGGTTGTTGCTACCCATACAGAGACCTGAGCAGTGGGGGCTGCAGACCAGTCTTCAGTGGTGGGCCTTCAGTAGGGAACTGCTGAGTCAGCACAGAGGGCACCTGCACACCTTCAGACCAGGCTGTGACCTCAGGCTGAGCAGCAGTGAATTAGGGAGCTGGGGCAGTCTTTTCATCCCGAAATTCTTCCTTGGTCACAGCCTTTTTGGCAGTGGCCTGCTTTTCCCTTTCAATCTCATCAGGACCTTGGTAGAGGCATAGTTCAGGTATGACATCCCATGGGTACTGACCAGAATTGAACCCGCAGTCCTGTGTCCGTTTTGCTCTAATGACTGGGCAAAACCAACTAGGACTCACATCAAATTTTGTAGGATAACAGTGTGTTTTAAATGGACAACAACCTAACTTCAATTGCGTAGGGAAACTTTACACCTTATTCTACTCAGACACTTCATGTAATTGATATCAGATTTTACTTTTTTTACATTGTGTTCCCATTAAAATGTTCTATGGTTATAATTATTGTTAGTTTTACACAATATTAAAAGTGATTTATGCAATACCATCACAGTATTGCTATATTGTGTTTTCCTTTATATTTAGCTTTAGAAGTGAGATATTACTTTCATAATCTTTTGCATTGTTGTTTAGTGTCTTTTCATTTCAACTTGAAGAACTGGTTAATTAAATTATGTGTTTCAGTGTAGACTTCTTTATATCTAACCCATTTGGAGGCTTCACGAATCTACATATACATTTCCCTTCTAAGAATTGGAAAATTCTCAACCATTATTTCATTAAGTAAAATTTCTATCTCTTTCTCTCTCTCTTCCTTTTGGGACTTCATTATGTGTGTTTCAGTTCACTTGATGCTACAACTTAAGTCCTGTAAGCTTCCTTTTCTTATTTTCTTTTTCTTTTTTCTCTCTGACTAGTAAATTTCAATTTACTTGTTTTCAAGTTTGCTGATTCTTTATTCTGCTTGATTAATTCTGATGTTGAAATTCTCTATAGAGTTTTTCTGTTCAATCACTATATTCTTTAGCTTCAGGTTATCCTTTTGGTTCCCCTTTATGGTTTGTGGTTTTTAATTGTTTATGGATGAAATAGTTTATTTTGTTCTTGTGTTATTTCCCCAATTTTGTTTAGTTGTCCATCTGTGCTTTCTTGTAGCTCTTTAAACTCTGTAAAATAATTACTTTGAATTCTTTGTCAAGAAGTTCATGGATTTCTATTTCCTTACGGTAAATTAGTGGAGCTTTACTAAGTTCCTTTGCTGATGTCATGTTTCCTGATTCTTCATGATCATTGTAAGCTTGAATTAGTGTATGCTAGCTTGAAGGAGCATTCTATAGACTTTTTTCAGCAGATAAAAACTCTCATCTCTGGGCTGGTTGACTAGTATTGTCCAGGGGAGGCCACTGCCAGTATCTTAGAGTGCACTGTTGGGATGCAGGTGGCATGTCTGCAGCCAGGTGGGCTGTTGGGTGGGACTGGAGCCAGGCCCATGGGAGGGCTGGGGGAGCTTTTAATGAGATCATTGGAGCACCAGAGCTGCCTCTAGGAGAGCAGTTGGACCCATGGTCAGTGGATAAGACATTGGAGGTGTGGTTCCTGCTGTGTCTGTTTGAGGATAGGGTTGCCTCCTGGTGAGCGGACAGGAAGGGCTGTAGGGAGGTGGACTAAAATTGAAATATATGAGGTCCAGTTAGTAGGCAGGTCCTTGGTCGGAAGCCTGCTACTGGGGACTTTGGCAGTTATGGCTCCTACTGGATTCCCAGACATATGTGACTGATTCTGGGTTCATAGTTAAGTCCAGAATTTATCTTGTTACCAGTGGCTTAGGTAGCTGGGGTCCCTGTCAGGTCCAGAGCTGTTAAGACTGGTGGAAGGATAATGGAAGAGCAAGCCTGGAGATTAATCCACAGGGGAATAGGGCTGAATCTAGGTTTGTGTGGTTAGTGTGCCTGCTACTGGGGGTCTAGACCTGCCTTCTCAAACCTTCTTTCCTTTATCTAGACCTCCACCAGGTTGTCACAAACTCTCACCTGAATCCTTAAGTTCCCATTAAGAAATTTTGGATTGTGGGTGTTTTTCAAATTAGAGTGTATGCTAGTTATTTTAAAAATTATTTTACTATTCTGGATCACGTTACTTTTTTTATCATAGCATCAGCATGTCAGTTTCCAGTAAAAAAAAAAAAAAGCCTCTGGATTATGATTGTGGGTACGCTGAATAAAAAATTAAACAGAAGTGGGTCTGGGCACCAGCAATAGGGAGGGAGGAGGTGCGTAAGTGGTTCTGAGTTGAGGCTGGACATAATACACTAAACACTATTATGTTTTTAAATGCTACTATACATATATTTTATTTATTTATTTTAATGTTTTTATTTTTTATTGTTTTAAGTATTACAAATAGTAGTACATATGTCTCCTTTTTTTTCCCCCATTGACCTCCCCCCGACCTCCCCTACCCCCCCGGAACATGCCTTCACCTGCCCCCCTCCCCCCCGCCCCAGTGTTTTGTATCCATTGGTTGTGCTTATATGCATGCATACAAGTCCTTCGGTTGGTCTCTTACAGCCCCCTTCTCCCAACCTCCCCTGTCTTCCCAAAGTAGTTTGACAGTCTGTTCAATGCTTCTTTGCCTCTGTATCTTTTTCCCACCATTTCTTTCCTTTAAAAAGTTTTGCCTTTGCAGACTAGAAATAAACATATAATAACAAAACAAAACAAAACAAAAAATTGTTTGTAAAAGTAAAAAATGTTTGAGTCCCAATTTCAATGTCCAACAGTTCTGAGTCCCCGTTTCAATGTCTAACAGTTCCTTATGTGTACATGTCAGCAATGATATCTGGATGGTGGGCACGTGGTGGCAATGCAGGTCCGACCCTCTCTGGTTTGGTCCTAGGCAACCTGCAGCGGTGCACAGCTGCTAACTGCTCGCATGGCAAGGCATTGTCAGCGTCTTCCATCTCTGGACTGTTTTTTCCTCTTGTCTTCGTGGTTGGAGCACACCTGTCAATTCCTCTCTGTTGCAGGAATTGGGGTTGTTTTCTGAAAATATACAAATATATTCTCGACCACAAGTTAATAAAGAAATCTTTTCTATATAATTGATTTGGGATCCTTTTTATTTTTGTTCAAACGATTTTCCTTTGTCTTATTTAGACACCATGTGTGTTTTTAATGGCCATCTTGCTGTTAGCATTACAAATAAAAATTAATTTTGTAAAGTAAGAATTTTCTAAATGTAATTTACTTATAGGATATTTTTCCTTACATGATACTGCCCTACTATCCCCCCCTTTTTTTTATTAATGGAGGTTTTTGTAAATTTTATAATGCAGTCTTGATAACTTTAAATTTAACTTTTTTTTTTTTTTGCCCAAAAATATGACTGCTTTAGGTTCATTGCATATTCAGGAATTTTACCATGAGATGAACTACCAAAAGGAACTTTAGTAATTACTTTAAGAGCAGCTTTTTGTCCAGTACAATTAAATTTACTTTAAATTCACTTATTTCAATTAGCCTATTTAAATTAATCTGAAAACTTGATTACTATTTTACTGTCAAATTTAATATTCTACCAACAATCTTAGTTTACCCTGTAATTATTAGTGGGAAGGATTATTTGCATTCTTGAGTGGGCCCTGAGCATTCCAGATGCTAGGCTGAATTTAGATATAGGGCAGTTGCTGTCGGCCAAGTCTCTTGTCTGTTACCTGGGTCCCGATCTGAGCTGGGCCTAGTCTCTGTCTGTCACCTGTATCTCGATGTGAGCTGGGCCAAGTCTCTTTCTGTTGCCTAGGTCCCGATCTGAGCTGGGTGTGGGAAGCGCGAAGTAGCCATGGGGGCAGGAGACCTCACTCAGAAGGAGCGAGGGTTCAAGCCCCTGCAATGTTGGGGGGTGAGGGTCTGTGCCCCACTTCTGTTGCCCCCCCAAGTTCTCTCCTGATGGCCCCTCTGTGACTGTGCCTGTCTTAGGTTGTTCCTTCCTTGAGGAATCTCACTCGTCTCTGGCTAACCAGCCATCCTCCGGGGCCAAGCAGGGTGGTGTGAGGTTCAGTTCTGTCTCCTTGGTAGCCTATGCCCCTGTGGCCTCCACACCCCACCTGCCTGGGGAACACCTGGGCTGCTGGCAGGGTCCCGGTGCTGATCACATATCTCGGGGAACTTGGGTTTCTTCTGCAGTGAGGGCCCAGCTCACACAATTGGCTGTGAGACAGATCCATGGTACCAGCCCCCACGAGGCTTCAAGCTCAGCATGAACAGAAAGCTCAGGTAACAGCTGCGGGCAATTGGATTGTGAGAAGAGGGTCCCTCTTGGCACAAAAGGCAAGAGGGGCCAATATAAGATGCTCAAGTGCTTACCAGTGCCTTAATTCCTTCTGCAAGGGATTAAATCCTTTCATGTCCTTTTTTTTTTTAATTGCTGCCAACCATTCAAAGAATTAGTTTGTAAGTTTGTTTGGGATAATTGTAAAATATGCTGTTGTAAAATATCTAAAATTATAATGACATTGTAGAATAATATCATGTAACGATATTCTTTGCCCTAGGTGCTGGCAATTCCATTTCAAACTGTCTGTCAATTTCTTTTTGTTGCTTTATATAAACTTGGTCAGGGAGGCAAAAACACAACTTACTTTAGTTCAAGAGGCCAAATATATTGACTTTCAAATACAATCCTTATGACATGGAAGGAAACTTCTCTTTGTTTCCTTCCAAAATAATTTTCAGGCTACAGAGAGTTTCATTTAAAAATTTTTGTCACATGAAACAATTTCTCTTAAGGTTATGGTGACCACTAGTATTGATTAGATTTAGTATTTTATTTTTATTTCATAATTTTTTAAATAATTTTTTTAATTTTTATTTTTTACATGTGTCCTTATTTCCCCATAACCCCCACTCCCCACTTATGCCCCACCCCCTTGTTGTCTGTGTCCATTGATTAGGTTCATATGCATGCATACAAGTCCCTTGGTTGATCTCTCCACCTTACCCCCACCCTCCCCTACCTTACCTGAGATATGATGTTCTGATCACCATTTCTCAGCCTCTGGTTCTGTTCTTGTTCATCAGTCTATGCCGTTCATTATATTCCACAAATGAGCGAGATCATGTGATATTTATCTTTCTCTGCCTGGCTTATTTCACTCAACATAATATTCTCCATCTCCATCCATATTGTTGCAAATGGTAGGAACTCCTTCTTTTTTTTTCGCAGCGCAGTATTCCATTGTATAGATATACCACAGTTTTTTAATCCATTCATCTGCTGATGGGAATTTAGGTTGTTTCCAAATCTTGGCTATGGTGAATTGTGCTGCTATGAACATAGGGGTGCATATTTCCTTTCTGATGCTTGTTTCTAGATTCTTGGGATATATTCCTAGAAGTGGGATCACTGCGTCAAATGGGAGTTCCATTTTTAGTTTTTTGAAGAAGCTTCATACTGTTCTCCACAGTGGCTGCACCAGTCGCATTTCCACCAGCAGTGCAAAAGAGTTCCTTTTTCTCTGCATCCTCGCCAAAACTTGTTGTTTGTTGATTTGTTGATAATAGCCATTCTGACAGGTGTGAGATGGTACCTCATTGTTGTTTTGATTTGCATCTCTCTGATGATTAGTGACTGTGAACAGGTTTTCATATGTCTCTTGGCCTGCCTTCTGTCTTCTTTCGAAAAGTGTCTATTTAGATCAGTTGCCCATTTTTTGATTAGGTTGTTTATCTTCTTTTTGTTAAGTTGAATGAGTACTCTGTATATGTTGGAGATTAAAACCTTATCATTGATATCATTGGCAAATATGTTCTCCCATGCAGTGGGCTTTCTTGTTGTTTTATTGATGGTTTTCTTTGCTGTGCAAAGCTTTTTATTTTGATGTAGTCCCATTTGTTTATTTTCTCTTTAGCTTCCATTGCCCTAGGAGTAGTATCAGTGAAGAAGTTCTTTCAGCATATGTCCGAGATTTTGCTGCCTGTGGATTCCTCTAGTATTTTCATGGTTTCCCGTCTTATTTTTAAGTCCTTTATCCATTTTGAGTTTATTTTTGTGTATGGTGTAAGTTGGTGATATAGCTTCATTTTTTTGCAGGTATCTGTCCAATTTTCCCAACACCATTTGTTGAAGAGACTGCCTTGACTCCATTGAATGTTCGTGTCTCCTTTATCAAATATTAATTGAGCATATTGATTTGGGTCAATTTTTGAGTTCTCTATTCTATTCCATTGATCTATATGTCTGTACTTGTGCCAGTACCAGGCTGTTTTGAGAACAGTGGCCTTGTAATACAGCTTGATATCTGGTATTGAGATCCCACCTACTTTGTTCTTCTTTTTCAGGATTGCTATAGCTATTCGGATTCTTTTTTTATTCCAGATAAATTTTTGGAAAGTTCGTTCTAGGTCTGTGAAATATGTTGTTGATATTTTAATGGGAAGTGCATTAAATTTATAGATTGCTTTGGTTAGTATGGACATTTTGATGTTGTTGATTCTACCAATCCATGAACATGGTATGTTCTTCCATCTGTTTATGTCTTCCTGTCTTTTTTCAGTGTTTTGTAGTTTTCTACATACAGGTCTTTTACCTCTTTAGTTAAGTTTATTCCTAGGTATCTTAATTTTTTTGGTGCGATGGTAAATGGGATTGCTTTTTTAGTCTCTCTTTCTGTAAGTTCATTATAGGTGTACAGAAATGCCATAGATTTCTTGGCATTAATTTTGTATCCTGCTACATTGCCAAATTCAGTTATTAAGTCTAATAATTTTTTATGGAGTCTTTAGGGTTTTCTTTGTACAGTAACATGTCATCTGCGAATAAGGACAGTTTTACTTCTTCTTTTCCAATTTTAATGCCTTTTATTTCTTCTTCTTGTCTGATCGCAATGGCTAGTACTTCCAGGACTATATTGAACAGGAGTGGTGAGAGTGGGCATCCCTGTCTTGTTCCTATTCTTAGGGGAAATGGTTTTGATTTTTGCCCATTGAGTATGATGTTGGCTTGGGTTTGTCGTATATGGCTTTTATTATGTTGAGGTATGATCCTTCTATTCCCACCTTGCTGAGAGTTTTTATCAAGAAAGGGTGTTGGATATTGTCAAATGCTTTTTCTGCATCAATTGATATGACTGTGTGTCTTTTATCTCTCAATTTATTTATGTGATGTATCACGTTTATTGATTCGTGAATATTGTACCATCCTTGCATCCCTGGGATAAATCGTACTTGGTCATGATGTATAATCTTTCTGATGTACTGCTGGATTCGATTTGCTAGAATTTTGTTGAGGATTTTGGCATCTATGTTCATGAGGGATATTGGCCTGTAATTCTCTTTCATTGTGTTGTCTTTTTCTGGTTTTGGTATTAGGGTGATGCTGGCCTCATAGAAGGAGCTTGGAAGTGTTCCTTCTTCTTGAAATTTCTGGAATAGTCTGAGGAGAATAGGTTTTAGTTCTTCCTTGAATGTTTGGTTAAACTACACTGTGAAGCCATCAGGCCCTGGGCTTTTGTTTTCTGGAAACTTTTTGATGACTGCTTCAATTTCTTCCATAGTCATCAGCCTATTGAGATTTTTAGAATCTTCCTGAGTGAGTTTTGGAAGGCTGTATTTTTCTAGGAATGTGTCCATTTCCTGGAGATTGTGTAGTTTGTTAGAATAGAGTTGTTCATAGTATTTTTTAACAATCCTTTGTATTTATGTGGGGTCTGTTGTTATTTCACCTCTTTCATTTCTGATTTTGTTTATTTGTGTCCTCTCTCTTTGGTTCTTGGTGAGCCTGGCTAGAGGTTCATCAATCTTGTTTATCCTTTCAAAGAACCAGCTCTTGGTTTTGTTGATCCTGTGTATTGTTTTTTTGGTCTCTATGTCATTCATTTCTGCTCTGATCTTTATTATGTCCTTCCTTCTGCTCACTGTGGGCTTTTCTTGTTGTTCTCTTTCTAATTCTTTGAGTTGTTGAGTTAGAAGATTTATTACCATTTTTTCTTGTTTTTTTGAGGTAGGTCTGTAGAGCTATAAACTTCCCTCTCAGGACTGCTTTCATTGTGTCCCATAGCATTTGCATTGTTGTGTTTTTATTGTCATTATTCTCCAGGATGTTTTTAATTTCTTCTTTGATCTCATTGATCACCCAATCATTTGCTATTCAGTTTCCACATGTTTGAATTTTTTGGAATGTTTTTATTATAGTTTATTTCTAATATTATGCCATTGTGGTTGGAGAAAATGCTTGATAAGATTTCAATCTTTTTGAATTTAGGGAGGCTTTGTTTGTGACCCAATATGTGGTCTATTTTTGTAAATGTCCCATGGGCACTTGAGAAGAACGTATATTCTGAGGCTTTGGGGTGAAATGCTCTGAAGATGTCAATTAGGTCCATCTGATCTAGTGCGTCATTTAGAATTGCTGTTTCTTTGCTGATTTTTTGTCTAGAGGATTTATCCAGTGATGTCACTGGTGTATTAAAGTCTCCTACTATGATTGTATTGTTGTCGATCTCTCCCTTGTTATCTTCCAGGAGTTCTTTTATGTATTTGGGTGCTCCTGCGTTGGGTGCATATATGTTTACCAGAGTTATATCTTCTTGTTGAATTGCTCCCTTTATTATTATGTAGTGGCCTTCCTTATCTCTTGTTATGGCCTTTACTTTGAGGTCTATTTTATCAGATATAAGTATTGCTACCCCAGCTTTTTACTCATTTCCATTTGCCTGAAAAATGTTTTTCCATCCCTTCACTCTCAGTCTGTGTGAATCCTTTGCTCTGAGGTGGGTCTCTTGTAGACAGCAAATATATGGGTCATGTTTTCTTATCCATTCAGCTACCCTATGTCTTTTGATTGGTGCATTTAACCCATTTACGTTTAATGTTATTATTGACAAGTACATGTTTGTTGTCATATTTTTCCCCTTAGTGTTTGTGTTTCTTTTTGTCTTTCTCTTTCTTCTTTTTACAGCAGTCCCTTTAGCATTTCTTGCATTGCTGGCTTGGTAGTGATAAACTCTCTTAGCCCTTTTTTGTCTGTGAAGCTCCTGATTCCACCTTCAATTTTGAATGATAACCTTGCTGGGTATAGTATTCTTGGATTCAGTCCCTTGCTATCCATCACTTTGTATATTTCATTCCATTCCCTTCTGGCCTGGTGTGTTTCTGTTGAGAAATCAGTTGATATTCTAATAGGAGGTCCCTTGTAGATAACTTTCTGTCTCTCTCTGGCAGCCTTTAAGATTCTTACTTTGTCATTGGTATTCATCAATTTAATTATGATGTGTCTTGGTGTCGGTCTTTTGGGGTTCAGCTTCTTTGGGACTCTATGTACTTCTTGGACTTGCGTAGTTATTTTCTTGCCAATATCAGGGAAGTTTTCTGTCATTATTTCTTCAAACAGGTTTTCTATTCCTTGCTTCTCTTCCTCTCCTTCTGGTATCCCTATTATTCTAATATTGTTTTGTTTTGCGTTGTCCCAAATCTCCCTTAGGGTCTCCTCTTGCTTTTTAAGTCTTCTTTCCAATTGCTGCTGTGTTTGTGTGTGTTTTCCTACCTTGTCTTCTAATTCGCTGATGCAGTCCTCAGCCTCTTCTAGTGTACTGTTTAAGCCTTCCAATGTGTTCTTTATTGCAGCTATGTCGTTCTTCATCTCCTCTTGGTTTCTTTTCATGTTGGTGACATTTTCATTCAGCTCCTTATAGTTCTCATTGAGTTCTGTGTATTTGTCATCCATCCATTTAAACAGTCTTATAATCATTACTCTGAATTCTCTCTCTGTTAAGCTGCTAGCCTCAATTTCATTTAACTCCCTTTCTGGTGATTCCTCTTTTTCTTTCCTTTGGGTATTGCTTTTTTGTCTCCCCATGTTTTCCTGAAATGTTTTAATTGTAGATCCAATTGCTTTGCTACCCAGGTTCTTTTGGTGATGGTGCTACTGGTGAAATCTCTCTGTTCTCCTGGGCTTGGTTATCTAGTGTAGCTCCCTACTTGAGCTGTTTGGGTTCTCTTGATGTAGGCCTGCGAGCTTGAGAGGCACAACTGTGGTGCCTAGAAGTCAGCTGCTATGGGGGGGAGTGTCCCAATTTTTGCTGTCTTGCACCCTAAATTGAAATCACGTGTGCCCAGTGGGGCCTCACAGTGGCACCAAGGAACCGTGTGTCAGGGTGATGTGGCTCAGGAGGCTACACTTTGGAAAGGGTTAACTGTGTTTCCCAGACTTCTGTAGTTGTGGGGTGGGCAGACTCAGCTTTTGCTGCTGTGTCTGTGGTGGGTAGGCTCTTTCTCCAGGTGGCGGCTCACAGGAGCACTGGCGGTAAGTTTGCCAGCGAGGTACACTGAAGCACTCTGGAGGGCTCTGGCAGTGTAGCTTTGTAATTGAGATGCTTAGCTTCTAGGGATTTCTCTTTAGAGTAGATCCTATGGCCTCAGGGAGTATTCAGATTCCATGGTGTTAATCAGGGTGGAATCTGGGTGTGGCTATATTGGTTGCCTGGAGACTGGAGGGAAGGGCTATCTCTCAGGAGAAAATGGATTCTGTGGGCTTAGATATGACTCAGCACCAGACTGGCTACCACTTCTCCTGGACTGTCAGTTGCCTACTCTCCCCAGATTCCACAACTCCACCCCTTCTCCCGCACTTCTGTCACAGGTAAGTGCCTGTCTCCAAAAGGTCCCACGAACTAGGTTCAGTGGGGAAAGGCGCAGGCCCCATTGCAAGGAAGGACTGCGTCTCTGCCAGGTCCTCTCTTGCTGGCACTCTGCGGTCCAGCAGCTCTTAAAGGCTGCTTTTGAGCTCAGATTCCAAATCCAGACTCTAAGGTCTAAAATCCACTACCTCCCGCATTCCCTTTGACCCTTACCTTTTATTTATTTATTTATTTTAATTATTCAGACCTTGCCTGTCCTCAGGCACGTGGCTTGGCACTGTGTCGTTTCTCCCTGACTTTCTGGGCACAGAGGTCCGGGAGATTCTACTGCCTAGATCTTTGATTTTACCTTTATCCAGGGGATCCCTGCTCTTCCCAGCTGCAAACTTTCTCACCAGCTGTGCATCCTTCGCCAATTTGGGCTGGATTCCGTTCTCTCAGCTGCTCCCTCTATTTGCTCCGGGACAAGGCAGAGGACACGTCCTTCTTTTCTGCTTCCATTTTGTCCATATATGTTAATAATTACATTTTTCAATTATTACGGTGACATAGACTTTATAACCTGAGGTTTGCTCAATGCACTTATTAGTTATAGCAGTTAATTTATAGATTTTGTTATATAGGCTGCCTCATTTTCTATTTTCCGTCTGTATAACTTTATTTCTCTTCTTGTTGAACCAATGTGGTAAGAGTAAATAATCTTCTTTTGTTCCTCAGCTTAGGAAGAAAGTGTTCAATATTTCACTGTTAAGCATCAATAGGATGCTAGCTGTAGATTTTTTTGTGGGGTAGGGCCATTTTTAGCTTGGGGAGGTTTTCATCAATGAGTGTTTAATGTTGCCAAATATGTTTCACTGGGCCTGTGAATGTCTTCCCCACAAATGTGCAGTTGAATAACTGGCTAAGCTTTTGGATGGAGTTTAGTTGCATATGTTTGAGTTTTCCACTTCATGGGATGTTGCCTTTGTGACAAAGAAAAGGCTTTGCCTCACTCTCCAGCCACTTTGACAGTCCTGGATGCTGTCCTCTGACTCCTAAAGCTAATTAAATTGGAACATTCTGTTGTGTTTTTCCAGCCTCATGTTTTGTGGAGTGAGAAGTGTCCTCATGGAGAAAATGAACCTTTCTGGACACAAATATCACCCATTACTACTTCTCTGTTTAATATTTTGATTTGCCTTCCCATTTCTTTTCTGCATTTTTTTTCAATCTTCAATTACAGCAAATAATTTAAAAATATTTTCTAGACTTTTATTTGCTATCTGTTGGAAGGTTACTAATATAAAAACTCACCAAATGCAGAAGTGAATCTCCTATCTAGTAATTTTATTTTTTGTTCAGTATTTGTTTTAAGTATTGCCCTAAATCGGTTTTATAATACAAAAAAGTAAGTATATGTGTGTATGTCTTCAACATATATAATACATATCCATAAATTTTTGCTCTTTGTATTTTACATGCAATATTTTATGAACAGAAAAGTTTCTATTATTAAATAGACATTTTGATATATGGTCAATTATAATCTCTTAGTCACAGATAACAAAAGAAAATTTATCTTAAAAGAGATAAGTTAGATTCTCAAGGTCACTATTAAGTAGCAGAAACACAATTCAAAACAGATCTAACTTACAAAATAATATATTTATTCATACAAGTATTAATTGATATTGTTATATTTTATAGAAAAATAACAACATCAAATATATGTATAGTTAATAATTAAGCATGTTTGCAGATTATCTTAATGTTTCTTTAGCTTATTTTAATGGATCATGTGTAATTATACATATGCTTGAAAAAAATTTTCTGTCATAATCTGATAAACGTTTAAATCGATACTGTGAACATTTTAGCTAAAAAAATATTTCTTAAAACAAATTTCCATTCCTTATTCAAAAAAAAATCTTATTATCCATTCTCAAAAGTAAAACCTAGCTCTGTGGTAATTCAGGGCAATGCTGTGAAGACCTATATCATTTTCTTGATTAAATAAATGCCCCACTTTCTCAGAGGAATTTTGCCAAATAAAATACTTAGAGGTATTATTTTAAGAGGATTAGAAACTCAAAATCCACACACCATATTTTGCATTTTGGGGACAGGGCCTATGTGTTTCAAATCTGAGTCCCTAAACCTGGCACATTGCCTAGAATGTGTTAATAATTGTGTTGCATGGAAAACAAATATTATTAACAGCTGAAATGAAAATTAACTCCTTGTGATAATTTTAGTATACACTGGAGCTCATTTGTCCACACTATTGACAATGTAGACCTTAGGAACTTCTTGTTTACAAAAATAATGGGATTCATGATGAACAGAACACCTAAACGCTGGTTTGTTTTAGATGGCTTATGGTTTCACTTACTACATACAACTCTAGTTTAAATAATATATTGTTAAATCATAAGAAATAAGTGATGAAAGATATAAAAACAAGTCATAAAATAGTAAAGGACCTTTATATAATAGTTAATTTATGTTTATATATTGTTCTAGAAATTTGTCCTGAGTTTTTGCAAAATGCTATTAGCAGATTAAGTCATGACTATGAAATAATACAATCACATTAGGAAGAATAGTTAATACTGAGCATTCTTTTCAATTTGTATATAAGCACAACTTTGAAATGCTGCTATCTTAAATTCTACAAATTAAACTGTCATAAGAGGAGATATAAGCTGTTGACAGAACTCAATTATTTATTATTAATCAAGGACTTTCATGAGCAATATGGACTATTCAATATTTAAAACTGTATAAATATTTTTGGGTTTGAATAAAAATAGATGATGGCTAAAAAAAATAAGTGTACTGCATTGCAGGAAACAAACCACTATCAATCCCTAACTACTATTATACTTACCTATGTCTAATCGCAAATTAGCACGCGTATTTAATGAGATATGCAAGGAAACAGAGCGGTCAGGGAATATGTTCAGCCATATTAAGAGTGGTGTTCAGAATTCCAAAATCTAAACATGCTCTCTGTAACTTAACAACTAACTCTGGTGACATGAGGCAAACTGCCCAAAATAATGGAAACTGCAGAACGCACACAAAAACAAATATATTTTGATATACTTTGAAACATACACAGATGGTAATGTTTACTATTCTATAGTGCCAAATAAGCCATGTTCCTTTTGAGAAATAGTTTATTAAGAGGTATTTGTTTTTTGAGACACAGCTACTTTACTTTCACTAATAACCTTGGTCTGACCATTTGGAAGTTGGTTGATTGGAACATTTCTTTTTTTTTTTTTTAATAAATCTTTACTATTCAGATTATTTCAATTATTCCTCTTTTTTCCCCCATAGCTCCCCTCCACCTGGTTCCCACCCCACCCTCTGTCCTTAACCCCCCCACAATGTTGTCATCCACAGGTGTATGATTTTTGTACAGTCTCTTCCCGCACCCTTCACATCCCTTTCCCCCCTGAGAATTGTCAGTCCACTCCCTTTCTGTGTCCCTGATTCTATTATATTCACCAGTTTATTCTGTTAATCAGATTTTTTATTCACTTTATTTTTAGATTCACTTGTTGATAGATATGTATTTGTTGTTCATAATTTTTATCTTTACCTTTTTTCTTCTTCTTCCATTTCTTAAAGAATACCTTTCAGCGTTTCATATAATACTGGTTTGATGGTGATGAACTCCTTTAGCTTTTTCTTATCTGTGAAGATATTTATCTGCCCTTCAATTCTGAATGTTAGCTTTGCTGGGTAGAGTAATCTTGGTTGTAGATTCTTGCTATTCCATCACTTTGAATATTTCTTGCCACTCCCATCTGGCCTGCATAGTTTCTGTTGAGAAATCAGCTGACAGACGTATGGGTGCTCCCCTGCAGGTAATTAACTGTTTTTCTCTTTCTGCTTTTAATATTCTCTCTTTGTCTTTGGCTCTTGGCATTTTAATTATGATGTGTCTTGGTATGGTCCTCTTTGGATTCCTTTTGTTTGGGGTTCTCTGTGCTTCCTGGAGTTGTAAGTCTATTTCTTTCATCAGGTGGGGGAAGTTTTCTGTCATTATTTCTTCAAATAGGTTTGCAGTATCTTGCTCTCTCTCTTCTGGCACCCCCATAATTCAGATGTTAGTACGCTTGAGGTTGTCCCAGAGGCTCCTTACACTATCTTCATATTTTTGGATTCTTTTTTCTTTTTACTTTTCTGGTTGGGTGTTTTTTGCTTCTTTGTATTTCAAAACTTTGACTTGATTCTTGCGATCCTCTAGTCTGCTGTTGGATCTCTGTATATTATTTTTTATTTCAGTCAGTGTATACTTAATTTCTAGTTGGTCCTTTGTCATATCCTTGAAGGTCTCACTAAATTTACCAGTCTTCTCTAGAAAATTCTTGAAAAACCTTATAACCGTGGTTTTGAACTCTATATTCAGTTGTTTGCTTTCCTCCATTTCTTTCATTTGTGACCTGTTTCTTTGCCTCCGCATTTTGGCTGTTTCCCTGAGTTGATAGAGTGGCTTTTTGTGCTAGGTGTCCTATAGGGCCCAGTGGCTCAGCCTCACCAGTTACCTGAGGTGGACACTCTTGGTCTACCCCTTTGTGGGCTGTGTGCACAGTCTTGTTGTTGTTAAGCCTTGATTGTTGTTGGTATCACTGGGAGGAATTGACCTCCAGGCCAATTGGCTGTGAGGATCAGCTGTGTCTATGCTGGAAGAACTTTTGTGCTGGAGACACCCTTATGAGGCAAGACTTGCAAAAAGCCTCTGTGCTCAGCTTGGATGGGGCAGAGTCTCAGGGTGGAGCAGACAGCATTGGTTTCCCATCAGTCCTGCCCTAATAGGCCCCTGTGTTTCAGTGTCCCGAGGTTATCGCTGCAAGCACCTCTGAGAGAAAGCTGCCCTTGAGTTCCGCCCGCTGCCAGACAGTCCAGTTTCTTCCCGAATGAGTCTGGGTCCCCAGAGTCTTGCACAGAACTGGAGTTCAGTGTAGTCAGGAGCTTTTGTCTCCCTCCTGCTTGAGAAAGCCAGCTGCTCACTCAGTTGCCCACCCTCTTCATGTGTGTGCGCCTCGGTATCTCTGTCTTCTGCAGTTCCTCTGAGTCTCAGTGTGCTTTTCTCTTTCTTTCTAGTTGTAGAATTTCCACTCAGCCAGCCTTCCTATGGTTCTGGATGATGTCCGTTTTGTCTTTTAGTTGTAGTTTTGAAATTGTTGTGCGAACCAGCAGTTTAGGTGTTTACCTATGCCACCATCTTGGTTTCTCCTGGAACATTTCTTCTCTATTTGCTGCAATAAAAATAACAAAAACACTTGTTTTTTCACATAAAGGAATCTCGTCTGCTACTTTCCCTCATGTATATACTTTAGGAGTTTCATAGTATTTACAAGGGAATATTATTTTTAAAATGCAGTCTTAATATTAAAAATCATTAGTAATTTTAATTGAAAATATCAACCGGATAAGTCTGTCCTGATTTAATCTGCCATTCTTCCACTTGGTATATTCCCAGTTCCATCTTCTAATATTGCATATATTCTGTTGTTGAAATCATGTGTGCATGATATAAACAGAAACCCTTTTCTTGGGTTGCTTGTAGTCATTTTATTGTAAGCTAACACTTTTAGTAGGAATCATTAGAGATGAAGATATTTTCTATAAAATACAAAGAAACATGCATTTGACAAGAGAAATTCTACAATTATTTTTGTTAGAATATTTGCTTTCTGTTAAAGAATCATAAAAGATACCGCTACATACATAGATATGTAGATGTATACATCTATATACACATACATATACATTCATACATATGCACACACTTAGGAGAGAACATAAGCCATTTTATGAAAACTAAAGTTCAAATAATGTTTTTATAATATACTAGAGGCTCAGTGCACGAAATTCATGCATGTGGGGGGGTCACCTCAGACCGGATTGCACCCTCTCCTATCTGGGACCCCTCTGAGGGATTGAGCCTAAACAGGCAGTCGGACATCACTCTCACAATCCGGGACTGCTGGCTTCTAACCACTCACCTGCCTGCCTGATAACCCCTTAACTGTTCCCCTGTTGGCCTGATTGATACCTAATGCTCCCCTCCCAGCCTGATTGCCCCTAATAGCCCTCTCCTGCTTGCCTAGTTGTCTCCAAATGCCCCGTCCCCTCTGGCCTTGTCATCCCAAACTGCGCCCCCCCCCACCAGCCTGGTCGCCCATTACTGCCCCCACTGCCAGCCTGATCGCCCCCAACTGCCCCCCACTCTGGCCAGGTTGCCCCTCACTGACCCCCCCTACTAGCCTGGTCACCCCACACAGCCTACTGCTCACTCATTTGGTCTCCCCTCACTGCCCTCCCACTGGCCTGGTGGCCCCTTGCTGCCCCCCTGCTAGCCTGGTCACCCCCACCTCCCCCTGCTCTGGCCTGGTCACCCCTAATTGCCCCCCTGCTAGCTGGTTGCCCCTTAGTGGCCCCCATGCTGGCCTGGTTGCCCCCAACAGACCCCTCAGCTAGCCTGGTCACCCTCACTGCTCTTTTCTGCCAGCCTGGTCACTCTTAACTGCCCCCCCCCACTGACCTGGTCACCCCTCACTGACCCCCCTGCGTGGCCCAGTTGCCCCACGCAACCTGCTGCTTGGTCATTTGGTCACTCCTCACTGACCCCCCTGCTGGCCTGGTCGCCCAATGCAACCTTCTGCTCGGTCATTTGGTTGCCACTCACTGACCCCCATGCTGGCCTGGTTGCCCCACAGAGCCTGCTGCTCGGTCATTTGGCTGCCCCTCACTGACCCCCATGCTGGCCTGGTTGCCCCACACAGCCTGCTGCTTGGTCGTTTGGTTGCCCTTCACTGACCCCCCACCAGCCTGGTCACCGCAAGCAGCCTGTTCAGTCGTCCTTTTGGTTGTGATGGTCGCTTAGGCTTTTATATGTATAGATCACCCATTGCTGTGTTAAAATATTCCCGTATTCCCATATTGATAAACAATAAGGCTTACCTCAAATAATATCCTATAAATTTCCCACTCACTTTATATATGTGAAAGAGAAAATATTAAAAATAAACTTTTAAAAAATAATTTACTTCTGAATGCTTCTTTGATGTTTCTGTGCTAAATGGATAATTTTATTGTATCACTAACAACTGTAAAAAGATAAAGATATGAGAACACACATTAAGAATAAGAAATGAGCACACACAGTTTTCTATTTCTTCCTCAAAACCAATATGATTATAGTCAAGCAATTGAAAATTAAAATGTAACTATAAACATATTTAAGAGAAGATACAGAAAAATAAATTAGTAATCTAAATCTGCAAAACATAGATGAACTCATAAATGAGTACTTTGTTGGTTAATATAACAGGTATACATGTACTTATCTAAGAGTATCAATCCTTTTTTTTAAAGGGGTTTTGAAAAGTCTTTAAGAGAGCACACATCACTTTAATTCTGTTCAAGATTTCTTCTGGGTAGACCAGATACAACAGCTCTGCCAATGTACTGAATCAGCTAATTGATTATTAAAATTGTCTTACAAATAATAAAATAATAACCTGAATAATGTAGGTTGAGCCCAAGACATCTAAATGTTGGAGTTAACCAACTGTAGTGCATAAAAGTTTTCATCACGTTCTCTTACCCAGGGTTTACAGCATTTTCACAAAATATGTTTTCCACTTTTATATTTGTATTTGTTATTTTTTTAGCATTTGGGTATTATCCAACTTGCCCTAGCTTTTTTTTTTTTTTTTCCTGGTGCCAAAAGAACAAAGCTTTCCTTCAAAATGAATTGTCAAAACTTCATGACGCTCTGTACTGTTCTCAGTTTCACAAGACCGTGAGCAAAAGCACAGTAGGATAGAGGTTTGCATGGACTGTCATTCTTGCAGTTTCAGATGTGGTGGTCAGCAGGACTGTAACATTAAAAATGCAAGTTTCATTAATGATGGTCCACAAGGAAGAGTGATGAAAGATTACTTTGAATTGTCTGTGAAAATGATAGGTGGTAGAGTAGCTTTTGATTCTGAAAATCGGTACTAGTCCACTAAAATCAAGGACATCTGTCCTTCACAATGGAGGAGAGCAAAAATAGATATTGATGAGGAGCTCAAGCAGAGCAGAAAGAGGGGAATGTAGTTGTTGCTCCAGTGTGGCTGTGGGAAAGAGTGAATAAAAGCAGACAACCTTTCCTTTGGAAAGATAGGAAACAGTGGGTATTCTTGTCAAATGCAAAAGGATTGAAAAAATTGTTAAGTGTGCCTTCTGGCTAGTTGGCTGGCAAATACAAGCTGTTCTCCCCAGATACCCACAGTGATGTGTTTCTTTTACTAAACTAACTAAAATACTTGTCACTTAACAATTTCCTTATTTAAATTAGCTGCAGGGAAATTAATTTAAAAAGTCAGGTGACATAGAACAGAAAAATCAAATTAGATAATATTCACATGTTCAAGTATGGATAAGTAAACTGATTGGAAATGAACAATTTTGTTTCCAAATATTTGTAAGCATATATAGAGATCTCCATTGAAAGATGACACTTTAATAAAGGACTATATTTTAGATTCCTTGATAAGGCAAATTTAATATCATCTATGATAAAAAATATTTTTATATTGCAATAATTATTACATGGTATATACTATATATCAGGCTTTTGTATACCCCATAATTAATTTTAGTATAACTCAGTGAGGTAGATATGCTTTAATTATCATTTTGTAGGTGAAGGATTGAAACATAAATTGGCCAAGTAATTTTGTTCTAAAACACAAATACATAGTAAGAGAAGACTGGGATTTTATATCAAGATGTTCGGATAAAAAATATATCCTCTTTCCCAAAATGTTAAGCTCATTTCCTGTTCAGTGGATTTCTACATGTAGTTATAGTCTCACAGAACCTACTCCTTCAAAAAATCAGAATCTTAGTAATTCTTATATGCTCTAATTTTAATTGCACACACATACCACTCACAGACACTAAAACAGCATCATATATCTGTTCATAAACATGAAGACAATTTAAGGATATATTTTAAGACCAAATTATCTATAATATTAATAACATTTAATATATGTGTGCACTGATTAAAAACTAAGTAATCATATTAATTTTTGAAATACATATCTAAGTCTTATACAATATTTTACTACTCTTTTCAATGGGAAGAGGCTATCTTAGCATGGAAAAAAAAAGTTATATAATGTGCCTACTTTGGGGGATATAATCCTGAAATATGTCACTGTTCTGAGCTACATGGACCATGATTTCTATAACATATTAATCAATATAATACATAGTCAACAAAATATTTCTATGTATGTTAGTGTTAACTTAAATAGAAAATCAGATAGCTTTGAAAAAATGAAGTATGTAGTAATAATTAGGATGCACAAAGATTATCTGTATGCATTAAAAAGACTAATATCTAAAATTATCTAATAGGTGAAGAGCGTGTTCATGTAGGGTAGGAGGGCTGCCCAGAATGGAAGTCAGAGCTCAAGCAGAGAGTAAAGGATATCAGCACCAGGGATGGATGCAGCAGAGACAGAGGATGGGGTAAATGCAGGGGATTAATCAAATAAGTAAATATATCAGAGATGACAAAAGCCGATTTCTTAGAAGTAGAGAAGACAGTTATAAATACAAAATGGAAGAAAAACAGAATGGGTACTTTGTTGTTAAATTGGATACATTAGGATGAGTACATGGCTTTCAAATAGATAGTTGGGTAGATAATAGGTAGGCAGGTAGTTTCATAAATATAGACTTAATCATGTAAGTATATGTTTATATGTACATTCAAATGTATATTTCTGAGATCTCTTTTTGAGAAGACCTGCAATTAGTGATACCTCAATCATCATGATAGATTTGCAATGAGTAATGAAAACACAGTTTTTCACTTCTAAATACCATTTTCCTCTAAAAAAGAAAAGTATCTTAGATAAAATGGTAATTATGAAAGGGAAAGGAGGTGGGGAGGTAGAAGAGGAGAAAGGAGGGTAAATGATGATGGAAGGAGACTTAATTTGGGCTAGTAAACACACAATACAATATACAGATGATGTATTATAGAATTGTACACCTAAAATCGATATAATTTTATTAATCAAAGTCACCCCAATAAATTCAATAAAACATTTTTAAAAATAAACAACAAATATGAACCGAAAACATCTTGGTGTACTAAAAAATAAAGTGGTCAAAAGAATACAGAAGCCAACTTGCAAGAGCTTCTTTTGCTGTCCCAATTAGAAATAATTTTAACATCACAATGAATAATGGTATTAACAGATACTAATACATTGAATAAAATATAAAGCATGAGTTCCATTTATTATGAGATATCAGTGAATGAATAAATATATTGAACTTATGCTTAAGAATGGAAAATGTACAAGGAATGGATATAACCTCCCAGTGTGAAGGAAATACTATGTATGATTCTGAACTAGATTTTTTTTACTATTAAAAACAGTAGAGTAATTGGCAACATTTTAATATAGTCTGAGGATTAGATGGTAAAAGTTTATCAGTGTTAATTTTCTGATTTTGAAGGTTGTTTCCTGGCAACAGGAGACTGTTCTTGTTTGTAGTAACTTAAGGAGGGGCTGATGTGGTATCGAGTCTACAAATTAATGCCAATGGATAAGAACAAAGTACTTTTTCTAACTTCTTTATAATTTGTGCTTAAAAGGTACGTTTTTCAATGAGTATGAATTTTATATTTCATTTTCTATATATTACCATGTTGGAAGCCTTTTTTAACCATGATCCTACAAATATACAAATGATGACATTTGAAGGCAACTGACAAACAGATGAATTCTTTGTTACCAAGTACCTTTCACAAGGGTTATAGGTGGGTTTATATTTCTAGAACTACCCAACACCTTCCAAATACAGTGTTCTGTCATAGACAGTGACACCTCATTCAGGAATTCTCTGCTAAGTCATTTATTGTAAAATATAGCTTTCCCTAGTAAACATTCCCTGATCTGGTTAGGCCAGGTGAGACATTATTGCTAGGTAAGTCCACACTAGCGTACTTTCTCGAATATGTTATCAAATTTAATGTAATTGCTTTTTAATTGTGTCCCCAATTAAAATTTTAGTTTTATGAATTTGGAGTATTGAATGATGAGCAGTTCTTCAGTAGATATTTTATTGTGTAAATTTAAAATTATATGTATCATTATTAAAAATAAAGGCAAGAGTCTACTAGACTCTACTGAGAAAAGAAGTCTCCATTTACTTCTTGCTCCCCCTTTTTGATTCTTCTCAAGAAGAGAAAGTATTTCATATTTATCAGATTCCACAGTTAGCTTTTTGTTATTTTGGTGTAGTTTGTTATTGAAATTTTTATATATATTCTAAATAGTTTTAACAAAGTAATGCTCTGCTGTAAAAACAATTAAATCTGGTCAAAAATTACTATAATGAGCAGCAATAATCCCTGATCTGCTCCTCATAAGTCCAAGTCAAACTCTTTGGAGGAATTTTTTTATTTTTAAGGTTTCATTGTCTTCCATATTTTTAAAGAATATACTCTATTTATTCCAGTTTTTTTAAATCTCTCACTTTACTACTTTAGTTATAAAGACTTACCACATTTTATGCCAACTAAACTCACCTCTTCTAATTTGATAATAATTTTATTTTCATTTTTTATACTTATAAATATAAATAATATTATTGCACTTTATTGTTTGAATAATCCAGATGTTACACCTTATCCATTATTTGTTGTAAGATCAGTATATTTGAATTTCTACACTTTTCAACATAGTTATTCATTCTAAAATCTCCTACTACCAATTGTAGTTTTATATATACTTACATTTAATAATTTACATTCTTTTTGTAAGCATATTGAAGTCATCTTTGCTTTGTTAATTGTAAGAGTTGGAAGCTCAAATGCCTACAAAATCAATGTAGTAAACAGAAATACAGGGTGGAGCAGAATAGGTTTATGGTTGTGAGTATGCAAAACAGGAGTTTATTCTTTCATTATTATTTATTAATTATTGTGTCATTTTCCATATGAACAACTATAAACATACCTTTGCCCCCAATCTGTAAGTGAACCAGAACAGAAATAGAAAAATTGACTACCAGAAATAAAACTCAAATTTTGGTTTATTGTAATAGTACATTATTTGATATATGTACTATTATATACAAAACATTATTTTTATTTATATAATATAAAATAAACAATACAATTATAATCTATATTATATTGAGTATTGCATTTTATGCTTGATACAGAAAATAGACACATTTAAAGATGGCATATACTATTTTTCAAATCTATTATTCCTTTTATTTGGTTCTAGCTATATGTCACCTTTTCTTCTATACCAAGAACTATCAATGTCATTCTTATACTTTGGGCTGTGGTACGCAATAAGAAGTCAGCTTTGAATCTTTTAACATGGAAAAATAATTATATTCAGTTTTATAGTAGAATACAGCTGTTCACCATTGTAAGTGTTTCCAAAGATGGATATAATCTTTTCACAATGGTTTTTTATATCTATAATAACATGCCCCAATGTATTTATCGAGTTTTAATATACCAGCATTATCATATTTAGTTTTCTGTGTCATATTTTATTGTAGTTCAATAACTTCCACTTGAAACTCTTCATTCACACTATCAATATTCATTGAGAGAAGTGAATTGAACAAATGTTAGTTCATTTTCACAAAGTAGCAAATCAGAGAACATTTTGTAAAATTCAATATTTATTCCACAGTTTATATGGATATAGTTCAGAGTATTACTTTTGTTTCTGTAAACGAATATCTGCATATGAAACTCACCAAATGAGTTTTCCAAAGAAACCATTTCACTAAGAAGGAACAAATTGAATTATGTATTTTGTACATATGCTTGTGGGTAATTACTAAGAAATGTTCAAACTATTTAGATAGGTTCATGTAAAAAAAAGCTAATTTTGACTCCATCTTTTCAGTAAACTAAACCATGTATTTTTACTTGATGACAGGGACAACTTTATTTCAATTGTCCAAAAAACGTCTTTAACATTATTTTAAATTATCATCCTGCTTGTAATAGTCAATGGTGGTGTGTATATAACATACCCAGAAAAGCATTAATATTTCTATGACATTTTAAAAGCCTGTAACACTGTGTTAATTATTACATTCGATAACTTTTTATTCAAATTTATCTTTTTAGCATGAAATAATTACTTGTGAATGGTGCAACAAGTGTATTTATAATCTGAATCCTTGGGGGGTGGCAGTGTTATGCCCAGTGTTCAGGATCCCCAAAAACCCACCAGGAAGGAGCCGAGCCCGATGCAAGAGCAAGAGAACCTTTATTCATGCTAGCACGAGCTCCCGTCTCCAGCAATCACCTGTGCAGTGGCAGGAGAGAGAGAGAGAGAGAGAGAGCTTTGGGAGAACAAAGGCTTTATAGGGGGTCCAAAGCAGTGGGCAGGGGGAACATTCCTGGCTCCCATCGATTGGTCAGGGGGCAGGATCAGGAGTCTGGTTACGCAGGGGTACTGTGCAGTTTGCCTAATTTGGACTGAGTCCACTTCTCTGCCTATTGGCAGGTTTGTGAAAATGTTGCATACTTGCTGTTTTACAGGGAAGGGCAGCAGGAAGAGTTGCAGAATGGCTGGTACAGAACAAAAGAAACATTATAAAAGTAACAAAAAGAACTCCATGGGGCCACCTAGTTTTAGCTCTATCATTCCCCCCTTGTCATGAGACTTACGGGCCCAATCATGGGTCGGTTTGCATTTCGACCTTGCCTTCTGTTGCAAGAGGCCTGTACTGGGCGCGCAGGACCACTTTTAAGCACATTAACCACATCTTGTTTTTGCAGAGCAAGTAACCCAAGACAAAACAGTTTTTCCTAAACAATGTTAGGATCATGCCATTGATGACCATGTTATTTACAGGATCATCCTGTTCTTCAGAAAGCTGACAGTGTTCTATGAATGAAGGCTGGGAAGGGGCCATGAGACCGTATCTCAAGGCCTGGCCTGGTGTCAGCACTGACAACTCTATCTAGGGCATAGTCCACGGTCTCTGGAATGGGCAAAAATTCCCACTCTCCAACAGCAGGAAGCTGCCACAATGTATTAAATTTCTCAACTAAAATGATATGGCATTCCACAACTGGTGCACCATCTATTGTTGCACTGTCTGGTAACATAGCCACCAGTCGCATGTGACTACTTAAATTAAAATTAAAATAGGTAAACTAACAATTCAGTTTCTCACTCACATTAGCCACAATTCAAATCCTCAACAGCAGCCTCATGTGACTCCTAGCAATCTTACTGGAGGGCACGTACTGAATACTTTAATTATCTCAGAAAGTTTTATTGCAAATGCTGAACAATAGCAGGGGTTGGCAAAGATTTCTGTAAAAAGCCTGGTACTAAGTGATGTAGGCTTTGTGGGCTCTGTTACAATTACTTCTGCTGTGGTATTGGGAAAACAACCATAGACACAGATGAACCAAGGAGTGTACTGGTGTTCCAATAAAACTATTATTTACAAAGCAGATGTAAAACAAAACAAAAAAAAACTTATACAGTGAAAGGCCTTTGAAAAGAAAGTGTTGATGGGGTCGTAAAGGACCAGGTGCTGAGGCATGAAGTCTAAACCACAGCAGCAGCACTGGATGGAGAAGAGGAGCAAGTCTGCTCTGAGGGAGCTGGCCGGCTCCTTTACACATCAAGGAGGGGTTGACAGCTGTAAGTGGTTTTGAAGGAATTTACAATGGTTACAGATAAGGTGGGTGGAATAAGGTGAAACCGGGGCAGTTCTGAAATAGGCACAGAGTCCCTAAGAAGTGTTTGCTCCTTTGGTGTGGACAACCCCCTGAAAAGTTGGAGCAGATGCTCCTGGGGGGCAGGGACTCCTGCTGTTCTCTCTCAGATAAAGTGGAAATAGCCACCTTGGAAGTGAATTCAACGTTTCAATAAACACGTGGAAATATAAGCAGTCTTTGTGAGTTTTGCCCGGCAGTTGTTAACTGATTAACCACTTCTGGTCTCTTCCTCCCACCCCCTCACTGCTGTAATTTAAATTAGGACATCACAGAATTTTCTCCTTGTCACAGGTTTGGCCAGATTTAGCTTGTGGGCTTTTAAATTTATTTTTCTTACCCCTGGTCTATATTAAAATTTATTTAGATTAATCTGCATGAAGATTTAAGTACTTCCAGAAATTACTTAAAATATATATAATATTAAAGTATTGAGTATTTTGAGCATCAAGTCCAATAGGTATTTAACTAAATAAAAATTAGCAGTTAAATGTAGTCATGTACTATTTTTTTATATTTGTGTACTCACCAGCTACAATAGAAAATGCCAAAATTTATTTTTACTTTTCCCAAAGAATTTCAGTAGATTTTTACCCATATGTTCCAAAGATAAAATTTTAAGAATTTGTAGTTGAATTTACATTAACAAATGTATGATTATATTTAGAACAACTGTTTTTTGTTATATGCATTAGGTACTCTATCATACATTCACCATTTATTAAAAGTTTTCACTTAATATACAGTTGAATTTTTGCAATGGCTTATACATTATTTTTATAATCATAATTGCAGTTCTATGTCTGGGCTTTAAGTTTTGTATTATGTGTCTATTTCTGTACAATAGTAAGATTTTCCCCCATGTGACTCAAGCTGTAGTCAATCAATGCATATATGCTTTTAAAAATTAAACTTAAGAATTAGCTTTTTTCCTCCAAGTAATATGATGCCTCCCATTTTTCAAGGAGCATTTTATTCTAACAGTGGTTTCTTTTCAATATTATAAGCATGGCATAATGGGTTCAATGGTTGTCTTCCAAAAGATACACCCATGTTCTCATCCTGGAATCTGTCAATGTGATTTCATTTTGAAAAATGGTCTTGATAGGTATCTTAGATTTATTGTCAGATCTAAATCCAATGGCAGGTGTAACTATAAGAGAAAGACAAAGGGGGGTCTGAGACTCAGAGAAACAAGAGGAAAGCCATGTGAAAACAGGGCAGGGGTGTAGTGATGCAGTCCCAGGAAAAGGGACTTCTAGGTCCACCAGAAGCTGGAGAAGGTAAGGAATAATTCTCCCCTAGGGCCGTTGTAGGGAGTGTGGCCTTGCCAACACCCTGATTTTGGACTCCGGCCTCTGAAAGAATAAACTGTGAAAGAATTTCTGTTGTTTTAAGTCACTAACTTTGTAATAATTTTAGAACAGGCTTATATAAAACACTGTTTATGAAAAAAAATTCATTTTTAAAAACATTTTTATTGATTTCAGAGAGGAAGGGGGAGGGAGAGAGAGATAGAAACATCAATGATGAGAAAGAATCATTGATCGGCTGCCTTCTGTATGCCCCCTATTGGGGATTGAGCTCACAACCCAGGCATGTGCCCTGACCAGGAATCAAACTGTGACCTCCTTGTTTCATGGGTCAATGCTCAACCACTGAGCAACACCGACAGGGTAAGAATTCATTTTTAACTGTTTTATGGATAATATAAAACTAAGCATAATATTAATGGAAAAAAATGATTTCCTTCTTTTGTTGCAGGGGGCTAATAGTGTGGAGATTGAGAAATTAGGACAAGCAAATTTCATCTAAAAAGAAAAGTAATAAGTTCCTGCCTTCTGTTGTTGATGTGCATATATATATATATATATATATATATAAAGCTAGTGACCAGAACACTGTAGCTACCAGAATGACCGGTTGCTATGACGCCCACTGTGGCCAGCAAACTGGCCAATCATGGATGGGGCTGGCAGCCAACCTCAGCGGTCCCTGCCCCTGGTCTGCCCCACACCTGATCACCCCCCTTACACCAATAGGGGGCAGGGCCAGCTAGCCAACCTCCTGCAGCCTCTCCCCCCACCTGGCCCCACCCCAGATTGCCCCCTCCACCCCAATTAGGGGTGGGGCAGGCCAGCCAACCATCCATGGCCCCTCCCCCCAGCCACTGGCCCCCAATCGGCCCTCCCACCCTATTCAGGGGTGGGGCAGGCTGGCCCACTGCCCACAGCCCCTTCTCATGACCAGCCCCACCCCTGATCAGCCCCCACCACCCTGATTGGCTTGAGGTCCCATCCCCAGCCAGGTCCACCCCCAATTGCCCCCCTCTCCACTCTGATCAGGGGCAAGGCCAGTGGCTGCCATCTGCGGCCACTCCCCCCAGCTGACCCTGTCCCAGATTGGTCTCACCTCACCAATTGGGAGTGGGGCCAGCTGGCTGTGCTGCTCACAGCCCCTCCCCACTGCCATCCCGCCCCAATCAGCCCCCCCATTCCAATCAGGGGTGGGGCACGCTGGCCAATTGCCCATGGCCCTTCCCCTCTGGCTGGCTAGGCCCTGATTGGGCCCCGATCAGGGTGGGCCAACCTCCCGCCATCTCCTATCTCCTCCTCCTAACAGGCCCAGCCCCGATCCACCCAGATTGGGGCAGGGCCACCTAGACCTCACCCATGCACAGATTCATGCACTGGGCCTCTGGTAGAAATATAAATTTATAGCTTCTGATTTTATTTTTCTGTTTGGAAACGATATGCTTTATGTGAAATATTTCAATAATTAAAATTTTGAATATATTTGGACAAAAAAGGGACCACATACTAAACCTCACAAGCTCAGAGGAGTCTTGCATGACAGACCCTACAAACTCAGCGATTGAAAGTAACCACATAAGATGGTCTGAACATCAACATTCCTAACTATAAGAAAGTGATGGCAGATAGTCACATCCCAGGCCTGTAGCTTCCTTGACAAAGTTCAATCTTTACCTTAAGATAGCCTGTCTATTGTGTTTTTACATCTAAGAGAACATACCCTGGGAATATCTGAGTACTACCCTTTTTCTGGACCCCTCAGAGTACAACCTTACCCCCAAAGTAGGAGATGATAGAACCCTTGTTATCTTGTTCCCGGAATACCATTTATGAGTGCTGTAAATGCCAATTATTAAGTATCCTATACCTATCAATGTAAAAGAAGTATGTGTCTCAGCATTTTACTTTTTATCCAGTCTCAGAAATTTTCCTGCTTTGCTTTCTCCCACCTCCCTAATGGACCACCAATGGATTTTATGTAACACCTGTATGTCTCCTCCTTTGAATCTAATGTATAAAATAAGCTGTAAACTTGTCATTATCCAGAGCATTTTCTCAATCCATTAGATTTTGCTTCCTGGCAATTGTCATCAGTTTAGCTCAACTAAACTCATAAAAATTCTGTACAGGTTTGGACATTTCCAATGTTTATATAACTAATGACTGAGATTCATAATTGCTACTGAATCTTTTACTTAGCAACAGGTTTATATCCATGGATATATTGTGTTATTCCAGAAGTTGAAAATAAACTGATACTGCATGGTATTGTATGGGAGGCAAAATTTTACCTCAACCCTCTTAAGGGTTTTGGATGAGTCTGAAAATTAAATTCATATAAGAGAGCTCAACAGGAGAAAGGCATACAAATGTATTTAATGTAAATTTTACATACCACAGGAGCCCTCCTAATGAGAAGAAAACCTAAAGAAGTGATAAGACTAAATGGTTTTATAGGAGGGTGAACAAATAAGGGCAATTGTGGACAAATGACTAAATATGTGGGGAGCCTAAAGGATGATAAGAATTATTTTAATAAGGTCTGTTTGCACAGAATTCTCTCAGTTTTAATTTTTAGTCTGTCATGATAAGAATTTACTTTTCCTCTGGTATAAGGATATCTTCTTTTGGGGGTTTTTATCTACTGCTTTCAAGGAAAGGAAAACTGTGGGGGTGTGGTAGGGAAGAAAGTCAAGTACCCTTCTTGTACCTAACGTTTTTCAAGTGCCTTTAGGTCAAAATAATTTTTATGCCAAAGTGGCATGTTTTGGGGAGACATACTTCAGACCATCATTTTTGCTTTCAGGTATATATTTTTATTTAAAAGCCAATTAATGCACTAAAATCCATTTCCTTATACCATTTTGTTGTTATTATTCCTAGAGTTTGCCCAAAGGCTTGGCCAGATCTCTAGAATTACTCTTTGTCTTCAAAATCTTGATTCAGTCAACTCCACCTTGTTACTCTCATATTCATTGATTTTCTTTTGGCCTACTGAACAGATTCATAGCTACTCTATGTTTTGACACTTTCTGTGTTAACTTTATTTTCTTATTTCACTGGAACATGTCCAAAGTAACTTGTTAAGAACCACATGGTTTCTAGCTCACAGCAAAGCTCATTAGAAAAATGATCAGCCTTATTTGAATTCTTTTATAATAAATTGTTATAGTTAGTCTTGTTATTATTATCAAGGTGAGGATGTATTGTTTTTGGATTTGAGAGAAATTTTATTTGCTTTATTTTAATTTCAAAATCATATGTCTTAATGTGGAGTTTTTTTCCCTAATATATGTGCCGAGTGAATCTTTTTATGCTTATTTTATAAATTATCTTATAATTTATTATCATGCATGTTTTGTTATTATGAATTAGTCCTCTAAGTTTATAGTTTCTAACTCACATTCTTTTCTTTTTACACATTTTTTTCATTTTGAGATATTTTCCTTTTAAACATTCTACTGATTTTTTATAATTTAAAAAGCTTGCTGCTATCCTTAAATATTTCTCTTACGTAACTTTCTATTCTTATATTATTGATATAGTATCTTTTTGTTTATTATATTTACCATTAATTTTTTTGTTTTACTACTGGTCATAATTTTTAACTGGTTTTTTATGTTCTTATATTTTGGTTTATACAATATGTGGTAAATATAGCTTATTGTTTTATATATAGGGATAAGATACATAGAAAGCTGATTGGGAGCCAAAGTCATGTGATTAGGCTTTTCAACTGCAGGCTTTGTCCATTAAGATGCAAAAGCAGTGGAGAATCCACAGTTAAACATTGGAATGCCTTAATAGAATGTTCTTGTTATGGGACACTGACTACTAAGCTTTTTCTAATTATACTAGTATATCTATTTTAATTTTTAGAATCTAACTCTTATCAGCACACCCTTTTAGGGTGATGAATGCATTGGAGGAGGTATAATGCATGTGGGAATGTTCAAGTATGTATATGTGCAGGCGTGGGTGTTGTCAGTGAATCTTATTTTATTCTTCTCCATTTCATACACTGCTTCTATATACCCACAGTTTCTAACATCTGAGCTAATATGGTATTCTAAAGGAATAATATGCTTCTCTTTCTGCCCTAGTCCATTTGCCTATGGTTTAGGCTTCCTCATTCTTTTCTTGTTTCATTAGTCATTAATTCTCAATAGTTGCTGAAATTTATCTATTGATGTTATAATGCCAATATCTCCCATTTTTTCAGTGCTTGCATTTTGGTTTTTGCTAGAAGCTGTAAATTCAGCCTAGCATCAGGAATGCTCAGGGCCTACTCAAGAATGCAAATAATCCTTCCCACTAATATTTACAGGGTAACCTAAGATTGTTGGTAGAGTATTAAATTTGACAGTAAAATAGTAATCAAGTTTTCAGATTAATTTAAATAGGCTAATTGAAATAAGTCAGTATTAAAGTAAATGTAATTGTACTGGACAAAAAGCTGTTCTTAAAGTAATAACTAAAATTTCTATTGGTAGTTCATCTCATGGTAAAATTCCTGAATATGCAATGAACCTAAAGCAGTCATATGTGTGGGCAAAAAAAAAAATTAAATTTAAAGTTATCAAGACTGCATTAAAAAATTTACAAAAACCTCCATTAATAAAAAAAAGGGGGGGATAGTAGGGTAATATCATGTAAGGAAAAATATCCTATAAGTAAATTACATCTAGAAAATTTTTACTTTACAAAATTAATTTCCATTTGTAATGCTAACAGCAAGACACCCATGAAAAACACACATAGTGTCTAAATAAGACAAAGGAAAATCATTTGGGCAAAAATTAAAAGGATCCCAAATCAATTATATAGAAAAGATTCCTTTATTAACTTGTGGTTGAGAATATGTATATTTTCAGAAAACAACTTCAAGACCATGTGGATTCCTGCAACAGAGAGGAATTGACAGGTGTGCTACAACCACGAAGACAAGAGGAAAAACAGTCCAGAGATGGAAGACGCTGACAACGCCTTGCCATGTGAGCAGTCAGCAGCTGTGCACCGCTGCAGGTTACCTAGGACCAAACCAGAGAGGGTCGGACCTGCATTGCCACCATGTGCCCACCATCCAGATATCATTGCTGACATGTACACATAAGGAACTTAGACATTGAAACGGGGACTCAGAACTGTTGGACATTGAAATTGGGACTCAAACATTTTTTGTTTTGTTTTGTTATTATATGTTTATTTCTAGTCTGCAAAGGCAAAACTTTTGAAAGGAAAGAAATGGTGGAAAAAAGATACAGAGGCAAAGAAGCATTGGGCAGACTGTTGAACTACATTGGGAAGACAGGGGAGGTTGGGCGAGGGGGCCTGTAGGAGACCAACCGAAGGACTTGTACACATGCATATAAGCACAACCAATGGATACAAGACACTGGGGGGGGGGGGGGGAACGGGCAGGCAGGTGAAGGCATGTACTGGGGGGTAGGGGAGGCCGGGGGGAGGTCAATGGGGAAAGAAAAGGAGACTTATGTACTACTATTTGTAATACTTAAAACAATTTAAAAAAAGAGTGAGAAATAATATAAATGTTCAGTTTTTCAATCTTATAGCAGGCAACACCAGTATCATCTCTTTACTTCTCTAGATTTATATTAATAAAATCAGAAAACACATCAATAATATCACTCAGAAGTCTATACTCATCAATAACATAATTGATCACTATCCCATTATTTTGCATCTAAAAAACTTTTATTATATTCACTTTACTAGAATATTTTGATTTACCTAGGCTTATTTTTAAAAGCACAAAGCATGAATGCTAACTTTCAAATAAAAACAAAAAGGAAGATCTTGAGAAATAAACTCTTTAACATGCAAAATATAGTTAATCACATTTATCTTGTTGGAGTGTTATGAAAATTAATTATGTGACATGTATGATAACTTACCTGATAGTCTAACTAGCAAAATTTAGTGCTAAATCAAAGCTACTGTTTTATGTCTTTTAGTTTTAAATATCTATTCACTGAAAGAATGCAAATAGAAATTGAATAGTTACTTATAAAGTTTATTTCAGAAATAGATCCTGTACTGGGTATAGAGATAAGCCAAAAATCTTGAGATCTCTTCCATTTCATGATGTCTCTAATTTTATAGAAACTTTTCTAGAATTTATGACATACAGATCTTCACTATAAAATGTAGTGGTGATTGTGAACCATATCAAAAGAGAGAAAATAGATCATTCTTAGAGAGAGCTATAGATATCTGGACTTTAAGGACCCTTTCTTATGCATTCATATATATTGAAAAGTTAGATAAATGTATGTTGCAAAAACTTTAGTACTGTACAAAGAAAATTGATTTGCATTTTTCCAAGTAGTTTTTTTTTATATTAAAGGATTTAGAACAATGGGTAACAGAAAAATTAAAAGCAACATAAATAAAGTTTAATTTAACCAGAACATTTGATTAACTACAATCTCAGTTTCATCTAACATGATGGATAATCAAGTAATAACCGTACTTTGATATAAGAAGTTTTTGCCCTGTAATATTTTTCAAAGTCCCAATTTAACATTTTTAAATATTTATAACAATCTTCCAATATCAATGAGTGTCAAGGCATAAAAGTACTCTCCTTTACCATGAATATTAAAAAGAAAGAATAAAGATGTGAAGTGGGATGAAGGGTAAAAGTTCTTTCAATAATATTGACTTTTGTAGAGGTAGCTGTTTGAAATTTAAGCTTATAATCTTACACCATACCATAAATCTTTGAATTCATACCATGCCTCGATCATTTTTCTCCCTAGATGCCATTAGCTGAATTTTTCTAAGCACTAGTTCTGTTATGAAAAATACTAAAGGCCTGGTGAACGAAATTCATGCACGGGGTGTGTGTCCCTCAGCCCAGCCTGCACCCTCCCCAATCTGGACAGCTTGAGGGATGTCCAACTGACTGCCCGTCAGTTGGACATCCCTCTCACAATCCAGGACTGCTGGCTCCCAACTGCTGGCCTGCCTGCCTTCCTGATTGCCCCTAACTGCTTCTGCCTGCCAGTCTCATCACCCCCTAACCACTCCCCTGCCAGTCTGATTGATGCCTAACTGCTCCCCTGCCAGCCTGGTTGCCCCTAACTGCCCTCCCCTGCAGGCCTGGTCACCCCTAACTGCTCTCCTCTGCAGGCCTGGGTCCATCCCAACTGCCCTTCCCTGCAGGCCCAGTCGCCCCCAACTTCCCTCCTCTGCTGTCCAGGTCAACCCTGACTGCCCTCCTCTGCAGGCTTGATTACCCCCAACTGCCCTTTCCTGTTTGCTTGATGGCCCACAACTGCCTTCCCTTGAAGGCCTTGTCCCTCCCAACTGCCCTCCCTTGCTGGCCTGATCGCGCACAACTGCCCTCCACTACAGGTCTAATCCCTCCCAACTGCCCTCCGCTTTGGCCATCTTGTGGTGGCCATCTTGTGTCCACATGGGGGCAGGATCTTTGACCACATGGGGCAGCAGTCTTGTGTGTTAGAGTGATAGTCAATCTGCATAGTACTCTTTTATTAGATAGGATAGAGGCCTGGTGCATGGGTGGGGGCCAGCTGGTGTGCCCTGAAGGGTGTCCCAGATCAGGATGGGGGTTCCCTTTGGGCGTGGGGTGACCTGGGAGAGGGGCCTGTGGTGGTTTGCAGGCGGCAAACCAAGCAGAGGCCTTGGGATCTGGGATTTATTTATCTTCTACAATTGAAACTTTGTAGCCTTAAGCGGAGGCCAAGGCAGGCCAGGGCTGCAGAAGCTTGGCTTCCTCCATCACTACAGGCAACCCTAGTCTCCTGCTCTCTCCAGCTGCATGGCTGCTGCCATTTCTGTTGGGATTTATTTATCTTCTATAATTGAAACTTTGTAGCCTTGAGTGGAGGCCTGAGCCAGCAAGGGCAGGCGAAAAGCTTGGCTTCCTCCATTGCCGGGGAAACCCAAGCCTCCCTCCTCCTCTCTGTGGCTGCATCCATCTTGGTTGGGTTTATTTGCATATTCTCTCCTGATTGGCTGGTGGGCGTGGCTGGTGGGCATGTCTTGTGGTTGTAGCAGAGGTATGATCAATTTGCATATTACTCTTTTATTAGATAGGATGGCTAAACAGGTCTACTGTCCAGGATTGTTAAATAGTTCATGAATATAAATTACCTTGGCAGAAGCTATGAAATGGTTTCTAAACTATCATTATTATTAAACATTATTGTAAAAATGTTTTTATTATTTTATATATCAACTAGTTAATAATCAATAGCTTACACTAGTATAAAGTTAGGTGCTGTGATACTACTGTGAATATGAAGTCATGGTCTGGCTAAAGTAGAGTTGACACTATGTTTAGCTATAGACAATAAAGAAAATAAAATTAAAAATGTATATTTTTTGATGTGCTAAGAAGTAAGCATTCCATTTCCTAGAAATAATAGAAGATTACAGGCATATGGAAAAAACAAGTTCAAGTACACCAAAGACCACTCCCCAAAAGATTCCTTCTTTTAGGACCTGCTGGAAAAACAATGTACCTGAGCTCAGCAAGCACACTAAGAGAAGTACAAGATAAATTTTAAAAAGAGCTCACAGTCCAAGTCCAGATCAAGGAAGATTTTGTAGACTTTCAAAAAGTACTTTTTTCCCAGATCAGTTGGAAGCTATTTAAATATGGAGGTCACAATATCAATTTTATGTTTTAATACATCCTTTAGCTATTCAATAAAGAGAAGAAATAATAGGAAAAAAGAATAGGGATAGCACCAATCAGAAAGGATATATGCACCCCTATGTTCATAGCAGCACAATTTACAATAGCTAAGATTTGGAAACAGCCTAAGTGTCCATCAGCAGATGAGTGGATTAAAAAACTGTGGTACATCTACAGAATGGAATACTATGCTGCTGTAAAAAAGAAGGAATTCTTACCATTTGCAACAGCATGGATGGAACTGGTGAGCATTATCCTAGGTGAAATAAGCCAGTCAGAGAAAGATAAATATCACATGATATCACTCCTTTGTGGAATAAAATGAACAACATAAACTAATGAACAAAAACAGATCCAGAGACAGAGAAGCATCAATCAGACTGTCAAACCTCAGAGGGAAGGTAGGGGATGGTGGGGGTAAGGGGGAGAGATCAACCAAAGGTCTTGTATGCATGCATATAAGCCTAACCAATGGATACAGACACCAGGGGGGTGAGGGCATGAGAGTGTGTGTTGGGGGGGAGGGTATGGGGGGATAAGGACACATATGCAATACTTTAATCAGTAAAGAAAAAAAATAAAGTTACTGGGGTAAATATATATAGAAAGTAACAATACCCAGGATATAGCCTTAAACCTTGAAATAAAATAGAGAAACAATAACTCAACAAAGGACACTGAAAAGTTGAAATCTTGGAATTAGGGAATAACATGCTGTATTATCTTAGAAGTCAAGTGGGAGAAAGATGTTTCAGTAGCAGTCAATAAATCTAATGAGCTAGTTATTTGAAGACAGAATATCCAGTCTTTCCATATAGAATATAAACTTAAAATCTCTCCTATACTAGAGATTCTTCAGGCACCAGAGATGCAACAGTAAAGAGAGTGGGCAAACATTTCTGCAATTATGGAGACAATATTCTGGAGAAGGGAGGCAGACAAGACACAAGAAAAATATAAAACATAAAAGTTTTGGTATGTTAGATAGTGTATAGTTTTAAGAAGAAAAGTAAGGTATGGGAAGGGTAAGAAAGTCTTGGGAAGCATTTATAAAATATGGATACGTTTCACCATTACATTTTGAAGTGTGAAAACCATTTTATGACTTGAAGTAGAGCAGCTTTGGAGGAACACTCATGATGAAAATCTGACTGCAAAAGATTGAAGAGCAACCGAATGATAAAGAAGTGAAGAAGTAAGGGTACACAATTTTTCAGAACTTTTATTGTGAATTGAAAAGGATATGGGCCTGTAGGTGGAAGGAAATGTGAGGAAAACACAAGGTTTATTAATTTACACATGACTGAATACCTATTTATTTACTTACTAGAGGCCCCGTGCATGAAATTCGTGCACAGGGGGAGGGGTCCCCTCAGCCCAGCCTGCACCTTCTCCAATCTAGGACATCCCTCTCACAATCTTGGACCGCTTTCTCCTTATCGCTCACCTGCCTGCCTGGTCATCCCTAACTGTCCCCCCTGCTGGCCTGGTTGCCCCAATTGCCCCCCTGCTGGCCTAGTTGTCTTTCACTGCCCTCCCTGCCAGCCTAATCTCCCCCAACTGCCTCCCCTGATGGCCTCATCACCCCAACTGCCCCCCGCTCCACTGGTCTAGTCACTCCTCACAGCCCCCTTGTTGGCCTGGTCACCCCACGCAGCCTGCTGTTCAGTCGTTTGGTTGTCCCTAACTAACCCCCATGCCAGCCTGATCATTGGCAGCCATCTTGTGAGAGTGTGATGGTCAATTTGCATATTATCTATTTATTATATAAGTAGAAAAACATAGCTTCCATGATGAGACATACACTAGTAGAGACTGACAATTTAGGAAAAGATGCAGAGAAACAATAAAATATATACAGGAAAGGGTGGAGGAACTGGCTGGCCTTTAACAAGAGGAAGGACCTTTAACCCATTTTTACAAAGGAGAATGGGAACAAATGAGTGAGATTATCTGAGACTATAATCAGACGGAGAAAAGGTGAAGTAATATAATTATCCCAGGTTGTTGATCAAAAAAGAGGATTTTACTAGTAGTAGCTGCCAAAGGATAGTTCAGTTCAATAAAGATTAAGAATGCCAGTCAAATCTCATGGAAGAAAAACAAAAGGTGTTGAGAATATTTTTAAATGAATAATTTAAAAAATGAGCATGAGATACAAATAGGCAAAAATAAAATATGTACAAGAGAGAACCAATAAATAAAATGTCTTAATGAGGTGAAATATTTAAGGCAGGAGAATTCAGGGACACTGAAATAGGAGAATATGAGGTGCACATCAAAGGGTGAGATGTTTGAAAGTAAATTTCAATAAAGAATTCAAAGAAATGGGATGTTATTTTTTCTTTTTTTGAAAGCGAACTTCCCATTTTTCCTAAGCTGCTACCCTTCACTCCCACATTTAAGTAAGAAACCATTTGCCATCCAATGGTCTGGGTGAAAGGTATTACAGTGGAAAGTAAAATTTGTATTTAAGGTTTTCTGACCTTCATTACAGGAAGTTGAAGATCTAAGATCCAATTTTGGGTTGGAGAAGCAAGAAATAGAAGGTGTGAGTGTAGCAACTGATATTCTGGATGAAGGACTGAAGTACAAGGCTTTCCTCAACTGCAGGGAGAGCTTTCCTCAGGCTTAGTGGGAGGCAGTGAAAGGCATAGTCCCAGAAGCCGAACAGACCTTTCTGCTACTGTATCTGCTAGTAAAGCAGAAAGATGCAGATGATGAGTCAAGGAATGTGGGGAAGGAAGCATATAAGACCTTCCCATGGCTTTAGTGTGCTTGGAGGTAGCATCTGCTGGAAAGCAACTAATGAAACCTCATTTTCATATGTGGACAGAAGTACAAACCCTTCCCCTTATTCCAAACATGAAATAATTGTGCTGGGGTATGTTATTGAAAGGCGTTTTAAGGGTAAAATAGGCAGGTTTAGGGAGTTTTAGGAATTAGAGGAGCTGTGGGGGAGGATTGCAAAGGTGAGGGCTTGCGGTTGTCAAAAGACATATATTCATAGAGAGAGAGAGAAAAAAAGAAAGAAAGAAAGGTGCCACAGGTTAAGGGGACAGGAAGACATCCGTTCACAGAAGATAAGAAAAAGCCAGAGGGTATAGGGAGAAAGAGGAAACAAATTTTCACAGGGAATAGAGAACAGTACAACTGAAGGGGGAGGGAAAAAATGGGGATTGATCAAGTTTTGAGAGGACAAAAATAGCATCTCTTATAGTTTCACTTTCCCAAGAAAATTACTTCCTTGAAACTGTTTTTTCTTCAGCTATATTCTATGGTTGCATTTGTTCTCATTAACAGTGAAATGACAATTCTTTCTAAGTGCTCTTCTCAAGAGGGGACAGAGTAAAACTTTGACCCCCAGCAGCCTTACTCCAGGGCCACTGCTTAAAAAATACAGTGTTCTTTGTTTCCTAGTTTCAGTAAAATTGGATTGGAGGTCATTTATTTAAATAGTTTTTATTTATTTATTCAGCACTCAAATGTATTTTGAGAACATAAAATGTGTCCAAGCTTCATGAAATTCTAAAAAAAGCCCAGAAACAAACTTGTAGAAGTGAAGTGAATAAATTATTATTTCTGCCCCCAAAAGGTAAAAAAACAAAAAAGAGTGCTGAATTATACTTTTATAATGTATTAACTCAAAAATTTAGAACTATATTAATAATCTAAAATTACTACTTCAACTTTCTTGGCATTAATTCTGCAGAGAAAATGAAAGCTAATTAGAAATTGGTTTTTGCTTAATTTAAAAAAAATAATAAAACTTAGATTTAAGTGGACTTGAGGCTTAACATGATAGCAGATCAGGGTGTTGTAAATATAAATACAAAACATTATATTAATTGCTTCACAGTGTCATAAATGATTTGAATTTTATAATTTTATTTAATCTATTATGCTAATTTGGTTTACTAGAAAAGGAATGTGAAGTTCAAAATTGTTATCTGCTATATACCCAAATTAACCAGTGCCATAACCTAGAATCTGACTTAAGAAAGTCTAACTTCAAAGTCTGTATGTGTGTTCACTGTCTACAATCCCTCCTTATTTATAATAGAGGTTTAAGGAGCAGCAACTTGGTCTTAACTTCATAGAAATAACCTGAAATCCCCAAAGAAATTCAATGTAATGAGAAAGCCTGGTATTTTTGTATGATTCACAAGAAACTGGAGTTATTTCACTTTCCCCTTTCCATATCTGAGATAATGTAAAGTCAACAGGATAATGTAATGGCAGTGCCTGATAATGTAGCCAGAGTGTAATCATTGACAAATTGTAGAGAAGTAAAGCCCTTAGGATATTGTCTGAGACTTGTGTATTGCTTGATAAGTACTAAACATGTATCCATAGTAAGAATATGAAATATACTATATGAAAGGCTTCCTTATGAAGATGTGAATGTATAAAATAGAACAAATATTTTAATCCAAATCAATGCAATGTATACATATGCAAAAAATTCACATGAAAATTTACATATACCTATTCTGGTGAAAATAAGTAAAGGATTACAAAAATGAGCTTTTCCTAAATGTAAATACGAATGTTTGTGATAGATGTGATGAGTTATTTAAAGGGCTAAGAAATTGTAGTAAATTTTGTATAAATCAGAATGATATGTTTTTGAAATAAATGCTAAATATAATACTTTGCTTCCAAGTTACTTTTCCCCATATTTCTCACATTTTTGTAAAAAATTAAAATAGACATCAAGATATATTATAAATTCTTAACCATTATAAAAAGACCAAATATGCAAATAGTTTCTTTATCCAAAATCAGTGAACTTTGGTGTATATTGTTTATTATATATTTAAAATATAATGAAAATTATTTCATTTTATCTACTACTTACAAATAACCTTTTCATAACTTCCTTAAATAGCTTATGTACTTTTTTTGTGTGTTTTAGCTTGAGAAAAAGGACATTGCTTGGTTTCTAGGAAAATAAATAAAATCTATAATTTAAAACAAAACTCAAAATGTAAAATAGTAGGCACTACACAGATAATGCTTTAATAAAATATGTTTTAAACTTTATGTCCTGAATTAGTTTACATTAGTTGACATGGTTTTGAAATTGCAACTAAAAATATTAACATTAAATTAGAAGGAGAACAAAGCTTGGTTTTTAAGTGAATTCTGAGAAAATTTTACACATACAACCAAAGTCTATGTAATTTTGAGATTTTACCTTAATAATTTTTCTAGTCTAAAAGCTGTATCTATATTTCTTTATACTTTTCAGGAAAAAATATACAAATATTACCGGTTGAATCAGGCTTTATCATTGTAGAGGCTCATGTTGCTTATAAATAGGATCAATTCACATTATTTGTGGTGGAAATGCATACATAACATGCAGAATGTTGATACCTTTAGGAGATGAAATTTAGGAGTTCAACAGGAAATGTTTCAGTACCAGAAAATGAAGTCAGTATTTAATACACATTGAAAGCAATTTATAATAAACTGTAATTATCCTGGGATTTTTACTAGCTCCTCAAACAAATGGTTGCCTTTTCTTTTAAGCTTAGGATGTTATTATTCAGTGCAGTGGAGGAATTTGTTTTTGGTGACATGAATTTAAAATAAAGCCATAAAATATGTGTTTTTAAAAATGTATGTCTCTTCTTTTTTCTTTTCCCTTAAAGAAAAAGTCACCCAATAAAATGTTCCCTCTGATTTTCTCACCTGTTCACAATTGGCTAGGATCTGATTGTATCTCATAAACATGATAGTTACATTTTAACTCTTTTTAGTTGAAGTTTCAGATGAGTGGCCAAGTAACAGCTGAAGCAACACTCAGTGTTGTTGTTTTTTTCAATCATTCCTAAATAAATTATTTGAAAATAGTCTGGACTATCACAGAAATGAGAAGTAGTAGAAAATGGAGGCAGTTATCTGGCCATATTTTTCTAAACTTTCTCTAAAAACAAGTTTATATATATGTTAACCTGAAGTTCGGGTCTAGTAAAACAACTTCTAATTTGTAAATTAATTTACTTCTCTATGCAAGTGTGCATATATATGTTCATATTTTTTGTTTAAGTTAAATCAGATAAAGACTTTTATCATTGTTCTGTGAGGGCTGACATTACAGAAGATTCCTTACCTTGCCCTTTATAATTTATTGTTAAAGAAAAAAAATATTTTTATTTTTAAAAAGGTAAAATAACAATTATTTGAGATAACTCTGTGAACTACTTGTCTAACAATTCAGTCTTTACATTTTATATGACAAATAAAGATACGGCTTTGTTCTTGGATTTCAATATAAAATTCTCATCCTTCAGTGGCTTTACCTGATTCTGTTGTTCTGTCAGCTATGATTCACTCTTATATTTATCTTTATTTAATCTGTAACCTCAAACAAGCCCTGTTCACAGAGAATCATTTTTATTTATGTTGTTTCCATTGTATATCACACTAGAAATTAATTTTCTTAATTTCTTCACTAATTTAGAATGCTCTTATGCTCTTTTTTTTTTTAGTAAATAAATAGTGTGTGTGTGATCCTTTCTGAATAATTCATTTTTGTTTGTCCTACATATAAATATAGTGGAAGACAAAGCATTTAAATAATATATTTGTTCATCAAAAATACTAATTAGCATCTATGTTGCACTAAATGTTCATTAAAATAGTGGTACATATAAGAGAAGTGGAAAATAAGAACAAAAAAAACTGGCTTTCATAGAGCTTATCTTCCAACTGACTGGAAAAATCATACTATAAACAAATAAACACAAATTTTGAAAATGACATAATACTTAAAAATGAGACTTCTGGACTCACCTGTATAATATATTTCTCACATTCAGACCACATTCTCTTTTATCTGTTAACTAGAGGCCTAATGCACGGAATCCATGCACATGCAGGGGTCCTTAGCACGGCCTGTGTCCTCTCGCAGTCCAGGAGCCCTCTGGGGATGTCAGACTGACGGCTTAGGTCTGCTCCCTGATGTCAATGGGGTATATTAAAGTCCCCTATTATGACTAGTTTGCTGGAATGGGCCTAAGTCGTCAGTCGGACATCCCTAGCACTGCTGCAGAGGCAGGAGAGGCCCGCGCCATGGTCACTGCGCTCGACAGCCATGTGCCCTACTCTGGGTTTCTGGCTGTCCAGTGCTCCCCCTGTGGGAGTGCACTGACCAACAGGAGGCAGTTCCTGCATTGAGCATCTGCCCCTGGTGGTCAGTGTGTGTCATAGCAATTGGTTTTTCTGAAGTTCAGTAAATTTGCATATTACTCTTTTATTATATAGAATATAACAAAAATTTTGAATGTTACTTTCTACAGAAAGATAAGAAAGATAATTCACTCTTTAAATATGATTATTCAATATTTTAAAATTATTGGTAGTTTATAAAGGTGTCTTCAATTTTATAATATAAGTTATTATAAAGCTAAGTAGTTTCTGTATAGTATTAGATGACATAAAATAAATCTATATCAGATGTTAGCAAACATTTTTTGTAAAGGGCTAGATAGCAAATATTGTAGACTTTGTTGTCCATATGGTCTCTGCTATAACTACTAAATTCTGCTCATGTGGTGTAAACATGGCCATAGGCAACAGTTAAATTAATAAATGTGCTGTGTTCCACTAAAATTTTATTTATAAAACCTGGCAAGAGGCCAGATTTTTCTCTGTGGCCACATTTTGCTAATCACTGATATATATTAATTAATTCTCTGTGGTTATATATTTTATAAAACATATACATTAATTGCCTAGTCAACAAAACCACTAAGCTATTTAAATAAATTAAAAAGTAATGCACTTTTTTGCTGAGTTTCCAGGCTGCACTTGATTCTTGGTGCAGCCATTTATAAGAAGGGCCTGAAGATCAACAGTGTGGGTTTAAATCCCAGCACTTTTGTTTAATCAAAAGTATGACCTCAGGCTTGTATTTATGTATTTATGCTGTGATTACTTACATCTATACATTGGTAGTAATAAAAATATGTGCCACATCATATTTTTTAAAAAGATAATTCATGTAAGTAGTGAAAAGTAGTAAATTAAAAACTTGGGAAATAATGGGCACTCTATTACCATAAAGTATTGTTTTTGTGTAGTGATTTGCTTCTCTAGTTTCCCTAGAGAATAATATGTTAGAAGTCACAAAAATGTGGAGATATTGTAGGGTATGAGAAATATCTTTCTGAAAGGACAGATCTGAATTGAAGCAAGTATTTTTTTTTTTTTCCTGATACCAGTGATTTAAAAACTGAAGAAGGAATCAGAAGAAAATTTTCCAAGATATCAAGTTCTAAACAATTACTTTATACTAGAGGCCTGTTGCACAAAGATCCATGCAATAGGCCTTCCTTCCCCTGGCTGCTGGCACGGGTTTTCCCTCCCATACCCGGGACCCAGGCCTTCGCTCTGGCTGGAGGCTTCAATCTTTGCTCCAGCCGGACCGTCGCTCCTGTAGCTCCTTCTGCCTCCCACTCTCCCCCTCATAGCAGGTGTCCCATCCACCTGGCCACTCTGTGCCTACATGCATGCTGTCCAGAGGCTCAGAGCAGCTGGAGGATGGGGCCACTGCCATGTTTACTGGGTTAATTTGCATACTCACTCCTTATTGGCTGGTGGGTGTAGTGAAGTGATGGTCAATTTGCATGTTTCTCTTTTATTAGTGTAGATTCTAAAAGAGCAAAATATTGATGTCTCATATGTTCTATTATTTTTTCTATCTAATTTTTGTTAAAAACATATCTGCCTAAAAAGAAATTGGCAAAGATCACATTATTGAAATGTAATTTTACAATAACCAGTAATTGCATGGAATTAAAATCACCAATGATCAGAAATTACAGATAAAAACTATAAAATAAGTGTGTACTTGAATAAATACTTAATGTTCAGTGAACAATGTGGATGATTTTATATACATGGGGGTGTGAGGAAGTTTTAGATTATTTTTATGGTTTAAAAATTACTGTTCTTCAGTAACATTCATACCAGTGGAGTACATAAAACAAGTCATCAAAATATCATTGGCAGTAATGCCATCAATATACTGGAAAAGAGTTTCTGTAAAAGCCATATGTGTGCCAAGTGTTAGTGCTTTTTCTTATGATGGACATAACACAAAACCTTAATGGTATGTCCTGTGAATAAAGTGAACCTTCCAACAGCAGATCAATATGGGGATGGATATCAGTGCTGAAGTATTCACCAATGGCTATTTTAGGTCATATTGTAGTTAAGAAGAGAAAATTTTATCTTTTTAAAAACAATTCTTTATTGTTTAAAGTATTACATATAGTATTACATAAGTCTCCTTCTCCCCCTGTTGAACTCTCACTGGCCACCCCCATCCCCCCGCACATGCCCACAATGCCCCCCAGTGTCTATGTCCATTGGTTATGCTTATATGCATGCATACAAGTCCTTTGGTTGCTCTCTTACACCTCCTCCTTCCTCTGCCTTCCCTCTGAAGTTTGACGGTCTTTTTGATGCTTCTCTGTCTCTATCTATTTTTGTTCATCAGTTTATGTTGTTCATTATATTCCACAAATGAGTAAGATCACGTGATATTTACCTTTCTCCAACTGGCTAATTTCACTTAGCATAATGCTCTTCACATCATCCATGCTATTGTGAATGGTAAGAGTTCTTTCCTTTTTACAGTGGCATAGTATTCCATTGTGTAGATATACCCCTGTTTTTTAATCCACTCATCTGCTGATGGGCACTTTGGCTGTTTCCAAATCTTAGCTATTGTAAATTGTTATGCTATGAACATAGCGGGGTGCATGTATTCTTCCTGATTGGTGTTTCTGATTTCTTGGGATATATTCCTAGAAGTGGGATCACTGGGTCAAGTGGGAGTTCCATTTTTAATTCTTTGAGGAAACACCATACTGTTTACCTCAGTGTCTGCACCAGTCTGCATTCCCACCAACAGTGCACAAGGGTTCACTGTCCTCAAAACTTCCTGGTACTGGCACAAGAACAGACATATAAACCAATGGAACAGAACGGAGAACCCAGAAATAGACCCAGCCATTATGCTCAATTAATATTTGACAAAGGAGGCAAGAGCTTACAATGGAATCTAGACAGTCTCTTCAATAAATGGTGTGAAAATTGGACAGACACATGCAAAAAATTAAATTAGACCACCAACTTACATGATACACAAAAATAAACTCAAAATGGATAAAGGACTTAAAAGTGAGACAGGAAACCATAAAAATCTTAGAAGAATCCATAGGCAGCAAAATAGCAGACATATGTTGTTGCAATATCTTTACTATACAGCTCCTAGGGCAATGGAAATTAAAGAGAAAATAAACAAATGGGATTATATCAAAACAAAAAGCTTCTGCACAGCAAAAGAAACCATCAACAAAACAACAAGAAAAATCTTCTGCATGGGAGAACATATTTGCCAATGTTATCTCCGATAAAGGCCTAATCTCCAAAATCTATACAGAACTCATACATCTTAACAAAAGGAAGATAAACAATCCAATCAAAAAATGGGCAAAAGACTTAAATAGACACTTTTTGAAAGGCTAAGAGACATATGAAAGCATGCTCAAAGTCACTAATCATCCCAGAGGTGCAAATCAAAACAACAATGATATGCCATCTCACACCTGTCAGAATGGCTATCATCAACAAATCCACAAATGACAAGTGCTGGCGAGGATGTGGAGAAAAAGAAAATTCTACCTTAATAAGAGTTACATGTCAGTAATGACAGTGAAATACAGAACATAACATAAAAAGTTTCAAAGGCATTTTTTCAAAAAAATTTAATTGATTTTTTTTAAGAGAGGGAGAGGGAGATAGAGCTAGAAACATGGATGAGAGAGAAACATCCATCAGTTGCCTCCTGCACACCTGCTATGGGGGAATTAGGCCCACAACCTGGGCATATGCCCTGACCTGGAATAGAACCAGTGACTTCTTGATGCATGGGTCCACACTCAACCACTGAGCTCAGTCATTTTTATCATGGAATTCAATCACTAAAATTTTATAGGATTGATGTACTCTTAGAGTCCAGTAAATTTTGTCTAATATCCAGTATGTCAGTGCATAATAAAGTAAAAACAGATTTTAATAATTTGTTTTAAAATTTTATTTGGAAATAGGGCTTCTGCAATGTACAACTCCAGGGAACATCTTCCCACTGGAGTCTACATAAATGTATCCACTGTGAAACTTGGCATGGAACTTTCAAGGACTTCAATGTATTCTTCCCATCTATCTAATGGTGTCCTTTCAATGTGTGTAATACAAAAACCCTGTTTGGTGGCAAGATTAAGGAATCTTCCATTAAAAATTGCTTATGCATGACATGAAGACCTGGTAGGGCACCTTTACAATCGTCATAGACAAAGGTTCTTTGGATCGATTGTTTTGGCCTCTCTAACACATGGCATTTAATTCGTAATCTAGGGTAGCTGCTCCTGCATTGGGCATCATAACTCATATGTTCATGTTTAATGAAAGACTTAATAATCAACTGACTATATTTCAGTACAATGTAAAAATATATTTCCATATATTGGAGACTGAAACACTCCCAAAATGTCTTATTGAACGATTAGAAAATATTTTAAAATACAAATTAAAAAATATAAAAGTGTATAACATTGATAGTCAAAATATATACTTTCTTTACTCTTATAAATGTTCTCTAAAGATTTAAAAATTCCAATTTATTAATATTATTATGTAAATTATACCAATCTCCAATAGCAGATTTTTGAGAGGAATGAGGGAAATAGGGAAAGGTTAGTAAAATGGTACAAACTTTCATTTAGGAGATGAATAAGGTCTAAGAATCTAATATGTAACATTACTAATGATACTATATTTATAATTAAAATTTGCTAAGAGTGTAAAACTTGAATATTCTCACCAAAAATATTTTTAAAAGGTAAATATGTAAGGTGATGGATGTATTCATTAAGTTAATGGGGGAAGTCCTTTCACATTTTATACACATAGCAAATCATCATGTTGTACACTTTGACTGTATTTCAATGTTATTTGACAATTGTTTCTAAATAAACTTGAACAACATATATTAGATTATTGAACATAAAATGTGTCATGTTAGGAAAATTAAAAAAAAAACTAGCTAAAGAGATTGTATAAATTAAAATGTATTAGCCTTCAAGACAAAATTCCCAAACTTAGTTGCTTATCGACACTCTAAAAATACCGATATGTGATCCCACCCCAGACACTATGATTTAATTGATACAGAATACAACGTAGTCATCATTCTTCCTTTTAGATCCCTCATTGATTATAATGCTTCTAAAATGTTGAAATAACTATTTTAAGTAAAAAAAACAAAAACAAAAACAAAAAACTACAAAACACTCAAACAGACGTCATAAAAAATAAAGGGATTCATTAGTTAATATAGTTAATATCACTGAAAATTCTTTAGATAGAAATATGATTAGCTGTAATGTGGTCATTAGGGTGGGTCCTTCCCATTATGAATGTTGTCCTTATAAGAGGAGATAATTCAGATATAGGTATGTAAAGAGAGAAGATCATGTGAAGAAACAGGGAGATGATAGTCATCTATGAGCCAAGGACAGAGGCCTCAGAAGGAATGAACTTTGTCAAAACTATTATCTTATACATAATATAATATGTATAAGAGCTACATATTATATTATGAGCTACAAGAAAGTAAATTTCTGTATGTAAGCCGTATATTCGGTTTATTATGGCAGTTCTGACAAACTGATACAGCTATATATTGCCTTAATTTTAGGTCAGGTGGAAAAATGACATACTTTTAGGCCTTCATCCAAATATAACAATATTCCTGAAAGTGGATTTCTCTTTAAAGGGAAATCTTCCACCCTCTCTTTAGGAAGCCTCTGGAAAACTTCCTGTCAGATCTTACTAACCTCATCAATGCTGCATACTGTGTTCATTGGGATAAATACCAATAGCAGTCCGGTGTTTTAAAGTGGATTTGAACTATGGCGATTATTTCACTATTTCATTCTTATTTAGCAAATTTACAGCGAACATGTCAGACTGGCAATTCTCTCTTCTCCACAAGCTATATTCAGAGACCAAGAATAAAAGTACTTTTGCTGTTCTAATAGGAGATCCCTTGCAGGTAAAAAAAAAAAAAAAAAAAAAAAAAATTAAATTTAAAGTTATCAAGACTGCATTATAAAATGTACAAAAACCTCCATTAATAAAAAAACGGGGGGGGGGGTAGTAGGGCAATATCATGTAAGGAAAAATATCTTATAAGTAAATTACATCTAGAAAATTTTTACTTTACCAAATTAAGTTTCATTTGCAATGCTAACAGCAAGATGGCCATTAAAACACACATGGTGTCTAACTAAGACAAAGAAAAATCGTTTGAACAAAAATAAAAAGGATCCCAAATCAATTATATAGAAAAGATTCCTTTATTAACTTGTGGTCGAGAATATATTTGTATATTTTCAGAAAACAACCCCAAGACCAGATGGATTCCTGCAACAGAGAGGAATTGACAGGAGTGCTCCAACCACGAAGACAAGAGGAAAAAACAGTCCAGAGATGGAAGACGCTGACAATGCCTTGCCATGGGAGCAGTCAGCAGCTGTGCACCGCTGCAGGTTACCTAGGACCAAACCAGAGAGGGTCAGACCTGAATTGTCACCATGTGCCCACCATCCAGATATCACTGCTGACATGTACACATAAGGAACTGTTGGACACTGAAATTGGGACTCAAACATTTTTTTGTTTTGTCTTGTTTTGTTATTATATGTTTATTTCCAGTCTGCAAAGGCAAAACTTTTTAAAGGAAAGAAATGGTGGGAAAAAGATACAGAGGCAAAGAAGCATTGAACAGACTGTCAAACTACATTGGGAAGACAGGGGAGGTTGGGCGAGGGGGGCTGTAAGAGACCAACCGAAGGACTTGTATGCATGCATATAAGCACAACCAATGGATATAAGACACTGGGGCGGGGGGGAGGGTGGGCAGGTGAAGGCATGTCTTGGGGGGTAGGGGAGGTCGGGGGGAGGTCAATGGGGGAAAAAAAAGGAGTCATATGTACTACTATTTGTAATACTTAAAACAATAAAAAATAAATTTAAAAAAAAAGTACTTTTGCTGACTTTAACAGGTGAGTTTAAGATTACTCTAACTATACTCTACTACCCAAATTACAACATGTAGCAAGGAGGAGAAAAACAAAAATTCAAGTTCAGAAAAATACTTTAAATACGAGAAGGAGAATTGCACCCTCCCTTTCTGCATATATATAATTGACATAAGTTTAATCTTATGAACACAACTATAAGAGAAGCTTAGAAATGTAAATCAGCCATGTGCCAAGGAAGAAATAAAATAATGGATTTTGTTTGAAAATCAGCAGTCTTATTACTTCAAGAACAATATCAAGTATGCCTGTGGTCTGTATGACTTAGGTCTACATTCTAGAATGAGTCATGTGCTATGAAAATGAAATTATTCTTGGATAAATGAAGACAATCTCTAAGGGCATGGTATGTAAGTTCACACTGTAGCAAACAGGCTATTTCAGGGCAGGCTAGACACCTCAAAGAAAACTGGGGGGAAATTAGGAAGAATAAAAGGTAGCAGGTAGAGCAAATAAGAGTGTCTAGTACAGAATTCTTTAAAAATGGAAATGTCAATAATTATATTGATTATCTATTCATGCTTAATATTTAAGGATAAAGAGATTCAAATACTATAATAATAATTGTCAAGTCCTAGTATAATTGCCTTGTAAGTTCTTTGTAACAGAGAGTGGACAGGCAATTCTAGAGTCTCTCTATGATAATAGTAAAATGAATCCTTTAACTATAATAATTAAAAATTTTATTGAGAACAACTAGATTCAAAATCTTAAAGAAGACAAATCAGTTCAGCCAGTATGGCTCAATGGTTGAGCATTGACCTATGAACCAGGAGGTCATGGTTTCATTCCCATTCAGGGCACATGCCCAGGATGCAAGCTCAATCCCTAGGAGGGGGCATACAGGATGCAGCTGATCAATGATTATATTTTATAATCGTTTATGTTTTTCTCTCTTTCTCCCTCTCCCTTCCTCTCTAAAATCAATAAAAATATATTTTTAAATATATTTTTATATTTAAAAGGAAGGAAGGAAGGAAGGAAGGAAGGAAGGAAGGAAGGAAGGAAGGAAGGAAGGAAGGAAAAAAAGCCAAAATTAATTTCAGATTGGAGAATGCTAGACAGAATAACTAGAAGTCTTAAACCTAAAGATGGGTACAGGTGTAGTAGAACCATGTGTGTTAGGATATGGTAAATCATGTAATCTCAATCCGCTACTTCTAACCTCTATCTAAAATAAGCAACTTTATGTTATTGAGAGTAATAGAATCTTACATCTTCTGGACTATTTCAGGTATTAGTAAGCTATATGACACTGCTGTTGATACTTTATAATTAACTAGTTATTATTAATAATACAAAAGAGCAAAAGGGAGGCCAGACATTATAGGCATGTCATTTGGGCAGCTCCAACAAGAAGCTGTAGGTTTACACCCTTCAGAGAAGCACTGGCCCATTTCCTGCAGAATCACTGGGGGAAAGTGCCCAACAAAGGGGAGATAGATGCTTGCTCAGGGAAGTCGGGCTGACTAGAGAAGGTACTTGCCGATCAGTCAAGCTTGGGGAAGCATGAATTGGCCAGAATGGGTGGGGCCAATGGAAGCCCATGAGAAGTTTACAATACAAAACCCCCTAAACAAAGGAGTGACTGCTCTTGTTACACTTGGCTCTCTTGTCTCTTGTCTCTCTTGCATTCGCCTGTATGGCTCATGGCCATGTGGACCCCACACACAATGAACTGATAGGCTGTAGCAGGAAACACATGCTAAGCTAGCCTGTTGCTGGACTGGAGTCACCTCCAATATGGAAAGGAAACTCTGAACACTGGCTCTGATTTTAGCTCTACTGAAGCCCCGACTACACTTCTGTAACTGGAGTAAGGGAAATGGGACCTTGGAAACTCAGGGAATTAATTCCATGCAAATAAAAATCACTTGTTCTCCCATGCAAGTCTCAGAAAATTATTTTTCTCAGGATATCACAAGAAATCCACTCCCACAAGCAACTAGTGGAGATGAGGACCTCTCCCCAAAGGTAACATTATGACCAATAGGATGTTGTAAAAGAAGTAACAAATAGGTTATAACAATTGAGGCAAATATCAAATTACTTACTTTTATGGGATGTATGGGGGAAAAACTGGGTATGCAAAAATAGGGTGTCCCTCAAATAATATTAAAATATGCTTAGCATATAGCATATAGTTACATATTATAGTAGATGTTTATTTTACTACAATTATTATTTTTAGATCATAATATTGTTATTGTATTAGTTTTCTATTGATTCTTTAATAAATTACCTTAAATTTAGTCAATCAAAACAATAAAAATTTATTATCTTACATTTCTATAGATTTCACTTCTTGCCTTGTGACTTCTTCTTCCATTTTCAAAGGTCCAATGGTACATTATTCTTCCAACTTGCACTTCTGCATCCCTCTTATTCTTTTAAGGACCCTTGTGATTACACTAAGCTCACAGGGATAATTTGGGGTAATTACCTTCTCTTAAGATCTGCATCATAGGGGGTAACAAAGCTGAATTTTATATGCAAACTTAATTCTACTTTCCATGTAAGATAACATATTCACATGTTGCAGGAATTAGAACATAGGTCTCATTGGGGGAGGGACATTATTCAATTTACTAGCTATCATTTTTATATAAAATACTAGTGGCCCAGTGCATGAATTTGTGCATATTGAAAAAAAATTAATTAGAAGAAATATTTTAATATTGTTATCCGTCCTTTCTCTGGAAAAGAAGTGTCAATCAAATTAACGATCAACAATGACAGATGGAAACACATAGATGAGAGCTTTATGTGTATCGTGCATGCATGAGTCAACTTAGCCTTTTATATATATGGAATAAACTTGCTTAGTTAGACCTGCTTTTTGATTTAGCTAAACTTTTTCCAGCCCAGTGAAGCACCCCAACTTCTCTTTCAGGTAATTGTCAGCAACACGAAGCAGGTTATTATTGTAGATCACTCAGGGAGAACAAAGGGTAAATTATTTAACTGCTGCAGTGTTTGCCTATATTCTGTGCAGCAAGAAAACCTGAAGTCATTTTCAAGGTCCACCATTTCTTACTTCTTTTCAGTCAGGTCAAGTTTCTAAACTTTCTAAATCTCTGTTTTCTGGCTAATGAAAAGAAAATAGGATTTCACCAAGTCTCCTATCTACCTAACCAGGACTTCTCTGAGGATCAAATAAGATGAGGCACAGGAAAACACTTCACAGACATTTGGTTACAGTGTAAAATGTTTGCACCTGGCTATAAAGCAAGTCATGTTCCTGGGCTGAAGAAAGTGCAAGGAGGCTAGTCACTAGGGAGAGGAAGCCAGGCATTGCTACATGATATCATTACCCAGTGCCCACAGTGACTGTTTCTGGGCTTGCTATGGGGTCTTGGTTGTGTCAGCTGCAATTTGGTAGGCTGTTGCTCCAGGGTAGTGACAGGGCCTGTGTCCCACTTGGGAGGAGCCGAGTATTGCTTTATCGGTGCCAGGTCTTCTGCGCTGCCGTTTCTCTGTCACAGCAGCTTCTGCATTGAATGTCTGCCCCCTGGTGGTCAGTGAACAACATAGTGACTAGTCAGACAAGCAGAGGGACTCTTATCACATTAGCCTTTTATATAGGTAGATTCCACAATTTTAAATTTTTACTATATTTTATTCCAATGTATTGCTAAATTACTATGTGACTAATTAAGAAGAAACCTGGCTTAATTATTGAAGTAATTGGTAGAGGTAAAACCACCTGGCATTGTTCTAGCCTAAGATTTCATCATGGTTATTATACCCTATCTTATTAATTGGGAATGGAAGGATTGGACAAAATTGTCCTGGTTAAATAGAAATATTTCCTATCACATTCCTATGCCTTGTCAAATTTATACTACAATACAGATTAGATTATTATTTTGATAATATTAATAGAGACAAAACATTTCATATGCTAACCCTTCCTATGTAGAGAAATCTTATTGCCAACAATAAAATCACTTAGGGTAAGTGTATTTGTCCAGGTTCTTCAGTAAAATGGGACCAATAATCAGGGGTTATGGGGAAGATTGTTAAGGAATAGACTTAATTGATTGTGGAGGATGGTAAGTTTGAAATTACCAAGGTAGGCTGGCAAGAGTTGATGTTGCAGTGTTGAGTTCAAAGTCAGTATAGAGACATAATTTCTTCTCTTAAAGAGACTATGGTCTTTTCTCTTAAGGACTTTAAATAATTGAATGAGGGCTACCCTCATTGTGGAGCATAAACTGCATTTATTAAAGTTTCCCCATTCAAATGTTAATCATTACTAAAAGAATAGAAAATAATTTACAGAATATCTAGACTGATGTTTGACAAAATCTGGTACTATAGCCCAGTCCAGCTGATATATAATATTAAACATCACAGTAAGGTATATGGAGGTGGGGGAAAAGATGAGTATGCACCAGATGGAGGCACCAGAAGTGGATGTAACATGCCCTTCAGAGTACAAAGAATATTTCAAGTAATATATATATATATATATATATATATATATATATATACACACACATATATATATATGTATATATGTATATATATATATATATCTGTTATTAAGAGCTTTTTATTTAAAAAATGGGTAATGATCAGGAGATAAATACTTCTAAACAAAAATCCATCATCTAACTCATTCAGTGGTCTACTAGGTAATAAAGTGTCTTCCATAAGTAGCTATGTTGATATAAATCAATAATGAGACACAATGTTTGCTTCCATAGGACTTACCTTCTAGTGGCTGGTTTATACATCCTAGAGCAAACCTTCAGGATTCAAACGTATTCTAATTTACCTCAGCAGTTCCTCTCAGTCACACTCCAGGTTATTACTTTACCAGGATCTAAATCTTCACAATTTAATGACAGTTAAAGCAATTAACATCTCCTAAAGGGACTCTAAATGCAAACAGCTTATGCAAAGCAATATCCCCAAAGGAGACTTTAAGCACCTAACACCTAAGGACAACTTATGCAAACAAGTACCACTTGAAGTAGTTTACCCTTAATAAATATTTATTCAAACTAATGCCCTCAAGCAAATTCTAAAGTGTAGCTCTCACCACACACATACACACACACACTCACACACATACACACACACACTCACACACACACACACACTCACACTCACATACCTATATACACATGAAAATGGATATACTAAATTCTCTCTTCAGATAGAATGGAGAGTACAGGATGAAAATTCATACTTTCACCCCCTCCCCTTTTATGTTTTTGTTTTCATAAATTATTTTTGTTTATGCTGTAAGTTTGTTGATTGTTACTCATACTTTTGTGAACTGTTGTGCTTTGTTAGAGGTAGACTAACCCCCTTGAGTATTTTTTGTAATGGGGCCCTTCTGGAGATAAATTCCCTCTGCTTCTGTATTTCTCTCTTTCAGTAATTGTGTAACCATACAATCAATGGGGCTGGGCTGCCTGACACCTCTTGAGTCAATTAAACAGAGACAAGGTTGAATCTTATATGAGTGTTTATTCCAATACTGCTGGCAGTATAGGAGAGCAGCAGGTCACCCATCTGCTCTGCCTCTTCCCATAAGCCAGTTGTTTATATTGGGTAGAAGGACAAAGATAACATGGAGAAGTAGGCAAAACAGTAAGCCAAATGTGCAGTTTACAAGTAATGCTGGCTGGAGATTTGTAAAGGCTTGCTGATAGGCAAAGGGCTGGGGGGTCTTCAAAGGGTTGATGGCTCCGGTTTCTGCAACAAGGTTATTAATCTTCCCGCGATAATAGGCAGCTCCCAGATGGAGAGGATGGGCTGTATTTCCAAGTGAGCTCCCAAGTCCCTCTGAAACAACCAACCAGGTTAGAATTTGCCTTATTTAATCATAATACAACAATCACTGTTCACAGAGCATGACTAATATTTCTTACAATTATAGCTGGTCCCTAATATTCTGTTTCTGCCCCTATCAGTTGTAATATTTGGTTTCACTATCTTTTGGCTTGTTTCTGCTGAGAAGTCCAATGATAACCCAATGAGCTCTCCTTTATAGCATCCATTTTCAAACAGTGTGCCAGGGCACATGAGCATGCAAGCATATTTTAAAACATGCAATACCTGATTATTTAGTCAGGGGCACTGAGCTCTTTTCCCTTAGATTGTCAGTTAAAAAATGATAGCAGCCAACACAATAATACCTGTCAGGTGTCAACAAATCAAAATTATACTGATTTTTTGTCAGATTGGCAAAAAACATATAGTTTGGTTTGGCATAGAATTTTAGTAATTAGTTTGTGTGTGCTATGAGGTGGAAAAGGTTGAAAATCACTGCTTTATAAGTTACTTTTTAAATTCTTGGTTGTTTTGAGCATTCTTTCTTTGTCATTAATTTTTTACAGTTTTAATACAATATGCTTTAGAGAAGGTCTCTTGGGATTGAGGTAACTAGGTATTCTGTTTGCTTCTTAAATTTGTGGATCTAGCTCTTTCCATAGTGAAGCATCCATCTTATATAAAAACTGCTGTTTGAAATTTTAACCCTGCTATTTGGCTTCTGTAAATGCTTGCTTGCTTACATAATAAGGAAAATAAGACTACTCCAGAGAGGCCATAAACCTTCCCCAGATGAAGCTGTCAGTGCTGGTGCCAGCCCAAGCCTTTGGTTGAGGTCTCAAAGCCCCAGCACATAGGGCTCTTTAAGAACTTGCAAAAAGGGACTGGAAACACCCCATATTTGGGAGACAAAGAAGATAAAAACATATAAATAGAGAAAGTTCCTCCATGTTGGGGCCAGAATTTGAAATATAGTTTCTCTCGGCCTGCGAGTAATAATAAAGTGTAACTCCATCTCTCTAAGCGTTGTTTGGTTCTTCTCCAGTCTTCTGTAACAATAGATTTGGGAAGTTCTCATCAACTATTTGAATAGGGTCTGTGTTCCATCTCTTCTTCTTTTGGCATGCCTATTATTCCTATATTACTCTTTCTGAGAGAGCCAGGTAGTTCTTATTGAGGGTTTTTGTTTGTTTGTTTGTTTGTTGTTTCCTTTCTAAAAAAATATGTTTTTATTCATTTAGAGAGAAGAGAAGGGAGAGGGCTAGAGAAATAGAAACATCAATGAGTGAGAAACATTGATTGGCTGCCTACTGAGCACTCCGCATTGGAGACTGAGCTTGCAACCTGGGCATGTGTTCTGACCTGGAATCGAACCTGCAACCTCTTGGTTCATGGGTCAACACTTAACCACTGTCCCAGGCTGCTTTTGCTTTTGTTTGTTTGTTTTTAATTGCTCAAGTTCTCCTCTTCTTCCCTCTGTATAATTTCCAGATTCTTACCTTCGATATCACTAAGTCTTTCCTCCATCTGGTCAGTTCTGTTTTCTAGCTCCTTAGTTCATTCTTAATCCCTTTTATTGAGTTCTTCATCTCCAGAATTTCTATTTGTTTATTTTCTTAAGTTCCAATCTCTTTGGCATAGTACTTCTTTTTTTTTTTCTTTATTGATTTGGTTTCTGAATTCATTAAACTACTTATGATGTTTTATTGTATTTTCTTGAGTTCTTCCATTACTGCTGTTTTAAATTCTCTATCATTTAAATCACATATTTTCATGTCTTTAAATTTATTTTCTGGAGATTTTCATTTTCTTTCTGAGTTACCTCAATACCTTGGTTTTTCACAGTATTTGATGCATGTCTTTTCTGTATAGGCAAATATGTATAAGTAGCTCTTTTCTAGTAAATTGATAAGAAGTCTTTCTATTATTTTGAGTAGGCCGTGCAGAATCACAAGATTTTTAGCACTCTTGCACTTTTCTGGCTTTACATATCTCCCTTGGATGATACAGATGACCTTTGTTCCTTGAGAAGGTTGGTGCCCCACAGTGATCAGATCCCAGGGGAAACAACCCCACAGGGCAACTCAGTGGGTTATGGGGGTCTAAATTTCTGAAATCGCAGTGTTGTTCCCTGAAGCCAAATGACCGCCATATTTGTAGTCTCAGTGTGTCTGTGTGGAGAGAGCTGGGAAAACCCAATCTGTCCCCTTTGTTGCTTTGCCTTCCCAGTGATGGCAACGAGCAGACTTCTGAGGTGTCCTTCCGGTGCCTCCACTTGACCTTGCCATTAGTCGCAGAGTGTATCTTTTGCTCAGGGAAAACTTATTTCTGTAGTACTGATTCTTGGGCTTGAAGATAATGTGCTCTGCTTCCCAACAAGAAGCGTGAGGGGAGAGGAGCTCAGGGCCTGGCTCTGTGGCTTTGTTTCGGTTTGGAACGTCCATTGCCAGACAACCATGGCTGCACCTCTTTGCTCCATTCCTTCCCATGGCATTGGGCTCAGCTCAGCTCATACTGCCCACTCCTGCAGGAATGCTCACAAATCTCTTTGGTACTCTGTATGAAGGGCATGCTGCCCACACCTGATTCCTTCCCTCTCCAAGCTTCACCCCTCAGTGAACTCCAGGTTGCAGGGCTGCATCTAAGTCTTTTCTGAGCTCTTCTTCCTTCTCCCCTTTCTGGTTCACTCCCACTTACACACCTATGCGGATCTCTCAGACGTGTTTGTGCTTTGAGCAAGGACTCCTTTGTCAAATTACTGTTCAAATTGTGGAAACTTCAAGGAGAGAGATCAAGGGTTTCTCTCACACTGCCATTGCTCTGATGTCCTGGGACACTACATACATAATTATTAAGAATTTCTTAGATGATTATATATTAAAAAAGTGTAGCACATTTATAATATGAAATGATATAATATAGTTCTCTAGGCTTCCTATGTTGTTTTTACAATTATTTTTTCCTAGTTAATGTCATCAATTTTGATTTAACTTATTGGAAGGAATCATCATGTCTTATTAAAAACATGTTAGGATAAAGAACTTCCATCTATCTATTATAATTTAGCTTAATTTGCCAATCTTATTTAGGTTATCTGGCTAGTGACCTAGATTATAATTTATTATCATACTGTGTTGATACATACTTCATTTTTTCAGTAACATAATTCTATACTAAACTATATATATACTGAGCGGCCAGATTATTATGACCACCTGACGTTTGTAGGCAAATTAGCCATACACTGCATAGTATGGGATATGGAAGCCAAAGGCCTATTTGAACATCTTTGCTGTCTGCAGTTACCAAGATAAAATGTCTCCAGTTCGCACAGGAACACTAGGATTGGACAGTCGAGCATTGGTCATGTGGTCTGATGAATCACGTTTCCAGTTGTTTCATGCAGATGGCAAAGTGAGAATTTCCCAGAAACAGCAGGAAAGTATGCACCCCACATGCATGAGTACAACCCTTTAAGCTGGTGGAGGCAGTGTTATGGTTTGGGGTATGTTTTCCTGGCATGATTTGGGCCCTTTAGTTCATGTGGAACAATGTCTAAATAGCACAACATACCTAAGTATCATTGCTGATCAAGTTCATCCTATCATATTGATGGCGTATCCCAATGGAGATGGCTTCTTCCAACAAGACAATGTGCCATGCCATGGTGCTCGTGTTGTGCAGGAGTGGTTTCAAGAACATGAGGGAGACTTTATCTTGCTTAGGTGGCCCCCACAATCACCAGATCTCAATCCAATTGAGCATTTGTGGGACAAAGTTAAAAGAGCCATCAGGCAGGTGGTTCTACAACCATCAAATCTCACGGAACTGGACAGTGCTATTCATCAGGCATGGTGTCAGATTCCTCGCATCACCTTTCAACATCTTGTGGAGTCAGTGCCAAGAAGAATCACTGCAGTATTGAAGGCAAAAGGTGGCCCAATGAGGTACTGATGGGGTGGTTATAATAATCTGCCCACTCAGTGTATATTCACAATTTTATATAATATGTACTTCAACTCATGTATTTTCTTTGTAGGTTCCTACAATTCATTCTAGTGTTTGTCAATCCTATGCAATAAAAGGGTAATATGCAAATGGACTCTAACGATGGGATGACCAAACGACCGCTCAACCAGTCACTATGAGGCGCACTTATCACCTTTCGGTCCCTTTCCCCAGACGGCAGGCTCTGATCACCCAATGACAAACGGGGAACCAGAGGTGAGTGGTGGCAGGGAGCGGGGCTGGCTGCGGGCAGCAGAAGAAGATGGCCCTGATTGCAGGCCAGGCATAGGGAAAGTACCCGGACATGAATTTCATGTGCTGGGCTTCTAGTTGGTTTATAAAAACCTCTACTACTAAAGGCAGTTTTTATTAAGTATGAAAAACTTTTTGATATCTTTATTTAGTAAATAAAATTTTAATTTCTCCCTTCTTGTTCCTCTCTCTCCCTGAAACATGTGGGTTTTTCATTAATCATATGAATGCATCAATTCTTTGTCTGGCTATAAGTCATAGATTAGATTTTTAAGTGTGTTTCTTATGATCCTTTCAAAAAGTTTTCTTCTTCTTGCCCAGTCATGGAAGCAGGAGGAGCCAGAGCCCGGAGCTGGCTGTGGCCCTGATGCCCATGGTGTACTGTCAAGGAGGTGGCAAAAAATAAAGGGCTACTAGGCCAACTGTGATATTTGAAATTATTATTATGGACAGGGCCATCTTATGACATCTCATAGAATCCACATGACCTATAACTTGATGCTAAGTTATGAATTATACGGAAAAATGGAAATACACAGTCCCCATAGAGCCACTGCTAAAGAAATAACAAAATAACACAGTGATTAGTACATCAAAATTCTACATTCACAACACAAAGTACTAACCACTATACAATCAGGACCATAAGCAGCAAAATCTCAGACATCTCACATAGCAGAATTTTCAGCAATATATCGCCTAGGAAGAGAAACCAAGGAAAAAATAAACAAATGGGACTACATCAAAAAGAAAAGCTCCTGGACAGCAAAATAAACCACCAACAAAATGAAAACGGATTCCATTTTATGGGAGAACATACTTGCCATTGATACATCTGATAAGGGGGAAATTCCAAAATATATAAAGAACTCATTGACTTAACAAGAAGAAGACAATACAATTAAAAAATGGACAAAGATGCCCACCCAGTGTTGTTCAGTGGTTGAGTCTTGACCCATGAACCATCCAGGTTTGATTCCCAGTCAGGGCACATGCCCAGTAGGGGGCATTCAGGAGGCAGCGATCAATGATTCTCTCTCTTCATTGATGTTTCTATCTGTCTCTCCATCTCTCCTCCTCTCTCTCTAAAATCAATAAAAACATTTTTATAAAAGGGCAAAGAACCTAAATATACATTTTTCCTAAGAGGACATACAGATTGCAAGGAGACATATGAAAAAATGCTCAGTCAATAATTGTCAGATATATTCAAATTAAAGTGACAATGAGATGTCACCTCACACTTGGCAGAATGGCTACCATCAACAAATCACAAACAAAGGACAAGTGATAGCAAGGATGTGGAGAAAAGGGAACCCTAGTACACTACTGTGGGAATTCAGACTGGTGCAGCCACTATGCAAAACAGTATGGAGTTTCCTCAAAAAAATTAAACATGTAACTGCCATTTTATCCAGTGATTCCACTTCTAGGAATATAAGAATCCTGAAACATCAAGCAGAAAGAAAATATGCATCCCAATGTTCATAGCAGTGCTATTTATAATAACTAAGATCTGGGAATAGCTCAAATGCCCATCAGTAAATGAGTGGATAAAAAAAAATTATGTGGTACATTTACACCATGGAATACTATACAGCTATTAAAAACACACACATGCAAAAAAATCTCTTACTTTTTGAGACAGCATGACAGGACTTAAAGAGTTTCATTCTAAGGGAAATAAGACAGTAAGAGAAAGACAAATATCACATGTTCTTACTTATATGTGGCATTTAATTAATAAAATAAACTGATGAACAAAATAGATCCAGAGATATGAAAGCATGGAACAGACTAAGGAATCTCAGAGGGAAGCGGGGAGGTGGAAAGAGATTAACCCAAAAATTTATATATCTTTATGTCATGGATAGAGACAATAGTGTGATGAAAGGTTGGGAGGTTAGGGTGGAGGACACCAATGGTGGGAAAATGGGAGACATTTGTAATACTTCCAACAATAAATCCAATTTTTAAAAGATGTATCTAAAATGTTGTTACATATGAAATGCTCAACAAATGCTTCTTGTTATTTTTGAAAACAGTCTTTGCTACATTCAATAAGACCAGATAACAAGTCTGAGTATAGTGAGTATATGCAGAGATTTGATGTTGGAGAACATTGTCCTATGTTTCATGGATTCTTTGTTTGTCAACTCTCAACTAGTGGCTCAATTGCTGGGGCTGTGAACTTACACCTACAACAAACTGATGTGGCTGTTAATTGGGCAGGAGGGTTACATCATGGTAAGAAATCAGAAGCATCAGGATTCTGTTATGTTAATGATACGGTGCTTGCCATCCTTGAATTACTAACGTATCATCAGAGAGTCTTATATTGATAATAGAGGCCTGATGCATGAAATTTGTGCAAGGGGCTTGGCCCCCACCCGCTGCGGCAGCTGCCTCTGCCTCGGCCCTTGCCACCGTGCTTCGTCTGGAAGGACGTCTGGTCTAATTAGCATATTACACTTTTATTATTATAGATTGATATATCCATCATGGTGATGGGGTTGAAGTAACTTTCCAACAGATCATGTAGCAAATGCATCATTCCTAGAAGGAGATTTGAGGGATATTGGTATAGGGAAAGGCAAGCAATATGCTATCAATTTTCTAATGAGAATTGAGATGGATGATGAGTCATATGGGCAGGTATTTATGCCTATTATCTGTAAAGTGATGGAGATGCATCAACCTAGTCAGAGTTTGGGACAGACTCACTATCTGGCCATAAACTTGATTGTTTCAGTCTGATGCTCAAACATGTAGAACTTATAAAATCTTTCAATTTATCATTTCTGATGCTTTCAGAATGTAGATACATAATTTATAATATTGCTCAATGTTCAACATGAGATTACCATTGCCCATGATTGGGAGATTATCAATGAGTTGCCATATAATGATTACTTTGAGATTTTGGACCAGGCTTGAAACTGTGTTAGTCTTTCAAACATGACAAAACAAAACACTCCAGAATATATGGAAAAGGTATTTATTTGAAAATTTACAAATGTTCCCTCGTGCACCTGGTGCCCAAATGCAAGCTATTCCAGAAGATGCTTTTCATAAAGACAGTGGAGATGAAGGAGAAAATGCAGACTAGAGAATTTCTATTTGAGCATAAGACAAGTTGATTGTTTGTGATGAAGAATTCTTATTCAGAGAAAGAAGAAGGAGATCATAGAAGTGTGGCTGATCACAAGAAAGGGGCAAGAAAACTAAAATGAAGAAAGACAAGACAGAAATAAGTAAAAAAGAGCAGACGCTAAGGAAGACAATAAACTCAAGGATAATAGTGGTGAAAAAAACAGGTACCGAAGGAGCCAAATCAGAACAACGCAGCATCCTTTGAAATTGAATCTCAACAATTTCAGAAAACATAATGAGATAGAATAAGAGAAAATATTAGAAAGAAAAATGTTTTATTTTTGAAGACTTCTGGCTTCATTTTTTACGACTTTGGCATAGATTATATTTTCAAACTGTTGGATTTTTTTGCAGCAAGTTTTAGTATAAGTTTTCTAATTATGAAACAAAATTATTTTCACCATGCTTTATATGAGAGTTATTAAAATTGATGTGAATTATTATGTCAAATACCTGATATATTAAAGAAGTAACTGGCTTTTATGAGCTGTTTTTAAAATCTTTTGTAATTATCATTATTAAAATATTATAGTTAGAGAAAAAGAAGTTTATTTTTTTAAGAAGTTCTACAAAACACCTAGAAAGCCACGCATTCTTGCTACTCTTTCTTTTTTATTATTAAATTTGTTGAAGTGACATTGGTTAATGTGCTAATGTAGATTCCAAGTGTACGTTTCTATGCTACATGATTTGTATATTACATTGTGTGTTGGCCACCTAAAGTAAAACCATCTTCCAGCACCATGTATTTGAGCCCCTTTGCCCTTTATTACCTCCTTACTCCCCTTCCCCCTGGTAACCACTCTACTGCTGTCTGTGTCTATGAGTTTTTGTTTGGTCCTTTGTTGCTTTCCATTTTATATCCCACATATGAGTGAAATCATATGGTTCTTAATTTTTTTCTCTCTGACTTATTTTGCTTAACATGATATTCTCAAGGTTCATCCATGTTGTTGCTATGGCAGTATTTCATCTTTTCATATGACTGACTAGATTTCCATTGTGCACGTGTACCAGATCTTCAGATCTTCGCTATCTAATCATGTTTTCATGTTTTGGCCAGCGTGAATAATACTGCAATGAAAATAGGGGTATATATATATTTGTAAATAAATGTTTGCACATTTTTTGGGTCATATGGAAACTCTACTCTTTTTTTTTTTTCAATCCTCACTCAAAGATATGTTTAGAGAAAGAACTAGAGCCCTAACCGGTTTGGCTCAGTGGATAGAGCGCCGGTCTGCAGAATGAAGTCCCAGGTTCGATTCCAGTCAAGTGCATGTACCTTGGTTGCGGGCACATCCCCAGTGGGGGGTGTGCAGGAGGCAGCTGATCGATGTGTCTCTCCCATCGATGTTTCTAACTCTTTATCCTTCTCCCTTCCTCTCTGTAAAAAATCAATAAAATATATTAAAAAAAAAAGAATTAGGGAGAAAGAGAGAGAGAGAGAATGAGAAAGAGAGAGAGATGTGCAGCATCAATTCGTTGCCTCCCAACCGGTGATAAAACCCTCAACTCAGATATATGCCCTGACCAGCAATCAAACCAGAAAACTTTTGGTGTAGGAAATGATGCTGCAACCAACTGAACCACCTGGCCAGGTGCTAACTCTATTCTTAATTTTTTGAGGAACCTCCATACTGTTTTCCATATGGCTGTACCAGTTTACATTCCCACCAGCAGTGAATGAGGTGTCTTTTTTTCTCCACAGCCTTCCGAACACTTGTTATTACTTTTTTTATTGATAATAGCCATGCTAACAGTTGTGAGGTGGTATCCTGGAGTTTTGATTTGCATTTTCCTAGCCGCTCGTGAAGATGAGTATCTTTTCATGTCTCTTGTCCATTTGTATGTCTTCTTGGGAGAATTGTCTATTTGGGAATTCTGCTTATTTTTTAATTGGATTGTTAAATGAATGGGACTATATCAAACTAAAAAGCTTTTGCACAGCAAAAAGAAACTGCCAATGAAACAAAAAGGCAACCAACATAATAGGAAATGATATTTGCAAACAACAGCTCCAATAGGGAGTTAATATCCAATATATAAAGAATTCACTTCTACTTCTTAACAGTAAACTTGTTTGCCGATTGATTTTTTAATAAAAAAACACTCAGCCTCTTCCAATTTATTTTTAAAAGGACTCTTAAAAAGATAATTAAATAAAATAAATTATGTCCATTTTTACCAATGTTTCACACATGTGAAATTTATATAATTCACAAATGCCCAATTTTAAGTTGGTTATATGCAGGTACATTTCACGACTGAAACAATGCAGAAATCCCTCAGTATTGTGAAAGGATTTATTTTCGTCCTCTACACTTCAACTCTGTTTCAATTCTTTTCCAACTATATTTTCCTAGAGTTATTTACTTATTGATTTGGACTGAGTGTTTTGTTGGCAGAGTGAACTGTATCAGAAAAGAGACTTTATATACTGTACCAGAATTTGGCACAATATTTTTCTTTTTTTGTATGACTAACAGAATATAACATTGGATGAGAATTAGACTCCTAATGGAATTAAAATGTAAGACTAGAGCTCTAGTCATCAAATCCATTGCATTAGTTTTTTGTTTTTTAAATCATAAAACTTTACAACCCAGTCATTCTTCCCACCCTTTTGGTGCTTTATGAAGTTTCTGCCTTGAACATATTAAACATGTTATTGTTTTGTAACTTTCTGAATATAATCATTTCTGTACATCTGACAGTTAATGTTCTCTTTAACACCTCATTGATTAGAACTCTTTCTCATTATTTCTGTTTCATTCGGTTCTCTGAATTTTCTATTTAAGACCCAAGCATTTACTTTGCTGATTTCAATATTTCACGTTGTGCCCTTAAGGATATAGCTGACCAAGCAGGTGGAGGGTTATTGGACATCCTGGAGGCAGATGTGTTCAGTAGAATGCTCAGAATGACCGCAAGCAACTAATTACATCTCCTGTGGGGAGTGTTATGCTCTTGAAATACTTTTGTATCCTTATTGTTTTAAAATCTTCAGAATAGTATTCTAACCCTTATTGCTAGAGCTAACTTTGAATATATGTTATCTATTTTTGAGAGAGTAGTTTGCAGAAATAGGAGATGAACAGTTGAGGTTGAGAAGATTTAATATCATGACTGAGGGTGACATTTTAATTTATCCTACTTTATCCTCATTTAATCAATTCATGTCTATTTGACTACCTCAGGCATTAACCTTTTGAAGGCTGAATGTGTCATTCTGTAATGTTTGTTAAATCACGTTGATTGCAGGATTTAAAAATGCATTTACTCTTTAGGCAACACTTGTTTTGTTCTCTATGGCTGCTTGGATCTCAAAGCAAATTGTAGCCTAAAAAAACTTTTCTATTCTATTGATACATCAAAATTTAAATTTAACTCCTTGTATTAGTGTGTGACCATGAAAAGAGAACACAGTAAAGGACTAGGCATAGCAGAGTGAAAAATATATCCCTTGATGTTTCTTTGGTTCCAATGGGAAGAAAGCTAGATCAAGCTTATACATAACCACTCCCAGTTTTCCAATCAAATAAATTTTCCTTGTGATGGTATAAAATATGGAATGAGGTTAGGGTGCCCCCCCACTCTGCCCCCCCACTATTAGCTCTCTATGCACTTATAAGGAAATATCAGGAGTAAGCAATTATTTCTTCCCCTAAAAAATGGCTTTCAGATTTCTAAAAGGAAATTCAAAATAGATATTTGGATAGATAGGTCTGGTGCTGAGAGAAGCATGGAGGATGGAGGTTAGCAGAAAACAGCAATGAGCATAAAACCATACACAAGAGAGGATAGAATGTTGTGAGTTTAGGAAAATGGGAGACATTGGAAACCATAGAAAAAAACTATTTAGATACTTTTAAATTCAAATTTTCTACTCTCATATGCAGGGCTCAAAAATAAGGTTTCCAGAGACCACTGTTTCACTTACTCCACTGTCAATCAGTATTAGCCTATAAAGAATTGGGAACTATAGAAAAATATAGGTGTGAATGGTTGTGTTATATTACAGGATGTTTAAAAACAATTAAAAATATCATTAAATATTGAATTATGTTACTGAAAAGGAAAATGGGGGGCTTGCAACCTAGGTCAGTATCTGGTTAAAACTGTAGTCTTACTTCCCCATTCTGACTGACTTGGGCGGAGCTGCAGAACCTAACCCCAGGGCTCCGCCACAGCTGACTGGGGCAGAGCTGTGGAGACCCTCAGGGGCCTGCCACAGGAGGAGTCTCCCCATGAGTTTAGTTCAGGTTTTAGATCTGGAATACCCTTGGACTAGCAGATCTGCAGAATAAAGGTTAAACTTTCCTCCCTCAGAGTGCTGGCTGATCCTTCTCCTGTGCATTCTGCCACAACAGTATCACCACAAAATCTAAGTGAGATGAGAGAAAGCTCCAGGTATTAGCAACATCCTGATCAATAGGGAAAAGAGTACACAATTTATTGTTCTCCCTAGAAGATGAGCAATTTCATCCTATCTTTCTGCCCCCCCCCTTTTTTTTCCACACAACTAGAAGGGAAACTCATACCCTTATGTGGCTCTCCTAGACTGTTGGATTTTCTGGTATTGCACATTGTAAAAAGAGAATGAACCAGAAACTGAAAGGTAATGAAAAATAGTGAACTAGTATATCATAAAATAATTATATTGTACGGAATAAGCTGCAGTGGGACATCTCCCAAGGGCTCCTGGGCTGCCAGAGTGATGTCTGACTGCCAACTTAGGCCCGATCCCCCAGAGATTGGGCCTAAGCTGACTGGTGGACATCCCCTGAGGGGTCCCAGACTGCAAGAGGGTGCAGGCTGGGTTGAGGACCCCCCCCAAGTGCACAAATTTTCATGTATTGGGCCTCTACTATTAATATATTCTAAGATGTGAAAATCTTCTAGAATTAAAAAAAAAAAAAGAACCACAATACAGCCTGGAGCAAAAGTAGGCTTACAGTTGTGAGAATGAGGAATACAGTTTATTCTTATATTATTAATAATTTATCATTGTATTATTTTTCCATATGAACAACTGTAAGCCTACTTTGATCCATTCTGTATCTGGTCTAAGACCCTTCTTTAGGCATAATACATTTTAACTCAATGAACATTGATGTTGCTTATTTTTCACTAAATATTTACAGAAATGAGGAAATTAAATTGGAGAATTTGGAGGCATGTCATAATTTGATAACCTGATCATTGAAAGGTAGTATCTTCTTTCAAACAGAATATTATTCTATGTAAGATTTTCACCCCCAATTCCTTAGATATAAACCTTAGAAATCACAATATTTTGAGATATTAAGGAAATATCTTTGGATAGAACTATATATAATCTAAATTGCATATTTGCTACAGATATGTGACAATGTGATTAAATTTAGATTTTAGATAGACCTCAAAAAATACATGCATGCAGAAAATGTGAGGAGAATACTTGTAAGAAAAAAATTAATTATACAAAAATTAGCACTTCTCAGCCTCTTAGATAGTAACTATCTTGCTGAAAGTTTAAGTCATTTACATCAACAGTAGTGTTTAAACCAATGACTCCAACATTTGTTTACTTTTTTTTTCACATTGGTCTAATGTTCAAAAGAATATTTCATTGCATGACTTGTTAAATATGTATAATGTATTTAAAATACTTTTACTGCTAAATTATTCAGTTGTTTCCTGACTGTTATATAAGTGCTAGAGCAACTTGATAATACTCGTGAATTTTATTTTCCTTAAATGAATGTTTCATTTTTTATTATGTCTATTTGGGACTTATTGTGATCACAATGGCTATGCAGAGCATATATGAGTTCTCATGCAATATGAGATCATCTGTGATGATTTCTGCTTGTCATTCTTCCTATTTAATAAGGAGATATGAAATAAATTTGACAGCTTTATAATATCTAATTGTGCATATATTTTCCAGGTAAAGCATGTTATTTAAGGTGGAGAAGAAAATATTCTCTAATTTGAATAAGAAAACCATCAACTATAAGTGTTTGTTTCTAATTAGATGACTACCAAGTTTTTCTAATATAAGATATGCACAATATTTTATCATATTAATACAAATTGCACACATATTTATTGTATGGGTAACACTTGAGTTGAATTTATCAATGTGAATTAATTGACTTGTTACAAATGAGAAAAATTCTTATCACTTCGTATATTGAAGTTAGTGACATGAACATGGTTTGGTGACAATGGCAATTTGTAGTGCTGCTAACAAGGTATCAATGTCTTCATTTATTACAGTTTAAAATATATTATAACAAACTAAAAATGAAATGATTTGACATGCTGTCTAGATCAAAAACTTTAACAAAAAAACACTATTAAAAATACATTGGACTTCATGGCCAGGGTGGCTCAATTGTTGAGCATCTCTATGAGCCAAGAGGTCACCAGTTTGATTCTAGGTCAGGGCACATGCTTGGGTTGTGGGCTGGATCCCCAGTAGGAGGTGTGCAGGAGGCAGCTGATCAGTGTTTTTCATGGATGTTTCTATCTCTCTACCCCTCTTCCTAAAAATCAGTTAAAACTTTTAAAAAATACATTTGACTTTACAGCTTTCTTTTCCTCTCTTTTTCTGAATATTTTTTTCTCTATTACAATTCATAATGAGGTAGCACCCTCAGGATTTTACTATGCCTTTAGGTATACAGATACACGTTGCCAGAAAATGGAATATTGCTTCTAGTTAAGACTTTGAAAATCAAAACATTTCCTTAACTACAGTGTTCATATAGATGAAAATTAAAATCTTTTAACCATAGCAGAATAGCAAATACCTTTGATGAGCATAATGAAGATGTTATGGAGAGAACAAGGTAAAAAGAATTAGAGGTGCTAATCAAGGACAATAAATACTTCTGTGACTTTGGCCAGTTTAACTTTCTCTAATATTATCAGGTTCTTTATGAAAGATGCTAGTATTTTTTTCTCAGAGTCCTTACAACTTTAAATTATTTTTATTTGCTATATAACAATAGCTTGGACATCAGGACATCCCAACAAATGTGATTTAACTATGGAAGGCTAAAATTAATTTAAAAATAGCACTGAGTAAGCCAATGAGATATAAATACTTGTAAAAATCTTTGAAAGTAAGCATTGTTTTTTCTAACATTACATTTTTATAAAGTATCAAAACTACATTACGTATAATAAACGTCATCTACATTTATATATTCCATGTTTTTTGTTGTTCCTTCTATTGTGTTTATTTTTGAAATTTGAATTATATTTAACTCATCAAAGGGAAATGCTCTCTATTTTTATACATATAGACTATATTTCCTCATAAGGGAATTATAAATGATGCTGAGTACTTATGACTGGCCAGATATAACTTCTAATTTTAAACCCCCTTGGTTTTTTTTTTTTTTCTTCCTAAAGGCTGGTGATTAGGTAAAGGAGGGAGATTGTAAAAGAGTATTTTATTTATTTATTTATTTATTTATTTATTAAATATATTTTATTGATTTTTTACAGAGAGGAAGGGAGAGAGATAGAGAGTTAGAAACATCGATGAGAGAGAAACATCGATCAGCTGCCTCCTGCATGCCCCCCACTGGGGATGTGCCCGCAACCCATGTACATGCCCTTGACCAGAATCGAACCTGGGACCCTTCAGTCCGCAGGCCGACGCTCTATCCATTGAGCCAAACCGGTTTCGGCTAAAAGAGTATTTTAAATAGAGCAATTCATTTTCTTTTTGCATCTACTTAAATGAAGTAAAATAAATACTTGATAAAAGGAAAATAAAAAGTATAAGAAGATGATTCCACAAATCAATTAAGCTTCCCATATCCTAACACATAGGTAAATTACTCATAGTGTTCTCAAACTTAACTGAGATTTATATTACCATTCCAATGACTGATCCCATAATTTATTACACAAAATTTCATTAATATTTTGGTAAGGATCCAAACTTCCCAGCCAAATATAAACATTATAGATATTATATTTTAATATGTATATTTATACTGTCTCCTATATGTCATTTGTAAATGTCTTAGGAAGGCAATAGAATTATTACCTTTCTCTTTATGTTCTCTTTTGCTGTTTCGTTTTAGATGTGAGACCTTTTTTTTCCAAACAAGGTTGTCAGTGATGAAAAGGACTGATTAATCTGTGTATTTGTACTAGGTTAGTTACATAAGGGTTATTTTGTTGATCTGTGATTGTCTTTGTAAGTACAATAGACCTGTATCTATTAGCCACAAAACAAATTCACTATGCTGTGACCCTGTCTCCATCATATTTCTAAATTGTCCATGAAAAATTAGAGGAGTTTTTGTTTATTATTTTGGAAATAAATGAGAAATTTCTATTCTTCAAATAAGCTGGGCCCATGTCCACACAGCTGCTTATTATGCTCTGCTGTAACTCCCAAAGTAAAAGGGACACTAATACGTCCTTTTAACCTAATTGTTGTATTAAATACAGAGTATCTCATGTTCCTCTTTTCTAGGATCCCGGTTACTGTGCTACCATAGTGAGTGAAAAATAAACAACTCCTTCAGCATAAATTTAAAATTGCTCTTATTTTTATACCAAAACCTTTTCTCACTGCTTATAAAGTTTGGAGATTTATATTGGAATAAACTTCCACATAAGATAGATTTTAGTACATATTGCTGCACTACCATTTGCAGAGTCAGTGACCTATGCAAACAGAAATTTTCAATTTTAATTTTTTCTTTTTTAACATAACATTATGATACTTATTTTCAATCATTATTGTGAAGATTTTATTAGATACTGTTAAAGGCTCTTGTGAACATTGACACTATACTACCACTAAACACATGAATTCAATATCTCTTATTCCTATTATTAAATAATATAATTTTTCATCTCGAGTTGACTTTGCCATTTTTTCCTAAACAAATGTTCAGACATCTAATACTTTGCAGACAAGCAACCAAACAGCACAAACGCAGCAAACCAGCAGGCACTGAGAGCAAAGCCTCTAAACAAGAGGCCCACAAAGGCTACAGATTACATTCCATGAAAGAGGCATAAAACCACTCACATGCCATTACCTGGACAATGAGGTAGCTGATTAGAGGCAGCGAGGAAGTGCTGATAATGAGTGAGGACTCTTAACATTAAAAAAAAATTATAATTACTGGAAAGAACTTCAGAAAGCACAATGATCTGAGATCCTCAATGAAAAGACAAATAGACATAAAAGAAGGCATTTGGGGATAAAAAAGTCACATGAAAGTTTCAGGGACTCTAGTGTCTGATTATCGCAGAGAAGATAAATTAGCAGTGTGTGATAAATTGCTAGGAAGAAACATGGAGGCCTTTTAAATCAGAGGAATTTTATCTTTATGCAATAAAGAGGCATTGTAAATTTTAGGTTAGGTAATATGCTACAAAGCCAGTAATATTAAATTCTTACATTGCAATAACCGAGGCCATGAATCAGCAGGGTAACTCTGGAAATAGACAGTGTATGATAGGTATGGAAGATAGTTAGAGAGGCATGATGGACAAAGTTGAGGTAAGTATCAAAGAAAAGTAACATTTCACCATGTTATAGGCTCAAGGGGTTAAAACAGTAATATACAAAAGAAAGAAAATGGAGCATGAGCTGTTTTGGGGAGGAAGATACTAACTTTGGTTTGAACTGGTGAGTTTCAAGTGAAAATGTTTATCAACTAGGTCTTAGAAAATCATGGATGAATTCTTTTACATATGAAGTTCCTTAAGTACTTTATTTTGCAAAATAAAACACACACACACACACACACAAAACAAACCAATAACAACAACAAAAAACACTGGAGAGGAATATACTCAAATGTTATTTTCACCCACATTTTTCCTTGATTAAATGTCATTTTTAAATTGAGGTGGTTAACCAGATGAACTGTCTAGGTAGCTAATTAACATTTTAAATACGTTTGGTTTAAATTTAGAAATAATTGAAAGTGAATAAGCAATAATTAGGTATTAGTATATCAAGATTCTCAAAAAATATTGGTTCTTTTTAGGGTTAATGCTGATGTGATCTCTCTCTCTCTCTCTCTCTCTCTCTCTCTCTCTCTCTCTCTATATATATATATATATACATAGGCACATACATAAATAAAATATATTTTAAATATTAGTGACATTCTAAGAGTGATTCTCTAGATAATTTTTATGTTAAATAATCAAAATTTAATATTGAATTTATTTTGTGAATGCATACATGATATAAATTGATGTTTTATGTGTTTACATACAAAATAGGTGAGATGATTTACATGTTCCAAATTCACATACAATTCTCACATGCAAAAGCTAATCAATTTATAGCAGCAAGTGGTGAAATTATGAGAGCAAAGCAGAAGTAATTGTACTGTGACAATAATAGAAAGCCAGTAATATGGACAAGAGACATCTGTGAAGACTTTATGCTTTATATATTTCAGCAAGGCCCAACATAATCAAATTAATATTTTTTCCAGGTGAACATTATGGGGAAATTCATTTTAGGAAGGAGAAAATGCATTAAGCTTTTTAGATAGGAAAAAATATAGCTTCTAAAATAAAAATAGAAGTATTATGAAATTAAAGTGGATTGTCTAATTAAAATCCAGTCTGTATATATAACAGGTCTTATATTTGCCTTCTAGTTATGTCAAAAAACATAACAATTTAAAATATATTAATTGATTTTTATATACAAGAAATCCAGAGATAGGCATTCTAGATCTGGTATGATAGCTCCTTGTTTGCCGGAACAAATATCCTCTTCTACTTTTGCTCTACTGTCCTTAGCCCAGTCGTCCATTTTCAATTTGCCTCACAATCCTTCCAGATGCTAAGCAGGAAAGTAAGAAGTGGGAAGAACCGAACGGGGTACACATGAGCAATCTGCCACCTTTCTAAGGAGGATTTTCAAGATTTCCACACAATTCATGCTGCCTTTTCACATATCAGCGAGACTTATTTTACATGTCACATCAACCTATTATGTTGACTGGGAAAAACTGTTTAAAACTCTTTACATTACTACCTGAATAAGATGAGAGTTCTGTTACTAAGAAAAAAAGGAAGAACTTATTTGGAGTAGAGAACTAGCAAGTCACCATGTATTTTCAGGTTACTATGATATATTGCATTGACAGATGAAAAATATGTGGGAATGTATGTGAGTGTCATTAAATGTAATGGAAGGGAATAGGAAAGGAACAAGTAGGGATACCTATGAGATCTGCTTTCACTCATAAGTCAATGCACTATGTTCAGTTAAGGAGTTGGCATGAGGGTCATGTTTTTAAAATATATTTTTAATGATTTCAGAGAGGAAGGGAGAGGGAGAGCGAGATAGAAACATCGATGATGAGAGAGAATCATTGATTGGCTGCCTCCTGCATGCCCCACACTGAGGACTGAGCTCGCATCCCCAGCATATGCCCTCCTGGTTCATAGGTCGACACTCAACCACTGAGCCACACCAGCCGGGCAGCATGATGGTCAGTTGACACCATTGTGACTTGATCAGTTCTCCTTTACAGATATAATAGGTAGTGGAAGACCTGCAATCCTTCACCAAGTTTTTCCTTTGGATAGCTATTGGAGAACCAGTTCTTCAGAACATAATCTGTGCTAAGAGGTTTAACCAAGGGTGTGGGAATAATCAGAGTTACTGTGTAGCTTTTATTTTTTAATGGATCAATAAAATTGTTATATGTTATTTTCCTGAATCATGGCATTCCTCTGCACCATATTAGATTTCAGAACCAGACACGTTGCAAATTGCTATGGGGGCCCTCTTTCCCCTTCTGACTTACATTTTAAGCTTTGTCTTTCTTTATGTCAGCTAAATGGATGCAATGACTGTCTTGAGCAAAGCCCATCTCTATTGTTTACCCATACCTTTGCTCCTGACTTCCCTTCAGCCAGGGTTATTCGGTACTCTAAAAACACAAAGTCTATAGACTAATTTTTATAGTTAAAAGCCATACAACCTTTTTTTTAGCAATGGAAATTCTAAATGAGGGTTTTCTTTCTCATATTGGACATTACAAGTCTAAGGAATATGTAACTAAGATCTTCTGAATAGTTTTAAGACAAGGGCTATTAGGTGTATAAAAGTAGCAGTATAGAACTTATTTTTTATGAATTTGTCTTTAAAATTTTATAGAAAATAAAAAGTGAAGTTAAAAACCAAGATTACAATAATACTGGCTTTTTTTATTTTCTCATCCGTTTACCGTTAGTGGAGATATTTAAATCATTATATGCTTTAAGTTACTGTTTAGTGTCCTTTCATTTGTACCTGAAGGATTTCCTTTAACATTTCTTGTAGCATAGATGTAGTCATATTGAATTAACTGGAAATGTCTTAATTTCTTCCTCATTTTAAAAGATAGCTTTGGTTACTATAGAATTATAATTTGACTTTATTTTTTATTTTATTTTATTTTTTACTTTTAGCCATTGAAATATATCACCCACTACCTTCTACTCTCCAGGTTTCTGATGAGACATTGGCTGATAAATTTATTGAGGATGCCATTAATGGGGCGAGTCACTTCTTTCTGGCTATTTTTAGCATTTTCTGTCTTTGGCTTTCAACAGTTTGATTGTAATGTGTCTCATTGTGGGACTCTGGGTTCATTGACTTTCTTGGATTTGCAGTATTTCATCAAATTAAGGAGATTTTTCAAAGTTTTTACCTTTATTCTTCAAGTAATATTTCTGCTCTTTCTATCTTCTTCTGCAACTTGCATAATGCATATCTGTTTTTGTAGAAATTCAGAGAGATAAAGCCAAGTGAATTGAAAAATCCCGAAATGAGATGTGAAACAAAAACTTGTGCATTATTTGAAATATACTAACTGGAATGGTTGCTCATTCCACTTCACTTCCCACTATCTCTGTACAAAGAACTATCAGAAACCAACAAATTCCCATCACTCACCCTTCATCCCTGCCACAACCTCCACAGATAGATGTGTAACTCAAGTGAATAAAAGAGACCCCATTCTACATAAATGACATGAGCTGGGGTAGCTTGTGTGAGAGCTGAAGGATTTGGGACCTTAGCTTATGAGGTTTTAAAGCATGATATTTAATCTATGTAAAGAAATCTACTGAACAACTATTCCCACCAATACATACAAACCTCCAAGAACTGAAGTAGATTTCTAGACATGAAGACATCAACTGGGATCCTCAGACAATTTACAGAGATTTATTTAGCAGACTCAGAGAATATTGGGATGGCACTATGATGTAAAAATGTCTTTGAAAACATGTATCACATATATAATAAGCAAAATGTCTCAGATTTTCCATAATCAAAGGATGCTTTTAATTTATGAGAATCTGATCAAGGAAAAATAATGACATTAGAAAAGATTTATTTAAAGGCTCAAATAAAAAAAATAATATTGCAGTAGTAATAAACTATGTGACATGTCTTTTATTTTATGAATTTTCTTTTTTTTTAAATTCTTTATTGTTGAAAGTATTACATATGTCTCCCCCATTGACTTTTCCTGCCCCCCAGTACAGGCCCTCACCTCACTACTGTCTATGTCCATTGGTTATGCTTATATGCGTACATATAAGTCCTTTGGTTGATCTCTTACTCCTCCTCCCCCTCCTCCCTCTGAGGTTTGATGGTGTGTTCAATGCTTCTATGTCTCTGGATCTATTTTTGTTCATTAGTACAAATACTATATAGAAAGAATTGCAATTAGAATCTTTAGAAAAATAAAATTCAGATGAATTACAGCATTTTTAAATTCTATTTTTATATTGTTCATATCATTTTGCAATCACTCCCTTTCTTTGGTGACAACCTCTCTTCTGAATTTGCATCTATATCAAATCTAAATGATCACCTACTAAGACAGTTACTCCAAAAATGTCACTTAGTTTCTTTTAAATATTCCCTTAATTTGTGGATTGCCTGGCTTCCTTTTCTTGGTTTCTCATCTTCTTTTAACAATAGTTATAAAAAAATTTATTTCGATTAGATTGACGGGAGAGTGTATTGGAGGTATATTTTCTGCACTCACATACAGGATGGGGCAAAAGTAGGTTTACAGTTGTTCATACAGAAAATAACACAGTAATTAATAAATAATAATACAATAATAAACTCCATATTTCACATAGAACCATAAACCTACATTTTTCATGTATGCCTGAAAAATACTTTAATTTTTTTCTCTCTCACACTTTATAATATTTTGGCTGAATATAGAAATTCTAGTGAACTAGGCTTTCTTACATTACCTTCTCAAATGCTCATATATTCATATATGTATATATATGTTACTTTTCTAGCACCTTAAATAACATAGAAAACAAATTGAATGACTCACACTATATGTCTCCTCAGAATGAGCTTTCAGCTAATCTTTGTTTCAATTTTTAGAAACAGTGGCGAGAGTAAAATGATGATAGAGAAAAAGTTCAAATAGCTTGTGATTCAGTGTTTCTCAATGATGGTGTTAGCTTGCCTGCCATTCTGAGACCTTGAAAATGGATAATTCTGCTTATAAACACATGGTAAGAAGTGCATGTTTCTGGTTTGTTTACACTGTCTCATTAGCCAATATGGAATTCATGAATAATGCAGCAAACTTTTATTGAACACCAGAGGGAAATATGTCCACCTCTATGAACAATAGAACCCCAACTTAACAAAATCACTGGTTTAATTAACATTTAGTTTTAACTATTTATCTTGGTTCCTTTTTAGAATACTTACTGGCAGATGCACCTGGCACACTGAGAAATAACAAATTCCTTTTCTCATGACTCCATGTGCACTTCTGCTCCAACCTATTAAGCTGTGTGCTCTTACATGTAAGCTGCATTTCTTTACAAGCCACGATATGGCAGTTATAATTGTTTCTATAATTCTGTTTTTAATTAAATATTTTTAACAAGGTAAAAATTTTAATTGCAAAATGAATGATCATTTTCATGAAAAACTAAGTTAAACACTTTGTAAAATGTTGTAATGATGAAAAACTAAAATTATTCTGTCTTATTGAGTATTTTAGAAAAAATAAAATTATAGATGACACATTATGAGTGTTGTTTAGACTAAAAAAAAAAACAAACAAAAAATAAGACAACTTTGTAAAGAAAACACTCTCCACAAGATCATAAGTGTTTACACATTAATATATTTAACATAAAATGTGTGAATTATGTAGGATTCATTATTCATAATTTCATGTTTTGACTATTTTGATTAACTGACATTGATGATTAAGATAGATTTTTTTGTGACTTACTAAATTAAATCAGAACATTTTCCTTCTGTACATTGATATCACCCTACAAACACTAAATATTTAAATACCTATTGCATTCAACATGATATAGTAGGTACAAGTGGAGAGATACATTAAGAACACGAATAATCTAAGATATCATGCTACTGTTGTGATAAATTGAATCCTCGTATACTTAATTAATCAATTGTAATATTTTATTAATGGAATTATTTTTCCTTTATATAAATTTAAAAGGAAATAGATTTGCAGTGTAATTTCTATTTGAAACATTACACAGATAATATACAAGACATCCTACCTATAGAAATTTAGTTAATGCTGAGGCACTTCACAGTTTATTGACTTGAAAGTATTCCACACATGTAGGATGAAATTATCAATTCACTTGAACTAATGACTTATCCGTGTAGTTATTAGCAAATATCAGTGCCTTATACATGCTGATATATAGATAGCATAGTGTATCACGACCATATTGACCAATGGTGCTTTTCACATACTTTTAAGCACAAATACTCTTCTTGAAATATCAAGCTATGAAATGTACTTATTTTTTTAAATGTTGGAAATATAGGAGGTTATTATAAGCAATTGATTTCCAGTTGATTTTATAATCTCCTGAACAAGACTCCCTGGCTTTATCTCCCTTTTATGCTCATGAGGGTAAACAAGGTGCTGTGCAGGGCTGTTGCCTCTTAATGTTAGTACTTTCAAATGGCTCATGTCTACATGCATATTGTACTTCAGTATGCAGAAGAAAAATGGGAAGGTAAGAGTTAACAAAGGAAAAACAGTACCAGAAAATTCTTTCTTAATGTGCTGTGTTACTGCCACTTGGATAAAATTTGACCACACAGTTTCAAATTTGAATGTCCCCTACTCAAATTCAAAGTTAGCAGCAGTAAATTTTTCTTATACAGTCCTGAGGCTTATAGTGAAGGTTAAAGAACTTTCATTAATAGGAAATTGAGTTGAATGTTTATTAATGCTGGGCTTTGAAATAACCACTGATAACAGTACACAGCAGGTCTCAAGCAAACTTTACTAACTCAGAGTTCCAATTTACACTCCTACGTGGAGCATGGGATAATCAGAAAGAGGTAGTTGGAGCCTTTTGGAAAGTCAGCAGGTAAAAACAAATATTTTAACCAGACTTTACCAACACATGTTTAGGTATGCATTATAAAAGCAATTATCCCACTGCACTGTGGAAGATTAAAAAAAAAATTAGGGAAAAAAAACCTAGGTAATTTTTGTGGAGTTTTGCTCACTCTTCTGAAAGAACGCAGAATGTTGTATAGTCCAGACAGTCTGCCTATCCCAGGGGCATCATTCATGAAGTGACAATGTTTGCTGGCTTCTTGAGGACCTGTGGGAGACAAAGCTCATGAGGCTTTTTTATTCAGCTTTCAACTGAAGCATATTTGACAAATAAGCAGCAAGTGTAATGGAATTCTACTGATTACACTAATGACAGTGTTTATGATGAGTTCTAATCTCTTCTAAGAGGTCATTCACTGGGGAAACTCTGAGGTAGGTGAACTTATCAATCAATCCACACTTAATAGTGGAATTTTTTTCATTCAACATATGCACAAAGCACTGATATGCTCTTGATGAATGAGAATGATGATAATGATAATGGTTACTTGATTTGTGTTCTGCCTGCCATTCACCTACCTTAAGTGCCAAGGCTGCGATAAATGATAGGCATTGTTAGAGCTTCTTGTGAGAAAAATGAGGCCTTCTCACTCAGAGAATACTTTTTATCTTCAGCTAACTGAGTGTAAATCCATTGCTTTTGTGCCTTTATTCGTTACCGGTCTGTTGGTTTGTTTGTCTTGCTTTGCCTTTAGTAAAAGTATACAGACTTCATGGGAATTATATTTCAACCTACATTTCCCACCAGAATATAAAATTTCAGATCCTAGATCATCCAAATTTTCTAATCTTCTTAGCAGACAGCTTTTGGGCAAGTGGCTCACATTTTTGCTTTCTGAAACTTTCTTCTGGCCATAATTTCAGTATATTTTCACTGAACACCAGGAAATTATAGAAAAAAATGAATTAAGAATGAACTTCCTGTGTGCCTTTAAACCTTGGGTATGCATTATTTTCATTTATGCTTTACCATTACTGTCTCAAAGCTTTAGCTAAGCACTATGACCCCAGTTAGGCAGAATGAAGGCTTTCGCTGGCAGAAAAAAAACCAAACACTAGTATAATATGTATTAATTTATTACCAAATACTTCAATGAAAACATTACACACAGCTTGTAATTTTATTAAAAATATGCACATGATACACACCTATAAAATTTCACCTCCATTGAAACTCATATATATATTTGATTTTCCACTTTTTATAAAGTAGCTGGGACTCACTTGGCAAAATGAAATTTTTAAGAGTAATTTGAGACTGTACATATTCTTCTATGCCTTTATTCTTAACATTAAAAATGTATCACATAAAAGTGTTGACAGAAAATTTGCTTGTACTTCAATACATTCTGAAATATAGGTGCTTTCATTAAAGTAACTATTTTATTGCACATGCCATTTCTATAAGATTTTTCTCATGAGTTCTGAAATTCCTCATGTTCTTACTACTTTTTAGTCAACTCATGGTGCTAGATGATGAAGATAGCATTTTCCAAGTATGACCACACCTATTTATATTCAATTCCACATACTCTTCTTCCATTATGATACTAACATACCTATACCAAAGGAGGATTCCTCTTCCTACTCAAAACTGGACAGAGCAGAATTCCTTACTCTGTAAAATGTGATAGAATTAATCCTGCATGACTTTTGAAGCTGAAGGTAGTACAAGGTTACAAAAGGTAAAATCACTTCTGTCCATCCCTCTTTCTCTCTAGGTACAGTTGTTTCAGACCCAGCCATCATGTTGTAGGAAGCATAAGTCTCCTAAGGGTCTAGGTGTGCATCCTCTAAAAATATTTCCAGCTAAGTCACTAAACCAACACTTTCTGTAGCTACCAAAAATCTAAGTGGTAAACCTTCAAACAATTCCAGTACCCAGCTTTCAAGTATCCTAAATGAGATAGTAGGCTTTGTGGAGCAGAGAAAAAAAGCAGTGTTCACTGCGCTCTGCCTGAAATCCCATCCATAGAAATTATTAGATTGTTGTTAAAGTACTGTTTAGGGATAATGCATTACATAGTGATAAGTAACTAACATACCTTACTTATGGCTATACAACTAAGAGTGTAGTTCTTCCACAAACAGAACAAAACAAAAATAACCCTGAAATTTGGGTCAGTAACTTTGAGATCAAGTGGCGGTTAAAGTTAAAATGACCTTGAAGATAAAGTTAGCAGAAGTATGATGACCTTTGGATGATTGTATAAGTGTTATTGTGTAAAGGTATAAAATCATGAAAAAAGAAAAATAAGGAAAAAATAAATTATCATCTTAAAAAATGCATACCTAATGAGAAGTTAACAAGATTTCTGTTGAAAATACTGGCTTGATTCTCCTAAATGAATTTAGTAAAATGTGAATACAGAGGGGTAAGCTTAAGGATATGTGAATAAACATAAAGAAACTATGGCTTTCTTTGTCTAAAATGAATTTTCTCATTCCTAGCCTCATAGATGATCAGTGATGCTAAAATTATGAAATGGTTTCTGAGCTAATCTTACATCAAGGGTATTAATGACAAACAATCTAAAAGTAAAGCTGACATTGTGATTGTAAAAGTCTCGTTTAGATCTCAGAAAGTTTTAAGTCAGTGCCTTAAACAGAAAATATGTACCCCCTCTAAGAATCTTTATAGTATTATCCTACAGCTGCTTTATAGGAAATCCAATGTAGAGAAGAGTATATTTCATCCAAATTTTTATATGTGTTTTTTTTTAATGGAAAAACACCCATAAGACCCACAGAGGACTCATAATTTTTTTTAAGAGACTTATATTGACAGATTTTTTAACAGATCAGCATCAGAGGTAAGGATAGTACAAAATACAAATATATCTTTGGAGTCCAAACTACAAAAAAGAGTAGGCTAAGAAAAATAGGCACTGCAAGCATTGGCCACATCTGGTGGAGATGGGAAAATGGCTCACAAGGCAGGCAAGAACCAGAGTGTACATCAAACAGCCATGGAAAATTATTCCCAGGAAGTAGGTCCAAATCAAGTAATCAGCACATACCATATACTCTGCTGAATTTCATAATTTCTATGGACGGGTCATATTTGTGTGACTTCATTTTTCTCTCTCATTAAACAGAGCTGTCTGTTGTAATGAAGCTATGTCTGCATAACCATTGCAAATTGCATGTGGGGAGCATATTCACTCTTCTCTTAGTTTCATGGATCTTTAGACTACACAGAACTGTACTGAAAGAGCTGTATTCCAGGAACAGCAAGAAAAGAGATCTTGAACCTTAATTACACAATAAGATCCTGGACTAATACCATAATGGAATAAACCATAGGAGTTATGGGGGAGTTGAGATTATTTATATTTGTGTGGTTTAAAAAACAAACTATGGTAAGCTATCCCACCCTACATAATCTTAGAGTATAAAGTTGACAGTCCTCTGAAAAAGTGAGAGGTCTTTGTTTCTTGAAACATATTCTGGACAGATCGGTGCCACTGCCTAAGAAATCAAATGTGGTGTTAAGTGATGCTGCCTTCACTTCCAAAAGTTGAACAGGAAAGGAAATATGGCTTCTACCCTGCTTTCTCTCTCTCACCTGGGACACTTACCCTTGGAATCTCGCCAAGATGTTGTAAGGAAGCCCAGGCTATGTAGAAAGGGCGCATCTATTTATTCCTGACCAAATTTCCAGGCCGGAGCCAAAACCACCCACCAGCTATGTGGTGGCTCATTCCCTTCAGAAGCCACCACTGTTGTATTTAGTGCTTCCTCCTGAGGCCTCATACAATGAGAATGTCTGTGCTCTTTTCTGATTGAAATTTTGACTCACAAACAGAATAAGTAATAATAAATTAATATTTTTGTTTAAGGCCAATAATTTTAAGGGTTATTTGTTAAACAGAAATATATAATTAATTCAGTGCAGCATATAGGATCACCAAGAATATGCACTGGGTGTATCAGTTAATAATGCAGATTTTGTAATCAAAGAAAACATGATAATTTCAAGAGAAACATCAAAAGTGCTTTATTCAAAGTAATGTCCATTGCTAGTTACGCATTTCCCCCATCTTTCAGGCAATTTGTGGATACTGTCCCAATAGAAGTCTTGTTTTGAGGCAAACCATTCAGAGACCAAATTTTCCACTTTTTCTTCATACGTATTGAAGTGCTGCTCAGAAAGTGCATGTGCCATTGATCGGAACAAGTGGTAATCTGAAGGAGCAAGGTATGGCAAATATAGCGGATGGGTTAATACTCCCCAGGCAAGATCTTTTAACGTGTCTTTAACCGGTTTTGAAGTGTGTAATGGTGCGTCATCATGAAGCAAAATTACTTTGCCGTGTCTTCTGGCCCATTCTGGTTGTTTCACGATCAAAGCGTGGTTCAAATTAATTATTTGTTGTCGGTAGCCATCGGTATTAATGGTTTCACTTAGTTTTAGAAGCTCATAATACACCACACCTTCCTGATCTCACCAACTGCAGAGCATTGTCTTCTTTCCAAAGTGATTGGGCTTGCAGCCGATGTTGATGGTTGACCTGGATCAACCCATGATTTTGTGCATTTGGGATTCTCAAAATAAATCCATTTTTCATCGCCAGTCACAATTCGATGCCAAAAAGACTTTCTTTTGTGCTGTTGAAGCAACATTTTACTGATGACTTTTTGGTTTTCCATTTGTCTTTCGTTCAGTTGTTGTGGCACCCATTTTCCTTCCTTTAAAATCTTTCCCATTGCTTGTAAATGATCAGAAATTGTTTTCTGAGCAACATTTAATCTTTCTGCAAGTTGTTTTTTAGTTTGACACACATCTTCATACAATAATGCTTGTAATTGTTGGTCTTCAAACTTTTTCAGTTGACCTGGATATTCTTTGTCTTTCACATCGAAATCATCATTTTTAAAGCATTTAAACCAGCATTCATAAGTATCTTGAGATGAAGCATGTTCGCCATAAGCTTCCCAAAGTACTCAGCAGCACTTTTCTTCAAAATAAAGTAATGAATTAAAACTTCCAGCAAAAGCTCTTTTTTTTTTTTTTTTGGCATGAAATTTGACATTTTTAAGCATAAAAATATCTATGATGTTAACACCTTCAGAAAATTTGACATATGAAGTTTTGAAGCTTGTTGTCAATACAACAAAATAGCATACATATCAAATCGCATATATACCAACATATGTGTAACTCCATCTATTGAAAAAAATCAGCATTATTAACCAGTACACCTGGTATTATGTAACTTGCCATGTGGGATGCCAAGTATCAAGTGATTTTCTTTTATGCATTTAAAGATAGTGTTAAATTAAAATGTTAAGACCATATTTAAAAATAATCATTAAAATTATATAATAGGGAATAGTTTTCTAATAAAATATATAGCTGAAATATATAAAAGTTTAAAATAAAAGTTTCAAATTTTCTAAAAAGGTACTGTTTTATATGTATTTTTAAGTTAATTTTCACTTAAAGTTTGCATTGTTTTTTTATTTTTTATTTTTTTAGGTTTATTTTTTGCATTGTTTTTTTAGAAGTATAGCTTAAATTTAAATTTAGAAAAGTGACTTAACCCAGAAAACATATGACAGTGTATAAACTGAAGAGAAAGAATTTTTCAAGTATAAAATATATAGAAAGGAGTTAAAAAAAATCCAAAACTTTTCTCTCAAAACATTTCCAATTGACACGAGATATAAATTCTTTAAAAAATGTATTTTATAGTATGATGCATGGTGTTATATCAATGCTCCATTACATTAAAATCAACAATAAGGCTACTAAAATAAAATAATTTAGTCATTGTCACTCCAAAAATACTGCCAACTATTTTCCAGTATAGCATTGGTGTCTCAAGATTAAAACAAAACACTAATTCAACAAAAATTGTAAAATTGCTCCCTATGCTTTTAGATAAGCCATGTGTTGTATTTTTGTGCATTATATCTATTTCCCTAAGAAACATCCTATATAATAAAAGGCTAATATGCAAATCTACTGAACGGCTGAATGACCAGTTGCTATGATGCACACTGACCACCAGAGGGCAGACAATCAATGCAGGAGCTGCCCCCTGGTGGTCAGTGTGCTCCCACAATGGGAATGCTGCTCAGCCAGAAGCCCTGAGTCAGGCTCATGGCTGGTGAGGACAGTGGCAGTGGCAGGAGCCTCTCCCACCTTTGCGGCAGCACTAAGGATGTTTGACTGCTGGCTTAGGCCCGCTCCCCCCAAGTCATCAGTTGGACATCCCCTGAGGGCTCTTAGACTGTGAGAGGGTGCAGGCCAGGCTGAGGGACCCCTCTCTTCAAGTCCACAAATTTCGTGCATCGGGCCTCTAGTTTAATAATAAAAAAATATATTAGTAGCAGCTACTTCTTGTGACCTTTGAAAGTTTTACTGGATAAAATTTAAAAACAGAAATGTGAAACTATGATAGTTACCAGGGGAAGTGTTGGCAGGCAGTAAAGGGTAAAGGAGACCAAATACATGGTGATGGAAGATGATGTGACTTTGGGTGGTGGGCGCACAATGAGATATGCAGATCATGTACCATAGAAATGGACACTTGAAACCTAATAATCTTATTAACCATTGTCATCCCAATAAATTTAATTAAAAAAACTTTAAAAAATAGAAACTAGAGATAGCTACATATTTTATACATAAATATAAATTTATGCTAGCCATCAATGCATTTGATTATTTAGTTTGTTTGATTAACCCAAGTGCTGTGCAAAACCGTAAATTAACAAATAGTTGTACAGTAGCTAAATAAGATAATATAAAAGAACTGCATTAAAAGTTGGCATTCGTGTATGCCAAAGTATGTATATGTATGCAAGTGTATTATGAATATAGAAGATATATATATATATATTCCTTGGGTATTTTACATCACTCCTTAGTATATTTTCCTCCAACACTTCCATTAAACATTATATGTTCTTGTTAACATTCAATATTTTGTTCTTTGTGGGTGCTGTTTAAATTGTGATTCTAATGTTGAGATAATTTAAAAAGTCAGCATATCTCCTCCTAAAGCCAATCAATTTCTACAACATATTAGTCTCATTTATTATAATGCATACTTTACCCACAGATTGGTTTGACTAGAGAAACAATGGACTTTCAAGTGTGAAAAATCTCAGGTTTCAGAAACCTGCTGTCTATCTATTATCAATAAGAGTTTAGAATAATTATGTAATATTATAAGCCTCAATTTCTTCATCTGCATAAGAAAATATTAGCAGAATAATACCAGATTTCTAACCTTTGAGAATTGAATGAATGCACGTAAAAAGCATGTCTCTTTTATGGCTATTACTTATCGATAGGAATTACTTGGGAAGGGTAATGTAATGCTGAGGGGTGGAGAAACCTTGCTGAATTGTCAGCAGCAATTCTCAGTTTTAAGCTTCCAAGACCTAGGAAAGAGAAATTATGTCAAACATCTTTAATTAAGCATGTAAGCAGCAGAGCCACTTACTAATTGGATAATCACTAACTTTTATTAGCTGAGCATGAAATTTGTAATGATTAAGTGTTTTCTAAGAAAGAAGCTGCCATCTTCCAGAAAAAATAAGAGTTCAATCCATTTATTTGATTAGCTTAATGATTTGACCTGCCTTTCTGTGCTACTTTCTAGGCTATTCTTATTTATCCACGCCTCCCCTCCCTGCAACTTCCTCTGCTAGGTTTATTTAAGAGACACTGTCACCAAATCCCAGAAGGCTTACAATGCATGCTCCTTTTAGCTACTTTTATTCAAGCAAATCATTGCTTACGTTATAATTAAAAGAATGCTCAGGTTAGTAGCTAAGATTAAAGACAATGCTGTCATGAAGATGATTTGTATTTTCAAATTCACCGTCCTGTTTTTACAAGGCATTTTGGAGTTTCAGACTCATTCAGAAGAAAGGTAAAATCAGTACAATTCCTCACCAGGGATTGCTAAACAGATCACTTGGTTGTTCCGACCTTGGGCAAGTAAAGTTACCGTAAGCAATTGGAACATTTTGCTTCCACTTATCATTTTGGGGTCACCAGCTGCTATACGAAGGGTGATGTGCGCTGGGAATTCAAGCTGCAAGATGTGGAGGTACTATTGGGCAATCCGGGGATGAGCATGAGCTTCAGCCTCAGAGGAATCTTTCTTGTGTGCAACTTTTGCCAGCGGCTGAGATCTGTAATAGGAGTTGAAGAGAGATAATTGGAATGGGAAAAGGGGAAAGAGGAATCAGGTAAAATAAATTACACAAAGTGTTTTACTCTGAAAGTCAAAGTGATAGCCTGTGTGTAGTCCCTTTCCTCCTACCTTGCAATGCTCACTTTTTCTTATCACAAATGACGCCACATACGCCAGTCTCTCAAACAGATCTTGTGCCCTAGGCCTCAGGGACATGCTAGATTCCATTATTAGTTGAAAAATAATCACAGTCTGAACTTATGTAATATGAACATTTGTGAAAAATATTTTAACATATATACTATAGTCAGAGCATGGTTATTATGCTTTTATTTTATTTTACATTTTTACAAATATTGCCGTTTTATAAACAACGGAAAGAGCAAGTTTAGTTTTAGAATTATAAATTTTGGGCAAAGGTATACATATATATATATATATGTATATATATATATATATATATATATATGGTATGAGATAATAAATTAGACTAAGCTTTAAGGTATTCAAACTTTGAACATTGCAATATTTTTTTCTTTTAATTTAATTATAGTTTTACATGTATAGTTGCCCATAAAATATTATCAATTTAATTTTAATGTACTATGATCTTAATATTCTACAGGCATACAGTAGTAACTAAAAGTGATTAGTAAATAAATAACATAAACTAGAAGTTATCTTACCCACTTCTAAAAGGAAATTTACACTTAAAATGTTTTTTAAATGTAACAGAAGAAAATCTGTTAATAAATTGAAATTTCCTAAATCTCTCACACCACATGCACACACACATGCAAACACCCGTGACAATATTCCTCATGTTAATTTGAACTTCAAATATTATAAATATAATACTTATAATGAAGTTTTATTAAAACAAAGCTACACTATTTATTGAAATAAAATTTAACTTTATTTTAGAGTTTTCTAATTTCTATATTTACTAGAATATCATATAATCTTAATTAGATATTATAGTTTTATTATGTGATTTTACATAAATATATAATATTTCCATAATGTTGTAGGGTGGGGATAAGAAATGCTTTTCTATGTAGTATGTAGAGTATATATGGTTTTCTGTTTTTCCTTCTATTTTTCTCACTCCTTTACTAAATACTGTGAAGTTCATTTGAAGTAGACATTAGTAGTATTTCAAACAGTCACTGCATTATGATACAAAAAGATTATTTCACATCCATTTCTAGTATCAGCATTTGTAGTTTATTACACTTTTCTTTAGTTTAGTTTTTTGTCTATTTGTGTTGAATAATAAGCAAAATTTTTAATTTAAAATGTGTTTTTATGGGAAATATCAGTCTAAATTTATGACCAACACTATATACATATATATATATGTATATATATATATATGACTGTTTAGCACTATAATATTCATAATTTTAACAATGTTATTTTTATGAAGTGATTTATCTTACTTCTATTAAATGTACATCTCATCTAAATAAGATAATCATTATATATATCTTAGTACAACTGATTCTGCTAAAATAATTAAAAATACATGAGAATAATTTTTTTTGTTTTATTTATTATCAATAGTTACTCATATTAAAACTATTCCCCCTAAGAACAGGAACAAGAAGAAAACATAAAAGGAATCCAAATGGAAAGGAGAAAGTCAAACTCTCGTTATTCACAGATTACATGCTATTGTACATAGAAAATCTAAAGAGGACACTGAAAATTATTTAAGATTTAATAAATGAATTTGGAAACACAGCAGGACACAAAATTAACACAGAGAAATCAATGGCACTTTTATACACCAACTAGAGGCCCAATGCGAGAAATTCGTGCAAGAGTAGGCCTTCGTTTTTATCATTATAAATAATGAATTCTCAGAAAGAGAAACTAAACACTCTCAATTGCCATTGCAACAAAAAATTAATATACTTAGTAATAAACTTAACCAATGAGGTAAATGACTTCTACTCAGAAAAATATAGACATTGAAAAAAGAGATAGAGGAAGAATATACCTGTTCTTGGATTGGTGGAATTAACATCATTAAAATGTGCATATTAACCAAAGTAATATATAGATTCAATGCAACCTCTATTAAAATATCAACACTATATTTCACAGATCTAGAACAAATGTTCCAAAAATTTACATGAAACCATAAAAGACCCAAATACCTGCAGCAAAATTGAGAAAGAAGAACAAAGTTAGAGGAATCACAATACCAGATATCAAGTTATACTACAAAGCCATTGTAATCAAAATAGCCTGCTACTGGCACAAGAACAGGCATATAGATCAATGAAACAGAACATGGAAAGGAGGAAGTCAAAACAGAAAACAACTCAAACCATTATGCTCAATTAATAATTGACAAAGGAGACAAGAGAACACAGTGGAGTAAAGACAGTCTCTTCAATAAATGGTGTTGAGAAAATTGGATGAGAGAAATGCAAAAAAACAACAACAAACAAACATGCAACTGGACCACCAAATCACACCAGATACAAGAATAAACTCATAATGGATAAAAGACTTAAATATGAGTCATAAAACTATAAAAATCTTAGATGAAACTATAGGCAGCAAAATCGCAGATATCTCTTATATGTTTGTGGATACACCTCCTAGGGCAAAGGAAACTAAGGAGAAAATAAGTAAATGGGGCCACATGAAAATAAAAATTTTCTGCACAGCAAAAGAAACCATCAGCAATATGAAAAAGGATCCCACTGTATGGGAGAACATATTTGGCAATGATACAAAGTATTAATATCCAAAATACATAAGGAACTTATACAACTTAACAAAGGAAGACAAATAATCCCATTTAAAAATGGGTAAAGGATCTAAATAGACACTTCTCCGAAGTGGACATACAAATTAACAAGAGACATATGAAAAAATGCTCAAAATCATTAATCATCAGAGAGATGGAAATTAAAACAATGAAATATCACCTCACATCAAAATGGCTACCATCAACAAATCAGCAAATTAAAAGTGCTGGTGAGGATATGGAAAAAAGGGAACCCTAGTGCACTGCTGGTGGAAATGCAGACAGTCACTGTGGAAAATAGTATGGAGTTTCCTCAAAAAATTAAATATGGCTGAAACTGGTTTGGCTCAGTGGATAGAGCATCAGCCTGCGGACTGAAGGGTACCAGGTTCAATTCCGGTCAAGGGCATGTACATGGGTTGTGGGTACATCCCCAGTAGGGGGTGTGCAGGAGGCAGCTGATCGATGTTTCTCTCTCATTGATGTTTCTAACTTTCTATCTCTCTCCCTTCCTCTCTGTAAAAAATCAATAAAATATATTTTAAAAAATTAAATATGGCACTGCCATTTGATCCAGTAATTCCACTACTAGGAATATATCCTAAGAAAATTGAAACACCAATCAGAAAAAAATGTATGCACCTCTATGGTCATAGCAGCACAATCTACAATAGCTAAGATCTAGAAATAGCCCAAGTGACCATCAGTAGATGAGTGGATAAAAAAATCTGTGATACATTTCCATTATGGAATACTATCTTATCTAATAAAAGAGTAATATGCAAATTAACCATCACTCCGTGACAAAATGGCAGTGCCCATAGCCACAAGATGGCAGCCCCCAGTCCTCTCAGCCCTGCTGAAATCCCCCAGTCTCGGGGAGGGCTGCCGCTGAGAGCCAGCAGAGAAAGCGGCCTGAGGGAATGCTGCCCAGAGGCCCTCCAGAACCTTTATAATAAACAAAAACAAATTCACTCCCCACAGCACTATCCCCTCCCAGCAGCGGCAGCCTGGGGTCTCAGCCTGGGATGGATGCACACCCCCACGGCGTGATCCCCTTGCAGCAGCGGCGGCCTGGGCTGGGGTCTCAGCCTGTGAGCGGCGCACACCCTCAGGGTGCGATCCCCTCGCAGTGGCAATAGCCTGGGGTCTCAACCACTGAGTCACACCAGCCAGGCAGATATGGAGGAATCTTAAATGTTTTTTTTTTAAATATATTTTATTGATTTTTTACAGAGAGGAAGGGAAAGGGATAGAGAGCTAGAAAAATCTATGAGAGAGAAACATTGATCAGCTGCCTCCTGCACACTCCCCACTGGGTATGTGCCCCCAACCAAGGTACATGCCCTTGACCAGAATCGAACCTGGGACTCTTGAGTCTGCAGGCTGACGCTCCATCCACTGAGCCAAACTAGTTAGGGCTGTCCAATATGTTAAAGAAAAAACCCTATCTAATAAAGAGGAAATATGCAGGGGAGGGCATTTGGGGTGACTGGGTTGTCAGGGGAGGGCAGTTAGGGACGATCAGGCCAGCAGGGGAGAAGTTAGGTGTTGATCAGGCTGGTAGCAGAGTGGTTAGGGGGTGATCAGTATGGGAGGCAGAAGCAGTTAAGGGTAATAAGGCAGGCAGGTGAGCAGTTGGGAGCCAGCATTCCCGGATTTTGAAAGGGATGTCTGACTGCCTGTTTAGGCCTGATCCCTGTGGGATCTGTAGAATGTCCCCTAAGGGGTCCCAGATTGGAGAGGGTGCAGGTTGGGCTGAGGGACATCCCCCCCAGTGCGCGAATTCATGCACCAGGCCTCTAGTCTATCTATATTTATAAAAGCCTAAGCAACCATTGCAACTGAAGGGACAATCGAACAGGCTGCATGGGTCGACCAGGCTGGCAGGGGGATCAGTGAGGGGCGACTAAACAACCAAGCAGCTGGATGCGTGGGGTGACCAGGCTGGAAGGGGGGGTTAATGAGGGTGACCAAACAACTGAGCAGCAGGCTGCATGGGGCAACCAGGCCCATAGGGGGGGAAGTTGGGGGTGACCAGGCTGGCAGGGGGAGGGGCAGTTAGGGGTGACCAGGATGGCAGAGGGGGGCAGTTAGGGGTGACCAGGCTGGTGGGAGGGGCAGTAAGGGGCAACCAGGCTGGTGGGGGGCAGGCAGTTAAGGGTGATTACACTGGCAAGGGGTGCAATTGGGGGTGACCAGACCAAGAAGGGGGGGAAGTTAGGAGTGATCAGGCAGGCAGGCCAGTGAGCAGTTAGGAGCCAGTGGTCCCGGATTGTGAGAGGGATGTCTGAATGCTCCTGAGGATCAGGCCTAAACTGGCAGTCGGACATTCCCCCAGGTGTCCTGGATTGGAGAGGGGTCAGGCTGGGCTGAGGAGACCACCCTCCCTGTGCACGAATTTTCTGCACCTGGCCTGTAGTATATATATAAAAGCCTAAGGGACCAATATGACCGGTCAACCAAATTACCAGTTGACCGGTCGCTATGACATGCACTGACCACCAGAGGCAGATGGTCAATGCAGGAGCTGCGCCCTGGTGGTCAGTGCACTCCCACAGTCAACCTCCCACAGTCCCTCCACCTGGTTGATCGACCCTGATAGGGATTGGGCAAGATGGCCTCAAAAAGCCCTGATTGCCATGTAGGCTGAGGGACCCCACCCATGCACGAATTTGTGCACCGGGCCTCTACATATATATATATGTAGCCTAAGTGACGGTTACAACCGAACCAAAACGACCAAAACGACCAGTCGACCAGTCTCTGTGATGCACATTGACCACCAGGAACATATGCTTAATGCAGGAGCTGCCCCCTAGTGGTCAGTGTGCTCCCACAACCAACCTCCTGTGGCTCCTCTCCCCAGCTGGCTGGTCCCCGGATAGGCCTCAATCGCAAGCCAGGTCGAGGGACCCCATTCATGCATGAATTTGTGCACCAGGCCTCTAGTGCAACAATAAAAAAGAAGAATCTCTTAACCTTTGAGAAAGTATTGAACGACTTGGAGAGCATTATGCTAAGTGAAGTAAGCCAGTCAGATAAAGACAAGTATATGATCTCACTTTTTTGTGTAATTTAATGAACAAAATAAACTGATGAACAAAATAGATCCGGAGACAGAGAAGTATGGAACAGACTTTTGAGTCTCAGAGGGTAGATAGAGGTGGGATGGCTAGGAGTGTAAAACCCCTTAATGGTGAGTCATGGTGGGGAAAAGTGTTTTTTTAGGTTTTCACTTCCCCTTCACTCTCCCAGAAGGAAGCCTCCATAGAGGAACCTGAGTAAGACCTTTGGCCAAAGCCACAGATAAAGCCACCCACAATGAAGGTGTTGGGAGTAGGCATGCAAATATGCCAACAGCATTGCCATCCAGGGGACCCTGAGTCCTTGACTGCAACTCCCTCAGATTGCAATGCCATGGCTGTGCACCAAGTCTGCTGGGAGGACAGCTTTCCCCATGAGGCCTGTAGGCAAAATCTTTATAATTGCCTATGATGGGGCCGAAAAGTCACAGAATTTTAACCAGGAGCTGGAATCCTGTAAAAAAAGGGAAAAAGAAATTAGACCAACTTCTTACACCATGTACAACAATAAACTCAAAATAGATTAAAAGCTTAAATGTGAGACCTGAAATCATAAAACTCCTAGAAGAAAACATAGGCAATAAACTCTCTGATATTGTTCTTAGTAATATATTTTTTTCTGATATATCTCCTCAGAGAACCAGAAGAAAAAATGAATAAATGAAATGACAACAAAGTAAAAGAGATTGATTCCTCAAAATATACACATACTCCCCAAACCTAAAAAAAATACATACAGAAAAAAAAATCTGCTTAGACAGTAACTAACTAGTAAGATGCCTTTGCTCAGGGGCCTTCTAGAATAATAGTGCAACTGCTCAGAGCTATGTATTAGTGAGCATATTAGTACAGAGGTAGCTTTTAAAGTTTTTGTGTGTAGATATAATTTGAAACATTCTAAAGTCCCCTGACCAAATATATATATTAGAAACCTGATGCGCAAAATTTGTGCAAGAGTAGGCCTTCCTACCCCCAGCTGCTGGCACCTGAGACCCAGGCTTCCCTCCATCCTCAGGGAGACATCCAGGACCTGGGCTTCCCTCTGGCTGCTGGCAGGCACCCAGGACCCGAACTTCCCTCACAGCCCTGGTTTTGTCCAGAAGGTCATCCAGAGGGATGTCCAGTCAAATTAGCATATTACACATTTATTATTATAGACTAGAGGCCTGGTGCATGAAATTTGTGCAGGGTAGGATCCCTAGGCCTGGCCTCTCCACCTCCCCATCTCCTCTTTTCCTCACTCCCTTAGTGTCCCATTGCCACTGCTGGTCACCCACCATTTTACACGGTGCCCACTGGTGGTCAATGCACATCATAGCAAGTGATCTATTTTGAGTTTATTGTTGTACATGGTGTAAGAAGTTGGTCTAATTTATTAGAGTTGCAGTCAAGGACTCAGGGTCCCCTGGATGGCAATGCTGTTGGCATATTTGCATGCCTACCCCCAACACACATACAGACACACACACACACACACACACACATATATATATAAAGAGAGAGAGAGAGAGATTGAAAAATGTATCCTAATTAATATGGTAATTTGAACTGAGACTTAGCACTTGGGTTCCAGTGAATGTCACCTATGCTTGCATTTGAAAAAATAAAAATCAAGAGCCTGCCAAGACCTTTCCACTACTTAGTTAATTTAGAGTAATGCTTAGATCACATGTATTCTGAAATGGTCATGTAAAAGCAATCTACAGACAAACACTCTAGCCTGTCCACTAAACAGAGACCTTTAGTCTCTAAATTCAATTAAATCTCAAGAATTTAATAATTGAGAATTATTAAATTCCTTTTTTTCAAGAAAGAAATTTGGAATAACATGTCTTAAGAAACGTTCCACTAAGATGTTTTGAAAATTTTTTTTTTTAAATTTTATTTTATTTTTATTGTTTTAAGTATTACAAATAGTAGTACATATGTCTCCTTTTTTTCCCCCTTGATCTCCCGCCAACCTCCCCTACCCCCCAGGACATGCCTTCACCTGCCCACCCTGCCCCCCCGCCCCAGTGTCTTATATCCGTTGGTTGTGCTTATATGCATGCATACAAGTCCTTCGGTTGGTCTCTTACAGCCCCCCTCGCCCAACCTCCCTTGTCTTCCCAATGTAGTTTGACAGTCTGTTCAGTGCTTCTTTGCCTCTGTATCTTTTTCCCACCATTTCTTTCCTTTAAAAAGTTTTGCCTTTGCAGACTGGAAATAAACATATAATAACAAAACAAGACAAAACAAAAAAAATGTTTGAGTCCCAATTTCAATGTCCAACAGTTCCTTATGTGTACATGTCAGCATTGATATCTGGATGGTGGGCACATGGTGGCCAATAAAAACACAACAATGCAAATGCTATGGGACACAATGAAAGCAGTCTTGAGAGGGAAGTTTATAGCTCTACAGGCCTCAAAAAACAAGAAAAAATGGTAATAAATCTTCTAACTCAACAACTCAAAGAATTAGAAAGAGAGCAACAAGAAAAGCCCACAGTGAGCAGAAGGAAGGACATAATAAAGATCAGAGCAGAAATGAATGACATAGAGACCAAAAAAACAATACACAGGATCAACAAAACCAAGAGCTGGTTCTTTGAAAGGATAAACAAGATTGATGAACCTCTAGCCAGGCTCACCAAGAAGCAAAGAGAGAGGACCCAAATAAACAAAATCAGAAATGAAAGAGGTGAAATAACAACAGACCCCACAGAAATACAAAGGATTGTTAAAAAATACTATGAACAACTCTATTCTAACAAACTACACAATCTAGAGGAAATGGACACATTCCTAGAAAAATACAACCTTCCAAAACTCACACAGGAAGATTCTAAGAATCTCAATAGGCTGATAACTATGGAAGAAATTGAAGCAGTCATCAAAAAGCTTCCAGCAAACAAAAGCCCAGGGCCTGATGGCTTCACAGGGGAGTTTTACCAAACATTCAAGGAAGAACTAAAACCTATCCTCCTCAGACTATTCCAGAAAATTCAAGAAGAAGGAACACTTCCAAACTCCTTCTATGAGGCCAGCATCACCCTAATACCAAAACCAGACAAAGACAACACAATGAAAGAGAATTACAGGCCAATATCCCTCATGAACATAGATGCCAAAATCCTCAACAAAATTCTAGCAAATCGAATCCAGTAGTACATCAGAAAGATTATACACCATGACCAAGTAGGATTTATCCCAGGGATGCAAGGATGGTACAATATTCGCAAATCAATAAACGTGATACAACACATAAACAAATTGAGAGATAAAAATCACATAGTCATATCAATTGATGCAGAAAAAGCATTTGATAAAATCCAACACCCTTTCTTGATAAAAACTCTCAGCAAGGTGGGAATAGAAGGATCATACCTGAACATAATAAAAGCCATATACGACAAACCCACAGCCAACATCATACTCAATGGGCAAAAACTAAAACCATTTCCCCTAAGAACAGGAACAAGACAGGGATGCCCACTCTCACCACTCCTGTTTAATATAGTGCTGGAAGTACTAGCCATTGCGATCAGACAAGAAGAAGAAATAAAAGGCATTCAAATTGGAAAAGAAGAAGTAAAACTGTCCTTATTCGCAGATGACATGATACTGTACATAGAAAACCCTAAAGACTCCATAAAAAATTATTAGACTTAATAACTGAATTCGGTAATGTAGCAGGATACAAAATTAATGCCAAGAAATCTATGGCATTTCTATACACCAATAATGAACTTACAGAAAGAGAGACTAAAAAAACAATCCCATTTACCATCGCACCAAAAAAATTAAGATACTTAGGAATAAACTTAACTAAAGAGGTAAAAGACCTATACGTAGAAAACTACACGACACTGAAAAAAGAGATAGAGGAAGACATAAACAGATGGAAGAACATACCATGTTCATGGATTGGTAGAATCAACATCATCAAAATGTCCATACTACCCAAAGCAATCTATAAATTCAATGTTTTGAAAATTTAGGTATCATTTTCTTTTTCTTAGTTTTAAGGACTTTTTAAAAAGTGAAATTAATAGAATTGCTTAAGATGGAAAATACGATCCTAATGAAAAACAATCTGAATCATAAGTTAATAGATATACTTATAGTATTTAATTATTTTACTATGATTTGAGGTTTTCACTTAAAATAGAATATTTCATTATTTAAAGTAGCCATTGTGAATAGAGACCGAAATATGACTTCAAATTATGATAAAGTTACTCTCAAATTTTATGTAAGTGTTTATCAGGGTGAATATGTTGTGGGTTTTTAAATTTGTTTTTGTTGTTTTTTTCAGGAAGGGATTATTTGATATGATTTTTACAAATTAACTCCCTTGAAAAAGAAACTCACGATATTGACTGTTCCCATGTTTGCCTTACATGTCTGAATGTTATGTATCCTATATAATAAAAGGCTAATATGCAAATCTACCAAAAGGCCAGTCTATATGACATGCACTGACCACTGGGGGCAGATGCTCAATGCAGGAGCTGCCCCCTGGTGGTTAGTGTGCTCCCCCAGAAGCTGGGCTCATGGCTGGCGAGTGTAATAACTGTGGTGTGAGCCTCTCCCGCCTCCGCGGCAGTGCTAACAACACCTTGGGTGATATCTAACTGCTGGCTTAGGCCCAGACAGACATCCCCCAAGGGGTCCCAGACTGTGAGAGGGAGCAGGCCAGGCTGAGGAACCCCTTTCCCCAAGTCCAAGAATGTTGTGCACCAGGCCTCTAGTCTATACTAATAAAAGGGTAATATGAAAATTGGTCAGGATGCCATCATGGTAATGACTAATCAGCAAGCTGTGCACAGCAGGTGTGGGTGGGCAGGAACTTGCAGCATCAGGTGAGGGGGCTGCAGCAGGGGCCTCTGCATGCCTGTGCCAGGGGTCCTGAGGCATGCAGAGGTCTGCAGGCCTCAATGTGGCCCGGCCCAGTGACGGGGCTTCAGTGGGGTCTCTGCGCCCCTGCAGCTGCGCCTGGGGAGGGCCTGATCAGAGAAAAAGGCAGGGCTTGATCAGCAGCCCCCATGGTTACTGTGAGGCCCAGAGAGAAAGGCAAGGCCTGATCAGCAGCCCCCGTGGCTGCTGAAAGGCCCAGAGAGAAATGCAGGGCCTGATCAGCAGCCCCCGTGGCTGCTGCACTGCGGACCCTGGTCAGGGCTCATGCAGGAGGCAGCCAATCAATGTGACCCTCTCACATAGATGTTTTTCTTTGTCTTTCCTTCTCTCTTCCATGCTCTCTAAAAATCAATGGGAAAATATCCTCAGGGAGGATAAAAAAGAAAGAAAGAAAGAAATGTCATATCCTATGAAAGAGACACCTTGAAAATGCCTAAAGAAAACTGTCATTTTTTTGCGGTGAAGGGACTGGAGTCCATGTTGATGAAAAAACCTTGGTGGCTGCAAGGGTCAAGCGCCAGCAGCTGTAGTGGCTGGCAGTGGCAGTGGCAGCGGCAGCGGGGGTGATGGGGGTGGCGTGTTGCCCTGATCAGCCTGGTGGTCTCCTGTAGAGGACATCCGTTGTGGGATCTTGGATTGTCAGATGAGGCAGGCTGAGCTGAGGGACACCCCCCATGCACGAATTTTGTGCACTGGGCCTCTAGTATAATATAAAAGGGAAGGTGTGAGGGGTAACTGCTCTAGTCCAGGGTGAAAATAGAAGAAGCCCAGAACAGAGCTGGTGTTCTGTGCTTTAATGTTTCCTTCTTCATTTAACCTTTGCCTTCATTAAATATGATCTTTATGAGTCTTTTGCATTGCTCACTAGGATACATACCAAATGAAAAGAAAAACTTGCATTTTAAAAAATATTAGTTAATTTAAAATAGTCCTTTCTTTTACTAAAGTATATCATTAAAAAGAGTCAATTTAACAGTTTAAACCAACAATGTACTATATAAATGAATATAATATTAGAGTCTTGAAAATATTCATTAAAGAATGTTTTAAAAATAAACTTTATTTCTAAATATTTGGTTAAATTGTATCCGGCTTGTATAAATATCAACTTCAGAATATGCAGATAAATTTGACTTCTTCTAATGGTAAATTACTTGAACATAATCTTAAGAAAGAATAGAAATAATATATTCTGTTTTCCTGTATTACTATTATGAGTATATAGAAAATGTCTTTATTCTTACCGAACTAAACCGTCTTTGAAAAGAAACCAAACTTTTCAGATGTTAGGATGCCATGTGCTAAGTGACTGCTCCAGAGCACTAAACAGATGGAAGATAATTTATGTAAATCTTTGTCTTCCATTTAGCTTTAAGTAACCCAATATAAGTACTTAAAAAAATGTTCCATCCCTAGCCGGTTTGGCTAGTGAATAGAGCGTCAGCCTGTGGACTAAAGGGTCCCGGGTTCAATTCTGGTAAAGGGCACATGTCCGGGTTGTGGGCTCAATCCCCAGTAGGAGGCATACAGGAGGCAACTGATGAATGATTCTCCCTCATTATTGATGTTTCTATCTCTCTCTCCCTCTCCCTTCCTATCTGAAATCAATAAAAATATTTAAAACAAACAAAGAAAAAATATTCCACTGGGAAACACCACACATAGTTTAAGTTGTTAAAAATATCTATCTGATATGAAATTCTTGTAAGTAAAATTTTTACAAAAAAAATCTCTGTAGGTGAAACAAATATGTATATATAAGTTTTATCTTTCCTCACTTTGATCCTGGATGCTAATGACTATTAACCCTACTCCCATTGGACAAGCAGTTAATGATCCACAAAACAATTAAATGTAATAGTGTATGCTTCTACTTAGATATACTCAATGCTAAATGATTTTGTAATGTGTGAAGGTAAGATTTTAAATTCTGTAGGAGTAATCACTTAAAACTAGTTTGCAATTTCAAATTCTCATGTATATTGAGCTATATTTACATAGCTATAAATATAGACACACATCTCTTAGAAGGACACATCTGTATGTTTAGCAAAGGCATCATAATCACAGGAATGTGTGTGTGTGTGTGTGTGTGTGTGTGTGTGTGTGTGTGTGTCCACGTGCAATCTTCTTTTCATAGTCAGTAAGTCAAATTCTGTCATATGGTGACCATACCCATTTACTGACATTATATGGACATAACCAAGCATTAGCCACCATGATTATAATCAGATGAAATAATCTCTGTAATTTTATTTAGTGTGTCCCTGCACCTGTTTTCTATTTCAATAATTTTACCCATGCTTGAGCCACTGTTATCAGAATTTCCCTACCATGAAAAACATTTATTAAATGTCTGCTTGTTTCAACATTCTTTTTAAGGTGTAATGATGGATAGAAAGAAATCAAATGATGGTCTCTCTTTTCAGGGAACTTTATATATAATAGCAATGCTTAACCATTATAACTATAATCTACAGAGTACTGTTGAGACAGCCACTACAATTGAACCAATAAAACTGGTGTGTAGACAGAAAGATCATGAAAAATTACATCAGGATCAAGTATTAACAATCAAGAGGAAAACCAGTTCCATTCTCTGCAATATATATCCATTGTATATGAAAGAAATTTCAGCTGGACTGAAAGAAATTTATCTAGGCTTTTAATTAATGGCCTCTTATACTTAGCCTCATGATGTCAGAAAGAAATTGCATTGGGTGGAGTGAAATAGACAAGGAAAACTTTATTCAAGATTATTGAAATAGATACTAAAGTCAACTACCTTGAAAGGCAGGAGAGTTTATAAGAACGGGATAATGAAGAAAACAGACTGAAGGTTAGTCAAATTGAGGATATCATTAAGGCTATCTCAGTTAGGGGCATACAGAGACTTCACTATCATATGTAATACTATTAATGTTGAATTATTGATATTAATTATATATGTGTATTTATCATCTATCTAGTTATCTATCATCCATCTATCTATTTCCATTTCTACCTATAGAAATGAAAGAATTCAACTTGAAAAAAAGCAAACCAATAATTTATGAAAAGCATATAGACTACTAGAGTCCCGGTGCACAAAATTTGTGCATGGGGGGAAGGGGGTGTGTGTCCCTCAGCCCAGCCTGCACCCTCTTCAATCTGGGACCCCACTGGGATCGGACCTAAACAGGCAGTAGGACATCCCTCTCACAATCCAGGACTGCTGCCTCCCAACTGCTCGTCTGCCTGATTGGCCCTAACCGCTTCTGCCTGCCAGCCTGATCACCCCCTAACCACTCCCCTGCCAGCCTGATGGACACTTAACTGCTCCCCTGCCAGCCTGGTCACCCCTAACTGCCCTCCCTGCAGGCCTGGTCCCCCCAATTGCCCTCCCCTGCTGGCCCAGTCACCCCTGACTGCCCTCCCCTGCAGGCCTGGTCATCCCCAACTGCCCTCCTCTGTTGGCCCAGTCACCCCTAACTGTCCTCCCCTGCAGGCCTGATCGGCCCCAACTGCCCTGTCCTACCGGCCATCTTGTGGCAGCCATTTTGTGTCCACATGGGGGTGGCCATCTTTGACCACATGGGGACGGCCATCTTGTGTGTTGGAGTGATGGTCAATTTGCATATTACTGCTTTAATATATAGGATGTTTAAAATAATTATCCTCTTGTAGTATCTTATTCATTTTTTCAAAACCAATCTTTTTTTCAAAGATTATAGGAAGACTGGCCAGGGTGGCTCAGTGATTGATCATCAACCTGTGAACCAAGAGGTCTAGTCCAAGTCAGGGCACGTGCTCAGGTTGAAGGCTTGATCCCCAGTGTGGGAAGTGGGGGAGGCAACTGATGGATGATTCTCTCTCATCAATGATGTTTCTATCCCTCTTGCCCTCTCCCTCTCCCTTCCTCTCTGAAATCAATAAAAATATTTTTAAAAGATTATAAGAAGAAAGAAAGCAAAATATAACTATTTGTAAGTCTCTTTTTCTATGCTTATAGCTCTGTACTTCAGAATTGATTGCTATATATAAGAAACTTCTAACTTCAACTTGTTAACAAGTTCTATACAGTTGACCCTTGAATAATGCAGAGGTTAAGGATTCTGACCTACCACATAATTAAAAATCTACATATAACTTTTGCTTCTCCAAAAACTTAACTGTTTATCATCTACTGTTGACCTTAACAATAATATAAATAATCAATTAACACATGTTTTCTGTTATATGTATTATATTATAGTCTTACTAAAAAGTAAGCTAGAGAAAATAAAAGGTTATTAAGAAAATCATAAGGATTATACATTTGCAGTACTTATTGAAAATAATTCACATATAAATGTTCCCACACAGTTCAAACTCCTATTGTCTATGAAACAACTATACATTTTTGGGAAATGATATAACCATCACCTAGCAAGACTACAGTTCCTTGAAACTTTGTGGATCTCTGTCTTATCAAATGTTGGTCCATTTGGCTTTTACCTCTTTTTGGTATATATGGTAAGATCTTATTCGTATTTTATAACCTCATTTTAATGTCAATACTTTCTTAAAGATATTGCTAAGATATATTACTTTTTATACAGATTATCACTCTTCTGTCTTAGTATCATACCTCTGTACATAATTCTCTTATTACACTGCTTGCATTGTGTATTATGTCTCCTTCAGGGTAGTGATTATCTATTATTTATCAATCAAGCCAGAGCAACCAGTAGAATTCTAAACATGTAACATTTTATAAATATTTGTGAAATGGATGGATGAATTAATGAATAAATCATTAAATTTAACATGGGGATCAAATATAATACAAATATACATTTATTTGAAAAATAAATGTAATTTATATCTTCATGTCATAATACATATATAAAAACATAGCAGAATTTCAGCCACTATTATGATTAATCTGTATATATTTCCTTATAGATTGGATCTAGAGACATAATTATAAGGAAAGCAAATTGTCTAGGATTCTTCCTGATGAATGTGGGAATGAAAATCAAAATGGGAATTTCTCATAAGAAATATTTATTTGAATAAATCCCAAGGAATAAAAACATTGGGAGATTTCTACTTGTGAAGAAAGGTAACTGTTAGGATATTATTCAATGTGGCATTTTATAAATAAAAATTTGGTCCACAAATATATATTTTATACATACCACGGCAACACCATTTCAATGCAGAAGAGAAAGAAAGCAAGACTTAAGACTACTCTGCAATGACTATGAGGTTATTAGGTAGAGTACTTCTTACAACCCAAAACAGCAATGAGAGAAAAAATCTTGTCATTTCTGAAAAATATGAACTATACTAGAGGCCTGATGCATGACATTTGTGAACTAGTGGGGGTCCCTCAGCCCGGCCTGTGCCCTCTTGCAGGCTGGGAGCCCTCAGAGGATGTCTGACTGATGGCGTAGACCTGTCAGCCATGAGCCCAGCTTCTGGCTGAGCAGTGCTCCCCCTGTGGGAGTGCTCTGACCACTAGGGGGCAGCTACTACATTGAGCATCTGCCCCCAGTGGTCAGTGCATGTCATAGCAAGTGGTTGAGCAGCCTTAGTATATCATTAGCGTATTATGCTTTGATTGGTTGAACATATGACTGGACGACCAGGCACTTAGCTTATTAGGCTTTTATTATATAGGACTAGAGGCCCGGTGCATGAAATTTGTGCACTGGGAGGGGGGGATGTCCCTCAGCCCAGCCTGCACCCTCTCTAATCTGGGACCACTCAGGGGATGTCCAACTGCCCTTGCCTGCTGGCCTGATCACTCCCAACTGCCCTCCCCTGCTGGCCTGATCTCACCCCCAACTGCCCTTGCCTGCCGGCCTGATCACCCCCAACTGCCCTCCCTTGCTGGCCTTCTTGTGGTGGCCATCTTGTGGTGGCCATCTTGTGACTACGTGGGGATGGCCATCTTGTGATGTCATAGGGCAGCCATCTTGTGATGACATGGGGGCAGCCATATTGTGGTAGCCATCTTGTGATGACATGGGGGTGGCCATCTTGTGATGACGTGATGGGCGGCCATCTTGAGATGACTTTCGGAGGCCATCTTTTGATGGTGTGGGGGCAGCCATATTGTGATGAAATGGGGGTGGCTATCTTGTCATGATGGGAGGGCAAGATGCCACCTAGGATTTTATTACTTTAGATATGCGTTTTTTGGTCTCTGCCAACACCAGCCTTAGCCTCCAAACTCAGAATGAAGGATGATATGGTTCATTTTTTGCTTTCTTACTGCTATCTGGCAATGCTATCCTTACTACATTTGCCAACACTAACAGACCATGAAGAAAATCAATGCCAACTCACAAGCCTATTCTTTTAGACCTCATTTCAAATTCACAGCTATAATCTGTCAAGTACCCATGCAGAGCACTTTAAAGACTATTAAGTTTAATTTCAGCATGCCTAACATCACTATTTGCTGTTATTTGTTATTTTCCAGTTAACATATAAGTTGCTTTTTAAATCTATGATGTGCTACATTGTCACACCCTTACTTACTTCAACTACTCTCTTGTCACTTTATATTTCATTATTACTTTTCTTCTCCAATTTTCAGTTAATCTCCTGAACACCTGCTCTGTAGTCAGTCAACACTATATCCATAATTCAGTCTTTGAACACTTTCTTCACCTTATTTCTTTAAATGAAATCTGCCCATTCCCAAAGGACATTGATTCTCCTGCAGTCACAAAGTAAAAACAGTTATTTATTTATTCAAAATCTTCCTAATTCAGAGCAAGAGTGAAAATTCTATCTGTGACAATCACTACGGATCTCATATAATTTCTTCTTCACGCAGATCATAGACAAAAATAAAAATATTTCAGTACCATATTATTAATATTGGATCAGTCAACTTCCCATCCATTAATTCATTGTTGACTTGGGTACAGATGACACATCAGACCCTGACAACAGTGTTGTTGCATTTTATCTTCATTAATAAATCTTAAATACCCTAGACTCTGGATTTTGCCACTTAGGATTTTTGACCTATTTTCCAATGGTTTTTTTCTCACTTGTCCTCACTAATTTCAGCAAACACAATTTGTATTTTTCTTCAGAAAAAATTGCCAGCAAAAATAATCAATAATTTAAACATTATACTATGAATCCACCTCTCTTTACTTCTCTTTCCATTCTCTTACTCAAGTACTTCAAATCCTGTTTACCTTCTTCCTTATTACACGTATAACGATTGACGTTCACAGGTCTAAAACGTTCTTTAGTGTTTATCCCCAACCCCATTTAGCAAATATTATATGATTTAACATTTAAATTGCTCCCATGGGTGATTTAATTTTATTGTAACTTTGATGCCACATCACATGCACCTACCAAAATTCTGACCTGTAGGAAAGAGTGAAAAGTCAAAGAGTCTTGTTTTTAAAGAATTCAGACTACTTGCATTCCTATCCTGATTAACCATTATCTGGAGAAGTAGTCAAATATTTGTAAGCCTCGGTTTGCACAAACACCATATGATAGTAATTGTAGATATTTCATAGAATAGCTATTAAAATAATGAAATAATCTAGTAAGTGTATTTATCACAGTGTTTACAAATTTAGTATTAATAGCTTCAGGAATCATTGTTGACATTAAATTTCTCTGTCCATGTGTATAATAAAATAGAAGAAGAACTTAAGTTTATTATAATTTTAAATTATAGTCACTAACTTTAACTAGATTTTCAACAATGATTCACAGTTCATTTGTTTTCATTTTTTATCCTTGCCTTCTCAAATAAACTAATTTTCCAGTTATCTCTATTGTCCTCCAAGCCCTTATCTACCACTAAATCTGCCCCTCATCATTTTCATAACCATACCTTGTATTTTAGAATGAAAATAAAAGCCAGTATGTAAGAACATCTTTATCCTGAAATCTAATCCTATAGGAATAAACACGCATATCATGATATTATTAAACTTGTTCAAAAATGTCTCCTACCAGACCATTAGTTGCAAGATATCAATAAATTTTCTGTTTTTCCCTCTATTTTTTCTGACAGACTGGCACAATATCTGATAACCAATAGAATTATTATATTTTTAACAAATAAATTGAGTTTTTACTTGTATCTCCACAATCATGGAAAACAGGAAAATCACATATAGCTCTTATGGACCTAATTTTATTTCTCCAAAATTCAAATGTTGAAGCTCAACCTCAGATCGCTCCATTAGGGCAGTATTTTTCTTCACTGTGCATAATGCTCCTGTTCATGGTGAGGTGCTTAGCAGCATCTCTGGACTCTACCCACTGGTGTCAAGTAGAGCACTTCCTCACATTTTGTTGAAATTTAAAAATGTTTCCAAACATTGCCAGTATCTATTGGAGGACAAGCTCATTCTTCTTTGAGCACACCGTGTCTGCTCCTAATTTCCTTTTAAGAGAAACTAATAATTACTAAAATTTCACATACACATGAGGGATCTATTTCAATGCAGGTACCATTCATTTTATTAGAACAACATAAAGAGGTAAAATAGTGATTTTTTTTTCTGTATTGGGTACATCCTATCTAATAAAAGGGTAATATGCAAATTAACGAGCACTCTGCTACACTCACAAGCCACACCCACCAGCCAATCTGGAGCAAGTATGCAAATTAACCCAACCAAAATGACTGCGGCCACGAAGAGAGCAGGAGGGAAGCTTGGGTTTCCCTGGTGATGGAAGAAGCCAAGCTTTCCACACACCCTGGCCAGTCCAGGCCTGCACTCCAGGCTACAAAGTTTCAATTATAGAAGATAAATAAATCCCAACAAAAATGGCAGCAGCCACAAAGCTGGAGAGAGCAGGAGGCTAGGGTTGCCTCCAGTGATGGAGGAAGCCAAGCTTCTTAAGCCCTGGCCTGCCTTGACCTCCACTTAAAGCTACAAAGTTTCAAGTATAGAAGATAAATAAATCCCAACAGAAATGGCTGCTGCCACAGAGTGAGCAGAAAGCTTGGCTCTACTCAAGGCTACAAAGTTTCAATTGTAGAAGATAAATAAATCCCGGATACCAGGGCCTCCACTTGGGTTTCCAGGGGCCATGGCCTGCCTGAAAACCACCACAGGCCTCTTGCCCAGGCTGCCTCACGCCCCAAGGGAACCCCCACCTTGACCCGGGACACCCTTCAGGGCAAACCAGCTGGCCCCCACCCATGCACCAGGCCTCTATCCTATCTAATAAAAGAGTAATATGCAAATTAACAATCACTCCAACACACAAGATTGCTGCCCCCATGTGGTCAAAGATGGCTGCCCCCATGTGGACACAAGATGGCCACCACAAGATGGCCAGCAGGGGAAAGCAGTTGGGAGGGACCAGGCCTGTAAGGGAGGGCAGTTGGGGGTGATCAAGCCTGTAGGGGAGGGCAGTTAGGGGTGACCAGGCTGGCAGAGGAGGAAGTTGGGAGTGACCAGGCCTGCAGGGAAGGGAAGTTGCGGGGGGGACCCAGGCCTACAGGGGAGAGCAGTTGGGAGGAACCAGGCCTGCAGGGGAGGACAGTTAGGGGTGATCGGGCCTGCAGGGGAGAGCAGTTAGGGGCAAACAGGCTGGCAAGGGAGCAGATAAGCATCAATCAGGCTGACAGGGGAGTGGTTAGGGGGTGATCAGGCTGGGAGGCAGAAGTGGTTAGGGGCAATCAGGAAGGCAGGCAGGTGAGCATTTGGGAGCCAGCAGTCCTGGATTGTGAGAGGGATGTCCCAGATTGGAGAGGGTGCAGGCTGGGCTGAGGGAATCCCCCCTCCCCATGCATGAATTTTGTGCACCGGGCCTCTAGTATTAAAAATAATACATGATAATGACAGACTAATGAAATTTAAGTACATACACTTTAATTTTTCTTAAAGGTCAGCCATTTTTGACAAATGTTAGTGTTAATTTTAAACATTGTGTCTTTATGATACTAGGTAATATCATTTGAAGTCATATCCCATCTGTAGTCTGTAGTGGCTATGTCTAAATGTCAACATAAATTTTTCCAATTTATTGTATATAAAGTATATTTTAATATTATTAAATTTGTTGGGGTGACTGCTAATAAGATTATATAGGTTTCAAGTATACACTTCTATAATGCATCATCTGTATACTGCATTATGTATTCAACACCCAAAACCAAAATTTTTATGACTATAGAAATACTCATTACACACACACACACATACACACCTGGGTTTATTGGCAAACCTCTCTGATCATTTGAGCAGCAGATATCACTGGCCAGGACATGATTGATGTATTATTGTTCAGTTGCATCAGACCTTGCAGGGATTCAGATGATTGGGTGGGAGCCACTACTGTTGTAAAGAAAGCTAGATGAATCACAGAAGAGTTTACTCTGTTCCAGAATAAAGATACCTTAAAATTGGAAAGAATTGAATTATTTACTCCAAACATTTTTATTGTTAACATGTACTCATTGATATTTAATTAGCATTAAACTGAGTATACCTAGACATGATTATAAAAATCTCAAGTTTTGGTGAAACTAACTTCACAAAATTAAAAATATTATCTATGTTCTTAACAGGTTGTAAATTCAGGGATCATCTTTACTCATCTCTAACACCAAAACATTCTCACTCATTCCAAATAATTTTGCTGATATAGAAGTATGAATACAACTATTTTGAAGATATCCCTTATATTTTTCCATCACAAAAATACACAGGATACTTTCAAAGAAATATTTAAAAAGGTGTTTACATAAAACATGGATTTGTATTACCCTGAACCCTCTCTGCCAAACAAACCTACATAAAATAAGTAAATATTCTCATGTCTCGTGAATCACTTTTAAGCCTGCCTGTAGTATTGTCAAGTAAAAAAAAGTCTATAAACATAGTCTAAGAATGTTCAAGCATTTTTATATCTGCAAGCAGAAGTACACATTTGAAGTTAAAACCCTGTTCCTGAGAGCCTCTACAAATTAACTCTGAGAATTTTTACAGTTTTGTTAAAAACACTCACTAACAAAATAACTATTCAAGTAGTTCAGTAAAGGTTTCTCTGACTTTTAGACATGTTTAACAAATAAAATGAGTTTAAAAACTATTAATATCTGTGAATATCATGATGAAATAAACATTATGCATTTGCTCCCAAAACAAAGAAGTACTTTGGGGAAGGGCAGATGAATGTCTATGCAGATCTCAAATACTAAACAAATATTTCTAGAAAAACTGAAGACAAAAGAGTTTTATATCTTTGCTTTCCTATGTCTTTTACTTCTTAGTTTCCTGCTTTTTTAAAACTCTCTAGGACTTCTGTTATCATAATATAGAAGTGTTGACAGTGACTCTCCTTGCTCTCAGGGAGAAAGCTGTTCCATACACTTCATCAAACAGCAAAAGTATGGCTAAGTTCTTTCTCCCATCAACAATGGGTGCTGGCCTACTGGTCAAGCTTTTATGTCTTGGTGATCATATGACATTTTTTCATTTACCTGTTAATGTAACAAATTACACAACATATTTTTAAATGATAAATAATAAATTACTTCTTTTACTTATAAAAATCAGATTTTTTTAAATCTTCATCTGAGAATATATTTTTATGGACTTTTAGAGATAGGGAAAAGAGAGAGAGAGAGAGAGAGAGAGAGATTGATTGCCTTCCAAATGCGTCCTGATAGGAGATGGAGCCAAAAACCAGGTTTATTGCAATCCAGACTGCAACCTATTGGTGTACAGGACGACACTCGCAACAACTGAGCAGGGCCTACAGAACACGCTTTTTTATAATCATATGTTATTCTTGTTACACTTTATTTCCTTTGATTTGTTAATACATTGTTAAAGATTCTGTATCCATGTTCATATGCTATGTTGATCAGTTTTTTCTTTCTGGGTTTTGTAAAGTTCTTTTAAGCTTTTGGTGTGAAGGTTATGTTGGCCACATAAAATTCATTTTACCTAAATTTTGAAAATTACAACATTAAAGCTACTTCTCTCTATGAAATATGGAATAAATCTGTTGGAAGCCATCTGGACATGAGATTTTTATCTTTAATTTTTAAGAAAATAATAAATTTACTTTTATACTATATATAATAATTCAAATTTTCTATTTTTTGTGTGAATTTTAGGATTTTTGAGAAATTTGTCTAATATAGTCAAATTCATTGGCAAAAAAGGTAAATTCTTTAATTATGTTCATGTCTAGGATCTTTGGAGATTATAATTTTAGTTCTTTTGTCTATCAGGTTTTAAAAGAATTTTATCAGTTTGATTAATCTGTTAGCATTGTCATTGCTCTATTTGTATTTTATCTTCTATTTCATTAATTTCTTCTTTTATCTTCATTTTTTTAGGTTCTTTTTTTGGCTAATGTTCTTCTTAGAGCTTTTTAAAGGAAGCATAATGTACACATATTCAAAACCACAGTAATTAAAAATACTGTGAGTTGATTAGTCCAATTTTCCAGTTCATTAAGGGCTTATTAATTTATAAAAAGAACATATGCTACTTAACAAAACTTCTACAAATTATAATTAACATAGCTACTACAAAAGTATGTTATGAAATTATTAAAGTTTTTCATATCTCATATAATCAAATATAAAATGAAAGTGCTTGTTCATTTAATGTGAGAAATTATAAAACCGTCACTGCAGATATGATTTTTATACATGTCCATGGGAGCTATACTATTGATTCAAAGTGTAAAATAGATGCAATACTAAATACTAAACATCTGGATTTGTGTTTGACAAATCAAGGCCTACAGTACAGAAGTGTGAGTCATTGCTCAATTTAGAAAAAGAAAGGAATTACAGCTATGAACATAATTCTTTATTGACTAGCTGATGAGATAGCATGAAAATGGCATGAAAGCTCTGGGTGAAAATGACTAGCATCTTTAAATAGAAAGAAACCATCATGCAAATAGAAACTTCATTTTCATTGAAATTTAAACACTTTTTTTTCTATTTAAAGAAAAAATAAGGTAAGAAAGATATTAAACAGTACAGCTCTCTTGAAGAAGAAAAGTCCATCTCTTAATTCTTATCTTTAGTTCTTTTTAAAAGATATATATATATATGAAAAATGTATATATATATTAAAAGTTACTTAATACATTATATAATATAAAAAGGTATAGATTGGGAATAATTTATCAGAATATTATTTTAGGAAAAGTTATAATTTTCTCATATGATGATAGTTAATAACCACATATTGTGAACTATGAAATTGATTAACATGACATGACAAATTTACATAGGTAGAACTAGTGTAAATTACTTGTGATCTGTTTTTAAATACATTTAATTTCATACTTATGAGATATACTGAGAGTCACATTTATTTATAGTAAAACATTGAAAGGGAAAATAAGGCATTTGAGGGGGCTAGCTATCTGATTCTGTGCCAGTAACCTGCATTCTGTTACACACTCTTGCTTTCCAATAAACTTCATTCTTATCTGTGATGTCTGTCCTGCCTTGCAGAACCTTTTTCCCGGAACACTCCCATTTTACGTGAACCATATATAACTCCCTGAGGGGTTTGGCAGTGCTGGTGCCAGACAGGCTTCTGAGGGTAATCTCACTTGCCCCTTTCCAACTCACAGGGGGCTGCAAAGCCGGTGAAAAGTCCGGAAGCCTGATCCATATTTGGGGGACAAAGGAACTAAGGGTATAAAGGGAAAGCTTGGTCCATATTCATTGCTCAGAATTTGGAGATTGACTTCCCTGAGTCACGGCACTAGTGCATCTGCAAATAAAGGCTACTTTTCTGAATATCCTCTGAGGGCCTGGCTGATTAATTCTCACATGTCACCTGACAGTTTATCTGCAACAACATATCATAAAACTCATATTTGAGGAAGTGTTTGACTAGAACCAATATTATGTCATTCATTGAAACTTGAAGATATTTTAAAGAAAGGTAAAGTAGCCATCTGCTAGTGCTGTATTATCCAGTAATATCTTCTTCATTTGCTCATTGATTCTACCAAACTATACAATTCCCCATTACCTTAGTACTCTTACTCATATTGATGAGTGCAATTAATAAAATACAGATAATAATCTGCCTCTTCAGGAGAGAAAAAAATGGTGGTGGAATAGACAGACGTGTCCCGAGCCTTGTTCCAGAGCAGATAGAAAGAACAGCTGAGGGTCACACGGGGGTGTCTGTTGGAGAGTTAAGGGACAGCTATACTCCAGGAGAAGGTGAGGGACTGCTGGACGGGGCTCCCTTGACCGGGCAGCCCCCACTGTTGCTGGGTTCCCTCCCAGACCCACTGGCTCAGATGAGGAGAACGCGCCATCTTGAAGGGGAAAGTGCATCTTATCAGAAGCCTGAAACTCTACAACTGCTGCACCCACCAAACATCTGCAAACCTGAGAGCACCAATCCCCAATTGGCGCAAACACGCGGATTCAGAAGAGCTCTACACTCTACCATGGAAAGATCATATTTCGCCTGGGATAAGGTGAGGTCTCTGATCCCAGCAGGACAAAGAAACGTGCTCACTGCAGGAGCTGGAGACTGGGGGAAGTCTACACCTAGAAAAATCCTTGGCTGTTGGGGCTGGCATGACCCATGAATGTAGAAGGGGGTCCTCAGAGCTGCTAACAGAAGGGATCTCTAAAAAGCAACCCATTTTGATCTGACGCAGAAGGACAGCCTAAAAATTTTGGGAGTGTGCCAGCTGCTTGGACACAAGGGGGAAAAGGGGATTGCAGAGGTTTGCACGCAGCCCCAGTGTTCACACATTTGTGCTTTTTCCTCTTTGAATCCTGCTTCTGATTACTGAGCCCAATACATAGGATCACCAAGTTGGGGACACCATAGGAGACTGCAGGGGAAAGTTGCTTTTCTGGAACCTGGGGATCAGAGCAGGGAGTGACCATTGGAGAACCAGCTCAGGGGCAGCCCACTCCCACAAACTGGTATTCAGTGCCACAGGGAAAGCAGGATCTAAGCACAGGCTAGAGAGGACCTATAGGTCTGGAGGTCAATCCATAAACACTGCCACCCAGGGGCTGAATCACAAATTGACTCTTGTGTAATCACAAATAAAGGAATACAAGAAAGTAAGACACACTGCCTGCTTAAAAATCAGAACTGGCTTACAATACTGAGGAGTACTGGAATGCAGGGAACTGCAATCCTGTCCTGATTGGGAAATAGGAGTGCCAAACGGAACAATAGAGGAAGCAAATGACCTTCACTACTGCACATTTTATTTTATTTTTTCTTTCTTTTCTTTCTTTTTTCTTTTTCATCTTTTACTTAAGAAAATATTTTTTTTTCTTTTTTCCTCACTTGATTTTACCTTTTTAATTATTACATTTTTATTTTCAATCAGTATTATTACTACTATTATTTTACCTTTTTTTAAAAAAAGTGTCATTTTATGTTCTCTTTATTTGACTTTGAGATTAGTGTTCTACATTCTATTTTCATCTTTTCTTTAGCTTCATTCTACTCTCTCAACTCTATCTTTATGCCATCACTCTCTTCCTAACTTTTCCCCTTTTGTTGTCCTGTTTCTCTTACCCTTTTCCTACTTTAGATTTTCCCTACTCTTGCTTTTTACCCCCTGTTAAAATTTCACCCTGCTTATATATCTAATTTCCAATCCCCTGCTCCAAGTTCATACACACCTCTCTTTTCTCTGTCTTCACTATCCATTGTTTTTCTCTCTGTCCTTTTGTTGTTGTTTGCTTGAATGTTGATTATATCGATTTTTTATGCTTGTTTGTGAGATTGTTTTCCTTATTCTTTTTTTTGTTTGTTTGCTTTGGTTTTGTTTGTTTTTTTTTGCATCTGTTTCCCCTCACCTCGCTTGATATTAGTTGTTTTTCTAGTTTGTATTCATCTCCAGGTACTTGTTGCTGTCATTTGCAGGGATTAGTGGCTATTCTATTGGAGTTTTCTCCCCATATATATGGTATGTTTTCCTTTTCTTTCTTATTCTCTTTCTTTTCTCTCTTACTTTTTTTTTCCTTTTCCCAATTTCATTTTGGCATGCATTTCATGTTTTTTGTTTCTTCTTCTTTCCCTTCTATCTCCTAATTTGCCTTTCTCTGGTGGTCACCTTTATTTGGGGTTATTAATATCATGAATACATTTCTGTTCAGTACCTTGTGTATTGTACCTGGTTGTGTTTTATTTTGTGCCTTTAAATCAATGCAGGAGAGAGAGAACTACAGAACCAGACAACCAGAGAAGAGAGAACATGGGGAGACAAAGAAACAGCCTGCATATGAAAGAAAAGCAGGCATCACCAGAAAAGAAAGTAAATGAAATGGAGCCAAGCAACCTGCCAGAGAAAAATTCAAAGAAATTGTCATAAAGTGGCTGAAAAGAATGGAAGACAAATTAGACAATATGTGTAAGAACCAAGAGGAAATGAAGAAGAACCAAGAAGAAATGAAAAATGATATTGCTGCTATAAAAAAGTCAATAGAAAGCATCAAGAGTAGACTAGAAGAAGCAGAGGACTGCATCAGTGAGTTATAAGACAAGGTAGAAAAAAATACACAAGTAGAGCAGTTTCTAGAATTAAAAAAAATTAAAAAGCAGGAGGACAGCCTAAGGGAACTTTGGGACAGCATGAAAAAAAAATAAAAACAACATCCTCATAATAGGGATTCCAGAAGGAAAGGAAACTGAGCAAGGAATAGAAAACCTGTTTGAAGAAGTAATGGCAGAAAACTTCACTGATACAGTGAAGAAAAAACCCACACAAATCCAAGAAGCTCACAGAGTCCCAAGCAAAATGAACCTCAATAGACCAACACCAAGGCACATTAAAATAAAATTAGAAAATACCAACAACAAAGTAAGAATCTTAAAAGCAGCCAGAGAGAGACAGAAAGTTCCCTACAAAGGAATACCCATCAGACTAGCGACTGATTTCTCAACAGAAACTCATCAGGCCAGAAGGGAATGGAATGAAATATACAAAGTCATGCAAAGGAAGGATCTGAATCCAAGAATACTTGTACTAGCAAGGCTATCAATCAAAATTAAAGGTGAAATCAGAAGCTTCACAGACAAAAAAGGACTAAGGGAATTTATTACCACAAAATCAGCAATGCAAGAAATGCTAAAGGGTCTGCTGTAAAAAAAAGAAATAGAAAGCAAAGAAGGAACACAAGGGTAAAGCATAAAATGGAGACAAATAAGTACCTATCAATAATAACTTTAAATGTAAATGGATTAAATGCCCCAATCAAAAGATATAGGGTAAAGGATTGGATAAGAAAACACAACCCATTTCAGCTATCTACAAGAAACCCACCTCAGAAAAAAAGATGCACTCAGACTGAGGGTGAAGGGATGGAAAAAGGTTTTTCAGGTGAATGGAAATGAAAAAAAAAAAAAGCTAGCATAGCAATACTTATATCTAACAAATTAGATCTCAAAGTGAAGGATGTAACAAGAGATGAGAAAGGCCACATCATAATACTAAAAGGAGCAATCCAACAAGAAGAAATAACTCTGGTAAATATATACGCACCAAATACAGGAGCACCCAACTACATAAAAAAACTCCTGGAGGATATCAAAGGAGAGATTGACAGCAATACAATGACAGATAGTAGGAGACATTAATACCCCACTATCACCATTGGACAAATCCTCTAACAAAAAATCAGCAAAGAAACATCAATCCTAAATGACTCACTAGACCAGATGAAATTAATTGACATCTTCAGAACATTTCACCCCAAAGCCACAGAATATACATTCTTCTCAAGTACACCTGAGTTATTTTCAAAGATAAACCATATGTTGTGTAATAGGCAAAGTCTCTTCAAATTCAAGAAGGTAGAAATCATATCAAGCATCTCAGATAACAGTGGCATAAAACTGGAAATGAACTACAAGAAAAACAATCCAAAAAAATCAAACGCATGCAGACTAAACAGCATGATCTTAAACAATGACTGGATTACCAGACAGAACAAGGAAGAAATAAAAAACATCTTGGCAACAAATGACAATGAAAACACAACAATCCAAAATGTATGGGGCGCAGTGAAAGCATTCTTGAGAGGGAAGTTTATAACTCTACAAGTCTACTGCAAAAAAAAACCAAGAACAATGGTAATAAATTACCTAACTCTACAAGTCAAAGTGTTAGAAAGAAAGCAACAAGAAAAGTCCACTGTAAGCAGAAAGAAGGAAATTATAAAGATCAGAGTGGAGATAAACGACATTAAGACCAAAAAAAAAAACAATACAAAAAAATCAACAAAACCAAGAGCTGGTTCTTTGAAAGGATAAACAAGATTGATGAACCTCTAGACAGGCTCACCAAGAAGCAAAGAGAGAGGACCCAAATAAATAAAATAAGAAATGAAAGAGGTGAAATAACAATAGACCCCACTGAAATACAAAGGGTTGTTAAAAAATACTATGAACAACTCTACTCCAACAAACTGGACAACCTGGAGGAAATGGACATATTCCTAGAAAAATACAACCTTCCAAAACTCAATCAGGAAGAATCTAAAAATCTCAATAGGCTGATAACTATGGAAGAAATTGAAGAGGTCATCAAAAAGCTTCCAGCAAACAAAAGCTCGGGGCCAGACGGCTTCACAGGGAAGTTTTACCAAAGATTCAAGGAAGAAATAAAACCTATCCTCCTCAGACTATTCCAAAGAATTCAAGAGGAAGGAACACTTCCAAGCTCCTTCTATGAAGCCAGCATCACCCTAATACCAAAACCAGATAAAGGCAACACAATGAAAGAGAATTATAGGCCAATATCCCTCATGAATATAGAAGCCAAAATCCTCAACAAAATCTAGCAAATCTGATCCAGCAGTACAGCAGAAAGATCATGCACCATGACCAAGTAGGATTTATCCCTGGAATGCAAGGATGGTACAATATCCGCAAGTCAATAAATGTGGTACATCACATAAACAAATTGAGAGATAAAAATCAGTCATTTAAATTAATGCAGAAAAAGCATTTGACAAAATCCAACACCCTTTCTTGATAAAAAACACTAAGCAAGGTGGGAATAAAAGGATCATACATCAACATAATAAAAGCCATATATGACAAACACACAGCCAACATCATACTCAATGGGCAAAAATTAAAACCATGTCCCCTAAGAACAGGAACAAGACAGGGATGCCCACACTCACCACTCCTGTTTGACATAGTGCTGGAAGTATTAGCTATTGCAATTAGACAAGAAGAAGAAATATAAGGCATCCAAATTGGAAAAGAAGAAGTAAAGCTGTCCTTATTTGCAGATGACATGATACTGTACATAGAAAACCCAAAAGACTCCATCAAAAAACTAATAGACTTAATAAATGAATTCGGCAATGTAGCAGTATACAAAATTAACACCAAGAAATCTATGGCATTTCTTTACACCAATAATGAACTTACATAAAGAGAGACGAAAAAAGCAATCCCATTTACCATCGCAGCAAAAAAATTAAGATACCTAGGAATAAATTTAAATAAGGAGGTAAAAGACCTATACACAGGAAAATACAGGACACTGAAAAAAGAGATAGAGGAAAACGTAAACAGATGAAAGAACATATCATGTTCATGGATTGGGAGAATCAACATCATTAAAATGTCCATACTACCCAAAGCAATCTATAGATTCAATGCACTTCCATTAAAATACCAATGGCATATTTCACAGATCTAGAAAGAACCCTCCAAAAATTCATCTGGAATAAAAAAAGACCCTAAATAGCAGCAGCAATCCTGAGAAAGAAGAACAAAGTAGGTGGGATCTCAATAACATATTTCAAGCTGTATTACAAAGCCACTGTTCTCAAAACGGCCTAGTACTGGCACAAGAACAGACATACAGATCATGGAATAGAATAGAGAACCCAGAAATCGACCCAAATCACTACACTCAATTAATCCTTGACAAAGGATGCATGAGTCAAGACAGTCTCTTCAATAAATGGTGTTGGGAAAATTGGACAGATTCATGCAAAAAAAATGAAACTAGACCACCAACTTACACCATACACAAAAATAAACTCAAAATGGATCAAGGACTTAACCATAAGATGGGAAATCATAAAAATACTAGAGGAATCTACAGGCAGCAAAATCTCAGACATATGCCAAAGCAATTTCTTCACTGATACTGCTCCTAAGGCAATGGAAACTAAAGAGAAAATAAACAAATGGGACCTCATCAAAATAAAAAGCTTTTGCACAGCTAAGGAGACCATCAATAAAACAACAAGAAAGCCCACTGCATGGGAGAACATATTTGCCAATGATATCAATGATAAGGGTTTAATCTCCAACGTTTACAGGGAACTCATGCAGCTTAACAAAAAGAAGATAAACAACCCAATCAAAAAATGGGCAACTGATCTAAATAGACATTTTTCAAAAGAAGACAGAAGGAAGGCCAAGAGACATATGAAAACCTGCTCAAACTCACTAATCATCAGAGAGATGCAAATCAAAACAACAATGTGGTATCATCTCACACCTGTCAGAATGGCTATCATCAACAAATCAATAAATGACAAGTGCTGTTGAGGACTCAGAGAAAAAGGCACACTCATGCACTGTTAGTGGGAATGCAGACTGGTGCAGCCACTGTGCAGAACAGTATAGAATTTCCTCAAAAAACTGAAAATAGAACTCCCATTTGACCCAGTGATCCCACTTCTAGAAATATATCCTAGAAACTAGAAACACCAATCAGAAAGGATATATGCACCCCTATGTTCATAACAATACAATTTACCATAGCTGAAATTTGGAAACAGCCTAAGTGCCCATCAGCAGGTGAGTGGATTAAAAAACTGTGGTACATCTATACCAGGGGTCCTCAAACTTTTTAAACAGGGGGCCAGTTCACTGTCCCTCAGACTGTTGGAAGGCCGGTCTATAGTTTAAAAAAAAATTATGAACAAATTCCTATGTGCACTGGAGGCCCGGGATGAGTCAGCTGCTAAGCAGGACAGGCAGCAGCACCAGGCGGGCTGGAAAAATGTCCTCGGCGGGCCGCATGTGGCCCGCGGGCCATAGTTTGAGGGCCCCTGATATACAATGTAATACCATGCTGCAGTAAAAAAGAAGGAGTTCTTACTATTTGCAACAACATGAATGGATTTGGAGAGCATTATGCTAAGTGAAATAACCAGGCAGAGAAAGATAAATATCACATGATCTCACTCATTTGTGGAATTTAATGAACAACATAAACTTATGAACAAAAATAGATCCAGAGACAGAGAAACATCAATCAGAACGTCAATCCTCAGGGAACGTAGGGGAGGGTGGGTGTAAGGGGGAGAGATCAACCAAAGGACTTATATGCATGCATATAAGCCTGATCAGTGGACATGGGGGCATGAATGGGAGGTGGGGAGAAATGGGGGAATAAGGACACATATGTTATACCTTATTCAATAAAGAAATTTAAAAAAATAATCTGCATTACCTATCAATTCATTAACATTAATTTGAAATAATGTATTTGTTGCTTATCTCACATACAATTTTAGTCTTGTTCCTTAGAACAATTTCTATATTATTGCCTTACATCGTTTTTAACTTCAAATGTGTCACTGTGCCAAGACACCTCTCTTGGTTATACATCATACTAACAATGCATAAGAACATGTGTTTTTTTTAAAGTCTCAGTTATAAAATGACTAAGTAATAGGGATATAATGTACAGCCTGGTGACTATCCTATATAATAAAGAGGTAATATGCAAATTGACTACCACTCCAACACACAAGATGGCCTCCCCCATGTGGACACAAGATGGCCTTCAAAAGATGGCCAGCAGGGGAGGGCAGTTGGGAGAAACCAGGCCTGCAGGGAAGGGCAGTTAGGGGTGCTGGGCTAGCAGGCAAGGGAAGTTAGGGGCAGCCAGGCCTGCAGGGGATGTAGTTGGGGGGGCAAGCCTGAAGGGGAGGGCAGTTGTGGGTGACTGGGCTAGCAGGGAGGGCAGTTAAGGGCAACCAGCCTGGCAAGGGAGAGCAGTTAGGGGTGACCAGGCTGGCAGGGGAGGGCAGTTAGGGGCAATCGGGCTGGTAGGGGAGCAGTTAGGTGTCAATAAGCCTTGCAGGGGAGTGGTTAGAAGGTGATCAGGCTGGCAGGCAGGCAAGCAGTTGGGAGCCAACAGTCCTGGATTGTGAGAGGGACCCTAGATTAGAGAGGATGCAGGCTGGGCTGAGGGACACACGCCCCCCCCCCCCGCCCCGTGCACAAATTTTGTGCACTGGGCCTCTAGTAGTCAATAATATTGTATCACATATTTGAAAGTGGCTAGGACAACAGATCTTAAGAATTCTCAGCACAAGAAAAAAATATGTGTAACTATGTATCATTGTTGTAGGCAGTTAGACAGACATGAGCAGAGCAGGAGGATGGGCCAGATACAGAAGGTCACCAGGTCAGAAAGTCTTCACTGCCTGGCAAAGGACAATTGTAGGATGGGACATTGTTCCCAAGGTGACCTTTCCTCCCTAGCATATTGCTGACCAAGTAGTTTGAACCCCCTGAGCTTTCCTCCCTACAGATAACATCTAGGCCTCAGTTGTATTTCAGCTCCAAGCCCAGGAAGTACACAAAACCAGACAAGTGATGCTGTGGCTGCTTCAGGACCAGCTGCACTGAATAATGACCCCTTGAAAGGACACACTAGGGAAAACGCTAAATATTTTATTAAGATATTCCCCTGGGACCTCCCCTAAGGTCTCTACCCTTAAAACCCTTAGGAGGGAGTGCCCAGTGTGCTCTCCCTCCAGAGAGCATACCCTTGGCTTTCCCTTCTACTTCCCCCATTCTCACCCATCAGGCACATTATCACTAACTTCCTCACTCCTAAGCTTCAAGGGCCCTTCCTTTACTTCTATAACTTGTTTACTAAGCCCATTTCTTCTAGGAAGTATTTTTTCTACCTCTATGATTTACCAAAGAAATGTTCTCTTATAGTTTGGGTCTTGGCTCTGAATTCTTTCCTAGCCACAACTCAAGTACCAAGTTTGCTGAACTTAGGTCTGACCAGACCCCACTGGTCTAATACCTGGAGCAGAAACTGCTGTCTACAACCAAACTTTTCTCTATTCTCCATGTTCTTTTAGCTGCTCTAATAATCAAATAAACGTGAGAAGAGTTAGGAATAGAAAATAATGCACACATATGTATGGGAACCCTGCACACATGAAAGAGTCAGAGACCCCCACAAGCAGGAGAGGTTCAGAGACAGAATGGGTATGCAAGACATCCTGAGCTGGGGATGAGGTAAGGGGCTTGGGGGCTTCAAGCCTTTGTTTGGTAAAGTGCTTTTAAACTTTTATTTGGTAAATAAAAGTTTGTCCTGCTCTACAGAGGTTATCTCTGATAATCTGCCATTATGGACAAGGTCTTGAATACCAGTTCTTCCCTATAATTGAGAAAGGGGCAGACATTTTTTCTAATCTTACAGATAAAATTATCCTCAGCTCAAAACATTCCATATAACACAAAAGCACGTGTTAGGGTGACTAGCTCTGAACCTCCACAAATATATATATATGAAAGAGAAAAAGGGGGAGAGAGAGAGAGAGAGAGAGAGAGAGAGAGAGAGAGAGAGAGAGAGAGAGAGAGAGATCATCAACAATAAATACTAATCTTGGGTCACCAGGGGGCACCCCAGAATCTTTAATGTACTAGTATATCATAATATTAATATTGATAATAATTATAATAATCTCAGGTTGGACACAAATGTGCTAGTTAAAATCTCTCAGGATTTTAAGACTGCATTCTTGCATCATATGAAAGAAATGGGTGAGAGCATCTGTGGATTAAGGGGCCACATGCTCACTTGACAGTCTTGACTACATGGCAGTCTTTCAAACTCAAATACCTAAAGTAACCACAAAGGATGGTCTAAAATTAAACTTGAATTAAAAGCAGTTATGGTGGGTAGTCACCTCCTAGGCCTGTATCTTCCCTGACAAGTCAATCTTTACCTTAACTGAGCTTATTATCTTTTTGCATCTATGATAACATATCCTTGAAATGTCTTGTTAACTTGAAACTTCCCTTTTTTTCCGGACCCCTCAGGGCACAACTGAATGCTCTGGGCACCAGGACAGATACCAAAAATTCCTTCATTGTTACTATTTTTTAAATTATTTTAAAATTTCTTTATTAATTGTGGTATTACATATGTGTCCTTATTCCACCATAACCCCCCAACCCTCCCATTCATGCCCTTACCGCCCTGCTGTCTGTGTCCATTGATTCGGCTTATATGCATGCATATAAGTCCTTTGGTTGGTCTTTCCCCCTTACCCCCAACCTCCCCTACCTTCCCTGAAGTTTGAGGTTCTGATCGATGTTTCTCTGCCTCTGGATCTGTTTTTGTTCATCATTTTATGTCGTTCATTATTTTCCATAAATGAGTGAGAGCATGTGATATTTATCATTCTCTGCCTGGCTTATTTCACTTAGCATAATGGTCTCTAGCTCCATCCATGTTGTTGCAAATGGTAAGAACTCCTTCTTTTTTAGCGTAGCATTCCATTGTGTAGCTGTACCACTGTTTTTTAGTCCACTCATCTGCTGATGGGCACTTTGGCTGTTTCCAAATCTTAGCTATGGTGAATTGTGCTGCTGTGAACATAGGGGTGCATATATCCTTTCTGATTCGTGTTTCTAGTTTCTTGGGATATATTTCTAGAAGTGGGATCACTGGGTCAAATGGGATTTCCATTTTCAGTTTTTTGATGAAACTGTATACTGTTCTGCACAGTGGCTGCACCAGTCTGCATTCCCACTAGCAGTGCATGAGTGTTCCTTTTTCTCTGAGTCCTCACCAGCACTTGTCATTTATTGATTTGTTGATGATAGCCATTCTGACAGGTGTGAGATGGTACCACATTGTTGTTTTGATTTGCATCTCTCAGATGATTAGTGTGTTTGAGCAGGTTTTCATATGTCTCTTGGCCTTCCTTCTGTCTTCTTTAGAAAAATGTCTATTTAGATCAGTTGCCCATTTTTTGATTGGGTCGTTTATCTTCTTTTTGTTAAGCTGCATGAGTTCCCTGTAAACGTTGGAGATTAAACCCTTATTGTTGATATCATTGGCAAATATGTTCTCCCATGCATTGGGCTTTCTTGTTGTTTTATTGATGGTTTCCTTTGCTGTGCAAAAGCTTTTTATTTTGATGAAGTCCCATTTGTTTATTTTCTCTTTAGTTTCCATTGCCCTAGGAGCAGTATCAGTGAAGAAATTGCTTTGGCATATGTCTGAGATTTTGCTGCCTGTGGATTCCTCTAGTATTTTTATGATTTCCCATCTTATGGTTAAGTCCTTGATCCATTATGAGTTTATTTTTGTGTATGGTGTAAGTTGGTGGTCTAGTTTCATTTTTTTGCATGTATCTGTCCAATTTTCCCAGCACCATTTATTGAAGAGACAGTCTTGACTCCATTTATGTTCATGCCTCCTTTGTCAAGGATTAATTGAGTGTAGTGACTTGGGTCAATTTCTGGGTTCTCTATTCTATTCCATTGATCTATATGTCTGTTCTTATGCCAGTACTAGGCAGTTTTGAGAACAGTGGCTTTGTAATACAGCTTGAAATCTGGTATTGAGATCCCACCTACTTTGTTCTTCTTTCTCAGGATTGCTGCTGCTATTTAGGGTCTTTTTTTATTCCAGATGAATTTTTGGAGGGTTCTTTCTAGATCTGTGAAATATGCCGTTGGTATTTTAATGGGAAGTGCATTGAATTTATAGATTGCTTTGGGTAGTATGGACATTTTAATGATGTTGATTCTCCAAATCCATGAACAAGATATGTTCTTCCATCTGTTTATGTCTTCCTCTATCTCTTTTTTCAGTGTCATGTAGTTTTCCACGTATAGGTCTTTTACCTCCTTAGTTAAGTTTATTCCTAGGTGTCTTAATTTTTTTGGTGCAATGGTAAGTGGGATTGCTTTTTTAGTCTTTCTTTCTGTAAGTTCATTATGGTGTATAGAAATGCCATAAATTTCTTGGCATTAATTTTGTACCTTGCTACATTGCCAAATTCATTTATTAAGTCTAATAATTTTTTGATGGAATCTTTCGGGTTTTCTATGTACAGTATTATGTCATCTGCAAATAAGGACAGTTTTACTGCTTCTTTTCCAATTTGGATGCCTTTTATTTCTTCTTCTTGTCTGATTGCAATGGCTACTACTTCCGGCACTATGTCAAACAGGAGTGGTGAGTGTGGGCATCCCTGTCTTGTTTCTGTTCTTAGGGAAAATGGTTTTAGTTTTTGCCCATTGAGTATGATGTTAGCTGTGTGTTTGTCATATATGGCTTTTATTATGTTGATGTATGATCCTTCTGTCCCTACTTTGCTGAGAATTTTTATCAAGAAAGGGTGTTGGATTTTGTCAAATGCTTTTTATGCATCAAATGCTTTTCTATGCATCATGTTAATTGTTGACTGTTAACTATCCTGTACCCACCTAAGTTAAAAGAAGTATGTTTCTATCATTTTATTTTTTATCCGATCCCAGAGGTTTCCCTGCTTTGTTTTCTCCTGCCTCTCTAATCTACTACCAATGGATTTCATATAAGCCACCTATGTTTCCTTCTTTGATGTAATATATAAAAATAGGTGAAAAAACGCCATTCTCTAGAGTAAAACGGAATTTTTGGACTGGATCCCATATTCTTTGTCCACCAGAATCAAAGAATGAGTCCACGAACAGAAAGTGGTATAGCAAAGGTGGAGATTTATTGAAGAACAAGTATAGACTCCCATGTGGGGAGATGAAAAGAGTCTCACAGAATGGAATCCCACGTGGGGAGGAGGAAAGGATCCCACTGAATTATTTTCCATATGGCTTATAAAGGCTACAGATCCTGGTGCCTTGATATCCCTTCTGATTGATCACTATTCCCTTAGATCAGTGGTCGGCAAACTGCAGCTCACAAGCCACAGGCAGCTCTTTGGCCCCTTGAGTGTGGCTCTTCCACAAAATACCACAGCCTGGGAGAGTCTATTTTGAAGAAGTGGCCTTAGAAGAAGTTTAAGTTTAAAAAATTTGGCTTTCAAAAGAAATTTCAATCATTGTACTGTTGATATTTGGCTCTGTTGACTAATGAGTTTGCCCACCACTGCTTAGACTGGTTACTATAGTAACTCCTGAACTCAAAGGTCAAACACCACATGGGACATGTGAGGCCCTCCTCCGTCATTGTTCTTTTATTTCTGGCTTTCTTCCTGCTTCTTTATTTTGTTTCAATAAATATAGACCTTTTTGGCTACTTCCAGCTTCCTTGTCTTATGTGAATGCAACTGTTGCTGTTCCCTGCACCTGGCTTCCTTGTGTTATGGAGATGTACCTTCTCCCAATCTGTAGCCCTGTGTTTTTCCATGGACCCCAATTCTAAAAATCCCCTAAGCCTGCCTATATTCTCCTAAATTTCTTGTTTCAGGAGCATTATCCCAATCCTTTGAGATTCTTTTTCCCGGCAATTGTCAATAGTTTGGCTCAAATAAACTCACAAAAATTCTTTACAGTTTTGAATGTTTTTACAATAACAGATCCTTGGTATATTAATGCCCAAAATTTCTATGGTCTCCTATACCAGATGTATTGCACAATACTGTGTATCAAGACAACTTGACAGTGATGGCATGACTCATTAATATATCTCAGTCAGTTATGACTTATGCTTTACCAAATCTCTTACCAAAACAAGTTAAAATAGGAATGTATGTGAAAACTAATTTATAAAAATAAATCAGGGGAATGGAAGCTTTCTCTCTCTCTCTCTTTTTTTTAAATATGTTTTATTGTTTTTTTTTTTACAGAGAGGAAGGGAGAGAGACAGAGAGCTAGAAACATAGATGAGAGAGAAACATCAATCAGCTGCCTCCTGCACGCCCCCCACTGGGATGTGCCCACAACCCAGGTACATGCCCTTGACCGGAATCGAACCTGGGACCTCTCAGTCCACAGGCCGACGCTCTATCCACTGAGCCAAACCAGTTTCGGCTGGAAGCTTTCTCTTATAAAATCAGTCTCACTCACTTGACTTCACATATGCTCACTTCAGTGAGAGAGAGAAATGTGGTTACAACAGGGAGATTGAAACAAAATTTACCTCTATTACTGGCATTAATGCAAATCCATAAAAATAAGAGTCAAATGTGAATTACAGTATTCCTCACTGACTTCAATAGAAAAGCATACATAAGTTGCTATCATACTTAGAGATATCTATGGCATCCAAATGCGTGGAAAATGTCCACAGGCCTTTCAGGGTCCTGCCCCTTCAGCTCCTTGATGCAGGAAAATTGGAAGCTCCACCTTCAGGCAGCAGGCTGGAAAGTGAAGACATTGGATATGCAGCTATGCTGTGAGAGGAAACGAGAGGCTGAGTGTTTTTGCACACCCACTCTGTGCCAAGCCAGAGGGAAGAGTGGCTAGAAGTGTTTTGCATCCGAATTAGAAGTAACTTTATTTTGGTGTGGTCCTGGGCGGCTCATGAATGGTGAGCCCTATCAGCTTCCAGACCTAGGCGATTTGGGAGCCAGTCCCCTCAGGTGGTAGCCATAACTGGGATGTCAGATAGGGCTTCCCTGGAGAAGCTGGAGACTTGGTTTCACTATTGGATCCAGTTGGAGGGAAACAGCGAGGGACAAGTTCACCAGTCCTATAAGACTCCTGTGAGGATTCCAATCCGATCCCACATGCCAGGTGACTAGAAGCCAGAAACAAGGGAAGCAGCTGGGAAAGTCTGCAGTCAAATCCCTTCCAGGGAAAAACGGGGAGATGGTCATTCATGTCTGTTCCCTCTGAACCGGGCATGAGCCATAGCCATGTGGGTGAGCGCTCAAACACCTGCTTAGCAAATGCTTCTTTGTTTGCTGCAGCCCTGTGGGATCCGTGAACACAAACTCCACTGGCTATTGGAGCTGGATGATTTGAGGGTCTTTCCCTTCTGTGGCAGCCTTAAAAGGTAGGGTGCTAGTTTTCCTCATGGGAAAGCTGGGCATTGAGGGTTCCCTCCCAATTGTAGAGTGCTGGGTGGGGGTTGGGGGTTTATAACCACAGCATCTCTCAGACTTTTATAACCACATTTATGTTAGTATTGTCTCAGTTTACCAATGTGTAGGGGCTATCCAACTAGTTTCTAGATTTCTCTCAGAGGGTATTAATCCATGTGTATCTATATATTAGTACTAGGGGCCCAGTGCACGAATTCATGCACCTTGAAAGGAACTGTGGGCCGCAAGGCTGCGGTGGACATAGGGGTGGGTCTCAGCCCATCCTCCGTGCCCCTGTCCAGCCCCTCCCGCAGTGGCCCCTGGTCCCCTGTCTTCCAGCAGCTCTGCTCCCACTGCTGCCACTCCCATGCGCTGACAGTGGCAGCCCTGTTCGCACCTGCTGACAGCAAGGCTGGTGCCATCAGTGGGTGCAAGTGTTGGTTGCTGCCATGATCGCCCTTAAGGAGCAGGGAGAGGTGGAGAAGCCCTGAGGGGCGATCTGGGCTGGCAGCTACTGCTCGCACCTGCTGACAGCAATGGGCACTAGCAGTGGGTGCAAGCGCCGGATGGAACTGTGGCACGAGGGAGCAAAGAATTTTCAGTAAACACCAGAGGCTCACCCCAATGACAGTGACTGGCAACCCACCTTGGTGTGGTGGGGCGCTGGTTCATCTGCTCCACCATCTTGCTGTGCCCATCATGTTCCATGTTCTGCCACCTACTACCCATGCCTGCCATGTTCTGTGTGCACCCCCTGGTGGTCAGCACACGTCATAGCAACCAGTTGTTCAGTTGTTCCACTGTTCGGTCTATTTGCATATTAGCCTTTTATTATATAGGATGTGGTGTGTCCAAGGCAGGAGAAAAATCCAGAAGCCTCCTATGTGGCATCTTGGTGACATCTGTCACATCTTCACGCCTGTGAGATGTTTAGTTTGCTTACAATTCTTTTTGCTAATAGCTATAGAAATTAGATCACCATTCATACATAAATGTGCACTTCACTATTCTAAAAATTATTCAAGATCAGTGTGAAAATAACTTTTTAAAGGTACTGACAGAGCATGTATATCTAAGAAGACATGTTTTTTTCTTGTCTTTTACTTCAATGTAGAGTTTGAATTAAAAAAATGTCAAGAGCACAATTCAAATTGTTGTGAAAAGGGATATAATGTACATTTAAATTGTGCAAAATAAAACTGAAAACCTAAACATCAAAAGACAGTTATAAACCTTTATAGGAGTTTCATTATATAAGAAATCCATGTTAAGTGTGTTTATCAACTCATTAAATATGTTTTAATTCTGTATTTACAAATTTAAGGAATAGATTTTCTTTCTCATGTTTGGTGCTTTGGGAAATAACAAAGTAATAAGATAGTGTTTGAAGAAAAGTTAATTTAAGAAATTAAATTATCCAATACAATAAAGTTCACACGAAGTGACATTTAAGCAATATAACATAGTACTTACGGTGGCATGTATTTACTGTAAATTAATTTCCACTTCAAGTTATTTTGCTAATTTATCTTGGTTAGCAAAATAACAGCAACATACCAGAAAACTGCTAAGACATTTGTCATTGATTGATAGATTGATATTTTAGGTTGGTTGCAGTTTTTACATCAATATATACCTGTTATAAGTATTGTCATTAAACTTTGTATGCACATGGGTGCTTCATAATAATTTGGTAAGTAAACAGTAACTTTAAATCAAAAAAGAGATTTATCATTTTGTTCAGGATATATTCATTTCTATTTCTGTTTTTTTTTCTGTCTATTTATCCCAGACAAGTTATTGAAGGATAACTTCAATAGCTTTTCATGGTTTTAAGAAATTTCTTGTTCCATAAATATGACTCTCTGTATCAGTTTTCAATAATATCTTAAATCTGCATATTTTCTAAAACAATGTAAAGCTAGGAAACAAAGTGTAATTAAATTTTTAAAATTCTATGAAGTTCATTGTTATGAAAAGATGAGCCTCCTTTCTTTTTTGTCCTGGTTTTACTTATTTGTTTGTTATTTGTATAATGCCTCTACAAAGTTAAGTCTTGTCAGCTACTTCTGCTTACTTGGCAAATCATGCAAAATATATTATTTATAGACACACTACTATTTTGCTCTAGTATAACTTTTTAGTATGCTTTGTCTTAATATATAATCTGTCCTATAATTAAATAGAATTGCTATTTAATCTGTTTAAGATTGTGATGTACTATTGGTGTATTAACATCGAGGCAGTATATCATGTAAGACATTAGGAAACACCTGAGGCCCAGTTCACAAAAAATCGGGCACTTGGGGGGGAGGGGTTCCCCCTCAGCCCAGCCTATGCCCTCTCAAAGTCTGAGACTCCTCAGGGAATGTCCACCTACCAGCTTAGACCTGCTCTCCGGGGGATCGGGCCTAAGCTGGCAGTCAGACATCCCTCTCACAATCCTGGACTGCTGGCTCCTAACCACTATTCTGCCTGCCTGCGTGATCGCCCCTAACCACTGTGCCTGCCTGGCTGATCTCCCCTAACCACTGCCGTGGCTTTGTCCAGAAGGACATCCAGAATGATGTCCAGAAGGTAGTTCAGCTGTCTGGTCTAATGAGCATATTACGCTTTTATTGTTATAGATGACAGAGTGCTGATATTTCTCAAAATAATGGCGGGACCCATTTCTGAGTAGTTTGACTTTATTATTGACATATGAGAAAATAGGGACTTGCAAGGACAAAATGTCAACAGTGAACCTTTTTTTCTACTTAACTATCAAGAACTAGTATTATTATCATCATAATTAGCTAGTTTATTCATATTAATAATGAGAAGAGAGCAAAGGGGAGACCAGACATTATAAGCATGGTTATCTGGGCAGCCTCACCAGGAAGCTACAGCTTCTTCACACTCCCTAAGAAACCACCTGTTCATTCCCCACAATTCACTGGGAGAAGGAATGGCACAGAGGGGGGATGGGCACATGCACAGCGAAATCGTAATGAATAGAGTTCTCTCTCTCCTGCTTCTTGTTCACTCTGTGCTCTCTTGCTGCACGACCTGTACTCACTAGTTCCCTAGCCTGCCATCTGGTCTTAAGCAGCCACAGGGGCCATGGCCATGCAGTTTGTAGCTGGGAACACAAGCTAAGCTAACCAGATGCTGGACTAGACTGGACTTTAACATGGAGCAGATATTCTGAGCAGTGGCCTTAAATCTCACTCTGCTAAAGTGAAGATTGGACTTCCATGATGAGAATGAGACAGATGAAACCTGGGAGGAAAACCCCCTTAATTTTACATCATCAATAAAGCTTTCAATGAACCTTTCATCCTGTGGGTGCCTCGGGAAATTCTATTTCCTGCAGTACCTCCAAGAACTCCACTTTCATCGATAAGAGTATCTTTTGTCAATCAGTCTAGAAATAATAAGTCAAACAAAATATACCCCACCAGTGTGGCTCAGAGGTTGAGCATTGGCCTATGAACCAGGAGGTCATGGTTCAATTCCTGGTCAGGGCACAGGCCTGGGTTGTGGGCTCTATCCCCAGTGGGGGACATGCAGTAGGCAGCTGATCAATGATTCTCTCTCAAAATTGATGTTTCTATCTCTTTCTTCCTCTGTGAAATCAATAATAATAAAAAAGTCAAATTTTGCAATAAAAATTTAGCTTGGAAACTAAAGAATAAAACAGACTTGACATTGATAATGACCTATATTGTCTTTAAACTTCTTCACTTTCAAGGACAGTGAACCTTGTGACAACAAACAAGAAGACCTTAAGCACACAATGATTTTAATCTTTCAAATTATGTTTTTGTTTTTGTTTTTTTTTTTACTAATATTAGCATTGATTTGACATGCTTTTGGTGACAATACCTAATTTACTTTGAAACTCAAATGACATTAATGGAGAACGTAAGAGTTTGATATTTACCAAAATGGATCATAGGTTAAAATAAAGTTGAGACAGGCTCATTTGAACATATATTGGAACTTTAATTATAGAATTCTTTTCAAATATTGAATGAAGTAACATTTTTTCTTAGCTGGCTTACTGAGAAAGATGTGTATGTGCAGTGTAATTGATTAGTTTACATTGTTTAATGTATAGGAATAAATGTAATAGAAAAGGGGGACAGAGTACTGGTGTGTTATCCAAAATTCTTAACATTATATTTTCTTCTATCCATCACTTCCAAAAGCAAAACTTTGATACTTTCCCTTATTTTTTCTCATTTATAAATAATAGTATAAATAATTTTTTAATTTGTCTTTCAAATTCCAGACTTTTGTTTGACTTACACATTAGTGCTTGATTGATTTGCTATAGTTTTAATTATATTTATGGAATGGTAAATTATAAACTAAAATGGATACAATTACTTATATTTTTCAAATGTTCCATATTTTGCAAGTGTGAGTGTTTTATTCTGAGGCATTATACCTCAAGGTTAAAACAAGAACTGGAGCTGGGCTGGCATGGTTCAGTGGTTAAGTGATGACCTATGAACCAAGAGGTCATGGTTCCATTCCTGGTCAAGGTACATGCCCAGGTTGCAGGCTTGAACACCAGTGGGGGGAGTGCAGGAGACAGCCAGTCTATGATTCTCTCTCATCACTGGTGTTTCTATTTCTCTCTTCCTCTCCCTTATTCTTTAAGTCAATAAAAATATATTTTAAAAAATTAAACAAGGACCTGGGTTCAAAATACAACACACTCAATTTAACAGCTATCAATTATTTATTTCTCTCAGCAAGCAAAGTGGCAACTGTGATCAAACAAGAGAGAAAAGAGTGAAGTATCTTGCTCCCTGCATAGCCAACATTCACTAGAATATATGATATAGTTGTGATATGTTCCTTCAGCTCAACAAAGTCTTCCCATCCGCAGAGAGTGTTGGAGCTGCCTTATAGTTAGCATGTCACAGTTCTCAATTGAGTTTGGTACATTAGGAGGGATTCAAAAGGTTAAATCTCACATACTATTAAGAAGTATGAGTGTTTTAGGTGAACTTCATTGTTGTTTTTGAAATTTGCAATTGCATCATCCCAATTCTAATTGGTTATTCCCAAAATTACATAAAACACTACATCATCTATATATAAAAGCTCAAGTGACCGTACGACCAAATGACCAGAACAACCAGAATGACCAGAACAACCAGTCAACCAGTCGCTATGACACGCACTGATCACCAGGAGGCAGATGCTCAATGCAAGAGCTGCCCCCTAGTGTTTAGTGTGCTCCCACAGCCAACCTCCTGCAGCTGCTTCCCCTGGTTGGCCAACCTCCTGTGGCCCCTCCCCCTCAGCTGGCCAACCTCCCAGGGCCCCTACCCCCATCAGCCAGCCCCCCAATAGACCTCAATTGCCAGCCAGGCCGAGGCACCCCACCTGTGCATGAATTTGTGCACCGGGCCTCTAGTTCGTTTTGTAAGTTAACTGTTTTTTCATCAATACATTTCTGGTCTTTGCAGTACTTTCCAAAATATTTACAATTTTAGGGTACAAAAGGTGCTTATCTTTTGGGCTACTTGCTTCTATTTGTACCAAAGGTTCTCATAAGTGGCTCTCTTCATCTATTCAGGCATCTATTGATCTTTTTGGGAGTACCTTGAACTGACACAAATCACTTCTACTAAAGCCTTTGGAACAAATTCAGTGTATATACACTGCCTGAATGAAACAGGGCTAAAAAAATTAGTGTTCTCTGACTAGAAGGGAAGAATAAGTTGATATGGGTAAATACTACTAATATTTATCACATTAGAATGATATTTGCATTCAAGATTTTCTGATACAAATTTCAAAATTTTAAAATACAAGGATATTTGCAGTAAAAAAGTTCTATGATTAGAAGGAAAAGTATTTTAAAAATATATTTGGCATGGTAGCCTAAACAAAAAATAAAATTATATTATTTATATACTGAACTTATCTAAGTTGAAGGTTTTTAATCATATAACATCAAATATATTTAACAAGATTGATGAGGATAAATTAATTTAAGCATATTATATCAAATATACTTAATTTAGTTTATTTAATTATTTAAAAAATGTGTGAGTATTTGAATACATGTTTAAAAAGTCACAATAATGTAGGTCTTTTGGTTATAATCTGAAGTCATTTAATACCTATATCTATGATTAATGGTGACTATCTCTTAATAGTTTTTGTTGGGTTTCATAAACATTGATGAAATAGCACCAATAAATTAAAAGCTTTATAGAATACATTAAAATAATGCTTTAAAGTATGTTCATATTAAGGTTATTTCTTTAAAAAGCTTTAATACCTGCTTTACTTATTTCAAATGATTTCAGTTGTGTCAACATTTCCCTGTACAACCCCAGGCTTTAACTTCTCTTTCTTTGTTAATTGGTTATACTGATGGAACTTACATTCTCAGAAAAAAATGTCAATTCTTTCTTCTATATTTTTTGTTTTTATGCGATATATATATATATATATATATATATAATAAAATAAATGTGCTTTATACGTGTGTATTTTAAATAACTACTAAAATTAATTTCTGCCTGAGCTTCACAAATTTTACAATGAGGATTGACATACTGAAGATTGAAAATGGTTTCTATTACAATTTTGAACTTTATGAAATACCCATGACCATAATGGTTTTATTTGTTCTGCTTCATCCATTGTTCATTTCTCAGATGACCTTTGTGAAATGTTAAAGTTTTACTAATTGGATTTTTTTCTATAAATAGCTAATTATGTGACTACATATAGGAAGTATATGTTATATATAACAAAGTAGATAATTTGTTTCTACTTTTATCCTACCATTATTAGCCATTCTTATGTGATTCTAATTAGTCTTTTCACTTATGTAACCTTTAACATGAATTAGAATCAACCATAGAGATTACAAGATATGAATAAATAAGTTTTAATATTGATATTAACCTCATTAACAAAAAATATTCTGTCACAAATTATGGGGATTTCTTGTGTTCACTGAATTATCAGTAAAACTAATGCTTACTATTTTCATTGTTAGTTAGCTATGCGTAGCAAATCTCTGAAAACCCAGATATTTAATAGACAATTAAGGAGGAATAAAATACCCTATATAATAAAGTGGTAATATGCAAATGGTTGTTACATCGTGATGTGTAATGACCCATCACCAGGAGGGCAGGGCAGTGGGCTACGTGCAGCAGAGAGCTATAGCAGTGGTGGGCGGGGTGGCCAGCTGAGGCAAGTGGCATTGAGCTACTCGCACACAGATTCATGTGCAGGCCCACTAGCATGGCTATATATTTATTGTAGTATTCCATTGTGCATGTGTACCAATCCAGTACTCTAACATAGGACACTTTGATTATTTCCATGTCTTGGCCACCATTAATGATGCTGCAATGAACATAGGCGTGTATATATCTTTGCGAATACATGTTTTCAAGTTTTTTGGGTACATACCCAGAAGAGATTGCTGAGTTGTATGGTAGCTTTATTCTTAATTTTTTGAGGAATCATCAAACTGGTTTCCATAGTGGTTGTACCAGTCTACATTCCCACCAGCAGTGAATGAGGGTTCCCTTTTCTATACATTCTCTCTAACACTTGTTATTGCAAGACAATCAAAAAGACATGTTGTTTATTTTTAAAAAAGAGTTTTCCAAGTCATGATGATTATTCTTCCCTCCTGAATGGCCATGATGAAATGCAGCTCACCATTTCATTGTGTTTATATTTTCACATACTACACTGGATTGTGAGATTATGCATGGCTTAAATTCTGCCTTATGTATCTGTTCATTTCTAAAGTTTGTAAAATGTTAAACTTGTTATTTTTATTGAATTATATATGGTTTGTAATTGAACTTCAGCCTAGAGGGACATTGTTTGAAGATTAAAAGACAATGAAATGTATATAGGATACCATTTTCTTTGACAATTCTGAAAGTTTCTAATATTTCTGTTTTTTGTTGATATTTCAAAAGTATTGTTTTTTACTAATAATAATATTGTATAACATTAAATAAAAAGCATTAAAAGTTAATGTAAAAGGGGGAAAATACCGAGAATCCTATCTTAATCAAAGGAGACATTTAAGTAGCTATGTGTGAGTTTGAGTGCATATACCTGAATATGTAAAATAAATCCTAAGAAAATCATCTGTAGATAAATTATAAATTATAGTCAGGTTCTTGACTGTACTAAAAATATGGTGATATCATATATATTCCACATAGAATGTACTTTAAAAAATTATCCTTTTTGTATTGTGTGGAATGATGGCTTTAATATTTTATAATATTCATAACAGAAATGTTGAAATTATCTTCACTGCATATTAATAAATTAGAATGAAGTGATAATTTTTAAAACAATTGTTAATGCACAAAAGTGTATTTTGAATAGCTTTAGTTTTTCATATTTAAAAAGGGATTTTATATAAAAGCCAACATTCATTAAGATATGACTATAAAATAGATTCTATCTGAAATGATAAAAAAATTGAAAGCTATTCACAATGTTAAGACTACATGAAATAATACATTAAAGTAGGTTCTGTATTTAGTCATGAACATTGGTAAAACAAGTTAGTATTTTGTAACCTTCCTTCCTTTCTTCCTTTCTTTTGGAAATACTTTTTTTAACTTGTATTTAACATAGAAAATACAGCATTTTATCTCTAGTAGATGCATTGAAATAAGCAATTATCATTTGCAATCTATTGTTTCTGAACCTCATTAGTTTATAATAAAAATATACCATTTATTTTGAATTAAGGACAGAATTGATTTCCAAACTGGAAAAAAATGAATAAATATACATGGCTTTAGGATTTTTCATTAGTGAAATTTTGCTTCTGATTTAGGCATTTGTTATTCTTTCTGATGAGTAGGTTTCTATATGTAAATGATTCTGTATTCATGAATCAGAATTTTCAGTACTGAATTTATTTTTTAATGATATTTAAGTTTCCTTAATATGTTGAAATGATTACCATACCTTGAATGATAGTCAACACTTCTAGGTGCAATTTTTTTTTTTTTCTTGAAAGCTTCTTCTGAGGATTTTTAAAAATGTTTTGATACGATAAATAATATTTTGCAATCAGCTTAGCATAAAACGCATTTTCTTCTAAAAATAATTGATGTATATCAACATTATACATAAAACATTATGAATTCCCAAAAGCAATAGTCTACATTTTAGAGAATAAAAAAAAAAAAGAAATAATACATTCTTCTTTTAAAGCAATATTCCTTATTTACACAAATGCCTTCCTTCTAATAATATGTAAATACTAGAGGCCCGGTGCACAAAATTCATGCACGGGGGGGAGGGGGTGTCCTTCAGCCCAGCATACACGCTCTCCAATATGGGACCCCTTGGGGATGTCCAGGTAGGATTGGGCCTAAACAGGCAGTCGAACATCCCTCTCACAATCCAGGACTGCTGGCTCCCAACTGCTCGCCTGCCAGCCTTCCTGATTGGCCCTAATGGCTTCTGCCTGCCAGCCTGATCACCCCTTAACCACTCCCCTACCAGCCTGATTGATGCCTCACTGCTTCCCTGCCAACCTGTTTGCCCCCAACTGCCCTCCCTTGCAGTTGGTCCCTCCCAACTGCCCTCCCCTGCTAGCCATCTTGTGGCGGCCATCTTGTGTCAACATGGGGGCAGTCATCTTTGACCACATGGGGGCAGCCACCTTGTGTGTTGGAGTGATGGTCAATTTGCATATTATTCTTTTATTAGATAAAATTAGATAGGATAGAGGCCTGGTTCTCGGGTGGGGGCTGACTGGTTTGCCTGAAGGGTGTCCCAGATCAGGGTGGGGGTTGCCTTGGGGCATGGGGCAGCCTGGGTGAGGGGCCTGTGGTGGTTTGCAGGCTGGTCATGCCCCCCGGCAACTCAAGTGGAAGCCCTGGTATCTAGGATTTATTTATCTTCTAAAACTGAAACTTTGTAGCCTTGAGCGGAGCCAAGTTTCCTGCTTGCTCCGTGGCCCCAGCCATTTTTGTTGGGATTTATTTATCTTCTATATTTGAAATGTTTTAGACTTAAGCAGAGGCCTGGGCCAGCCTTGGCAGGTGGAAAGCTAGGCTTTCTCCATATCTGAGGAAACCCAAGCCTCCTGCTCTCTCTGTGGCTGCAGCCATCTTGGTTGGGTTAATTTGCATATGCATTCCTGATTGGCTGGTGGGTGTGGCTTGTAGGTGTAGTGGAGGTACGGTCAATTTCCATATTACTCTTTTATTAGATAGAACAATATATCAGTATATGGTGTAATGATTTACCACAGCTATTTTAACATGTGGAAATGTATTTTTACCAAGCAAATATCAAGATGTTTTAGATATTTTATTAATACTAATGGTAGTTATATCCCCAGCATTATTTATTACTTAGTCATTTTCATGTTTGGTAAATACAATATTTTAAAGGTATTATGTTTCAATATTACTTAAAACAAACTTTTTATAAAAAGTTTATGGTTGATTCATATTTTTAACAAAGAATTACATATTTCTAAAGATTTCAAATACATATGAGTATGTATATACAATAGTATATGAGCTAATAGTATTAGAATCATATCTGTTTATAACACCTGAGAAAAAGGGTAAACTGTATTGGTCTTCTATTATTAGATGTCATATTTTTTAGAGCTTATTATATACCAGGTAGTATTTTAAGAGATATGCATATAACTATGGAATTTTTATAGTAATCTAATGCGTTAGCACTGTTTTTTATTTCTTTTTAAAATAACATGACTAAGGCATAGACATTTTGTCCAATAGCATTTTGTTTTCAACTACTGGGCTACTGTAAAGACTATTCTTAACTACAAGGCTGTGCTGCATTGTGTATTAAAAAGAGGGGGGAAATTCTAAATTTGAAGAAATAAAAATTCTCAGACCACCCCTGTAAAATGTTATTTATTTAGAGGGTCACTTCTTGAGTAAGAGTTGTTCATTTTGCCTCAAACTTCAAAATATATATGTTTGTTTATTTATTTTGTTGGTTGGTTCAGATAACCTGAAACTAATGTCCAAATTATTGTATCTCCACTTACTTTTCCTACTCTTAAGGGTATAATAATGCATGCATTTTTAAATATTCTTTAATGATAAATGATTTTTCTCCAGTTTTGAGATACAGTTGACATATAATGTGTAAATTTAGGGTGTACAATGTGATGATCATATATATATATATATATATATATATATATATATATATATATATATATATATGTATGTTAGGGGCCTGATGCACAAAGATTTGTGCACGGGGAGTGGGTCCCTCAGCCTGACTTGCACCCTCCCCAATCTGGGAGCCCTCAGGGGAGTCCTCTCCAATCCAGGAGTTTCTGTCTGTCTTTGCAATCATATGAGCGAATTGACTGAGACCCCTAACCCAGTTTGGTTTGTTGTTCACAGAACAATAGAGACTTTTTTTTTCTTTGCTTCATTGGTGGAGATTTCCTGGAAGTTTTAGGATATGTTCCCTTTAATTTTTCCTAGACACTCTGATTTTACTTATGTCTCTCACCTTTGCTTTCCCTCCATGCCCCACCGCAACAGTAACTTGCTCCAGGCTCACTTTGCCTTAGTGTCTAGGAGATCCATCTGCCACCAGAACTATGATTCCCAGCATTCCTGGTGCTTCCCGTGCTCTGGGTTTTCCCTTCATGCTCTGTCTCTGCCCCACAGCCTCCTGCTCTGCCAAGTCCTCCAAGCTGCCAGCTCTTTCTCTTTGCTTTCCATCTGGCGGCTTGGGGAGGCAAGTTCCCCAAGCTGCTCCACTCTCCTCCGGCTCTTCCACTCTGCTCTCCACCCAGAAGTTTGGGGGGAGTTACTGAGGGAGCCACATCCCCCCCAAGCCGCCAGCTCTCCTGCTCTGTTCTCCACCTGATTCCTGTGTATGCCAGTTAACCTTCCATTTTTGTCTGATTAATTTGCATACTCACTCCTGATTGACTGGTGGGTGTCACAGAAGTACGGTCAATTTACATGTTTCTCTTTTATTATATAGGATAGTTGTTATTGTTGTTAACATGTACTGAAGGGTATTTTTTCCATTGATTTTCAGAGAGAGTGGAGGGGAGAGGGACAGATAGAGGGAGAGAAACATCAATGTGAAAGAGACACATTGATGGGTTGCATCCCACATGCACCCCCAACTGGGGCACTGGGTCTGGGGATCAAGCCTGAAACCAAAGTACATGCCCTTGTCAGGAATTGAACCCATGACCCTTCGGTCTGAGGGCCAGCATTCTATCCACTGAGATAAACTGGCTAGGTCCCCATAGATATATTGTGAAATCACTATACCAATCATGTTAGTTAACACATTCATCACTTCACAAAATTATAATATGTGTGTGTGTGTGTGTGTGTGTGTGTGTGTGTGTGTATGCGTGCGCGCGCATGCTAACATGTAAGACCTACTCTCTTAGCTACTTTGAAGTATATAATACATTCCTGTTAACTATAGTCACTAGGCTGCACATTAGATCCTCAAAACTTACTTATCTGAGAACCAGAAGTTTACACCCTTTAACCAACACCTTCCCTACTATCTAGTTTCTGTTAATGACTTTTCTACTTATTCTTATTTTGACATTTTTTTAGATTCAGCATATAGTATAAGTAAGTGATATCATACAGTATTTGTCTTTATCTGACTCATTTCACTTAGCACAATATCCTTAAGATTCATGTTGTCACAAATGACAGATTTCTTTATTTCTCATTGCTGAATAATAGTCTACATCCATACATATATCTCATGTTTATTCTATCTATTTACCTGTCAATAGACACTGAGAGAATAATATTGCAATGAACATGTGAGAATAGATATCTCTTTGAGACAGTGATATAATTTCCTTGGGATATAAATCCAGAAGTGGAATTGCAGAATCATAAAAAATATCTCTTTTTAATTTTTAGTGGTATCTCTACACTATTTTCTATAGTGACTGCACCAATTTACATAACAGCACACAAGGATTCCCTCTTTTCACATCCTTAACGATGCTTATCTCTTGTTTTTTATGTTTTTATTTTTTATTTTTTGTAATAACCCAGCCTACATGTGTGAGATGTTAGTTAGCTCTTTGTGGTTTTAATTTGCATCTTGTTGATGATTAGTGAAGTTGACCATGTTTTCTTATGGTCATTTGTATGTACTTTTTATACCCTCCTCTGCCCATTTTTATTTTTTTTAAATATGATTTTATTTACATGTAACAATTTTTTTAAATCCTACCTGAGGACATACTTGGAGAGAGGAAAGGAGAGAGTGAGAGGGAGAAGCATTAATGTGAGAAAGAAACACCTATTGGTTGCCACTGGGAATTGAAACTGCAACCCTGGTATGTGCCTCAACCTGGAATAAAATCGGCAACCTTTTGGTTCACAGGATGATGCTCAGCCACCTGAGAACTCTGGCTGGGCCCTCTACCCATTTTTAGTTGGGCTATTTTATTTTTTGCTATTGAATTGTAAGAGTTCCTTATATTATTTGGAGATTAATTCCTTATCAGATATATGCTTTGCAAATATTTTCTTCCATTCTATATCTCCCTTTTTAGTTTGTTGATGATTTCTTTTGCTTTAGTTTGATGTAGTCTTACTTGTTTACTTTTTTTTTCTTGCCTATGCTTTAACGGTTAAATTCAAAAAATCATTGCCAACACATGTCAAGGAAGTTTGTCCCTATATTTTCCTCTAGGAGTATCTTGGTTTCAGATCTTATATTTAAGACTGAAGGCAAATTAATTCTTAAAATATTTTACAGAATAAATACCTAAGAAATATTAGATACCATTGGGATCATCATTATTTTTTATTTGTTAGCAATTTTTATTCATGTTTGTTTTTTTCATATAGTTAGGCTTAGTAGGAAATAAAGGTAACCTCCCTTTTCTATGTGGCCTTTCCATATTGTCTTTGATAGGATAGAGGTTTTTGCTGTCTCTTTGTCTATCTTTTTTTCTAAATTCATATGTATAATGGGTATAGTTTATGAATAAGAACTTTAGTAAATGTGATTTTTTTCTGTGTTCTTAAAAATTAATTGTTAATAAGCTTCTTATTAAATCTAGCTATGATCAGAATTCAAAGATATCATTGAATTCATGGAAGTTATCTTTTTAAATTTTTGTTACAATTAAGTTTAATTTTGCTTAAAATTACTTTACATATATTTGCTTCAATAACTATTGTGTCTATAATGTAACTAAATTTTACTGGTCATTAGGAATCTAAAAGTGCTAATTGTGGTATCCCCATGAAAACATTGCTTAGTCTTAATTTTGTCCTGAGATGAGAAACCTGGCTGTAATAGACTGGAAAATACTGTGAAATTTCTTCTTCAATGCAAACATTTTTAAACATATTAACTGAAACAGTTTCTAAAAATCAGTTTCACAAAGAACCTGGGTGGATTCAGCAAAAGTTTTCTTTTTTAAGACACTCAATTATTATATGCAAAAAGTTGAAAATTAGTGTTTTTCTGTATTGTTTTAATCATTGCCAGAAGGTATCTAAACTAATAAAAGGGTAAAATGATAATTAGACCGGATCAACCAGCCATCTTCCAGATGTTTGACTTCCTTCTGGACAAAGGCATGGTGGTGGGGGCTGAGACAGAGGCAGTTAGGGGCGATCAGGCCAGCAGGGGTGGGCAGTTGGGGGAGAGATCAGGCTGGGATGGGAGGTTAGTTGGGGGCAAGATCAGGTCAGCAGGGGAAGGAAGTTAGGGGCAATCAGGCAGGCAGAGGCAGTTAGGGGTGATCAGGTAGTCAGGGGAGACCAGGTAGAGGCAAGATCAGGCCAGCATGGGAGGGCAGTTGAGGGCAATCAGGCAGGCAGGCAGGTGAGTGGTTAGGGGCCAGTGGTCCCAGATTGCAAGAGGGATGTCTGACTGCCACCTTAGGCCCGATCCCTGTGGTTCCCTGATTGGAGAGGATGCAGGTTGGGCTGAGGGGGAAAGCCCTCCCCACCCCATACACCACTAGTATACTTATATTTTCACTAGCATGATAATAGGCATGAAAATCATTTGTTTCACAAAGAGAAAAAGTTACAAAGAAATCTGGCAATAGAAAATCAATTGAGAACAAAATAGAGCTAACAGAATAAAGTGAGTTACTGGTTCTGGGTGAGCACTTTCACCTTTGAAGCAAGCTTTGTTTTGTTTCTGAAACAGAGGTCAGAGAGAAATCACCTTTGCAGCAGTTTCTTGGTCAGCCGTTCTTCACTCCTGATCCTTGTAATATAACCTCGGTTTAGTTCAGGAAACAATTTGCAGAGATCCATGAGATGAATCTTGATTCTTGTAACTAATTGTGACCATGACATTTCTCTTTGCACATTATTCACCTAATTATAAGCATGTGAGTCTTCATCCAATGCTCTGAGAAGCCAGCTGTAAGAGAGGGTCTGCAAATGTTTTTCTTTTCTGAAAAGAAACAGACATACAATAAGTACTCTGTTTTTGAGGAGTAACCACTAACTTCTATCTCATGTTGCCGGGGCTGACCAGCAGATCCTAAGTGATGGATGAATGATTACTCTGACACAGGATTGCTGTGAAAGAGAGGGCTAAGGGACCGGCTGGCTAAAGGAACCAGGCAGCCTCAATTGCCTGCTTCATTAGGCTTTTATTGTAACAGAAGTTTGAGATAAAGTTTATCTTTTAGATACAATCAGTAGGGTAAGTAATTTTGGGGGACCCATGTGTCTGCAGTGTTCTTTAAGGAAGGACACCTAAAGATTAAGCATAAGGATTCCAGTAAACACCCAAGGGTTTGCTTGTGCACAGACCTGCTTTGAAAGGTCAAGGAATAATTAGGGGTGCCACCTTTGGCACTCGCCTAAGTTGGAATTCCCATAAACAAGGCAGGCTGCCTTCAGCACACTTCCCTTTTTGGAATGCCCTCCTTACAAACTTTCCAACTAAGTCTCTCTTGCTTCCCTACATCATGTGACTTGTTTTTGTAAGGATGTGACACTAGCAAGAATCTGTGACCCTGAGCACAGACTCAGCTTTAATCAAGTGCAGACATCAGAATGGAAGAGTTGTTAAAGCATGACTCTTTGGAGAATCTTATTATCTTGATAAACAAAACCTGGGGCTCCTGCCTTAGGATGTATCATTAAATAACTATAGATTTCCTTCTGATTAACTGTCATCTTGAAACTGGGGCACTTGTATCCCCAGGTTAGGGCGTGGAGGAGAACTCTTGGAAGACAATCCAAATAGTACTCTGGCATAAATATTTTTAGGGGGAAAATCAATTTCTAAATGTACTTTTAAAAGAAAACTGGTAAGTCTAAATAGCTACTTCAGTTGGAATGATTTTAGCTTTATATTTAATTTTACAGAATAAATTTACCACTCCAAAATAGAACAACATCCAGAAGAGATACAAATTCTTTTAGTAAAGGATATCACAATATTTCAGTTTTTGGCAATGACTGGCTAAATTATTTAAATTATTTCTTACAAATTGAACAATTGAGAGAGAGAGAGAGAGAGGTGTTTGGACTTTAGAAAATCATGTGACAATGATTACAAACTAAATTGCCTTAAAATTGTGTTTTAGAACTTATTACAGAACTGAGGTCTCAAAAAAATACATGTATGAATAGATGGAGAAGCAACAAACCTTCTTAACATGCCAATACTGATTCTTGCTGGAGCAACAGAAACAGAAGCTACAATGATTATAGGGTAAGAAGGGAGGAGATGAAATTCTAATAAATGTTTATAATCTGAGCATATGCCAGTGAGCTGGCTTAGAGTCACTAGAAGCCCCAGGTATAAGGAGAACCTCTACTGTCTCACCAATATTTCTATGTGTGTATTTGGAAGAAAGTTTAGGTACATGGTAAGAGCAGAGAGATAGCTGTCACAGGGGCCTGAAGAAATCTGAGGATAGGTCAAAAGAGTATCCAGGCACCCAAGTCTACTTCAGGCTATGACTGAGAAATGCCCCAAAGCACAGGAAAAGCATGGGGCCAGGAAGCTGAAGATACCATCCAGGCACTGGGAGATTTACACTGAATGTAAGGCAAAAGCTGACTGCCAATGCGTGAGATGGAGAAATTCCAAGACCCACATCCCAAGATACAAGTATGCCAGAATGCTAAGGCTGAGGGAAGGGAATGAAAATGGAGATAAAATTTTCTTCTGGTTTCTCAGATCAACTATCAATTGTTAACCTCAAATTCCCTACAAGTAAAATCATCATCTCACAATAAATGGGACATAAAGACATTTCCAGCAGATTAAATGCTGAAAGTTTCATTGCCAGATAACCAGCATGGGACTTAGACATTTTCAAAGATTATTTTGGACTGAAGGGAAATGACAATAAAGAGAAAATTGTAGGGACAAGGATCACAAGACAGTGCAAAAATATAAATGGCTTTTTTAATATTGAAATGTTAATCTCTGTAAAATACATTAAATTTTATGGAATAATGTTAATCATGCAATATACATAGTTGACAACAAGAGTCAGGAAAATTTGGATCATTCTTTTATAAATACTTATAGTATGTGTGAAACACTAAGATATTATTTAAGATAGCTGTGTTAAGTTTAAGATGTAAATTGAGATATTGTGAAAGTACTAAAAGCAACACAATTAGGCATAACTAAATCAATAGAGGAAAAAGTGGAAATGAAATGGGTGTTTGACTTATTGGAAAAAGATAAGTTGAAAAAATAAACAGAGCAAATGTAAAAAAATATAAAACAAACACAAGGTGATAGACTTAAATTCAAATGCTTCAATAAACATATTAAATGAAGTTATATCAAACATCCTAATTAAAGGGCTGAGATTGTTAAAACTAGCTGTGCAGTATTTAAAAGAAACAATCTTGAGAATATCATGCTAAGCAAAATATGTCAGACAAAAAAAGTTAAGAACCATATGCTTTCACTCATATCTATACTAATAAAAGACTAGGTGGCCTTCCTGCCTTCATGATCTCACATCATCATAAGATGGCCCTCCCATGTCATCACAAGATGGCTGCCACAAGATGGGCACCACAAGATGGCTAACAGAGGAGGGCAGTTGTGGGTGATCAGGCCAGCAGGGGAGGGCAGTTGGTTCCTTTTCCCATCTGGCAGGTTCCAATCACCTGATGGCGAATGGGGAACTGGGGGTTTGTGGTGGGGGACATAGATGGCACCAGTCCAATGCCCCACTGGTCACCACACACACAGAGGTCGACTTGCGGCAGGGATGGGGCCAGCGAGCAGGCAGGAGCAGCCAACCTCTCAGTCCCTTCCGCCGGCCATCAGGTACTGATCACCCGATGGTGAACGGGGATCCAGAGGTGGGGGAAACTGGGGGCGAGGCCAGCTGCAGGTTCCCAGGGAAGATGGCCCTGATCGCAGGCCAGGCCTAGGGACCATACCTGCACATGAATTTCATGCATCGGGCCTCTAATATATACATAATTGGAGAATTGCATGGGTGGAATTTCTCCAGTGCTAGTGGAAGTGGGCTTCTTGGGGCACCGCTGGAATCAAAATTTCCAGAGGCCCCATGGGAGAATGATATGTGGTAGAAAGCTTTATTTGCATGGAATTATGTCACTTGGTTCCAAAAACCTATATCCCTTAAACCAGTGCTAGAATTGGTACAGCTGTGGCTTCAGTAGAGCTAGAAGCAAATTCAGTGTCCAAGTTTCTGTTCCCTGGTGGAGTTGAGTCAGCATAGCATCAGGTTAATTTTAATCCATCGGTCCATTGTGTGTGGGGTCAACATGGCTGTGGAACCATATGGGCAAGAGCAAAGTGTGAGAGCCCCACAAGGCAGGAGTCAGGCTTGAGCAACAAGAGAGAAGGCCAGAGAGAGAACCTCTCTGTTCAGGAACTTAAATATAAAATCTTCCTGCACTTGCAGTGGCCATGCCTTCATGCTTACTCTGGCCAATGCCTTGTTTCCAGGTATGAGTGAGCACCCTTCCCTATGTCACCCAGACTTTACTGGGCATGCCTATAATATTTGTCCTTCCCTTGATTCCCTTCCAGTTCATTATTAACTGGGTTAATTACAATGGTATCATATATATGTTTTTAGAGCTACTCAAAAAAGAAAATAAATAATTTATCTTAAACCAAAAATTAACTCATTAAAAAGAAAGAAAACAAAATCTATATTTCAGCGTTTAAGGTACTCACCTATTGTAGTTGAAGGCACTCACTTGCTAAACATCTGTTATAAACTTTTACTTATTAAAAAGCTTCATAAGGTTTGAAAAGCTAAAGAAAAGCAGATTAATCAATGTGATATTTTGTCTTGCAATAAACAGGGTGACACTTGGCAGCATTAGTCCATCAGTATGCTGAAAACACTCAGCCCAGCAATGCTTTTCATCTGACCCAGATGGTGTTTTGCCAGCATTTTATTGTGTGTTGCTGTTAAGGACACGGATTAAAACTAACTGATCAAGTCACAGAACAAACAAAAAAGAACGCTGAGAGGCAGGAGGAGCCATCTGGAGCATGTACAAAGAACAGACTTTTTTTTATTTTATTATTTTTTTGTCACTGCTGCTGAAGCCTGAAGTCTAGGACTTCTTTGATCCACAGTTAAGACCAGTGGTTGAAATCCCATTGTATATGATTTATAATTTTTATGTCTATTTGAAAGAAAATGTAGAGGAGGAAGTCTTTAAATGCTGTACTCTTCCAATAATAAAAACACAAATAAAGAAGACCACCACTACCACCAACAACAAACTCTAATATGAAAATTAGTAGTCTAAATATTGCTTATGCATGAGAACCATAGGGATATCCTGTTATGTTTTGCTATGAGAACAAATTAAAAATAATAAAATGATGAGCCTTTGAGTTTTGTCAATGTAAGAAACATCCAAACCTTTAAGAATTTTTTATGAGTTTATTCCATACTAACTGACAACAGTTGCCAGGAAGCAATATCTCAACGAATTGAGAAAATACTCCAGAAAATGACAGTTTTACTACTTACTTTATGCATCAGAATCAATGGGGAAAATGTAAGGGGGTTACATGAAATCCATTGGTGATAGATTAGGGCAGTGATCAGTGGTCAGCACTCATTAGTCAACAGAGCGGCAAACCACGGCTCGCGAGCCGCAGTTTGCCAACCACTAGTAGGGCATAGGGAGAAAGCAAAGTAGGGAAACTTTGGGGATTAGATAAAAAGTAAAACGATAGACACACTTCTTTTACATAGGCCAGTATAGGTAGTTAACAGTTAATTAACATGATAATAACAATGAGGGGATTTGTGGTCTCTGCTCTGGAGTTGTGGTTGTGCTTTGAAGGGTCCAGAAAAAGAAATTATTTTGCTATTTCAAAGTGTGTTATCAGGTATGTTTTCACAGATGCAAAAAAGACAACAGACTGACTCAGTTAAGTTAAAGATTGACCTTTGTCAGGGAAGATACTGGTCTAGGACATGACTACCCTCCATGAACTGCTTTAAGTTAGAAAGTTTTAATTTCAGTCCATATTATGTGGTTACTTTAGGTCTCTCAGTTTGTAAGGACACCATGTATGCTTCTCCTGAGCTTGTCAGATTTAGTATATGCCCTTTTATCCACAGCCATTTGACTTGGTATGCCATTTGTTACCGTAAAAAAACAAACATTGAAACCTGTAAAGAATTTTTGTGATTTTATTTGAGCCAAACTTTTTGTGAGTTTATTTGCTTCCTGACATATACCGGGAAGCAAAACCTCAAGGAGTTGAGATAATGCTCCAGAGAATGGTGGGTTACATTTGTATTTATACATTGCAATCAAAGGAGGGACACAGGTGGGTTACATGAAATTCATTGGTGATGGATTAAGGAGGTGGGATAAAACAAAGCAGTGGTAAACCCCTGGGATTGGATAAAAAGTAAAATGATGGACACATACTTAGGTGAGTGCAGGAACAATTAACATGATAATGAAGGAATTTGTGGTATCTGTCCTGGCGCCCACCACATCTGGCTGTGCGCCAGGGGCTCCAGAAAAAGGGAAGTTACAAGTTACCCAGACATCTCACAGATATGTTATCTTAGAGGCAAAAAGACAAATGGGTTCAGTAAAGATCTAAGTTGATCTTTGTCAGGGAAAATATCGGCCTAGGACATGACTGCCCACCATAACCTGTTTGTAGTTAAATATTTAATTTTCAGACCATCTTTTGTGGTTATTTTAGGTCTCTGAGTTTGCAAGACTGCCAACGCAGGCCTCCCTTGAGCTTGTCAGGTTAGCATGTGGCTCCTTTCGTCCACACATTTAATGATAAAAAATGGACTATGGTATGAATCTGTACTGGAATATCCTTAAATGTTATAATGAGGAGACAGAAGGAAGGTAGGTAGATGAGAACGGAAAGTAGAACCTGGGAACCCAGCTGGCAGAGTTACTAAAACAACCCAGCGGGGGACAGAAAGGCACACACAAAGACATGAGGTTTAAAATGTATGGATGTTGTTAGACAGGCAGCATGCAAATAATCAATCACAAGGCAATGAGGCATATAAACCAATCCCAAAAGTGTTACTAAAGCAGAATTCTTTGAATGGACCAATCAGAAGCAAGCAAGACTATCTACCCCCCAGACAAAAAGTGTGTGTTTTCTCTTGTTCGTTCTCTCTTTGGCATACAATGGGTTCCTGACATTCCTGGGGCAGATGTGCTGCCCATGTGGCCTATGGCCAGGGAGGACTCTACACATGTACTAATGGACTGAATTAGCTTGGATGCTGAACTATGCCCAGCTATACAGCATGCAATGGGAGTTCTGGACACTGGCCTGCTTTTGGAACTCCAACTGCATCTCTTCTAAGACTGGCTTCTCAATAAACTTTGCTTCCGCTAACCATTTTTGTCCACAAATACATTCTGCGGTTTTGTGAGACAAGTTCAGACTCAAAAACCCTACATTTTTCTTTTAATGTGAACTAGAATCTAAACCTCTCTCTGTTTCTCCATCCCTATTTGAATTACATGGTGCATTTCATTACTTATTTTCTCCATTTCATCTCTTGTTCCTAAAATACAAACATGATGATGGTAGCTGCATGTTCAAACTAATCTCTTTTGGTTCTTTTGTCCCTTTCAGTTAATTACAGGACACTTAAAGTCTAATTCCAATGCAACAGGAATTTTTGGGGGTGAAGAAGACAGGTTTAGTAAATTTTAGAAATTTTGGAAATTAAGGGGACCATGGAGGAAGCACAGGGCTGCAGAGCAGCAGAGGGTATATTTCCATGGAACAGTGGAGCTGGAAAGCTGCAACAGGTACATTTCCATAGAATGAGGGAGCTGGGAACAGCAAAAGCTCTATATTTATAAAATAAAGAGAAGGAAGCCCTTCATCCAGAAGAAGAAGAAGAAAGCCCAAAGGGAATAGGAAAACAATAAGGATGGAGTGGGGTGTGGGGCAGGAGTTACTACAGTAACCAGTCAAGGGAATAGTGACCAATCAGAGTGGATATTAAGGCACCAGGATCTGCAGCCTGTATAAGCCATAGGGAAAAGGAACTTAGTGGGACCCTTTCCCCTCCCTCTCCACGTGATAGTTTATTCTGTGGGATTCTTTCCTTCTCCTGACGTGGGAGTCTGTACTTTTTCTTCAATAAATCTCCACCTTTGCTATACTACCCTCTGTCTGTGTATTCATTCTTTGACTTTGACGGACAAAGAATCTGGGTTCCAGTTCAAAAATTCTGTTTCACCAACTATTTATATAATTGTGACTTTGAGGAAATTATTTAAGCTTAAAAATGTAGTTTATCCATGTGAAGAATAAAAAAATTGGATAGGATGACATCCAAGAATTTTCACCTAACACTAAAATATTTTACTCATTTCTGTTTGAGTTCATATGATGTTCCTTTGAGGGAATGTTTTACAAGGAAACTTTTAAGACTTTAATCTTGGGAGTACATTGGAACAATTGTGTTCCAATTCTTTACATCCCATACTCTTGAGAAGATTCAGACTATTCCAAATTGTGTTACTCACTTACCAAGTTGGTCTTAATGTTTCCATTCATCTTGGTTAAACTTTAGAAAGGTTTTTTTCCTGACTATAGGCACCTTGCCTCATTTTTCTTAGAACATTTACTTTAGAAAGTTTGCAATTGTAAATTCTTTCTCTGCGGCTTTGAAATATATGTGAATCTTTTCCCAGTCTCTTGTCAATTTTACAACCCAGGAGATATCTTGCTCAGGGACTTGGAAACATCTTTTTGAAATGTAAACTTCTAAAGAGATAGTAACACTATCAACTGTCCCAGTGGAAGGGTAGAATTCTAACTTTCATGTGCACAGTAAATTAGAAGAGACAGATGGCCAAATCATAGAGAAGAGCAATTGAAGACTTAGGAATAACTCAATTTTCTTTATATATCCCATTGGCTTACCTTCCCACTAAAGTTCCCCAGTACTTTTCCACTATTTCATTCTAATGCTTAACCACCTCCCTTTCCTTTTGTTTCAGTTGACTTGAGTTCAATCTCTCTTCCCTATTGCAATATCTTCAATAAAATCTTCCTCTCTGTTTAAGTTTGTCTGGTACAATATTTGCTTTGGCACTCCTCATCTTTGTATGATTATTTTTCCTAGTCACTGGGGTGAAAAAAAGTCATTCTTATTTTCTCAGTTATCCCCTTAAGTTTCTGTACTCAAGTTTCTAGCTAATTCTTTTTTGTAGATCCTATGATAATATTGAAACAGGAATTTTAGGGGTAAAATAGGACAGGTGTAGGAAATTTTAGAAATGTTGAAAATTAAGGGGACCATGGAGGAAGCACAGGGCTGCAGAACAGCAGCAGGTATATTTCCATAGAATAGTGGAGCTGGAAAGCTGCAGCAGGTACATTTCCACAGAATGAGGGAGCTGGGAACAGCAACAGGTCTATATTTACAAAATAAAGAGAAGGAAGCCCTTCATCCAGAAGGATAAGAAGAAAGCCCAAAGGGAATAGGAAAACAATAAGGAAGCAGGGAAATCTTCACATGTCCCATGTGAGACTCAATCTTTGAGCCCAGGAGTTACTATAGTAACCAGTCTAAGGGAATAGTGACCAATCAGAGGGGCTATCAAGGCACCAGGATCTGCAGCCTTTATAAGCCATAGGGAAAAGGAACTCAGTGGGACCCTTTCCCCTCCCCACGTGGGAGCCCATTCTGTGGTACTCTTTCCCTCACCCCACGTGGGAATCTGTATTTGTTCTTCAATAAATTTCCATCTTTGCTGTACCACTTTCCGTCAGTGGATTCATCTTTGATTCTGGTGGACAAAGAATGTGGGTTCTAGTCCCAAAATTATGTTTAATATTCCCCAATTTGGTTTACATTTTTCCCCTAATGTTATCCATCATTACTACATAAAATTCTTCCATTATTTCAAGACTTTTAAAGTCATGTTCAAATTATGGCTACCTCATGAAATGTTATTACACTTACTTACTTATTCAAAAGTAATCTTTCCTTATCTAAATTTCTATTATATATTTTATACTTCTCTCATAACTTAGCATTACATATAATGCATAGCATATACAATTATATACAGTACAAATATTTGATAATTTTAATAAATGACTATGTTAGTTGTTTATTTGTTATACTATACTTTTTTTATAGGCTGTACTTTTTCTACTTATAAAAACAAAAGTTTACTGCCAAACACTATGCCATGTTACACCAGCAGCAACCTTTCAGAATTCGTGTCTACCACATCCCTAAATTGCATAATTTCCTTCTGTGCTTGATTTAATCTCATGTTGTTTTGTACAATAACATGCTACACAGGCCTATAACCTAGAAGCAATAGTCATGTAGTAGGTTATACCATCTAGGTTTGTGTAAGTGACAACAAAATCCATTAATAAAGCATTTATCAGAATGTACTCCCATTGTTATTTTGAGAAGGCTAAAAAGGGCTAATTCCCAATGTAACCCTGATATTTGGAGGCTAGTGATCTGAACCCATGCCAGCAGCTCAGTATAACCTATAATTAAGTCACTGCCTCCTTCCCAGATACTGGTCTTGCAGAATCGGTTACAGAGGCCATGGGGCTGTGGATAGTGCACTGCCCCAGAGGGAGCGTTATTAACACTGAGGCCAGGCCAGACCATCATATATGGCCTGGAGATCCCCAACACCTGGGGGCTTTATTTCAAGGCCCACAAAAAGGACCAGAAACATAATCCATATTTGCTGGACAAAGACCACAGGGAGGGAGATCAGGATGTGTGTTCCTTCACTGAGATTTGAAAGGCTGTTCCCTGAGTCTGCCGGCATATTAAACAGTGTCCCTCCTTTTTTTTTTTGAAGCGTCCTTGGTTTTCTTTGGTCTTCTGCAACAATGTAGCACAGGATTATGTATTATTTTAAAATTCCAATATCAAAAATCATTAATACTGCAAGCTTAATTGTATTTTTCTTGAAATATATATGTTTATATTATATATATATATATATTTATTTACTTATAAACTATACAAGGAAATGTAGTTTTACGTAGATAATTGATTTCATAAGCCTATTGACACCATATAACATTTAATATCACTTTAGAGTAATATAGGCTAGAGAAATGGTTTACTTTTAATTTTGCAGAAAGCAAATGATAACTAAGATCAAAACATTTTAAAGATTAAAGTATTTTCAAGAGGCAAAATCAGAACTATTCCAGTGGAAGAAGATGAAGATCTATCCATTTAGTGTTTCTTAGTCTCGTTTCTTAACTCTGAGGAGACTCTAAAATCTCAGATATTGTTATTGGCCAATTGTGCAGGTGGAATTTCTCCATTTCTAGTGAGGGTGTGAGTGGGGTTCTTGGGGCACCACTAGAATAAGAATTTCCAGAGGCTCCCATGGGAAGGTGAAATGTGGTAAAATGTTTCATTAGTGTGGCATTATATTCCTTGGTTTCAAAAGTCCCATTTCCCTTAAACCAGGGCTGGAAAAGGTACAGCAGAACTGAAAGCAAAGCCAGTGTCCAGAGTTACTGTTCCATGGTAAATTCAGGTCCAGCACTGCATCAGGATAGTCCATTAGTCCATGGTGTGAGGTCCACAGGGCAGTGGGCCATGTGGCCTAGTGCAGAGCTCAAGAGCCCTGCAATCTAGGTAGGAGTCAGGCATGAGCAGCAAGAGAGAAGGGAGGGAGCTCTTTCGTAAGGAGGTTGTCTCAGATTTCCTGCCCTTTCAGTGACCACATCTAGCCTGGCAAATGACCTTACTGGGCATGCCTCTATTCTTTCTTTGTCCAACCTCTTCACCACCAGGATCTGCATGGAACAGACCTGACAAGTGTTAAACTGCAGCTTTCTGGCACAAATGGCATGCCTGTGTTATCTGGCCTTCCCTTTGCTCCTTTCCTGTTAATTAATTAATAACTGGGTTAATTACAATCCTATCTAATAAAGAGGGAATATGCAAATTGACCGTTGTGTCATAACAAAGTGGCTGCGCCCACAGCAGAGGCGGGGATCCTGTAACACAAGGTGTCTGTGCCCACAGAGGAGGCCGAGTTCCCGTAACAAGCCTTAACGAGCAATTAGCAGGGTCCTGAGGCTGTATGGTGCTGGGCTGGGGCCGGGGACCTGAGGCTGCACCCCCATCCCAGTGGGGCTTGACAGGGGAACTCAGGCCACTCCCCCCGCCCTGGCACCGGGCCAGAGACCTGAGACTGCACCCCCTGCCTGACAGGGTTTGACGGGGGGATCTCAGGCCGCAACCCCTGCCCTGGCACTGGGCCAGGAAACCTGAGGCCATGCCCCCACTCAGTGGGGCTTGACGGGGAGGGATGGCCAAGTCTGGATCTAGCCCAATGGGGCTGGACCAACCAGGTCTGGGTCTCACATGATTTTCAGGTGCACGTGGGTGGGCAGGGACTTGACTCTGGTTCCCTTGGCACACCCCAGACTCTGAGAGGAGGAAGATTTTCATATACATTTTACTAATTTTCTTTCATCTCTGACACTTCTATTATAGAGAAAGGGCAAATAGCAATATTAAAATATTTCCTCTAATTAATTCCCTTTTAATGTGCATGAATTTCATGCACTGGGTCACTAGTGGTATAAATATAACTGGAAAACACATGACATTGTTTCCTCTCTATATATTTGAATTATTGTTTAAAAGAGTGATACATTTTTTAATGTCATTAAATTTAAGAGAGAACCATCCACTTCTCTTGTCATATTGTTTTTACTTTGACAAATAAATACCTTTTAAGGTATATATTTAAGCTACCAGAACTGGGAGAAAGACTTAACCCATTAGTGACAGAATCACTAAGTAAAATTGTCTTTTCAGCCTGTAACAAGAGTTGGAAACCAGGGCTTTTATATATAAAGTTTTATTGCATTATAATCACATTCATTCATATACAGCCTATGGCTGCTTTCCTATTACAGTTATAGAAACATAAAAAAATTTCCAACATCTTTTCTCAACTAGAAAAAGACAAAGCATAAAATAAATAAAGAATTTTAGCTATCCCCATTTTGACATGTATGTGGGTTTAGGATGAGTCAGATATTTAATGTGAGAAGATTCTGTGATTTTAATTATCCATAAAAATCAATGAGACCTAGGGTTTATGGGTCCTTAACCAAAGTTTAAACACAATTACTTTGATGAACTTTCTTAATCAGGAAAGCCTCCTTTGGCTGATTAGCTCAGGGAATGGCAAATTATTGTGTCAGGGCCAGTTCAGGTTGAACCTTCTTTTTATATGGCCTTTAAGCCATACAAAATCTTTTAATTGCTTATTTAAACATATAACACAAAAAATATATTACCAAGACCACATGTAGCCAGTAAAACCTAAAATATTTACTGTATAACTCCATACATACAGAAAAGTTTGTTCACCTCAAAATAAGACTATCTTTAGAAATGTGTTCAAGTGTTCTGTCTTAGACAAATGAAATTGTGAAAAAAATACAACTTAATAATAAACAGTAAAATGATAAGTTAAAAGTTTTCTTTAAAATTAAAAATTTAATGGCACTAAAAATGCTTATTTTGAAGACACCATTTGGGGTAATGTACTAGTACTTAAACACCTCCTGCATCTAAAGATCTTGCAGGCAGGAGACCCTATTTTTTTCTTGTTCTACAAAGTGAAATTAAGGGCAGAGTCAAATATGTGGAAACCACACATATGCAGACTTCACTAGAATATAAGAAATAGTTATTTAAATTACTAGGTCTTACTTATAAATCATAGAGAGTTTCTATTAGCAAGATGGCTAAGTAGAATAAAAGAGTATAACAAGGTAAAATAGTCTATTAAGAGTAAAATATGGGGAGAGAACCAAGATGGCTGCAAAGGTAAACACCTATACTTGCTGCCTCTCACAACCACATCAAACCTACAACTAAAAGACAAAACAGCTATCATCCAGAACCACAGGAAAGCTGGCTGAGTGGAAGTTCTACAACTAGAAGGAAAGAAAAAAGTGCATTGAGACGGGTAGGAGGTGCGGAGGTGCAGAGGTGAATGGGCTGGCAACTGGGTGTGCTGTTGTTTTCTTTTCAGTCAGGAGGGAGATACAAGCTCCCTACTGCTCTGAATTCCAGTTCCGGGTGAGACTCTGGAGACCTAGACTCATACGGGGAGAAACTGGACTGTCTGGCATTGGGCCAGGTGCTCGCAGCAATCATTGTTCCTTTGCAGAGGCACCAGATGTGAGGAAGCAGGGACCTCTCCAGGTCAGGGCTGACTGGCAGCCATTGCTATTTGCCCTGGTGATTCCCTGAGAACCCACACCACCCAATTTACAACACCACCCAAGCTGTGCACAGCGGCTTTTGCATATGAATGGCCTGTCCTTCCTCAGCTTAAAACCTGTCCAACTGCAGCTGGGTCAGAGAACCCCAAAGAAGGCCCAAAGGCCCAGCAGCAGCAACCTGCTTTATTTCATAGCTGGGCCTCATCTGGGCATTTCCAAACCCCATACAAAGAGGAGGAATCTGCAGATCTCTCTATAGCTCCAGCTGAGTGGCCCCTAGGCAGTGACTGACATTGCACCTCCTTGGAGACCCAAAAGCCAGTGTACTCAGTGGTCAGTGTGAGGCCATACTAGATTACAACTCTTCACATCATAAGTGACACACTCAAGGGTCAGACTCAGTGGGCACCAAAGCCCCACTGAAGCAAGGCCTGCCCCATAAGGGTATCTCTTGAACAGCAGTCCTTCCATTGTAGACACAATTGGTCTTCACAGCCAATTGGCCAGGAGGTCAATTCCTCCCAGTGATACCAACAACAATCAAGGCTTAACTACAACAAAATTGTGCACACAGCCCACAAAGGGGTGCAGCAAGAGTGTCCACCTCAGGTGATTGGAGAGGCTGAGCCACTGGGCCCTGTAGGACACCTACCACACAAGGCTACTCTATCAGTACAGGGAAGCAGCCAAAATGCGGAGACAAAGAAATGTGTCACGAATGAAAGAAATGGAGAAAAGCAAACTACTGGATATATAGTTCAAAACCACAGTTATAAGGTTACTCAAGAATCTTCTAAAAACCTCTGAGGATCTTAGTGAGACCTTTAAGGATCTTAGTGAGGATGCCAAAAAAAAATGGAAAAGGACCAGTCAGAAATTAAGCACACACTGACTGAAATTAAGAATAATATACAGATATTCAGCAGTAGACTAGAGGATCCAAAGAATCAAATCAAAGATTTGAAATACAAGGAAGCAAAAAACACCCAACTGGAAGAGAAAAAAGAAAAAAGAATCCAAAAAATATGAAGATAGTGTAAGGAGCCTCTGGGACTACTTCAAGCATACCAACATCTGAATTATGGGGGGCCAGAAGAAGAGAGAGGGCAAACTATTGAAAACTTATTTGAAGAAATAATGACAGAAAACTTCCCCCACCTGGTGAAAGAAATAGACTTACAAGTCTAGGAAGTGCACAGAACCCCAAATAAGCAGAATCCAAAGAGGACCATACCAAGACACATCATAATTAAAATGCCAAAGGCAAAAGACAGAGAATCTTAAAAGCAGCAAGAGAAAAACAGTTAGTTACCACAAGGAAGTACCCATATAACTGTCAACTGATTTCTCAACAGACACTATGCAGGCCAGAGGGAGTGGCAAGAAATATTCAAAGTGATGAATAACAAGAATCTACAACCATGATTACTCTACCCAGCAAAACTATCATTTAGAATTGAAGGTCAGATAAAGAGCTTCACAGACAAGAGAAAACTAAAGGAGTTCATCACCACCAAACCAGTATTACATGAAATGCTGAAGGGTATTCTTTAAGGAGAGGAAGAAGAAGAAAAAGGTAAAGATAAAAAATTATGAACTACGAAGTGATAACAAATATATATCTATCAACAAGTGAATCTAAAAATAAAAAGAATAAAAAATCTGATGAACAGAATAAACTGGTGAATGTAATTGAATTAGGGGCATGGTAATGGAGCAGAATGACAATTCTCAGGGGGAAGAGGATATGGGGGTGTGGGAAGAGATTGGACAAAAATCTTACACCTATGGACGAGGACAGTGGGGGGTTTGTGAGGACATGGGGTGGGAGGGGGGAACCAGGTGGATGGGAGCTATGGGGGAAACAAAGAGGAACATCTGTAATAATCTGAACAATAAAGATTAAAAAAATAAAATAAAATAGGATGAAGGACCTAAATGCATGTTTATTCTATACTAGAGGCCCAGTGCACAAAATTGTGCATGGGGGGTGGGGTGGGCAGTCTCTTAGCCTGGCCTGCATTTGCTCCCAATCTGGGACCCCTCGGGTGATGACTGGCCTCAACCGCCAGTTGGACATCCTTCTCACAATCTGGGACGCTGCATGCACCAGTGACCATACTTTTCACACAGGTGAAAGGCATCTTGCTGTTGTATGGGCAGCTACATTTTTTGCCCTGATTATAAAACGTAGTACATAACATGATCCTTCTGAGGCAGTAGTACCATTTTCCTCATCTTATGGGTGGAAAAACTGAAGCAGAGAGAAGTTAAGTGATTGGCTTTGTCACACAGTTATGTGTCAGAATCAGGGCTGACCACAAAATGTGCAAGCCAGAGTCAATGCATGTCATCACTGCATCATCCTGATTTTCCAGTGTTAGAGTAGCCTTGACAGGTTTTAATTTTTAAATTTAAGATACTGTTCCCAATATATACGGGATGGACCCTAGCTCTGGCCGGTGATCAGGGCCATCTGTGGAGCGGCTGGGGGAGGAATGATAAGGTTCCCCTACTGGCACCCACCTTGCCTGGTGGCCTGGTGCCACCCACTGGCTGGCCCCACTCACCGCTGCTGTCGCTAGTCACCTCCCTCTGTGGGGCAACTGGCAGGTGGGGTGATCGGGGTTCCCCTGCTTGCACCCAACTTGGCTGGTGGTTGGTGCCACCCACTGGCCGGCCTCTCCCCTCAATCGCCATTGCTGGTTGCCTCCTTCTGTGTTGAGCGTCTGCCCCCTGGTGGTCAGTGTGCATCATAGCAATTGGTTGTTCTGCCAGTTGTTCTGTCATACAGTAGATTTGCATATTAGGGCTTTATTATATAGGACTAGGGGCCTGGTGTATGGATTAGTGCACCGGTGGGGTCCCTTAGCCTGGCCTGTGCCTCTCACAATTATGGACTCCTCAGGGGACATTGGAGAGATAGTTTTGGCTTGATCCCTGTAGGCCAGGCAGACAGACCCCACTGGTGTACAAATTTGTGCATTAGGCTGACTTCGGCCTGATCCCCGCAGGCCAGGCCGAGACCCCAATTGTGTATGAATCTGTGTACCAGGCCTCTAGTATGCATATAAGATCTTTGGTTAATCTCTTCCTCCCTCGCTCCTCTCTCCTTCTCTCTGAGATTCATCAGACTGTCCCATGTTTGCATGCCTGTGGTTTCTGTTCTTGCGTTGAAAATCTGCACCCTGGTGGTCAGTGCACCAGTGCAAGTCATAGTTACTGGCCAGTTGGCTGGATGGCCAGTCGGCTAGTCACTTAGCCTTTTATATATATATACTAAAGGCCCAGTGCACGAATTTCATGCATGGGGGTGGGGTGTGTATCCCTCAGCCCAGCCTTCACCTTCTCCAATTGGGACCCCTCAAGGGATGTCCGACTGCCCGTTTAGGCCCGATCTTACTAGGATCGGGCCTAAACGGGCAGTCGGACATACCTCTCACAATCCAGGACTGCTGGCTCCCAACTGCTAACCCGCCTACCTTCCTGATTGCCCCTAACCACTTTTGCCTGCCAGCCTGATCACCCCCTAACCATTTCCCTTCTAGCCTGATTGATGCCTAACTGCTCTCCTGCCAGCCTGATTGCCTCTAACTGCCCTCCCCTAGAGGCCTGGTACCTCTCAACGGCTCCCCCCTGCAGGCCTAGGTCCCCCCCAAATTCCCTCCTCTGCTGGCCTGGTCACCCCTAACTGACCTCCCCTGCAGTTTTAATCACCCCCAACTGCCCTCCCTTGTAGGCCTGGTCCCTCCCAACTGCCCTCCCTGCTGGCCATCTTGTGGTGGCCATCTTGTGTCCACTTCGGGGCATCCATCTTTGACTATATGGGGACAGCCATCTTGTGTGTTGGAGTGATGGTCAATATGCATATTACTCTTTTATTAGATAGGATAGAGGCCTGGTGCATGGGTGAGGGCTAGCTGGTTTGCCCTCAAGGGTGTCCCGGATCAGGGTGGGGGTTCCCTTGGGTCATGGGGCAGCCTGGGCAAGTGGCCTGTGGTGGTTTGCAGGCTGGCCATGCCCCCTGGTGACCCAAGGGGAGACCCTGGTATCTGGGATTTATTTATCTTTTCCAATTGAAACTTTGTAGCCTTGAGTGGAGCCAAGCCTTCTGCTTACTCTGTAGCAGCAGCCATTTCTGTCGGCATTTATTTATATTCTATAATTGAAAATTTGTAGCCTTAAGCAGAGGCCAAGCAGGCCAGGGCTTCAGAAGCTTGGCTTCCTTCATTGCCAGGGGCAACCCTAGCCTCCTGCTCTCTCCAGCTCCGTGGATGCCACCATTTTTGTTGGAATTTATTCATCTTCTATAATTGAAACTTTGCAGCCTTGAGTGGATGCCTGGGCCGGCCAGGGTGTGTGGAAAGCTTGGCTTCCTACATTGCCGGGGAAACCCAAGTCTCCTGCTTGCTCCATGGCCGTAGTCATCTTGGTTGGGTTAATTTGCATACTTGATCCTGAATGGCTGGTGGGTGTGGCTTGTGGGTGTAGTAGAGTGATGGTTAATTTGAATATTACTCTTTTTTTAGATAGGACTACAGGACTGGTGCACGAATACATGCACCAGTAGGGTCCCTCAGCCTGGCCTCAGGATTGGGCAGAAATCAACTCTTTGACATCCCCCGAGGGGTCTCAGATTGTGAGAGTGTGCAGGCCAGGCCAGGAGACCCCAATTGTGCACAATTGGGGCTGGGGAGGGACACGGGAGGTTGGCCAGCTGGGGAGGGACCGCAGGAGGGCTCCAGGGCATATCCACTCCATATTGCTCAGTCCCAATTGGCAGGACCCCAGCAGCAAGCTAACCTACTGGTTGGAGCATCTGCCCTCTGGTGGTCAGTGCACATCATAGCTAGTGGTTGAGCAGACTTAGCATATCATTAGCATATTATTCTTTGATTGGTTGAGCGGATGACTGAACACTTAGCATATTAGGTTTTTATTATATAGGATACATTTCATTTTTTATTATGTATTTAATTTTCAAGAACACTTTACATTTTGTGAATGTTATTTTATAATGACAGTCTGTCATTATTTTAGAAATGCATTAACTTAGTAAAATATATATTTTTATAATTTTTTTATTTTTTATACTATTTTATATCTGTATGATTTAATTTCTGGTTATATATTGTCTTTAGTAACTGATCACTAAAAAACTGATAGTCTTATGCATTGAGATGGAACTTTTCTTCTCTTGAGGTTGATCTGGTTGATCCTTTCTTTAAAAAGATGAATGTTGCTATTTTTCCATGTTGTCCCTGTGTCTTCAGATATCTCCAGAAGGCTCTTCCAGCACTGAGCATGGAGAGTGTGGGTCTTCTGAAAATCCATTAGATGAAAGTCAGTGAAGGCTAGAGGTTTCAATATTTAGTATTGAAGTAAAGGTTTCACAGCTGGCTTAGCTTCCCTCTAGCTTCAGGGATGCACGAGGATCTGGCTTTTAGTTGAACCCTTCAACATTAACTCTAGGATGATATGGTACACTACACACAAGGTGAAGGAGGGTTCTGTGCAGTTGTTATATAGCAATCTGAGCACCTGTGTCTGGTTATAGATAGCGTTACAAATATCAATTACATTGAGGACCATGTAATTGATAAATCATTTATGACTGATAAGTAACATATAATTGGTGAAAAGAAGCTCCACCTAGGAATGGGAGCTTGTCATGTACCTCTAAGGAAGTACTATTTGACCAGTAGGATTTGAAACACAAGGGACTCTAATGCTACTTCATTAAAAAAAACAACATGCAGTCTGCTGTGTCTCTCATGTGGGGCCTAGTGCAGTGTGATTGAGACATTCGGATGACATGTCTGGGAGGACAAGAATTCTTCCATGCTGTGGCAAGTACATGCTGTGTTGCTGCCTATCTTGTATCTGTCTCATCACTAAGTAAGTACTGCGGCAATGCCTTTGTAGCCCTATGAGCTTGACTGTCATTTCAAACGCTGGAACCCTGCTGTCAAAGCAGTGTGAACATTGCTGGAGGTAAACTTCTATCTATTGCTCTCAATCACAGTATGATAATGCCTCACTCCTACCTTAAATCTGTCCCCTTTTCACACTATCCCAGTGTCTCCCTCTTTTGCCTTTTCCAGGAAGTACATCATCAGGCCAGTTTGCTAGGAAGTGTCACCAGTCCCACAGAGTGAGAGAAGAGATATGGTTCAATCTCTATTAGATTGCTTAACCTCTTCTTTTAGCTCCACATTCACTTCATTTTTGGGGGCAGATACCATTGCCAATCCCTGGATCGCTGGGGGAATTCATTACCTCAGTTGGGTTATTTCTTGGCTTCTCATTTTGTTGGTTCAACATTCAGATTGATTGCCTCTTCTAGGCTACCACTTGTCCACCAGCTTTCTACCTTTGGACATTATGTTTTGATCTTCTTTCTTTTCTCCTATTTGTGTTGGTTTTTAATTTATGTTTAAAAATATTTTTATTATCCTTTAGGAATAGGTGTTACTCATATGTTTACTCTATAAATCTCTTTGGCAGGCTAGTAAACACAGTGGATTTCTTAAAATAATGATTTAAATTCATGAAATAAGATATATAGAAATATAACAGAAAGTAATTGCATTGAAAAGTAGTTATAAAAGTATTTTAAATAGCATTTTTGATATAAGAATAAATGTGATTCTTCACTCATGCATTAAATAAAAAATATTGAGTTGCAGGTCTAATGTCTATCATAGTATGATAATGTTCAGTGTCATCTAAATTTGCAGTAGCTAAAATGTGATATGAAACTACCTGTGATATTTAATGATAATAAAACCTTAAATATTGCTGGGGTGTGTTGCCTGCACATATGCACACATATTTGACTGAAATATTATTTTCAGTTAGAGATTACTTGAAAATAAATATGTACATTCAAGTTCAAATTCATTCAAGTTCAGACTTATTGGTTATGAATTTCTGACTTAGAGGATCTTTAAGGATACAGAGACTAAATATTTTTTTTTAAATATATATTTTATTGACTGTTTTACAGAGAGGAAGAGAGAGAGATAGAGAGCTAGAAACATCGATGAGAGAGAAACACCGATCAGCTTGTCCCCACCAGGGATGTGCCCGCAATCCAGGTACATGCCCTTGACCGGAATCGAACCCGGGACCTTTCAGTCTGCAGGCCGACGTTCTATCCACTGAGCCAAACAGGTTTCAGCCAGAGACTAAATCTTAAACTGAAAGTATCATAACTTAAATCCATGAAAATAAAAAACAAATTTTTTGCTAACACATCCTAAATGTTGAAGACAACTCATAGACACTAAATATGATATTTCAATATACTTATAAAGAAAAAATGCATATATAAATATATTTAATGGATAATATGTATTATTTTGAATGAGTTCACAAAGGCAGAAGGTTACCAGAATACAGATGCAGGGCTGATATTTAAACAGAATTGAAATATATTCATGTTATTAAAATAGGTCATGCTCCAGTTGTTGTGGTAAGTGGGATGAGAAAAGAAAACATGTTTTGAAGTTGTTATTATTCACATTGTGGAACTTATAATGTAATACATCACAAGGCATGGAGCAGGATTTGCTGGTGCATGAGCATTTCCAAATATGTAGGAAAAAGAGCTGCTCTGAACATTTGCTTTTATCTTTGTTGTTTTGGTAATAGAATATTTTTGAACTGACATACTAGAACACAGTAACTTTTCTTTGTTCATTCCACTATGTGTTTAATATACTGTATACATATTTTATGTATACAATCTATATAAAATATATGTATGTGTCTGAAATGCTTTATTAAAACATATAATTTTAGAAAGCATAAAAATATATAGGAACTTCTGAGTTAACCAAAAGCTTAAAGGCATGTTAAACAGAGATTAAGACAATATGAAAACCATATGATCAATAGTAATATAATTATTCCTTCAAAAATTCTAGTATCTAAAATACATCATAAATGATGACCACATCCAAGTCTCGAGCAGATAAATTTGTGAACAAAAGCATTATAAAGACTACTCAAATTACCATGGTATTATACTTGGTTTTAAGGAAGTTTTGACTGATTTGTCTATTTGTTATTTTAATCTGTTTAGGTTTATTCTTCAGTATGATTTGCCTGAAAACAGTATTAAACAAAAGCTAGTTGCTTTTGGTGTGTTAAGTATTACACAGTTTGGCTATGAAGAATGTGACATGCAGGCTGTGAGAGGAGGAGATGGAGTTAAGAATCCAAAGACAAAAGGAGGCTGGGAGTAGAGACTCTTATCCCAGATCAAACTAAAGAATGTGATTCTTGTACCCAAGGCTTTGGGTTAGTCAATGCTTAGGAGTAGGTCTGTTGTAGACACATTTTTAAAGGTTATCTTCACCTAAGAGTACAAATTAGTATTTACAGAATATTCATGGGGAAGTAAAGTACAACTCTGGAATATAATCAATGATATTCTAATAACTATGTGTGATGTTAGATGGTACTGGATTTATCTGGGTGCTAAGTTAGCAAGTCATATAACCACTGGGTTGTACATCTGAAACTAATATAATATTGTATGTCAACTGTAATTGAAAATAAAAGCAATATTTAAATTCAAAAAAAGAAAAAATACTGAAGGGAAATAAATTTCTAGTAGTCATCCAGTCATCTATGACACAGTGGGTGAACCAGAATATAAATTAAGGAATCTGACTGTCAAGACTATACTACTCTACTTTGTCATACACAGAAACACATACTTCATATTTCATAGTGCATTATCTATATATATATCTATACCTATATCTATATCTATATCTATATCTATATCTATATCTATATCTATATCTATATCTATATCTATATCTATATCTATATCTATATCTATAGCATTCATATCATCTATATATCTATCTATGCCTATATCTTTATCTATATCTACCTATCTACCTATTCTATATCTACATCATCATTATCTATACTAATAAAAGCCTAGGTGGCCCTCACACCCTTGTGCGATATCCTCATGTCATCACAAGATGGCCGCCCTCACATTGTCACAAGATGGCCACCACAAGATGGCTGGCAGGAGAGAGCAGTTGTGGGTGATTAGACCAGCAGGGAAAGGAAGTTGGGGGTGACCAGGCTGGCAGAGGGGGCAGTAAGTGGTGACCAGTCTGGAGGGCAGGGGCAGTTAGGGGCAACCAGGCAGGCAGGCAGGTGAGCAGTTAAGAGCCACTGGTCCCTGATTGTGAGAGGGTGAAGGCTGGGCTGAGGGGACCGCTCCCCATGCATGAATTTTGTGCACCAGGCCTCTAGTGTAGAAAATAAAATTTTCTATTTAGTTTCCAATTTGAATTGGTCATTCAATACCACAGAGTCAATTTTAAGATAGAAAACCCAAAAGTATTTAGTAAGAAAAAAACACACTTGACTATAATGCATAAAATATTTTAAGAGATACCCAGGGAACAACTTTTCAGTTCAATATTTTACTGCAATATATTTTACAATAGAGTATAATGCTGAAGGTTAGAGTAAACAAGAAAGCAACATGACATGAATATGGTTTGTCCTTTGCAGAACTCTGGGGATATGTACATAAACACATACATGTATAAATTAAGTATGCAGATTCACCAAAGTGGCATAAACACTGTGATTTTTTTTAAATAAAACTAAGAACATATAATTACTTATAAAATCAACTGAAAATACTGATATTTATATTAAACATGGCAAATCAGGTTTTGAATTAAAGTTTTTACTCTCATCCAGTAACTTAGAATGACTTTGTTATAAACTAATTGTATTAAAACCTAATATATTTACAAATATATATATTAGAGGCCCGGTGCACAAAATTCGTGCACTTTGGGAGGGTTGCCCCTCAGCCCAGCCTGCACCCTTTCCAATCTGGGACCCCTTGGGGTATGTCTGACTGCCGGTTTAGGCCCAATCCCGCAGAGCAGGCCTAAACCAGCATTCGGACATCCTTCTCACAATCTGGGACTGCTGGCACCTAACCACTCGCCTGCCAGCCTGATAGCCCCCTATCTGCTTTCCTGTTGGCCTGATTGACACCTAACTGCTCCCCTGCAGGCCAGATCATTCCCAACTGCCCTCCCCTGCAGGCCTGGTCTCCCCCAACTGCCTTCCCCTGCCAGCCATCTTGTGACAATGTGGGGGTGGCTATCTTGTGATGACATGGGGTTGGCCATCTTGTAACAACATGGGGGTAGCCATCTTGTGACAATGTGGGGGCACTATCTTGTGGCAATGTGGGGCAGCCATCTTGTGGTGGCCATCCTGTGACAATGTAGGGGCAGCCATCTTTTGATGATTTGGGAGCAGCCATCTTGTGACAACATGGGGGTGGCCATCTTGTGATGCAAGGGTATGAGGGTCAATTTGCATATTACCTCTTTGTTATATAGGATATCTCAAAGTTTGGATTTAATAAATTTGAAGAAAATTGAACATGATACTGATATAATGAGAAAATCAAGAAATATGTAGTTCTCGATAATTTATAATTAAATTAAAGCATTTAAAGTTGATTTTTATATAATTTTATGTGTTTAGAGGAATTCCTGGGGCATACAGACAAAAATTCTGCTTAAATATCACTGTTTCTCTAATCAAATCCAAGATAATAATCTAAATGTTTAAGACTGATGACAAAATAGTCACATAATTAGATAACAATGAAGGAAATACATATTTCTACAAACAGAAGTATATATTTGAGATAAAATTGCAAAACAAATGTCAAATTTTTTCAAACCACTTTATTGAGGTATGATTGATATACAAAAAGTACATATATTACAAGTACAACTTGATGATTTTGTAGATAATTGTACACACATGAAACCATCACCACAATCTATGCCATAAACATATCCATCACCTCAGAAGTATCCTCCCGACCTCTTTATTTATTATTAGAGGCCCGACACACAAAATTCGTGCAAGAGTAGGCCTTCCTTCCCCTGACTGCTAGCATTGGCTTCCCTCCAGCTGCTGGTAGACATCCAGGACCTGGACTTCCCTCACAGCCCCAGCTTCCTCCAGAAGGACATCTGGTCTAATTGGCATATTACACTTTTATTATTATAGATTATTTAAGTTTTTGGTGATAATATTTAACATAAGATCAACCCTCTTTGAAAAATTTTAAGTATAAAACACAGTATTGTTGACTAAAGGCACTGGGCTGTACTGTGACTCACTAATCTTGTACAGCTAGAACTTGGCACTGTTTGATTATTACCTCCTTGTTTCTCCCTGTCCCTAGGCCTTGGTAACCACCATTTTACTCTGCTTCTATGAGCTTCGTTATTTTTGATGCTTCATATAAGTGGTATCAGGAAATGTTTTCCTTCTGTGTCTGGCTTATTTCACTTAGCATAATGTTCTCCAGACTCATCTAAGTAGTCAAAATGGCAGAATATATTTTTTAAAGCAGAATAATAACCCAATGTGTGTATATACTGCATTTTCTTTATTCATATATCAATCAGTAGCCATTTAAGTTGCTCCCATGTTTTGGCTACTGTAAATGATGTGTAATGAAAATGAAAATGCAGGCAATTGGTCAAGCTCCTCATTTCAATTATTTTGACTACTTAGCCAGAAGTAAGATTGCTTGATAATTTGGTAGTTCTATTTTTAATTTTTTGAAGAACCTTCATGCAGTTTTCAATAGCTGCTACACCAATTGACCTCCCCTGCAAACAGTATACAAGATTTACTTTTTCTCTGCAGCCTTGCTAACACTTTTATTATTAATACTAGAGCCCGGTGCATGAAAATTCATGCACTAGAGGGGGGTCCCTCAGCCTGGCCTGCCCCCTCTCACAGTCCAGGAGCCCTCAGGAGCGGGAGGCAACCCGGCTATCAGGGGAAGGTGATGCCCCATTACACCTCCGCTGCTGCCACTGCCGGCAACACAAGCCTCAGCCGGCCCTGGGTACCTGAACCTCAGGTGGCCCTGGGTGGCTGGGCAGCCACCATCCGAGGCTTGCCTGAGCCTTGCGCTGGCCCTGGGTGGCTGGGGGGCTGAGGGAACTGGGGGACTCTGGAGGCAGGTGCAGAGAGTGGCCGCGTCTGCCTGGGGCAGGACCGGCCTTGCCACTTGCCTGCCACCCAGGCGGGGCTGAGGAGACTGGGTGTGCCACGCGCCTGCTGCCCTAACGGGGCTGAGAAAACTAGGCACTGCCATCTTGTGGCTGTGGACACTGCCATCTTTGAGGGCAGGGCATTCAATTAGCATAGTCCCTCTTTATTAGATAGGATTATCATTATTAGGTGATAATGGCTCTCCTAAGCAGTACAAGGTGATACTTCATTGCGGTTTTGATTTGCATTTCCCTGATGTTAGTGATGTTGAGCACTTTTTATATATCTGTTGGCCATTCCTATGTATTTTTTTTAGCAATATTTATTTAGTTCCTGTGTTCATTTTTAAATTCATGAGTGTGTGTATATGTTTTATGCTATGAGTTTATCTTATATTTTAGATATTAGCCCCCATCAGATATATCATTTGTAAATATTTTCTCTCACTCCATAGTTTGCCCTTTTGTTTTGCTGATAGATTTCCTTTGTGGTTTCATATTATTCCATTTGTCTATTTTCATTATCAAAATTTAAAAATTTTTAATAGACATAATAAAAAGAGATGTCAGCAATGAAGATAATGAGAAAAAAACACAAATTTTGATATAAAGTAGAAAATCAAAATGAGGAAAATATAGAAAAATTACAGCTGTAAAATAGAGACAATATTGTACTAATAAGCAGTCTTGTTTTAGAAGAAAAAAGAAGGCTGTTTTGAACATGCTGCATACATTGAAGGTTTTGTAGCCATTTGGTGGTAAGTAGGAGAGAGTGGGTGGCTCTCCAGGTTTCTGTGCAATAGCGTTGTAAAGGTGAAATATTTTTGGAACCTGTGGAAAAAATTTCCTTCTTAGCTGTACTGTTCATACTGTTAATCTTCTAAAGAAATCTAACTGTTAATTATCTTACTGCCAACATATTTAATTATTGTTGTGTAAAGCAAAACAACTATAAGATCTGAACAAAACAGATGGCTCAGAATTACCAGAAAACTTATATTTTACCATGAATTTTTATAACGCACAGAAGAAAATACAATTTTGTTGAAAATGTCCAAGTAGCCCTGGCTGGTGTGGCTCAGTTGGTTGAGTGTCGTCCTTGCATACCCAGGTTGTGGGTTCCATTCCTGGTAACACAGTCAGGGTGTGCATTGGAGACAACTGATCAATGTTTCTCTCTCACATCAATGTTTCTCTCTCTTCCTCTCTCTAAAATCAATAAACACATATTTTTAAAATGTCCAGGTCAAATCAGTATATTTTTATATTATTTATATGCATTGTTGTGATTAACATACAACATCATTTGTTATTTCTTCAGTGATACTTTTTTAAGTATTTCATAGAAGCACAAATGGTATTGAAATCATTTTTGAAAGATAACATAATTAAAAATAATTGTTCACAGATAGAGTTAATTTAACTGGAAGATGATCCTCTGTATACACAGTTGTATGTCTTTTTGAAAATCAGCCTGTGAACTAGAGCCTTAATTAAATTAACTTGGGTTTACAAATTGTAGGGTTCTTTATATTTATTGAATGTACTTGCCATGTTAATTTATAATATATTCATTAACACATGAAATGAAAATATTAGGTGATATTAGTGATGTTGAGCACTTTTTATACTATCTGTGGGCTCATGCTCATTTCTAGGCAATGTGGTCTAACCAGTAGTATATATTGTATAGATTAATCATTATTCTTTGGAGGATTTGTACTAAATGGGGGAGGTTAGCATATACACTGAGTGGCCAGATTATTATGATCTGGACTGGCCAGCCTGGCCAGGGGGAGGGGACATGGGCCATTGGCCAGCCTGCCTGCTGACTGAACTCTTGGTTGAGGGGACAATTTGCATATTAGCCTTTTATTATATAGGATATATACTGAGTGGCCAGATTAGTATGCTTTCAGAAATCATAATAATCTGTCCACTCAGTGTATATTTTAATAACTTTTAAAAACATATGATGATAGCTTTTATCCTAAAATTAGGTTTAATGGTTTAATAATTAAATCACTTCTTATGCAAATGCTATTATCAAAATTATTCCATATTTGAAAACCTTACAAAGTAATATATATTATACTTAAAACATATAAGTATAATGTGAGTCTGCTTCTAAAATATTACAGAAGACTGGTAAATGTACTTTATTTTTAAATGTTTATGATTTTATTTATATTTATGTTCAAACAATAAAGATGCCAAGTATATTAGCTACATTAATTATTAATTATTTTATATCTTGGTATAAAGTTTATACACACATTTTAAATGAAACTGTGTGTTAATATTTTTAAATCAGCACTAAATTCATCATACACATCATTCAAAACACCTTTTCATTTGTGAAAGTCAACATACTTAACGTTTATTTTATTCTTTATTTTTTGCTCCCTCCTGTCATCTCTCCCATTGGAGAAGTTTCCCATAAATGCCCACTCAAATGTGTTTATTGGCATTGTTTATTATTCATATAAACAGTGTGTTTTGTATATATTAGTGTTTTAATTTGTATTAATGCTATTGTGAGAGTAATTGCATTTAATTTAATAACTCTTTTATTCCATACAGATTTCAAGATCTATGCATATACCAATAGTCTACTCTAATTCAGGATTTGTAGCTATTTCATACTCTACTGTCACAGACACCCAAATATTACTTTTTTATTATTCATAGAATACATACCCAGGAAAATACATATTTATTGTGGGTCTTTTCCACACCACCCCTAGGAAATAAAGAAAAAAATGACAAAATTTCAGCTTAGGTTATCTTTAAATGAATTTTTCCTTCCCTGGAAAGTCTTCTATCAATCTTCCAAGCCCCAACTCAGATGTATCCTCTCTAAGAAGCCTTCTCAAGTAACCCAGGAGGCAACCCCTCCCTCCTTTGGGTTGCCCTTAAACAGTGTATGTGTCCCTCCAGCCAAAATCCAAGAGTGACAGTCACTGGGTGATCTTGGATTCCAAATTGAAGGGTATCTAAGAGAGCATGTGATGCCTGGCCCTCCTCTGGTATTTTCATCCAACAGATCTCCCACTCATCTTGTAGCAGACAGCAGGTACTGATCAGCCAGAGATGCCCTAAGTCTCTCCCCAGGTAACTTTTTCTAGACTCTTTTTTTAATGTTTATTGTTGAAAGTATTACATAGGTATTCCTTTTTGCCTATTAACCTCTTCCAGCCCACACCTGTTCCCCATTCAAAAGAAATAAATTAAACTAGTCCACGAACTTACACCATACACAAGAATAAACTTCAATGGATAAAAGACCTAAATGTAAGACATGAAACCATAAAAGTCCTAAAAGAAACCATAGGCACCAAAATCTCAGACATCTCTCATAGCAATATGTTTACTGACACATCTCCTAGGACAATAGAAACTAAGGAGAAAATATACAAATGGGACTACATGAAAATAAAAAGATTCTGCACAGCAAAAAAACCATCAACAAAATGAAAAGGGATCCTATGACACTGGAGAACATATTTGCCAACGATACATCTGATAAGAGGTTAATCTTCAAAATATATAGGGAACTCATACAACTTAACACAAAGAAGACAAACTATCCAATTAAAAAAATGGGCATAAGACCTAAACAGACACTTCTCCAAAGTGAACATACAGAAAGCTAAGAACATATGAAAAAATGCTCAAAGTCACTAATCCTATGAGAGATGCAGATCAAATTGGCAGTGAGCTATCATCTCAGAACTGTTAGAATGACTATGATCAACAAATCAACAAATGACAGTGTTGGTGAGTTTGTGGAGAAAAAGGAACCCTCATACTTTGTTGGTGGAATGCAGACTGGTGCAGTCACTGTGCAGAACAGTATGGAGTTTCCTCAAAAAATTAAAAATGGAACTCCCATTTGACCCATTAATCCTACTTCTAAGAATATATCCTAAGAAACCCAAAACACTCATCAGAAATAATATATGCACCCCTTTGTTCATAGCAGCACAATTTACAATAGCTAAGATTTGGAAACAGCCTAAGTGCCCATCAGCAGATGAGTGGACTAAAAAACTATGGTACATTTATACAATGGAATACTACACTGCAATGAAAAAGAAAGAACTCTAAGCATTTGCATTAGCATGGATGGATTTGGTGATTATTATGCTGAGTGAAATAAACCAGTCAGAGAAAGCTTAAGTATCACATTATCTCACTCATATGTGGAATCTAATGAACCAAATAAACTGATGATCAAAAATAGACCCAGAGACATAGAAGCATGAGCAGACTGTTGAACCAACATATTACTCTTATTCATTTCCTTGATGATGGAGATCTGGGTTCCCACTATTTCACTGCTACCATAAATAAGACTCAATAAAGATCCAAACATACATGTTTAGGAATTTGTGTGAGATCTTTGCCATAGTAAATACCAAGGAATAGCTATCTCATTGGAATGAGCATTTTTAATGCACTAAGTACTGATAGCTTGGTCACCAGATTGCTATGAGTTTAAATAATGCATGAGGTACTCCATATTCCTACAGGCTGTGATGTAAACTTACTTTTGCATTTAGGTAATCTAATATATACATTTACTGGATTTAATGGTTGTTTAAAATTACATTTTCCTGAATGCTAATAAAATTAAACAGATAAATTAGTATTTGTGTGTATATATGTATGAGCATATGTGTATATGTGTAAAGATTTATGTAAATAAGTGCACTGGTGAAGAAAAATATTTTTAAAAAGCCAAATATTATTTTTTGTGTGTTGAATTTCTGTACTTTTGTTTTTTAAAATAAATCTTTATTGTTGAAAGTATTACATATGTCACTCCCCCCACCCTTATCCTCTAAAGCACCCCCCCCCAAAGCCTTCACCACTCTATTGTCTGTGTCCATGGATTATGCATACATAGGTATGAGTCCATTGATTGACCTCTCCCCTGCCTCCACTTCCTCTGCATTCCCTCTAAGGTTTGACAGTCTGATCAATGTTTCTATGTTTCTGGGTCAATTTTTGTTTATTAATTTATGTTGTTATTTAGATTCCACATATGAGTGATAACGTGATATTTATCTTTCTCTGACTAACTTACTTTGCTTAGCATAATGCTTTCTAGTTCTATCTATGCTGTTGCAAATAGTAAGAGTTCTTTTTTACAGCTGGGTAGTATTCCATTATACAGATGTACCACAGCTTTTTAATCCACTCATCTGCTGATAGGCACTTAGGCTGTTTCCAAATCTTAACTATTGCAAATTGTGCTGCTATGAACATAAGGGTGCATATATTCTTCCTGATGGGTGTTTCTGAATTTTTTGAATACATTCCTAGAAGGGGAATCACTAGGTCAAATGGGAGTTCCATTTTTAATTTTGAGGAAACATCAAACTGTTTTCTATAGATGCTGTACTTTTCTTGTTAATGAAGTACTTACAATGCCTTGTTGGTTTAAGTTTTATATATATACACTAGAGGCCTGGCATGTGAAATTTGTGTGTGGGTACGGTCCCTAAGCCTGGCCTGCGATTAGGGCCATCTTCCCCAGCTACCCACAACCAGCCCCGCACCCTGCTGCCACCCACCCCCAGTTGCCCATTCATCATTGGGTGATTGAGGCTGCTGGCTAGGGGGAGGAGCCAAAAGGTTGGCTGTTCCACCCACTTGCCGGCCCTGCTCCCACCATGGGTAGCCCTCTGTGTGTGGGGTGAATGGTGGGTGGGGGCCTGGGCCTGGTGCCACCTGCATCCCCCACCACCCACCCCAAGTTCCCCGTTTGCCATTGGGCGATCAGAGCCTGCCAGCTGGGGAAAGGGACCGAGAGGTGGTCCATGCACCTCATAGTGACTATTCGAGCAGTCATTATGGTCATTCTGCTGTTAGGGTCAATTTGCATATTACCATTTTATTATAGAGGATTATCTAGGATAGAGGCCTGTTGCACGGGTGGGGGCTGGCCGTCCTGCCCTGATGGGGGCCTCAGGTCAAGGTGGGGGGCCCTGTTGGAGGGAAGGGCTGGCCAGGGCCAGGGATTTGCATGCCAGCCACAAACCTGATTTGAGGTGTGGGTTCCCACTGGGGGACAGGGCTGGCTGGGGCTAGGGGTGGCAGTCGTTCTGGTCTCTGGTTGTTCTGGTCAATCTGCCATTTTGGTTGCTGGGCTTTTATTATATAGGATTAGAGGCCTGATGAACGAAATTCATGCATAGTAGGCCTTCCTTTCCCCAGTTGCCTGCACCAGCTTTCCTCTGGCACCCAGGACCTAGGTTTCCCTCTAGCCAGGCTTCCCTTGCAGCCCCAGCTTCATCCGAAGGTTGTCTGGTTCAATTAGCATATTATACCTTTATTTTATATATATATATTATATATGTATATATATGTATATGTGTATATATACATATATATACATATATATCTTCTTCAGAATTTGATATTTCACATTAAGCACATATAAGTGCTTTTAATCAATTCAAATCTATAGAATTTAGGTTTTTTTTAAAATCACGCCTCTTAAAGAGACTAAGATAATTTCTTAAATTTTTCTCTATTCCACTTTAAATATGTCTTTTCCACTGACCTCTTATCCATCTAGAGAATAAATTTGTATATGGTATAAAATCTCCTATATTTTAGTTCATGCTGTGGGCCAGTTTTAAAACAATGTCCACATTGATTTGTAATGCTTTTTTGATCACATATTTTATTCTTATATATATAGATACCAGAGGCCCGTTGCACAAAGATTTGTGCAATAGGCCTTCCTTCCCCTGGCTGCTGGCACCAGTTTTCCTCCAGCACTGGTTTTTCTCCAGCACCCAGGACCCAGGCCTTCACTCCAGCTGCAGCGGAGAAGCCAAGCCTCTTCAGTTTTCAGTCTTCACTCGGACCAGAGCCTTCAGTCTTTGCTCCATGCCCATGTATGCAAATTAACCCACCATATTTGTTGGGTTAATTTGCATACCCCTCCTGATTGGTTGGTGGGCATCGTGGATGTACAGTCAATTTGCATATTTCTCTATTATTAGTGTAGATGTCCTTTGCTGGACACTTAGTTGTGCTATGGGGTCTATTATTTACATAGGATCACCTGTCTGCCTATATTTATTGTTCATTCATTAATTTCCTCTTTTATTAATTTATAATGAGATGAGTTGGTAACATGTTTTTACATATGTAGAACAAGTTTTCCTATTTTATTCTTTTAATTTCAATATGTCTATAAATATTTGTGAACTTTTCCCTAAAAATCTGTTTGTAAAATATATTTAATTAAAAATCTATTAGATATTTAATTAAAATGGAATTAAATTTCTAGATTGCTTTGAGAAGACCTGGCATTTTACCATGCTAATTCATACCATAAAATGATGACTAGTTATGTGTTTATGTTGTCCTTTTAAATTCTTAACTACATGTTAAAATTGTTTTCTGATTCACAAATCAATGTGGGCATTGTTTTAAAACATGTTCTTCATGTTTAAAAAATTATATATTCAAAACATTGTATTTTTAAGTGCAAAGGATAATACTTCAAGTTTTCTCTCCACATCTCAATCATAAAAAAGTTCAAGTTGTTCATTATCATCCAAATGCTTTATATCAGGGCATATTTTGTGTATTTAATAGATACATTTTATTTTTATTAGTTCATATATGCCTGAATGTATTTTTCCATCCTAATATTTTATTTTATTTTATTTTTTAAAATATATTTTATTGATGCTTTTACAGAGAGGAAGGGAGAGGGAGAGAGAGTTAGAAACATTGATGAGAATGAAACATCAATCAGCTGCCTCCTGCACACCCTGCACTGGGGGTGTGCCTGCAACCAAGGTACATGCCCTTGACTGGAATCGAACCTGGGACCCTTGAGTCCTCAGGCCAACACTCTATTCACTGAGCCAAACTGGTCAGGGCTCCATCTTAATATTTTCAACTTTTAATGAAATCCTTATAGTTAAGCTTATTTCTTTGGGATCAATGACACCTTTTTTTCCTTTTCTTTCTTTCTTTTAGTCTAGTTGAATTTTGTGTGTGTGTGTGTTGTTTATGTCCCCATATCTTATTTTTCCCAGATCTGCATTGTTTTAAATATTGTAACAAAATTTTAACAATCTTATTCAGTTATATTTCTGAAAATAATTGTTATATCAGAACTCATTGTGCTCTCTTCTAGCATATTTTCTACTAATCAAATTTTATATATTAGTTTTTTTCTATTATAATTCTCCTCTTTTTAGATGAAATTTTATGCTGACTTACATATTACCTATTTTATTCTACAGCTTGCTATTCCTATCATATTACTATATATATATATATATATATATATATATATATATATATTTGTTGTTCTTGTTGTTGTTAATCTTTAGTATAGGATGTTTTTCCTTTTTTTTTAGTGATTGGAAGGGAGGGGGAAAGACAGAGAGAAAACATTGATGGGAGACACACTGATTGGTTGCCTTCTTTCAGGCAATCAGGGCCAAGGATGGAGCCTGCAATGAGGTACATGCCCTTGACTTGAATTGAACCCCCGGTCCTTCAGCCCACAGGCTGACACTCTAACCACTGACAAAACCCAGTTAGGGCTTACTACCTATATTTGTATTTATCTTTTTCTTAAATATCTCTATTATACTTTTATATTACCTCCAGAAAGACAAATTAAAATGTTTTTATTACCCCTGCTGTTTCCCTCTCCTTTCTCCTCCACGTTAGTAAAATATTAATTCTCAGGATATAAAGATGTAGATGATTTTGTTACTGCTTTTCTAGACAAGTTGTTATCATTCCTCTTTGCTTTCCATACATCTGCTAGAGCATTATTTCAGTCAGTGTTTAATCAGAAAAGCAGGAACCTATTATCGTGCTTTAAACAGAAGAATTTTAAACTGGAAATTAGGTACAAATGTGATCAAAGTGCAGGCGGGAAACAATCAAGCAAGTCTCTGCAGTAATTGCAGGAAGCAGAGACTACTTTAGGAAAATTGTATCACTGAGTTCCCTAAATGTCTATGCTGCGGAAGCTGCTGGAGCACTTGGGACTGTCAGCATGTCTGTAACCAAGCTGCATGCATGAGTTACAAACTGGGAGCCTGGCAAGGAAATCTGGAAAATGTAGCTTCTAACTACTAACCCCAGCAATCTAGAGGCGGCTACAAAAGTCCAAGTGTGGCACCGAGACAAAAGAGTCATGATTTGATTCAAGCATATTCTTTAAGATGGCTTTTGTGTGCTGAGTATTCTGAAGACTTAAATGTTTAAGGTTATTTTTCTGCTGCATATTCACAGCATTTCACTGGATAGAAAATCTTGTTCTAAGCAGCTTTTCTTTAATATTCTGGAAATATTAACCCTTTTTCTTAACCTTTGAATGTTGCTGTTAACCAATTTGACGCCAGTATATTTCTTTGTTGCTCTGTGGATAGAGTATCTCTATGGAAACTATAACATTATTTTATTCTGAGGCAATGCGATTTCCCTGCACTGTGTTTAGATTTATTTTTCTTTTCTCTTATATCCTTTTGGTTACCTTATTCTTTTAATCTGATAGATCACGTTTTTTACCTACTTAGACAATCCTAAGGCATCGCCTTCAAATTATTCTGCAGTTCTTTTGTTTTAATTGTGTTAAGAACATCTCACATTATATCCACCCTAGACAAAATTCTAAGTGTGGAGTACAGCACTGTGAACTATAGGCACAAATGTAGAGCAGATCTCCAGGCTTATTCATTTTGCTTAACTGAATCGACACCTGTTAAACATCAACTCCCCTTTTCCCCTTCCTCCCAGTCCTTAGCAAACGTGATTCTACTCTCCGTTTCTATGAGTTTGATTATTTAGATTCATAATATAAGTGGAATCATGCAATATCTGCCTTCTGAAAAAATTTTTTATTCTTTCCTCTGACTCTGATATTATATTAGTTTGTGGCATTTTTGCATCTACATTTCAAATATTCTAGCTTTTTTTTTTTTTTTCTTAATTCCCATTTCTCTTTACCTCTCTGAAAATGTCTGGTTTAATTCCTTCCAGGTTAGTGATTTACACTTCAGTAGATTCCATTTTACTACTGTACACATATTGGTGATTTTTGTCATTGTGGTAGTAGTTTTTATTTATCTACCATAATATAAGTATTACACCCTATCTTTTTAGCTGTTTCTTTCTTCATAACAACTCTCATTCCAGCCTCATATTCCCAGTGTGCTCTCTTCTCCTTAATGTTATTATGTTCATCAAAATTATTTTTCTGTCTAAGCCACTTAATTCTGTTTCTCCTTGTGCCTTGTCATGTTTGTATTTTATGCTTTGTTTCACTTTATAAAAATGTGCTCTTCTTAATATTTTACTGTTTCTTCTCATTTTTTACATTGAGAGCATAAGCTTTTTTGACTCATTGTTATTTGGCTAAAATATGACATCCCAATTTCTAGTCTGCCCATCCCTTGCTGAGTTTAAGGAGAGAGAGAGAGAAACAAGGAAACAGCTATACCTTGGGGTCAAGAGCCACTGCTGTTAAAATCAGGACTCACCTGGACCTTGCTTTCTTAGCCTCAAATTCACCATCCCAGTCTATTTAAAATTATGTCTCTGCCACTGATTTAACAACTTTTATTTTCCAAGTGCTACATTTTGGAAAGGGTGGGAGGGGGCTGTACAAATGACTCTATAATGGCAACAGCGGTTACAGGTTCCCACATTCACCGTGAAGTGGTACGTTGCTATCAATAGCTCTTGGAACTTCAGATGAACTGCCCTACAGTGGAGACAGCATACGCAATGTGATTGTTTCAGTTTCAGTCTTAGATCATTCCTATCACTATCATATAGTATATTTACTACTTTAATTATCTTTGTTACTTTTCTTCAACTCTTTGTATAACTTTAAAGTCTAGAAGGCCAAATCTAAAAAAGGAAAATAGCAATGAAGTAAACAAAAAACAAAAAGATGAAACCAAACACTTTAGTAAAAGCCTTGTTAATGCCTGGTGTAGTTGAACCTTTGATATTTATTTTTATTGACCAAAGCCCCCAAGATTCCAAAACACTAGACTGATTCAGATTTATTTTAATTTAAATTAGAACTGGATGAACTAGTAGAGCCCTACCATGAAAGTCTGTTTAAAAATCAAAAGTGTTCTCTCAAGATGAAAGCAGACTGGATTTAGCTGGCTTAGAAGTTCTATTATTATTCATTTGAATCTTTTAAAAAATATATCTTTATTGATTTAAGAGAGGAAGGGAGAGAGAGATAGAAACATCAATGAAGAGAGAGAATCATTGATTGGCTACCTCCTGCATGAGCCCCCAACCTGGGCATGTGCCCTGACCAGGAATCGAACCATGACCTCCTGGTTCACAGGTCGACACTCAAACATTGAGTCACAGGCTAATTTTAAAATTTTAAGATTATTTTTATCTGGTTTTTCTTCCTCTGCCCCTCAGGGATTTTTATTAAAAACGAACAAACTGATGTTGCATTTGGGAAACACATGTAAACACTCTAGCTTGTTAATGCCATATGCAAGTAGATAAGAGCCTAACAGCTGTGATACATATTCTTGAACAATAATACAAATATAGAAAGCAAAAGAAAGGGTGGGCAAGAAAATCCTGACTCCTTTTTTCCCCATTCCTAGAGGAAGAACACACATAAAGAAATGTCCCTTTCCTTACAACTGGTGGGGTTCCTCAGTGTGATGGATGTCTCCAATTCCAAGCGATATTACAGCAAGTAGCTCAGCACCACTCTGCTCAGCAGTGAAGGCAATGCGATGTATTTTCAACTGCACTGCAGGGCAGCTGAGATTTTTCTTTTTATATATCATTTATAAATTGATACTGTAACTCTACCAAGCAGTAGCCTTTAAAACTTAATGAGGACGAAAAATTGCGTGTATGTTCACGTGTATACCTGTGTGTGTAAGTGTATGTTTAACATTTGATGTTTCTGAGAAGTTGACAAGGGCAACAATTCAAGCACTTGAATATGTGATAGTTTGATATTTTTTCCTACTTCTTTGCAAAAACAACTTATAAATATATGCAGAAAAAATGATAAAATATTATTTTGTTTAAAATTGTAAGAAACCACTGCACTATAAATATATGATTTTTCAAGTACTCTGGCTATGGTTTAGGGTTGCCAGTTTAGGAGATAAAAATAGAAAACTCACAGTTAAATCTGAATTTTAGATAAATAATTAATAAGATTTAGTAATAATATGTCCCAGATTTTGCATGGGAAAATTTATTCTATGAAAATATTTCCTTTTTACTGGAATTAAAAATTAACTGGGACTACTATATTTGGCAACCCTAATATAATCTACCCCATATTTCATTCTCATGAAAAATCATTTTGTGGAAAACATGAGTTGTTTCAATGTTTATTTATTATTACAAAACAAATACTTAGGTGGACTAAATAGATATTTAGCAATGGGAAAGCTGACTTCTTTTCCCTGCTTCTTTATTGCAGTAAAGTCCAGCAGTGAACAATGGTCCATAAAGGTCAGTTGGCAACTGCACCATCTGCTCTGGGTCCCTGGAATAAATCTCCTGCTGTGGCCCTGATACACATGAGCACATGTTGTTTTCACAAAGACCAAAATCTTATATTGTATTCTTGCTGGATCCCTGCCGTGGCTATGCTGGCTTAACAGCATCAGTAATGCCGTTTATGGTTGAATTCTGAACCTTCATTATACTGACAGCTGCCAGTTCCAGGAATAAAGATACTCGTAGGTTAAAACAACATGAAATGCAATGCTGGAATCCATGTGTTGAGCACTCACAGCTGATGCACTGGATGATCTTCACCAGACCTATTTACCATGCCTCGGGTTCTGTGAGTGTTGGCTGGTGAAGCCTCCCAGCTGCACCTTTCCCTGGAGAATTGACTAGAAATACAAAAATGCCTAGAAGGTTGCGTGTCTCCTATCACCCTGCTATCCATGGATGATTGATAGGTTGCAAAATATCTCAAGGAGAGACAACCATGTGATGCAATCAATACTCCTGAGCTTCCTGGGAAATCAGTCTGAGTTTACATTTTAGGTAAAAATATCAATTTGCTTGACTTGTTCTCCTGCTCTGTCCTTACACATTTCACCAGAGCACTGTACTAATAAATAACTTATATATAAATCTCCATCTTAAATTATGGTTCTGGAATTCTCAAACCAAAATATTATTTTATTGTGATAAAGCAAAGTATTTATTTAGAAAAAAAAATCAAATGGGAAGTTCAAAGGACTATTTGTTGAATGTAAAACCATATGAGAAAAATTATAAATAATCAATAATAATTACACATCCTTGTTCCTCATGGCACACTACAGCGGCTTTGGGCCCAGAATACTCACAGGATTACTACCACTGTGATTGACCTGGTAGCCTGAGAATGGCTAACAGTTATCAAATGGCTAAAAGGCATATCTAGGCTTCTTTATTGCTTTAAGCTGTTTCCTCCTTTGTAGTGTTTTACTTATCAAAACAGCTCTAAGCTTTCAATTACAGTTGGCATGTGTTGGTTTCTATGTTGATAGAACACTTTAAAGTGAAATACCATAGTAGGAGCATGTTATTGCTTTCAATCCAAGGATAGGATAAGCCATGATCATAGGCTTAAATACATTTTAAGAGTTACGTTATATATGAATGTAATTTACTGGAAAATATGTAGGTATTTGCAGGTACTGACTTCCCAAAGGTAGACTAAGGCAAAAACATGAACATACCTTCTTTGATATACATGCAAAACAACATCTTAAAATGAAAGAATGCAGTGAGGGAAATACCAACTCAAATTCTAATGAATTGGGAGGTATTATTTCCTATGGGGAGATGAATTTATAAAAACAACATTGGACCTTTTTTTCTGAGGATTTCTTTAGCTATTTGGAGTGTTTTGGGCTACATAAAAATCTGTTAATTTTAGTTCTATTTCTTTAAAAGATATGATTGAGATTTTAATGGTGATTGCATTAAATCTATAAATTGCTTTGGGTAATATAAATTTTAACTATATTGATTCTTCCAATTGAGGAACACAGAATATGTTTTCATTTCTTTATGTCTTTTTAAATATCTTTTAATATTGGTATGTAGTATTCAGTGTGTAACTCCTTCACATCCTTTGTTAAAATTCTTCCTAGGCATTTATTTTATTTTATTTTTTGTGCAGTTCCAAAAGGAATTATCTTCACCATGTATTTTTCTGAAATTTCATTATTGGTTTATATGAATGCAATGAATTTTTGTACATTGATTTTTATATACTGTAACTTTATTTATTGTTTCTAAGATTCCAAAAGTGGAGTCTTTAGGGTTTTCCATTTAAAGAATCATGTCATACACAAAAAGTGACAATTTTACTTCTTTTCCCCATTAGCATGCCTTTTGTTTCTTTCTCTTGTCTCATTGTTCTGGCTATGTCTTCCACTACTATTTTTTTTAAAATGTATTTTATTGATTTTTTACAAAAAGGAGGGGAGAGGGATAGAGAGTTAGAAACATGGATGAGAGAGAAACATCGATCAGCTGCCTCCTGAACACCCCCTTACTGGGGATGAGCCTGCAACCAAGGCACATGTCCTTGACCAAAATGGAACCTGGGGCCCTTCAGTCTGCAGGCTGACGCTCTATCCACTGAGCCAAACCAGTTAGGGCTATTTTTAATAAGAATGGTGAGAGTGGACATCCATGTCTTGTTCTAGATCTTAGAAATAAAAAGAATCAAGCCGGAAGTATCATGCTTCCTGACTTCAAATTTTACTACAAAGTGACAAGAATCAAAACAGCATGGTATTGGCAGAAAACCAGACATACAGATCAATGGAACAGAATTGAGAGCTCAGAAATAAATGCCCATGTATATGGTCAAATAATTTTCAACAAAGGAACAAAAATCATACAATACAGACAATAAAATGTCTTCAATATATGGTGCTGAGAAAATTGGAAAGCCACATGCAAAAAAGTAAAACTTCTACTGTTTGTCCAACATATAAAAAAATTAACTCAAAATGCTGCAAAGGCCTAAATATAAGATCTGAAACAATAAATTACATAGAAGAAAAGATAGGTATTAAATTTATGGACCTCGGTTTTAGAGATAATTTTATAAATTTGATTCCAAAGGCAAGAGAAATAAAAACAAAAATCAATGAATGTGACTATATCAAATTAAAAAGCTTCTGCACAGCAAAAGGTAACCAGATAAATGGGATAAGATATTTGTAAACAGCTCTGACAAGGGGTTAATATAAAAAATATATTAAGAACTCATACAACTCAACACCAAGCAAACAATCCAATTACAAAATGGGCAGGTGCTCTGTCTGGGTAGCTCAGTTGGTAGGGCTGTTGTACTGTCCATCAAAAATATTGTGAGTTTGATTTTCAGTCAGGGCACATACCAAGGCACGCTCTCTCTCTCTCTTTCTTTCACACTCTTCCTCCCTTCTACTCTCTCTAAAAATCAATGGAAAAAAAAAAAACAACCTCGGGTGAGGATTAAAAAAAAAAGCTGGGTGGGAAGGGCGGGCAGAAGACCTGAACAGGCACTTCTCCCAAGAAGGTATACAAATGGCCAAGAAACATAAAAAGATGCCCCACTTCACTAGCTGCTAAGGAAATGCAGTCAAAACTCTAATGAGATGCCACCTCACACCTGTTAGAATTGCTATTATCAACAAGACAAATAATAACAAGTGTTGGAGGGGTTCTGGAGAAAAAGGAACCCTCTTTCACTGATGATGGGAAGATAACCTGGTACAGCCACTATGGAAAACAGTATGGATGTTCCTCAAAAAATTAAGAATAGAGCTACCATATGACCAAGCAACCCTCTATTGGGTATTTAACCACCAAAATTGAAAACATTTATTTGCAAGCTATATGATCCCTATTTTTTAAAAATATATTTTATTGATTTTTTACAGAGAGGAAGAGAGAGGGATAGAGAGTTAGAAACATCGATAAGAGCCCTAACTGGTTTGGCTCAGTGGATAGAGCATCGGCTTGCGGACTGAAAGGTCCCTCTCCCTTCGCAATAAAATATATTAAAAAAAGAAAGAAAGAAAGAAAGAAACATCGATGAGAGAGAGACATCGATCAGCCTCCTCCTGCACGCCCCCTACTGGGGATGTGCCCACAACCCAGGTACATGCCCTTGACCAGAATCGAACCTGGGACCCTTCAGTCCACAGACCCATGCTCTATCCACTGAGCCAAACTTGTTAGGGCATGATCCCTATTTTTATTGCAGACACGAAAACAACTGAAGTAACCTTTGACAGATGATTGAATAAAGAAGACATGGTACATATATACAATGAAATACTACTCAGCCATAAGAAAAGATGAAGTACTGACATTTGTAACAACATGGATGGATCTTGGGAATAACAGGCTATGAAAATAAGTCATACAGAAAAAGTCCAAGAGCCATATGATTTCACTCATTTGTGGGATATAAAACTGAAAACAACAAAAGAACAAACAAGACAAACAAATTAAACTTATGGAAAACAGTATGGTGATTACTAGAGAGAGGGAAGTGGAAGGAGAGTAAAGGGTAAAGAGGGCCAATGGAGGAAGATTAGACTGGGTTGGAGGAAGATTAGACAGGCAATAGAAAAAGATTAGACTGGGTTGTGGGCACTCAATGCAATATACAGATCATGTGTCATAGAGATCTTGAGACCCATATAATCTTATTAACCAATATCACCCAATAAATTTAATTAAATAAAGAAACTGCATTGGGAGTATATAACAATGTCTGCATATAGAGGCAATTGCTACCTTTCCATTAGAATTTAAGAAAATGTGGGTAAAAATAGATTAATTTAAACACTTATGTACAAGATACTGATAAGTAACTCTGTAAGAGGTACGATAAGGTTTCAAATATGTAATTGCTTTTATTTGATACAGATGAGTTATCTCCTTACAATCCTTTTATGAAAATTTATGGATGCCAGTTTGTTGTACTGATATTTCATATTAACTTTTACATTTTTCTCTCAAAAGTTATCTGTATCTACATGAATACAAAGTATATTTTAATGCTCACTTTTAAATAATTTAATATGGGACATGCTGACAAAAAAGTGAAACTATTACAAACCACTTTAACATATTTGAAGTATCTCTTACTTTGATGAAGATTTATTTATTAACTTTTGATTTGAAGCCTATTTTGAAGAAAGCTTATTTCTTGTAATAACAAAACCCCATGTTAAATAACATATAAAAGGGGGGAGGGTTCATGTTTGCTACTGGTTTTGTTTTACAATTAATTAAATTCAAAGTTTCAAAACATCCTCTTTTTCTAGATTTTTATGTTTCTACATAGATCACAGAAGTACAAGTTTTTACATATAAAGCTACTGATTTCATAATTGGGTTAATATGATATATGAATGAAACTATAACACTTCCAACAATGTTTTTCATCAATATTTTCATCTAACAAGAAAGTTGGAAATAAATCTTAAAAATGAAATGACATTTTTTAAATCCATTTTTGGTAAAGATACCAAATCTGTCTGAGAGAATACTGCAATGAGTAAGAAAAATAAAAGCTAGACCAAAGTCAGTCACAGAACCTGGAAGGAAACAGGGATAAAAGGTAAACATCACAGCAGTAGTCAGAGGACACAAGCATTGTCAGGAATAGATCATTAAATTCAGAATTGTATCTATAAGCTCATTGCGCTGTGCTGCATAGACATACATTTTTCTGGTGTTCTTAAATTGTATTCTTAGGCAGAAAAACTGTGAACTTCTGGAAACCAGCAATTCAGCAGGGCAATTCACTTGTGCCAATATCACTAACTGAACACAACGTAGTGCCAATATCCACTTCAGCCAATTCCTGCCAGCAAACCCAAACTGGCTAGACCTTCATAAACCTGGACTAGTGAGACTTATAGAGCCTCAGCAGGACCAAAGAATCAGTTTGTTTTGTTTATTTGTTTGTTTGCACATTGATAACAGAATTTGAAATATCATAAATACTTTTTTTCAATCTGACCAAATAAGTTAACCATTTATATTTCTCTCCCCCGACAAACACATTCCTGACCTTAGTCAGTGTGCAGAAAACTTATAGATGGGTTTAGGATTGGGATTCTGTGTTAATTGTTATGTGTGCATACTGTAGATGTCATGCAAAACACAATAACTATGGGGCTACCAAGGCCAACTCTTCCAAAGAAATTCTTCAGTTCAAGAAGCCTTGGTCATTTACAAATAACTCAAAATCAACCAAAACTTATCCCAGTAACACTTCAAGTTCCAGTGCTCTTCAGATGAGCTCCAAGTCTGGCCTACTCTAACAGAACAGTTTCCCCTTCATGTCTCTTGGTTGTAACAAGATTTGCTTTGAACCATCAATTGCATTAGGTAACTAAAATATTTTTTTATAATAATTTTCAATCATTTCTTCAAATATATAGAGAGTCCTAATATTTTTTAAAAAATTGTTCTTTGGGAAAAAATATTGCACATATTCAATCACATTTGTGTCAACAACTCCAATAATACAAAAATAAATTGCACGATTATACGATACTCCAGCTAAAGAAGCACAAATTCCTAATCTCTTACTTTCTTCAGACTACACCTTCACCCTCCAAATAAGATTGATGACTCCACTTGGGACTTGCATTACTGGGCAGTGAGGGAACTTTCCTCAGGAAGGGGAACATGTATCTAAGTCTGACAGAGTTCTAACATATTTTCTTCTAGAAAGGATGGGAAGATTGAGAATGACCTTAAGTCCCCTTAAGACTCTTTTGATGGGAATCAGTGAAACAAGTTTAAGGTGATGTCACTTTCTGCTGCTTTATCAGTACAATCTAAGACAAATTTCACCTTCTTAGCTTCAATATGTCAGTATCTTGAGTGATAATGCAACACATCATTTCAAATAGAAAGTTGATCATAGTGCTTTGCCAAAATTGTTCTTCTGGTTTTATGAGATCTATATAAGCTTTAATATTGTCACTGTGGTTTCAATAATTTTGTAAGAAGTAACGACCTTAAGGGGATCCAGGCCACTTAATTTTTAACACTTTCTGTAGGCGAAAGGCTGTTTCAATATGAATTCTGCACTTTACATAGCAGAGTCAGAAAAGAGCACTTCATGTGCTACTACTGAGTTCTCCCTGAATGTGCTTTATGGTAATTGCTTTTAGTAAAAGGAGTAGATGTCACAGAAATAAAAACTCAACAGAAGAAACAATCCTTTTATCTTTTCTGCACTTATTTTCTTTTATCTTGTATCCTTATAATTCTGTTCTTTTGTGCATTTTAACTTCTATGACAATGGTGCAGAATGTTAAAAAGGCATATTATGGTTCAATGTCAGGTAATAATAGCCTTCTTTGTAATGATCAACATAGAAGCTAAATATTAACCATTTTTAAATTTTACTTTTTGACTTTGCTGGCAGTAATCTAATAAAATGTCAGTGTAAAATTCTTTTTTAATATTCATGTACATGATTATATGAATATACAAAACTTCTCATGCTTTAGCACAAAAGAACAAATAATATAGAACGAATCTTACCTTGAATTTTACCCTTATCTATTCTGAAGTGTGTGGGTATTTCAAAGTAACGTATTCTCTTGTGTATGCTATACCTAGCTCAATTTCAAAATCTTTGACAATGGCTAAATGTAATTGAATAAGTAATATATAATGCATTAACCTTCACAATAAATGTTCTTGTCATAATGGGCTTTTCAAACACTGAATACCTCTACTTAACAATTATTTTCCTTCAGAGCATTTTAAATATATGATTCTGTTTCACTTTTGTTTAAACAAAAGATTGGTCAACATGAAATATTTTAACCCCTGATCCACTCTATTTGTGTTTGACCTGCCTTTTTTTTTTCTCCCAGCAGTTTTATAACCAGTCTTTTAGTGCTTCTCAAAATGGATTAAGTATCACACTTTATGTTAATAAGTATTTTTTAAACGTAAAATATTTACTCTCTACACCCTACATCTAAACTCAATCTTACCACTTTGTGGAATAATTTTTACCAAAAATTCAGTAGCAGATACAGAGGATGGGGTTATAACACACTTGGTAATGCAAACCATAATTTAAAATATTGATTAAATAATTTTTTCATCCCCACACATACCTAAAATACTACTGGTAACCAGATTTATCACTAGTCACTAAACACTCTAGAGCATTTAAGTATTCTAAGCATTCTAGAAAAATTGTATTTACTAAAGCTTTATTTTTCTAGAAGTTACTACTTTACAAAATTAAAGAAATTAATCAAGGAGACTATCATATTTATTGACTGATGTTTTATTATGCCTATTAATTATTTTCTGATATAAAAATAAAATAAATTCAGACCTATTAAGTTTAATGTTACTGTTCCTTCTGTAGGAATTCAATTTATATAAATGTTCTTCTCAAGCTCTTTGGTCCATGCTGTCCAAATCCCATTATACTGCTGCTCCCATAATTATCCAATTATTTTACTAATTTCCTGAACAATCAGTTCTCCATGTAATCCCAACTATGTTGTTTTTCTAATCTACTGTCTATTGTTTTCCATCATGATGCCACATATTACCTTTATATTTCCTCTCTCATATACTACTAGAGGCCCGTTGCAGGAAGATTCCTGCAAGAATAGGGCTTCCTGTGGCTAGAGCGAAGCCCACTGAGGCAAGCTTCACTCCTGTCTCCACCACCCCGCCTGCTTCCCTCCTGTCTCCACTGCCCGGCTTCCTTTTCTGCAGCTTCACTCCCTTCTGCAGTGCTTGGCTTCCTTCTGCCCTGTCTTCAGTCTTTGCTTCCTGACTTCATATGCAAATTAACCACCATCTTTGTTGGGTTAATTTGCATACTCACTCTGATTGGCTGGTGGGTATAGTGGAGGGACGGTCACTTTGCATGTTTCTCTTTTATTAGTGTAGATGGTTCCACAATCATCGTGTTAATCCAATGTTGGATTGCATTAGACTCCATCTTATCCTCCTGAGACTGTTTCTAAGTGTTATTTGTACAAATATTTACACTTTAATTTCTTCTCATAAAATATTCGTTATTTGAACTAATAGTAAGATAGTTTTCCCTCCATTGTATTGATAGCCCATAACTTGTTAGGTTCTAAACAGATTAATTAAATCACATACTTAAGCAATAAATAAAAAAAAGAATACTAGTTTTCTTAAAATAGTTATCTTTTAAGAACAAAATCATGCCACATACAAATGTGAGAAAAAGAAGAATTTCCCCTAGAAATAAATTTTTTAAAATATTAAAGATCTATCTGAAGAAAAAGCTCAAACAATATAACTCTACACTTAAAAAAACTTGAAAAAGAACAACAAAGCCCAGAGTGAGTAGAAGGAAGGTCATAATAAAGATCAGAGCAGAAATAAATAAAATATAGTCTAAAAAGTACCAAAGGTCAATTAAATCAAGAGTTTTTTTTAAATTAAACAAAATAGACATTTAACCAGACTCATCAAGGGGGGAAAAGAGAGAGAAAAAGAGAGAGAGAACCCAAATAAATAAAACCAGGACTGAAAGAGGAGAAGTAATGACTGACACCAAAGAAATACAAATGTTTATAAGAAAATAATGCCAAAGCCAACACATTGAACAATCTGGAAGAAATGGATAAATTACTAGAAACATAAAAACTTCCAAAACTAAATCAGGAAGAATCAGAATCTGAATAGAGAGATTACAAGCAGTAAAATTGAAGCAGTAATCAAAAGACTCTCAACAACAAAAAACATGGACCAGATGGTTTTAGAGGTGAATTTTATGAAATATTCAAAGAAAAACTAACACCTTGCTTCTCAAATTATTCCAAAGAATTTCAGAGGAGAAAAGACTACCAAGCTCATTCTTTGATACCAGCATTATCTTAATTCCGAAACCAGATAAAGACACAACAAAGGGAAAAAAATTATAGGCCAATATACCCAATGGACAAAGAGTCTACAATCCTCAATAAAATATTAGCAAATTAATCCAGCAATACATTAAAAAGATCATACACCATGATCTATGATCTACTGGGATTTATTTTGTGGGTGTAAGGTTGGTATTATATCCACAAGCAACAAATGTGATATACCACATAAACAACATGAAGGCTAAAAACTAATGATCATGCCCTTGCCAGTATTGTTCAGTGGTTAGAGGTTAGTCAGCACACCGAAGGGTTGTGAGTTCGATTCCTGGTCAAGGGCATGTAACTGGGTTGCAGGTATAATATCCAGCCTGGTTGGTCTGGTGGGTGAGCCAAAAAATTGATCTCACTCTCTCTCTCCATCCCTCTCTTCCACTCTCTATAAAAATCAATGGAAAAATATTCTCCAGTGAGGATGAACAAAAACAAATAAACAAAAAGTCTACCTGACCATATCAAAAGATGTAGGAAAAGCATTTGATAAAATCCAGCACCAGTTTATGATAAAAATCACACACACACACACACACACACACACACAAATAGAGGAAACAAAACAACATATTAAAGACCATCTATGACAAATACACAGCCAGCATTATACTCAATGGGCAATAACTAAAAGCATTCCCCTTAAGATAGGGAATAAGACAGGTATGTTTGCTTTCAACACTCTTATTCAACACTGTACTAAAAGTCCTAGTCACAGCAATTCTACAAGAAGAAGAAATAAAAGGCATCTGAATTGAAAAGCAAGAAGTAAAGCTGTCATTGTTTGCAGATGATATGATTCTATATATAGAGAACCATAAAGATTCCACAGAAAAAAACAACACAAAACTACTAGAGCTGATAAATGAATTCAGTAACTAAACAATGCACAAAACAAATATCCAGAGATCAGTGCAGTTTTATAGAACAATAATGAACTATCAGAAAAGGAAACTAAAATAAAAATAATCCCATTCACAATTGCTTTAAAAAGAATAAAATACATAGGAATGAATTTAACCAAGAATGTAAAAGACCTATGCTCAATAGAAGAAAAAAAAAAAGAAAAGAAAGAAAAAAGACTCATGGACACAAACAACAATATGGTGATTGCCAGAGGGAAAGTGGATGTAGGGGTAAGGTAGAAGGTGATGGGGAGAAAATTGTGATAAAAGATTTGACTCAGGGTAGTGAACACACCATACAATATACAGAAGATGTATTGTGGAATTGTATACCTGAGACCTGCATAATTTTATTAACCAATATCTTCCCAATAAATTAAATAAAAAAGATTATGTTGTTCCCCCAAACCTCCAAAAAGAAAGACCTGTACTCAGAAAATTATTATATGACTATGAAGAAATAAATTGAAGAAAATAAAAATAAGCAGAAGCATATACCATGTTCATAGACAGGAATAATAACATCAATAAAATGTCCATGCTACCCAAAGTAATCTATAGGTTCAACACAATTCCTATCAAGATACCAACAGTATATTTCACATTACTAGAACAAATATTCCAAAAGTTTATGTGGAACCACAGAGAATAGCAACAATAATCTTGAGAAATAAGATTAAAGTTAAAAGAATCACACTACCTGATTTCAAAACTATACTTCCAGACCATAGTAATAAAAACAGCATGGTACTGGCATAAAAACAGACATATAAATCAAGGGAACAGAATAGAGAACGCAGAAGTAAGCCCAAACCTTTATCGTCAATTAATATTTGACAGAAAAGGCAAAAACATACAATGGACTAAACATAGTCTATTTAATAAATAAGGCTGGGAAAATTGGACAGATAGATGCAAAAAATATGAAATTAGACCACCTTCTTACAACACACACAAGAATAAACTCAAAATGGATTAAAGACTTAAATGTTAGACTTGAAATAAACAAAAATCTTAGAAGAAAATATAGGTAGTAAAATTTCAGACATTTCTTGTAGCAATACTTTTTCTGATATATCTTATTGGGCAAAGGAAACAAAAGAAAAAAAACAAATGGGACTACATCAAATTAAAAGCTTTTGCACAGCAAAGGAAACCATTAACAAATAGGAGGACGTATTTGCTGATACAACTGATAAGGAGTTAATATTCAAAATTTATAAAGAATTTATAAAACTAAACACCAAAATAAACAAGCAATCCAATTAAAAAATGGGCTATGGTCCTATATAGACACTTCTCCAAAGAGACATAGAGATGGCCAATAGACATATCAAAAGATGTTCATCATCACTCATCATCAGAGAAATGCAAATTAAAACCACATGAGATATCACCTCAGACCTGTCAGAATGGTTATCATTAATAAATTAACAAAGAACAAGTTTTGACAAGGATGTGGATAAAGGAAACCCTTGTGAACTGTTGGTGGGAATGCAGATTAGTGTAGACACTGTAGGAAGCATTATGGAGTTGCCTCAAAGAATTAAAAATGGAACTGCAGTGTGAGCCAGTGATTCCACTTCTTGGAATGCATCAGAAGAAACCTGAAACATTAATATGAAAGTATATAAGGACTTCTATGTTCATTGCAGCATTATTTTTACAATAGCCAAGATTTGGAAGTGGCCTAAGTGTCCATCGGTTAATGAGTGAATAAAACAGTTATGGCATGTTTACACAACGGAATACTACTCAGCTGTAAAAATTAAGACAAATTTACCCTTTTGACATCATGGATGGATCTGGACTTATACTAAGTGAAATAAACCTGTCAGAAAAAGACAAGTATCATATGATTTTACATGTGGAATCTAATGAACAAACTGAATGAGCAAGCAAAATAGAGACATACTCATTGAGAACAGGCAGACAGCTTGGTCAGTACAAGGGGTTAGGAGGGTGGAAGGATTGAGCAAAAAAGTAAAAGAACTCATGGACAACAGTGTGGTGATTGTAGGGTGGGGGAATATGGGTAGAGGATATTGGTGGAGGATAAATGATGATGAAAAATATGAAATAAAATGCATAATCCCATGAAATCTTCACATACACATGCCAATGACAGAACTAGAAATCACACTTTTTTTTTTTACTAGCTGCAGAGTACTGTGTATGGAAAGATTTCACCAAAATATGCTATGCTTAGTCAGTATAGAATAGTTTTAAACAAAACATATTTTGAGGCTTGCTTCACAGAAAACATTACAAAAGCTGTGCAACTATCTGAGTATAAGGTGATGTTTTAGTATTGAACATCTCTCCGTTAAATCATGATGATGAATATAAAATGTAGTTTTCATATATTAACTTGGCCTGATTGCATCCCGATGAGGCAGGATATGACCTGAAGAGGTTGTAAAGGCATTCCCAGATCTTACCCAGCTTTTCCTAAATAATGATTTTAGTCATCACTTACAATCAATAATAAAGCTTCATACAGGTAGAATTCTTGGTTTGCAAAAGTTGGATTTGATGTTCTAATACTTTGTTGTATTTTGTCCATAAATGCTGCATTTTTGCTTAAGAAATCTATGTAATCCATATATTTCTACCTTTCTCTGATAAATCAGCTTTAATTATTTTGTTTCAATTAGTTAAAATTTAAACCGAAAGGAATATAGTTACGGATAATACTTAGATCATTTATAATTCACTTGGTTGTTCTCTAGAGAGATAAGCAGGTTGTTCTTAACTCTGAATTTCTATAATGAATCCATAAAATTCAAAGTAAAGTCTTAACTAGGAACTATCTTGTGTTTATATTTTAATTACTTTAATAATAATTGTCATGCTTCATTCATTACCAAGTAGAAATTGCAAACCTTCTTCCTTAGTCCCCCACTATTTTACCATCCAGAGGGCACTATGCCAATCTCACCCTACTGAGGTTCAGTATGAAAAATGAATATTTAAAATTAAAATATAGCTTGTCACACAGAATGAGCACCTGATGCCATTTATGAAGAACAGGTGGATGTTTATTCAGGCATGTTTGATGTACCAGCAGGAATTATTTTAGGTAAATATCAATGTCATTGCCATTAGAGAAGACTAAAACAAGAGTAAAAGGCACACATATACACGTGCACACACACACGACATAGAAACTTAAGGTATCTGAATTGAACCAGATTTGCAGGAGGATGGGTTCAATTTGTCCGGATTACCTAAAATCAGTGGAAGGAGCCTTAGAATAGATCAAGACAGTCTGACCTTTGTTGTTACACTGAAATGTGCAATTTCTGCAAATGCCATTATTCTTTGGCATTTTCTCTGGGTGAATGAGAGATCATATCATTTTTTGAGTGGGTGAGGGTTAGAAGATAAAATTGACCAAAAACATATATTTGTCTGCATTTAGTATATAGTATTTTGAACTAACAAGTTAGAGCAGTTATTTTAATGGAGGATATTATACAAAATAAATATTTAGGTTAATCACAAATGTAAATATTCATAATTGGAGAGGGAGAAAGAATATGAATGGCTTATTTAAATGTATTTTTATTTTAAAAAAGACTCAAGGTTATTATGATTTGTAAATATGGATATGTGTTTTCACAAAAAATTAAACCAACTTAATGTAGGTAAAATTAAGGCATATTTTAGTACCAAAATATTACTCTAAAGCATAGTACATCAGCAACCGTTCACACTGAATGATGTAAATAATTAATCTAATTTTCCCCCTGCTTCATTTTGTGTTCTATTAGCTTTCTTATTCAAACTTTCAAGTCACAAATCTAATTTAAAACCTCTTAACTAGTCTAATGCATAATGTGTTCTATCTGCATTCAGTGTCTAGCAATGAGCACCAAAGATGGAATACTAATTTGCTTCAAAGCGTGCAAAACACTCAATAATCAAATAATGAAATACTGGATCCAGCACTTCTTAATGACATCATCAAATGAGTCCAATGCCTTGAAATGTGAGCACAAATTTACAAAAGAACAAAGAAGAATAAAGTGAAAGGGGAAATTTTTGCTAACCCAAACCATATATTCAATATCCTGGGTTTTTATTCAAAATGGTCTTTATTCATGATAACAAGACTAAAATTAACAAGGCAAAATTTTGATTTACAGCTTTACTTAATGTTGCCATTTTAGTATTGCCCACTCTCTATATTCTCTTTATCTGTATCTTTCCCTTTACCCAGTTTCTTTCCCTACTCTCTCTCTCTCTCTCTCTCTCTCTCTCTCTCTCTCTCTCTCTCTCACACACACACACACACACACACACACAAGCACACATAATTATCATTATTTAGATTTAATATTTGAAGTTATATTCCAGAGTCTTTTTGTAAAAGTCTGTGTTGTTTCTTAATGGAGGCAGAAGCTTTCTTTTTTAATTTTCCAGCTATGTTCACAACTCTGTTAGTAAAATAAAGTTTATTTCTATTTTCTCTTTTGAATTCAAAGTAAATAAAAAAACACATAAACATTTCATAAAATGAAGAAATAGAATATGTCAGAAAAATTAACCATGTACTGAGTGATTAAACTATTTTGTGTAACAATGTCATTTCTATTTTGTTTAAATGTAATGCAATTTACCAGACCATAAAGAACGCCTTAGATGAAATGGCTGCTTTCCAGGCAATGCTACTCTGCTGCTGATTACAATATATCCTGACACCTATGACAGTTTTATAATTCTTCTATTCTGTGCTCTGAAGTGTCCTTATTTTGATGAAGGCTTTCTCCTGGGAAAAGGCACTGACGTTTTGTGGACTGAAAGAAGGATAAACAGTTTGATGGGAAAACAATATCACTATGTGGTGCAAACTTGTTGCTAATTTGTTTTATGTAAATACTAGAGGCCCGGTACATGAAATTCGTGCATGGGAGGGAGGTGTCCCTCAGCCCAGCCAACACCCTTTCCAATCTGGGACCCCACGAAGGATGGCCTTCTGCCAATTTACAGGGATTGGGCCTAAACCGGCAGTTGGACATCCCTCTTGCAATCCAGGACTGCTGGCTCCTAACCACTCACCTGCCTGCCTGCCTGCCTCATTGCCCCTAAACACTCTGCCTGCTGGCCTGATCATCCCCAACTGCCCCCGTGCCAGTGTGCTTGCCCCCAACTGCCTCCCCTGCTGGCCAGCTCATTCCCAACTGCCCCCGTACTGTCCTGATCACCTCCAACTGACCACCACTGATGGCCTGCTCACCCTCAACTGGCCGCCCTGCTGGTCTGCTTACCCCCAACTGCCTCACCTTCCACCAGCCTGATCACCCACAACTGCTGTCCCATCCTGGCCATGCCCCTTGGCAATCCAGGCTCCCAGCCCCTCCTTTTTGTTTCTTTTCTTTCCTTTTTTTCAGCACCTCCTTGAGTGGAGGCCAGGGCTGGCTGGAAGAAGGTATCTGGAATTTATTTATCTTCTATAATTGAAACTTTGTAGCTTTGAGCGGAGGCCAGGGCCGGCCAGGGCAGATGGGAAGCTTGGCTTCCTCCATCGCCAGGGGCAACCCCAGCCTCCTGCTCACTCCAGCTCCTTGCAGCTTCCATCTTTGTTGGGCTAATTTGCATACACACTCCTGATTGGCTGGTGGTGTAGTGGAGTGATAGTCAATTTGCATGTTTCTCTTTTATTAGTGTAGATGGGAAAGTATCTTAAAAGATCTTTATATCAGGAATTAGAGGAGATTTTGTTACACATGAAAATATGTTAGATAAAATATAGGGAAGATAATTATAATTGCGTAATATGACATATTCTTAATATAATATTATTTTTTATTTCTGCTTTTATTAAAATGGAAATATAGTAGTTATCATGTCATATGCAATTCATGGATTCCTAAAAATTTTATTCAGATATTTTTTACTAAATGTTCTCTAAGAGAATTTTATAAATAATGAAAATGTTTAGTCATGACTATTGATAAACTACTATCCAAAGCATACAGCCACATTGTTTAGCCTAAGGTGATATTTATTAAAATTATTGTACTCCAATCTATGTAATGTCTGACATGTAATATTCTGAACAGTTTGCATAGTCTACCTTAATTTATATAACATGTTTTGCATTGTACATAAGAGGCTATCAAATATTGGTGCATCATTTTCTTTTCATATAGTTATTTTTAAAGTACAATTTGATTAACATACTTAATATTCACATACAACAAAGCTAAGGTACCAAGACCCTTAACCTTAATATGACATTGACATTGATCTCTCAAACAGAATTAGCTGTGACCCATGGGGTATTTGAATTCAGAGATTTAGTAGGTTTTAGTAGGGATTTGACAGGCTTTATTGGCCAAGCTTAAACCAGCTTCTGGTTATTCATTCATAATTATAAGAGAACTTATAGTTTATGAATTAAAATTATACATCAGAGTTATCCCTAAAAAGATTTATCTTCAAAACTAGAAAATAGGTAGGAATGGGAAATATAAGCAAACTTTGAGGCAAAAATACAAACATGTGAGAGAATATGATGGAGGCTCATATGAAGTATTCATTGCAATTTGCAGTTGCTACAGTCTTTAATATTTGCACAAAGTTTAAGAAGTCATTTAAAAATTCAATATAAAGTGCATAGATTTAGATTTTCATTTTCTTAGGCTATCACATTTCCCAATAAATATCATCATTGTGACCCATCTTGCTTCATTAACTAACTGGTATCTAAAATTCATCTGCTGGTGCTATAATAAATAGCCTAAGGAAAGACTATATGGGAATGCATAGCACACTAAGTAAGCTTTTGAATGCAGAGAATTAATAATTTTATACTTTTTTAGAGAACAAATTGTTTAAAATAAATAAACAAATTTAAAGGGAGGTAGTGAAGACTAATCTGGAAAAGAAATATATTACTGCTTACATTTCAATAATTTTATTATGAAACATTGCTATCTCCCTACCTATGATTCACTAAATTACTGCCCAATACACTTTCTCCAAAGATGCAAAATAAAGGAACCAGAAATGATTAATAAAATGAACACATGTATTTCCTTATTATTCTCTCACAAATGTGCAAAAGTTTATTGCAAATAATAATGCAGTTTTATCTTACACTTCTTTTTTTTTTAAGGAACCTTGCAAATAATACTGAACTAGAAGTAGATTGAAAAATAAATCTTTAAAAAGTAAAATAAAACTGCTACTTTCTTTTACAAGTGTACCAATCAATGAGGCAACACATTTTGAAGACACAGGAGGTATTATTACTACTGAAAATAAAGTATTTCCATGATTAAACTACTAAAACTATGTAATATACTAGAGGCCTGATGCACGAAATTCATGCACATGGGGAGGGGGTACCTCAGCCCAGCATGCACCCTCTCTAATCTGGGACCCTAGAGGGATGTTTGACTGCCCGTTTGGGATCAGGCCTAAATGGGAAGTCAGACATCTCTTTCCCAGTCCAAGACTGCTAACTCCCAAATGCTTACCTGCCTGCCTGCCTGATTGCCCCTAACCACTCCCCTGCCAGCCTAATCGACACCTAACTGCTCCCCTGCCAGCCCAATTACCCCTAACTGTCCTCCCCTGCTGGCCCGGTCACCCCTAACTGTCCTCCCTTGCCAGCCTGGCTGCCCCCAACTGCCCTCCCCTGCTGGCCATCTTGTGGTGGCCATCTTTGACCACAAGGGGCAGCCATCTTGTGTGTTGGAGTGATGGTCAATTTGCATATTACCTCTTTATTATATAGGATAGTTTTAGAGAGAATATTGTAAATTGGTCAATATGCTAAGTACTTTTTATTCATTAAAATATATTATCTTCATTAGCCTCATGCAGTTGGCAATAATATTTTATTTATAGGCAATTTGCTTGAGGCATCTTGGAGTAAGTGGTAGAGTCATAAATAAAATCCAGACACCATACCAGAATATACTCATAAGCCTAGGAAGTATCAATTAATTTTAGTGACTAAAAAGAAAAAAAAAAAGCTAATTAATTATACTATTTTAGTTGAATAATCAAACATTATATTATTTTATAATGATTTGTGAAAAAAGACACCTCTGGGTTTATTTATATACAAATGTTTATAATGCATTATGTATCATATATAGAATGTAAGTAGAGAATATGAGCAAGAGAGAGAATTTAATCATTATATAATATATAATCTTTTAAATATAAAAATGTAGAAATGTTAGCTACTATCTCCATTCTTGTATATATGCATGTGTTTCTTGTCTGAAACCCAACAATTGATTGGAGTGCAATGTTGATTAAAGAAGAGGAAAGAATGATATAGAATACTAATTTAAAAGAAACTTGATAGCAATTTGAAGAGAGCACTTCAACCTAGTGTCGATTGACTATCTTCAAGTGTCCTCTTGATATAATCCCATGTCATTTGACTCATGAATAATCTATTAGTTTGCAAGTATTTAAATCAATTAGATTGTTCAGGTTCTGGTCATATTCCATGTGAATCTGTCTTACCCTAGGGTCAAAATGTCTTAGGAAGACACTGTAAGAAGGATTTTTGAAACTTTGAAAGAAGTTTCAAATGAATTGTTTAATTTTACTTAAAATAATACAATGAGCTAATTAATTTAGTTATAAATGAATTTGATACATAATAGTGGGATTTTGAGATTATGAATAAAACTATACTTATAAAGGAGGAACCACTTGCTTAAGATGCTTACAGATGCATGTAGTACAAACTTTGAATGCAAAATATTAAAAGGAACCAAAGCCCTATAAAGTACTATATCAGTGGATCACTGATATCAATGTCCTTATAAACAAATATATATTTAATAATTTCCTATATTTCCTGTCAACTTGGGGAAAATTAGGAGAATCATACTCCTACTTGGAAAACCAGTTAATATATAGTATATATTTTTATTTATTTAATACTTATTTGTAAATTATCTATTACAAGGAAATGGCCTACATCATTGAGTGGCCTGTGGCTAACCAAGTTCAAAGTACATAGTTCAGGAAATCAGAAAAGGGAGATAATAAGCAGTCTGGAACCACACAGTCACAGGAACAGGCTACCATCTACAGTGCAAATTTATTCTCTTTCCCGGGAGAGCCTAAGTCCTTTTTTAAACACTTCCAGATGATTTGGTCAGATCTGTCAAAGATAATCTCCCTCTTTACTGATAAATTAAACAATCTATATATATAAAGCCCTAATATACAAATAGACCGAACGGCAGAACAACCAAACAACCGAACAACTGAACAACCGGTCACTATGACATGTGCTGACCACCAGGGGGTGTGTGTGAAACATAGTGGGAATTGGCTGTGGCAGGATGGTGGAGCAGGTGAGAGGGGGTGCCAGACCAAGGTGGGGTGCCTGTTGCTGTCATCAGGGCGAGCCTCTGGTGGTTACTGAAAACTCTTTGCTCCTGCACGCTATGGTCCCGCTGGGCACCCACACCTGCCGCCTGCGCCGGCCCTACTCGCACCCACTGCTGGCGCCCAGTGCTGGCCCTGGTTGCCCCTCAGGGCTTCTCTACTTCCCCTGCTCCTGAGGGGCAATCTGAGCTGGCAGCTGCCTCTCGTACCTGCTGCCAGTGATGGCCCCGCTCTCACCTGCAGGCAGTGCTGGAGCTGCTGCTCGCACCCATGGCTGGTGCCTAGTGCTCGTCCAGATCACTCGGCGCTATTAGTGTTTGTGAGCTGTGGCTTCAGGCCCTGATCTCCCCTGAGGGCTTCTCCATCTCCCTCCACTCCTGAGACGTGACCAAGGCAGCAGCTGCTGCTCGCACCCACTGATGGCACTAGCCCCAGTCACTGCACCATCAGTGGGTGCAAGTAGGGCCAGTGCCATCAGTGTGTGGGAATGGCAGCAGCAGGAGTGGGGCTTCTGGCAGACAAGGACCAGGGCTGCAGCAGGAGGGGTCAGGTGGGGGCACGGAGTATGGGCTAATACCTACCCATGTGCCCACTGCAGCTCACGGCCCACAGTTCCTTTCAAGGTGCACTAATTCATGCACTGGGCCCCTAGTCTATATATATAAAAGCCTAAGTGACCATCCAACCATTTTACCAGTAGCTATTATACGCAATGACCACCAGGGGCAGAGACTTTGTCCGGTAGCTATGATGCACAATGACCCCTAGGAGGCAGATGCTCAACACAGGCATGGAAACATGGAACAGACTGATGAGTCTGAGAGGGAAGGGCGAGGGGGAAGGGATGGAAGAGATTAACCAAAGATCTTATATGTATACTAAAGTGCCTGTGCATGGGTTCGTGCACCACTGGGGTCCCTTGGACTGGCTTGTGGATATCAGGCCAAAATTGGCTCGCTGACATGCCCTGAGGGGGTCCCAGATTTCAAGAAGGCACAGGCCAGGCCAAGGGACCCCACCAGCACATGAATCCATGCACTGGGCCTCTAGTCCTAGTATAATCATATAAAGAAGTTAACTGATTAGGGAATTCAATTATATCAAAATCCCTTCCCTTTTGTCATATAATATAATCTAGTCACAGAAGTAAAATCTATCAAAGCCTTCCCACATTGCAGTTTTGAGTGTATTATAAAGAGGATTTACACTAGGAGGTGGTAATCTAGGGCATCATCATATAATTCTGTCCACTAGAGAATGTGAAGATGGTTCAATGTTAGAAAACTCATCAATGTCATTATATCATAAGCTTGAAAGAGAAAAACAGAAATTTATTTCATTATTTTTTAAAAAAATGATCATTTTTAAATAAAATATGTGTCCCAATTTGATAGATTTATAATACCAATGATTTTTTAAAATATCAATGTAATTTTTAAATTTCTTTATTGATTAAGGTATTAAATGTGTCCGTATCCCCCATTACCTCCCCACCCCCCCACTCATGCCCTCACCCCCCAGTTGTCTGTGTCCATTGGTTAGGCTTATATGCATGCATACAAGTCCTTTGGTTGATATACCTTCCAAATCTCATATATATATATATATGTGTGTGTGTGTGTGTGTGTGTATTTCAAAAAAATTCTCACACAAATCTATAATAGGATATAAACAATGATGCTTATTGCAAAAAAAATGGTGATAGCAGAGAGTTGAACTCTATATATTTATCTATGGAAGGGTAATAAGTATGTAAAATTGTATATAAATACAACATTTAGAAGGAATAACACAAAACAAAACTCATGTTAAAAATTATTAGTGATAATAGCAAATAAAGCATTCCACTCTACATTCTGAGTCTGTATTACAGATTACCAATTTTCTCTTGTAGCTATGGTTTGGGCATGAATTTAGGCTTGGATAATCAGATGCACCGTGAGAGAGACAGAAGCACCTGTGATATAACATTTTCCAGAATCAAGACCTGTAGTTGCATTGTACTGGGTTCTGTGTCAGGAATGTCTATGGGGCAACATGGACCATCTGTCACCGGAGAAGAAGGCAATCCTATTTTTATTCACAAAAGTTTTGCAAGATATGTAAGAAGAGCTTTCACCATTTGTCTACCTTATTAGTTGGGCTCTGGGATGTCAAAGGGAGGGAAGAAATGAACATGATACCATGATTGAAGATTTGAAGATATTGCACAGTGAAAATTTCTCCCTTAGTTAGGTGGAAGTTATGTAGTCAGGAAGATCAGTTTCTCTCTTTCTGACTGCATTATAGTTTCTGCCTTTCTCATGCTGCCTTTGAACCTAACAGGCCAGTCAGGACAATTAGAGCTAGCACATGCAATCTTTACCTTATTGTTTTTTTCTTTAATTATGGAAATTTTTGTGTGTTTTCTTTTATATGTATCTGAATAAAATTTATAATAATGAAGACATTTTTAATAATAAAATCTTTCAAGATGGTTATGAATCAAATGCTGACTGATCTTGTCAGCTTTCCAGAATGTCTTAAAAAATGAACAGCACATTTCAGATCATTATAGAAAAGATTTTAGGTTGATGGCATGATATTTTATCTTCGAATGGAGAAAATGCCCAAGAGTAAGCAATTTTCAAAATGTATAGCCCAACAAAGATAGAGACATCTGAAAGAATTGTTATACTGAACTATGATGAATAGTTTCTAGCTTTTCTGATTAATGGACTGTTCTGAAGATGTGCATCTGGGAACATTGAGTTTAAAATTAAATGTAAGAAATTCCTGAGTTTTAATTTTATATCTTCAAACTGTATGACTCTTTAATTTGTGCAAGCCGTGATGGATTTTTTAAAAGCAGCATTTAAGATGAGCAGTGTCAATTCACAGGAGAATAATAGTTAATTTACTATGTGTTCATCACTTCAAAGAGGCAACTGAAAAGTGAAAATGAAGTCAACTACTCCTTTGGCATCTTATAAATACAGCATTTAAAGAATATGAAATACTTTTGTCCACTATCAGTCTTCTTCATTTCTGAGCAGTATTTCATGCCAATACCACATTGTAAATTTCTTGCCAAAATATCTCACAATTTTGCATAAATAATTACTTTTTAATGCTTATTAACTGACTTTGATATTTTTTGAATTTCACATTAAAAAATATAAAGTCACATCCATATGCCACAGTGTTATGTTTCTTTCAAGGTGCACCGTGGACCACATATACAAGGTGGTCCCATAGATTATAATAAAACTGAAAAATTATTTTATTCTAGTGATGTCATAATCATCTTAACATCATAGCTCAATGCATGACTCATGTGTTTTCATTAATTCTGTTGTAAAAAAAACCTACTGTGCTGCCAGCATATAAAGAATTACACATTCAATTATGTACATCACATAATATTGAATACTGATGATAAATGGCTACCTATTGTTTTATGTATTTACTGTACTATACTTTTATTTTTGTTTTACAGTGTACTCTTTCTACTTACAAACAAAATGATTGCTACAAAACAGAATGTTGTGGTGTTCTGCCTGTGGCAGTCTCATACATCCCCTGCTTATTGCTTATCTTGATTGCATCATGTTCCCTTGTTCTGATTTAATCTCATGTTGTTTGCTTCATAGGTCCTCTAAGTGCAAAAAAGTCACTGTTGATGTTGTTATCAGGAGGCCACATGGAGTAGATGACATGGAAACAATATTAAAAGTGATTAAGGACTACAGAGATGGAAAATCAGTGACTGTTGTTGCTCATCAGTCAGCATTCTATCATACCTACAATCTTGAAGAACAAGAACAAAGCGATGGAAACTGTTAAATAATCTGCTTCATTGAAGGCAATGAGATGAACAAAAATTTGAGAGGGGCCTATATGAGACAAAAGCGTGACCCACTCATCACCATGATGATCACAGCAAAAAAACAAAAGTTTGTTTGGGATACTGAAATAAAAAGGTGGACTGGACTAGATGTTGAATTTATTGCTAGCATTTGCAGGTAAGAGGGCCTGATAGACCAGATAACTGGAGACACAAACTGGTGACCTGGGTCTCATGTGTTTTCGTTATATGTGTTTAACATATTATTAGTGATTTTCCATTACTAATAGCATCTGAGAGTCAAGTGTAATGGGGACTAAGGGAGTTAAGCAGTCTAGCGCCTATAATCCTGTGAAACTGAGTTATCAGAACTTTGTTCCAGCACAGGAACCTAGACTAAGGGGGAAGTGGTGGGCAGTGAACAAAATTGAGTGTTATAGGCCAAGAAAGAAAAAAACACAAACTACAAGAGAAACATTAGAAAGAATAGTGGAGGATGATAATAGAGCCAGGAAATCTGAAAAGCCAAACCACTATATTTTGGCACATTATAGTAACAAATGACTGAAGAGAGTACTCTGTGAAATCAGAATAGCTTTCCTGAAAATGCTTCATTTTAAATAACCAAGAAATCTAACTTCACACAAAAAAATTAACAACATGAAAGTTCTGAGGTCAAAGCCCATAAAAAGTATTTATAGCAAAAAATAGAACAGAATTACTTCACTATAGGATATGAAGACATGTTAAAAATATATCTGCTCACAGAATAGATTTAAAATCATTAGCCTCTACTGTAAATGAGTGAAGATGTTAATAAAATGATAAAGTGCATCAAGTAATAAGAGAGATAGAATTAGAAACAAATTAAGATTGAGATAACAACTCAGGAAAAATTAAATCAAGTATATCTATATTTGGAAAACTCATGATGAGAGTTTAACTTTTTATTATGGATGTCTATAATTTATAACTGTATTTGTCTCATACATGGTTTATTTTCTGGATAATTGATTATTGAGGTGAATAATGAAGCTATGGCTCATTGAAATATTATGGACTAGTTTGATATTTATTTTTAGTGTTATAAGCAATTCTGATACTAACTAGTTTATTTTCATTGCTTCACTGTGCTTAGTAGAAACAAGGAATAGAATGTGGGAATGTCAATTTTTGTACAATCTAAATGAAAGTGGGACACCATTTTTTCGAGTTCTTATAAGACTTTCCATTGTGTGCATTGAACTAGCTATATCTAATTCTATAAATAGTTTTGGCCGGTTATAAAAAATCACATCCACTCTTAGAGACCAAATATAAAGGATATTTTAGTCAATTTATGTTCAAAGTTTAAATTTAAATATAAAATGTCTTATTTTATTTGGACAGTTTGGTCACATAACTATGAGTTTTATTGATATAAAGGTAAAAATACATGAAGAATAGACTTATAGTAATTTCTGCATCATGGTATAATGCAAAGACAAAAGAAAAATAAATTATTCCCATAAAAGCCACTTAAATTAATAGAATAGTGTGCACTGGCTTCGAACTTGTGATTATCAAAAAGGTGGTATTTAGGTATTAATATGTGTTTTTTTTTCCATAGTGCATGAAATGAGTTTAAAGTGAAACATATTTTAGTGTTTATCAGTTTTTCTGTTATACTCAGACTGAGAAGACCTTGGGAGATAAAACTTTTTTTGTAAAAATAAAAGTTTAGAAGTTAAAACATTGTTCATTATTCAACTCTATTTCTGCTAAAAGCTAAACCAAAGAAAGCATGCATCCTCTTTAGCCAATCACAAAGCATGAACTATTGTTTAGAATTATGTGAAGAGAATGGCTATATATATACCTGGGGTTCTGCTTTTTATTTTGTTAACTATTGACCCATTATAACATTTAAAAAGTGGAAAAGAGTCAGAAATCTTTCTGATACTTTAATATATTTTAAGATTTTAGTTCTCATTGTCAAAAACTTCTCAGAAACACTTCAGAAGTAGATTTAAGACATCTTGAATAGATTCAATTTCTGAAGTTCTTGCAAATGTGGATTTATAAGAAATTGGGCAGGGTTGCCTTTCACTCTAGCACATTTATAACAAGATAAAATGTTGGGTTGAATCCCTTTAACTACTGAGGTTGATGATTTGATTAGCTCTCTCATCCCCTCTACCAGGAGAAACCTAAAATTAATTTTCTCAGAATCTCTGTAGCTGAATGGAGTTATGCCAATTAGAGGAGGCTGTACAAGAAAATCCCACACCTCCTTGCTCATGGCAGCTGACACACAAATCCCCAGATAACTGTTTGCGACCTCACACAGTCCATTCACTGTACTATAGATGTGGGGCAGTGTTAGCACTGGTTGTGGTAGGAGCATTAACAGTGGCCCCCTGACCTCTGGATACAAGCCCAGAGATGGGATGTGGAAAACAAATTTCCAGTGACTGCCCCCTTACTTCTGATTCTTCCTTTCAAAAGATTATATAGTCACTGCACATAATCCTCCATAGCTAAAAACACCAAAAAGGTTTTCCTTGTATTAAACCTTGACCTACATAACCACCAATTCTCAATATTGGCATTTCTTTTACATTGATGTATGTGTGGTATGACATATTATATGAACAATGTTAAATAAAAGACAAACTATTTGGTTGGGTTTGAGGCAGACGGTGATTTAATTTTGTTTTAGAAAAATAAAGATTTCCCTAAGAGGGAATTTGTGATTTTTGCCTCTGAGCTTCACTTAGGTGGGCCCTGTCTGAATCTAAATCAGCTTCATAGTAACCTGGCTCTGGGAAAGGTAAAAATAATAATAGGTGGTCATCTACAAACCAAGAAGCTAGCTTTCACCAGACACTGAATCTGCCAATTTCTTGATCTTGGACTTTCCAGCTTCTAGAATTGTGAGAATTTGATGTTTGTTGCTTATGCCACCCACTCTGTGATTTGTTGTTGTTGTTATAAAAGTACAAATAGACTAAGACACCCAGCTATTATATTCAGGACTTTGATATAAACAAATTATTCATATCTAGATTTTAAAAAGAGAACTTTTTTAAAAAATGTTTTTGTTGATTTGAGCGAGAGAGAGAGAGAGAGGAAGAGAGATGGGAGAGAGAGAAAGAAACATCTATGAGAGAGTGGCTGCCTCCTACTTGCCTGTAATGGGGATTTAGTCCACATTCAGAGCATGAGCCCTGACCTGGACTCGAACTGACAACTTCAGGGTGAGAGGATGCTAAAACAACTTAGTCACACTGGCCAGGGCTAAAATGAAAACTAATTTACAATATTGGAAACAATGATATCAATTAAAATAGAATGTAAAACATGCAGAAAAATAATTTAAAATATAAAGACCAGGATTACCAATATGTCTTCAAATAGACTGAATTTAAATGCTTTTTCTGAGATTTGGTATAAATGGAACAAATTCAGCTATATCTATATTATTTTAATGTTATGATAACATGTATTCATAATTTTATATTTTAATTAATTATAAATCTACTTTCTAATGTTATAAAAACTTCAAAAAATAAGTTATATGTAGATACACACACCAAACACATACATATATTCAACTGCTATTCTCTTTTTGTGTGTGAAAATAAATAGAAAGACATGAGGTGGAAACAATTGTAAAAAATTAATGAGAAGTCAGATATATGAGAAAAAGAAAGGGAGAAAAAACTAATAAGTTCCTTTTAAGCAGTAGTTTTCATTAATACACAAATAAATAAGATATTCCCTTTTTTAGTAAAATGTTAAATTTTGAAAATCAATTTTATATTCAATATTAAATAATATATCTTGTGCAACATATCTTTATAATGAATACAAAACTATCCACATTATACAAATAAAACTTACATTTTTGCCCTGCTAGGAGATATATATTTATAGCAATTTTACAAACAACTGAGAATCGTACTTCTCAAAAATTTTCCTGTAACTTTACTAAGCAGTATGATGTATAAAAATCTTTTATAACTATGGTCTATGGGGATGTTACTGATCACACAACAGATGAATAGATTGAATGTGTCCAGGATTTAGATTTAACAGAATTAGATAAAATAGAAAAAATAATATACAATCCAGTACATGACACATCCCAAATATAAACAATTATATGTTAATTATTTATTTTGTTATGAATAAAGTATTTTTAGTTGATGTTAGACTCTCATAATGCTTTTTAAAACTACAGATAAGAAATGCATTTGTATAAAATTTAAGTAAACAAACGTATACATTTATATTTATTATATATACAAAAATATAAAACATACATATAAATATACACAGAGTGGGACAAAATCAGGTTAACTGTTGTTCATATGAAAAATAATACATTAAACAATAAATAAAAATATAAGAATAAATTCTGTGTTTCATATTCTCACAAACATCACAGGAAAACATGGGGAGACAAAAAAGCAATCCCCAAAGGAAAGAAAAAGAGGGACCACCAGAAAGGGAGTTAAATGAAATTGAGGTTAACAGCTTAACAGAGAAAGAATTCAGAGTAATGGTTATAAGGATGTTTAAATGGATGGATGACAAATACACACAAATCAATGACAAATACACACAACTCAGTGAGAACTATAAGGAGCTGAATGAAAAAGTCACCAACATGAAAAGAAACCAAGAGGAGATGAAGAACGACATAGCACCAATAAAGATCACATTGGAAGGCTTAAACAGTATACTAAAAGAGGCTGCGGACCGCATCAGCGAATTAGAAGACAAGGTAGGAAAACACACACAAATACAGCAGCAACTGGAAGGAAGACTTAAAAAGCAAGAGGAGAGCCTAAGGGAGCTTTGGGACAACACAAAACGAAACAATATACGAATAATAGGGATATCAGAAGGAAAGGAAGAGAAGCAAGGAATAGAAAACCTGTTTGAAGAAATAATGACAGAAAACTTCCCTGATATTGGCAAGAAAAAACTATGCAAGTCCAAGAAGTACATAGAGTCCCAAACAAGTTGAACCCCAGAAGTCCGACAACAAGACACATCACAATTAAATTGGCAAACACTAACAACAAAGTAAGAATCTTAAAAGCTTCCAGAGAGACAGAAAGTTACCTACAAGGGATCTCCTATGAGAATATCAACTGATTTCTCAACAGAAACACAGCAGGCCAGAAAAGAATGGAATGAAATATACAAAGTGATGCAAAGCAAGGGACTGAATCCAAGAATACTATACCCAGTAAGGCTATCATTCAAAATTGAACGTGGAATCAGGAGCTTCACAGTCAAAAAAGGGCTAAGAGAGTTTATCACTATCAAGCCAGCAATGCAAGAAATGCTAAAGGGACTGCTGTAAAAAGAAGAAAGAGAAAGGCAAAAAGAAACACAAACACTAAGGAAAAATATGACAACAAACATATACTTGTCAATAATAACATTAAATGTAAATGGATTAAATGCACCAATCAAAAGACATAGGGTATCTGAATGGATAAAAAAACATGACCCATATATTTTCTGTCTACAAGAGACCCACCTCAGAGCAAAAGATTCACACAGACCGAGAGTGAAGGGATGGAAAAATATTTTTCAGGCAAATGGAAATGAAAAAAAAGCTGGGGTTGCGATACTTATGTCTGGTAAAATAGACCTCAAAGTAAAGGCCATAATAAGAGATAAGGAAGGCCACTACATAATACTAAAGGGAGCAATTCAACAAGAAGATATAACTCTGGTAAACATATATGCACCCAATGCAGGAGCACTCAAATACATAAAAACAACTCCTGGAAGATATCAAGGGAGAGAATGACAAGAGTACAATCATAGTAGGAGACTTTAATACACCACTGATCACTGGATAAATCCTCTAGACAAAAAAATCAGCAAAGAAAGAGCAATTCTAAATGACGCACTAGATCAAATGGACCTAATTGACATCTTCAGAGCATTTCAGCCCAAAGCCACAGAATATAAGTTCTTCTCAAGTACACATGGGACATTTTCAAAAATAGACCACATATTGGGTCACAAGTAAAGTCTCTCCAAATTCAAAAAGATTGAAATCCTATCAAGCATTTTCTCAGACCACAATGGCATAATAATAGAAATAAACTGTAATAAAAACATTCCAAAAAATTCAAACACTTGGAAGCTGAATAGCATGCTATTAAACAATGATTGGGTGATCAACGAGATCAAAGAAGAAATTAAAAACATCCTGGAGACTAATGACAATAAAAACAAAACAATGCAAATGCCGTGGGACACAATGAAAGCAGTCTTGAGCGGAAAGTTTATAGCTCTACAGGCCTACCTCAAAAAACAAGAAAAAATGGTTATAAATCTTTTAACTCAAGAACTCAAAGAATTAGAAAGAGAGCAATAAGAAAAGCCCACAGTGAGCAGAAGGAAGGACATAATAAAGATCAGAGCAGAAATGAATTACATAGAGACCAAAAAAACAATACAAAGGATCAACAAAACCAAGAGCTGGTTTTTCGAAAAGCTAAACAAGATTGATGAACCTCTAGTCAGGCTCACCAAGAAGCAAAGAGAGAGGACCCAAATAAACAAAATCCGAAATGAAACCCCACAGAAATACAAAGGATTGTTAAAAAATACTATGAACAACTCTATTCTAACAAACTACACAATCTCCAGGAAATGGACACATTTCTAGAAAAATACAACCTTCCAAAACTCACTCAGGAAGATTCTAAGAATCTCAATAGGCTGATAACTATGGAAGAAATTGAAGCAGTCATCAAAAAGCTTCCAGCAAACAAAAACCCAGGGCCTGATGGCTTCACAGGGGAGTTTTACCAAACATTCAAGGAAGAACTAAAACCTATCCTCCTCAGACTATTCCAGAAAATTCAAGAATAAGGAACACTTCCAAGCTCCTTCTATGATGCCAGCATCACCCTAATACCAAAACCAGATAAAGACAACACAATGAAAGAGAATTACAGGCCAATATCCCTCATGAACATATATGCCAAAATCCTCAACAAAATTCTAGCAAATCAAATCCAGCAGTACATCAGAAAGATCATACACCATGACCAAGTAGGATTTATCCCAGGGATGCAAGGATGGTACAATATTCACAAATCAATAAACGTGATACATCACATAAACAAATTGAGAGATAAAAATCACATAGTCATATGAATTGATGCAGAAAAAGCATTTGATAAAATCCAACACCCTTTCTTCATAAAAATTCTCAGCAAGGTGGGAATAGAAGGATCATACCTCAACATAATAAAAGCCATATACGACAAACCCACAGCTAACATCATACTAAATGGGCAAAAACTAAAACCATTTCCCCCAAGAACAGGAACAAGACAGGGATGCCCACTCTCACCACTCCTGCTCAATATAGTGCTGGAAGTACTAGCCATTGTGATCAGACAAGAAGAAGAAATAAAAGGCATCCAAATTGGAAAAGAAGAAGTAAAACTGTCCTTATTCGCAGATGACATGTTACTGTACATAGAAAACTCTAAAGACTCCATAAAACAATTATTAGACTTAATAACTGAATTCGGTAATGTAGCAGGATACAAAATTAATGCCAAGAAATCTATGGCATTTCTATACACCAATAATGAACTTTCAGAAAGAGAGACTAAAAAAGCAATCCCATTTACCATCGCACCAAAAAATTTAAGATACCTAGGAATAAACTTAACTAAAGAGGTAAAAGACCTCTACTCAGAAAACTACATGACACTGAAAAAAGAGATAGAGGAAGACATAAACAGATGGAAGAACATACCATGTTCATGGATTGGTAGAATCAACATCATCAAAATGTCCATACTACCCAAAGCAATCTATAAATTCAATGCACTTCTCATTAAAATACCAACAACATATTTCACAGACCTCGAACGAACTTTCCAAAAATTTATCTGGAATAAAAAATGAACCCGAATAGCTACAGCAATCCTGAGAAAGAAGAACAAAGTAGGGGGGATCTCAATACCAGATTTCAAGCTGTATTACAAAGCTACTGTTCTCAAAACAGCCTGGTACTGGCTCAAGAACAGACATATAGATCAATGGAATAGAATAGAGAACCCAGAAATTGACCCAAATCAATATGCTCAATTAATATTTGACAAAGGAGGCACGAGCGTTCAATGGCGTCAAGACAGTCTCTTCAACAAATGGTGTTGGGAAAATTGGACAGATACATGCAAAAAAATGAAGCTATATCACCAACTTACACCACACACAAAAATAAACTCAAAATGGATAAAAGACTTAAACATAAGACGGGAATCCATGAAAATACTAGAGGAATCCACAGGCAGCAAAATCTCAGACATATGCCTAAAGAACTTCTTCACTGATACTACTCCTAGGGCAATGGAAGCTAAAGAGAAAATAAACAAATGGGACTACATCAAAATAAAAAGCTTTTGCACAGCAAAGAAAACCATCAATAAAAGAACAAGAAAGCCCACTGCATGGGAGAACATATTTGCCAATGATATCAATGATAAGGGTTTAATCTCAAACATATACAGAGTACTCATACAACTTAACAAAAAGAAGATAAACAACCTAATCAAAAAATGGGCAACTGATCTAAATAGACACTTTTCAAAAGAAGACAGAAGGCAGGCCAAGAGACATATGAAAACCTGCTCACAGTCACTAATCATCAGAGAGATGCAAATTAAAACAAAAATGAGGTACCATCTCACACCTGTCAGAATGGCTTTTATCAACAAATCAACAAACAACAAGTGTTGGCCAGGATGCGGAGAAAAAGGAACTCTTTTGCACTGCTGGTGGGAATGCAGACTGGTGCAGCCACTGTGGAGAACAGTATGGAGCTTCCTCAGAAAACTAAAAATGGAACTCCCATTTGACCCAGTGATCCCACTTCTAGGAATATATCCCAAGAATCTAGAAACATGCATCAGAAAGAAAATATGCACCCCTATGTTCACAGCAGCACAATTCATCATAGACAAGATTTGGAAACAACCTAAATGCCCATCAGCAGATGAAGTGATTAAAAAACTGTGTTATATCTATATAATGGAATACTACGCTGCGGTAAAAAAGAAGGAGTTCCTACCATTTGCAACAATATGGATGGAGATGGAGAATATTATGTTGAGTGAAATAAGCCAGACAGAGAAAGATAAATATCACATGATCTCGCTCATTTGTGGAATATAATGAACGGCATAGACTGATGAACAAGAACAGATCCAGAGGCTGAGAAAGGTCGATCAGAACATCATACCTCAGGTAAGGTATGGGTGGGTGGGGGTAAGGTGGAGAGATCAACCAAGGGACTTGTATGCATGCATATGAACCTAATCAATGGACACAGACAACAAGGGGGTGGGGCATAAGTGGGGAGTGGGGGGTTATGGAGAAATAAGGACACATATGTAAAAAATAAAAATTAAAAAAATTAATTAAAAAATTATAAAATAAAAATAAAATACTAAATCTAATCAATACTAGTGGTCACCATAGCCTTAAGAGAAATTGTTTCATGAGACAAAAATTTTTAAATGAAACTCTCTGTAGCCTTAAAATTATTTTGGAAGGAAACAAAGAGAAGTTTCCTTCAAAAGTCATAAGGATTGTAATTGAAAGTCAATATATTTGGCCTCTTGAACTAAAGTAAGAAATTTGTGTTTTTGCCTCCCTGACAAAGTTTATATAAAGCTACAAAAAGAAATTGACAGCCAGTTTGAAATGGAATTGCCAGGGCCTAGGGCAAAGAATATCCTTACATGATATTATTCTACAATGTCATTATAATTTCAGATATTTTACAACAGCATATTTTACAATTATCCCAAACAAACTTACAAACTAATTCTTTGAATGGTTGGCAGCAATTAAAAAAAAAAAAAGGACATGAAAGAATTTAATCCCTTGCAGAAGGAATTAAGGCACTGGGAAGGCACTTGAGCATCCTATATTGGCCCCTCTTTCCCTTTGTGCCAAGAAGGACCCTCTTCTCACAATCCAATTGCCCTCAGCTGTTACCTGAGCTTTCTGTTCATGCTGAGCTTGAAGCCTCGTGGGGGCTGGTACCATGCATCTGTCTCACACCCAATTGTGTGAGCTGGGCCCTGACTGGAGAAGAAACCCAAGTTCCCCGAGATATGTGATCAGCACCGGGACCCTGCCAGCAGGCCAGGGGCTCCCAAGGCAGGTGCTGGATGTGGAGGCCACGGGGGCATAGGCTACCAAGGAGACAGAACTGAACTTCACACCACCCTGCTTGGCCCCGGAGGATGGCTGGTTAGCCAGAGACGGGTAAGATTCCTCAAGGAAGGAACAACCTAAGACAGGTACAGTCGCAGAGGGGCCATCAGGAGAGAACTTGGGGGGGCAACAGAAGTGGGGCACAGACCCTCACCCCCCCAACATTGCAGGGGCTTGAACCCTCACCCCTTCTGAAGGAGGTCTCCTGCCCCCATGGCTGCTTCGCGCTTCCCAGACCCAGCTCAGAACGGGACCCAGGCAACAGAAAGAGACCTGGCCCAGCTCACATCGAGATACAGGTGACAGACAGAGACTTGGCCCAGCTCAGATCGGGACCCAGGTAACAGACAAGAGACTTGGCCGACAGCAGTTGCCCTATATCTAAATTCAGCCTAGCATTTGGAATGCTCAGGGCCCACTCATATTTACAGGGTAAACTAAGATTGCTGGTAGAGTATTAAATTTGACAGTAAAATAGTAATCGAGTTTTCAGATTAATTTAAATAGGCTAATTGAAATAAGTGAATATTCAAGTAAAGTTAATTGTACTGGACAAAAAGCTGTTCTTAAAGTAATAACTAAATTTTCTATTGGTAGTTCATTGCATGGTAAAATTCCTGAATATGCAATGAACCTAAAGCAGTCATATGTGAGGGCAAAAAAAAAAAAAAAATTAAAATTTAAAGTTATCAAGACTGCATTATAAAATTTACAAAAACCTCCATTAATAAAAAAGGGGGGGGGATAGTAGGGCAATATCATCTAAGGAAAAATATCCTATAAGTAAATTACATCTAGAAAATTTTTACTTTACCAAATTAAGTTTCCTTTGCAATGCTAACAGCAAGAGGGCCATTAAAAACACACATGGTGTCTAAATAAGACAAAGGAAAATCATATGAACAAAAATAAAAAGGATCCCAAATCAATTATATAGAAAAGATTCCTTTATTAACTTGTGGTCGAGAATATATTTGTATATTTTCAGAAAACAACCCCAAGACCAGGTGGATTCCTGCAACAGAGAGGAATTGACAGGAGTGCTCCAACAACGAAGACAAGAGGAAAAAACAGTCCAGAGATGGAAGACGCTGACAACACCTTGCCACGCGAGCAGTCAGCAGCTGTGCACCGCTGCAGGTTACCTAGGACCAAACCAGAGAGGGTCGGACCGGACCAGCATTGCCACCATATGCCCACCATCTAGATATCATTGCTGACATGTACACATAAGGAACTGTTAGACATCGAAACGGGGACTCAGAACTGTTGGACATTGAAATTGGGACTCAAACATTTTTTTGTTTTGTCTTGTTTTGTTATTATATGTTTATTTCTAGTCTGCAAAGGCAAAACTTTTTAAAGGAAAGAAATGATGGGAAAAAGATACAGAGGCAAAGAAGCATTGAACAGACTGTCAAACTACATTGGGAAGACAGGGGAGGTTGGGCGAGGAGGGCTGTAAGAGACCAACTGAAGGACTTGTACACATGCATATAAGCACAATCAATGGATATAAGACACTGGGGCGGGAGGGGGGGTAGGGTGGGCAGGTGAAGGCATGTAGTGGGGGCTAGGGGAGGTCGCGGGGAGATCAATGGGGGGAAACAAAAAGAAGACAAATGTACTACTATTTGTAATACTTAAAACAATAGAAAAAATTATATATATTAAAAAAAAAGAAAAAGAAAAAGAAAACATAAAAAAAAAATAAGAAATGAATGACATAGAGACCAAAAAAACAACACAAAGGATCCACAAAACCAAGAGCTGGTTTTTCGAAAAGCTAAACAAGATTGATGAACCTCTAGCCAGGCTCACCAAGAAGAAAAGAGAGAGGACCCAAATAAACAAAATCCGAAATGAAAGACGTAAAATAACAACAGACCCCACAGAAATACAAAGGATTGTTAAAAAATACTATGAACAACTCTATTCTAACAAACTACACAACCTGGAGGAAATGGACACATTCCTAGAAAAATTCAACCTTCCAAAACTCACTCAGGAAGATTCTAAGAATCTCAATAGGCCAAAAACTATGGAAGAAATTGAAGCAGTCATCAAAAAGCTTCCAGCAAACAAAAACCCAGGGCCAGATAGCTTTACAGGGGAATTTTACCAAACATTCAAGGAAGAACTAAAACTTATCCTCCTCAGACTATTCCAAAAAATTCAAGAGGAAGGAACACTTCCAAGCTCCTTCTATGAAGCCAACATCACCCTAATACCAAAACCAGATAAAGATAACACAATCAAAGATAATTACAGGACAATATCCCTCATGAACATAGATGCCAAAATCCTCAACAAAATTCTAGCAAATCTAATCCAGCAGTACATCAGAAAGATCATACACCATGACCAAGTAGGATTTATTCCGGGGATGTAAGGATGGTACAATATTCGCAAATCAATAAACATGATACATCACATAGACAAATTGAGAGATAAAAATCACATGGTCATATCAATTGATGCAGACAAAGCATTTGACAAAATCCAACACCCTTTCTTGATAAAAACTCTCAGCATGGTTGGAATATAAGGATCATATCTGAACATAGTAAGAGCCATATATGACAAACCCACAGCCAATAATATACTCAATGGTCAAAAACTAAAACCATTTCCCCCAAGAACAGGAACAAGACAGGGATGCCCACTCTCACCACTCCTGCTCAATATAGTGCTGGAAGTACTAGCCATTGCAATCAAACAAGAAGAAGAAATAAAAGGCATCCAAATTGGAAAAGAAGAAGTAAAACTGTCCTAATTTGCAGGTGACATGATACTGTACATAGAAAACCCCAAAGATTCCGTCAAAAAATTACTAGACTTAATAAATGAATTCGACAATGTAGCAGGATACAAAATTAACGCCAAGAAACCTATGGCATTTCTATACACCAATAATGAACTTACAGAAAGAGAGACTAAAAAAGCAATCCCATTTACCATCACACCAAAAAAATTAAGATACCTAGGAATAAACTTAACTAAGGACGTAAAAGACCTATACGTGGAAAACTACAGGACACTGAAACAAGAAATAGAGGAAGACATAAACAGATGGAAGAACATACCATGTTCATGGATTGGTAGAATCAAATCATCAAAATGTCCATACTATCCAAAGCAATCTATAAATTCAATGCACTTCCCATTAAAATACCAACAACATATTTCACAGACCTAGAACAAACTCTCCAAACTTTATCTGGAATAAAAAATGAACCCGAACAGCTTCAGCAATCCTGAGAAAGAAGAACAAATTGGGTGGGATCTCAATACCAGATTTCAAGCTGTATCACAAAGCCACTATTCCTAAAACAGCCTGGTACTGGCTCAAGAACAGACATATCGATCAATGGAATAGAATAGAGAACCCAGAAATTGACCCAAATCAATATGCTCAATTAATATTTGACAAAGGAAACACGAACATACAATGAAGTCAAGACAGTCTCTTCAACAACGGTGTTGGGATAATTGGACAGATACATGCAAAAAAATGAAGCTAGATCACCAACTTACACCATACACAAAAATAAACTCAAAATGGATAAAGGACTTAAACATAAGATGGGAAACCATGAAAATACTAGAAGAATCCACAGGCAGCAAAATCTCAGACATATGCCCAAAGAACATCTTCACTGATACTACTCCTAGGGCAATGGAAGCTAAAGAGAAAATAAACAAATGGGACTACATCAAAATAAAAAGCTTTTGCACAGCAAAGAAAACCATAAATAAAACAACAAGAAAGCCCACTGCATGGGAGAACATATTTGAAAATGATATCAATGATAAGGGTTTAATCTCCAACATATACAGAGAACTTACACAACTTAACAATAAAAAGATAAAAAACCCAATCAAAAAATGGGCAACTGATCTACATAGACACTTTTGAAAGAAGATAGAAGGCAGGGTAAGAGACATATGAAAACCTGCTCAAAGTCACTAATCATCAGAGAGATGCAGATCAAAACAACAATGAGGCGCCATCTCACACCTGTCAGAATGGCTATCATCAACAAATCAACAAATGACAAGTGTTGGCGAGGAAGCGCCTGAAAAAGGAACTCTTTTGCACTGCTGGTGGGAATGCAGACTGGTGCAGCCACTGAGGAGAACAGTATGGAGCTTCCTCAAAAAACTAAAAATGGAACTCTCATTTGACCCAGTGATCCCACTTTTAGGAATATATCCCTAGAAATCAGAAACACCTATCAGAAAGGATATATGCACCCCTATGTTCATAGCAGCACAATTCACCATAGCTAAGATTTGGAAACAGCCTAAATGCCCATCAGCAGATGAGTGGATTAAGAAACTGTGATACATCTACACAATGGAATACTATGCAACAGTAAAAAAGAAGGAGTTCCTACCATTTGCAACAACATGGATGGAGATGGAGAGCATTATGCTAAGTAAAATAAGCCAGGCAGAGAAAGATAAATATCACATGATCTCACTCATTTGTGGAATATAATGAATGGCATAGACTGATGAACAAGAACAGATCCAGAGGCTGAGAAATGTTGATCAGAACATCATACCTCAAGTAAGGCAGGGACGGGTGGGGGTAAGGTGGAGAGATCAACCAAGGGACTTGTGTGCATGCATATGAACCTAACCAATGGACACAGACTACAAGGGGGTGGGGCATAAGTGGGCGGTGGGGGTTATGGGGGAATAAGGACACATATGTAAAAAAGAAAAATAAAAATTATTAAAAAAAATTATAAAATAAAATTAAAATATTAAATCTAATCTATACTAGTGGTCACCATACCTTAAGAGAAATTGTTTCATGTGACAAAGATTTTTAAATGAAACTCTCTGTATCATGAAAATTATTTTGGAAGGAAAAAAAGAGAAGTTTCCTTCAAAAGTCGTAAGGATTGTAATTGAAAGTCAATATATTTGGCCTCTTGAACTAAAGTAAGTAATTTGTGTTTTTGCCTCCCTGACAAAGTTTATATAAAGTTACAAAAAGAAATTGACAGCCAGTTTGAAATGGAATTGCCATGGCATAGAGCAAAGAATATCTTTACATGATATTATCCTACAATGTCATTATAATTTCAGATATTTTACAGCAGCATATTGTACAATTATCCCAAACAAACTTACAAACTAATTCTTTGAATGTTTGGCAGCAATTTAAAAATGGACATGAAAGGATTTAATCACTTTCAGAAGGAATTAAGGCACTGGGAAGGCACTTGAGCATCCTATATTGGCCCCTCTTGCCTTTTGTGCCAAGAGGGACCCTCTTCTCACAATCCAATTGCCCTCAGCTGTTGCCTGAACTTTCTGTTCATGCTGAGCTTGAAGCCTCGTGGGGCTGGTACCACGGATTTGTCTCTTGCCCAATTGTGTGAGCTGGGCCCTCACTGGAGAAGAAACCTGAGTTCCCTGAGATATGTGATCAGCGCTGGGACCCCGGCAGCAGGCCAGGAGATCCCAAGGCAGGTGCTGGGCATGGAGGCCATGGAGGCATAGGCTACCAAGGAGACAGAACTGAACCTCACATCACCCTGCTTGGCCCCAGAGGATGACTGGTTAACCAGAGACGGGTAAGATTCCTCAGGGAAGGAACAACCTAAGACAGGCACAGTCGCAGAGTAGCCATCAGGAGAGAACTTGGGAGTCAACAGAGGTGGGGCACAGACCCTCACCCCCCCAACCCTGAAGGGGCCTGAACCCTCACCCCTTCTGAGGGAGGTCTCCTGTCCCCATGGCTGCTTTGCTTCCCACGCTCAGCTCAGATTGGAACACAGGTGACAGAGACTTGGCCGACAGCAGCTGCCCTATATCTAAATCCAGCCTAGCACCAGAAATGCTCAGGGCCTACTCAAGAATGCAAATAATCCTTCCCACTAATATTTACAGGGTAACCTAAGATTGTTGGTAGAGTATTAAATTTGACAGTAAAATAGTAATCAAGTTTTCAGATTAATTTAAATAGGCTAATTGAAATAAGTGAATATTCAAGAAAATTTAATTGTACTGGACAAAAAGCTGTTCTTAAAGTAAGAACTAAAATTTCTATTGGTAGTTCATCTCATCGTAAAATTCCTGGACCTGCAATGAATCTAAAGCAATCATATTTTTGGGCAAAAAAATTTAAAATTTAAAGTTATCAAGACTGCATTATAAAATTTACAAAAGCCTCCATTAATAAAAAAAAAAAGGGGGGGTAGTAGGGTCGTATCATGTAAGGAAAAATATCCTATAAGTAAATTACATGTAGAAAATTTTTACTTTACAAAATTAATTTTCATTTTTAATGCTAACAGCAAGACACCCATGAAAAACACACATGGTGTCTAAATAAGACAAAGGAAAATTGTTTGGGCAAAAATAAAAAGGATCCCATATCAATTATATAGAAAAGATTCCTTTATTAACTTTTGGTCGAGAATATGTTTGTATATTTTCAGAAAACAACTCCAAGACCATGTGGATTCCTGCAACAGAGAGGAACTGACAGGTCTGCTCCAACCACGAAGACAAGAGGAGAAACAGTCCAGAGATGGAAGATGCTCATGACACCTTGCCACACTAGCAGTCAGCAGCTTTGCATCGCTGCAGGTTACCTCGGACCAAACCAGAGAGGGTCGGACCTGCATTGCCAATCCCTTTTATATGTTTAAGTTGATATTGGTCTAAAATAAACAACCTTCAACTTATTTTTTGCTTTCTCCTTTCTCCATATTAAATTATTTATTTTAATAGCTTTTATTATTTTCAGTTTTTATTTTATGATTGAAGTACTAGTGACCCAGTGCATGGATTCGTGCACATTGAAAGAAAATCAATTAGATGGTGTCTGGCAGGGTGGGACTGGATGAGACAGGCCAGACACACGCTGGAGCCAACCTCCTGCAGTCCCTCCCCTGGGTCTGAAGAGTGAGTGGGGTCCCTCCGGAAGGTGGGGTCCTTCAGTCTGGCCTGTGGGGATCGGGCAGAAACCGGCTCTCTTACATCCCTGAGGGGTTCTGAAGTGTGAAAGCGCACTCTGCAAAGTTGCTGTCTTACAGGGTGTGGGACGTAAACACAAGTGTGCAGTAAACCAGATTCAGGGCTGACAGTGACCCAGCAATAACATAACCTACGGCCAAAGGTGGTATCGTGTGGCCCTGCAAGGAATCGGGCTCCCTCCTCTCTGGTTTCAGGGTGCGTCACCTGAAAACTGCCACTGCCAAGTCACTGCAGCTCAGCAGCTCCTGGATTGAGCATCTGCCCCTGGTGGTCAGTGGCATCATAGTGACCAGTCAGGTGGGTGGAGGGACACTTAGCATACTAGCCTTTTATATATATAGATATCTAGATATAATAAACTATAGATATTTAAAGTGTACAAATTTGGTAAGTGTTGATATATGTATATCCTCATGAAATTATCACCATATAATAAATAATGAATATGTTAGTCTTGCTAAAAAGTATCCTCATGCCTCTTTTTATTTCCACTCTTCTGCCATTCCACAATCACCACCCAGGGAATGATTGGTCTGTTTTCTTTCATTATAGGTTAATTTGCATGTTACAAACTATTTTATACATACCATTTTATAGCATGCATTATTTATTGCCTGCCTTCTTTATTCAGCATAATTATTTTGAAATTAATTAATGATTAGCATACTTCAATTGTTCATTCTTTCGTATTGTCATTTTCCATTGTATTGATAGAACATAATTTGTTTATCCATAAACTTATTGATAGTGATATTGGTAGTTATCAGTTTTGTCCTATTACAAATAAAACTGCTATGAACATTTACCTATAAACGCATGGACAAACATGTTCTTTTTAGTTAAGTAAATGCCTAAAAATGTAATAGATGGATCATATAGTAGCTATATGTTTAAATTTTTAAGGAAGTGTCAAAATGTTTTTAACCTTGACTGTTTCAACTTGCTTTATTGTTTCAAATTGTTTTCAAACTTTCATCATCTTACATTCACATCAACATTCCTCCCAATTTTATTAAACAGATTCTAGTATAAAAGTATTCTATAAAACACCTGATCAGTATTTCTCAAAATTATCATGGTGTTCAAAAACAAGGAAAGTCTGAAAAACGGTCACAATCAGAAGATATCCATGGAGACATGACAACCAAGTGTAATATTATATTGTAGACATAGTAAAACAGAAAAATATCATTGAGAATCATTTTTAAAAATCTGAATACATTCTTTAGTTATTAATGATAATAATGTATTAAGGTTGGTTTAGTGATTGTAACAAATATACTAGACTAGTTTAAGATAATAGGGGAAACATATGATATATATGGCAACTGTCTGTACTGCTATCTTTTAAAATAAAACCTACTTAAAAACTTCAAAAATACATAGTAATCTTTAACTTTCACCAGAAAATTACACCCTGATGCATGGAATCCTGTTGGATGGTAATATGTGTTATCATGTTTCATTCATTTTGTAAAATATATTTATTTATTAAGGAGTCTAAGGAATAAATAACTACCTCTTTCACTAAATTCATGTCTTCAAAGACCAATAGGATGTATGAATAAAGAGTTGAGAAGATATTTGGAATAGTGGTGATATATATATATGGTAAGATTCACAATAATTCAAAATAAAATACCAATAAATTTACTTCAAGAAATCCATATAAAAAGCTATTCAGATTTCAAAATATAGTATTAATTATTTTATAGTAATTTATGTTGATTTTCCAGTTTTCTCTCTTTTCAAGTATTTATTTGTTTCAGTCCTAAATGCATCACAAAGCATAATTTTTTAAACAAATAAGCTTATTATCTCAATGGACACATCGCAATGGACACTGGTGTAAGTAACAGAGAAAATAGACTCTAGATAGCTTCAATTTTATTAAATATACAAGCTATTATAGAACGACTTCAGGATTCTTTTAATTATATTTTCAATTGCACACTTGAATAACTGCAAGTAAAATACAAGCAAAATATAGCTACCAGTTATGGCCCTGACTGGTTTGGCTCCGCGGATAGAGCGTCGGCCTGCAGAGTGAATGGTCCCAAGTTTGATTCCAGTCATGGGTATGTGCCTTGGTTGCGGGCACATCCCCAGTAGGAGGTGTGCAGGAGGCAGCTGATCGATGTTTCTCTCTCATCAATGTTTCTAACTCTCTATCCCCCTCCCTTCCTCTCTGTAAAAAATCAATAAAATATATATTTTAACTACCAGTTATGAAATACATGCATAAACATCATGACACCCGTATAAGAATTAAGCAAGAATTAAATATGTACTCCAAATTGCATATTACAAAGTTAAGTGTCCTGAGTTACAAGCAGCTTCTCTTTATAAAAGTAATTGCAGACAAAGCCCTTCAGTGTAAGTGGTTACAGGAATTTTTTATAAATTTATTGAGAACTATTGATTCCCTTAATTAAGATTAGAAGGACAATTAATGCTTATTATATCATACTAGAGGCCCAGTGCACAAAATCGTGTGCAGGTAGGCTCCCTAGGCCTAGCCTGTGGCCAGGGCCATCTTCTGCCCACTCTCCAGTCCCCAATCCCAGCCCTTTGCCTCCACCCATCCTGGTTCCTCATTGGCCAGGTGATCAATCTGAGCCTGAGGGCTGGGGGAAGGGACCAAGAGATCGGCGTTCCACCCACTTGCCAGTCCCCAGTCCCTCCCCACCGCCTCTACCTACCCTGGTTCCCATGGGCCAGGCGATCAATCTGAGCCTGCTGGCTGGGGGGAGGGACCAATAGGTCTACCTTCTGCCCCGCAACTCTACCCACCCAGGTTCCCTGTTAGCTGGGTGATTGATCTGAGACTGTGGGCTGGGGGAGGGACCAAGAGGTCAGCATTCCATGAGCCCGCCAGTCCCCAGTCCCACCCTGCCACCACCCTCTCTGGTTCCCCTCGGTTTCCCATTGGCCACCCAGTGATCAGAGCCTGTGGGCTGTGGGGAGGGACTGAGAGATGGTCAATGAATCTCATAGTGACTGGTTGATTGGTTGCTCTGGTGGTTATGCCCTTAAACTTGCTGCCTTTTATTATATAGGACTAGAGGCCCGGTGCACGAATTCATGCATAGGTGAGATCTGGCCAGCCACCCCCAATGGGGGCCCATTGGCCCAGCCATCAGGGAGGAGGGGCCATGGGCAGCTGGCTGGCCTGCCCCACCCCCGATCAGGGTGTTGGGGGCTTATTAGTGGCTGGGCCAGCAAAGGATGGGGCAGATCAGGGCCTGGATCAGGCCAGTTGGCTGTTGCGGTACACACCATAGCTGGCTGTTCTGGTCATTCTGCCATTCTTGTTGCTGGGCTTTTATATATATAGATTGTTCAAATATTTATTACTTCCTCAACAAATTTATTATTCTCTTATTTGTTCCACGTATTTCTAAAAGATAGGACTTATAATAGAGGCCAAAAGAAGAATTATCATGTCTCATGAAACTTATATTTCAGTGAATATCTTTGGTGAATGTCTGGTTTAATATCCAAAATTTTCAGAGGGTATAAGACATTGTAGTGTTTATTATGAAAAATTTAAGTTTAGCCTTGGTCTAGTTTTCTCAGTGGTTAGAGCATCACCTATAGACCAGAGGATTGTGGATTGGATTCCTGATCAAGGTTACATACCTCAGTTGCAGGTTTCACAACCCTGGGAGGAGCACATGAAGGAGACAACCAACTGATGTGTCTCTCTCACATCGATGTTTCTCTCTTCCTCACTCCTCCCTCCCTTCCACTCTCTCTAGAAATTAGTGAAAGAAATATCCGCTGGTGGGAATTAAAAAAAATTAATAAAAAACTAAGTTTAAATGTAACTATTTTATGTATCTGACTAAATTTTATCTTTATGATTAGTTTTCTCATCATACTTAGAATGCTATTCCAGTTTCATTCATTCATTCTCTCATTAACTTGCTTTTTTACAAAGCATTCATCATATCCAGAATAATTCATGCCTGACAGTAGAAAAATAAGGTGTGGCCTTTCTCTCAAAAATTTCAGTCTAGCCTAGCTGGCATGGCTTAGTGGTTGAGCATTGACCTAAGAACTAGAAGATCACAGTTTGAATCCCAGTCAGGGCACATGCCCGGGTTGTGGGTTCGATCATTATATGCAAAATTTGGTTGTCTTTTAAGGCACTACTTTATCCTGATTTAATCTCAGATTCCAGTACCTGTACTCTTTAAGAAGTAAGAAGCAGGGAAATGTTGGGTCAAAAAGTTAGGTTTCCTTCAAGGTTTACTAAGAAATGTAGTTTGTCTCATGTGACTTTTTTATCTTTCTTTCTTTCTGAGGTGGGTCTCTTGCGAACATCATATATATGGGTCTTAAATGGATTAAAAATAAATTTTGCTTTGATAAATATAAAATATCTCTAAATTTACCTATCATGAATTCTTGAAAATATCTTTCATATCGTGCCTAATAAAGAATGTTTCTAAGGTGCCTGGCCAGCGTGGCTCAGTGGTTGAACGTCAACCTATGAACCAGCATATTATGGTTCAGTTCCCAGTCAGGGCACATTCCCAGATTGTGGGCTTGATCCCCATTGTGAGGCATGAAGGAGGCAACCAATCAATGATTATTTCTCATCATTGATGTTTCTATCTCTCTCTCCCTATCCCTTCTTCTCTGAAATCAATAATATATATATTTTAATAATAGTTTTAAGGTAAAATTTGCAAATAAACATCATAATTTGCCCACAACCTATATTTTTCTACATCTAATATATTCTTTATAAAAAGGTAATTGTTAAAGTAAGCATATTATGTGTTGAATAGACTAGAGGGTGAAGAATCTAGCTCCCAGAAAGCTAAGTATAATAGAATGTCACCGAAAATTTCACTGTTTTGAAAATTGTAATAATTGGCAAGTGTCCTCCCCATCCCAGAAAAATGACAAGATCCAGTGAGGTATTTCTACCTGCCCTCACCACCCCCCCCCCCGCTCTCCTTTCTCTCTCTTTTAAGTAGGACATCCTCTCTCAGGATCTCTCAGGATTTTTATCTCAATTCTCTTACAATCTGACAAGACTGAACTTGATGGCTGAATAACTCAATTAAAACATTTTTTTCCTTTCAGTTTCTCTCTCATTGCCTGAATATTATATAAATGGTTCCTATTAAATGTCTGAGCAAAGTGAAATGTCTTTGCAGGAGATAAACCTTTGATAGCTGGGGATTAAGTTTTCTGTGTTTGCACATGGAGATCTTTTTCATTCTTTATAAGTGGGTTCTAATGATACAGAAACTCCATTTATCATGGTACATTAATTAGATGTGCTATATTCCCTAAGATAAAATGCATAATAACAATGTAAAGTCAGATGAAACAACCTTTCCTCTTAAGAATGTCAGGAACCAGGTTATTCAAACACAGATTGCACATTTTCTATCTTTTCTTAACTTGAATAAGCTATTGTTACCTTTTGCCAGAGCAATACTTCTTTTCTGTTAGTCAGGTTAATCCTACCCCATGAATTTTTCAGATTCTTCAGTCAAATACCAGTCAGTTCATTATTTGATATATAAATATGCTGAGTTCCTGAGATTTATCACATATTTTCTCTTTCTGTGCATACTGTATAAAGACAATGAGAATAAACTGATCCCAGTGAAAATCCATGCATACAACCATTTTATGAATTCACTGATTGCAACCAATTCATTCACCTTCTCCTTGATAGTTCCACTAAATCCAGTCTGTTTTCCCTTTAACAGGTTCTCATTCAGAGAGCACAGCTATAAAAACAGGTGCACAGGTTTCAGGCATCCCTATGCTTCCCCCTGTCTCACTTGTTTGTTTGTTTGTTTATTTATTTAATATTTGGAGAAAAGACTCCTGAGTTAGGACTTAAGATAACAATGTTTTTAAGTGAAGTTTTGCCACAAACCTAGTGTTGGACCTATGCTTACATTTTCTGATCTATAAAATGAGTGTGTTAAAGATCTTCAAAATTTATGACAAGCTTTGACAAATTTATATGTTATTATACATAAACAAAACTGCTTCTTATAGATAATATTATTTATTCATATTTAATATTTGGGGAAAAGTCCAGAAACTTATATCAGAAGACTGTAAAAAATAAATAAATGAAAATATAATAAAAATTTTTATTTTCCTAACTTTAATTGATATAACAGATAGAAGTGTTCAAAGTTATAATAGAGACAATGTATTTGTTGCTTATACCATATGGAAGAGGGACATGAATAGCAGCAATGTTACAAGTGGGTGAAAAGAAAGAATTGAAAACACTGTACGTTACTCATTACTCCTGAAGTGGTATACAGTTGACCCTTGAACAAGGGAGGGACTAAGGGAGTCAACCCCCTGTGCAGTTGAAAATCTGCATATAACTTTTCATTTTCCGAAAACGTAAGTCGTTCCTCAATATTTGGCGGACTGATTCCAGGACACCCTGAGGATACTATAATACACATATGCTCAAGTCCCTTATCAAAAGACATAGGTAGCTGAATGGATAAAAAAACAAGATCCATATGCATGCTATCTACAAGATACCCACCTCAGAACCAGAGATACACACAGACCAGAAGTAATAGGATGGATAAAGATATTTTATGCAACTAGAAATGGGGGAAAAAGCTGGGATAACAGTACTAAATAAACTTTGCTAAATAAACTTTGAAATGAAGGCTACAGTAAGAAACAAAGAAGGACACCACATAATAAAACAAGAAGATATAATCCTTGTAAACTTTTATGCATCCAATATAGGAATATATAGAGCAAATTTTGATTGACATAAAGAGAGAGATCAACAGTAATATAATCATAGTATGGGGTTATAATACCCCATTGACATCAATGGATAGATTTTCCAGACAGAAAATCAACAAGGAAATGGTGTCCTTAAATGACACACTAGATCAGATGGATTTAATTAGTGAAATGGAAGCAGTAATAAAAAAATAAGAAACTGGAAACAAACAAAAGTCCTGGAATGGGTAGCTTCACAGGTAAATTTTGTCAAACATTTAAAGAAGAACTAACACCTATCCTTCTCAAACTATGCCAATAAATTCAAGGGGAGGAAAAATTCCCAGGCTCATTGTAAGAGGCCAGCATTATTCTACTTCCAAAACCAGATAAAGACACAAAAAAATAGGACAATATCACTGATGAACATAGATGCTAGAACCCTCTACAAAATATTAGCCAACCCGATCCAGCAATACATTAAAAAGATCACCCACCATTATCAAGTGCAATTTATTCCATAGATGCAGAGTTTGTGCAGTATCTGCAAATCAATTAACATCATCCATTACATATACAAAAATGAAGAATAAGAACCAAATGATCACATCAATAGATGCAGAAAAAGCATTTGATAGAATCCAGCACCAATTTATGATAAAAACTCAGCAATGTGGGAATAGAGGGAACATACCTCAACATAATATAGACCACATATGACAAACCAAATCATCTAGGTTTCACATTATGAAACAAAAAGCAAAGAAAGAATTCAATCCAGAGTAAGCAGAACAAAATAAATTATAAAAATTGAGGCAGAAATACATAAAATTAAAACAGGAAAATAATACAAAAAATGGACAAAACCCAAAGCAAATTTTTTATGAATTTGTCAAATTAATACTTGTTGAATGGAGCGCAGGGGGCCAGCTTCCATTCAACAACAGACTACAAGAGAAATGGAAATAGAGAAGTTTATTACTCACAGTTCCAGGCGGAAGTACCAGGAATGCCTTGAGAATCGACATAGGGATGTCAGGGCAAAAGGCAGATAGAGACAGAACTGGGTGCACATGCCTTTAATAGGGTCTGTGGTAAGAGTGTTTTAAAATCCCAGGCTAAGACCAATTGGTCAATTCAAACCAACAGACTGAGGTTCATAATCCGCATGAGTGTGTGTGTGTGTGTGTTTTGGTGGGGATGGGGGGGGGGGGGTGGTACATAAGAGGAAGGTACTGGGAGACAAGGGAGACCTTGCTCACAAGAGCTGTCAGGAACTAACATTTACTTGTAAACCTTTGGGCAATTTTCTAGGGCATGTGCTTGCACAAAGGGTATCAGTTTAAAATTGAAGCAGGCCACATGGCCAATCACAGTGGATGCTGAGATAGCAATGCCATGGAGTAACTTAGCTAAATTCTTGATATGGTTCTTTGAAAAGAAATTTTATAAGCCCCTCCAGTGGTCAGAAAACTCATTAGTCAACAGAGCAGCAAACTGCGGCTCGCGAACCGCAGTTTGCCGACCACTGCTCTAACCAGTTAAACCAAGCAAAAAAGAGAGAAGACAATTTGTAAAAAATATGTTTTCTCTCACTGAGCCCTGAGTAATGGACACCGCCATCTGTGGGGCCTGGAAATGGACGTACCCAGGAAAGGTCACCGTTATCACATGCCTGTCCTGTGGGAGGGGCTCAGGCCTGTGACCAGGAGAGCTCTCCCCGCCCTGTGTCTTGCGGAAGTTTTGCAGTAACTTCAAGCTCAGGAGGCTCCTGGGCATAGTGATACTGCTGGGTTCTGTGCTGAAACAAACCAGTTTGAATCTGTTTACAGGCCGTGTAACTCTGGATGAGAGACCCCTCTGAGATTCAGTTTCCCCACCTGTTCAGGGCTGAAATGCCCTCTCACCGCGGCATGTGGAGTCCATGAAATATCAAGGGCTAATAAGCAAAAATGAAAAACCGGGGGCTACCGTGTCTTGACTGCAATGGCAACAAGTTCAGCTCCAGTGGCCAGGTGCTGTGCCCCAAGGCTCCCCACAGGGAGCCATGAGACCCCCACCTGGACCGGAGGGCCCTTGCGGGTAGGCGGGACTGCGACCTAGCCACGTGCTCTGCCTCCAGTCCAAAAGCCCTGCTCAAATGACCATCAGCGGTGGATTGATGAAATTAAACACAGATGGCTACTTTGTTGTCGTTCTTTGAACTGACAGCTGCTGGTATAAAAATACATTAACTTTCACTTAAGTCAGAAGAAAATATATGTTTCCATTGACTTGAGAGAGAGAGGAAGGGAGAAACATTGATCAGCTGCCTCTTGCTCGCCCCCTACTGGAGATCCATCTGCAGCCCCAACCAGGTGCCCTTACTGGGAGTCAAACCAGTGAACTTTGGGTGCAGAGGACAACACTAAACTAACTGAGCTACACAGCCCAGAGAAGAACACAACTTTTTAAATATTAGAATTAAAGAGGGGCCATCACTGTTGATCCCATTGGCATTAAGTGGGCAATAAGAGTAGTAATATTATGACCAACTCTGTGGTCAATAATTTAATAACTTAGATGCAATGTATCAATTCATTAAAATACACAATTTACAAAACCTCACACAGAACAAATAGATCATCTGAATAGGTCTTTGTCTATTAAACAAATTGAATCAGTAAATAAAAACTCTCTAAATCAGAAAGCACCAGGCCAAATGGTTTCACTGGTGAATTCTACCTACATTAAAAGAATAAATGATACTAGTTTTCTAAAATCTGTTCCAGAAAATGGGAACATAGGGGACACTTTCCAACTCATTGTATGAGACAGCATTATTTTAATACCACAACTAAATACTGCAAGAAAGAAAAACTATACACCAATTTCTCAAAAACATAGATGCAAAAATACAAAAAAAAATGTTAGTAAATCAAATCTAACTTTGGTCAAATGATTTTTCTGTGACTATTGATGTGATTATATGATTTTTCTTCTTTAGTCTCTTGATATGATGGATTACACATATTAATATCTGAATGTTAAACCAGCTCTGCATATTGAGAAGTGATTTTCCATGAGGTTGTGGTTTATAAGTATTTATATTATAACATATTATGTATACTATATATGTTTATATAAGTATATATATGAGTATATGACATTAACAAAAAGGTAAAACTATAGAAAAAAGATACATGTTTGCCAGGAGTCATTTCTGGTGGGGATGGAGAGACTGTGAATAGGTGGAACACAATAAATTTTGAAGGCAGTGAATCTATCTTCTAAAAGAGAAACATGCAAATTAACCATCACTCTGCTACACTATAAACCACACCCACCAGCCAATCAGGAGTGAGTATGCAAATTAACACAACCAAGATAGCGGCTGGCCAAGGAGCTGGAGCAAGCAGGAAGCTTAGGTTGCCCCGGTAATGGAGGAAGCCAAGCTTCCCACCCGCCCTGGCCGGCCCTGGCCTCTGCTCAAGGCTACAACATTTCAATTATAAAAGATAAATAAATCCTAGATACTTGCTTCCTGCCAGCCCTGGCCTCTGCTCAAGGAGGCGCTGAAAAAAAAAAAATAGATAAAGAAAAAAAGGAGGGGCTGGGACTTTGCGTCGCCAGGGGTGATCAGGCCAGGATAGGATGGCAGGGGCTGTTGCGGGTAAGCAGACCAGCAGGGGGGCCAGTTGGGGGTGATCAGGCCATCAGTGGGGGTCAGTGGAGGTGATCAGGATAGTGTGGGGGGCAGTTTGGAGTGAGCAGGCCAGCAGGGGGGCAGTTGGGGGTGAGCAGGCCAGTGGGGAGGACAGGTGGGTGTAAGCAAGCCAGCAGGGGGGCAGTTGGGAGCAAACACACTGGCATGGGGGGCAGTTGGGGGTGATCTGGCTGGTGGCAGGGGGTAGTGGGGGCGAGTAGGCCAGTAGGCAGAGTAGTTAGGGGCAATCAGGCAAGCAGGCAGGCAGGTGAGCGGCTGGAGCCAGCAGTCCCGGATTGTGAGAGGGATGTCCAACTGCTTGTTTAGGCCCCATCCCTGTAAACCAGCAGTAGGACATTCTTCAAGGGGTCCCAGATTGGAGAGGGTGCAGGCAGGGCTGAGGAACCACCCCCCTCCCCGCCCTCTGCATGAATTTCGTGCACCAGGCCACTAGTTCTATATAATACTCTAATAGTAGATATATGACATTATGCTGTTGGTAAAATCCATAAACCTGTATGGAATAAAGAGTAAATCCTAATTCAAACTGTGGGATTTACATAATGACTAGATATAAGTATTGTTTCATCAGTTGTAACAAATGTACATAGCAACACAAGATGTTAGTAACAGAGGAAACAGAGGGTGGAGAGAGAGAATATTCATGGGATATTTCTGCTCAATTTTATTGTGCCTCAAGCTGCTATAAAAATATAGTTTATTAATTTAAAAAGTGACTTAAATATTTATTGAATATCTATCATAAGCATAAATTTAATTGGCCCATTATAATTCATAAATATTAAAAATAATAAATAACTGGGTAGTAGTTTGAATTGAATAACATGTTTTCATTCATTATATGTTATTCTTCTGAACAAACACCTAAGAAAAGGCATAGAATTTATTTTTAGCTCCATTTCACAGATAAGGATAGTGCTTGCTAGAGTGGTGCTTGATAGAGAATAGTCCCAGCCTACCTTTTTTATTAGAACTCAGGTCTAGGACAGGACTTTCTAGCGCCAGCCTCTAGCTTCAATGTAGCAATAGATTCATAGTCTTGATAACACAATGGAGTCTGTACTTAGATACTAAAATTCTAAGACACTAGACAGGTGTCAAAAATCTTATCTATAAAGCCTTTAAAATTAGATTTGAAAAAAATGGAATGCTTAATTAGAGAATGTGTAATCTGAAGTTTTATCTTTAATATCCAGTTTCAATATATATCTCAGTCATTATAACAATTCAAGGGAAATGACTTGAAGTAATTTTAACTGTGTCAATCTCTTTCACACTTAATTATTATTTTATTTTATTTTTCATTTATTTGAAATATCCAGTTTATGAATACATTTGAACTTGAGGGTTTTAAAGAACTCTGAATAACCAAAATCAGAATATCAAAGATCAAGAATATCAACATGACCAAAAATATTTATAAAGTATTACTGTTATTAAGAACACAATAGTTCCTTATATAATAATAGTTTTTTATGAGGTTTTATAAGCTTTTCTAGCACTCTGTATAAATTATAATTTATTTTGTCCTGGCTTCATAAGTCTATATCACTTCAATCCCGTTCCTTCACATTTTTTCTTCTTTCCTATTTCCTTCCTTCCCTTGTCCCTTCATCCCTTCTTTCTGTTCTTTTTTTCTTTCTTTTCTTCTGTTTTTCTCTTTCTTTCATTTTTAGTACTTTTCTTTATTCATTTTGAAGAAGGAAACAAATACCATGACAAAAGTCTCCAAAAGTGTCAACTGAACAAAGGCATGTCAAGTAAAAATGAGATGATAATGTCATATTAACATAGTGTTTTATATATAGTAGGCACTATTCTAAGAGTATCTACATAAACTAATTTATTTAATTCTTGTATCTCAACCCTGTGAAGTAGTTTTTATTATTGGTGTTATGAACTGTCAAAGTACACAGTTAGAGAGAATGCTGGGATTCAAACCCACATGGTTTGTTTTTGGGTTATGTACTGTTAGTCACTAAATTATATTCCCCAATGAAGAAACTTCCAATAATAGAAAAAATAGTTCACATTTTCTACAGGAGACATATAGCTTATATTTTAGATATTATACAAACTATTAGATATGGTTGCTATCTAATGATCTTCTGAATAATTAAAGTAGGAATACTTATAGTAAAATCTTAAACAGTTAAAATGCAAAATAATATTCCAAAGTCCTTTCTTTTTAAATATATTTTTATTATTATCTTCAGAGAGGCAGGAAGAGGAAGAGAGAGATAGAAATATCAATGATGAAAGAGAATCATTGATTGGCTGCCTCCTATACACCAAACACTGGGGATATGAGTCTGCAACCTGGGCATGTGCCCTGACTGGGAATTGAACCATGATTTCCTGGTTCTTAGGTCGATGTTCAGCTGCTGAGCCATGCCAACCAGGCCAAAAGTCTTTTTTAAATAACAGTCTATTTTGATGATACTTGTTTGAAATGTGTGTGTGAAGGGGGTGAGTTAGAATTACAAAAGAAACAAATCATCACTGTCCTTACATGATTAGGAACCATCCTAATATATAAAAACCCTGGGTCCACAACAACCAGAGACTCGACCTAACACCCAGGCTGCCTGCCAAGCAGGCTCTGATGGGTGGGGACTTGTGGCAGTGGAGACAGGAATGGGGGAGGGGGGCCGGCACTCACACTCACAACCGCACACATGCACAGACATACACAACACCCACCAGCTCACAGCTTTTTCTTCCTTTCTTTCCCTCCCTCCCAGCTCGCTCTCAGAGCCTCTCTCAGAATAAGAAAAAAACAAACTGACTGGGTCTGAAGAGTCCTGGATAGAAGGGAGGGCTGGCAGAGGGTGGAGCAGCCCCTACTGGACTGGCTCCCTCCCAGCTGGGAAAGAGGAAGAGGGACACAGGGAGACGGGGAGGCCTGAAGGACTGCTGAGAAAAACAAAGAGAGACAGAGACTGGGCGAGATCAGGCCAGCAGGGGAGGGCAGTTGGGGGCGAGATTAGGTTGGCAGAGGAGGGCAGTTAGGGGCAATCAGGTAGGCAGGCAGGTGATCAGTTAGGAACCAGCAGGACAAGATTGTGAGAGGGATGTCCGACTGCCGGTTTAGGCCTGGGGATTGGGCCTAATCCGGCAGTCGGACATCCCCCAAGGGGTCCCCAATTTGAGAGGGTGCAGGCTGGGCTGAGGGAACACGCCCGACCACCCCCCCCGCCAGTGCACAAATTTTATGCACTGGGCCACTAGTCTATATATATAAAAGCCCAGTGACTGGAATGGCAGAATGACCAGAGAGACCAGTGGCTATGACGCACACTGCAGCAGCCAACCATCCTGATCCAGGCCTGATCAGTTCCCCCTCACCCAGCCATCCCAGCCTCTGATTGGCCCCCAACAGCCCAATAGGGGGTGGAAGCGGCCAGCCAATAGCCACGGCCCCTCCCCCCCACCAGACCCACCTGATGGGCCCCCATTGGGGCAGGCCAGCTGGACCCACCTATGCATGAATTTGTGCACCAGTCCTCTAGTCGTATATAATAAAAGGCTAATATGCAAATTGTCCCCTTGACTGGGAGTTCAACTGTGAGTTCAACCGGGAGTTTGAACAAGGGGCAGGGCCGGCTGGCCAACTGCCCACGGCCCCTCACCCCAGCTGTGCATGGACCCTCCCCCTGGCTGGTCCCGACCCCGATTGGCTGCCCCACCCTGATCGGGGGTGGGGCTGGCCCACCAACCACCCATGGACCCTCCTCTGGCCTGCCCCACTCCCAATCAACCCCCCACTCAGTTTGGAAGTGGGGCCAGATGGCCAACCATCTATAGCCCCTCCCCCTGGATGACTCTGCCCCTGATCAGCCTCCTCCATCCCTATCAGGAGTGGGGATGATTGGTCAACTGCCTGTGGCCTCTCCTCCTGGCTGGCCTGGCCCAATCAGCCCTGACCGGGGTGGGCCGGCTGGACCCCATCTATGCACTAATTTATGCACTGGGCCTCTAGTTAATGTATAATTAATGTGACAAACTATAGGCATTATTTGAAAACTCATAACTGTTATATACTAATATGCCTAAAAGTACCAATTTAGCAATTGTGAAATCAAACAATATAGTTTTAATTTGTGCCATATATTTTTCAGAGTAAAGTTGTAAATATAAATGTAAGTATTGTACTAACCATTTTAATTAAGGCAAAATCAAAGAAGAAATACCTGGAGTAGTTTACAGTAATCAAATAAGAAATTATAACAAAATAGAGGCCCGATGCCTGAAATTCATACACAGGTGCAGTCCCTAGGCCTGGCCAGTGATTGAAGCACGAGCATCTGGTGTGGAAGGGCAGGTCCTAGCTGACTTCTGGGCTCTGGGTAGCACCTGGGTCCCCGGGTCTCCACACACCACCCCTCCACCTGAGCCATCGGGACCCCACCCAGCTCCCTCAGCACCTGGGAACTGGGCGACAGCCCTGCCCCCCACCACCGCCTCTGGTCACCATCTGCAGGGCGATCAGACCCTGCTTGCACCCATCTTGGCCTGGTGCCGCCTGCTTACCTGCTCTATCATCTTGCCTGCTCTTGTTTGGGGCCCATTGGGACCTGCAGTGACTCCACTGCCACCCCCTGCCAGCCCTGTGTTGCTGATTCTCACCATGTTCTGCACCACCTCCTTGTGGTCAGTGCACATCATAGTCGAACTCCCAGTCAAGGGGACAATTTGCATAGTAGACTTTTATTATATAGGATAACTTCATGTCAAGGCTCTAGTGCCATGATGATTTTAAATTAGAACATAACATTTCTAGGATAGGTTGCTCATTTAACATTTTTAGGATCTGTCAATAAGATCACTCTTGATGTAAATTAGGGACTCTCTTTGTAGCCTTTATATTATACATGCATAACAAATATTGTCAGTTTTTCATTCTCATCATGAAATCAACTTTCTAAGTAAAATTTCTGCATTGGTCAAACATCTGCTGAAATTTGAGGAAAAATATATCATTGCTTGTCATTAGAGGGTAAATGGATACTTATAAATTGTCGGCTCTCATATGTGATTAAAGTTATTTGGTAGGTTATGTGCATAGCCAATTTGATGCAAGAATTTTTAATATACTTGCTGTTTTCTTTCCTGAAATCCATATATTGTGTAAATGTCTACATAAATATGAATAATTATCAAAGTTGGACTTTCTGAAAAAAATTAGACACTATAACTTAAATCAACAGAAAATGTTGAACCAAAATGCTTAGGCAAAAATAAATAAATAAATCTAGACTCTTAAGCAAATTCCATCATTTTTATTAAGAAGAAAAATGTGAGGAAATAGTAATAATAAAGTCCTATCTTTCTATTGACATCAGTATCATGGTCCTGAAATATAAGAGAAATCCAATCCTGCAGGTATTACCAACAGAAAGGAAATGTATTGCTGCTATATATTTTGAAATTATACAATGACTTGTCTTCAGAAACAGACCCCATTTTGATCTCCTTGTGGCATGTTGAGCCACAAACATTTTCTGTTTTCCAGTAAGCAACAGGCATTCTCTATCCTTTAATTATCTTTCATTGTGTTCTCTGAGTATTTGTCTACAGACCCAGATTTTGAGAAAGACATGTGTTTGAAGTTTTTAAAACACAGAATCCCTAAACCAGGGTTGGTTTCATTATAAACACAAAGGAAAAAATGAGTCTAGGTATGGTTAAAATTACATTTTCTCTTTCCTAGATATATTAGATATAATCTGCACTGAATTAGGTCCTGTTATTTCTAAACTCTTGCTTTCTGGGGACCCTGATTACATGTAATGACAGTGGAAATGAGCTTGGATTGCTTGAGTCTTTTGTCTGAGTCTCTGAAATTATGACAAAATAACTTAGGGAGTTAGGGAGTGAGAATAACAATGCAGCCTCAGGAAGTATTCCTACTTCAGTCATTATTTAAAAGGGGGAGGAGGGGCGGTGAGCCCATGGTAACATTTGAATAAAACTTTACTGAGATTTAAATGGAATGTTTTATCAGGGAGAAAAATGTTGCTTTTCTCTTTCCCTTCTAAGTTCTCTGTCTAGTCTAATAATTAAATTGACATAAAACAGATTATCAGGAAAAACAATTTTGTATGAATGAGGACCCCAAAGATATGATGTGCATCAACAGTCAAGTAATTGAAGTTTATGTGCAATCATTTGCTAAGAGGTAAGGTTCTGAGACTTAGAATGGGTGGAAGAGACAATTCACAGGAGAATGGGACTAGCAAATGTTGGATTAAGGAGTTTTTGGTAGGCCAGGAAGATAAGTCTTTCTGGTGTAAAGTTATCTCTGCTCTCTGGTACAGGACTCCAATCTAAATTATCTTAGGCAGTTAAGAAAGAGTTAAATAACACACACACACACACACACACACACACACACACACACACACTTCTTCATGAGTTAGGCTTTGATTGCCTTCAGCTCAACATACTCCATAAGCCAAAGTGTTCGCGTAGATACTTAGCTAGTTATTAATAAAGGAAGGGAGCAAATTGAATGAGACATTAAGCCCAATAAACTAGGGGACTGAACCAAATGCTAAGCCTCATTCACAAGGAAGCCAGAACATTTATAGGCTCCCCAGAAAACCTCTGCATCCTCCACTCTCATAATCCCTGAGCGGTCCCCCTGTGGGCAGGAAGAATCTCCCCAGTGAACATTGACTTGATACTGGCATTCTTGGGGGAGCAGGAAGGCAATTCCTTCACTCATCACATATGTAATAGAACCCAAGAAAGCACAGGGGGATGTGAACACATGGCATTAGAAACCAGAACTCTGGGGCATGTACTGTAGGAGCCAAAATGATGACATAAAGGGGCAGAGCCTGGCCTGGGAAAAGAATCGGGTTAGATAGAGCTGTGGAAACCCCGAAAGCCCAGGGAAAGGACTGTGAAAGGTTAAAGCCCACGGTGCACAGGCAGGCTAAACAGCCATTTTAGAAGGCAAACACAGAAACCTTGAATTTATTTAAGGAAAAAAGGTGGGAGATGGGGATAATCAAAGGGAAGGTCTATGAAGCAGAGCCAAAGAACACTGGGTCCATGAACACAGCAAAACTATACTTTGGACAGTGAAACAAGGAAGCACCTAGAAGAAGCAACATGAAAGCCTAGGCTGGGTGGCTCTAGCTCACTGAGAAGTTAGGAAAAGGGGGCCTTAGAGACAGGGACAGTGGGTTAGCCCAGGATGAGCTGCTGCTGCCCATTGCTGACCGGACTGCAAGTCTCATGGGGCCCCTTAGAAGTTAGGGGATACGTGCCTACGGGGAAAGAAAAGGGGAAAGGGAATGGCATGGGCATGCTCCTTGGAGGGAGAGCATGCACTGGGTCCTTTGTCCTGAGCATATTTCTCTCTCTCTTGCAGGTGGAAATCTTAAGGGAGATCTCAGGGGAGAGTCTCAACAGAATATTTATCAGCTTTCCAGGTGTGCTTTTTCAGGGTCCGTGTCTCCACCATTTGATCAGTCCCGGGGCAGGGGGTCATTAGTCAGTGTAGCTGGTTTTGAGGCAACCAAGGCATCACTTGGCTAGTTTTGACGCCTTTCTGGACCTGGAGCTGAAATAAAACTGAGGCCTAGATGCTATCTTTAGGGAGGAAAAGGTCAGGACGTCAAAACCACCTGACCAACAATATAAAAGATCAAGGGTCCAAACTGTATGGTCAGTGATATGCTAGGGAGGACAGGTTACCCTGGAGGCAAGGTCCTTATTTTCCAAGTTTTGCCCCTTGCCAGGCATCTGGGGCTTTCTGCCCAGGTGATTATCGGTACCTGGCCCACTGTCCTTGCTCCGCTCATGTCTGTCTAAAAGGTGGGTTCAGGAGAAAGCCCAGCACAAGCCCAGGAAAAGCCCAGGGATTAGGTTGGATTGTTTTAATGACAGTTTACTAGTTCCTGAAAACCAAGAAAATATATGGAGGATTATTAAGTATCTTGAGACAGTTGCTGCTAGACTCTGCCCGCCCTCTACATCCCCAAGGGCATATCGCTTCCCTTCACCCCAATACATTTTGCCCCTATGCTTAAACTTCTCCCATGCCCGTGCCCTTTGAAATTCATTTCTTGCAACTCCATCCGAACCCATTTTCACAAGCAATATAAGTAGCATTATTTTAGGATTACATATTTTGCTTGATCTGCTCTCCCTCAATTTCAGATAATAGTTAAGATTTATGTCACCATATATTTTATATAAGTGGTTATAGTATTACATTATCTTCTTTTAACACATTTTTGAAGTAGATGCATTATTTCTTCATATTAAAGGTGAGTGAATTTATTATAGAGAGATTAAATATTCTCAAAGTCATGTAGTCATTTAATGGTGGCATTTGAATTCAAACTCAGGCAGTATCGGTCAAGAGCTGGATGGATAGTATCAAAGAAGAATTGCACCGGACAAGTTAAACAGACAAGAAAGACTTGATTTAACATCACTATAATAGGGGACACAGACTGAACTCAACTTCCCTGAAACAAAAGACAGGGGAGTTTTTAAAGTGTTGGAATGAGCTAGGGAAAATGTGCTGGGGGATGTGAAGAGGTTGGGCAGTATGGTTAAGGCATTGGTGCTTGCTCATTGGCATTCATCTAAATCTGGCTTCTGTCCACCCACAGAGACCTGGAAACAGAGGCATTATTTTTACTGATGATTGCATTTCAAGGGGATGACTACCAGGTCCTGGAGAAAGACTTTCCTTAGTTGTAAAACTGTCAAGGGGCTGGGAAAATATTTACATCTCAAAGGGACATAGAAAGAATTTAAAATGGCAAATTATCAATTTCAAATAAAGTTCATGCTCCCAGAAATAAAAGGTCAGGAGACCATAATCAGAAAGAAACCTGTATAAAATTTAGTTAAGCTGATGGGAATATTAAGATCAGCTTAGTCAATAGATGACTAAGAAGATGGATAGAGAAATGAATGATTGGATGAATAAATTGATGGTTAGATGGATAATCAATCACAAGCAAACAGGACTTAGTTTAAAAATTAAAAAGTCCTAGCCGTTTGGCTCAGTGGATAGAGCATTGGCCTGTGAACCAAAGGGTCCTGAGGTCAATTCTGTCAAGGTCATGTACCTCAGTTGCAGGCTTCTCCCTGGCCCAGGCCCTGATCAGGGCTTATTCAGGAGGCAATCAACTGATATGCTTCTCTCACATTGATATTTCTCTCTGTCTTTCCTTCTCTCTTTCACTCTTTCTAAAAATCTATGGAAAAATAACCTCAGGTGAGGATTAAAAAAAAAAGACCTTTATATACAACATAGTTATCATTGCTATGACAAAATTTTTTAAAAATATTTCATTGATTTTTTACAGAGAGGAAAGGAGAGGGATAGAGAGTTAGAAACATCGATGAGAGAGAAACATCGATAAGCTGTCTCCTGCACACTCCCTACTGGGTACCGCAACCAAGGTACATGCCCTTGACTGGAATCGAACCTGAGACCCCGGAGTCTGCAGGCCTACGCTCTAGCCAGTGAGCCAAACCAGTTAGGACAACTATGACTAAATTTTTAAAGAAAAACATATGTATCTTGGTGTACTTTGCTGAAAGGTCATACTTATATTCATTAGTTTCTTCGATTTTGTGCAAAATAAAATGAAAAATCATTACCTGATAATATAAAAGAGATTTACCTTGGGTAAATTTCACCAAAAAACTAATACATCATAAGTGATATTTACTACCATAGGACAACAATATAAAATTTTCATTTATTGCAAATTTTAATAGTATCTTTAATCCTTCATTTATTCTTCATTAACATATTCATATTTATATATTTAATAAATAAGTGTTAAGTTAATATTATACAACTACCAATGTCCTATGTTGGGGCAATTCAGAGGTCAGAAATAACAGATAATATTGTTTTAGGAACAGGAAACATGAAAAAAAATTAAGGCTGGGTAAGACTATAAGAATATAGAGATTAAAATACATTTCTTTCTTTTTTGATAACTTGATTTAATTTAATTTAATTTGGGAAAGTAGATTGGATAGATAGCTCTGAATCACAGGACTCAGAGCATGGGCAAATGAGAATTCCAGGAAAAGAAGCAAATGCTATAATTGTCTTGAGGCATGATTGAAGAATAAGTTGAAAACATGATCTTAATCAGAATGAAAAAGTTACAAATGATTGAAGAAGAAATTAAAACCACACAAAGAGTACATCTGACCATGTTTCATGTAGTGTGGAGATTATCCTAAATTTCAGAGGATATCTTTGAAAAGTTAGAGTAGGAAAAGGCACCAAGCTAAAAGAGTCTTTAATAGCAAATCTGTTATTCTATATTCTGGCAACTTGAAAATTTTCATAAATACTTGACTATCTATATATATAAAAGCCTAAGCAACCAGAACAACTGGAATGATGGGTCGCTATGAAGTGCACTGACCACCAGGGGAAGATGCTCAATGCAAAAGCTGCCCCCTGGTGATCAGTGCACTCCCACAGCCAATATCCTGCAGCTGACCAACCTCCCCTGATCCCTCCCCATGGCCGGCCAACTTCCCACAGTTCCTCTCCCCTGCCAGCAGGCCCCGACTGGCAGAGGGCAGCCACAGGAACAGAATGCCCTGGCCAGCAGCTGGAAGGCCCTGATTGGCTCTGATCACCAGCCAGGCCTAAGGACCCACCCATGCACGAATTTCATGTACAGGGCCTCTAGTACCTTATAAATAGATAGAAGCCTGGTGCACAGAATTTGTGCACAGGTAAGGTCCCTAGGCCTGGCCAGCGATCAGAGCCAGTCAGGGCCTTCTGGCTGCTGACCAGGGCCTTCCTTCATTCCGCGCTGCCCTCTGATGGTCAGTGCATGTCATAGCAAGCAAGTGAACTCCTGGTCAGTCGAACTCCCGAGGGGACAATTTACATATTAGGCTTTTATTATATAGGATGTCCTGCTATAATCTTCGAAGTACATTGTAAGTTCTCACAATTCTAAGGCTACATTTCTACTGCTTACAGCAGTGGTTTTCACCTTAATTGCCTGAAGAATCACCATATTTCACTTCTTCTTCTTTTTTAAAATATATTTTATTGATTTTTTACAGAGAGGAAGGGAGAGGGATAGAGAGTCAGAAACATTGATGAGAGAGAAACATTGATCAGCTGCCTCCTGCACATTCCCTACTGGGGATGTGCCTACAACCAAGGTACATGCCCTTGACAGGAATTGAACCTGGGTCCCTTGAGTCTACAGGCCAATGCTCTATTCACTGAGCCAAACTGGTCAGGGCCATATTTCACTTCTTCCTAGCATGCAGAAAATCAGAAAGAGGATCCCTCCCATTTAATAAGAAAAAGAAGACAACCACAAAAGCACAATTTCTCCTGAAACCATAAGCAAGATGAAGTTTTAGATAACCAAATAATCAAAATCCCTAGAATGGAGAGAGTAACAGAGTGAAATACACAGTCTCTTTGATTCCATCTTGTTCAAGACTTCATTGTTCCCATGGCCTTCAGGCTAATAGCTTCTCCTGAGTATTGCATATACACATGCTAATCATTAGAGGAATTGTGGTTGGAGTTTCCAAAAAATAGTCCCTCCCATGTCCCTTGCCAAAAAAGAAGCCTGAACTCTCTACTTTCTTAAGATGGATTTGGGTTCTCACTAGAGATCCCATTTTCTCTTTTCATTGTTGCCTTCTTGATAATAAAACTTTCCATATTTCAAACTCTGATGTTTTGAGTTTCTTTTGAACCATCAAGTACAGCGACTTTGGACTGGTAATGAGAGGTCAAGCATCTCTTTGAGATGCACAGCATGTGGACTATTTCACCTTTGGCAGAATGGAAATACTGCCATACAAATGTGTAAAAAGTTTACTAAAATTTAATGTGAATGTCAAAAGCCATGTATGAGCTAATATAAGAATATAAAACCTCTGGGAACTCCAAGTAAAAGGAATTTCACAAGCCACTTGTAGACTATTCAACTGGCTTATACTGGTTTCTCCTGAGTATACATTGTTACTTATTCATGCCTACATTTTCTAAATAAGCATCATAAAATCTAGATGGAACTAGAATAACTGGAACAATCTTGTAAAGAAAAAAAAGTTGGATTATTCAAACGTCCAAATATTAAAAGTTACTAGAAAGCTACATATAATAATTCAGTGTGGTGAGTTGGTAAAAATAAACATATGGTTTAATGTAACAGAATTGAGAGAGTAAATAAATACTTGTATAGTCAAGTGATTTTGACAAGGAATATAAGACAATTTGATGGAGAAGGAATTATTTTTTAACAAATAATGAAGGGATAATGTGATTTTCACTTACAATGTAATGAAATCAATCCCCTTTTTATACCACATGTAAAAATTAACTTAAAATAAGTCATTGACCTAAGTATGAGAACTAAAACTATAAAAATCTTAGAAGAAAATCTGAGTAAATACTGGTGACCTTTTGTTAGATGATTTCTTAACTATGACATCAAAATAACAAGGAACAAATTTTAAAAATAAATAAAATTTTCTTCATACAAATTAAACATATTTGTGCTTTAAAAAACACTATAAAATGATTGAAAATGAAATCTACAATATGTGAGAAAATATTTGCAAACCATCTACCTGATAATGGACATGCATCTAGAATATATAAAGAACTCATACAGCTCAAAAATAAAATTACAAAAACCCTATTAAAAATTAACAACAAAAAAATGAGTAGGCATGTAGCCAAAGAATATATACAAATAAACAATAACACATTAAAAGATGATTAACATCACTAATCATTGGGAAATGAAAACCAGAACCTAAATGAGATATTGCTTTGTACCCACTAGATGGTTATAATAAAAATCTACACTAATAAAAGAGTAACATGCTAATTGACTGTACCTTCACAACACCCACCAGCCAATCAGGAGTGAGTATGCAAATTACCCCAACAAAGATGGAGGGTTAATTTGCATACACAGGATCTGAGCGGCTGGGGGCAGGGCGGGATGCAGGTGTTCCACACCACCCAGCAGCTCCAGGCCTCTGGGCAGCATGGGAAGGCGGAAAGGCGGCTCCAAGCTGGAGTGGAAAGGCGGCTCTGGCCAGAGCAAAGGCAGTGCCAGCAGCCAGGGCAAGGAAGGCCCATTCTTGCATAAATCTTCGTGCATTGGGCCTCTAGTATAATAATAGTTGTTGACGATGTGGATAAATTGGAATTCTATCACTGGTAGAATGGTACAGCCATATTGGCAAAAACAGCTTGACAATCCATTTAATTGTTGAATGTAGAGTTACCATATGACCCAGTGACTTAATTTCTACTGATACAGCATGACAAATAAAAACATATTTACATAAAAATTTGTACACAAATATTCATTAAGCCTTATAAGACACAAAACCTGGGTACAATTCAATTGCCCATCAACTGACGGATTAATAATATTCAATGGTATAGCCACTGAATGGAATATTACTTAGCAATAAAAATTGAATAAAGTACTAAAAGAGCCAGTCACCAATGATCTGTTTTTTTTTTATGATTTTATCTTTTAAAATGCCCAGGATAGGAGAATCTACTGAGATAGAAATAGATTAGTCATTGCCAGAAGCTAGAGAGGAAAGGGTAGAGTGAGTGACTGAATACAGTGGCGTTTCTTTCAAGGGTGATTAAATTTTTCTTAAATTAGATAGTGCTGGTGTTTGTACAACTCTGTTACTATCCTAAGAGTTACTTCACTGTATAAATTTAAAATGATAAAACTGTTGTAGAAATAATTATCATTACCAGTTAGAGGCTGTGTCTGAAAATGTCTTTACCAGAGAAAGAGAAAAGAGAAATGTATTTTGGAGAAAGCTACACTTCCAAAGCAGCTGGACAAAGTCCCTTTATTTCTGAGTGAGGCAATGTAGCCAAATGACAAAGAGCACCTCCTCTCAAGTCAAAATTCCAACCCTGCTATTTATTAGTATCATAAACTTAATCAAGTTCCTCCATTTTTAACATGGCCATAATTAGATTGTTGTGAAAAGTAACTGAACTAGAACATGCAAGGGTGCTTCAGCAGTGAGTGGCACATGATTAATATTAGCTATTGTTATTATTTTAGCAGGCAGGTTGTAGATCAATAGAAACCACAATCCAAGATACCAATCCAAGATACCAATCCATTGCACAGAGTTAGCATATCTTCCAGATCACCTATAGTCTCTGACAATTTCCCAGTCTTTCCTTATTATTCATGAACACGAATGCTTTGATGAATACAGGTCAGACATTCTTTAAAATTCTCTCAAACTGGGTGTTTCACATTTTTCTTTCTTGATTAGACTAGAATTATTCTTGATTAGAATAGTGGGAAGGAATACCACCAAGGTGAAATGCCTTCTTAACATATCATATCAGGAGCACATGGTATAAATATGACTTATAAATGGTGATGTTAAATTGGATCACTTGGTTAAGGTACTGCTTGACAGGTTTCTCCACTGCAAAGTTATTATATTCCCCTATGTATACTTTATTCTTTAGAAATAAGTCATTAAGCACAGCTCACTACAAGGCTTTACCCAAGAGAGAGGGAAGTATATACGTATATTATTTGAAATTTTTCTGTAAGAAAGATGTGTCCCTCCCCTCTACTTACATATTCAAACATTTATTTATATGGGTATGGAATCCTAAATATGTGTTTTATATTTTATGTTTATGGTAGGCAGGATAATGACTCCCCTAATATGTCCACATCCTAATTCCTAGAATGTGTAAATGTTACTTCACATGCTGATAAGGGCTTGGCAGATGTGATTACGGTTAAGAACCTGGAATTGGAGTGATTATCCTGGATTATCTTGGAGAGTTCATTCTTCTCATACAAGTCATTAAAAGCAGAGTGTTTTTTTTACTGACTGAAGTCAGAGGAAGATAAGACTTAGAATAGACAGAGTAATGCAACATGGCTGGCTTTAAAAATGGAGAAAAGGGGAAACTATTCAAGGTAAGTGAATAGCCTTTAGGAGTTAGAAATGGCAAGGGAACCAATTCTCCCTCCCAGTGTCTCTAAAAAGTATACAACCGGACTGAAATTTTGATTTTCATCCAGTGAGCCCCTTGTTGGACTTCTGACTTACAGAATTCTAAGATATTTGTGCTGTAAGCCTCCAAATCTCTAAGTTTTCACAGCCATAATATTAATATAAGGGAGGGTTATAATCCAATACTAGATAATTTATTTTATTGCACAAGTTGGGTGTTCTTTCAGGTTGGTTCCTGTATTCTCCTGACTGTTGTCTCCTTGCTTCTTGAGAAACCTTACCTCTGGTGCAACAAGATGACCTAGGTTCATATTGCATTTTCCTTGACCAGCCCTAGAATAAGCCATTTTCCAAGAACATTTTCTGGTTATCGTAGAATTGAGTTTAGAATTTAGTGTTGGTTATTGTTGTTACTGCTGATGTGTTAATGATTTTAGGCCTTCTTAAGAAACAGAAGTAAAAAAATATATCTAAATGTAAAAACCCATATATACACACATTTATAATTATTACTCTATCTATGTATCTGGGTGCGCATTGAATATATTAAACTACACATGGATACAAAATTATGTCTCAGACTTTCATTCACTATGACAGACTTTATTCTAGTCTTCCTCTCTTGCTTATTTCTTACTAGAGACCTGGTTCATGAAATTTGTGCATGGGTGCAGTCCCTACAGCTGGCCGGTGATCAAAGCGTTAGCATCTGGCATGGAAGGGCAGATCCCAGCTGACCTCTGGGCCCTGGGTAGTACCTGGGCCCCCAGGCTTCTGCACACTCCCCTCCACCTGAGTCACTGGGTCCCTGCCCAGCTCCCTCAGAGCTTGGGAGCTGGGCAGCAGCCCCGCCCCCTGCCGCCACCACTGATTGCTATCTGCAGGGCGATCGGGCCCCATTCGCACCTGCCTTGGCCAGGCACCACCCGCTCACCTGCTCCACCATCCCACTGTGGTCCCGCTCTCCTCAGGGCCCAATCGGAGCCTGCAATGCCTCCACTGCCGCCTGCTGCCAGCACCGTGTCGCTGATGCCTGTCATGTTCCGTACCGCCCTCTGTTGGTCAACACACTTCATAGTAGTGGTCGAACTCTGGGTCGAACTCCCAATAGAGGGGAAAATTTGCATATTAGCCTTTTATTATACAGGTTGTCTTTTTCTGACAGTGAGAAATCTGGTTCCCAGTTTGTTCCATCTATTTCTTTCCTTCAGCACTAATAGTCACATAAACTACTTTCAGAATTATTACACTCTACTCATATGAGAAAACATTTAGCAACTAGAGTACAGTATATGAGACAGATTACTCTTTCACAGTACATATTTCATCATGTGATCTACATTATCCTGTGTGTACAATTTTCACAGTCTTTATGATGGACAGTTGTATGGTTTTTACAAATTATGTTTTCATCACTCTGAAAATTATCCTGTGCATTGCCTTTATAGAAAACTAACTTTTCTCCCAATCCCTGGGAACTTCTCATTTTTTTAAATCCCTTTCTATAGTTTTGCCTTATCTAGAATATTATGTGAATGAAATCACACAATATATAACCTTTTGTATGTGGCTTCTTTTCCTTAGCAAATTGCCTTTAAAATCATTCCAATGGTTCTATGAATTAATATCTCAATCCTTGGAATCTTCTGTGAACATAATTTCCAACTCAATTCTGTTGCATAAAAGTTCAATTAATGGGTCATCTGATGACTATGTTTCCACTTATAAGATACTGCCAAACTGTATTTCAATGAGCATCTACTCTTTTGCATTCCCATAGTCATTAATGAGAATTTAGTTGCTTTGCATATTCATTAACATTTGTTATTGTCAGTATTTCAGGTTTTGGTTATTCAAATAGATGAATAGTGGTGTCACATTGTGGTTTAATTTGCATTTACATATTGATAAATTATGTTAAGTGTCTTTTATTTTTTAAATCATCACCAGAGGACATTTTATGAATGTTTAAAGAGAGGTGAGGGGAAAGAGAGTGAAAGAGAGAGAAACATCAAAGTGAGAGAAAAATATCACATCAATCAGTTGCTTTCCGCACACGGCCTGCCCAGGGACAGGGATCAAACCCTTTCCTAGTTATGTTCCCTGACAAAGAATTGAACCCGCCACCTTTCGGTGTACTAGACAACACTTCTACCTACTGAAACACACAGGCCAGGGCTTGAGTGTCGTTCTATGTACTTATTTACCAATAATATGTCTTCTTTGGTAAAAGGTCTGTTCAGATATTTTGCTCATGTTTTCTTGTTGATTATTTTTAAGGAATCTCTATACACTGTAGACAAGTTCTTTATCCGATATGTGATTCCAGCTTCATATTAACAAATTTCACAAATACATGTTTAGGTTAAAAAACTGACTAATATTTATTAGTCTAATACTAAAATACTAACTCATTAGATTGCTAGTAGGGAAAATTACATATCCTTCACAGTTGCTTATAGTAAAATGTTTTTTTTTTTTTTCATGTAAACTTGATAAACAATACAAAAGTTCTTAGAAGTGAAAGGAGTTTTTAGGGGACAAATAGACAGGTTTAGAAAATTTTAAAAATTAAGGGGTCCATGGAAAAAAAACACAGGGCTACAGAGTTGCAAAAGGGTACATTTCCATAAAACAAGGGGGCTAGGGGTAGCAAAAGGTAACATTTACAGAATAAAGGGAAGGAGGAAGAAAGTCCAGAGGGAATATTGTTTCCCTAAACAATAAGGAAGAAGAGGAGGGGAGCCTCAGGTGTCCCATGTGAGGTTTGACCTTTGAGCTCAGGAGTTGCTATAGTGACCAAATCAGAAGGGGATAGTGACCAATCAGAGGGGATATCAAGGCACAAAGATCTGCAGTCTTTATAAATTGTAGGGAAAAGGAACTCAGTGGGACTTTTTCCCCATCCCCAAGTGGAAGTCTGTGCTGTGAGATTATTTTCCCCTCCCCACATGTGAATCTGTACTCATTCTTTAGTAAATTTCCACCTTTACCATACCATCTTCCATCCGTGGTTTCATTCTTCCACTCTGAGGGACAAAGAGCCCAGGAAAATCCATCCTGCCCAGGGAACATTATGTGTTCCAGTCCAAAAATCCCATTTCAAAACCTGACCTTAAAAAATAGTGAATGGAAATGTGGAGTTTGCAAAATTAAGAGAGTGCTTTTTGGTTGATGGTTGGGCAATATGTTTTTCGTTGAGTTAAGATGTTCAGAGGGATAGAACCAGTTTAAAAATGAATAAATCAAAAGAAAGCACAATATCAGTCTAGGATAGGAAATAAGTAGATTTAAACTTATATACATATATCAATGATCATAAAAGAATGTCAGGGCATGCTAAAACTAGAAATGAATGAAATGAGTGAAATTATGCCTATAGGAATCTTGGGAACAAAATAAAAGGGAAAAATATGTTGTATGTTTATGCATTAATTGTTGTACTTTGTTAAGAATGCAGCTTTGTAAATTGTTGTAAATGGAGAATATTCTGTAGAACTCAGTATAAAATATAATTTGTAAAAAGAAGGAGGATGACAAAAGACTGTCAAAATTAAATCTATTTTATATAAGGTAGACCTATGTAAAAGGTTGTTACTTGCAATTATATTAAAATATTTTTAAAAAGATTCTTTCTTCCAAAGTTTGGAAGGAAATAAAAGGAAAGGGCTCCTAAAATAGTAGATAAAATGTCCATTGTATGAGACCACATGTATTCTTTGAAATATTTTTCTCTCATGTTGATCAAACACAATTTTTACATGACACTTTGGAGAAGGGGCTTACAGAAAGTAATTATTTTTGGACAATATTGAATTTTTAGCTCTTGCTAGGAAAAGCTATTTTGAAATATAAATATACTATTTTTACAGTAATAATTTACCAATTGTTAGAATCCAATTTTATTTTTCATATAGGACTTGTAGATGCATGAGTTTCTCCAAATTATTTATTGATTAATGAACCTTATACATAAAAAATTGAAAATCAAAAATAAAAATTTGAAAATAAGTATAGGAATATTATTTATATGATAAAATAACTACTCAAGCTTTATTCATTTTCATGTTTGTTTAAAAATAAAGTAAGGATGCCTGGCCAGTGTGGCTCAATTGGTAGAGCATCATCCTATGCACCAAAAGGTCTCTGGTTTGATTCCTGGTCAGGGGACATACCCAAGCTGTGGGTCCAGTTCCAGTCTGGGTGTGGACAGGAGACAACAATCAATATTTCTCTCTCACATTGATGTTTTTCTCTCTTTTCCTTTCTCTCTAAAAAATCAATAAAAGCATATTAAAAATAACCTAAGGATACATCTTTAATTCTTTCAATTACTTATCCTCAAAATAAAAGAGAAGAAAATGAAATTTATTGCATACTTATAGGCATCTGAGAAGTTTGATGTTTTAAAAATTTGTGTACTTACAGCCAAAAATGAATAAAAATTGGATTATTTATAAAGGCAATATAAAAAGTAACATTTCAGAGGCATGCTACAAGTGACATGAAATCAAGACTTGAACTTGAAAAAACTGACAATGCACTTGTTATTTTTAATTAAATATACAAGCTTCTGCTTTCAATAATCATTCTGATATTTTTAAGACATTTTACTTTATTTCTTAGAAGACAATAAGGACTAGTACTCAACCATGTTATAAGTGCCAAATACTAGACTTTGTATGTGCAAGTGACATAAGAGCAGAGAGCAGATTATAGGTAAGCAGCATGAGCCTCAAGGATTAAAACATGGTATTTAATGAAGAGCAGTGAAAGCTTTCCAAGAAAATATATTTGCTAGATTATGGAGGGTGGTGGTTGTAATATTAAATATGTTTTTTAGAGGTTGAACATAAATACTTGCAAAAATTAAGTCATGCAATATTAGGGAAAGAGTATTTCAAGTAGAATAGACAACAATTGGAAATGCTGCAAGGATGAAGAGGGCTGGCATATGCATCCATCAGAAATGAGAACACCTTCAATTGAACTGGTTATTTATCCAGTTACCAGTGCTGCAGTTGTGCAGTCACCTATACATTATTCAAATGTACTAATTATATAAACCATTATGAAAACTGAAAAGAAAAGAAAAGAAAGGAGAGCAGTGTGGCTTGAACAGAGTAAGTTGAAGGAGAGAACCTATATAGATAAAAGCCTAATATACAAATTTTCCCCTTGTGAGTTCGACCAGACCAGGAGTTTGATCGCTTGCTATGACATGCGCTGACCACCAGGGGGTGGCACAAAACAAAGGAAGGCCCGGGCCAGCAGCTGGAAGACCCCAATTGGCCCTGATCGCCTGCCAGACCTAGGGACCCTACCCGTGCACAAATTTGTGCACCAGGTCTCTAGTAGTGAAATAAAGACTCAGGGAGGTTTTGACAGGAGAGGCATAAGCATGCTGCATATGGCTCCGTATATATATTACTAGAGGCCCGGTGCATGAATTTGTGCACGGATGGGGTCTGGCCGGCCCTCCCCGATGGGGGCCCATTGGTCAGGGCACGCCAGGGGAAGGGGCCACAGGCAGTTGGCTGGCGCCAGATCAGGGTGGGGTGGGGTGATTGAGGGCGGGGCCAGCCGGGGTGAGGGAGGTGATTGGAGCCCGGATCAGGCTTGTTGGCTGTCATAGTGTGTGTCATAGCCACCGGTCGTTCTGATCACTCTGGTCGTTCTGCTGTTCTGGTCACTGGGCGTTTATATATATACTAGAGGCCCATTGAATGAAGAGATTCGTGCAGTAGGCCTTCCTTCCCTTGGCTTCCAGCATTGGTTTTCCTCTGGCACCTGGGAACCAGGCCTTCACTCCAGCTGGAGTCTGCCGCCTTTGCTGCAGACTCTGGCCAGAGTCTGCCATCTTGGTCTTTGCTGCAGACTCCAGCTGGAGTCTGTCATCTTCACTGGAGATTCAGGCTGGAGTCTCCATCTTTGTCTTTGGTGCTTCCTTGCAGGCTCTGGCCAGAGTTTGCTGCTTTGTCTTTGCTGCAGACTCCAGAGTCTGAAGTCTTCATCTTCGCTGTGGCCAGAGTGCCGTTCCTGTAGATCCCTTTGCTCCCCACCCTCCCTTTCATAACAGGCGTCCTGCCCCGCCAGGCCACTCCATGCCTGGAGCAGCTGGGCAGCCTCCCTCTTTCTCTTAATTTGCATATTCCCTCCTGATTGGCAGGTGGGCATAGCGGAGTGGTGGTTAATTTGCATCTATATAGTGTAGATATATAGATAAGTTGATAATTATATACAGTAAAATAAAGTTGAGAAGGAGGATGGGGTGCCAGGTTGTGGTCAGTGGTATTTGGGAACATGAGAAGTTTCTGCAATGCTCTACTCTTTGCTTTATGTTAATATTATGATAATCAATAAGTAATCTAATATCACCTTCCAGTAAAAACTATTTACAGTGGTCACCAACTGGTCGTCCATGAACCACTGGTGGTCCGTGAGGTCCAAAAGGTTGGTGACGACAGGTTTAGCACTTTACCATAGTTTTTTTTATGTGATGTGCATGTTTTTATTGGGACATACATGGTTCAGGTGATCTAACACTTAGCTAGCCCTCTGGATCATATCTTTCTATACCTCACCACATACCACATGCCTCAGTCTAAATGAGCCATATGCCAGGCTTTTGCACCTTTTTTTCAAGTGTTTAAAAACCATCTTTTCACCATTGCCTAACTCTGGAAGCCCTGATACATTTTATATTTCTATTGAAATAGGTACATATTATATCATATGCTTCTTTTTTCTTTTTTTCATTTTCTATACCCAGCTGAGATTCTCTCCAGGATTCACAGTATGCCTTAAAGACACTATTGCTTCTCTACTCAACACTTCTTCTTTTCCCTTGTTGCATGAGTCTGTCTATTATAATTCAGTCTGAAAGTGTTACACAGTCCCATTCCCTTTAACATCTATAGCTAGTTCTGCCTATGGGCACTGATAAAACAAATAAAATGTAAATGAAGTTTATGGAATATCTTCTAGGAAAGATTTTATTTTCTAATTTAAAAACCAAAATATGGAAGAATCTTATTTGTTCTTTTTTTCTTTAGATGTTTTGAATGAGGATCTGAAACTGAGAGTTTCTGAAAACATCATGTGTGCTTTATGAGCCACATTTGGATACCCTTAGGATGACAGAGCCAAAAGCTGAGTACTTAGGCTTCTGCACAAACTTATGAACTTTTAAATAACACCAAAATGCCTAACTTTAGACTTCTGGTCAAATTTCATATATGTATATGTATATGTATATGTATATGTATATGTATATGTATATGTATATGTATATTTATGTATAAGTCCTGAAACTGTTGCCTTTTACCTCCTTTATCTGATAAGTGGTTCATTTCTAGTTGTTTCAACTTATGGTCTAAAGCTATTCTTTACAGAAAGGTAGCCAGTAGTCATATATGTCAATTGAAAATGTAAACTAACTTGGTCTTGGCCAAGTAGCTGGATTGGTTAGAACGACCTCCCAATATTCCAAAGTCCGATGCCTTGTGATGAATCCAATCTCTGGTCAGTGCATATACAAGAATCAACTGATGAACGCATTAGTAAGTGGAACAACAAATTTATATTTCTCCTCCCACCCCCCTTTCTCTCCCCCTTCTGCTATCTCTAAATTAAAAAAATAATAATTTAACTTAAATTCCACTAAAAATTCAGTTTCATCAAACTAACCATATTCCAGTTTCTCAGTAGCACCATGTGGCTAGAGACCATAATAATGCCCAGCACAGGTATAGAGCAATTCTATCTATTCATAATTTGCATCATGTAGTGCTTGACCAGAGATTTCTGTTTCTTGAACTCTCAATACTCTACTTGATGTCTGTATAAGCCATTATAATAGGTTTCCATGTATGTGCATTATATCATATATTCAGCTCAACCACAGTCTTTTCAGATGACAAATTCTTCATTCTAAGAAGCATAATTCCAGAAATAATTTTTCTGAAATACATGTGTAAACAGAAGTTTTCTGGCTACATCAGGCAGTGAGGGACAATGTGTTACATTTAAACTGATAGCACACCCAGCCAATGTAGCTCAGTGATTGAGCATTGACCTATGAACTAGGAGGTCATGCTTGATTCCTGTTCATGGCATATGTCCGGTTACCAATTCGATCACCAGTGGGGGCATTCAGGAAGCAGCAAATCAATGATTCTCTTTTCATCATTGTTTTTTTCTATCTCTCTCTTCTCCCTTCTTCTCTGAAATCAATAAAAATATATGTTTAAAAAATATTAAACTGATACCATAATTCTTATGTATTTGGCATGGGTGTCATGAATAACATATCACAACCTTATTTCTATGTATCCATATTACCTGAATTTTAACAAATCTGAAGTTTAGGTCTTCATTGTCAATGCTGTGCACACTAATTCCTGTTACCTTGAACCACTGAGCAGATAGTCAGATAGATTAATTGTAACCCTATAATCTGTCTTCTCCCTTGTCACAATCCTCCCTCAGAATCTGGATTAGACATCTAGATTTCCAAATGAAAATTGGGTCCATTTGTGAGTAAACTGATTATTTTGTACCACAGGAGGTGTGGTGCTTATCAGATTAAAAAAAATTATATTACCTCAGTGTGTCAAAAACTATACCAAATCCCTTTTGACACCATGAATGGATATAGTTACCCAGCTAGTTTTTTCTTACTCGCCTGCATTTTTATAAATTTCTCAATTATTTACTTCCCCATTCAACTGTACATTGACTTACTATAGTAGCCCACTATTTTATTATGGCTCTAGTCAATCTTTTACCTGAGAATATGCTAGTTCTCTAAGTAGATATTCAGAATGACTTCTGCAAGTACCTGAGTAGCTTTGTTCATCATTTATCTCATCTTGTCACAGGCAACTATGCAATATTTAGTGAATTGACTGTTATCAGATAAACATATAAAATTGTAAAAAAAAAGTAAATATGATAAGAAAGCAATTACTAGGAAAATAAATTTATTTACAGAAACAGAGATAATTTTGACATATAGACAATACTACTGAAATGATTATTCAATGTACTACATTAAAAATATGAAATCTTATGGAGTAAAAATATATTCCTTTTTGCTGGTTCATGTCATATGTAGATTTGCATAACATGCAAAATATTGCTTCATCATTAGGATGTTCCTTCTTTTAATTTACATAGTTTCTATTTAGTAGCTTTCACAAAATAATTTGATAATGTGTTTTGACATCCTTTGATCTGTTTCACAAAGCATTCTGTGTAGTGAAGGAGATCATGATGTGCATGATTTGTTTACATTATTTGACTTCAAATGCGTAGAATTATACTGTAGGCACAAACTGAAGTTTGTTTTTTGTTTTGTTTTTCGGTTTGCTATTGCACAGGTTTCCAGTCCTGCTTGAGGTCTGTCATCTGCCTCTTTTACAAACCAACAGAACTCTACTTCAGACTTATACTGGCGAGACTTAAGTCTCTGATTTGTTCATTGTTTTCAGCAGTACATAAACTGGGCTACTCTCTGATACCATTTTTCTCAAATGATACAGGTATAGAAGACTTCAATTTCAGATAAAAACACATAAGTTACATTTAAATTTTTTACCTTGCTTAGTAGTTCAAAAATATATCTATCTATAAATAAAAATTGCTACATATTATCGATCATATGGTGATCTATGGTTAGAACAGTTTTATCTATTTTATGAATTTAATTTCATAAATATCATATTTTCTTAAATGAAAATACATCTCTTAAGGCTACATCATATGGATTGAAAAATTAGGTGCCATAAAAATATAAGTAAAAGAGACTAGACATCATTCTAATTTTTATATCTTTAGAATAACACCCCTCAATGTGAAAATGAAAATGACAATTTATGTTATTCTCTGTCATATGAGCTATTTTATGACACTAGAGCTACATATTTGAATGTCATATAAAAATAAGTTTAACAGAAAAGTTTTTCTGCCCTAGCTGGTTTGGCTCAGTGGATAGAGCGCCGGCCTACGGACTGAAGGGTCCCAGGTTCGATTCCGGTCAAGGGCATGTACCTTGGTTGCAGGCACATACCCCGTAGGGAGTGTGCAGGAGGCAGCTGATCGATGTTTCTCTCTCATCAACTTCCTCTCTGTAAAAATCAATAAAATATTTAAAAAGTTTTCTATACAACTTTAAATTAATTTATGATGTTTTTTTGTTTGTTTTGTTTTTGTTTTGCCTACATACCTTTATCCTTACATTTTCACAGTTAAAGAAATTCCATTATTGTATTTAATTAATTAGATGATTGAATAAAGAAGATGTGGTATGTATATACAATGGGATACTACTTAGCCATGAGAAAATATGAAATACTGCCATTTGTGACAACATGGGTAGACCTTGATAATAATATACTATGAAAAATAAATCAGAAAAAGCTAAGAACCATATGATTTAACTCATATGTGGGATATACAACTTATAGACACAGACAACAGTATAATGGTAACCTGAATGAAGAGGAGTGAGTGGTCGTAAAGGAGGTCAAATACAAGGTCACAAAATTATTTGACTTTGGTTGGTGGGCACCTGATGCAATATGCAAGTGATGTTAAATAAAAAGTACACTTGAAACCTATATAGTCTTATTAATCAACATCACCTCAATATATTGGTAAAGAAATAAAAAAAAATTTTAAAAAAGAAATTCCATTCTCAAAAAAATGGGAAAAATCATACTTCTGTAAAAAGGATTAAAATTGTTATACTGACCATGAAATATGTTTAGAATATATATATATATATATAAATAAAACCCTAATATGCAAATAGACCGAATGGTGGAACAACTGAACAACTGGTTGCTATGATGTGTGCTTACCACCAGGGGGTGCACACAGAACATGGTGGGTGTTGGCAACAGGTGGCAGAGCGTGGAAGATGGTGGGCATGGGCTGTGGGGGGATGGTGGAACAAGTGAGTGGGGGTGCCAGACCAAGGCAGGGCACCAGTCACTATCATCAGGGCGAGCCTCTGGTGGTTACTGAAAATTCTTTGCTCCCACATGTTGCAGTCCCACCCCAGCACTCACACCTGCTGCTGGTGCCGGTCCTGATTACCCCCTTAGGACTTCTCCACTACCTTCTGCTCCCGAGGGGCGATCAGGGCCTGCAGCCACCACTCACACCCACTGCCGGTGATGGCCCCGCTCGCATCCATTACCAGTGCCAGAGCCGCTGCTCACACCCACTGCTGGTGCTGGCCCCACTTGCACCCACAGCCAGTGCCGGAGCCACCGCTCACACCTGCTGCTGGCACCCAGCGCCAGTCCTGGTCACTTGGTGCCTTCAGCAGGCACCAGCGGCAGCTGCCGGCCCTGATCACCCCTAAGGGCTTCTCCACCTCCCCCTGCTCCTGAGGGGTGATTGGAGCAGCAGCCGCAGCTCACACACGCTGCTGGTACCAGCCCCAATCGCTCACCACTGTCAGTGGGTGCGAGTGGGGCCAGCACCATCAGCACCTGGGAGTGGCGGCAGTGGGAACAGGGCTGTTGGCAGATAGGGGACCTGTGGCTGTGGTGGGAGGGGCCAGATGGGGCTGCAGAGGATGGGCCAAGACCCTCCCCTGTGCCCGCTGTAGCCTCGCAGCCCACAGCTCCTTTCAAGGTGCACTGGGCCCCTAGTAGTATTTACTAACAAACTTATAAGAAAAAAACATACCAACAGTTTCCTCCTGAGCATACTGCAGGCAATAGCAGTTATAGTTGTACAAGAAATGGCTTTGACCACTAAACTTTGCCTGACTCACATCTCCCAACCATAGGAATCTGGCTGTCACTGATCAGTTCCAGTATGCTGACATTAAAGATCCATATCAGGACCAGCAATAACACTACCTGCATATCCATAAACCCTCCTCTGATTTCTTTGCTCTGTTTTTCCTATTCCTTTGGATAAAAACCCCTGCCTGCACTGAGATATTAAGATGGTTTTGTGGGTAGAAGTCCTCCATCCTCTCAGGCTACTGGCTCTTGAATAAACCATTTTCCTTAAACCAGCACCTGCCTCTAGAAAATTAGCTTTCAAAGTAGCAGTCAGCTGAACATGGGTTCAGTATTATTTCCACTTCCTTGATGGCAATATTCTTTCTATTTAGATTGACAATTGACTATAATATTTTGTGGGGTTTTTTTGTTTTTATAATGTTTTATTAGAGGCCTGATGCACGAAAATTGATGCAAGAGTAGGCCTTCCTTCCCCTGGCTGCTGGCACCAGCTTCCCTCCGGCACCTGGGACCCGGGCTTCCCTCCTCAGCCACCCACAGGCACCCGGGACCCAGGCTGGCTTCCTTCCACCCTGGCTTCATCAGGAAGTCATCCAGAATGATGTCCAGAAGACATCTGGTCTAATTAGCATATTACCCTTTTATTATTATAGATGCTACTCCTCATTCTTGTTTTATGCTCAGAGGTAGAGGATTTAAGATCAACAATCTATAAACCCATGATGCAAGAGAACTTAAGTAGCATGTTTGTTAGTTGCATTTATTTTTATTTTTTAAAATATATTTTATTGTTTTTTTGCAGAGAGGAAGGGAGAGGGATAGAGAGTTAGAAACATCGATGAGAGAGAAGCATTGATCAGCTGCCTCCTGCACACCTCCTACTGGGGATGTGCCTGCAACCAAGGTACATGCCCTTGACCGGAATCAAACCTGGGACCTTTGAGTCTGCAGGCTGATGCTCTATCCATTGAGCCAAACCAGTTAGGGTTGTTAGTTGCATTTATTGACATGCAAAATAGAAAGTTATTTTTAAAAAGTGTATCCCCCACTCGTATTATATAATTACTTTAAAATTATATATTTGGCATAGATAAAGAAACAAACTTATCAGATATTAAAAATAAGATATTATTAGTGTTTCACAACTCTTAAGCTAATGGGGTTTCTCTTTAGAAATAATATTGTCAATTGAACAACGAATGATAGAATTAATAAGCTAAATTTAATTTATAATTAATTAATAATCCCTAATAGGGAGGTAGATCCTTTGTACAGAGTAATCCATAAATTTATATAAATTTACCTTCTCTTTCTATAATATTTAGTATGATACTATTGAGAAGCACACTGAATGTATCCTCATTTTTTAATACTTTATGTTTGTAGAAGAGGATTAAGTTCACAGAAAAATTGATAGAACTTAGAGAAATTTTCTATAGAACTGCTATTCCCACACATGCACGGCCTCCTATATTATTGACATATCCCAATACAGTGATCCATTTGTTACAATTGATGAACATATGTTGACAAATCATATGCAACCAAAGTTCATTGTTCACTTTTTTTTTCTTGTTTTACATTCTATAGGTATGGGCAAACATGTAATGACATGAGTCCCTCATTATACTATCACACAGAATATTTCCACTGCCCTCGAAATTCTCTGTGCTCTACTTATTTATCCCTTTCTCCTACCATGTCAACCACAGATCTTTTTACTGTTTCCATAATTTTGCTTTTACAGAATATAATTGAAAAATAATTGGAATCATATCATATATAGCCATCTCAATTATTCTCAAACCTCAGGTGAATTGAAGGTTTCTTGTTTTTTTAATTAAATCATTTTTGTATAGTGACCTCAGAGGAATGGTGGCATGAGAGTACTCTTTGGCTTCTCCTCCTGAAATTTCAACAAGTTAACCAATTATAATTCAACAAAGAATTCCCTACTCAATACAGAGGCATACCTGAGAGACCTGAACATTGAAACATCTAAAGGTGGGCAACTGGGAATAAATGGGGAGATGCAAAGGGAAGAAAGTTCAGAAGGTTCACAGATGCAACCCTGCAGTTGGGAGCTCAGGATTGGCCTGGAGAGGGGAGGGAGCCAGCAGTAGCAGGTGCTTCCTTTGACTGGGAGGAACAGAGGTCTGAGGGGGCCATCCAGCAGGGTGAGCAGAGAGAATTTGTGACTACAAAAACAGTGACTGAGCCAGCAGATGCATGACAGATCACGGGGTTATGCAGTGTGGCTCAGCACTGTTGGGTTGGGTGGTGGTGTTTCAGACAAGGAAATGGAACCTGCCACCACTTGGACTCCCAAAACTCGCCCCCTGTTCCCCTTGGTGCCAGGATGGGTAGTATATTACCTGTAAACCAAAAGCTATTGCAGTAGAACTGCTGCTTCCCTCTGTGACTGCTCTCCAGGTGGGGTGCTTGGGCAAGAAACTCACAGAAGTCAGGGGTTGCCATTAAGGTGAGGGCAAAATAAACCCTACTCACAAGCAGCACAGCTTTACTGTCTTATGGAAGCCATGGAGGCCAAGTCTGGGAGATCACAGTAATTCATCAATAGCATCTCCTAGAAATGAGTAGAATGATGTCTTCAGAGAAAGCTGCTGTGCAAGGTCATTAATATAGACAGATATGCATGCCTACACAAAGGAGAACAGCAAATACCACGAATAAACCACAGTATTGAGGATGACAAGAAAGAAAATGAAAAATCCCCAGAAAGCAAGCTGAAACACATGGAAATATGTGCTATAAATGACAGATTTCAAGACTGCAGTTCTGAAATTACTCAGTGAGATGCAAAAAATACATACAGGCAATGTAATGCATTCAGAAAACAAATCAATGAACAAAAAGAGGACTTTACCAAAGAAATTGAAACTTTAAAAAAGAATCAATGAGAAATCCTGGAAATGAAGCATGCAGTTAAGGAGATTAATAATGAACTACTAAGCATAGCAAACAGAGCCAACCAAATGAAGGATAGAATCAGTGATAGCAAAGATAGGAATCTAGAAATAATGCAGAGGGAAGAAGGGAGAAACCTAAGTGTAAAGAAAAATCTGACTCCATCAGAAAAAGTGATGTTGTCTGGCCTGCATGGCTCAGTGGTTGAGCGTCGACCTATGAACCAGGAGGTCACTGTTTGATTTCTGGTCAGGGTACATGCCCAGGTTGCAGGCTTGATCCCAAGTGTGGGCATGTGGGAGACAGTTGATCAATGTTCTGTCTATCATTGAAGTTTTTATTTCCCTCTCTCTCTTCCTCTCTGAAATCAATAAAAATATTTTTTAAAGAAAAAGTAATATTAAAATAATAGGCATTCCAGAAGAGGAAAAGAGGGCGAAAGGAACAGTGAGTTTATTCAAACAAATAGTGGATGAGAACCCCAAAACCTATGGAAAGAACTCAATCTTCAAATCCAAGAAGCACACAGTACACCTAGTTACCTCAATCCAAAGAGGCCCTCTCCAAGGCACACTGTATTGAAACTGTACAAAATTAATGACAAAGAAAAATTTTTTAAAGCAACAGGAAAAAGAAGGAAGTGACCTACAAAGAAAAACCCATCTGAATTTTATCTAACTTCTCAACAGAAATTCTATAAGCCAGAAGAGAGTGGAACCAAATATTCAAACATCTAAAAAGAGAGAAATTATCAACCATGAATAATATATCTGCCAAAATGATCCTTTAAATATGAAGGAGACATAAAGATGTTCCCAGATACACAGAGCTGAGGAATTTTAGCACCAGAAAACCTCCATTGTAGAAAATACTCAAGGGAATTCATCTACCTGAAATGAAGAACGTAAGGTTGAAACACTAAGAGTAAGATCACCAAAAAACTTACAGCATAAACAGAAATAATTTCTGACAACAAAAATATAAAAGCTCTGAACTAGCAAAGGAGGGTGAAGATCAAATGCATACAAAAGACAAAAAAAATGTATATATACAACTTTATTTTTTATAAACCGAATGGTAACCACACACAAAAACCCCCAAACCAGGACACTTAGCTTAAAAATGAGGAAAAAGGGGAAAGAAGTATGGAATAGCACCAAACAAAAACATAAAGGAAAAGAACCAATGAAGGTACAGAGCTACCAGAAAAGATAAAATGGCCACAGGAAATCCTCATACATAAATTATTACCCTAAATATAAATGGTCTGAATTCACCAATAAAGAGACACAGTGCAGCAGAGTGGGTCAAATAATTTTTTGGTTATGCTTTACAGAGTTTTGTTTTTATATTTTTTTATTCTTGAGGGTTAAATATTAGCAGTCACCTTTTAGATGAGAAAAGGTATGAAGAAATACTCTAGAACAAGTTTTCAGACAGTACAGTTTCACTTCTAACATTTGTAAAAGTAGGAAAATCAGGTATGTTATGTTTCAATGTTCAAGTCAACTCTATTTTATAAAATAAACAATGATGTTATTGTTGTATATTTTTATATTTAACTTATCCTTTGGAAGTTAATTTTGATACTATAAGTCACCAAAACATTAAAATAAATAGCTTCACATGTGGCAAGCACACACATTTATATATACATACTCATACAGAGAGAAACATTTTAAAAATTGAACTTTTATAAACACAGGTACCATGTCATAACTATAATTTTATTCAAGACAAATAATAAATGTCTTTTTTATGTATTCTCAATTACATTGTTTTCTTAAAAAAGCCATCAGGATATGTATTGTTATAGATTTTGAACACCAATAAATAAATGGATATTCAAAACATTTAAAAAATTCTCACCAGGCCAGTGGTTGCACATCAACCTATGAATCATGAGGTCATGGTTTGAATCCCCGTCAGGGCATATGCTGGGGTTGCAGGCTTGATCCCCAGTAGGGGGAGTGCAGGAGGTAGTGGATCAATGATTTTTCTCATCATCGATGTTTCTATCTCCCTCTTCTTCTCCTTTCATCTCTGAAATCAATAAAAATAAATTAAAAAAATAAATACCTAGCAATATTACATATATATAAAAAAAATTTAAGTTTAAAATACAAAATTGAGTTCTTTTAGATAAAAATGCTCTTTTTATTTTGATGTATGTTTCAAATTAAGAAAAAATGCCAAAGTCTTTTCAAAGATGGTATTTACTAAACATCAATGACAATGGTTATTATAATTGTCTTTTATTACACACAATGTGAAATCGCAAATATTTATTTTTAGCTATTTGCAGATAATTATTTTTATTTGCTTCTTCTATTCCCTGAGTGATATTTGGATCCAGATGCTGTTTATATGTTTTCTAAGATAACTCCTATGGGAATAGATTGTTGTTCTTTTGTACTTCTGTGATTTTCCTTTTCTTCTACATTAAAAATAAAGGTAAAATATTTAGTTTTTCTTAGTTTATTTAGATTAAATAAAAGCGTATTTCTTTCTCGTTCTCAAATTCATCTGCTGTTTACTGCCACCTCTACATGAAAAATAGAACCTAGTCTGTGAGGAAGTGAACATCAAATTTTATCACTGAACTTGCATTCTTATATCTAAAGTTAAATACATTATACTATTTAAATATATATACACCTGTTGACTATATTTCTGTTGAATATACTTATAATAATATTATTAAATAATTTTTTAATCCTCACCCAAGGATATGTTTTTATTGATTTTTAGAGAGAGCAGAAGGGAGACTGAGAGAGAAACATTGATTGGTTGCCTCCTGTACACATCCTAACAGAGGACCAAACCCGCAACCTGGTATGTGCCCTGATCTGGCGTTGCAAGCTCTCAGTGTACAGGTGTAGGTCCACATTCCCACCAATTGAGACACACTGGCCAGGGTTTATTCAATAATTTTAATGGGATGATTTATTGAGAGCTGTAGACTATTAACATTAGAAATATTTCATGAAATAATATAAAGATTCCTAAACTTATTAAAGACCTAATTGTAATTTTTATATTTACATTTTATATATGCCTGCTGTTCTAAATCATTAATTCTAAAATAGTTTGGGAGGAATGCAGTTACTTTTTAAAAAATTTATTTTAGGGAGACAGGAAGGTCAAGATAGAGAAACATCAATATGTTATTCTACCTTTTCATGCATTTGTTGACTCCTGTAAATGCCCTGACCAGAACTGAACCTGCAACATTGGCATATCTGGGTAATGGTTTAACCAACTGAAATGCGTGGCCAGGGCAGAACACAATTTTAGTAAACGAAGGTTGATCCTTCTATGTGTGCTGAGTAGTTCTTTAACCCAAGTAGGAAGCAACTATTTTATCACATCTGGATGAACACCAATTTTTCTGCACCATTATGTTATTTCCACTAAAACACTGGCTTTTGTTTATGCTTTAATAAAGCAGTAGTATATTTTTTCTAGGAATTATGAATAATAATTGTAAAACATTTCCTAATAAGTAATATCACTGACTAGAGAAAAATAGAACTATTTTTAGTCATTCCCTATCAAGATAAATGGATCAGATAATTAATCTTAATGAGAGGAAATAAGTCTTCATTGAATAAAGTTGCTAGAAATGGAGGGAATATGATAATTACTCTAATAGAAAATTCTGGAAAGAAATAGTAAACTATAGAGCCACTTTACAGATACACTGTCTTCACTAATAAAGTTAGAAAGCTCTTACTTAAAAGATGCTAATTTAATCATTAAAACTATTCTGTGGACTCTATGATGTACCAAAAGAAAAGGTGGTAAAGAAAGAGATGGCTACTAGTTAAATGGAAGCTAAAAGAAACAACATTTGCAGGGTAAAGCCAAACAAGAAGTAACATAAGGTGAAGAGAAGTGCAAATTTGGCACTATAAGAAAATTAGCCAAATTCCAACCTATAATAAAAAAATAAGTTTACTATATTGTTCATATTAATGACATACAAGCAATATAAAAGTTAAGAGATAATATAAAAATTTCTAAAATGTGTTTGAAGATATGCCATAAGACAACTTTTTCTGAAGTACAGGAAATTCTTTATACGCAAAAAATTTTTGTTATTTACCCATCATGACTTATAAAAAGTAACTAAAGAGAAGACATATCCTCATTAATTTAAGTAATTTCAAAGACAAAATAAATTCTAATACAAAAGAGATAAATAGGACAACAGCAAAGAAAGAGTTAGCCTGATCTAAAAATGCAAATTATCAGAAAACAATAGATTATCTTTAAATCTTTAGAGGGAAAGTTACCAATGAGAATGCAGTACTAGCAATGATTGCATTAGCACATAATTCCAACAGATATATTATTTGAAATATCCAAAGACTTAATGTTTACTTCTTTAAAATATGTTAAGATAAAAATTCCACTATACTCAGCAAAGAACAGGTAATAAATGAATTGAAATAATTTTAACAATTAAAAAGCACTTAGGAAGAGTGAACCAATTTAAATATTTACATAATAATGCATATTAAAAAAAGAATCTTCTCATATTAATTTTTATTTTATTAAATATATTTTATTGATTTTTACAGAGAGAAAGGGAGAGGGATAGAGAGTTAGAAACATCAATGAGAGAGAAACATTGATAAGTTGCCTCCTGCACACCTCCCACTGAGGATGTGTCCCAAACCAAGGTACATGCCCTTGACCGGAATCGAACCTGGGACCCTTCAGCTCGCAGGCTGATGCTCTATCCACTGAGCCAAACCGAATAGGGCTTATATTAATTTTTAAATGACAGAACAAAAGCCATATCTATTTGATGTCCAGAGGAGCAAAAACTAAAACAAAAAATATTTTTAATAAATATGTCACAAGAAAATTTTAAAAATTGGTTATGAAATTAATATCTGAGTTATTGAAATTAAAATATGCTCCATGCCTTTTTTCACAAAAGATTGAGTCATGATTTACAAAGTTTAATCACAAAACTTTTTATTTCTTTGAAATTGTATAAGAAATAATAAAAACACACACACTCACATATATACACATAATAAAAAAGTAAAAGGAATATAAAAGATAACAAGAAATATGTTAGTATTAAAATATTTCAATAAGTTCTTTCTAGTCCTTGACATATTAAAGAAATACAAATGAATAATAATTCATAAATTCTCAATATATATCACTTTAGCACTGTTATATACTGTATAACTTGCATAGATAAATCACACATTTAAGTTTCACTGAAACATTTTACAAATATATGTTTTGTGCCCAGAAGTAACATCAAAAAATTTTCAAAACATGATCTTAATGAAATCAATTTAGAAGTTAATGTAAAAACAAGGTAAAAAGCTAATAAAAACCAATACTCACTCATATGATTTGCATATTATAAGACATGATTAAATAAACTTTGATTTAAATATCAGATAAAAATATAGTTACCATATACTTGAAAAAGTAAAGATAATAAAACACATACCTATAAAAAATATAGTATTGGTCAAGGTGAAACTATGATCAATTTCAAAATTTTCTCACTACAAAGAAAGTTTTCTTACAAATAAAAACAAAATTATAGAAAAATAAACATATTGAAATTTGAAAAGCATTATAATTACAAATAAAATGTTATAACAAATTATAATATTTTACTACCTCTTTCAACTATTAAAATATATGGTGATGTCAACAGTAAGAATTTTTAAAAATACATACTTTTAGAGAACTTATTTTGAAAATACACAACAAATCTTAAAATGTGAAAATAATTGCAATAATAAATTTATTTCTAGGAAATGGAATTTTAGTTCTAGATAGCAAACCATAGTCTTAGATAAAACAATCTCAAGCATAAAATAACTTGGTAAGCCTTATCCTTTTCATAAATCAATATTGTGGCTTACTTTATTCTGGTGTGATTCATAATAAAATAACACCTATTTAAAATTAAATAACACATTTTTGTGGAAATAAATATTTTTTCCTTATGAACTTGCTTTGATATACTGTATAATCCATGTATAACTAAATATATTAGAATTGAGAATAATAATACAATCTAGTAAAAAACAAACGTACAAATTGATATGTATATACTAGTTTGTGTAGAGCTAAACGGAAATACATATATATAAAACTTTAAATATATGTAACAAGATGTTAGTAATTTGAATGTTCTTTGGAATCAAAGTTTGAAGTATGAACAGATTTCACATTTATTTATATTTCTATCTTATGTGAACTTTTTATGAGACTTTAGTATATTACTTTGATGAAAATTAAGCTAGACTGGCTTTATAAATAAGAATAGTACTTTTGATTTATTTCTTTATAATTTTAATGACCAAATGCATACTTTCTTAAAACTTTGTATCAACTTAATAATAAAGGGTGATGGAAAGAGACTTGACTTGAGGTGGTAAACACACAATTATATATATATGATGTATTCTAGAACTGTATGTCTATAACCTGTATAATTTTATTAATTAATGTCATTCAAATAAATTCAATAAAAATAAAAATAACTGACATTTATTGAAAAAATATGACTTTTATATTTTTAATGAACTTCCTTGGAGTGAAATGTGTATAGCATGTGGCATGATGATTCAGAAAAATAAAACTTGTGACAGACATTAAGCACAGTATTCAGTTCCAATTTTAGTTGAACATGTTTCATTTCTTTAATAATACATTTTTACAATTATCATTATATACTAAAATTAAAAAACATACATATACACTCATGAATGCACATTAAAAATAGCTCTTAGAGATCATGTTTTTTTTTTAACATGACTTTATTTTGTGAATTGATTCCATGTTCAAATATTAGGAGGGATTTAACTGAAATCTCCTAATCATATACCACTTTCATGGAATAAAATATTACCAAAAGTTTCATCTATTTTATAATTCACTGCTATTTTTAGTGTTTCCTGAATTGGTGATTTTTTCAAATTAAATCATAAAATATTATTTGCTATAAAAATAAAATGGAAGATATAATAAAATACTAATCAAGTAACTATCATTTTACCATATTCCAGGATACTCTGTATTAGGATGATATCTATAATAATTATTGATTTTCAAATAAAAGAGTTTAGGTATTGTCAGTTAGTACTGTCAGTCAGATGTACATAAAATAGAAAAAATTATAAGTATTAAAGAAAATCAAAGATAGGCTACAGAGTAAAATGTCAGCAGGCATATGATTTGTCTGAAAAGGAAGAGTTTGTCATTGAGATACAAATGACCACAAATTTGACTCTTCCCTTTACTGAAAGCTAGAAGCAAAGCATAAAGGCCATGAAACCTGATGGTGTAAATCAAGCAGATAAGACCAGAGAAATTGTAACCTTTTAATTTTAGAATAGTAGATTAAATGTGATTCTGATCTATACTTTCATCTTCCTAAAATTATCTATGCAAAACCCTATGACATGCTAAATATAAAAGATTGGTGCAAAAAATGCAGACTTATATGACCTCTACTTTTGCTACATACAAAACTTATAACTTGGATTTCCATTTATACAAGGTCCCCTTTTCCATGACACAAACTAGGGAAAGTACATACAAAGAACTAAAACTCAATTTCCATTATTGTCCTTACATTCTTATAACCTTGGAAATATCCTTTATTTAAAAAAAAGTGAACCTGTTTTTCATGAATATTTATTTTGACTGATTCTATGAAGGTTAACCAGAACTCACAGTATAGACTGAGGGTTTCACGTTTCCATGAGTGACATGGAAGTAGTTAGGGAATTTCTGGAATAACTCTTGTTATTATAAAGGAAACTATTTAGTAACCTACCTCATAAGATACATATCTCCTTTACTTCAGATCTGTCATGTGTTATTACCATGTCCCCAAATGTTAAAGATATATTTTCCTTATTACTCACTATTGGCAATCTCTCAGTATCCCAAGACAATTGTGAGGAGAATATGGAATGTTTCTGAATAATTTCTCTAAATTATTACATAAATTTTTAGAAATAAATCTAATCAATATACAGACAAAGCTGTGTATTCAATTATATAACTGCTGATAACAAAGTTTAAATGATTTTATCAGGAAATCTATATCCATAAATTTACTTTATATGAAATTAAATATATCTTAGGCCTCTTATAAATAAACAGAAAGTATTTTCACTGCTTCATACTTGCATACTTATTAGCATTATGGACATACATACAAGGGTACTGCCAAAAGACTACAACATAATATAAAAACACCACAATGTTTATTGATGAAATAGACCAGGAATATTGGAAGAATGTTGAATAACCCCTAACCTACAATGAAAAGGAGATTATATTGGTTTTTCTCCTTCCCACCATGATTCTCTGACTTTAAAATACTGAGTATGTGGCCTGCAGTGAATGAAGTAAAGGAATCACATGAGAGAAATATGTGTCTTTTTATTTTCACTTCTCTCTCTGTCTTATTTTGGCCTGGAGCTTTGTTTTCTCTGCTTAAGAAGAACTATCGATCCAAGAAGACGAAAGGGGTCACCATGAGACCCAGGGAGAATTGGCAAGGACCAAGCTGCATAGAGCTTAGGACTTGAATTTCAAATGAAAAGAGGTCCATCTGGAATCTCCACGTAGAAGCTGAGCCATTATTTCAGAGAATAATTTCCCTTAAAATGTAAGAGGTGGATCTTTGCCTAAATCACCTCTGGTTGAAATTTGTCAAACTGTCTGAACATATCAATCACATCACAATGCAGGACAGTAAGAAACTAACTTCACCCATGAAAGAATGGTTGTACATAAAGGAATATTTTGAATAAATCACTTTATCATCAAGAGTCAAAATGTTTATATTTTAAGTATCTACTGCAGTGGTAATCCTTCATGAGAAAAAACAGGACCTCAGAACCTCTGAAAGTGGTTATTTCTGAGGGTCCTCCACATAGGATGTTTGTTACACAAGGAAGTTTGCAATCACCTTTTGGCATTTCTATCTATCCTTCTTTGTGTCTCAAGTGACATTAGCAAGTCATTTAGAGAAGCCTCAGTGTTTCCACTTTCCTAAACAATCTTGCCAAGTGTACATTGTTATGGTTGCTGTACCCTAATATTCTCAGAGCATCCAATATTAAGGCAAAATGATCTTTCCTTTGGGTCTGATACTATTCAAAGTATCAGAATATTTCCTCATGACTTTACACTGCTTCTATCATAATAACAGGGTGATATCCAACAGGAATGAGAAATTTTTACCATTATATACTTCCCTTATTCATCGAGAACTTCTTTCATACATTTTTTTCTGTTTTAATGAACATACATAAAAGGAGTTCTAATACATAGATGTGGCAACAATGAGAACATTGGGGTGTGCTCTTCGATGAGTGTGTGCTTATAAGGTAATAGGTGGAAATTGGCTTTATTACAATAACAATTTCAGCATAAAAATAACTAAAATAAAATAACCATTAGGATTTAATTTAATTATTTTGTTTCATTTATGTTGATCTTTATGTTCTTGCTTTTTCTATAAAGTTAGATATTAATAGCATCTATGTTTACACTTTTGGGTGTCTTATGTTGCCACTGTCAGTATTTCATAATTTAAAACAGAACTTATTGAGCATATATTTATTAGCCTGCCCACTGTGAATTACAGTCTTTAATTTGTATAATACTGGGAGCTAGCTGACCACACAAATGAAAATTGTGTGAAAATTGGCTATTGTAAATAGCCTATTTAGAAGTGCTAAGATTACTTCCTAGTTATCGTCAATCCTTTTGATGTCTGAAATGACCAAATATGGGACACTGTGTATAGTGGGGTGGTGTGATATAGTTTAAAATATTGGTTAGAAGGTATATTTTCTTAAAACGAAGACACAGTTATATGCTGCAATAATTGAATGCTATTTGTCAAAATACATTAATACTTGGTGTTGACTTAAGCAAATACTTTCCACTGTCAGTTAAAATTTATACTTAATATTTAAATATTGATTGATGTGTTTACCTTCCTGGAATTAAATGATTTAGTTAATACTGCACTGATTAAGATCAATAAACTGAGATGCATATCTTCATATAGAAAGAGCCCAGGGGATATCATGTACAACTGAATAAATAAGGCCCACAGCTATTCATACTCAGATACATATTCTATCATGACATCCTGAAAAATACCTCAAGTTTTGCCATTTCCTCTCTTCCACAGGACTGGGTTTCAAATATTTTCTTTCTCTCTCTAGGATTTTCCTTTATCTCCCCTTTCCCACATGTCTCCCAACACTTTTTTCTTTATATTTTTGTTGTTGTTTAAAGTATCACATGTAATAGTACAAATATCTCCTTTTTTCCTCCATTGACCTTCCCCCAGCCTCCTCTACCCCCTGTCACATGCCCTCATCACACCCCACAGTGTCTTGTGTCCATTGGTTGTGCTTATATGCATGCATACAAGTCCTTTGGTTGATCTCTTTCCCCCCCTCCCCAACACTCCTCTGCTTTCCCACTGTAATTTGATAGTCTGTTCGGTGCTTTACTGCCTCTGTATCTATCTTTTTGTTTATCAGGTTATAATGTTCTTATTTTCCATAAATGAGTGAGATCATGTGGTGTTTTTCTTTCATTGCCTGGCTTATTTCAGTTAACATAATGCTCTCCAGGTCCATCCATGCTGCTGCAAATGGTAAGAATTCCTTCTTTTTTATAGCAGCATAGTATCTCCCAACTCTTTGTTAATACCTTTAGAAGCCACTTTTGTGGACTATTTAAAATGAATGGGCTTTTACAAACAAAAGCCAGGCCATTCCCCTACACCTTTCCTTAGAGAATTTGCTGGACGTGGTGCTATGAAATAATTAATAAATTTTCAAAAAAATATGATTAACTTGTGGTTGAGAATATGTTTGTATATTTTCAGAAAACAACTCCAAGACCATGTGGATTCCTGCAACAGAGAGGAATTGACAGGTGTGCTCCAACCATGAAGACAAGAGGAAAAACAGTCCAGAGATGGAAGACGCTGACAACACCTTGCCACGCCAGCAGTCAGCAGCTGTGCACCGCTGCAGGTTACCTAGGACCAAACCAGAGAGGGTCGGACCTGCATTGCCACCATGTGCCCACCATCCAGCTATCATTGCTGACATGTACACATAAGGAACTGTTTGACATTGAAATTGGGACTCTAACATTTTTTGTTTTGTTTTCTTTTGTTATTATATGTTTATTTCTAGTCTGCAAAGGCAAAACTTTTTAAAGGAAAGAAATGGTAGGAAAAAGATACTGAGGCAAGGAAGCATTGGACAGACTGTCGAACTACATCGGGAAGACAGGGGAGGTTGGGCGAGGGGGGCTGTAGGAGGCCAACCGAAGGACTTGTACACATGCATATAAGCACAACCAATGGATACAAGACACTGGGGCGGGGGGGGGGGGAGGGCGGGCAGGTGAAGGCATGTACTGGGGGGTAGGGGAGACCGGGGGGAGGCCAATGGGGGGAAAGGAAAAGGAGACATATGTACTACTATTTGTAATACTTAAAACAATAAAAAAGGAAAAAAAATGATTTACAAATATCATTACTTCTCATTCAGAACTTGAAAACGTTTTCTCACATTCATCTAACTATATGTTTCTATAAATTTGCAAACTTCATTTCTAATAAATAGTTTTAAAAATTACTGTGCAAAATGAGATATTATTCCTGAAGCATTATATTAGAATAAAATTTATTTTAGGACTGTTATTCAGAAACTCTAATGCTTAAAATTTTTTAATTTAAAAAAATATATATTTTTAATGATTTCAGAAAGGAAGGGATAGAGAGAGAGACAGAAACATCAATGATGAGAGAGAATCATTAATTGGCTGCCTCCCACATGCCCTACCCACACTAGGGATCTAGCCCACAACCGGGGCATGTGCCCTGACCAGGAATCAAACCATGACCTCCTGGTTCATAGGTAGATACTCAACCACTGAGCCATGGCGGCTGGGCATCTGATTCTTAAAATTTAACTGAACAAAATATTTTGATTTCAAATGTACTTTATGTCACTAAAAGCTTTCTATTTTCTTACCAACTTATTATGCATTTATCTAAAGTGTTAACCATGGCTTTTTGAATAATACTCTTCACATAAAAGAGAGAACAAAATCTTACCTTGAGCAATTAACTTGAATTCAATGGATTTTCTGAGAAAGAGTGACTTCATCTATGTAAATAATGTTTTCTATCACAGTGTTATTACTTATATTCTATGTAACTCATTTAAGAAAATAAGCCATGTGGATTAGAGATATACACTTTATATTTGAAATGAAAATGAAAAAAACACACACATTTATTGAAAATACAAATGCTACTTAAGACGGTAATTTTAAAATATTGTAAAACTTTCATTTGCTAGTAAATATTTTGTGAATAGATAAAGAAGGGATAGTTTTGAATCATTTTTTGGTGCTTCCCCACCCATGTTTTCTGTTCAACATAAAGACAAAATAAAATTTTATTTATTTAGTATATGTACATATTTTTAAAAGTCAAGTAGATATTTTTAGAATATCTGCAGTATATTAAAAGTAATACAGCTCTATTAAAAGAAACAGCTATTCACGAATGTTCTAAATATGATAACTACTAAATTAAGGAGTCTCAAATCAGAGGCTATATATAAAATATTTCTTTACCATTCATTAAATTTAATCTGTCTTTGTCAAATATCCATGCTTACTCTTTAACTATTTTGAGCTGATTCCACAATTCTCCAGTGACTACTGGTTTTAAAGATCAATGCAGTTAAGGATGATGAATTGATTAAATCTTTCACCTTCAACTTTTGAACTCAGTTCATGTTTTATCTGGGACCATCCTACCTAATAAAAGAGTAATACGCAAATTGACCATCACTCCAACACACAAGATGGCTGCCACAAGATGGTCAGCAGGGGAGGGCAGTTGGGAGGGGCCAGGTCTGCAAGGGAAGGCAGTTGCGGGCAATTAGGCCAGCAGGGGAGGGCAGTTGGGAGGGGCCACGCCTGCAGGGGAGGGCATTAGGGGTGACCAGGCCAGCAGAGGAGGGAAGTTGGGGGTGACTGGGCATGCAGGGAAGGGCAGTTGGGGAGACCAGGCCTGCAGGGGATGGCAGTAAGGGGAAGGCAGTTAGGCATCAATCAGGCTGTCAGGGGAGTGGTTAGGGGGTGATCAGGCTGGCAGACAGAACCGGTTAGGGGCAATCAGGAAGGCAGGCAAGTGAGCAGTTGGGAGCCAGCAGTCCTGGATTGTGAGAGGGATGTCTGACTGCCCATTTAGGCCCAATTTTGGTAGGATCAGGCCTAAACAAGCAGTCGGACATCCCTCGAGGAGTCCCAGATTGGAGAGGGTGCAGGCTGGGCTGAGGGACACACCCGCTGTGCACGAATTTCATGCACTGGGTGTGTAGTAAATAAATAAATAAATAAATAAATAAATAAATAAATAAAATAAACCATCGTTAGCTTTGAGTTACTGTTTCCATTTTCCCTCTTTAAAATTGATTCTTCCACATTATTGAAGAGAAAGGAAAATGGTAGGAAGGAAATATCTTTTTACCCAACTGATACTTGCTTTATTTTACTTTGCTAGTTTTGACACACTGGCTTGCACTGGTTGGCCATTGATGTCCTCTGTGCAGTACAAGTGCAAGAACTTGCTTTTCCAGTAGGTTCATGTGTGTGTTCTTAGGCCCCTGAGATTCCCCATTATGAAGATCCAGTTCTACTTAGTCCTCCTCTATGAATCCTCTTACCTCCTGCTACCTTTCGCATTCACAAACTCATGCTTTTGGTGTTAGTCACCTGGCAGGCAATCCTCCTGGGAGAAGTAACAGCAGTTCAAACTTTATTAATTTCTGGGGTATCCACTTTCCCAATGAAAAACTCACTTCTGTCCTAGAAATACAACACGGAATGCTAGTACTTCCTGTTTTTCCTCTGTGCTGTGATATCTCCCTCATTCCTTCTCTATTGTGCAGATATGCACAAGAGAAGGTCAATAAACCTTTTGCTTAAGCAGAAGTCCAGCTGGTATCTTTTATTTTAAGGTACATGCATCCTCACCCAAATACATATGCCTGGCTAGTGAGAGACAGAAACACAAGCCTCACCAAAGCTTGGGCTTTGCAAGCCTCACAGTTTGACTAGACTGTGTCTTTTTCTTCTTCACACACCCTTGTATCCTTTTCTCCTTCCTCGTAGTTCTGTAGATCCTGGAAATTTAGGGAGCATATCATGATCACCTCTTAGACTTAATAAAATCTCCTATATCCCACTGACTCTCTTTATAGTTTGGGCTAGTTTTGGCATTTCTTTGGCCCCAATTCTATTTCAAAGAGAAATTCTATGTTTCCCATAGATATCAATTTGTATTCTGGCTTTTAATTTGGACTATTCTAATTTGAATTTCTATTCTAACTTTCTAAGATTCTATAGGGGCTTAATCACAAGGAACAACAACAGCCTGTAATTATTGGGATCGAAAGTCTAGTCAGTGGTCGGCAAACTCATTAGTCAACAGAGCCGCAGTTTGCAAACCTCTGTTATAACCCAATTAATTATATTATTTCTTTTCTTCTTAAGAAAGTTTGCATTTCATGTAAACATGAATAAGTAATATAAAACCTATGAATGTATTATTGTCATAATCACTGAATTCTGGATTATCAGATTGAATTTATAATCCATAATTTAATATGCTGGCACTTTTTCTTACTCCCTGATAGGAGAATTATTATACTACATAATCTATTTAGTCTTCTCCTCTCTTAAAGTAATTTGACATCAACACGGATTCCTTTTCAGAAAATTTGATATAATTTCTCTCTATTATGCAAAGAGTTATATGTTATTTTGATAAGTATAAATATATGATATTAAGTTTCAGAAATAATATATACACATAACTGTTTTCTGTATAGATGTAATTTTATCTTATTATGATCAATTTTAACTTTTACTGTATTTTTTCAAGTAACAACATTGAGATGCCTATTTTCAGTATGTTGTTGTAATTGACCCAATGTATATTATAATTTAAATAAGTCAATTTACTTCTGATGAATAATAATAAAATTGAAAGCCTTAAGGTTTATATTAAAAATGTACAGACTTTCCTGGTCACTGTGGCTCAGTGGTTGAGCATCCACCTAGGAACCGGGAGGTTGGTGTTCAATTCCTAGTCAGGGCACATGCCCGGGTTGGGGCTGGACCCCCAGTGTGAGGCATGCAGGAGGCAGTCAGTCAAGGGTTTCCTATCATCATTGATGTTTCTATCTTTTTCTTCCTCTCCCTTCCTCTCTGAAATCAATAAAAATGGATTTAAAAATAAATAAATAAATAAATAAATAAAATGTACAGAGTTTGTAGGTTATCAAAATACCCTAGCTATGCATATTTTTATAAAATATAATTTTAGTATTATATCTTATCACTTCAAATTAATAATGCCTAGATCAAATTTTAATTATTTTTTTTACCTTGAGATATGAATTAAAACCATCACTCAGTGATACTTAAACAAAATTCTTGTTAATCTTCTGAATTTAACAATTGAACATTACATTCTATGTTCTTTTAATATGACAGTATCCTTACAGGAATAAAATGATAATTCTCTCTATAAGTGAAATTGCTAATATTGAAATGTTTAAAAATCTCTTCTAATCTTTGTGCAAAATTGAAATTTTGCCATAAATAGAACATTTCAACGAAATTAGATTAATCTAATGAAAGATGTTTGTATGACTCATGACAGGGTGTTATATTTTCCAGGCATGAGAGCTGGAGATAAGTTACCCATGTATTTCAGTGAGCTATTTCCAATGCAATTGTAGACTCAAATCTGAGTAGATAATGTCTTTCTATAGTGAGTCGGCATATTCATATGGTGCTTTATGTTTTTATGAGATAATTTTTAAGTTTCATTGTTTATTTTTAAATGTATTTTTATTAATGTCAAAGATATAGGAGAAGGAAGAAAGAGATAAAAACATCAGTGATGGAGAGAATAATTGATGGGATGCCTACTTCATGCCTTCTACTGGGTGAGCCTGCAACCTGGTCATGTGCCTTGACCTGGTTCCTAGGTCGATGCTCAACCACTGTGACACACCAGCTAGGCTATTGTTTTATTTTTTTATATTTGAAATATCTTCAAGACCAATCCTTTATTTATTTACTTGTCTACAAACTAAAATCCTTTCTAAACAGAAGCACTGGTTTTAGAGTATAGAATAATTATGAGTAACATTTTTAATATTTCTACTTTCTTAATCTTATGAATATAACTATATCAATTGTATCATTTTATTATAAAATCCACAGAAGAAGGATATATATATATATATACATATATATATATGACCATATTTTTCCAAATTTTTATGAATAATTTTCAATACACTTTATTCATTCAGTTATTTTGCATTTTAAAACTGTCAAATTTACTTAAAGAAAATCTTTACATTCATTTGAAACATCTTTGAAAAGAATACCTAATCATCACATTGCCTTGTGGAATTTTCTACATATATATGATAGAATAACTTAAGTAATATTAAGTTTCTCATTTAAAAAATGATTTACCATAAAAAGGGAAACAAACTAAAATTATAGAAAAAATAAGACATGGCTAAAACCAGTAATGTAGAAATGGAGTTTGGTCAACCATTTAGGGAAAAAAGTCATATCTTAATACCACACATTTATAGTACACCTAACTCTGTTTGCAGCTATTCACATGTATTAATTTATTCAATCTACATAATAATCTAGTGAAGTATATGTTAATATCTTCATTTCACAAATAAGGAAATGTAAACCCAGGGATATTATGTAACTTATCAAAGTTCATATACAGGGAAAAAAGCTGAGATTAACCATTGCTCTCTACTGTTTCTTCATATGGTGTCCAAGCACATTTTCTCCCTTTTGTGTTTCTTCTAATTTTTTATTGTTTCTTGAAATGTGAAAAATGAATTCTCAAACTTGAAGTGATATAATTAGGTCAGCCACAATTCAATAAGTAAAGTCTGTAAATCTTTCAGATTCAGAGAAAAAGTTTATGGCATTGGCAGAATATATATTAAAATAAACACATGCAGCCCTAACCGGTTTGGCTCAGTGGATAGAGTGTCAGCCTGCAGACTGAAGGGTCCCAGGTTCGATTCCAGTCAAGGGCATGTACCTTGGTTGTGGGCACATCCCCAGTGGGGTTGTGTGCAGGAGGCAGCTAATCAATGTTTCTCTCTCATCGATGTTTCTAACTCACTATCCCTCTCCCTTCCTCTCTGTAAAAAATCAATAAAACATATATAAAAATAAATAAATAAATAAACACATGCAATTGGGAATAATTGTTTGTATGTCTCATGACTTTTTGTGCTTAACTAACACTTCAATATCATTATTAGAGAACCAGTTATGTCCAATTCAATGTAACAAAATTTATCAAATTGATGCTAAATACCAAGGGATGATTTGTCATTTGTTATTCAATTTTTGTGGTTTTTTTAAAAGCTCATTGAGACCTGGTGTCATTTTATTGTTTTTTATTTTTTATTTTATTTTTTATTTTTCCTTCTCTTGAAATATTTTATTTTTAGCTTCAATACTTATTTATTTATTAATAAATCTTTATTCACATTATTACAATTGTTTCTCCTTTTTCCCCCCATAGCTCCCCTCCACCCAGTTCCCACCACACCTTCTGCCCTTAACTCCACCCCACTGTCCTCATCCATAGGTGTACAATTTTTGTCCAGTCTCTTCCTGCACCCCCCTTACCCCTTTCCCCCTGAGAATTATCAGTCCACACCCTTGCTATGCCCCTGATTCTATTATATTCACCAGTTTATTCTGTTCCTCAGGTTTTTAATTCCCTTGATTTTTAAGTTCACTTGTTGATAGATATCTATTTGTTGTTCATAATTTTTTCCTTTACTTTTTTCTTCTTCCTCTTCTTAAAGAATACCTTTCAGCATTTCATATAATACTGGTTTGGTGGTGATGAACTCCTTTAGCTTTTTCTTATCTGTGAAGCTCTTTATCTGCCCTTCAATTCTGAATGATAGTTTTGCTGGGTAGAGTAATCTTGGTTGTAGGTTCTTGCTATTCATCACTTTGAATATTTCTTGCCACTCCCATCTGGCCTGCATAGTTTTTGTTGAGAAATCAGCTGATAATCGTATGGGTGTTCCCTTGTAGGTAATTAACTATTTTTGTCTTGCTGCTTTTAATATTCTCTCTTTGTCTTTTGCTCTTAGCATTTTAATTATGATGTGTCTTGGTGTAGTCCTCTTTGGATTCCTTTTGTTTGGGGTTCTGTGTGCTTCCTGGACTTGTAAGTCTATTTCTTTCATCAAGTGGGGGAAGTTTTCAGTCATTATTTCTTCAAATAAGTTTTCAGTATCTTGCTCTCTCTCTTCTTCTGGCACCCCCATAATTCTGATGTTGGTACGCTTGAAGTTGTCCCAGAGGCTTCTTACACTATCTTCAACTTTTTGGATTCTTTTTGCTTTTCCGGTTGAGTGTTTTTTACTTCTTTGTATTTAAATTCTTTGACTTGATTCTTGTGTTCCTCTAGTCTGTTGTGGGTCTCTGTATAATATTTTTTATTTCAGTCAGTGTATGTTTAATTTCTAGTTGGTCCTTTTTCATATCTTTGAGGCTCTTGTTATATTTATTGGCCTTTTCTAGGAAATTCTTGAAAAGCCTTATAACCGTGGCTTTGAATTCTATATCCAGTTGTTTGTTTTCCTCCATTTCTTTCGTTTGTGATCTGTTTCTTTGTTGCCGCATTTTCACTGCTTCCCTGAGTTGGTAGGGTAGCTTTATGTGCTAGGTTTCCTATATGGCCCAGTGGGTCGGCCTCCCAGTTACCTGAGGTGGACACTCTTGGTGCACCCCTTTGTGGACTGTGTATACAGCCTTGTTGTAGTTAAGTCTTGATTGTTGTTGGTATCACTGGGAGGAATTGACCTCCAGGCCAGTTGGCTGTGAGGTTCAGCTGTGTCTACACTGGGAGAAGTTCGGTGCTGGAGACAGCCTTATAGGATTAGACTTGCCAAATTGCAAAAGCCTCTGTGTTCAGCTTGGATTGGGTGGAGTCTCAGGGCGGAGCAGACAGTCTTGGCTTCCCGTCAGTCCTGCCCTTGTGCGCGTGCACACACCTCCAGACATCTGCCTTCCCCGGCTCCTGAGCCTCTGCCCGAGAGTCCAGATTCTCCCTGCAAGAACGTGGGTCCCCAGGGGCTCGCCTGGAACTGGGGTTCAGTGCAGTCAGGAGCTTCCGACTCCCTTCTGCTGGGGAAAGCCTTTGGCAACCTCTGCAGTCTTTGTGCACACTCGCTCACGCACAGGCGCACCTCCAGACACCTGCCCACTGGGGCTCCCCAGGCTCTCCCCCAGGTCTCCGAGTCTCCGAGTGCCTTTCTCTCTACCTGACAGTCCAGACTCCCCCTGTATGAGCCTGGGTCCACGGGGTTTCTCCCAGAACTGGGGTTCAGTGTAGTAGGAACTGGTGTTCAGTGCAGTCAGGGGCTTCCTTTCCCCTCCCGCCAGAGAAAGTCAGCCAGGCTCTCAGCCACCCTTCCTCTCTGCGCGCACAAAGACCCTTGCTGTACCTCAACCCTTTGCCATTCCTCCAATTCTCCGTGAGCTTTTCTCTTTCCTTCTAGTTGTAGAATTTCCACTCAGCCAGCTTTCCTGTGGTTCTGGATGGTGTCTGTTCTGTCTTATAGTTGTAGTTTTGAAATTGTTGTGTGAGGCAGTGGTTTAGGTGCTTACCTATGCCACCATCTTGGTTTCTCCCCTCATTTTATTGTTTTTTAAATTTAAAAATGGTTTTTATTATAATAAGAATGGAGGATCAAATGACAAAGGCAACCGTGTCACACATAGTTGATATCATTTATTTGTTTCTTTATTTTCTAAGGAAAAGAATACTGTCCTCACTAAAGTGTTTGCACCTTGTAATGCACTGGGTCATTTTAACTTAAATCTGTAAGGAATGCCAGTGCTGGACAGCTCTCTGCTCTCTACAGGCAGGGAATTTACCCATGACCTTCTTCTAGGACCTTCAGCAAATATCTCTAACTTTTTCTTCCACTACTCAAGTGAAGTCAAAATTCTTTAGGTACCTTTTCCATTCTAACCACAAAAAAATTTTTAAGTAAAATAATATTAATAAATAACTATGAGAAGTGAAGATGGTGACCAGCAGGAAGGTATGGAGGGAGGGAGTTTGAGAGAGTGAGGAACCATAGAGGAGAGTGAAGACGTGTGTGGTGTGTTGGTATATGAGCTAGGGACAGTTAGATTCTGCAGGTCCTCCAAGGGGCTGCCAAACCCGGCAGTCTTAGAGGGCAGAGTCCCGCACACAAAGCGAACACTTCTGGGCAACCAGTGTGGGCACAGAGACCATTCCATCTTGAGAAACAGAGCTGCTTGAGACTAGGATCCTGCCCTCAGCAACACCCAGTCGTGTCTCAGATGCAAAACAGGACCCTGCAGCCACTGGGGACAGAGAACTGCGGCCACAGCTTCAGACCAACAGACAACAAGAATCCAGACTTCCCAGCCTCAGATTTCTGTGAGTCAAAGAGCCTATCCCCCTCCCTGCAGGATCACAGATAGCGCCATAGTGACTGATAGACCTGCCCCTTGCTGGAGCCGCAGCACCCCTACAGGAATTTGAGCTTGGGAGCATGCACACAGACCGCAGCACTGCCACAGGAATTTGAACCTGTGCACACACAGAGACTAGAATCTGTTCCCCACAATGCAATCGGGCAACCAAAACCAAAGCCCATGGAGGGTGGCATTGCCACCTGACTTCAATTCTGGGCAAGCGCACACGGAAGTCTGTTTTCCGCAGCACAGTCACGCCACAGTGCTACTGTGCTACCCAGTCCCCCATGGTGACCAGGACCCAGATTCTCCCTGCAAGAGGCAGCACTGAGCACCACTGACTTGATTCTGTTTCTTACCATGTGCGCCTGGGATCCCTGACTCACAGCGCATTCACACTAAGAGACAGTGACTGCAATTCTTGGTGCATGTGCACACGGGGACCCTGATTCTCAGCAAGTAGCAGCACAAGACAACAGAGACTCTGATACTCGATTCTTGGTGCAGACACAGGGAAACTTTGACCCCTGGAATGCGCTAGGGGACTCACTTTTGGCACATGCAAACAGCGCAGTGCAGGCAGGGGTCCATGAGTCTAGGTGTGCACACGAGACCACACTGAATGCTGGTAACACTGACCCTGGCCAAGCCTGGTTCCCACCAACCCACAGCAGCCACACATCCTAGGGTCGGAGCACTTCAGTGACACTCGGGTGGTGTGAAGCTCCCACAGCACATGGTCCAGGTCCACGCAACTCGAAGATTGAATCTTCTAGTGATAAGTCAGAATGGGGAGACAGCACAATCCCCAGAGGAAAGAAAATGAGGAGTTGCCAATAAAGGAAATTAGTGAAATTGAAGCATGCAACATGACTGAAAAAGAATTCAGAGTAGGAACCATGGAATTCATAGGTCGGATAGATGAGAAAATCAACAACCTATGCAAGAATCAGTAAGAAATGAAAAGTGATATAGCTACAATCAAAAACACCATGGAAAGTTTCAACAGTAGACTAGAAGAAGCAGAGGACCGAATTAGTGAGTTAGAAGATCAGGTACAGAAACAAGCCCAATATGAACAGCAAATGGAGAAACAATAAATAAAAAGCAGGAGGAAAGCCTAAGGGAGCTTTGGGACAACAAGAAATGAAGTAACGTAAGTATAATAGAGCTTCCAGAAGGACAAGAAGAGCAGCAATGATTAGAAAATCTATTTGAAGAAATAATGACAGAAAACTTCCCGGATATGGGGAAGAAAAGTTACACAAGTACAGAGAGTCCCAAGCAGGATCAATCCCAAAAGACCCACACCAAGACACATCATAATTTCAATGGCAAATGTAACAACAAAGAGAGAATCTAAAAGGCTGCAAAAGAGAGACAGAGGGTTACCTACAAAGTATCCCCCATCAGATTATCAAAAGATTTCAAACAGACACACATCAAGCTAGAAGGGAATGGAAGGAGGTATAAAAAGTGATGCAAAGCAAAGGACTGAATCCAAGACTACTCTATGCAGCAAGACTAACAATCAAAATTGAAGGAGAATTCAGGAGCTTCGCAGACAAAAAAAGCTAAGGGAGTTTATCATCACCAAACCAGCAATGTAAGAAATGCTAAAGGGAATACTGTAAAAAGAAGAAATAAAAAGGTAAGAAGGAACACAGACAGAAAAATAGATATGGCTACAAACAAGTACCTTTCAGTAATAACTTTAAATGTAAATGTACTAAATGCTCCAATCAAAAGACATAGAGTGGCTGAATGGATAAAAAAACACGACCCATATATATGCTGTCTACAAGAGACCCACCTCAGAACAAGGGACTCACATGGATTGAAAGTGAAGGAATGGAAGATATATTTTAGACAAATGGAAAAAAAAAAAAAGCTGGGGTAGCAATATTTATATCTGACAAACTAGACCTCAAAGTGAAAGCCATAACATGAGATAAAGAAGGCTACTTCATAATACTAAAGGGATGATACAATAACAGGATATAACCCTGATAAACATATATACACCCAATGCAGGAGCACCGAAATACATAACAAAACTCCTGGAAGATATCAAGGGAGAGATCAACAACAATACAATCATAGTAGGGGACTTTAATACACCACTGACATCACTGGATAAATCCTCTAGAAAAAAAATCAGCAAAGACACAGCAATCCTAAATGACTCACTAGATCAGATGGACTTAAGTGACATCTCAGAACATTGCATCCCAAAGCCACAGAATATATGTTCTTCTCAAGTGCACATGGGACATTTTCAAAAATAGACCACATATTGGGTCACAAGCAAAGTCTGTCCAAATTCAAAAAGATTAAAATCATACCAGCATCTTCTCAGACCACAATGCCATAAAATTATAAATAAACTACAATGAAAACAATCCAACACTTGGAAGCTGAATAGCATGCTATTAAATAATGACTGGGCTACCAATGAGATTAAAGAAGAAATTAAAAGCATCCTGGAAACTAATGACAACAAAAACACAACAATCCAAAATCTATGGGACACAATGAAAGCAGTGCTGAGAGAGAAGTTCATAGCGTTACAGGCCTACCTCAAAAAGCAAGAAAAAAATGGTAGTAAATCATTTAACTCTACAACTCAAAGATTTAGAAAGAGAGCAACAAGAAAAGCCCACAGTGAGCAGAAGGAAGGACATAATAAAGATCAGAGCAGAATGAATGACATAGAGACCAAAAAAAACTACAAAAGAGCAATGAAACCAAGAGCTGGTTCTTTGAAAGGATAAACAAGATTGATGCACCTCTAGCCAGGCTCACCAAGAAGCAGAGAGAGGACTCAAATAAACAAAATCAGAAATGGAGAGGCGAAATAACAACAGACCCCACAGAAATGCAAAGGATCATTAAAAAATACTATGAACAACTCTACTCCAATAAACTGGACAACCTGGAGGAAATGGGCATATTCCTAGAAAAATACAACCTTCCAAAAGTCAATCAGGAAGATTCTAAAAATCTCAAAAGTCTGATAACTATGGATGAAATTGAAGCAGTCATCAAAAAGCTCCCAGCAAACAAAAGCCCGGGGCCAGATGGCTTCACAGAGGAGTTTTACCAAACATTCAAAGAAGAACTAAAACTTATCCTCCTCAGACTATTCCAAAACATTCAAGAAGAAGGAACACTTCCAAGCTCATTCTATGAAGCCAGCATCACCCTAATACCAAAACCAGATAGAGACAACACAATGAAAGAGAATTACAGGCCAATATCCCTCATGAATATAGATGCCAAAATCCTCAACAAAATTCTAGCATACTGGATCCAGCACTACATCAGAAAGACCATACACCATGACCAAGTAGGATTTATCCTAGGGATGCAAGAATGGTACAATATCCGCAAATCAATAAACGTGATACATCACATAAACAAATTGAGAGATAAAAATCACAAAATCATTACAATTGATGCAGAAAAAGCATTTGAAAAAACTCAACACCCCTTCTTGATAAAAACTCTCAGCAAGGTGGGAATATAAGGATCATACCTCAACATAATAAAAGCCACATATGAAAAACCCACAAACAACATCATACTCAATGGACAAAAACTAAAATTATTTCCCCTAAGAACAGGAACAAGACAGGGATGCCCAGTCTCACCACTCCTGTTCAACATAGTACTGAAAATACTTGCCATTGCGATCAGACAAGAAGAAGATTTAAAAGGCATACAAATTGGAAAAGAAGAAGTAAAACTGTCCTTATTTGCAGATGACATGATATGGTACATAGAAAACCCTAAAGACTCCATAAAAATTTATCAGACTTAATAAATGAATTTGGTTATGTAGCAGAATGCAAAATTAATGCCAAGAAATCTATGGTATTTCTTTACACGAATAGGGAATTTATAGAAAAAGAGACTAAAAAAGCAATCCCATTTACCGTTGCACCAAAAAAATTAAGATACCTATGAATAAACTTAAATAAGGCAGTAAAAGACCTTTAATGTGAAAAACTACAGGACACTCAAAAAAGAGATAGAGAAGACATAAACAGATGGAAGAACATGCCGTGTTCATGGATTGGTGGAATCAACATCATCAAAATGTCCATACTACCCAAAGCAATCTATATATTAAAGGCAGTCCCCATTAAAATACCAATGGTATATTTCACAGACCTACAACAAACTTTCCAAATATTCATCTGGAATTAAAAAAGACCCCAAATAGCTGCAGCAATCCTGAGAAAGAAGAATAAAGTAGGAGGGATCTCAGTACCAGATATCAAACTGTATTACAAAGCTACTGTTCTTAAAACAGCCTGGTACTGGCACAAGAACAGACATATAGATCAATGGAATAGAATAGAGGACCCAGAAATCAACCCAAACCACTACGCCCAATTAATATTTGACAAAGGAGGCATGAAGATAAAATGGAGTCAAGACTGCCTCTTAAATCAATGGTGTTGGGAAAATTGGACAGATACATGCAAAAAAATGAAACTAGACCACCAACTTACACCATACACAAAAATAAACTCAAAATAGATAAAAGACTTAAACATAAGATGGGAAAACATCAATATACTGGAGGAAGCCACAGGCAATGAAATATCAGACATATGCCAAAGGAACTTCTTCACCAATACTGCTCCTAGGGCAATGAAACTAAAGAGAAAATAAACAAATGGGACTACATCAAAATAAAAAGCTTTTGCACAGCTAAGAAACCATCAACAAAACAACAAGAAAGCCCACTGCATGGGAGAACATATTTGCCAATGTCATCACCAATAAGGGTTTAATTTACAACATATTCAGGGAACTCATACAACTTAACAAAAGGAAGATTAACAATCCGATCAAAAAATGGGCAAAGGACCTAAATAGACACTTTTCAAAGGAGGATAGAAGGAAGGCCAAGAGACATATTAAAACATGCTCAAAGTCACTAATTATCTGAGAGATGCAAATCAAAACAACAATGCGGTACCATCTTATACCTGTCAGAGTGGCTATCATCAACAAATCATCAAATGACAAGTGCTGGTGAGGATGCAGAGAAAAAGGAACCCTCGTGCACTGCTGGTGGGAATGCAGACTGGTGCAGCCACTGTGGAAAAGAGTATGGAGTTTCCTCAAAAAACTAAAAATGGAACTCCCATTTGACCCAATGATTACATTTCTAAGAATATATTCCAAGAAACTAGAAACACCAATCGGAAAGAATATATGCACCCCTATGTTCATAGCAGCACAATTTACCATAGCTTAGATTTGGAAACAGCCTGAGTGCCCAACAGCAGTTGAGTGGATTAAAAAACTGTGGTACATCTACACAATGGAATACTATGCTGCAGTAAAAAAAGGAGTTCTTACCATTTGTAACAGCATGGATGGAATGAGAGAGCATTACGCTAAGTGAAATAAGCCAGTCAGAGAAAGATAAATACCACATGATATCACTCATTTGTGGAATATAATGTACAACATAAACTGATGAACAGGGACAGATCCAGAGGCAGAGAAACATGGATCAGACTGCCAAACCTCAGAGGGAAGATAGGGAGAGTGGGGGAAAGGAGGAGAGATCAACCAAAGGACTTGTATGCATGAATATAAGCCTAACCAATGGACACGAACACCAGGAGGAGTGAAAGCACGAGTGGGGGGAGGGCGGTTTGGGGTGTTGTTAATGGAGGGATGAGGACACATATGTAATACCTTAATCAATAAAGAAATTTAAAAAATAATAAAAAATAAATAACTACAAAGAGTTTTCAATTTAGGTTTTCCCTTCCCCAACTTTTCTTATAATAAACATCATGTTTTTATTTTCTTATATGAACAAGAAAATAACAAACTTAAGCAGAAGGATGATTTGGTGTATATCCCAGACATGCTTGACCAATAAATAAAAATTAATTTTGAGTAAAAAATTATATCTAATATTATTTGTGTAGAGAAGGCAAGATAAGTCAGGAAAGCTCATTGATCACTTTGCTTGAAGTTTCCCCCACCCCCTTATTTTTTATTTTCTTTAAATTGGTGCTTCGTGGAATATTTTCTTTAATACATAAAATGGAAACTTAAGCTAAAATATTTTTGAAGTGTCATTTAAGAAAGGATTTGGGAAATTCACTAGTAGCTCTAAATGTTGGTAATAGGGTGTATGTAATCAGAATAAGCAGAATTTTGTGAACTTTTAGCTCATGATTAAGAGTTTTTAACTTCTGTCCTTGAAACTCACAATAAACATCACATTTCTTTTCATCCTCCTAGATTTTTATCCTTGAGCTCTTTTTTTGTAAACACCAGTCACTTGAAATTGAATATCCAGAAGATTAGCCATTTCAAGAGTCATATGTCCTGCCTTACTAAAATATGCTAATAAAGAAAATTATAAGCGAAGTAGGGAGTTTGTTTTTAATATTTTGCTCTTTTCCATTCAAGGCAAATGTCACCACTAAATACTGAAATATTATTGCAGGCATAATTTTATATATATAGCAAACATTAAAAACTGTGATTTAGTTGGATTTTTTTTAGGCTCCAAGATTGCTTCCAAAAATCATATATGACTAACTCACATTCACAGCAGATTTATTAAGGACAAGTAAATTATTAAATCCTTGGAAGTTATATTTTGCATTAAAGGTAAATTAAAACCATAAATTAAATTGTGTACAGATGAGCCCAGTCTTAGCAAACAGTAATCAGGTACTGTTTAATTTTCCTGTGCTGAATAGATAGATTCATCAGGACTCACTTGAGTTTCTCTAGTAATTTTCAATATCCCCTGCATGTCTGACATTTGCTTCATTAGAATCAAGTCTCCTTATAAACATAAGGCAAAGCACATTCTTATATTAAAGAAAAAGGATGGCATTGCCATACCAATATTTTAATCTAAATATATATATATATATCTGCTGTTCTCTATAATGACATACTCAGGAAGAAAAATATCCTTATGATAGAAGTTTACTACGTTAAAGTCAGCCTTCTCCTTAAACACTTTAATAATGAATCCTTTTGTATGTGAGTGTGCTCAAGTTCAAAATGTACAGAATTTAAAAGATATCCCTAGTAAATTATTTTGTCAACAATTGATATCTTGAGCATTAATGAGTGAAGAAGACATCAAAATAAAAGTTGGTATAAAGTTCTTAGGCACAGTATATGAACAACAAATTATACTCACCAAATAATAAATGCAGTTTAGGATGGAGGCAGTCAGAAGGGGCGTGAATACAAACTATAGCAGAGGAAGTCTTCCAACTGCCCTTGAAACAGGGCTGCTATTACTCTCATCTCTTCTTGTGACCTTGAGCTACTTTAAAAAAATAGAAATAGTGGAATGACACAGTTGGAAATTTGCAGTGTGTTCTTGAGGCTACACAAGGCACAGACTGGCTAAGTTTCATGAGGTTTCCATATCATCTTGTTTAGCAGGATGATCTAGTGGAAAGCATCCTCCGTCGCCACACTAGTCAACCTCTTGGGTGTTATCATTTCTTCCATATGATCATTGCTGTAAACGCCTCCACAGCAACCTTCACCCAACTCTGCTACTGTGGTGGCCACCTCCAACATTGCGGCTGCTGCTGCGACAGCCAATACTGGAGCTGGAATTGCGGGCATGCTACTATGTGGATAGCTCTGGCACCAAATCCTCCACAGAATTTATTCCTCTTAGAATGCCTGTGGCTGTCATCTTTTGGTCGTGTTTCTATGCCGTATTTTCTAACCAAGATGACACTTCTTGTTTAGCTTCCAGAAGAAAATCCAACAAATCCTTGACAATATTTATATTCCTTTTGTTGAAGAACAAGAGGCAAGGCCATGCTTTCCTACAAATCCTGTACAGCAATGTGATGTCCATATTCTTCACTATTATTCAGTAATTCAAATTGATAACTTGTTTCACATCTGAAAGATCCAGTCCTCTTGCTGCTACTCTGGAATCTGGCTTTTTCTTGAGAGAAACTAGTGAAGGCCTCTGCTCTTTTTCTTTCTAAGATCACTCTTCACGGACACAAGTACAAGCATATTGTTCATGGAATAAGAAACCCTTGAGAGAATCTGCCCTCTTTTTGGTTTCCACAAATACTGTCAGTGAACCGTTGTCTATTGTTTTAGGAGGTCAAGCAGAAATGACTGACTCTTTCTGTGTGATGTCCTCAGAGATAGGGCCAAATCTTTCTACAGCCAAAAAGCTGTGTAAGAAATCATGACCAAGCATCAGTATTTCCTTAGAGGACACTAAATACCATGGTGTTAATTTCCTTTGGTGGCATTGTATCTTGTTTATGTATTCTACTTATTTAAGGTTCAAACCTCATATCTAACTTTGGGTCAGTTTTGTCCAACACCAAGTATTTGCAAAAGTCTGATCCAGTATTTTATTCTTTCCATCATTTCAACCAAATGTCTGGGAGAGGATACTAACAAGTGGCATCCATGTCCTAAATCTCAAATCTGCTGGCTAACATAAGTACCACAGTAACAGTGCAAGGACTAACTGCAGATCTTTATACAAATTTTCTGGGGTTGTTATACATCAGTATTGCCAGTTATCTTGTTGGTGTTAATACCAAAGAGATTGGTTATTGTTTGCAGCACCTGTACCTTCCATTTTCCTAAATGGCCCTCAACATCTCACCTGGACTATATAAATAAATCTGACTCAAAATGGGCAAGAAAAATGCTGCAGTTTTTCCCGACGCTGTTTGGGCACAAACTACCAAGTGTCTTTTCTCTTTGATGACAGGAGTAGCATGCTTTCACATTGAAACGGGGTGAGACTAATGAGTAAACTCAGTTTCCCACTGTAGTTTCTCCATGTGAACATCAGCGAAACTTTCAGTATGTGGGGACAGTTGTTGCCTGTTGCCTCTGTTGAAATGCCATATTTCTCCCAGTTAATCCCAGTGGTATCTCCAGAAGAGTTCCTGTGCCAAATGTTCACTCTATGGGAGTGGGTTTGACCAATCATCTTCATCTGTTCGTTACACCAGTGACTGTATTCCCTAAGCTCAAATTTATCAAGGCACTTCTCAACATGCTGCCAAAACTGTCATAGACACTTCACCCGTGATTATAAAATCTTCCCCTCCACCCACTTCTACAATCACTAAAGAAACTAGACTTTCCTCCATGAATCACTATGAGAATCAAAACTACTGTATACATTTTTCTCTGTATTAGAAATCCACTCTGAACTGTCTTTATCCTAGACTCTTCGTAATTTCTCTGTTCCTTAAGTGAGAAGGAATATATCATCTTGAGCTAACTGTACTTTTTCTACTCTATATGAAGAATAAAGAGGGATCAGAATCTTCCATTGCTAAGAGTGTTTGATTCACAGAGATGGTCTTCTTACCAGAGAACAGTGACTCTCTAAAATGTATAGAATTTTATCTAACAAATGAAGTCTCCAAATATATACATTTTTGAACAACTTATGATTCAAAAGAAGTTTTAGGACATTACCTCCCAATAATTAGCAGATATGGCTAAACAAATTATTAAATATAGGTATGATATAATGTTTTATATATTTTAAATGGATTCTAAATTATTTAATTTTAAAATAATCTCTTTAGATTTGTTTAATTGATACTTTAATTATCTATCATTTCAGATCAAACATGATTGCATAAATTTCAGTCAGAAAGGCTGATTAAGATTTTACAACTTTGGCCCGGACCTGTGTTCTCAGTGGTTAGAGTGGTGTCCGTACATAGAAGGGTTAGTCACAGGTTTCATTCTGGGGCACATGCTCAGGTTGTGGGTTTGATCCCCAGTAATGGGGCCTGTGTGAGGCAGCTATCAATGTTTTTCTCTCACATTGATGTCTCTCTTTCTCTCTCTCTCTCTCTCTCTCTCTCTCATCAATTAAAAAAACAAAAAACATATCTTTGACTTAAAAAAAAGATTTTGCAATTTTGTAGTAAGTGTGACTTAATGGTCTATACTTTTCTGTGATAAGGAATTAACATAATTAGGTTTTGGGCTACTAAGCAAATAACTGTGATTCACTTAATGATTTGCAAGTAACACAATGCCACAAGGTAATAGTGCAAAGTTAAAACTATAATTTCAGAGGTAACTCTGAATTCCAATTTTGATCATAAATGGTTTTGTGTCAAACAATATCACAGTTGGAATCACTGTAACTAAATGTATTTGTGAATATATTACACCAACAAAGTCATCATGGCTAATACTTCTTGACATATTTAAAGTTAAATGACTACAAGTTCAATGCAAACTTTTCACTCTTGCATATACAATGCAACATATGTAAATTCTTTAAATTCATAGATTTTCATAGACCTGATTCTATAAAAATATTTTTTTTAAGTCTCAAGATACAATGCTGACAAATAATTCAATGCCCAATATAAAATAAAGTATTTATTTTACTAGTGTTATTTTCTGGAAATATCAAAACCTTCCTCCTTATAGTTATTTAAATGGATAACAAACATTCCCAAGGCTGTTTACTGTAATGTGGTATTTAATTGAAGAGATTAGTGGTCCCCGGGTCTCCTGAACTGACTAGTTTGCTCAATTAAACTTAGAAAGATGAAAAACTACATCTTTGGGCTTATTTTCTTTGAATTGTAAATATTTCCAAAACAACCATACTAGTTTTAAAAAAATAGCATAGACAATAAACATCTACAAACTTTTCAAATACTGACATATCAAATCCAGTGGATAATTAGGCAACCAGTCTTCATGTTATCACTGAATGGCAGGTGGATAGGTGAGGGAGTCTTCCTGAGATCTGCATATTGTCAAACCATTAAAACTCTTTTCTTCACAGCCCCAGGATTGAAAGCTATATCATTAGGTGCATATTCTTTAAAATTATGATTTCTTAATCCTTTTAACCATTTTCTCCCACTGAAAAATAAATGTAAGAAAACTATCAAATATCCTAGATAATGGTTATGCGGAATTATTTGGATTATTATTACATTAGTGTTATTAATATATAACAGATTAGTCTATGCTTATAAAAAATTCTATACCATACGTAATTCCAGGGAGATTCTTACCCAGGACAAGGTCATATCCATCAGTCAACTCCTATTTAGTTAGTTTCCCTACTTTTAGTTGTCAAAAATAGTAAAATAATGCAGAGTTTTGTATTTTCTCTTCATTTTTACTTTTCCTTGCTCTCATCTTCTTTTTAACTTTCATAAGTTCCTGCTCCTTTGATTTTCACTGATTATGAAAGAAATCATCAAGCATTTATAAAACCTCTATTGTATGCTACACCATGTGCCAATGACTTTTTCAAACATTTAATTCTTTTTCACCTTTGCAGCAGTATCATGGACTCAATAATCATCCAGTATTTCAAATGAGGAATTTGAAGTATAGAGAAATAAAGAGTGTTAGTGAGTCAAACACTATAAATTCTAGATGAGGGCTTGAATCCAGATTTCCTGACTATAAATCCATAGGCACTTCCTTTAACTTAGGCACCTTTGTTAATGTTTTAATTTATTTCTATATTTCTATACAGTGATGTTGTCTAATAACATAGAGCTTGGTCTTTTAATTCCTTCCTTCTTCTTTTCACAAGTCTTGATGTGTTAATACATTTGTCTTCAAAATAAAAACCTTTGGCATGAGAGATCTTGAAAGTAGAAGTGTCTTATGAATTTGAATAGAACATATACCACAAAATCTCCATTCTGAGAAAATATAATTCAGGATTTATTTCTTACTACTTTTATGTGTTTTTCTGTCTTTTGAGCACTTAACAAAAGTTTATTTGACTGAATCATATAAACTATCTGCATGGTAGGTTCAGTGTTAATATCCAGTGTATTAAACAATAAGTGCAGACACAAATATAACATATTAATAATTTGTCTAAGGTCAAGAGGAAAGTTTAAATAGCAGTTGTAAACATAGCAAAAATGAAATATATATTTTCTTGTGTTTCTGTTAAGAACTTACTTCCCTTGAATATCAATATAAAATTTATTTATATTCCCAGGTTTTATTAATTATATGTGAGACTAAAAATGGCCACACTATTAAAACTATTTAGTTAAGTTTATACAAGTCATCTGTCTTTTTCCATTCAGGACATTATAACAAAACTAGAGACCCTATGCACAAAATTCATGCATGGGGGGTGTGTCCCTCAGCCCAGCCTGAACCCTCTCCAATCTGTAGCTCACAATCCAGGACTGCTGGCTCCCAACTGCTTCTGCCTGCCAGCCTGATCACCCCCCAACCACAACACTGCCAGCCTGATTGATGCCTAACTGCTCCCCTGTCAGCCTTATTGCCCCGAACTGCCTTCCCCTGCAGGCCTAGTCACCCCTAACTGCCCTCCCCTGCAGGCCTGGGTTCCCCCCAACTGCCCTTCCCTGTAGACCTAGTCCCTCCCAACTTCCCTCCTCGGCTGGCCTGGTCACCCTGAACTTCCCTCCCCTGCAGGCTTGATAGTCCCCAACTGCCCTCCCTTGCAGTCCTGGTCCCTCCCAACTGTCCTCCCCTGCTGGCCATCTTGTGGTGGCCATCTTGTATCCACATGGGGGCAGCCATATTTCTGTTGGAGTGACAGTTAACTTGAATATTACTTTTTTGTTAGAAAGAATACCACAAGCTGGTTGCTTTTACATGATAGATATTTATTTGTCATAGTTGTAGTCTCAAAGTCTGAGATCAGGATGCACAGTCAAGTGAGACTTCTCATTGTGTTCTCACATGGCAGAAGGGGCTAAGGACATCTCTGTAACCTTTTTTATGAGGCACTATTCCCAGTCACTGGGGCTCCACCATCATGACTGAAGCATCTCCCAAAGGTCCTGCCCACTAATATCATCATTTTAGGATTAGGATTTTGACATATGGATTTGGGATGGGGGACACAGACATTCAGACCATAGTATCTACTTATACTCAAAACAGTTAGAAGCTTTGGAATTTGAACTGTCATGTGCCTTATACTTGGTTGCCTACAGGGAAGTTACTTTATCATTTGGATTTGCTTCTCAGTGTCTTTATCTAGTATGCTACTGTTTTTTTCTTCTCAAGGTTGTTATGAGATCAATTTGATTACATAAATACCAGAATTCCAGAAGATATTCATCAATGGCAAGATTAGGTTTTGCCTATCTTTAATTACTTATGCTTGCCTTTTTAGCTGTTAAGTTAAATCAGATAATATTGAATGTCATTAAGTGTCCATTAGTAAGTTATATGCACCTAGAAAAAAAATTTTATCTGTCTTATTTAGTTGAATCCCCTTATAGTGGATTCCTGGCACACAGTAAAATTTTAATGAACATTTACTAAACAAATAATTCTGAGGTTTCTGGTTCTGCATATAGTAAAACATTGATATAATGGATTAATTCGGGCCAGGGGGTGTCCATTAAAGTTGAAATTCTGTTATATAATAAAGTAAGTTTTCCAAATGTGTATCTTAAAAAGTTGACAAATTAGTTAATTTACCTATTTTTGCTTATTTAGACATGGTTGTGTAATTAAAATTATGTATGAAAAGCTTAACTTCACAGAAAAGTTTTCTATATATATTACAGTAATTCTAAATTTATACTGAATAGGTCTAGTAAATGTGTGCATTCTCCAGTCACTGGGAGTGAACAAATGCACACGGCTGGGGTGTGGCTTAGTGCGCCTTGGAAAATGGGTGGGCTGGAGTTGAAACTGCTGCAGAAAACCAAGCCACGTGACAACAGAACCAATTACTGGGTAAAATGTGTTGTGATCATGAGCTAGCATTCATGGAACATTGTTTATGAACAGTGACTTGCATTTAAATAGGTAAACTACAGTTGTAGATATGTAATATTTATTCATGTTGGCAAAATTACTAGTGTTTTTTCCAACGTATGGCCTATTTGCTAAAATTTGTTAAAAATAATAGTGAATTAATAATAAAAATTAACTTGATTTAATATAAGGAAAACTTGGTTAAAAGTATTTTTAAATTAACAGGGTGTACTAGTAAATGCCATACAGTCCACAAACTTCTGCACAATTATAATTTTTTTTATCAAAAAAGTGATTTTGTGAGTTATTTATCTACTGATATTACTAGGATTATTAGGACATGGACATGACAGCTATACACAGTAGCGAGCCATATCATGTCAAGATAGAGTTCAGAAAACACTTATATTAATAATCTGTGGCATTTCCTACTGCCTGCTGTTTAGGAAAGTTTGGTCCTGAGGATATGTAAACCATTAGACCTTGGAAAAAATAAGTGTATAAAAAATGTGTTCTTACCGCAATAGATAGCTAGCATATGTTGCACCTGGGTGACTTGAGCTGTGCAAGTTAGCATGTGATCACAAACCAAGACCAAAATAAATCCAAGCCATGAGGGAAAGATATCAAACAGAGAAGATGAGAGAAAAGTGAAGAACCCCTGTCTCTTTTTCCAATTGCTTTTCTATTAGCTTTTCAGGGAATCTGTATTGGGTGAGAAAGATTTTTATTTTCAGATTTACAGATAGATTTTCTTATATGGGAAACAGTGGGGGGTGGGAAAAAAAACATGGACTCAAGATAGGATGAGCAAGTCAACAGTACTTGAAAAGATTTGATGAATTAGAAAAAAATTGTCTACTCTTAAACCATTTAAAAGCTTGGCTAAATAAAATGCATCTAAAAATAAAAAAAACAATTATATCTAATTAGGGAATATTTAATAACATCAAATATATTTACTTATATGTTATTTTAAACTAAAGTAAATATTAAGGCCTTTATGATAGCATTTTTGATTATCTATTGTGGTCATTGTGTTTTATTCCATATATACCACATATACCCTAAATGTGTGTAAATCACACACACATACCGGTATATATGGTTTGGAGGTGGAGACTGATTACATCACACAGGATCTCGTGTTCGATTCTGGTCAAGGGCACGTACCTCAGTTGCAGGCTAGATCTGAAAGTGTGGGAGGCAATCGATCGATGTCTCTCTCACACATCAATGTGTCTCTTTCTATGTTTCTCCTCCTCCCTTCCACTCTCTCTCTAAAAATCAATGGAAAATAATAACCTCAGCTGAGGATTAACAATAGAAAAGAAAATCAGCAAGAAGCTAAAAAAAAAAAGAAGCCCAAATCCCCTGCTTTCCATTTTCCTCCATGGATTAGCAGATGTCGGGTTGCCTCACTGTTGAGAGAGGGACCAAATAAAAAGACTCTGGCACTGTTATGCACCCTGAGGTTGGGAAGGAACAGGAGTGAAAGGTATAGGTACTGAGTCAGAATGGAGAAAAGTGTCTTTATGGATTCCGGTCCCCTTCACACCCCCAAAAAGGGTCCTCAGAAGAGGACCCTGAAGAAGACGTTTGCCCAAGGCTTCAGATAAATCAATTTGGGAATGAAGATGCTGGGGTCAAAAAACTAAATATATAAAGAGCATGGATGTCAGGGGGTCTCAGCTCTTGCCTGTGATTCTCTTCATAGGCGGCAAAGCATGGGCTATGTCCTAAGTCTGGTGTGGGGAAGGCAGCATTCCCATGTAAGACATGACAGGTACAGCCTTTGTACTTGCCTGTTGTCAGACCTGAAAAATCACAGATAAGTTCTTAATCGAGAGTCAAAGTGCTCAGTTAGTTGTCTTTAAGAAATTTCCTCAATTCCTTACCCCCATACATATGGCATCGCTGTAATTTATATCAATTATCCATAGGTTATACATACCTGATAGACTGTTACTAGATTGCTTTAAACAAGCGATTGTTTTTTATATCAACGAAAAACAAGAAACATAAAATATTTTATTTTGTTTTCATTTATACCTTTGTAACCCTCTACTCTACGTAGTTCCAAGTTTTTGACCTATATCTTTTTTCCTTCCTGAAGAGCTTTTAACATTTATTTCAGACCAAGTATGCTAGAAATGACTTCAATCTTTATTTCTCAGCCTTTATTTTCCTTTCAATTTCAAAAGTTAATTTTACTGAATATAAATTGGATATAGATTTCTAGGTGTTTTTGTTGTTTTTTTCTATTTAACACTTGAAATGTTTCAACACACCACTTTTTAGCAAGGTTGTTTGATGATAAAGTTGCTGAAACTCTTTTTTCCTATTTATATGCTAGAGTTTTTTTCATCTTTATTCAATATTTTATTTTATCTTTTTCCTGAAGTTTGAATATGAGCCTAGTTTTTTGTTTGTTTGGTTTTACTTTGCTGTTGTTGTTGTTGATCTTGCTTGAGTTTCTCTGTGATTTTTTAATTTAGGTCTTAGTGCCTGTCATTAATTTAGTGAAGTATTTGGCCAGATTACTTCAAATATTTTTTCTACCTTTTCTCTTTCTTTGCTTTAGAGTGCACAAATTATTTGTTCTTGAATGTTCTTTTCCTTTTAATTCATATTTCTCTTCTGGGAGGTTTCTATTGATCTATCTTCAAGTTCATTGATTCTTTCCTCAGCTGTGAAAAGTCTATGAATAAACCTGTCCCAGACATTGGTCCCTTATAGTACTGTATTTTAACTTCTGGAGTTTTCTTTTTATTCCTGCTTAAAGTTTTCACCTCTCTCTTATGTTACCTACATAGTCTAGCACATTGTTTACTATTTTCTGTTGGACCCTTCTCATACTAATTTTAAATCTCCTCTCTAATAATTCCTACATGTGTCATGTCTGAGTCTGGTTTTGGTAGCTTCTTTACTTCTTCAGAATATTTTTCTTGTTTTTTGCATACCTTGCAATTTTTATGGAACCTGGTATTTTATGTTGAGTAATAGGTACTGAAATAAATCGACCTTCACTGTGAGGATTTATGTTAATCTGACTAAGACTTGAGCTATGCTGGTGTACATCGTAGGTATTGATACGATAGACATCAAATTTCTTTAGGGTCCTTATTTTGGTAACCTAATGTGTGTGTTTTTTTCAATTGTTGATTCCATTACAGATACCCCACCCACACAACACCCTTTGCTTTTCTTTGTATAATTTCTAAGAGAGGGTCTGTGCCTGACATTTCTTTTGGCTGCACTTTGTATTTAGTATCTTGGCAACTCATGGTATGGTGATAGGACATAGGGAAGGAAGTATTCTATAATTTCATGACTGTGTCTTTGTCTTTTCATGGATTATTTCTTGGGGTTTGTCTTTCACAAGTATTTAAGTCCCTACTCCAAGGGTATAGTTTTTTGTCCCTCAGACATCTATTCCCTTTCCTAAGAGCAAATTCACATCTATTTTATGAAACCCTGTTTTCTTTTGAAGTTTTACCCCTTTGGTAAGACAATAAGTATGTAGCTGGGGCAGAATTCTTTTTTCAAGTTGTGGTAAGACTTTAGAATTTCCTTCTGGGGAATTTATTCTACCTTACGATTAGAAGTTTTATAGGGAGAAGATTTTGGGCAGTTTTCCAGATCAGTGCTCTCCCACCCCCTCACCCTGACCAAGGTCATGAAGGGATCTTCCTTAGATACATGAGGAACTGCGGAGAATCCTTATGTAAAATTCTGCATATCTGTGGTGGTCCACTTATGAGAGTGGACCCTGGGAGTTTCTCACTTGCACAATATTCTGAACTCAGCCTACAGAAATTATGTGAAATAATCATTTTAGTTTTCTTATCATCCTATTGATTCTAGCAGCTTTTGCTGCAGGTAATAAAATCTCAGGTTCCCTCTGGATGTGCCAGCTTTCAATATGTCAGTATAGTGGTTTATCCAGCTATGTCAATTATCCAATGGGTGTTAGAAAAGCCACAGGGTTTCAGACTGTATAGCTTTTATTTGTTGTAATGACAGTGACATGTCAGATCTGATACTGGCAGTCCTGTAAAACAGCTTTTTAAAAAATATATATATTTTATTGATTTTTTATAGAGAGAAAGGGAGAGGGATAGAGAGTTAGAAACATCAATCAGCTGCCTCTTGCACACTCCTACTGGGGATATGCCTGCAACCAAGGTACATGCCCTTGACTGGAATAGAACCTGGGACCCTTCAGTCTGCAGGCTGATGCTCTATCCACTGAGCCAAACCAGTTATAGGTTTAAAATGGCTTTTGCTTCAGGTCTCTAAGCAAGTCCAACCAGTGCTGACCCAAAAGGAATTGTATATCACACAGTAAACACTTGACTGCTACATAGGAAAGTGTACTTTTAGTCAATTTAATTAGAAGTCTTGAAAAATATCTGACTTTCACACCATTTGCTGAGGGGGGGGGAAACTATTTTAATTATAATTTTTGTTTTATATTTAGATTAAAGTACAGTATTTTGCCTATATAATATTAATAGAACATGGACATTTGGCTTAGGAAATTAAATTAACCATTATAAGACACCTTTGTTCATATGGGAAAAATATGTTGTAGGCTTTTTATAAGCAATGGTAAACAAGTCTTGGACTACAGCTAGGCAATAAATTATAGCCTGCCATTAGAGGATAGATACATCTGAAATCTGAAGAAAGTGCTAGAACTTAATCTTAGCATGAAAACTTATAAGAAAAAAACTACTTAAAATGTATGTTTATCATTTTGACACATTGTCATAATTACCTGTGTTTGATCTCTTAATGTCATTTATTTATTATAAAATTCATTAATTTTTATATAGATTGAATATGGAGGTACATCACTTTGGAGTAAGTGGTGTACTTGACTGAGGCTTCAGTTATTTCAAAGAAATCAATAAAACATACCATGATTAAGGGGAAAAAGAGGAAAAAGAGAACACAAATCAACTGTGTTATACTGTTATGAATATCTAAATCTAAGGGGGAAAAAGTTCATATTCAGGAAAACCCAAAATATATGAGCCATAGGAACTCCCTTTACTCATATATAAAATCTGATTTCTACCTATATTTCATGATAGAACAAATAACTCTCCATTCAAAATGAGTTTCCAGTTTTATAATATACCTTACCCTGAAGAGTAAACAGAAGATAATCCTTACAGTATAAAGAAAAGCTTTCACTAAAATAGTTTTGTGGAGTTGTATACATAATAGATCGGGGTAAATTTATTGTTTGATTCACATAACCATCACTGTCAAATTCTATGAAATAGCACACATGACAAATTGTAAGCATAAGCTCCCTGGTGTTTTTTCCTTGCTGTATTCTGAGATCTAGCTGTTGTTTATAGTAATGCGTTTCCTACAAATCCTTCCAATTCCTTCTGCCTTCTCTTCACCAACTTGAATGGTATCTAAAGAAACTAGCTTGCCAAGTTTCAGCAACTTTAATTTTTGGCGATTCTAGCTGCCATTAGAGATAATGGTTTATTTCTTCCAGTCCCAAAGTTTCAGGAAGTGTACCCTATCTATGCCCAAAGCTTGTCTCCCAGAAAAGACTGGGTTCTTGAATATAGGCAGAGAAAATATATTAACAAAGCTACCCCTCAAAAAATGAAAACAGCCTATATGTCACTACCTTCCATAACTGTTTTCTAAAATTTTTATTTCCTGTTACTTTCATTTTTGTTTTTTAAGTTTATTGATATATGGTTTACAGACAAAAGGAATCATGCTTTTTAGGTATATGGTTTGTTGAGTTTGGCAAATTTATGCAGTAAGGTATCCAGTTCCAACATTGGTATAGAGAATGTTAGCACAAACTGAAAAAAAAAAAGTCTGTTGTCCTTAACAGTATACCCTTCCCCATTCCTCAGACTGTGGTCTCCACTAACTGGCTTTCCATCGTTATAGTTTAAGACCCATATAAATAGAATCAGCTGTCAATATGTTCCATGTACCCTTTCCTATGATTCTGTTTTGTTCATCAGTTTATTTTGTTTTTTAGATGTAAGTGAAATCATATGGTATTTGTCTTTCTCTCACTGGCTTATTTCATTTAGCATAATAATCTCCAGGCCCATTTATGCTGTGCAAAGGGTATGATTCCTTCTTTATTATGGCCAAGTACTATTCCATTGTAAACATTTACCACAGCTTTTTAATTCATGCATCTACTGATGGGTACTTGGGTGGCTTCCAAATTGTAATTATTGTAAATAACTCTTCAACGAGCATAGATGTGCAGATTTTTTTTTCAAATTAGTATTTCAGGTTTCTTCAGATAAATTCCCAAAAGTAGAATCACTGGGTCAGAAGGCAGTTCCATTTTTAATTTTTTGAGGTAATGCCATACACTTTCCACAGTGACTGTACCAATCTGCATTCCTATTAACAGTGCACAAGGGTTCCCTTTTCTCCACATCCTCGCCAACACTTGTCATTTGTTGCTGCATTGATGACAGCCATTCTGACAAGTGTGAGGTGATATCTCATTGTGGTTTTAATTTGCATTTCTCTGATAATTAGTGAAACTGAACATCTTTTCATATGTCTACTGGATATCTATATGTCCTCTTTGGAAAAGTGTCTATTCATGGCCTTTGTCCATTTTTTAATTGAATTATTTGTTTATTTGGTGTTGAGTCTTATAAGTTCTTTATAAATTTTGGGTTTTAATCCCTTGTCAGATGTATCGGCAAATATGTTATTCTTTTCAGTGGGTTGTCTTTTCATTTTGTTGAGGATTTACTTTGCTGTGAAAAATTTTTTTAGTTTGATGTAATTTTGTTTTTTTGTTTGTTTGTTTTTTCAATCCTCACTCTTGGATGTTTCTATTGATTTTTTCTTTTTTAGAGAAACATCAATCAACTACCTTCCATACCTGTCCCAATGGGGGATCGAACCCACAATCTAGTTATGTGCTATCACCAGAAATCGAATATTCAGTCTTTTGGTTTATGGGACAATGATCCAAAAAATGAAAACATTAATATCCCTCAAATGTTTTAAGATAAATTCTTCCAATCTATGTACCTTCTATAGCTCTTTATGTATTTTGTTCTGCTGCAATTACATTTACAAATGTTTTGTAGATTTTATCAAATAAATTTTGCACTTTTATATTAAACTAGAGGCCTGATGCATGAAATCTGTGCAAGAGTAGGCCTTCCTTCCCCTGGCTGCCAGCACTGGCTTCCCTCTGGCACCTGGGACCCAGGCTTCCCTCGCAGTCCCTGCTACATCCACAAGGTCATGCGGTCTAATTAGCATATTACACTTTTATTATTGTAGACTAGAGGCCCAGCGCACAAAATTCATGCGCAGGTACAATCCCTAGGCCTGGCTTGCGATCAGTGCCATTTTTCCCAGCTGCCTACAGCCAACTCCACCCGCCCCCACCGCCACCCACCCCAGGCTCCTTGTTCGTCATTGGGCAACAGGAGCCTGCTGGCTGGGGAAAGGGACCAAGAGGTGGTCAGTGCATCTCACAGTGACTGGCCGAGCGGTCGTTCTAGTCATTCTGCCATTAGGGTCAATTTGCATATAACCCTTTTATTATAGAGGATAGAGGCCCAGTGCATGGGTGGGAGCTGGCCGGCCTGCCCTGATGGGGGCGCTGGATAGAGGTGGGGGTCCACGTTGGAGGGCAGGGACGGCAGTTGTTCTGGTCTCTGGTCATTCATTCTGCTTTTTCTGCCATTTCAGGTGCTGGGCTTTTACTATGTAGGATTTATTAGTTTGCTATGTTAAATTGATCTCTAAAATTAATTTTATTTTTATATTTTTTAATGTTTAAGCCTAGATAATTGATTTAAATGCTTGTTTTCTTGTGTCATACAAGCATTTAATTCCATGAATTTTCAGTTAGAAATGACTATAACTGCAACTAAAAATATTTTGTTTTCACCTTTCTTCATTTCAAATATTTACTATTTGCTTGTTATTTCTTCCTTGACTCAGAGGGAATTTTGAAATTTATTGGTGATTTCAAGAAGCTTTTCTATTATTAATTTCTAGTTTAATTTTTGTGGTCAATATATTTTTATATGATTATAATTATTTTGCATGTAGTGAAGCTTTGTGATGGTATATCTTTGTGAAGGTCATTGATACCCATGAAAATAATACAGGTGCAACCATTGTATGGGTTATTCAAATAAGTTGATAGTGTTGTTCAGATAATCTGTATTATTTTTATACTAGAGACCTGGTGCATGAAATTAGTGCACTCAGGGGGAGGGGTGTTTCCCCAGCCTGGCCCATGCCCTCTCACAGTGTGGGAGCCCCAAGATGGATCTCCCTAAAGAGAGGTAGGCCCCTCCCACCCATCTGGGGGTCCTCAATGGATTGTCCCAAAGATGTAGGCCAGAGCCAGGGCACCCCACACCGGGGACCATGGCTTTGCCATGTGAAGGCAGAGCCCCTGGGACCCACCTCCATGTCTCCACATGCATGCACACCCACGCGTGCCCGCTGTGCACACAGCCTCCTGGTGACGGATTGTGACGGCATGAGGGAATCACGGCGTGACTGCATGAGGGTGTGATGACCATTTGCATATTAGCTCTTTATTATATAGGATATTGCAGTTGTTTTATGGGCTCTACCTGTTCTTTACAGTAGCATTTTCCCCAACAACTGGTTTATATGATAGATTTGAGTGTGCATGTGCATGTGCATGCATGTGTGTGTGTGTGTGTGTGTGTGTGTGTGTGTGTGTGTATGTGTGTGGTTTCTCCAACAATTATACTATACATTCGTAATTTTTTATAACTTATCTTTCAATATTTTACCACTTCTGGTATAAGTGTCTTACAACACTATATTTCCATTTTCTTTCCTCTTGTCCTTAATACAAATGTTGTTGTGCTTTTTTATAGTAATAAATAGAAATAAAAATTTTATTTATGTTTTCCATGCTACGATGCATTGTTATTTCTTTCTCAATTATATTTCAAAATGATTTTTTAGAACGTATTTTGCATTTACCTAAAGTTTTATTATTTCCATGTTCTTTTATGTTACTCCAACATGTAGATTTCCATCTGTTATCATATTCTATCAACTAGAATAATTTTCTTTCAAAGTTCTTTTAACATAATTTTGCCAGACATAAATTATCACAGCTTCAGTTTGTTTTTAAAAGCTTATTTATTTTTCTTTTCCAATGGAAACTATCTTAATAGAGTATACAATTTTGGTTTGTATGATTTTCTTCTATTATCTTTTCATTACTTTAAATTGCTACTCCACTGTTGTGGGCTTACATGTTTTCTGGAGAAGAATATTGTATTGATTTTGCTTTTGTTTATTTTATGAATCTTATTTCATTGAGGATTTTCTCTTTATGTCTGTTTATCTATAGTTTATGATATTATCTAGATGCATTTTTTATTTCTGTTTTTTATCTTCTCTAAATATCTTGGATCTAGTTTTGTTTTCTTTCTCTTGATTTTATTTCATTATTTAATTTTTGAACATTCTTATCCATGATCTCTTTAATTTCTGTATATGTCTTTTGATAGCCTACTGATGCTTGATACTCAGTGTTTGACTTGTAATATTTTGTTTTTCTTCTCAGACATCAGGCTTAGTCTCGCTTTTGTGTCCCAAAAGGATAAAGCCTTTTACACATTCTTATTTTTACTGTGGGAGGCAATACCTTCCATATCTGCCAGATTAAGCAGGAGAATCCCATATCTCTCCCAATAGTAGCAAATATCTATTTTGTGTTGTAAGATTTTTCTCTTCTTCCTGGTTCATCCAATTGTGAAATTATTCACAAATCTTCGCTCTCTTATAATGACCATCACACTGTGGAATTTAGTTTAATTATATGCCTATGACTTTAGCTTTCTGAGAGACTAAAATATGTTATTTTGAAAATAATCTGCCCTTTTCTCATTTTTGATATGGCAGCAAAATTGTCTTGTGGATAATATTCTAAGTAGAAATATAACTCCTCATGTCAGGTTTCATGATTTTGGCATCTGCTATATTACAAATAATCCTTTAAAACTGATATAAAATTGAATGTGGGTGATAAATGCACAGAAACATGCACACTTATATGCAATATAGATGACAAATGCACCCTTGTTTATACACATATACATAGTTTATTTTAAAATCAGTGTGACAAGCAGAGAAAAATGTCTTGAACTTATATTTAATATCTATTCTATTTATAAGCAGACTTGATAATTTCCCTAACTATTACTATACTGGCATAGTGTTAAAATCCATAAAATTAAGTATTGCAGAATGCAGCTTATTAGAAATATTCCTTAGTATTTTTTATTTTTAAAATAATTTTATACAATAGTTCTAAGAACACAAGCTTATACAACTTACTCTTGTCTCAGTGCATTTTTCTTGGCTCTCACATTGTTTTTAGATTGAAAGAGAAAATGCTTAAATGCTATATAACAATACAAACACTATGTAGAAAATATTTCTTAAAAGTCTATATTCTTTTTCCTATTTCATTATCTCACTGTAAAATACCAAACTTAGAATTTATAAGTTCTATTTACTTTCTCATAAAGATAATTCAATGTTCAGATTTTAGAAGAAAGTCACATATATAGTAAGTTAAATTCTGTTATTTCAAGTTCATGCAAATGAAATAATAACAAGTTTCAAAAGTAAAATATGATTTATTGATATACCAAATAAGCTGTATACCAACCAAGACCATTTGAACTGAAAAATCAGATTAACTCTCTGGAAAGAATATCCAAGACCTCTTACTAGCAGACACTTTGCACTAACTCATGTTGAGCAGTAGTCTTTCTGATGAGTATATTCATAATTAAAAAGATGGTAACAATTAAGTATGCAGAAGATATAGTTAAGAGTGGGAAAATTCAGCATCAGTAATAAAACTAAGGTCTACATATTTTTAGTAGTTCATTTTACTAAAAGAATGCATTTATTATCTACTAGAGGCCAGGTGCACGAAATTTGTGCATGGGGGTGTCCCAGCCTCCACCCTCTCCAATCTGGGACCCCTTGAGGGATATCCAACTGTCCGTTTAGGCTGGGATCAGGCCTAAATGGGTGTTTGGTCATCGCTCTCACAATCCAGGACTGCTGGCTCCCAACCGCTGGCCTGCCTGCCTGCCTGATTGCCACTAACTGCTTCTGCCTGCCAGCCTGATCACCCCCTAACCACTCCCCTGCCAGCCTTATTGACACCCAACTGCTCCCCGGCTGGCCAGATTGCCCCTGCTGCACTCCCCTCTTGGCCTGGTCACCCCTAACTGCTCTCCCCTGCCAGTCTGGTTGCCCATAACTGTCCTCCTCTGCAGACCTGGTCCCCCCCGCCCAAATGCCCTCCCCTGCTGACCTTGTCTCCCCCAACTTCCCACAACTGCCCTCCCCTGCCAGCCATCTTGTGGTGGCCATCTTGTGTCCACATGGGGACAGCCATCTTTGACCACATGGGGGCAGCCATCTGTGTCTTAGAGTGATGGTCAATTTGCATATTATTCTTTTATTAGATAGGATTAGGGTAATAGAATGTCAGTGTTTCATAGTTTAAAGGAAAACTGAATTGCAGAAAAATTTTACTAATTGTCACTCTCACAAAAGTATAGTTTTAAGCTTCATGTCATGGAAATGAAAAAATAAAGAGATAAGATAGATACATACATACTTAAGTAGATACAAGAAAGAAAAAAAATATATACCTAGTTGACTCTTACATTTTATTCAATTTTGAATAAATAGATCAATTTCAACTGCTTTACATTGTTTTCAACTAATATTAGACTGTACTCTTAAAAATTACTGTGTATAACAATTGATTATGAGAAATAGAACATAAGAGAAGGAAAAAATGGGATATTATGTAAATAAAGACATTTATCAAAATAGATGAATGTAAGATATTTTTCCAGTACATAAATATAACAAAAATAGCCAAATTCTACTAAAATTGAAAAACAATGCAGGTATTAACTTAATGCAGTTCATCTGTACTTCTGTTTTATCAGATGAGCTCTTAAAGTGTGTTATGCTTAGGGATCTAGGGAAATAGAAATGAAAAAAATGTTCTATAATATTTCATCAGAATAGAGTATTATCTGACAAGTACTCATAAAAACTGGTACAACTCTGTGGTATTTTCTATTCCAAAAAGAATATGACATAGATAAACTTGGTTAAAAAGCTGACTTATTGTTTTGTTGTTGTTGTTGTTTTGTTTCTTACCATGTCATTTACTTAGTTAAACTAGCTTTCTGAGATTTGAAATATAAGAAATTGGAGTTCCTGCACATCTTTAAAATGCACAGAAGTCCTGGTCAGTGCTGCTCTGTGGAGCATTGACTGCCCTCCTGCGGGCAGAGGGCTCCATTCTCAGTCAGGGGCATGTATTAGTACCTGGATTATGGGTCCACTCCTGGTCCTCAGTTAGGGCTGTTTGCAGGAGGCAACTAGTCAACATGTCTCTCTTGCATAGATGTTTTTCTCTTTATCTGTCTCCCGCCCTACTTCCTTCCCCTCTCTCTGAAAGCAATGGAAAAAAATATCCTTAGGTAAGGATAAAAAATAATAAAAATAAAATAAAATGTACAGAAACAAAGATATTGCCCTCCTTGCTTTCTTCCCTTAAAAACTTTTAATCTCTTAAAAATATTTAATTCTCATTTTTCTTTCTCAGTAGTCCCCATTATAGTCTGACTGAGTTCTCTATGAACTACCCTCTGAACCTCATTGCAATCTAGCTCATACTGCATTGTACTGATAATATTCCCACTTCCACATTGCAAGTCCCTCAAAGACAGTTAACAGAGATAAGCTCAGACATTAGAATGTGACTGAAGCACTGTAGATACTGAAAGCTTGAGGGATGAATGAATAAAGAAAATGAATACATTTAGCATAGTGTTCTGTTTGTAGTCTTCAAATCAGTAAAAAATGTTGGCTGATATATCTGTACAAACATATGAACATATATTAAAGGAAGAAAAAAAGTGGATATCTACCTCTCATTAAACAGGGCAGATTTAAACTAAAACAACTTTTACAGAGTATTAGCTGCATTTCTAGGTGTTCCATCATTTCTTGAACCATAGACAATGCATAAAAGAAGAAAAATAATGTTTTACAGAGTAAATGTCAAATAATTTTGCAAATTATATCTCCCAACAGTGTTTCTAATTATACTTCTAGTATTTGAAGGTATAATTGAAACTATATTGTAATGGTTGATTGGGGTTTGGGTGAGAATCAGCTCTAATGGTGAAAAATATTCTGTATTTTTATAGAGTTGTGGAATACAAGAGTATACACATTTGCCAAAACTATCAAAATATTATACTTAAGATCTGTTAGACAAATATGTTAGAAATTTCCCACTTCTCTACTCAATAGTGAATATATCAAATTCAGTTATGAATGGCCCTGGCTGAGTAGCTAAGTTGGTTAGAAATTTGACCCTATAATCCAAGGTTACTGGTTATTCACCCCTGGTCAGGACACTGACAAAGAATCAACCAATGAATGCAGAAATAAGTGAGAAAACAAACCATGTTTCTCTCTCTCTCTCTTCCTCTCTCTAAAACCAATAATAAAAATAAAAAAAGCAGTGATGAATGGTGTCACAAATCTAACTTTTGAAGGCTGTGGTGATAGATTTCTTTAATAGTCCTAATTCTCTGATTTTTATATAAGATTTGTAAAAATTAAGGCTTTATTTTAGCATACCTGTATTAATCGTGCAACTTTTCATGCATAAATCTCTGATTAGATCTCTAATCATGGAAATGCATTTTCTATTAAACTGAGTTTCTTTCAATAACAACACAACTAGTATGTTTTGTGTATTAAAATGCATATACCCTAGGTGTCATATATTAGGAACACATTTAATTAGAGTCTTAATGCTTATGATTTCAACATTCAAGAAGATGAGATAGGTATAATAATGAAAGATAAATAAAATTTTAAATGTTTTCATTTTCAACTTTGTTATATTTGAAGCCACTAGAGAAAACTACTCCATGAAATATGAAATATGACAACGTGAGATTAAATTAGAATATGAAATACAGCAAAATGTTTCAGTTTTGTTAAATTTTTGCATTAGGTATCAAAGCAATATCAACCAAAATCTTAAATAATGAACAATGTAGATCAAACATGATAAATTGCTTTCCAAAAGATAGTGCTAAAAGAAATAGAAATAAATTCCCTCTGAAAATAAATGCTACACATTTAAACAGAAAAAAACTGTCAACATAGCACAACTTTAATGTCATATCTATAATTTCACACATCATGCTGATAAATGATATATGATATTTGATGTGGCAAGAATTTCAAAAATCCCAATCTAGGAAATAATATTATAATGAAAAATAATGCCAGCTGTCTTGATAAGTTTAAGTATTACATTTCCCAAGAATTCAAATGCATAAAACCATTATAGAACACATTATTTTATGTAAGGAAAAATAAATAAATTAGAATGAATTAAAACTTTGCTATTTTGGTCATATTCGTGAAAAGATCAATTGAAATTAGTGGATGATGTAAGTTGTAAAATATATGATATTTCCATAAACTAAATACTTTAATTTTAAAATATATCTTTTGATCAACAAATGGTTAATTGCTTACCATCTCAGAGGACCTAACTACACAGATGTCTTAAATGTATGCAAAGGTTTACATTTTATTGGTTAATTGGTGAGGAACAACAAAGGAAATTAGTCAAATATCTGCTTGTATTTTTACTTTTCTACTTACTTTTATACTTAAGCAAGTTGTTTCTTATGTCAGAGACTGTACTTTTGATTACATAAAATAGAAATTGTAATATTTATTTCATATGATTGAACAAAATATCAAATGAAAAATATACAAAGTTTTAGGCAAGTGCCTAGCTAATAGTGGTAGATTAGTAAATGCTACTCTCCTTTATTTGCCCTTGCAATTTGTTTTTGAAAATATATAATTATTTAAACAACATTTATACAAATCTTGAATATTGTGAATATGCTTGAAAATAATTTTTAAATTTGTATTTATAGTATTTAAACGAATTAAATGAACACAAAAACATATTTTAGATAATACAAGGCATAAGGCATGGAAATAGAACTGACAAGGAAAGAGAAATTTTGCAACATATGCTAATTTAAATTCTATTCCTTCATTATATATTCACTAGAGGCCCAGTGCACAAAATTTGTGCACTGGTTGGGGGGGGGGTCCCTCAGCCCGGCCTGCACCCTCTCACAGTCCAGGACCCCTCAGGGGATGTCCTCCTGCCAGCTTAGCCAACACTTGGAAATCTCTCTCGCTGTCCAGGAACCCTCACTCCTTACCGCCCACCTGCTCACTGCTCCTTATCACTCAGATCACTGCTCCTTAGCACTGCCATGGAGGCAGAAGAGGCTCCCGCCACTGGCACTGTACTCGCCAGCCCTATCTTTCTGTGTAGTTGTCTGTGGGCCAACTGCTCTCTTCCTTCTCACCCAGGGTGAGCAGCATGTGAGGGCAGAGTGCACTGTTGTGGAACACAGAAGGCTGCCCGGAGCTGAGGGGAGTGGTCAGCAGCACTATTGGGATCATTCTGGAGGCGCTGGTCCCTTGGTGCCTGGCCTGTCCTCTGAGATTGAACCTACAGGACTACTAAAGAAGCCAGTCCCCAGGTCCACACTGCCTCTGCCACAATTGATTGGAGTCTAGGTCCAGGAGGAGGGACCAAGAGGCCTGCCTCCCAGCTGCTTGCCTGTCCCTACTGCACCACTCACTCCGGTTCCCTATTAACCATCCCCTGATCAATGGGAGCCTGTGGGCCAGGGGAAGGATCAAGTGGTCTGCCTTCTGCCCGCTCACCAGTTGCTGCTGCCACAGAGTCATTGGAGCCTGAGGGACCCTGGTTCCCTCGTTAGCCATTCCCTGATCAATGGAGCCTGAGGGCCAAGGGGGATGGACCAGTCATACGTTTGGTTGTTACGAACCCTGGTTTTTTTTATATTATGATAAGTTGGTTCTTTCATCAGAAAATGGAATTTAAAAATCATAAAATAAAATCATGGCATTTAATATCAATATTTACACTTAAAAATTGTCATAGTAAAGTTAAAATGCTTTAATACAGGGACAGAAAAAACACAGGATATCTAAAATTAAACATTAACGAGTGATCTCAGGGATATTGTATTATAATTTCCAGGACCTTTGGTAATTTATTTCATACATGTGTTTTTTTAATAGTTCCTTGAGATTCACCACTTATTAATGGTGACAGTAAACCAGCTTACCCTCTTACTTTTGATATTATAGTATGTAGTACGTAATGATTTGAAACTTGCATTCCCCCCAGATTCATTTATATAGAAAACTGCTTCCATAAGGTGTATTTATACTAAATATTCATTTGCTTCAGTTGATTAAAGAGCTGAATATAGATTTTATCCTTTTGTACAACTTCTATTTTCATTTGTAACTGAAATTTCCTGAGCTAGCCAAGGAATACAATCTAAGTAGAAGAAAAAAATATTTAATAGCAAATGCTCATATGTAAAATGAGTTTATATTTCCACTAATTTTCTTACCCAAATAACTAGTCTCAAGTAATAACTAGTCTCAAGTAATCATTTCCAATCCTCTAAAATTTAATTGTAAGTTTACTTTGAAAATCATAGAGATTTTCTTATTAAATTTGTCATTTTCATTTAATTTTTTTGAAATATGCAGACTCTGATAGCTTTCTTAAAATGTGCTGATGTTCTAATTACGTTCTTTGAGAATATGAATAATATTTTTTTTGTTAAAAGCCTTCTTTAAAATTGCTTTCTTCAGGAAAGAGTTTAAGAAATAATATTTAAAGTGTCTGACTTTCTTTTCAATGCACATATTCAGATAACATTAAATGGAATAATATATTTAATTGTGTATTTTTTAAGTATTTTCAAATATGAAAGGATTTGACCCATTGAAGTAGAATCCATGTGACAAAACATGTGATGCAGTCAGCGTGCTTACCTCACAATCCTATCTAATAAAAGAGTAATATGCAAATTAACCATCACTCCGCTACATCCACAAGCCATGCCCACCAGCCATGCCCACCAGCCAATTAGGAGGAAATATGCAAATAAACTTAACCAAGATAGCTGCAGCCACAGAGAGCAGGAGGAAGGCTTGGGTTTCCCTGGCAATGGAGAAAGCCAAGCTTTCCACCTGCCCTTGCCAGCCCAGGCCTCCACTCAATGCTATAAAGTTTCAATTATAGAAGATAAATAAATCCCAACAGAAATGGCGGCAGCCACTGAGCTGGAGAGAGAAGGAGGCTAGGGTTGCCTGCAGCGATGGAGGAAGCTAATCTTCTGCAGCCCTGGCCTGCTTTGGCCTCCACTTAAGACTACAAAGTTTCACTTATAGAAGATACATAAATCCCAACAGAAATGGCTGCCTCCACGGAGCTAGCAGAAGCCTTGGCTCCACTCCAGTCTACAAAGTTTCAATTGTAGGACATAAATAAATCCCAGATCCCAGGGCCTCCGCTTGAGTTGCCGGGGGCGTGGCCAGCCTGCAAACCACCATAGACCCCTCACCCAGGCCTCCCCACACCCCAAGGGAACCCCCACCCTGATCCGGACACCCTTCAGGGCAAACCAGCTGGCCCCCACCCATGCACCAGGCCTCTATCCTATCTAATAAAAGAGTAATATGCAGATTGACCATCACTCCAACACACAAGATAGCTGCCCCCATGTGGTCAAAGATCCTGCCCCCATGTGGACACAAGATGGCCACCACAAGATGGCCAGCAGGGGAGGGCAGTTGGGAGGGACCAGGCCTGCAAGGGAGGGCAGTTGTGGGTGATCAGGCCAGCAGGGAAGGGCAGTTGGGGGGGACCCAGGCCTGGAGGGGAGAGCAGTTGGGGGGTACCAGGCTTGCAGGGGAGGGCAGTTAGGGGTGACCACACCTGCAGGGGAAGGTGGTTAGGGGCTAACAGGTTGGCAGGGGAGCAGTTAGGTATTAATCAGGCTGGCAGGAGAGTGGTTAGGGGGTGATCAGGCAGGCAGGCAGAAGCGGTTAGGGGCAATCAGGAAGGCAAGTAGGTGAGCAGTTGGGAGCCAGCAGTCCTGGATTGTGAGAGGAATGTCTGACTGCCTGTTTAGGATTGGGCCTAAACGGGCAGTTGGACATTCCTTGAGGGGTCCCAGATTGGAGAGGGTGTATGCTGGGCTGAGGGACAACCCCCCCAAGCACGAATTTCATGCACCAGGCCTCTAGTACATCATGAAAAATTTTGGTTAGAAGCTTACATTAACAGAATAATATTCTGCTGGAGTAGTATATGGAAAAAGAAAAGAAGCAGGAGTTGGGTGAGCAAGTTTAGATTTGACTTTCCACATGGTGTGAGTCCATTGGTGTGTGCACATTGCATTTGCTACCTCTGAGGATGAATCTTCTGCTCCAGAAAGTGAAAATTATACTATCTCTACTAATTCCTGAGCATTCAAAAAAAAAGATAAAATAAAATACTTACCACATTGCATATTGTGCAAGTTGAGAATTAATATAAATAAAATATTATGTTATTTTAATGCACTGTTCAAACACACAGACACACACAAATATTACACAATGGATTCCAGTTAAAACCTAAATGTACAGTTGATTTCTAATGCTTTAATATCCTAAAGTTTTCTGAATGTACTATGTTGATGTTGGAGTATCGTAACACCAAGAACCCACTGACCAAGAATCGAGAGGTACAATAATTCAAACCTGTTAATCATTCTTAGCTCATTATGACCTCTAAAAAACATAAATTTATTTTGCTTTCTACAGGTTTTACACCTTTTGAACTTAATCTTATCATGAACCCCTCCTGCTTTTGCAAACCAGCTAGCTATGATGATTATAATGATTCTGAAACCAATTCTCACCTTAATAAAATTAAAAATAATTTTGTCATTGTAGATCACAATCCTTGGTAAGACACAAAACTACTCTTATGGTGAAGAATTATAGAAGACCAACATAGAAAAATTGTAATTTTTTCATGTAAATATGGAAAATAAGCTCTTTTGAACAGTATAGTAAATGAACTACTTTATAGAAAATAACTGTTTCTATTACGAGTGAAATAAATGTTAAGGTGTATTTTATTACTTGCATTCATTTGATCAAACAAATTTATTGCTCACCTACGTTAGCTTTAAGGACTACTAAATCAAGTATTGGATAGGCCTTTTCCTCTAGTTCATTGATTTTTAACCTTTTTCATATCATGGCACACATAAAATAATTACTAAGATTCTGCAGCACACCAAAATATATATACATATTTAAGCTGACAAAAATAGGTATAGTTTTTTTATTCATGCTGAACAGCTATTGTTATGTTGGCTGTTGTTATTTTTTAAATTGTATTGACAATATAAGGGAAAAGAGTTCAGTGCCCTTTAATAAATAGCCAAGTACTGCATGTTTTAAAAAATCATATTCGGGCACACCAGATGAAAATGGCTGCTCAAGTTCAATGAAGAAAACAATCAAAATTCGTACTAACAATGAGAAAGGGATCTGATGAAAATATATTTTATATATATATATATGCAATGAGGAAAAACTTCGTCATAAAGAGATAAAGATCCAAAAAGCTTTTTCAAAAAACAAAACAACATGTTTATTTTCTTTTGTGGGTTTTAAATATGAGTTAGATAAAGAGGAGAAGTCAAAGGCTTAAACTTACTGGAAAGAACCAAGGTCTGACACAGCTTGGTATGTTAAAATAAATGTCCTTTTATTTCTTTAGTATTCATATTTATTTCATTTTGTTAAATTCAAGTAAATTATATTTAATACTTCTTGATATCTATATAATAAAAGCCTAAGGGACCATTACAGTGGAACAATCAGAACAGCTGGTCACTATGATGTGCACTGACCACCAGGGATCAAATGCTCAATGCAGGAGCTGCCCTCTGGTCGTCAATGCATTCCCACAGGGGGAGCACCACTCAGCCAAAAACTGGGCTCATGGCTGGAGAGCGCAGCTGCCACAGCAGGAGCCTCTCTCAACTCCATGGCAGCACTACTGAGAGGTGGCAGGAGGCACAACTGGCTGGATGAGCACAAGCTGTGTGGCGCCCAGACCCAATTTGAACTCCTCCCTGGCCTCCTGCCACTTGGCCACTGCTACATCCCCCAATGGGTCCCGGACTGCAAGAGGGATATCCGACTGACGGCTAAGGCCTGATCCCTGTGCTGTTCTCTGTAGAAGGCAGTCAGTCTGAACAACTCAGTGACTCAGGGAAGTGCAGGGCACTCAGGGTGAACCTGCCTCTGTGCTTGACTCACTCACTCGATGGTGTTCGCAGGCAGACCATGGTGGCCCAGCCTGTGCAAGTGCAGCAGCTGCTGAAGATCAAGCAGCAGGCTGTGCAGCTTCAGAAGGCCATTCAGCCTCAAGCCAGCAGTCAGACATCCCCTGAGGTGTCCCAAACTGCGAGAGGGTGCAGTCTGGGCTGAGGGACACGTCCCCCCACAGTGCACAGATTTTGTGCACCAGGTCTCTAGTATTGTATATGAAATGGTTATCATTCAGATATCCAAAATATGTAACATTTTTATCTAGCTATATATATATATATATAAAGAGCTAGGGTCTGTAACATCCAAAACAACCAAAGTCTCAACTAAACACTGAAGTCAGTCCTGCAGTCAGTGCTGGGTTGCTGTGACCCAGCACTGACTGCCATGCTGTGGGTGCCTCAGCGACCCAGCTCTGACTGCCAAGGGGGCTGCAATCAGGCCTGGAGAGAAAAGCAGGGTCTGATTGCAGCCCCCATGGCAGTCAGTGCTGGGTTGGTGTGGTGGAACTCAGTCCTGGCAACCCAGCACTGACTGCCACACTGCAGGTGCCTCAGCGACCCAGCACTGACTGCCGAGGGGGTTGTGATCAGGCCTGGACAGAGGCTGGGAGAGAAAATCAGGGTTTGATTACAGCCCCCATGGCAGTCAGTGCTGGGTCAGCATGGCAGAAGTCAGTCCTGCAGTCAGTGAACATAGGGTCAATTAATATTAAGTGAACAAAGGGTCAATTAATATCTCTTTGAGAGGAGTTGAGAATATAAAGTACAGTGTAGAGAAATTGCTTATATTATTTCACATAAAACTCTTTCAACTAAGGTATTTTCCTTTATTTAAAATGCATCTTTATTGTTGAAAGTATTACAGCTGTCCCTTTGTTTTAGTTTTTTTTTTTTTTTTTTTTTTTTCCCATTGATCTCCTCCACCCTGCACCTGCCCCTTCCAGGCTTTCGCCAGACTATTATGGGCTATTCCTATCTAATACATAAAGATCTAGAAAGATTTAGAGAAAATAAAATAAATGATATGCCAGGTAAATATTGAACAGAAGAGTTTAAGTTGCTGCATGAATACTGGATACAGGCTTGAAGCCAAAACACAACTCATGAGATAAAGGTAGTCATTGTAACATAACAAAAGGTTCCTTTCACTAAAGAGATAAGATGGTTCCCAATACTTATATACATAATAGAGCAGTGTGGGGGTTCAGAATGAGCCTCACCAGGATGTGTCTCAGTGGTATGCAGATTTTTGAGCTAAGGGCAATTTTAGCTTCAGGCTCAAGTGAAAATTCTGCCCCTCCTTTAACTACGTGAAAAAATTGAATTAGAGGCCTTGCTCATAATAAGACATTATAATAAAAGGCTGATATGCAAAATGACCAAACAGCAGAATGACCGGTCACTATGACACGCACTGACCACCAGGGGGCAGATGCTCAATGCAGGAGTGTGCTCCAATGAGGGGTGCGCCGCTCAGCTCTCCCGCCTCTGCAGCAGCACAAAGGATGTCCAACTGCCTTCAGTCGGACATCCCCTGAGGGCTCCTGGACTGCGAAAGGGTGCAGTTCAGGCTGAGGCCCCCCCCGCCCCCCCATCGAAATGCTCAAATTTCGTTTACTGGGCCTCTATTTTATATAATATATATGAGCTCACAGAAAGTATATTTCAATGTTTTACATTGTAAAAACAAAACAAAATAAAATCAAATGGTATATAAATTAAAACACACACACACTGGTTCAGTAATGTCACAGAAATGGTGGAAAAGGAAATTCTAAGACTTGCTTCCATTACTGAAGTAAATTTTATGTTGGGAAAACTGATAAAAATAATTTTTGGAATGTTGAAATCTAATAAAAAATTTACAGTCACCAAGGGTGGGCTTACTAAACAATGAGTTTAAGCTTCAGTAAGCAATCATTGTATGCACAAAACAACAGAGGCTCAAAATATATGAGGCACACATTGAAAGAATTTAAGAATTAAATAGTTTACAATAATAGTTGGAAACTTCAATACATAGTTTTAAGTAATGGACAGAACATCCAGACAGAAAATCAATAAGGAAATTAAATGCTTAAAAAATATTATAAATAAACTAGACCTAACAAACAGATATAAAACTCTCCAGCCAAAAACAGTAGAATTACATTCCTTTTAAAGCACATAAAGTGTTCTCCAGCACAGACCACCATGTGTTAAGCCACAATAAAAATCTTAACAAATTTTAACATTTAAATAATATAAAGTGTTTACTAAGACCATAATAGAAAAAATCTTGAAATTAATTGCAGAAGGAAAACTAGAAAATAAATATGTGAAAGTTAAATAGCACATCATTAAACAACAAATTGTCCAAAGAAGAAATGACAAGTGAAATGCTTAGAGACAAATGAAAATAAAAGCACAAGGGATGTGGTGAAGGTAACATTCAGTAGGAAATTTTGAACTGTCAATACCTACATAAAAAAGTAATAATAAATTAATAACCCAATTTTACATCTTGAGAAATTAGTAAAAGTAGAGCCAACTAAATCCAAAGCCAAGAGATGGGAGAAAATAATAGACTGAGGAGCAATGAAATAGATAATATAAAAAATTGAGAGAATAAATAATATCAAAAGTTGGTTCTTTAAAAAGATTCAGAGAATTAACAGACCTTAGCTAATATGGCAAAGGAAAAATAAAAAAGATGGAAAAAATAAAATCAGAACTGAAAGTGAGGATATTACTACCAAATTTACATAAATAAAAAGGATTATAAGAAAATTCTATAAATAGTTATATTTTGAAAAAAATAAATACCTAGATTAATTGGATATATATCAGAAAACACACATTCAAGAACAAATAGAAAATTTCTGCATCTTATCAGAAGTAAACAAGTTTAATAGTTAATCCAATATATCAAAATAAAGAAAAGTCCAGAAACAGATTACTTTACTGGTATATACCTTAAACAATTAAAGATGAATTAACAATAATCCTTAAATTTTTCAAAAAAAAATCAATAAAAGGGGGGAACACTTGCTAAATCTTTGAGGTCAGCCTTTCATTGCTGTCAAGACAGATAAAAAATCACAGAAAAAGATAATTTCAGATTAATATACTTTAAAAGTAAAAATATAAGAATCAAGAAAACATAGCAAAATAAATTCAACAGCATATTGAAGAATATGTATTAGGACCAAAGACAGTTTATTCCAGAAATGGAAGAATATGTATTAGGACCAAGGACAGTTTATTCCAGAAATGCAAGGGTAGGTCAACATCATAATATAAGACATATAAGACACCCCACCCCTTAGAATGAAGGAAAAATGTACATCATCTAAATTGATACAAAAAAGGCACTTGATATCATTTCATGATAAAAGCTCAGAATAATAGGAATAAAAGAGGTTTTACTCAACATGATAAAGGATATTTATGAAAAATATATAACTAACATCATGATCAATGATAAAAGAATGAAAGAATTTTCCCAAAATCTGGAACAAGATTAAAATACCAAATTCCTTTTTTTTAATTTAAATTCTTTATTGTTTAATGTATTACATATGTCTCCTTTTATCCCCATTGACCTCTACCCGGCCACTCCCAACCCCCAGCACATGCCCTCACACCCCTACTGTCTGTGGCCATTGGTTATACTTAAATGCATGCATAAAAGTCCTTTGACTGTTCTCTTATACCCCCTTTTACCCTCCTCTGCCTTCCCTCTGAATTTTGACCATCTGTTCCGTAATTCTCTGTCTCTGGATCTATTTTTGTTCATCAGTTTATGCTGTTCATTATATTCCACAAGTGAGTGGGATCATGTGAAATTTATCTTTCTGTAACTGACTTATTTCGCTTAGCATGATGCTCTCCATGTCCATCGATGATGTTGCAAATGGTAAGAGTTCATTTTTTTTACAGCAGTTTAGCATTCCATTGTGTAGATGTACCCTTTTTTTAATGTTTTTTTTTTGTTTTAAGTATTACAAATAGTAGTACATATGTCTCCTTTTTTTCCCCCCCATTGACCTCCCCCCAGCCTCCCCTACCCCCCCCCCAGTACATGCCTTCACCTGGCCGCCCTCCCCCCCGCCCCAGTGTCTTGTATCCATTGGTTGTGCTTATATGCATGCTTACAAGTCCTTCGGTTGGTCTCTTACAGCCCCCCTCGCCCAACCTCCCCTGCCTTCCCAATGTAGTTTGACAGTCTGTTCAATGCTTCTTTGCCTCTGTATCTTTTTCCCACCATTTCTTTCCTTTAAAAAGTTTTGCCTTTGCAGACTAGAAATAAACATATAATAACAAAACAAAACAAAAAAAAAATGTTTGAGTCCCAATTTCAATGTCCAACAGTTCTGAGTCCCCGTTTCAATGTCTAACAGTTCCTTATGTGTACATGTCAGCATTGATATCTGGATGGTGGGCACATGGTGGCAATGCAGGTCCGACCCTCTCTGGTTTGGTCCTAGGTAACCTGCAGTGGTGCACAGCTGCTGACTGCTGGCGTGGCAAGGCATTGTCAGTGTCTTCCATCTCTGGACTGTTTTTTCCTCTTGTCTTCATGGTTGGAGCACTCCTGTCAATTCCTCTCTGTTGCAGGAATCCACCTGGTCTTGGGGTTGTTTTCTGAAAATATACAAATATATTCTCGACCACAAGTTAATAAAGGAATCTTTTCTATATAATTGATTTGGGATCCTTTTTATTTTTGTTCAAACAATTTTCCTTTGTCTTATTTAGGCACCATGTGTGTTTTTAATGGGTGTCTTGCTGTTAGCATTACAAATGAAAACTAATTTGGTAAAGTAAAAATTTTCTAGATGTAATTTACTTATAGGATATTTTTCCTTACATGATATTGCCCTACTACCCCCCCCCCCCTTTTAATTAATGGAGGTTTTTGTAAATTTTATAATGCAGTCTTGATAACTTTAAATTTATTTATTTATTTATTTATTTATTTTGCCCACACACTTTTTAATCCACTTATTTGCTGATGGGCACTTAGGCTGTTTCCAAATCTTAGCTATTGTGAATTGTGCTGCTATGAATGAACATAAGGGTGCATGTATCCTTTCTGAATGGTGTTTCTTTTTTCTTGGGATACATTCCTAGAAGTGGGATTACTGGGTAAAATGGAAGTTCCATTATAATTTTTTGAGGAATCTCCATAATGTTTTCCACAGAGACAGCACAAGTCTGCGTTCCCACCAGCAGTGCAAGAGGGTTCCTTTTTCTCCACATCTTCACCAGCACTTGTCTTTCATTGATTTGTTGATGATAGCCACTCTGACAGGTGTGAGATGGCAACTCATTGTCATTTTGATTTCATCTCTTGGATGATTAGTGACTGTGAGCATGTTTTCATATGCCTCTTGGCATTCTGTATGTCCTCTTTCTAAAAGTGTCTATTTAGGTCCTTTGACCATTTTTGATTGGATTATCTTTCTTTTGTTAGATTGTATGAGTTCTCTGTAAATTTTGGAGATTAAACCCTTATCTGAGATAACATTGGCAAATATGTTCCTGCATGCAGTGGGCTTTCTTGTTATTTTATTGATGGTATCTTTTGCTGTGCAGAAGCTTTTTATTTTGATATAGTCCCATTTGTTTATTTTTTTCCTAAGTTTCCATTGTCCTAGGACTGTATCAGTAAAGATATTGCAATGACATATGTCTGATATTTTGCTGCCTATGGATTCTTCTAGGATTTTTATGGTTTCACATCTTATGTTTAAGTCTTATATCCATTTTGAATTTATTTTTGTGTGTGGTATAAGTTGGTGGTCTAGTTTCATTTTCTTGCGTGTATCTGTCCAACTTTCCCAATACCATTTATTGAAGAGATTGTCTTGACTCCATTATATGATCTTGCCTCCCTTGTCAAATATTAATTGAGCATAATGGCTTGGGTCGATTTCTGGTTCTCTGTTCTGTTCCATTGGTCTATATGTCTGTTCTTGTGCCAGTACCAGGCAGTTTTGAGAACAGTGACTTTGTAATATAGTTTGATATCTGGTACTGTGATCCCTCCAACTTTGTTCTTCTTTCTCAGGATTGCTGTGGCTATTCGAGGCCCTTTTTTATCCTATATGAATTTTTGGAGAGTTTGTGTGAAATGTTCTGTTGGTATCTTAATGGGGATTGCATAGAATCTATAGATTCCATTGTGTAGTATGGACATTTTAATAAAACCCTCAAGATTCAACCATTGGAAAAATGTTGAACAAAGCAAGATATGTGCATATTATTCAGCAATTTCAAATAATTTTTCCAAGAATATTCCATGACCTATGTAAGAGTTTTTATTATAACATCAGATTTCAAGAGCATTATATGAAAAAATATGAAGGGAAAATATTTTAAAGAAATGAATAAAAATGTTTAAGTCAGTTGTCTGTGGGTATTAGAAGTGAATAATATTCTTCTCACTCTACTTTTCAATATTTCTATGCAATAAAGCATCCAGTTTCTTGTCTTCCCAGATTGTGGTGTACTTACCTGTACTCTGTATGCAATGCTCTTCTAAAACTTATAAGTATAATCATTTATTAAACAATTTTCTAACTTTTGAATAAATTAATAAAAACTCCAACTTCCATCTCTGCTATTCAACCTTGCACTGAATGCTTTAACTAGAATAATTCAGCAAAAAAGGAAATATAAGCATTTAAACAGAAAGAACTAAGTAAAAGTACCTCTATTTTACAAATGACATGAGTTTATATATAGTATATTATAAAGAATCTACAAAAATACTAGAACTAATAAAACAAATTAATCAAAGTTACTAAGTATAATATCAACATGAAAATATATTATGTTTGAGTGCACTCAGCAATAAATGAAATTAAACAGGGTATTGAGTAAACAATTATATTTACAATAGCATCTATAAGATAAAATAACTAGCATTAAATTGAACAAAGGTGATGTAATAGTTATATAACAAAAACTAAGAAAACACTGCTGAAACCAATTTAAGAAGTGTGACTGACATAAGCAAGATGGTAGAATAAGAGGTTATAACTCTCTAACCACCAATGAAAACTAATTTTAACAAATACCCATGGATAAAATATTCAGGGGAACCTGGGAGTCCATCTCAGAGGTTCCAATACCACAGTGGAGAATGAATATATATATATACACACACACACTCTTGGAATAGATGCATTGAAGAGGATAAAAATAATAGTTTTTCTTTACATGGGACACCCTTACCCTACAGCAGCATAGCACACTGGCAAAAGATACCTCATGGCCTGCAATTTCTCCCCAGGATAAAATAAAAGCAAAGTGAATTCCCAGCTTCCCCAGCCTTGTGGAACACAACCGGAAAGGCCACTTTGCTCTCATCCCATAGAGAACACTGAGTGGATTGGCAGAGCTGAATAGTCTGGGAATAGATAAGATTAAGAAAAAGGGCTGGGGAGGGGGAGTGGTCACAGTAACTGGTGTCTGGACCTCAACAACTAGCTATAGATTCCACTAACTGGCTCATGAACTGCACCAACAGCCTTGCCTAAAATCTTGAAGGATGCTTCAACAACAGAACCACCCAAGTCCCTCAATACTCAACATTAAGGAAACTGAGGCAGGAACAATCATTGTCATACGTTGAATTGTGTCTCCTCCCAAATTCATATATTGAATTCCAAAATTCCAGTACATCAGAATGTGAACTTATTTGGAGATAGAGTCCTTTTAGATGAAATTAATTAAGCTAAAATGAAATTATATTGAAGTAGGGTGAGCCCCTGTTGCAATATGACTGATGCTTAGTAAAAAAGACTTTGGACACTAACACATATACAGGGAAAACATCATATCAACATGAAAACATAGATTGAGGTGATCCTTATCCAATTCAAGAAATAGCAAAGAAGCCAACAAAAATTACCAAACACTAAGGAAGCGGCATTGAACTAATTCTTTCTCACAGCCCTTAGAAGGAATCAAGTCTAACAACTTGATCTTGGTATTCTAACCTCCAAACACATGACAAAATATGTCTAAGTTGGTTAAGCCACCCACTTTGTGGCATCTTGTATGGAAGCCTTCCCAAACTCATACAACTATAAACCACCTAGGTGTTGCAGACATATTATAACACACTAGAGGCCCAATGCACGGATTGGTGCACCATTGGGGTCCCTTGGCACAGTGTGGGGAGGAGCCACCCTGATGCTCCTGATGCTGCCACTGCTCGGTAGGCACGCCAGCCATGAACCTGGCATCTGGTGCCCCTTGGTCAGCTGAGTGGTGCTCCCACTGTGGGAATTCACCGACCTCCAGGGGGAAGCTCCTGCACTGATCATCTTCCTTGGTGGTCAGTGCATGTCATAGCTACCATTGACTGGTCGCTTAGCTTTTATATATATAAATTTTGTCCAGTTACAACAGAATACACATTTTTCTAAATATCTAAGGAACATTCTCCAAGATATACCATATGTTAGGACAAAAATAATTCTTAATAGATTATAAAAGCTAGGAGCTAGGTCAATAACAAAAGGATAATATAAAAAATTCATAAATATATGGAAATTAAGAAATTAAACAACAGCACAATACAAGGGGAAAAAGGGATCACGGTAATCTCAATTAATACAGAGAAACAACCCTAGAGAGCTTGGCTCAGTGGATAGAGCATCATCCTTTTGGCCAAAGGGTACTTGGTTTGATTCTGGTCAAGGGCACATACCTCAGTTGCAGGGTCCTTCAGGGCCCTAGTAGGGACACATGATTGATGTGTTTCTCTCACACTGATGTTTCTCTCTGTCTTTCCCTCTCTCTTCCACTCTCTCTGAAAATCAATGGAAAAATATCCTCTGGATAGGATTAAAACAAACAAACAAAACAGAGAAACACTTGAAACAATCTAACATTCTTTCATGCCAAAAACATTAAGAAAACTAGAAAGAGAAGGAAATGCATTCACAGAATTAAATACGTTTATGAAAAACGCACACAACAATGTGATTTGTGAATTGCACAACATGGTGAATGTATAAAATATACTGAATGTTCACTTAAAAAATTTTACATTTCTTATATGAATTTCACCTCAATTTAAAAAAATGAGTTAAATTTTATGTTTTTCCTTTTTTCTACATTCTGAAATTTATGAGGTTTAATATTAACCAAAAGTATAATAGTAACCAAAACATTTATATATAGCATAGATGATGCATGATGAAAAGTAGGAGACTTCTGATAGGTCACCACTTAATTTTTATGAAAATCAAGAATATTTATATTTCCTGACAACTTTTATTTGATCTTTTCATTTTCACAAATGTACTTTCTGAGAAAGAGTTCATTAGAACACTCGTTACCTTGTATTTCTCTATTCTAGATATCATACGTTATTTTTGTTGATATACAAGAGAAAGATCACATGTCCTCTTAGTTGATATATATAAATTGCACAATTTTATGTCTTTGATAATCCAATGCTGAACATATTGAGCAGAAAACTTTTGCTCTTAACATCATATTAATTGCACAGATTTAGGGATTTGCTTAAGAAAACAATGTTTATATCCGAGTTAGTAATGAATGATGAGATGCTATGAGCTTCTAGGAAAAAAAAATATTGAAATGGTTTTTCTACAAAGATAGTGTAAAAATAAAGGATACTTTATTTAAAACAAAGTTGGGAAGGGGAAGCTCTCATGCACATACTAGTTATTGAAGTCTATATAACCAGCAGTAAGAAGGAAAGGAATAATTATTTTGCCAAGAGAGAAAATTTTTCACATAGAGATTTTATCTGCTTTAAAAATAAAAGAAAAGCCTTCCTGCCCCAGCAGCAACACACTAACCACTACAAGCAGCCAATTAGAAACCACCACAATCTCTTCTTGTTCTCCTCTAATGAACTTTAGATTCCTCCCCAATTTCCTCCTAAAACCTAATAAAAGTTGACCTTCTCTTTGTCTCTTTGGACTTGCCTGTCATGCTACAGTTTGCTGATCCTGAATTGCAATTCTTTGCTATTCCTATATAATAAAAACCTAATATGCTAAATGTCCAGTTGTCTGGTCATCCATTCAACCAATCAAAGCGTAATATGCTAATGATATACTAAGGTCGCTCTACCACTTGCTATGACATGCACTGACCACCAGGGGGCAGACAGTCGACTGGCCGACCAGTTGCTATGATGTGCACTGACCACTAGGGGGCAGATGCTCCAATCGGTAGGTTAGCTTGCTGCTGGGGTCTAGCCAATAGTGACTGAGTGAGATGGCTGGACACGCCCTAGAGCCTTTCCGCAGTCCCTCCCCTGCTGGCCAACCTCCAGAGTCCCTCCCTACCTCCGATTTTACACTGGCGGGGTCCCTCAGCCTGGCCTGTGCTCTCTTGAAATCCAGGACCCCTGGGTGGATGTCGCAGAGCAAGTTTCAGCACAATCCTGCAGGCCAGGCTGAGGGACCCCACCAGTGCACTAATTCATGCTCCAAGCTTCTAGTTACTGAATAAACTCCTTTTGTTGGTAAAATAACTATTTTCTTTGTAACTTTACAAAGTCACATAAATGTGAGCGTCCTCTACATTTCTCGTTTCTTTTGAATTTTGGATTTTTTTTTTCTGATTTTTCTAACCACTGTTTCTGTGTTATCAGATATGTTGTTATCTGAATAGATGGTGCAAATTGGAAGAAAATGGGTAGACAGTTGAATAATACAGACTCAATAATCTGAAGACTGTAAAACTGTCCTTCCCATACTCATATTTTATAGAAGACATAAATTGTTTCCTTGATGATGACAACAACTTGTCAGTAAAAATATTACAAGGCTCTGTGACTCAAATAGTTATCATCATCTCTATGTTATCTGGGATGCCACATTTGAGATAAGCACCCCAATAATTAGTATAAAATGTTACTCTTCACTACAAATATGTGTGTTTTTTCTATTGTGAAATGTGTAACATTAATGCAGATGCACCAAATAAAATAATTCAGATGACACTTTTTATTTTATATAAATCTATGCATGGTGTACATTTTGGAAAAATATAAGAACATGTTTTTTTACCAATGGAGAATTAGGCAACATATATACAATGTACTAATTAAATATTTTTTAAAGTACTTTAAAAATTTATTAAAAATTACTTAAGGAGTAACAATAAACATTCAAATGCAGATCAAAACTTATACAAAAACAGGGGAAAAATACAAAGCATATTTACAGTTCACATTTTTAAGTAGAATTGGAAAACTAATTTGGATTTTTCTCTTTATATGTCAGTGTTAAAGTTTCAGATGATGTCATAGGAATAAATGTCAGGAGGTATTAAACTATTATTAAATTAAAATTTTCATTCCTTCACATTTAACAAATTATTTAGTAAACAAAAGAAACATTTTGTGAATGGCAACTTATATAAAGTACAAATGTCCTGAAGTAATTGTTAGGTTTTAAATGAATGGAAGTTTCACTTACCTAGCGTATAGTTGTTTTTTATGCTATCTACATTTTTTTGTATGAGATTTTTAAGATAATGCCATTAAACAGACTGTATCCTGCCAATCTCAATATCATTTGAGTAATGTTTTCAAGAATTAATCTCATATAATATGTGAACGAACAATATGAGGAACATACTTCAATACACATGCAAACTCATACTCATGTCTATGTATAGCACCATCACAGTGTTTCTCGTGGATGTGTTTTCTGCTTCTCAAGGTGTGTTAATTTACCCCACTCCTAATGTCTACCATGTTCCAGTTTTGTTAGTTATCTCTACTCTCAATATTTATTTGTTCTATTTCCAGTGACTGCTCTCCGAAGGTTTATCACATAAACAAAAACTTTATAAAATGAATGACCTAATGAAACACATTCAAACAAAAAGCAAACAACTTTTGACACTTTATCTCCCTCTAAGGTCCTTAGACATCATCACTTTCTTCACCTTTCATCTAATTATTGACCTATCAGAATCTAGAAATCCATTTTTTTTCACATAGACATTGTAATATCTTATATAAGTTAGAACGAATGTGTGGGATAGAGAAAATTCACAAATTTGAAAAATTTTCAAACAAATCTGTCCTATGACCAATCTGTTTATCTACCCACATACTTATAGTGAGAGATTTTAGCTTTTCCCTAGGTTGTCAGAGAAGATACAAAGATAAAGGTGTCTTTCCTAAACTTAACTCCATTATGAAAATATTTAAGTATTCTCTTGGATTTCACATTAATATTTAACAGATTTAGAATTGAAAAAAAAACTTTTTATAAAAGTCTTTAAAAGTGTTCAATTTATAAAAATCTTCACACACAGTATCAGCTTAAAGCTAAAACATTTTAAGATTTTTTATAAAGCTTGAGTTTCTCCAGTGTATAGGATAGTTTAGGACAATCTGTTTAACACTTATAGAGGGAATGATTTGCAAAATATGGCAGTAAATCTCATACTCTAAAATTGGAATTTAAATAATTTGATTTTTTCTGAAAAAAATAATTGCAGTGTTGGAATTTAGAAATAATAGTTTAGCATATTCTTTAGTATAGTTATACCTTTAAAAATGTCAATCTTTAATGATCTATTTAGGAGGCTATATAAATAGACTTGATATTAATATAGTATATTTATTTAAAAGATAAAAATGCTTCTTAAAAGGAATCATTATGGACAATATCAATATATTTTCATAAAATAAATGTAATACATTTTATTTGTACATCTGGCTATTGGCTATTGAGGTACATAACTTATAAAATATTAAGTGTCTTGTATGATTAGAATAACTGAATGAGTAATTTACTCTATATCAGAAAGTTTTTACTCAAACTACTGACATATTTACTGATACTAATGTGTACAACATGTACTAAAGACTATAGTTATTGAGCATAATATATTATGTCTCTTATATATGTGTATAGAGGTCATTCATATTTTAATGTAAATAAATACAACTTTGCAGGTTGTTGTTTAATTAAAAGCCTGTTGAGATACTACTGTTGGTGAGAATGGTAATGTTAAAACTTTTCTCAAGTGGCCTATGTAAGAAAAAATATATTAATCTATCACAAACCATTATTTTCAAAAATAAAATAAAAATCAATAATAGAAAAATAAAATGAAAGATATATAGAATAAAAATTCATGTTGTATTATTTTCAACACACATAGAATTATCATGTTCAATTGCTATCAAAGCACATATATTATTACACTCAATTTTAGTACTTGTGTCTTAAAATATGACTAAACTGTTCTCACAACAACAAGGATCCAAGACCACTGCTTTATAATATCACAGTTCAGATATTTTATTCTCTCACATGTACATCATAAAGCTATATGTAGTGTCTAGGTTCCATGAGTTGGAAACATCAATATACCATTCAAATAATGTATATAACAACTAGATAGAGGACCTAAAAAAAAATAAAAGACTTGAACAAAATTACAAACCAATTAAACCTAATGGAGATCTGTATAACACTCTATCTCAAAACAAGAATACACATTCTTCTCAAATGTACTCTAGATAATATCCACAAGCTATTATACCATATATTAGGCCATAAAAATAAGTTTCAATAAACTTAAAATAATTAAAAACATACAAAGTATGTACCAGTATTCTGACCAATACTGAATAAAATTAAAAACAATAATTAAAAGATATTTGGGAAATTCACAAATATGTGAAAATTAAAGACATATATCTATATCTATATCTATATCTATATCTATATCTATATCTCTATATCTATGTAAAATTAGAACATAATTTGAGGTGAATAAAAATACAATAACAACATACTAATGTTTATGGGATTCACCTACAGCAATATTTAAATGAAAGAGCTGCACAATTTTAAAAAAGAAGAACAAAGATGGGGAAGCTGGGATCTCACTTATCCTGTGGGATGATAAACCTAGATGATATATGCGTGATGGTTTTCTCTACAAATCTCTCTACTTTCATGATGCTCATATTAATTTTTTTTAAATTGGCAAACCTTATCACACTATAGAATATGAAAGAAGATTAAAAACTTGAATTCTATAAAACATTTTCATAATTCCCAATATGTTGCTGTTTTAGGGCTCTATGGTGTCTGTTTCTATGAGGTATATGAAAAGTTATTACAAAACGCAGTAAAATAAAAAGGCAATAAATAACTCTGATCTTAACCTTGCTCATTTGTAAAACAATTATAAACAGTGTCCATTGAAGAGGCAACTTTTAAAACTTAGATTCAGTCTTGGGTCACTGACTTTAATAGATCATTCTCCATACCAAATAACATTGTGCCTTGTTTTATAATAGTTTATATATAAGTCTTAGTATTTAGTATTTAGTTTGATTAGAACTTACATTTAAATGTTTGGTTGTCTTAGACTTAACACTTCAATTTTGTGTCTAAGTTTTCACCTTTGTTCTGACAGAAATATTCTGAAAATACAAATGCAATTTAAGGGCTAACAACAGCTATTACTGCCTCAGCAATATTATTTCCTCACATTTAGCTAGGTCTCAAAATATGCCTACAATTATAGGACAAGCTTTTAAACAAACATATAAAAAATAAGTTAAATTTTCCTTTCATCTTGGGAAATAAATTTTTATTAAAATACACTAGTTTTTTTAAGTGTTGATGTTCTGATTGCTTTAAAAATTACTTTATCATTAAAATAGATACTCAGATACTAGCATAAAATTGTATGTATTAGATTTTCTTCAGGAATGTCAAGCAATCAAAAGAAATGATTACTTCTTTCAAGTGCATAAAGTCTGTAACCACTTTCTTTCTATGTCTTTCTCTTGAACTATAGCTATTCTTTTATTTGTTATTAGTTTCTCTTCAAATGACACCAAATGAACCCACTCCATATTGTCACAATGCCTCAATTTTTCACACTTGCAATAGAAATAGGAAATCTATAAACTTTGCCCTTCCCTATATCTAGCTTTTTTGTTAATGTGAAAAATTTGCTCTTCATTATGTTACAGATACATGTCTTAACAGTTTATGTGCATACAATTTTGCAAGAGTCTAATACAAAATGAAAATGAGATCTGAAGAATTTACCCTGGGCAAAACAAGAAAAGAAAATACCAGTTACTGACCCTTTCTTAAAATTATATTTTTATTGATTTGAGAAAGGAAGGGAGAGGAAAAGAGAGATTGAAACAATGATGAGAGAGAATCATTGATTGGCTGCCTCCTCCATACCCCACATAGGGGACTGAGCCTGCAATCAGGGCATGTGCCCTAGACTGGAATCGAACCCAGGACCCTTCAGTCCTCAGGCTGACACTCTATCCACTGAGCCAAACTGACTAGGGCAGCTACTGACACTTTTGAAAAATGTTTAAAACTCAATATGATCAAATATTTTATTTGATAGGCAATGACACATATATTAAAAGTTTATTAAGTTATTTCATATTTGATTATACATAATGTCATTAATAGCCCTAAACCAGTTATCAATAATGAGGTTTTATCATTATTATGAGGAAGTTGAGGATATAACATATACTATCACCTGTTATTTTAAAAGAAGTAAAATGCTCAACCTATTATATACTACTAGAGGCCCGTTGCATGAAAATTCATGCATGGGAGGGGAGTGTCCCTCAGCTCGGCCTGCTCCCTCTCACAGTCTGGGAGCCCTCAGGGGAAGGAGGCGACCTGGTGATCAGGGGAAGGCGATGCCCCCATCACATCTCTGCTGCTGCCACTGCCAGCAACGCAAGCCTCAGCTGCCCTGGTTACCTGAGCATTGGGCAACCCTGGGTAGCTGGGCAGCCACCATCCGAGGCTTGCTTGCATGCATCTCAGGCCAGCTTTGGTTACCTGAGCCTCAGGTGGCCCTGGGCACCTGGGCAGCTGACATCCGAGGCTTGCCTGCACCTCGGGCTGACCCTGGGTGAGAGGGCAGCTGGGCAGCCAATATCCGAGGTTTGCCTGGGCCTTTGGCCAGCCCTGGGAGGCTGGGGGACTTTGGAGGTAGGATTTGTAATGTGCCTGCTGCCCCAGCGGTGCTAAGGGGACTGGGTGCTGGCATCATGTGTCTGTGGGCACCACCATCTTTGAGGATACGGCAGTCAATTAACATATGTTCTCCTTATTGGCTGTGGGCACCACCATCTTTGTGAGGGTGTGACAGCAATTTGCACATTCCCTCTTTATTAGATAGGATGTACTATGTTGTGTATATATATACATTTATATAAAAATAAATTTCAAAAAATATATATTTTTTAGAAAATATTGTACCAAATGACTGAGCAAAGTGGTCTAAATTAGAGATAGGAAAGAAATATAAAATATTAAGTAAAGATTATCTAGCTCTGAATGTTATGTTAGGTAGGCAATATTAAGAGCAAGATGTCAAAGAGATCCTGTATAACAAAAGAACCATTATTAAAAAGATGATACAAGTGTAGCTGCCTAGAATATAATATATTATTTTTTAAATAACATAAAGTCATATTCATGCCAGTAAGTATAGAGGTTTCTCTATGAGACTCTAAAGGTGGCAAACTTCTTGCTGAAATGTGGAATATGAACCAAAAGGACAAGAATTAGATGTTAATCTACAACTAAATAGATAATAAGGACTCCAGAGAGATTACTTAACTACAGATGCTTTTCTATTTAAAAGGGTTTGAGACCAATGATCATGTAGTTATTCCAACTTTGTAAAATTAAACTTATAGCTTTATCTTTCATCTAGAAATATTTATTTATATACTAAAGTATTAAAGTAAATATTCTTCCCATTAAATTTCCAAGGTGATTCTCTCAGAAGTGTTTGGGAGCACCAAATTTATTTTTTAATATGCTCTTATCCTAAAGTGCTGACCTCTAATATACACTGTGGGCATTTGGTTCTTAGAATGAACATTCTAAGGTAAGAACTGGGTATAGGAATCACACAGATATTTTTTAGTTCTAAGCAAATAATAATAATAATTCTATATAATAAAGATCTAATATGCAAATTAAAACTAACAGCAGAACCACTTTCTAGTCGAAGCCAGGGCGGCGAGGGCCGAGGCGGCAGGTGGGAGGGCTGTGAGGCTCTACCCTTGCATGAATTTCATGCATCGGGCCTCTAGTAATAATAATAGTCTGCTCTACTTCAGAACTGGTTACACAAGTCAGACATACATCATTTGCTTACAAGTAAATATTAATAGAAGTCTGCTCTACTTCATTACTTGCATGCAAATTCAGGACATTAATTAATACGGATATCAAAAACCTAACATAATTGTTAGCCAGCATTTACTATAGGTCATTTATTGCTCCAAAAGGAGGCTGGGGTCTTTAGTTTGGCTTCCAGCAAAAGGTAAAATGCTATTACTAAGTAAAAAGGGAAAATTACATTGGGCAAGACTGGCAATTTTGGCCATAATATACAATAGATATATATCACTTTAAAAATCATGATGTTTACATATGGCAACACAATTAAAATGTACTAAGCTTTATTAATTTATTAAGCTTACAGTTAGTATACATTTACTGATACATTTATTGATTCAAACTATACCTATTTCACATTTTCTCATAGTTATTTTTCATTATCTTCTGATTTGTGTTTCCTTCTAGTTTCTGTCACAGAGTCATTCACCATTAAATATAATGATGACTTCAAGTTTTATACGTTGCCCTTTATTAAGTTGCGAGGGCTTGGCAAGACATCTGAGGTTAAATAAATATCCTTTTATTTCTAACTAGAGGCCCGGTGCATGAAATTCATACAGTTGGGGCGGGGGGTGTCCCTCAGCCCAGCCTGCACCCTTTCCAATCTGGGACCCCTTGAGAGATGTCCCACTGGGATAGGGCCTAACAAGCATTAGGACATCCCTCTCACAATCCAGGACTGCTGGCTACCAACCACTCACCTGTCTGCCTGCCTGATTGATCCCTAACTGCTTCTGCCTGCCAGCCTTATCACCACTTAACAACTCCCCTCCCAGCCTGATCGATGCCTAACTGCTCCCCTGCTGGCCTAATTGCCCCTAACTGCCCTCCCTTGCTGGCTGGTCATGCCCAATGGCCCTCCCCTGCTGGCCTGGTAGCCCCCAACTGCCCTCCCCTGCAGGCCTAGTCACTCCTAACTGCCCTTCCCTGCAGGCCTGATCACCCCTAACTGCCCTCCCTTGACAGCCTAGTTGCCCCTAACTGCCCTCCCCTGCCAGCCAGGTCACCCCTAACTATTCTCCCCTGCAGGCCTGGGTTCCCCATAACTGTCCTTCCATGCAGGCCTGGTTCCCCCCAACTGCCCTCCCTTGCAGGCCTGGGTCCCCCTCAACTGTCCTCTCCTGCAAGCTTGGGTCCCCCTCAAATGCCCTCCCCTGCAGGCCTTGGTCCCCCCCAAACTGTCCTCCCTGCAGGCCTGGTCCCCCCAACTGTCCTCTCCTGCAGGCCTAGGTCCCCCTCAACTGTCCTTCCCTGCATGCCTGGTCCCCTCCAACTGCCCTCCCTTACTTGCCTGATCCTTCCGAACTGCCCTCCCCTGCCGGCCATCTTGTGTCCACATGGGGGCTACCATCTTTGACCACATGGGGGTGGCCATCTTGTGTGTTGGAGTGATGGTCAATTTGCATATTACTCTTTTATTAGATAGGATGTCCTAAGGATTATATGTGGTATAGATATTAATTTTTGACAAATGCTTTTTCAGATGAATTCAGATGATTTTAAGTCTATTAGTTGTAAGCTAAATGGCTGCTTTGCAAAAGTAGTAACAAACCTTGTATTTATGGTATATATGAAATAAACCTCACTTAGTCAAGATGTATTTTCAGTTCCATTTTTTTTTTTTTTTATTTCTACTGTTCAGCACAACTTGCTAAGATTTTGTTAAGAATTTTGGCACATTATTTACAAAAATATACTTATTTTTCATAATAAGTTAATTTTTTTCTTTCTGTCTATTCTATCTGTTCTCGAATGTTGGCATAATCCTAAAATGTCTTCTGTAACTACATGTTTTGGCGTCCAATAGGAGAGAGAAAGCTTACTTTCCTCTTTCATACAACACATATTTTGGGTTTAATGCAGTTTAAATAAATTGTCATGTATTCATTGCTGAACACATTACCCTAGACTATGTATATCAGCATAAAAATGTAGCAATATGTATTAACCTGCTTGATTTAGGCCAGTCATGGCCCAGCCTGGAAGAGTGAATAGACTCCATTTCACCTACAGGGAAGAATGGAATAAATTCTGGTAGAGAACCATAATGATTGAGCAAAGGTATAGTCAGATTATCAGTCCCAACATATATTTACAGAAAAATTAGCAGTTAAAACAGATAAGTTTGAAGCATAATTATAGAACCAAATTATATTAAATCTTAAGGTCTTTTCAAAAAATGGTGTTTGAACAGCTGAATATGCATTTTGGAGGGCAAATATGAACATGGTGTCTACTTCATATCATTTGAAAAAAATTAAGTTGATGTGAGTAGGCAGATTTAAATCCTAAAATTATGTCACCTAGTAAAAAAACATAAAAGAACATATTTTTACTCCCTGAGAGTAGAAAAAAAGATCTAGATATAACATAGTAAGCAATAAAGACAATGGGAAAACTGGATAATTTAGATTTCCTTGAAATGAGCAACCTCTACAAAATAGGCACCATTAAAAAAATGAATATATTCATTGGGAGAATATATTCTTAAGGCATAAATTGGGCAAAAGATTTGTATCTAGAATCTACAAGAAACGTTTACAACTCAGCAATAAAAGAAAACAAAAACAAACTGCTAAGAAAGAAAAAGAACTGGAATATGTTTTGCAAAGTGTTTTACATAAAAAAAGTACTCAGCATTATTAACCATAGAGGAATTATAATTTCATTTAAGGTGGGTTACCAATATAAACTTCAAGTGACACCATATGATAATAAAGATATAGAGTAATTGGAACTCTCCTATGTATAGAAGGTGGGCATGTAAAACAGCACAATTTTGTAAAAGGTTTCTTACAAAGTAAAATATGCACTTACCGTGTAGATAAAAATAAAAATTTACTTTTAGAGATTTATTGATGATAAGGGTAAAGGAGAAAAGTCCATAAAAAGATTGTATAAAAATATTCATAGTGACCATATTCATAATGGTCAAAAGCTGAAAACAAGCCAAATGCCCTTAATAAAATGAATAAATAAATGGTGGTATAAAATAGAATAATAATTAGACATAAAAATAACTGAGGTTACCTACAGCCACAAGGATGAATCTCATGGAAATTGCTCTTGAGGGAAAGAAGCTAAACACAAGACTACGTAGTGAATGATTATTACATAAAGAGTTGGACTAGGCAAAGCTAATGTATATTGAAAACAAATCAGAATAGTAGTTGCTCCTCTAATGGGAATTGGATACGATGGAACTTTAGAGGGTGTTAAAATGTTGTATACATTTATAGAACTATAAAATTTTCAATAATTATTAAACTATAACTTGAGATTTGTTCATTTCACCTAATAAAATGTTACTTAAATAATGGCAAGTAAATAATGAGCTCTAATGAATTAGTAAAATTTGAAACTATTTTCTTGGTAATCTAAACTCAAGCTAATAAATAAATCTATTATGGAGAATAGGAATTGGATTATTCTCTATTGGAGAAAGGAGTTCCAAATATGAAATTGAGGAGGACTAGATTAAAAACTATGCTATTGAAATGGAATTAGATATAGAAATGCAATAATCTTGTATACAATATAATGTAATATAATATTTTCACTGCAAAGGACTAGAAGGAATGACACCACAGAGATACTTGAATAAAAGAATGATTCTAGGCCTGAAGAAGATAAAAATAGCATATAAACCTGGAACATCTTTTAACACCAGAAAGAATACGAAGTCTGTAAACCTAATAGAAATGTCAAAAAAAGACACTAGTGACAGCTTAAGGAGTTCCTCACTGGTTACCAGTTATATCAGGAAAAACTTAAGTATGAAAATGAATAATAGGTTACAACCCTTAGAAATAAATATAATCCATGAAGCTATAATGATACAAATAAATGAATTAATTTGTAAATGAAAAATAAAATAAAGGTTTTCCTGAGAGAAGAATGACAAATATTAAATTAAAAATATAGAATTAGAAAATCATTAATGAGCTTTAAAACTACTACATGAAAGTTTGATAAAAGAAAGCTTTATACTTAAGCATACTCCAGAAATTATCCTATATAATAAAAGCTTAATGTGCTAAGTGTCTGGTTCTCTGTTCAACCAATCAAAGTATAGTATGCCAATGATATGCTAAGGCTGCTCAATTGCTCACTATGATGTGCACTGACCACCAGGACACAGATGCTCCAACTGGTAGATTAGCTTGCTGCTGGGGTCCGGCCGATCAGGACTGAGCAAATGGGCCGGACATCCCCTGGAGCCCTCCTGTGGTCCCTCCCAGGCTGGCCAATCTCCTGCATCCCTCTCCAGCCCAATCATGAACCAGTGGGGTCCCTCAGCCTGGCCTGCACCCTCTTGCAATTTGGGACCCCTTGGGGGATGTCAGAGAGATGGTTTTGTCCTGATACTGCTCATTGCAGGAGCTGTCCCCTAGTGGTCAGTGCGCTCCCACAGGGGGAGTACCACTCAGCCAGAAGCCAGGCTCATGGACGGCAAGCACAGCAGGGGTGGTGGGAGCCTCTCTTGCCTCCACAGTAATGCTAAGGATGTCTGACTGGCATCTTAGGCCTGCCCCTGGCAGGCCTAAGATGCCAGTCAGACATCCCCTGAGGTCTCCTGGACTGTGAGAGGGTACAGGCCAGGCTGAGGGACACCCCACCCTAGAGTGCACAAATATTGTCCACCGGGCCTCTAGTCAATTATAAGGAAACAAGTATATTTTTGTAGTAGATAACTGGTAGGCATTTCTTTAGCCACGTGATAACCAAGAATAAGACAAATCTTCATTATGTGCTTTGTGATAATGCATTGAGAAAGATTATTACATATGTGCTCTCTCTGACAAAAATATATACTAAGAGTCTAATCATGAGGAAATCTCAAACAAACCCAAGTTGGAAGACATTTTATGAAATAACAGTTTGTACTCTTAAAAAATTATTAGGCTAAAAAATTTCAGAGAAAGGTTGGGAAATATTACAGATATTCACAGAATAAGAAGACATTAATGCAATGTTTATTCTTAGATTAGATTCTGGGAGAGAAAAATATAGCTTCTAAGACAATTATTTAGACAATTGGTTGTATTACAATATGCATTATGCATTAGATGAAATAATAATAATAAGGTTGTTTTTAGCAAATCCGTAAGAAAGTATCTAAGAATAAATGGGCACAAAATCTTCAAATTACTCTAACATAGTTTAAGAAATATATATGCATCTAGAAAGTAAAGCAAATAGGGCAAAATGTAAAAAAATAAAAGAAATTTATGTAAAGTATATATAAAAATTCTTTGAAATATTCTTTGAAATAATGTTGATTATTCTATCAAACAGAAAGTTACCACAACTAACAGAACCTAAAGTTTCCTTAAAATACTTGTAGTTTTGCCTTATATTATTACTATTTTTAAAGTTATCTTTGCTGTTTGTTTTTCAGAAAAAGATAATGAGGAGCATACATGAAATCTCGTGGCAGTGAGTGAAAGCGGTACCAAGGTAGGAACTGGTACCATGTATGCACCTGTGATGTGGTGACTGGTCACTGACAATTCTTTACATTACTCATACTATGTTTTTTTCATACCATGGTTATGTATATATTTAGAGATCAGACAGGAAGTGTGTTGAGCAGAAAAATAGAGTGGGTTAGAAAGAGATGAGTAACATATTGTATCCAGGAGGAGTGAAAACTCCAGTTGACTCAAAATTGGGACTTGTTAAACATTACACACTGATACCAACAATGGACAAATTACCAAAACAATGAACTAAACTATAAATTAAACAATTTTATGAGTTATTAGGAAGGAAGGTGTTATTTTATGATATCTATTAGGCAAGCACTGGAATTAAAAATAAGTAACAAAATAAAAGCCATATTTCAATTATTTTTATTTTTTAATATTTGAATTTGTAATTCATTAGACTTTGTGTCAGTTGGGTATATGTGATACCCAAAGGGAGAGCTGAATTTCTTCCTGGGTTTGTGTCTCACAAAGTTGAAGAATAAAATCACAGACCAGAAGAGTTAAGCAAAAGCATGGAAATTTATTATAAGAGGATACAAACTCTCTGCACGGGAGGGGGTCCAAGAATAGGTTGCCACTGAAGCTTATTTGTCTACAGATTTTTATTTGCTATGGACCCATTCTTTGTCTATTTGTGTCATTCTCTGATTGACTTCTTCTACCTTCCTTGTCAAACAACAATTTCAAAATCCATCTGGTGCTCTCGCCTCGCCTCCTTCTTCCCTCATCCTCACCCTTCTCTTACAATATCCTGCACCTGCAATATAAACATCCTTGGTTTGGAACTCAGCCCTGCTCCACGCTGCTTGGCCCTGCAGTTAGGTCTGCACTTCTCTTCTTTCACCCCTATCTCGTGTAACTTTCTGCACAGGCAAGATAAGTCTTCTTGTCCTGTGGCATGCTGTTTTTCTGCAAGACCAGCATTCCTGTGGTTTTAGTTGGCTCCAATTGTGTCCACACTTCCTCTTTCCTTTTACCCCTTGCTCTGTCTGCCTAACCCTGTTTTTAACTCCTCTCATAAGTGTGTATGGTGTGTACATATGGGTATGTGTTGTATGAATTTGAACAGTCATTCCTTTCTAAATATATGTATATTTTGTATTACTTTTCCTTACATACAGGGTAGGGAAAAAGTAAGTTTACTATTGGGAGTACACAAAACAGAGTTTATTATATCATCTATTAATGATTGTATTATTGTCCATAAAAATAACCTCAACCCTACTTTTGCCTTACCCTATGTAACAACAACAAAAATATTAAATAATAGTGGGTTGAAGAAAATAGAAGTTTTTATTTTGGATGTAAAACGTCCTGAGGTTTTCAGGCCAGTATGCTAGCTTCATGTTGTCTTTAGTAACCCAGGGTTCACAAGTTTACACCAGCAGTTTTGTGATTGATATTGAAATCCAAGATGTCTAGCTGAGTTCAGGGAGAGCATGGGGAAATGGGAAAGTTTTTAATTGTTTTAAATGAAAAATACTGTTCATTATTAAATATAAATATAATCATTATTTTTATCCATTTTCAAACAGTGTCAGGCATATAGTAAGCACTATGTAAGAAACTGTTAAATAAATAAAAAAGTTAAGGATTTATTCAATAAACTGTTTCTTCACTTGTCTATAATTGCCATGAATACAGAACCTCAGATTTATTTGGGTTTTCTAAGTGATTTTGACATGTATAGTTAAATGAATATTAAAGGTCAGACATACATATAGTCTTCACAGACATATGAGGCAACCTTAAGAAGAGACAATTGATATAGTAAAATAATCTATTCTTTCAAAGATTCTGATACGTTGACTCACATCAGAAAAGCCTCTTAAGGGAAATGTCTTTTAAACTACAAATAATAAAGCATAAATCTCTCAGGGATCTTCACAGCTTCAGGCATTTTCTGGAGAAAAAAAATTGTTTGCTATCTTTCATTAGTTCAATCATCCAAAAAAATTAGTAAGCAATAAAAACAATGTATGAACTCTTTGAATTAATTTACTTACATTTATAATATCTTTGGAAAACTTACTGTAATTCACATTGCTAAAAAACATTTACATTCTTGTGGTAGTCCTAAAGATGCTAATTTTCAAAAGTGAAAACACTTATGTCTGCTTCCTCTACATTACTTGCCATTTATCCTTAGTTTTTCTCTATGGTCTACCCTCTTTGTCTAGGAATTGGTACCATGTATCACTTGTGAAGTCAGTTTCAGTCCTTGTGACAGTGTTCATATTCAAGCAAATTTATATTAATTTCTTAGTAAGATTTTTGAGATATAATGGCAACTGATTTATTAAATGAGTGTGTGTGGTGTACACATATGGGTATGTGTTGTATGAATTTGAACAGTCACTCCTTTCTAAATATATGTATATTTTGTATTACTTTTCCTTACATACAGGGTAGGGAAAAAGTAAGCTTACTATTGGGAGTACACAAAACAGAGTTTATTCTTGTATTATTATTTATTAATGATTGTATTATTTTCCATAAAAACAACCGTAAACCTACTTTTGCCTATATAACAATAACAAAAATCTTAAATAATAGTGGGTTGAAGAAAATAGAAGTGTTTATTTATTAAATGTCACTTAACATCAATACTCATCACTAACTATATCAAAATAAGTAATCTATTTTTTCTGACATTACTTATTCAACATCTGTTTTTCTATAATGAATTTTATTACATAATATAGCATTTCTATTTTCTTTTCTTTTCCAAGTCTTTCAGCTTCCTAGCTATGCAGTGCTTAAAAACAATTTTGGCTAACCATTAACAAATACCACCTTTCTTTTTTGTTAACAAAATCCAAATTTCATTCAGGTATCCAGACTGCATTGGATTCAGAATATGCATAAGATGGATACCAACTCAAAAGCGAAATTACAATTGTTTTATTGTAATAATGAAGTCCAATTGTACTTGTCAGTGAAAATAACATGCAAAGATGTATACAAAAATTGGGACAATATGATATGGGAAAGTATATTGACAATATTCTTTAGTTTGATTTTGCTTGTTTTAAAAATTCTGTGGCACACCCGTGTGCAATGGCACACGCGCTGAAAATTACTGGTCTAAACAAAATAAGACATAAATACAATAACTACATGTAAACATCTCTTAGAGGCAATAAGAAAGAAAAAAGCTTTATATTGTTGCAAATTTTGAAGAATCCATTATTTTGAATCATAATATGTATTTTTATTCATCAATTTTAAGAAGCATATGAAATAAAAAGATGAACTTGAACTTAAAAGTATAAAGGTCATAATCTTAGGTTTCCTTTAGAGTTTGGCATACTTCACAAACTCATTTGTTATATATTTGTAAAGTTCTGATACTTTCTAAAATAATTGCTTTTATCATATGTTCAAAAATAATTTTCATATTGTCAATTTTTGGCAATAAGGCCAATTTAAAGAGAATCATTTTTTGCACCTGCTAAGTTTCCGTATCTGTAGGATGTAAATTGACTTGGATGTATAGTTTTATCAATCTGAGAAAACCACAAATCTCTTCTGTTTCCTGAATAATCAAAAATGTTGTATAATCAGAAAAGCTGATTAAAGCGAAATTGACTTCTACCCTCCAGTGAAATATTTTAGGAATTTCTAAATTTACAAGAAATATGTTTTTCCCCTCAAACTCCTATAATTTTGATACCAAGTTTTGCTTAGAAGCTAAGTTCTGTTTTAAGATCTGTTTAGAAGTCTGTATATGCATGCAGAGTGGAGTAGGAAAGAGCCAGAGTGTGATAAAATATGAGAAGAATTATCAGTTGGTCACCACCCCTTTAGAAAATATACTGTACTGATTAAGAACTCAAGTTTTTCTATCAAACTTCTGTGTTTTGAGTTTTTATTTGCATCTCTCTCTTTCTAACTAGGTAAACTAGAGCAATATATTAGGGTACTAGCTAACATATGGTAACAAACATTAAAAAAAACACGCTAAAAAACATTGTGGGGACTTAATTAAGAATAGTGTTTATTTTTTAATTACATAAATTGTAGAATTGAGACTATTGAGCAGTCCATATGTATGGCACATTTGCTCAGTAAGTATTTCACTGTACCAAGATATACTTGTTCTTTTACACACTTTGATATTGCCCCATTCTCATGGCCAAAACTGGACTTGACATAGTCTGCTTTTTAACTTGCTGAAAGAGTTAGAAAGAGCAATGGGATGGTAAACAGTTTCCTTTTAAACAAGTTTAGCACATCACTAATAGTTAAAGTTGGTTAGAACATAATTAAATAGACATAACTATTTTCAAAGAAGGATGGGATTTTTCCAAACTAGATCTAGCTAAACAAATCTCTAGTTTGGTGAAATTATATTGGAGAATCACTATTCTATGTTTCACAGTTTTCTCATATTTAAATTGTATGTTTATGGATTTGTTATGGCCAGTGACCCTGTCAATGTATGCAAAATTCTTGGGAAAGTACTTGATATACCCTGAGTTCTCAATATTTTTACATCTTATTTTTCTTTAATTCTTTCTTCTGTGGGCTGCTCTAGGGTATTAGAGATTATTAACAGAAATAGAAATTCTTTATTTATTAAAACTGTATTATAAATTTTCATAATAAAAGGAGAAATCAATGATAAAAAATGAATACTCAATTAATAACTTATGCTGAAATCCCTGATTGGAAGAAAATTGAAGAATTTTATGTTTCATGGTTTTTTAAGTTGCTGTTCCAATGTACCTCATTAGTGCCTTTTGTCAAATATTGTATTATGAAGGAACATTTCAAATTGACTGGGAGAATCACTAAACTATTAACTAAACAAAGATAAAGCACTATCAGAGTTTTGAAAATTCTAGGTGAGGAGGATAAAAATAGATGATTTTAAATCAAATTTTGAAAATAACTATAAGTGAGATAAAAACAGAATTTTTAATTTATAAGACAAAGGATTTATGGCAATAGAGTTTAGCAGTCTGTTAACAGAAACTTTACACAATATATTCATGAAATTTAAATTAAACATTTTAATTTTTTACTTAAACAACTGTTATAAGCTAGTAAGAAGCTAGAAAATTTTCAGGACAAGTGGAATAGGGAAACTAAGATAGTTAAACAGCAGTTTGCAGCCATCTAGTAAATCCTATCTTCCCTAAACCAAGGACGCTTAAGATAAATGCTTTGCATATGTTCTTTATGACTGTTGTTTTGGGGTTCTTAGGATATATTCCTAGAAGTGGGATCACTGGGTCAAATGGAAATTCCATTTTTAATTTTTTGAGGAAACTCCATACTGTTCTCCATAGTGGCTACCTACCAGCAGTGAAGGAGGGTTCCTTTTTCTCTGCATCCTGGCCAGCACTTGCTGTTTGTTGATTTGTTGATGATAGCCATTCTGACAGGTGTGAGGTGATAGCTCATTGTAATTTTATTTATTTATTTATTTATTCATTTTTTCTCTTTTTTTAATGTTTCTTTTTTATTTTTTTTCTTTATTGATTAAGGTATTACATATGTGTCCTTATCTTCCCATTGCCCCCCACCTCCTCACTCATGCCTCACACCCCTGTTGTCTGTGTCCATTAGCTTATATGTATGCATACAAGTCCTTTGGTTGATCTCTTCCTCTTACCCCACCCTCCCCTACCTTCCCTCTGATGTTTGATGGTCAGATCTATGCTTCTCTGTCTCTGGATCCATTTTTGTGCATCAGTTTATGTTGTTCATTATATTCCACAAATAAGTGAGATCATGTGATATTTATCTTTATCTGACTGGCTTATTTCACTTAGCATAAAGCTCTCCAGTTCCATCCATGATGTTGCAAATGGTAAGAATTCCTCCTTTTTTACTGCAGTGTAGTATTCCATTGTGTAGATGTACCACAGTTTTTTTAATCCACTCATCTGCTGATGGGCACTTAGGCTGTTTCCAAATATTAGCTATGGTAAATTGTGCTGTTATGAAAATATATGCACCCCTATTTATTAATTTTTAAAATATATTTTTCATTTATTTCAGAGAAGTGGGGGAGAGAGAGAAACATCTATGATGAGAGAGATTTATCAGGAATTGAACCATGACCTCCTAGTTCATAGATCCATGCTCAACCACTGAGCCACACTGGTGGGCAGTTCATTGTCATTTTAATTTGTATCTCCCTTATGACTAATGACTTTGAACATTTTTTCATATGTTTCTTGGCCATCTCTATGTTTTCTTAGGAGAAGTATCTATTTAGGTCCTTTGACCACTTATAATTGGATTGTTTTCCTTATGGTAAGTTGTCTGAGCTCTTGATATATTTTGAAAATTAACCCCTTATTAGATGCGTCATTGGCAAATATGTCCTCCCAAACAATGGGATCTCTTTTCATTTTGTTGACAGTTTCTTTTGCTGGACAGAGGCTTTGTATTTTGATGTAGTTCCACTGATATTTACAATAACTAAGATTTGGAAACAGCCCAAGTGACCATCAGTAGATGAGTTGATAAAAAAGATGTAGTCTATTTGCAAAATGTAATGCTATGTAGCTGTAAAAAAGAAGGATCTCTTACCCTCTGAGATAGCATGGAGGGACCTGGAGAACATATGCTAAGCAAAATAAGCCAGTCAGTGAAAGATAAATATCACACAAGCTCACTTATATGTGGAATCTAATTGACAAAATAGACTCAGAGACATGGAAGCATGGGGCAGACTGACAAATCTCAGTGGGAAGGGAGGAAAGGGGAAAGGAAGAGATTAACCAAAGAATTTATGTGCATAAATGCATAACACTTGGACACAGACAATAGTGGGGTAGGTCTGGGGGCAGGGTGGGTTTAGGGTGGAGGTATTCAATGGGTGGGCAAAGGGGGACATCTGTAAAACTTCCAACAGTAAAGATACATTTTATTTCTAACTATTTACTTTTGTTTTATTAATCCTGACCCAAGGATATTTTTCCATTGATTTTTAGAGAGAGTTGAAGGGACGGGAAAGATGGAGAGAGAAATAACACTGTGATGGAGATACATCAATTGGTTGCCTCCCACATGCACCTGGGATCAAGCCTGCAACTGATGTATGTGTCCTTGATAGGAATCAAAACCTGTGACCCTTTGATGTGAGGGCAGATGCTTTAACCACTGAGCCAAACTGACTATGCCTATAAAGATTAATTTACCAAACTTTTTTTTGAAAAAAAAAGAGTAAATGTTTTGCACTTTCCACAACTAGAGGGTCAATGGCTTAAATCACCCTACTTAGGGAAACAGATAACAGAAATTTAATTAGTGCCATTTGCCAACCACACTCTAGGACAGACAAATTAAGAGACTAAATCTAATTTGGGTTCATCAGCATAAAGTTGATGAATATTCTGTTGACCCATCCTGGAACGTCCCCTAAATGCCCAGCCTTTAAAACTAGTGAAAACGAAGGTTCCAGGGTACTCTTCCTTCAGGAAGCACATCCATGCCATAGGCCCTTGTCTCCTACCTGCAAGGGACCCTAGGAGACTTGCAACCAAGGAAGTAATGGACAGTGGCAACTAGTCCCATGATGATCCCCTGAACCTGTCTCCAAGGCTGCCTTTTCTGACTTCCCAGCCCAGGCTCTCCTGTTACTTCTTCAAGGCCCTTCCTTGCTTCACTATCCTAAGTGTGTTTTTGCTGAGTCAATACATTTTTGCTTGCTCTTGTATACTTACTAGTAGTCTCTTGATTAAAATCTTTCCATCAAGAAGACAAGAATGAGGTCTCACCATCTTGCCAGTAACAGTTATATGAATAAGTAATTACATACATGTGCATACACAATTTTTTAGTATACAACATATATTTCTGTGTTCTGTTAGTTAACAGGGCTAAAAAATGACACTACGGTAGCTGTGAACACTGTTAACATCTACATTTTGATTCCTAATACATTCCCTAATGAAAGAAATCAGTGTTCTCTCAAAAACAGCTTTTTCCAGAACTAGGACAGAAAATATATGTGATGAGGATGGGTCATCTTATAGTGTGTGAAAAAAAGGAAGTGCTCAAAAAAGAAACACACACACACACACACACACACACACACACACACATATTGATGAAAACATGTTAAAGCAGCACAGGAACCAAGTGAAACACATGAGGTCAAAGCTCAGAAAATTTGAACAGATACACAAAGAAATAGTGGATTTTATCGAAAGTATAAAATAACTATTTATGTTATTTATGTATTCACACTAATATGTGTGTGTGTGTGAGTTTATATGTAACTAGAGGCCTGGTGCATGAAATTCATGCACAGGTGGGGTCCCTAGGCCTGGCTGGCGACCAGGGCTAATTGGAGCCAGGCCCATAGTGGCCCGAAGGCCCCAGCAGGTTTGGGAGAGGAGCGATGATCACTGGGCCAGGCACAGAAGGAACAGACGCTGGACGCTGATGCCGCTATCTGCGACCCACCACCCCACAGTTCCCCGCTCCCCTCCTCCTTCCCTTGCCACCATGCTGCCACCTGGGCCTGCTGACCTGGGGAAGGGACGTGTCCTCCCAGGCAGGGGGAGGGACTGCTGGAGATTTGCTAGATGGGGGGAGGGACCATGGGATGTTGGCCACCTTCCCCCCTCCTCCTTCCCTCGCTGTTGTGCTGCCACAGTGGTGGGTGGGCAGTGAGCCAATTGGGGCCTGCTGGCTGTGTGAAGAGACAGAGGGAGGGACTGTGGGAGGTTGGATGCCAGCCCTGAGGAGGGAGCCAGGCCTCAGCACCCCTGGGAAAGGGGCTGCTTCTGCCACCACCCACCCTTAGTTCCCTATTCCAGCCCGGGGCCCAGCCCCAATCATGCTATTGGGGCCTGCCGGCTTGGGGGAAAAGACCGTGGGAGGTTGGTTGGCCTAGGGAAGGTTGGCTGTGGGAGAGCACTGACCACCAGGGGGAAGCTCCTGCATTGAGCATCTACCTCCTGGTGGTCAGTGTGTGTCATAGCAACTAGTTGTTCTGGTCATTCTGGTCGAATGGTTGCTTAGGCTTTTCTCTATATAGGTATATAATTTTTAAATTACATTCAAATTTTATTGCTTTTAAAATTTTAGAAAAAAATAAAATGACAATATTTTAAAAATATGTTTCTATTGACTTTTAGAGAGAGAGGAAAGGAAAAAGGAGAAAGAGAAAGAGATAGAAACATCAATCTGCTGCCTCCTGCATGCCACCTACTGGGAATCTAGCTGGCAATGTGGGCAAGTGCCCTTACCGGGAATAAAACCAGTGACCTCTTGGTGCATGGGTCATAGCTCAACCACTGAGCCACATTGGTCAGGCAGAATATAAAGATAGTTAAAATGAGAATACATCACAAAAAAAAATGCAGTTTATCTCACAAATGCAAAGTTGGTGTAACATTTTAAATGCAATCAAAATAATAATATAACAAACAAAAACATTAAGCATTATGATCATTTTATTATATGTAGATTAGATCTCCCTGGGCATTTGTGCTAGTATAGTATTTTGTTGAGCAATTTGGGGATAAAACACTTTACATATCCTTTGCATCTCTAAACAACAAGGTATGCAAACTTGGAAGTTCTCTTGAGATTGCTGACAAAAGTTTTGTGTTTTTTTCAGCCTTGATTGTGTATTCTGGGTGTTTTGCTTTCCAATATAAACTTTAGATTCAATTTGTCAATACCTTCAAAGGATTTTTCCTTAATATTGATTTGGACTGTTAAATCAAAATATCAATTTGGGAATAACTGACATCTTAATAAGTCAGGTCTTTCCATTCATGCACACAACATTACTCTCTATTTGTTTACGTATTTTAATTTTTCAGTGTTTTATAAATTTTCAAAATATGTTCAGGAATTATACGTAAGTATCCTAAATATATTTTTTTCTTTTGTTTACTTCTTCTCCTTTATTTTTTTGGGGGGGTTACTAAAATAAGTAATATTGTGTTTTGAATTTTAAATTCTAATTGCTCATTGCAAGTATAAAGAAAATGAGTTTTCTACTTTAATCATGTGTTACAACCTTACTATTATCACATTAATTGCAGGATTTTGTTTTATGATTTGGAATTTTATACACACATAATCATGTTATCTGTAAATAATGTCAGCTTAATCTCTCTCTTTCCAAACTGTATACCTTTTTTTTTCATAGTTTGTATTAGCTAGGATTTCTAGGATTGTGTTGAATAGGAGCAGTGACAGGGGCCATTCTTGCCTTGCTCCTGATTTTAGTAAGAAAGTAGCTGGTTTTTCTCATCATTAAGTATGTAAGCTTAAGTATGTAAATTATTTTGTAGATGTTCTTTGATAAGTTGAGGAAATTCACTTCTATTCCTAGATTTCTGAAAATTTTTTATCATAAATGGTGTTGAATATTTGTCAAATGCTTTTTTCAACATCAATTATTTAAATTATTTTATTTTATTTACACTGTTAATGTAATATGTTGCATTAATTGTTTTTTAAATGTTGACCAGCCTTGCATACTTAGCATAAATCCCAATTGGCTGCGATATATAATGCTTTTAATGTATTGTTTTATTCTATTTGCTAAAATTTTCTTGATTAATTTTGTATGTGCATTCACTAGAGTTTTTAGTACATAGTTTGTTCTTTCTATAAGGGCTTTATCTGATTTTGGTATTGGGGTTTTCTAGCTTTGTAGAGTTTTAAAACATCTTTAAATGTTCGGTAGAAGTCACCAGTGAAAAGATCAGGACTGGTGTTTTATTTGTTGAGAAGTTATTAATTATTGATTTAATTTCTTAATATATAATGGCATCTACATATATAAAAGGCTAAGTGACTGACCGTCTCTCCCTCCAACTGTCTGATGGACTATCTGGCCAGTACATATGATATGCACTGGCAATTTTTAAAAATAAACGTTGACTCACGCATGTGCTATACACATAAAGCTGTCACTGGCACCAATCACACATGTGTGTTATGATCTGTCATTATCAATCATGAATTTGGTTGTTTTTGTTGACATTCTGAAGCTGCAAGGAAGCATCATTATCAACAGAATATGTCTTGACCAACTATTGGCACTACTGTCCCCGTCTGACACTGGTCTCCCATTTAAATTAATTCAAAGACAGTTTCCCATGATGCCAGCATTTGCAATGACTATTAATAATTCACAAGGGCAAACTCTAGACAGAGTAGGAATATTCCTACCTGAACACTTTTTCGGACATGGTCAGTTATATGTAGCTTTCTCTTGAGTTCGAAGAGCATGTGACGTTACAGTTAAAGTTGTAAATACTTCATCACAAGGGAAATTAGTCAAGCACTCTGAAAATGTTTTTACTCTTAATGTAGTATACAGGGAGATATTAGAATAAGTTTAATCAATTTATCAGTCATAGTTTTTATCAATGTTGTTTTTATATCATGTTTTTGTTGTTTTTATATCATGTTTTTGTTTTTATATCGTCTTTATTGTTGTTATATCATTGTTATTGTTTATTTATTAATCAACTTATATGTTATTTTCATACACATTTTGCTAATTTTCTTTCATCTCTGACACTTCTATTATAGAGAAAGGTCGAATAGCGATATTAAAATATTTCTTCTAATTTATTTCCTTTCAATGTGTATGAATCCGTGCACTGGGCCTCTAGTATTAGAATGTTTATTTATTCTTGTGTGACATTTGGTTTTGATTCCTTTAATCAGGAATTGGTTCATTTCATCTAATTTATTAAAGATGTGGACATATTTGTGGTTGTAAATATTATCCCTTTATTATTCTTTAGGTGATCATAGGTTCAATATTGATAACACCTCTTTTATTTCTTGGTTAGTGTGTGTCTTTCTCTGTCTCTTCTGGTTAGCTTGTGTAAATATTTACCCATGTTACTGGTTTCTTTAAATGAACAAGACTTGTTGTGTCATTTACTTTCTCTATTGACTTCCTATTTTCAATTTCAACTTCTTATTCCATTTCTCTTGCTTGCTTTATGCTTATATAGCAGTTCTTTCTATAGTTTCCTAATGTAAAGCTTAGATTGTTGATTTCACATCTTTCTTTTTTTTCTAATATATGATTCAGTACTATACATTTCCCACTAAGCATGCTTTCACTGCATCCACAAATTGTGAAAACTTTGGTTTTTATTTTCTTGATTTCAAATTCATCACTCTTAAAACTTCTACTTTGGTTGACCTAACCAAAGAACTTGTATTCATACATGCATAACCCATGGACACAAACAATAGTGTTGTAGAGGCCTGAGGTGGGAGGCAGGGATGGGCTATAAGGGGTCAATAGGAGAAAAAAGGGGACATATGTAATACTTTCAACAATAAAGATTTAAAAGTCCCCACAATATTCTACTTCGATTTATATGTAGTTAACTGTGTATGCTTAATCTCCAAGTATTATCAGTTTTTCCAGCTCATTTTATGATTGATATCCAGATAATTCTATATGGATTAAGGGCATGCTTTGTATGATTTCTATTCTCTTAATTTAATTTTTTTGAGCAAGAATGTGGTATATTTTGATGAATGTTCCCTGAGAACTTGAAAATTAATTATCTGCCATTAATGGGTGAACTATTCTAGAAATGTTCATTAGTTGCAGTTCACTAACGGTTCTGATCAGGGTAAATAATATAAATATAACCCTATACTTGGGCAAGTCATAATACATTGCAGAAAACAAACATATCCTTATGTTTTTTATGTTAGTTGGATCTGCCAAGTAATTACATATGTTTTTGAAATATTCAAATATAATAGTGGATTTGAAAAAATTTTCTTGCATCTCTAACAGTTTTATCCTCTTATATTTTAATGTTCTATTATGAGGTGCATACATGTGGAGGATTGTTACATCTTCTTGTAGAACGGACTCTTTCATCTTTAAGTAATGTTTTTATTTATCACAACAATGTTACCATAGTTTGAAGTCTGCTATTTCAGAACTAAATACATGGACTCCAGCTTTGTTTGACTTGGTTTGCATGGTATATTTTGTTCTCCATTTTTTAAATTTTAAGCTATGTCTTTGTAATTAAAGTGGATTTCTTTGAGGGCAGTATAGTTGTGTCCTTTATTTTGTACTGGTTAAAAATTCATGCTGGTAAACTCTGCCTTTTAATTGGTATATATATATATATATTTTCCCCCATTGATCTCCCCCCGACCTCCCCTACCCCCCAGGACATGCCTTCACCTGCCCGCCCTCCCCCCCCCGCCAGTGTCTTATATCCGTTGGTTGTGCTTATATGCATGCATACAAGTCCTTCGGTTGGTCTCTTACAGCCCCCCTCGCCCAACCTCCCCTGTCTTCCCAATGTAGTTTGACAGTCTGTTCAATGCTTCTTTGCCTCTGTATCTTTTTCCCACCATTTCTTTCCTTTAGAAAGATTTATATAAACCATTGATACAGTTGGTTTTAAATCTACTATGTTTATAAGTGTTTATTTTCTTTATACTTGTTCTTTGTTTCACTTTTTTAAAAAATTAGATTTATTGTTGAAAGTATTACAGATGTTCCTATCTTCCAACCCCCCAGTGACTTCTTCCACCTCACTCCCCTCCACCACCCAGCCTCAGTTCTTCACCAAACTATTGTTACTTTTATCTTTCCTTTTTTTTCTTTCTTCTCTGGTTTAAATTAATAAACCACTTAAGTCATTTTATCTTCTCTTAAACCTTTGTATATAAATTATAGTTCTTATTTTAAGTTTTGATCTTTTGCCTATAATTTGCAATATACATGTGCAAATAAAATAACTCCACTTTCAGAGAACACTATGTCTTTACAATTAGTGCACTTACCTACACTAGATTATTCTGAATTCCACTCTCCATCATTTATAATTTGCTGTCACTTATTTTACTTAACAATATGCTATGATCGCCTGTAACATTGTTGCTCTTAATACTTTAAAAAATATCTATTTGACCAATTAGGAGTAAGAAAAATAAATATCTTATTTTATCAAATTTATTCCTTCTCTGATGCTCTTCCTTTATGTAATCCAACTTGATGATATATTTCATTTTCATTTTCTCTAAATAACTTAACATTTTTGGCAAGGCAGATAGATGTACTTGTGACAGATGTCCTCAGTTCTTGTTGTCTGAGAAAGTCTTTATTGGTCTTCATTTTTTGAAGGATAACTTTGCCGGATACAGAATTCTATATTTTTGAGTTTTTCTTCAATACTTTTGTTTCATTCTACTCTGTTCTTGCATATGCTGTTTCTGATGAGAATCCAATATAATTCTGATCCTTCTTCCTCAATAAGTAATACGGTTTTTCCTTTCTGGATATTTTCAAAATGATCCCTTTGCCTTTATTTTCTTCAATTTATTATGACATGCCTAAGTATAGGTTTATACTTATATTATTTATCCTGCTTTTCATTCTACAAGCTTCCGGGATCTGTGTTTTTATAACCATTAATTTTAGAAAATTCTCAATCCTTAATTTTAAATGTTTCTTATCCTTTCTCACTTCTCTTTATGATTTTTCTAGTAAATATATCTTTTTAAATATCACACATGACCTTATTCTGTTTTTCTTTTCAATCTTTGAAAAAAATTTTAGTTCACTTTGTGAAGTTTCCATTGATACTATCTTCAATCCCATTAATTTGTTCCACAAACTTGTTCTGTCTGCTGAGGGCCTATCAAAAGCATTATTTATTTCTGTTACAATGTATTTTGTTTCTAGCTTTCTCTTTTAGTTCTTTCTATTTATGTGGTGGTAAGGAGTTGAGAACAGAAATATTCTTTAAATTTTTATTAAATGTAAGTTTTGAGTGGAACTGATTTCCTAGGCCATGAACTTGTCATTTGTAACCTTCCCCCCTCCCTTTACTTAAGATAGGCAGGTTAAAGGGGCCTGGGATTGGCTACGCCCTTACTCCAGGAGGGGTTAGGTGGTTTCTCCTTAAGTGGAAGTCTTTGCTATGGAGAACACACTGAACATAGTTTAAATGGTGATTTTTTTTCCCTGTTGCCTTCTCGGCATAAGAGGATATTTTTCAGATCTTCAACATGAAACCCTGATATGATTCATAATGGCAAAAAATTGTTAAGTTTTGAAAATCCCAAATACTGGGCCCCAAGGAGATTTTAACATTTTAATTTTTTAAGATGGAACCTTTCTAATATATATATTTCAGAGAGAAAGCGAGAAATATCAATGATGAGAGAGAATTATTGATGGGTGGCCTCCTGCACACCTCACCCTGGGGATAGAGCCTGTAACCTGGCCATGTGCTCTTCATGGGAATTGAAACTGGGACCCTTCAGTCTGCAGGCCGATGCTCTATCCAGTGAGCCAAACTGGCTAGGGCAGATTTTAACTCTTAAAGAAGACTATACTCAGTCTCCAGCAAATTGTGAAATTACCACTTAGTGTTCTTACCAGTTACTGGCACTAGTAACCTGTCTGAGGTAAGCTGATTTCAGTTCTGAGTCTCTATATTTCCCTGTCTCTCCAGATTTCCATTTGTTGTGACCTCAATTCTCTAATGAATTTAAGAAAAGTTATTGATTTTTAATTTGTTAAAACTTTTCTTTGTTTCAGGATGACGATTTCCAAACTATTTACATATTGCAGCTAAAGAAACACAACAGTTTATTTTTCCTTACAAAAATTATCAGCATACTATGTACTCTGCACATTGCTTTTTGTAATTAATATAGCCTAGGGACTTTTCTAATTTTGTAGTTGCTTAGTGTTTAATGTTTTAACATTCATCTATGTAATACATTTATTATTTATTGTGTGGATTTATAAAAAATTCTCAAAATTCTCAGAAGACATACATATTTAAAATAAGTATTGCTAAAAATGATTTAGTGTGTTAAAACACCTTAAATAATTCACTCTGTATGCAGAGCTAAAAGTAAAAATATTAAAATGTGTGGCTCAGAGGTTAAGCATCAATCCATGAAGCAGGAGGTCTTGATTCAATTCCTTGTCATGGCACATGCCTGGATTGCAGGCTAGATCCACAGTATGGGGAGAGTCTATTCTTTCTTATTATTGATGTTTCTATATCTCTCTCCCTCTCTCTTCCTCTCTGAAATCAATCAAAACATCCTATGTAATAAAAGTCTAATATGCTAAGTGTCCAGTCGTTGGGTCATCCATTCAAACCAATCAAAGCATAATATACTAAGGCCACTCAACCACTCACTATGATGTGCACTGACCAGCAGGGGGCAGATGCTCCAACCTGTAGGTTAGGTTGCTGCTGGGGTCCGGCCAATCGAGACCGACCAAGACAGGTTGGACACACCCTGGAGCCCTCCCGCAGTCCCTCCCTGGCTGGGCAACCTCCCACATCCATCCCCAGCCCCAATTGTGCACCAGTGGGGTCCCTCAGTCTGGCCTGAACTTTCTCGCAATCTGGGACCCCTCAGGGGATAAAAAGTAAAAATAAATGTGTGGGAAAAAACAAGAAGCCTGTTGAAAATCACATAAAAGATGCAGAACCTAATAATGAGCAACATAAGTTGATGGAAAAAAAAAATAGATCCAAAGACAGAGAAGCATCGAACTTCAGAGGGAAGGCAGGGGAGAGGGGTGGTAAAAGATCAACCAAAGGACTTGTATGCATGCATATGATCATAACCAATGGACACAGACACTAGGGGGTGAGGGCAAGTGATAGGGGTGGAGATGGCTGGGGAGAGGTCAATGGGGGAAAGAGGCAACATTTACAATACTATATGTAATACTTTAAACAATAAAGAATTAAAAAAAGATGCAGAACCTATATTATTAATTTCATAAGGAGATAACAGAAAATAACTAATGATAAATGATACTAATATATGATGAGGAAAGAGTGCCAGAGAATAAATAAGTTGTTTCTAAGTAGAATACTGAAAAAATTTGTCATATCTACACATACATACACTGTTTCAACAAATGGTAACATATTTATGTTTTATTAAACCAGGGTTTTCTTGGTGGTTATTCAATATACCAGTATTTTATAGGACATATGTTTCATATGTATACATACATATATATAAAACTGTTGCACATATATACATATATATATAAAACTTTAACTATGTTTAGATTCAGAAATATAACTTCAATATTTTAATTCATTTATTCAACACACTCAGCAATACAATCACATGTATTCCAAAATGTCCATGTTTGTACATACAGATAAATATGCTGTATATAACTAATTACAATGAGATGATGGAAGTCCGTATTTTCCCTTCCAGTTTCATACTGCTTTACACTTTTAGTAAACTTTTATTATTGAATAAAATATATTAACATATGTTAAATTATCCTATCTAACAAAGAGTGAATATACTAATTGACCATCACCCTCTCACAGAGATGGAAGTGCCCACAGCCAATAAGGAGGGAATTGCTAATTGACAGCCATGCCCTCAAAGATGGTGGCACCCATAGCCACAAGATGGCAGCTCCCAGTCCCCTCAGTCCCACCGGGGCTGCAGGCTTGCGGCACAGCCGGGCCCGCCCACAGGTGGGTCGGGCCGCTCCATGCATCTACCTCCAGAGTCCCCCAGTCCCCTCAGCCCCCCAGCCACCCAGGGCTGGCCCAAGGTGCAGGCAAGCTGCGGATGGAGGCTGCCCAGCTGCCCAGGACTGCCTGAGGCTCAGGTAACCATGGCCACCGAGGCTTGCTCTGCCTGCAGTGTCAGCAGCAGAGGTGTGATGGGGCATCGCCTTCCCCTGATCACCAGGTCGCCTCCTGCCCCTGAGGGCTCCTGGACTGTGAGAGGGGGCAGGCCAGGCTGAGGGACCCACCCTCCAGTGCATGAATTTTCATGCACCGGGCCTCTAGTATACATATAAGCAATAGCAATATTTTATTAATGTAGATTTACTTGCACATTCTTCTTTTGTAACAGTGAAATCTAATTAAGATTCATGGGAAAACATTCTATAGTGTATATCAAAAATCTTTATAGTTTATGTATTAATGACCAATAGTATATTTAGTAATTTTGGGTTAATTTAAAAACTTAGGAACAATTTATAGGTAACTGAATATTGAACTCAGTTATATGTATTATTGCATATACACAGAAAAGAATTATTCTTGAAACACATTCAATGGTATGTAATATGATTAGTATTTAATATAAAAATTTTGAAAGCCATATAAAAACAGTAAGATACATGTTTACTTTTAATACCTTAGTACTGAAAAAATGTAAATGGGGAAATATAGAAAAATTTGAGAAATATATAAATTTTTCCTAGCTTTTAGTTCTTACAAATAATACAAATAAGACTCCTATGAATACACTTATACATGTCTCTTGATTCAATATATGTGTGGATTTCTTCTGGGTATAGTATATTTAGTAGTGAAATACCAGTGTCATAGAGCATGCCTGTATTCAACTTCACTACATAGTGCCAGTTTCCCAATGTGGTTGTACCAATTTATATGTCTATCACTGGAATGTGAAAGTTCCTATTGCTTTATAATCTTGCCAATAATCGATAGTGCCAACACTGTTAATCTCAAAGTTGTAAGTTTACTGGTGGTCTTTTTATCTTCTACTCATATTTTATGTTCTAGCATTTTAAAAGTGAATAAAAACAAACATTATTAAAATAAGATAATTATAGCCCAGCCAGTGTTGCTCAGTGGTAGAATGTCAACCTATGAACCAGGAGGTCACAATATAATTTCTATAGACCTTCTATAAGAATTATATTTCTTAGGTTACACATATAGAACTCATCTCATATATCAGTTAAGCAAAATGATTAGGATTAATTTAAAATATATTGTGAAAATAAATAGCTCTATAGGTTTAAAGTGGGATAAACCACACTATTTTGTAAAGGGACTTCCAGATGTGGCAGAGGGACAGATTGGCTGAGTTAGGAGGCCTTTTGTATCCCAAATGTGCCAGCATCTGTGATGATAACAGTCCTTTATTAATAACAGAATTCTTTTTTCTTAATTGGAAATTTCCTGGCCTGCTGTTGAGTGTTTGTTTAGAAAGTTGGCAAAAAAGTATAATGTCACTTCTCTTTATAAGTACTCTTGTAAATAATTGTATAAAATTTTGTGATTCGCATTTGTTAAATAACAAATAAAGATTATCAGCCCTTGTGAACAGAGCTCATTAACTTTAATCCCTAGTAGGAAATATCATAGAGGATTTTCTGTTCTCAAAATATATGTATCATGCATTCATAATTTCCTCTTTCTGGTTTCCCCCATAAGAATTTCCTGAACAGTTCCGTGTATAGTAACATACCATATTATATGAGATATGTCTTTGCACTTTTCAGTTGTTCCCTGGGAATTACATGTCCTTATTTAATGTGTACCTTGTTTCTGTTATTATGCAAGAAATCATGACTAATTAAGTTCAGACAGTTTGCAAGGCAGGGGGTTTGTGTAATTGCTATCATGCTCTGCAGGTTTTTACTTGTCATCTCTTTTGAAACTAGATTAAGGATTTTTTTTTAAGACTATGCTGCTCACCTGTGTGTTCATTAAATTAATTTAAGTTGTCTTTCCTGCTATTTGTTAAAAACCTTCCACCAGGAGAATTTGGAGAGGTCACTTTTTTCCCTATCCTACCTGCCTGAAGGCATTAATATCACCTTGTTATACAGTATCATGTATACAGTAAACTCCCCAATTTCCTCAAATATTTGATAACGGTGCCAGAATCAATCCATTTGTCCCTAGGGATAGCTATGTATATACTCTTCTAACCTATCAGGATGAGCTGTAAAGCATTTAAAGCATAAATATCTATGGAAGTCATTCACAATATGAAATAATATATTCCCCTTGACACATGGTGCAGCAAACCCAAGTGACATCAGCTGAATCACTTTTTCCTCTCTAAGTCAGATGAAATAAGGAAGTCATTTTCTGATTTAGGATCCAATTCTCCGTATTCTATGGACATGACAACAAACAACACATTTGTCTACCTGTATTATCATTAACTTGTATATCTGCAATTTTTGTACTTGAAAGTTTGAGAATAAATATGTGACATGGTAACTGAGCAAGAATATTATTTATTACAGTATTTTATTGTATAGTTTTATAATTTTAGTAAGCAATATTTAGAAATGTAAAGATTAATCCTATTACCTGCCTATCATTTATGAATTGCTACATATAATTAAGATGAAGTTATTTGTGCTAAAACATAGGCATACTTAAATCCACAGTATATTTGCAGTTATTGTCAATTCTTTATAATATCCTCTTTAAGTCACTGCTAATTAAGCCCTTTGAGCATTGCATATCAAGACAATTTCATCTTGCCGACCATCTGTGCACAACACATCTAAAAAGTTATTCTAAAAATTAATGTAAGTGATCAACATTATAGTCAGAAGGTTTTTATTTGTGGACTATATAAATGATTGAAAAATACTAGCCCCTAAAGAGGAGATTGATTATAATCTGTCCTTATAATAGGATACTACAATAAAATTTAAATTGTGTCATATAGTTTTTTGTTGTTGTTAAAAATGTTTTAATTGAGAATTAGCACACATATAAAAAGAAAGTCCACAAAATGTGTGAACTTGACAATGTTCACAAACCGAATGTTAGTGTAACCACCACCAGGTAAAGAACTAGAACCTCCTCTGTCCCCAACAAAACCACACCTTGGTCCGTCGCACAGTCTGGACCTGCCTGTCCGTGAGTGTTAGGTGATGAGTGCTATGACAATGCACACACTCACATGAATCTCACCTCTTGATCAGCTGAATGTCTGGGACATTCACCCCATCTGCCATGTACTTGCGTGTTGTTGATTCTCTTGACTGTAAAGTATTCAATCAAGTGAGCATACAAACTTCATTTGTCCATCCTACTCTTGATGGACTTAGGTCGTTCGCTGTTTTGATATCTTAGGATCAGGCTGCTGTGACCGTCAGCACATGCCTCCTGGGGCTCTGTCCACACTTGTGCACACGCGCAGGGATGGGCTGCTGGGTCCGGGCTTTACAGCCTCTCCACTGCCCTCCGCGTCAGCACCAGCATTGCCAGTCTTGCTTATTTTAGCGGTCGTTTTACTAGGACTGAAAACGTTCAGGTACTTTGTTTGCTAAAAAGCAGGGGCATGCCACTTTCATTATATTTAATTTATCATATATAAAGAAACACACAAACCGATTATTTCATGTGAGATGAATTAGTTGTAATATACATGTTGATGGCGGACTATTTTGTCTTAACATGAAAGAAACATTTTTACAACGCCCCGAAAATAAAACGCATAAATACTAGAGTACTCAAAACCTCATGAGGGTTGTAATTGAGTGAAAGTAACAGGAGCCCAAACCAGGTGGTGCAATAAAACTTTAATTCAGAAAACCACTTTTAAAGGTATCATAAATCCCTAGTCAAACTGGGAATCTTGAAGAATGGTAGAGTTGGTAAGAGCCAGAAAATATCTGCACCCCTAACTTTGAAGGAAGTAAGGGAGTTGTAATTACTGTACCAGGGCCCCCAAATTGGGGCTGCTCAGTGCCAGTCAAGTCTGTAAAAACAGTCAGCGATTGTGAGAAAACTTGCCAGCAGCAGAAACAGAGACAGAAATACCCCAGGTTTCTCCTTTCCCCTGTACTCCAATCTCCTGCCAACACTTCCCATCATCTAAACTTAGAGAAACCATTTAGCAAGGGATTTGACTCCAAAGGTGTTTGGCTGGCAAACATGTGGGGTGGGGAAGCTAATTAAGAACATAAGGAAAATGACTTGTCTGTCAGGTTCTACCCATCATGTTAATCAGTTTATATTTTTACCTCTCTACCCATGTTTTACAAAGCAAATGTCTGTGCTTTTCTTCAAAGTAATTATATTTTTCACAAAAATAATATTATCTCACCTTATCCCCTTTTGGCGAAGTATCTATATATACAGAAAACCCTAACACGCAAATAGACTGAACGGCGGAACAACCAAACAACTAAACAACCGGTCACTATGATGTGCACTCACCACCAGGGGGCACGCGTGGAACATGGCGGGCATCAGCAGCAGATGGCAGAGCGCAGAACATGGCAGGCATCGGCCGCGGCGGGATGGTGGAGCAGGTGATCAGGAGCTCCAGACCAAGGTGGAGCACTGGATGCTGTCACTGGGGCGAGCCTCTGTTGGGTACTGAAAATTCTTTGCTCATGTGTGCCATGGTCCCGCTGGCACTCACACCTGCTGCAGGCACCTAGCACCAGCACAGATCACACGGCACAGTCAGCGGGTGCAAGGGGAGACTGCTAACCCCAATCACCCAAAACTCCACCTCCCCCTGCTCCTGAGGAGCAATCAGAGCAGCAGTTCCCACTCACACATGCTGCTGGTGCTGGCCCCAGTCACTCTGCACTATCAGCAGGTGAGAGCAGGAGCAGTGCCATCAGTGTGTGGGAGTAGCAGCAGCAGGTGCAGGGCTGCCAGCAGATAGGGGACCAGGAACCAAGGCAGGAGGGCCTGGGCGGGGGTGTGGAGGATGGGCCAAGACCCACCCCTGTGCCCACCTCAGCCTCACGGCCCACAGTTCCTTTTAAGGTGCATGAAATCATGCACTTAGCCACTTGTAAATTATAAAGAAAATCTCCTCCCAGCCTAGAAAATATCCCCACAAAATTAGAAGAGAAAGAAAGATGCATTATTGATTATGCATTGAGTCAGAATGTGATGCACATCACAGTCAATCTGCTAAGAGATTGAAAAGACAGGAAGAAATTTCACCACTGTCTACATATAGCCACTCAGATACAACCTGCGACATGTTCTCAAAAAAAAACCCAAAAACAAAAACAACAAAACAAAAAAAACAGAGGACTTGACAGCAACATTTGTCACATGTAGTTCATCCTAAAATCACTTGATAATTTCAATGGCCATCTCTGTTGGCTAGTTGCCTTTATCCAAAGGAAAATAAACTTCTTGTATCTTTATAATAGGAAAAAATTTTTGCAACTTGGAGCAAGTTAACCCTTACTTTAGGCTCCTACCCACCCACTGAAACTGGGAGACAGGTCCCTCTCTCCCTTGATGTTTATATTTCAAGGAGATGATTCCAAGGTCCTTGAGAAAGATGCCCTGTGTCTTAAAGCTGGTGAGAGGCTTACTAAGGTTTGAGCAATTTCTACATTCCATTTCAAAGAAACAGAATTAAATTACAATTAAATTTTTCTAAAGTAAATATTCTTTTTAAAACAGAGAGGAGAGGAGAAACCAAGATGGCAGAATAGGTAAACACTAAACTGCTGCCTCACACAACAATTTCATAAACTACAACTAAAGGACAAAATGGACATCATCCAGAACCACAGGAAGGCTGGATGAGTGGAAATTCTACAACTAGAAGGAAAGAGAAAAGCACACTGAGACTCAGAGGAGCTGCAGGAGGCAGAGGTACTGAGACGCTCACGCGAAGAGGACTGGCAACTGAGTGCGCGGATGGCTTTCACAAGTGGGAGGGAGACAAAAGCTCCTGACTGCACTGAACTCCAATTCCAGGCAAGACTCTGGGGACCCAGACTCATACAGGGTGAAACTGGACTGTCAGGAAAGATAAAAGCACACTGAGACTCAGAGGAAGTGTGGAAGGGAGAGGTACTGAGGCGTGCATGTGAAGAGGACTGGCAACTGGGAAACCAATGCTGTCTGCTCTGCCCTGAGACTCCGCCCAATCCAAGCTGAGCACAGAGACTTTTGCAAGTCTTGTCTCATAAGGGTGTCTCCAGCACAGAAGTTTTCCCAGCATAGACACAGCTAATCCTAACAGCCAATTGGCCTGGAGGTCAATTCCTCCCAGTGATACCAACAACAATCAAGGCTTAACTACAACAAGACTGTGCACACAGCCCACAAAGGGGTGCACCAAGAGTGTCCACCTCAGATAACTGGGGAGGCTGAGCCACTGGGCCCTATAGGACACCTAGCACACAAAGCGACTCTATTAATGCAGGGAAGTAGCCAAAATGTGGAAACAAATAAACAGATCACAAATGAAAAAAATGGAGGAAAGCAAACAACTGGATATAGAGTTCAAAACCACGGTTATAAGGTTTTTCAAGAATTTCCTAGAAAAGGCTGATAAATTTAGCAAGACCCTCAAGGATATGAAAAAGGACCAACTAGAAATTAAGCATGCACTGACTGAAATAAAAAATATTATACAGAGATCCAACAGCAGACTAGAGGATCGCAAGAATCAAGTTAAAGATTTGAATATAAAGAAACAAAAAACATTCAACCGGAAAAACAAAAAGAAAAAAGAATCCAAAAAGTTGAAGATAGTGTAAGGAGCCTCTGGAACAACTTTAAGCGTACCAACATCAGAATTATGGGGGTGCCTGAAGAAGAGAGAGAGCAAGATATGAAAACCTATTTGAAGAAATAATGACAGAAAACTTCCCCCACCTAGTGAAAGAAATAGACTTACAAGTCCAGGAAGCACAGAGAACCCCAAACAAAAGGAATCCAAAGAGGGCCACACCAAGACACATCATAATTAAAATGCCAAGAGCAAAAGACAAAGAGAGAATATTAAAAGCAGCAAGAGAAAAAGTTAGTTACCTACAAGGGAGCACCCATATGACTGTCAGCTGATTTCTCAACAGAAACTATGTAGTCCAGGTGGGAGTGGCAAGAAATATTCAAAGTGATGAATAGCAAGAACCTACAACCAAGATTACTCTACCCAGCAAAACTATCATTCAGAATTGAAGGGCAGATAAAGAGCTTCACAGATAAGAAAAAGCTAAAGGAGTTCATCACCACCAAACCAGTATTATATGAAATACTGAAAGGTATTCTTTAAGAAGAGGAAGAAGAAGAAAAAGATAAAGATAACAATTATGAAAAACAAACATATATCTATCAACAAGGGAATAAAAAAATATGATGAACAGAAGAAAACTGGTGAATATAATAGAGTCAGGAGCATAGAAAGGGAGTGGACTGACAATTCTTGGGGGAAAAGGATTGTGCAGGATGTGGGAAGAGACCGGGCAAAAATCATACACCTATGGATGAGGACAGTGTGGGGAGGTAAGGGCAAAGGGTGGGGCAGGAACTGGGTGGAGGGGAGATATGGGGGGGAAAAAGAGGAACAATTGTAATAATCTGAACAATAAAGATTTATTAAATTAAACAAAAACTAAAACAAAACAAAACAAAAAAATAAAAGTCCTAAAAAAAATAAAACAGAGAGGAGAAGCACTTCCCTTATTTTCAAGAATAAGAATTAATCCTTTTATTTGCAATTCATATTTGCACTTATGCCCACAAATAAGAATGGTACATGGTCCCATCAGTCACTATAGCCGTCTCAAAGTCCAAGATCTTCATCACTCCTTCCAGGTCTAAATGGAATTGCCCAAGGTCTGATTAATCATGAACTAACCATCATAAAGTTAAACCCCACTAACACTCTTTGCCTAAACACTGGAAGAAGGAACAATAAGAAAATAATTGCAAGATATGTGTAGACATATGCATAGCAAGCTGTTCAATGATGTTACTGTTCTCCTGTAAGCAGATGTTCAAGAATCTATATTTTTTATTTACCAATATTATTTTTCAGGTTTTTATTGTATATAATCCTAAGTTCTTTTTGTGTTTTAATCATTGTTGCTTGGAAGATTGTGTTCTCAGGAAATTTCATTTTATACTTATAACTTGGAAAACTATTTTTATTGATTTTTTAAAGAGAAGGTGAAACATCAATGTGAGAAGGAAACATTGATTGGTGGTCTCTTGCAAGCCCTCTACCTGAGGTCGAGCCTGCAATCTAGGCATGTGCCCTGACTGTGCTTTGAACCTTCAACCTTTCAGTGCACGGATGATGCCTAGCCAAGTGAGCCACACTGGCCAGGGCTATATTTACAACTTTTGTTGAAGAAAACAAGCAGGGCCATTCTTTGAATTATTCATGTCCTTCTCTGATTATTCCTAAAAGGAACCTCATTCAAAACAACCAAACAGTTTATGCACACTTAGGTTATATGATGCAATGAACTATTTTTTCCTCATAATATGTGTTATGTTAATAGTATTGACGATAATAATAATAAAGTTGTTTGATCTTTGTAAAAGTTAATGTGTTTGATAATGCAGTATCATGTAAATGGTTTCTAGTGATTTCAAAGTGATAATTTGATCAGGCATTATGTTAGAATAGGAAACATTTGTTTCCAACCCAAATATATGATCCAGAAACACTATGCAGTGTCCTTACTTTATCTTGAGATCAAATTACCAAATCTTCATTGTGCAATTTTCTGTGTCTTTTTTCAAAAAAGCAAGCCTAAGATCTCACTGTCATGACTCATGGTCGGAACCAGCTGCTATTCAGATTTCATTCAAATCTCCCTAAATAGTCTGAATGCCATATTTTCTCATTCTCACACTCTCATTTACCCATTGCTGACAGAGATCTGATTTCTGCCCCTTATGCTGAGATCTCCAAAACTTTACTTTTTGCTAAATCCTTTTGCCATTATCTGGATGTAGCTGCTACTTTCGACAACTCTTTCTCTAGCATTTTTTCCTTTGTCTTTTATCACACTATGTTAGGTTTTACTTATCAACCAGCTAAAGATAATGAAATATGTTCACCAACATGTTCTTTATTTGGGAAGAAGCAAAAAGCTTTAACTTTGCTTCCACCAACACTTTCCAGTGACAAATGGTTAATGTCCCTTATAAATGCCTGTTGATGTTGCATATTGACTGACCTCATTCTGGAGTCAAGGAGCCTGGCTTTAATTCTGGCTCTGCCACTTATGAGCATGTGTTTAAGAAAATGCCTGTGTTTCATTCTCTTATTTGTAACATGGGTACATAATAACTATAAAATAAAGATAATTTATTTAATTTTAGAATATTTTGTAGATACATTTTATTTAATCTTAGAATATTTTCTAGCACAAAGTTCCTTCTGACTCATTAGCTTATTGGGGGATTCAATGATATAGTAAATCAAAGAAACTAAAACGACTTGGCATACAGTAAGTGGGTGGCTAAATGCCAGGTGGACATGGCTTTAAGGATCAAAATGTTTTGGAAAACATATATATTTGCTGTTGTAAATGGCGTTAGTGAATTAATATTTTCCTTTCAATCCTAAACAGAAGTCTGCACTATAAATTACAATTATGACAGCTACAATGCCAAGTGTAACAAAGTCTGATGTTTGGTAACTGAATAGCAAAAAGGAAAACAGTTGGTGCCTGAATAAACTGATTGCCAAAGAGCTCACTAAAATTAAGTAACATGTGTGCTAATTTTCTTTTTTTCCCTTAAATTAAGAAGTTAATTCTCAAATCCTTCTCCTAAATAAGCAGTCCCCATGATTCCACGTTTCTCACCGGATCGCTACTGACTGCTTTTCAGTTTAATGTGCATCGGGCACCACAACTCCTCCATTCTAACCATAAAGATGTTAAAATAATAATGGTTTAAGACTATTCAAAACAAAATGCAGGATGATATAATAAGACTAAAATAAGCTGGAAAGTCCCAGGAGACAGAGGGGACCAACATTCCATTATGAAAATCTCACACACACACACACACACACACACACACACACACACTCACACACACGCCCCCGTCACCATAATTCTAAGGTTTAATTCTGTGATCTCTCATCTCTGAATGCCAGGGATAAAGCTCTCCCTTATGAGATATTTTCTGTAGACCTTGGTCTTCCAGACCACTAGGTCTTCATTTTGAGAAATATTGTTCCAAGGTACATCAACTAGAGTGTAGCTGCTAGGATTTGATTATGAGTTTTAGGAATAGTATTTAAAGGCTTTAATACAATATTCCTCACACTGATTTGTTTGTTCATGTTTTGAAATACGAATTTGCCTAGGATACTAGACAGGAATTTTAAATGTTCAACTCTTTGGCACTCCATTGCCATTTTCATACAGATTTTCTATTTGGCCATTTTATGAAAGTTTACTTACTACACAATTAGCAAAGTCTTTCCCTTTGCTCAAAGGAAATGTGGTTTATAGGCATCTTTTATTGTGGAACTCAAATACCCACAATTTCATATACTTAATGTTTGTTTAATTTTAGTTTGAAGAACTATGTTCATGTAGATAATTCTTGATTTTTATCAAATGATGTAAAAAGTAGAAAATATCTAGAATACTGCTAATAAAAATTAATTCCTTTGAAACATTCTTAACACTAGTTCCAACTTCTCTCATTTTTAGCCTTTATTGATTTTACTATTGATGATGTGATAGAGAAGATTAGAGATCCATATTTTCTTACAGTATGAGTGTAATTGGGAAACAATTAAATTTATAAACTAGTGCCCCGGCCAGTATGGCTCAATTGGCTGAGCATCATGCCACGCACCTACAGGTCTCCAGTTTAATTCCAAGTTTGATGCCTGAGGTGAGGACTTGATCCCAGTAGGAGGTGTGCAGGAGGCAATGATTGATGTTTCTTTCTCTTTCTACCTCTCCCTTCCTCTCTCTATAAAAATAAAAACATTAAAAAATTTATAAACTGATAAACAGGTTTATAAATTTGTTATTTTCAAATGACATTTTGATAATGTATTGCTTTTTAAAAATCCAATTTCTCATATATTGATTTTTTTGGTTTAATATTAAAGTTATTTCTACATATCTATTCACAGACATATCCTTAAATGTAATTGTAATTCACTTTCAGCAAATATACTCTGATTACTGAGAGTATATTTGCTGAAAGTGAACTTACATCTGAGTGATTTTTCTTGACTGTCATCCAACAAACCGCAAATTTGCAAAATAATTTTAGAAATGTAATTTACATTAATTTGTGCAGGGATGACCTGCATATATAGTTCAGTGCAAAGGTACTAAATCATTATTGCTGTTTTTGTTTTTTGATGCATGCTCAGTTTTTGGAAAATTATTTTATAATTAAATAAGTAAAAATCTTTTATTGGTCATAATTTGCAACATTTTCACTTTCTGGATTACTTGGGCTTTTTTTTGTAGGTCAAAAATATTTTATAATATACTTTTTGAAAGAGGAATATATTTTAACATGAATATATGATGTATGAAATATTAAGCATCATCGTTCAATTGCTATTAATCTAATAGTAATGTTTATGTCCTATTTTATGTCCTTTTTTTGTTTACTTGTGTGCATTCCCATTTCTTTGTATGATGAATACTAAAAGTGAAAGTAAAGCATATTTAAAATATATTTAAAAAATAAACTATGGAAAAAAACAGATTATTTCATACTTTTATTATTCATTGTACCATTTATTTTATATTGGGAACCTACTAATGTTGGGTATGGGGTTCATACGTATGAAAATGTAAAATGAAATATGACATTTCCATTGTTTCTGAAGAAGTGCAACTCTTTGAAAAAATCTAAAAATTTACTAAGTGAAATAATACAGAAAAAGTTAAGAACCATATGATTTCACTCATATGTGGGATATAAAACTAAAAGCAGCAAATGAACAAGAAAAAAAAGAAACAAAAACTCATAGACACAGACAACTGTATGGTGGTTACCAGAGGAAAGAGGGTGTGGGGGTACTAAAGGATAGTGGTAGTCAAATATATGTTGAAAGAAGGAGATTTGACTTTGGGTGGGGGACATGCAATATAATACACTGAGCATGTATTATAGAATGGTACACTTGAAATCTATATAATTTTATTAACCAATGATGCCCCAATATATTTTATTTAAAAAAATAAAAAATAACACATATTACAGTTGTTTATAATGAACATTAAAGTGGGAAGGAGAAGAAAAATCAATTTGATCTTTCTACATAATAAAATATAAGTATGCTTTTGGTATCCATTGGTGTCCTTATACCATCCACCTCTCCCTAGGACAATCAGCCACCACTGAGCCCTTAGAATAATTGAATTTGAGCAATGTTATGTGACACCCAATTTTATAACATCAACATTATTTGGGGTCCATTTTAACTGATTTTCTATTTCTTCTCTTTGTATAGAGGACATTTAGTAAATGTCTCATTTGTGAATAATGTCTGGTGAAATCAAATTTAAGGGGAAACTTAATTAGATCCACAGATGGTGAAACATAATTGATGAAAATATGTCAGTATAAACTGGAAGTAACTGTTTTTAATACTATGTCAGCACTAGAAAAAAATAGCATTTTTAAGAACTGTACTTAAGTGCTTTGAAGAGTAATGCAGTTAATTTTTTATTTCAGTTCAGACATTTTAGACACAAGAAACTCTGGTTTATGTGAGCAGTTTTCTCCTTCAATAAGATAGACATTTTGTTTCATATCTGCTACAGGAATAAAAAAAAACAAAACTTTTCATGGTGATAATACATAAGCTATTCTTCTTAAAAACTCTATGACACTACTTTCTGAGCAAGGAAGAAGAAAGAGTATATAACCTTTCCTTTAAGTGATATAGTGTCTACTGTAATGAAATAACTTTGATTTTGTGATTCTGTGTACCAGTGGTTACTCCTTATTTGTATATGACAAGATGTGCGTAAGTTTGACAAAAGTACTACTGTATGAAAATGACCACAAAAAATCTTTAAGAAAATAAATATCAAAACAATTTTTAAACTCTTATGTTTAGTAGATTTTGACATTTACCAATGAGGACATGAACATTTGTACTTAGATATGCAGTTAATTAGATTAAGAAAACCATAGCAATCCACAATCACAAAATAATTAGAACACCATCCCGCTCCCCAAAGAATAGATGCTACTTTGTAGTGAAATAAATTACCAATTTATTGTAAAATTAATTTTAAACATGTTAGACTCTATTTTAATTAACTACTAAGGAAAAACCTAAATAACTATACACATTAAAGATAACTTATAATTTAATTTTCAAAATGTATTATTCTATTGTCAATTTAAGCTAACAATACTAATAATAGCAATAACAACAATAAAAATAATGGATATCATTTTTTGGCTCTCAGCTATACACATACACTGTTTATAACTTTATATGCTAGCTCACTCAAGGTTACAAAAATCATAATAATAAAAGGCCAAGAGGCATCACGAACAAAACAACCATAGGAGCGGTCACCATGAGGTGCAAGGAGCACCTCTCAGGCCCTCCCCCAAGGTCCACAGGCTCCGATCTCAGCAAGGCTGGCTGCCAGCAGGCGGGTGGGGCAGCTGGTGGGTGGGCGCAGCTGCGAGCCCAGCGGCAAGCACTGCTGCAAGTGAGGTGGGCAGGTGGGCAGGGCCACGCGATATTGCAAGCTGGGCCTCTAGTATAAAATATAATTTATCAAAAGTTAAAAAAATGGAATCCAAGGGTGACATGAATGACTTAAAAATGTTTTTATTGATTTCAGAGAGAGGAAGGGAGAGGGAGAGAGAGAAACATTGATGAGAGAGAAACATCTATTGGCTGCCTCCTGCAGACTCCCTACTGAGGATTGAGCCCACAATCTGGGCATGTGCCCTGACCAGGAATCAAACAGGAGACTCTAGTGCATGAGGCAATGCTCAACCAACTGAGCCACACAGGTGGGTCACATGAGTAACTTTTAAAAGAAAATACAGAGAAAAAAGGAAACAATAATTCAAATTTTAATCTGTCTAATCAAAGCCAGTGTTTTCAAAAGCATCATGTGGCAGTGATTTAGTAGAAATTCATATGTTGTGTGTGTTTGGCTATTCAATACAATCGTCTAAAAGCTTTTGCTAATTTATTATTCAAATGTGCTGTTGTTCCTTGCTATGTGGCATAATGTCTATGACGTGTAGGTTTATCCTTTTATGTAAATGAGACATAAAAAAAATCTCATCTTTATGTAGTTTATACCCTAACACACCATACACAAAACTAGTAATTAACAACAATTTCTTCATATGTTCTTTTAATAACGATGGAAGACTAATGTTAAGTTGTTTATTGGACTGAGAGAGAAAAATTTGGTTTCACAAATAATTTTTTCCTTATCTTCCTGGTAATTATATTACACAGGTTGCTGGTGGTCTAAGAGTTTTTTTTTTTCTTTAATAAAATGTTATTTATCTCTTTCAAGGTATAGCACATAAACATTTGAGAATAAAGGCATTGAAGGTGTTTCCTTATCACCTCAAGGAATTAAGAAAAGAAGAACATGTTAAGACCAAAGTTAGAAAAAGGAAGAATAATAGAGATTAGAGCAGAAATTAATAGACTTGAAAGATAATAGAAAAAATCAATAAAAGTAAGAATTGTTGTTTTTGAAAATATTTTTCAAAATGATACACCTTTAGCCATAGCTGAATAAAGCATCGGCCTGCAGACTGAAGAGTCCGGGGTCAGATTCCCATCAAGGGCACTTGCCAGGGTTGTAGGCTGGATCACCAGAGGGGGTGTGCAGGAGACAGCTGATCATTGATTCTATCGGTGATGTTTTTCTCTCTCCCTTCCTCTCTGAAATCAATAAAAATATGTTTGAGAGAGAGGGAGAGAACTATGACAGAGACACATCCATAGCCTGCCTTCCATATGCACCCTGACTAACCAGGGATGGAACCAGCAACCTGGATATGTGCCCTGACTGGGAATCAAAACCACAACCTTTTGATGTAAGGAATGACACTGTAACAAACTGAGCCACACTGGCCAGGGCTAGAAGAATAATTCTGATAAAATGTCCATGCTACCCAAAGATGCCTATAAATTCAATACAATTCTTATAAAATTTGAATATCATTATTCACAGAAATAGAAAAAAGCAATCCTGAGAAAGAACAAAGATAGAAGCATTGTACTTCTTGATTTTAAACTATACTACAAATCTCTAGCAGTATGATGCTGGTATAAAAACAGACACATAGACCAATGTAATAAAATTAGAAGCCCAGAAATAAACCGATGAATATATAGTTCTAATATTTGACAAGATAGCCAAAAATACCCAATGGGGAAAAAGTATTCTTTCCAATAAATGGTACTGGGAAACTTGATAATAAAATACAAAAAAATGAACTTGCACCCCTATTTTACCTAACTCACACAAAAAATAACTTAAAGTGGATCAAAGACTTAAATGCAAGATCTGAAACCATAATACTACTAGAAAAAAATTAAGAAAATGTCCCTGGCCATATGTCTTGGCAACAATACTTGGATGTGTCATCGATAGCACAAGCAACAAGACTAAAAATTCACAGGTGGGTCTATTTCTAACTAAAATGTTTTTGAACAGCCAAAGAAATAATCAAGAGAATGAAAAGTTAACCTAATAAATGGCAGAAAATATTTGCAAAACACATATTTATAAGGGATTAATATCCAGAACTTATAAATATCACAGCCAACTCCATAGTAATCTGATTAAAAACAGGCAAAGGACTTGATAAACAGATATCTAAAGTCATACAAATGAATAATAAGTTCATGATTAAAATGCACAACTTCACTAATTATCAGGGAACACAATGAGATATCACTCATGCCTACCAGAATAGATATTATAAAAAAGACAAGAGATATCAGATGTTGAGAGAGTGTGGAGAAAAGGGGACGCCTGTGCACTGTTGGTGGGAACGTAAATTGTTAGAGTCATTGTGGAAAACAGTATGGAGGTTCCAAAAAAAAAGTAGAAATCACATATGACCCAGCAATTTCACTCATTGATATTTATCAGATCGGAATAAAATCAGTATATTAAAGATAATCTAAAACCCCATACTTATTGCAGCATTATCCACAATAGCCAAGACATGGAAACAACCAGTGTCCATCAATGGGTGAATGGATAAAAAAAAATGAAAATATAAGATGTAGACATAGATACAGATATAGATATAATTCTGTCCCCGAAAAGGAAATCCTGCCATTTGCACCAGCAGGATAGACTTTGAGGACATAATGCTAAGTGAAATAAGTCAGACAGTGACAAATACTGTATTAGTTCACTTACAGTATATATGGAATCTAAAGAAAAGCCAAACTCATAGAAAAATAAAGTAGAATGGTGGTCAGTGGTTGGCCGGGGTGTTGGGGGGAAATGAGGATATATTGGTCAAAAGGTACAAACTCAGTTATAAGATGAATAAGTTCTGGGTATCTAATACACAGAGTTATGACTATAATTCACAATACTATATTATGCACTTGAAAGTTGCTGAGAGTAGATTCTAAATGTTCTCTTTGAAAAAAACATAATTATGTGAGGTGATAGGATTTGGTAATTAATCTCATCATGGTAATTCATTCATAATACTTATGTCAAAACATCACGCTATACATCTCAAACTTATGCAATGATATATACCAGTTATATCTCAGTAAAGCTGGAAAAAATAAACTAATGGATTAAAATAAAGATCTGTTGAAAATCTCAGTCACTGAAATTTCTCCTTAACTCTTTAGCTTTCAAATTCAATGTGTCACTGTTAGCACTTCTCTTTAAAGTTTTATACATCTTCCTCATATAAACATTCTCACTGACAGACCTGATGCTGGTAATTTATCGGTATTATTAAAAGGATAACAATATTAACGTAAGTTGACTTTTTTTTTTCCTAGTGGTGGTCTTTGGTGCTTTAGTCAATCAGGGTGCCTAAAGTCTAAGTTCAACTGGATGAAAGAAGGTGAAGGGTTTAGCTAAAGAACACAGATGCATAACCCATAGACACAGACAACAGTGTGGTGATGGCCAAGGGGAAGGGGGTGTGGGGGCTGGGTGGAGGGGCAAAGGGGATAAGAATGGGATTATCTATAATAGTGTTAATAATAAAAATAAAGTTTAACAAATTTGTTTTTCAACCATATTTGCTTTCATACTTATAGATCTTTTAATTAATTTTTATTAATTTCCTTTTTCTTCATCTCCAAGATTTAATCTGTATCTAGTTATGCCTTTCTTTATTTCCAAAGTCCATGTCCACGAGCTGCAGTCAGTCCTCTACTTTCTAATTCTAATAATCAAATATAGATGGAATATACTGTATGATACTTAGATCATTTCCTGCTCTCTTTAAAACCTGCGCTACCCTCCATCATAAACATTATTACTCCTGTACTAAGTATGTGAACATATTGATATATCCTATCATGGCAAATAAGTTATTGGGCTGATGTATAGGGACTCCATTTATATCTAACGATTTCATAGATGTCTACTGTTTCCTGTCTCACAGACTTCATTACCTTCTCCCCATGCCTCTGTCCCATGATCATTTCCCTCAATTTGTTTTTTTAATGTATTCATTCAAGTAATATTTGTTGAGAACCTACTATGTGCCAGGTAATGTTTAAGGGCTTATGTTCAAAGAATAACCAGGCCAGGTTATCCATACTCTCAATGGCTAGCATGAGATAGCGAGGACAAGAAAACACAGTGTGAGAAGTGATATATGACCACATAGGAAGTCACCTAGCACAACCTGGAGTGGTTTATGGTAAAGTGGTGTCAAGAACATGATTTCTAGGCTGACAGTTGAAAGGCAGGTAGGCAGTAGCCTGAATAACAATATGGGACTAGGAGGGGAAAAAGGAAAGTATTAGAAGTATAGATGCCTAAATGTGCAAATGTGAATTTTTATTTTTTATTTAATTATTTATTTATTCATTCATTAGAATATTACTGTATGTTGACCACTTACTGTAGGTTTTAGGGTAGGCATTTGACACTTAAACATATATATTCACTCTTGGGCCAAGTAAGTGAACAGGAATTTTGCAATATATCTCTGTTAGCAGTTCAAATGTCCCCAATTCAAAGCTATGCATAATTTTTGCGTGACACTAAACTTTTAAATGTTTTTATTATATAGTGTTTTTCTTTGTCTCCTAACTGTGTGCTTTCAACCCTGACATATTGTAAACTGTTGTACTTATTTCTTAGGAATATGACCTGGCATGCTTCTTTCCTTGGAATTCTTTATTCTTTTTGACACTATTTGTTTCTGCCCATATTTTTACACACCCACTAGGGTGTTTACAATGAGCTCCCTCCTCCTCACTGTACCAAGAAACTCAGAGAAATTAAGAAAACCTATTGGAGAAGGGTACGAACATAGGTTTCCTGCTCACAAAACCTTCACAAATTGTCATCTCCTACTTTTATTTGCACCTCATCATGCCCTTCTCCCTGTATTTTTTTTTTTTATGGAATACATGCAATTTGGGATCTAACAACAATTCTCTAATTTTAAATTTTCTCTCTTGTTCACAAATATTCAATAAATTTTTCCAACACATTTAATATTTTATCAGTACTTAATAGTTTTGTTATGAGTCTTTTTTGAAAAAAAATAGATATGTTCACTCATTCTTTAACTGTAACTCTGAAAATACATCATTAAAAAAAAAACACTAAAAAAAGCAGCTGTAATTACTTTTTCATAGTAATAGAAATTGTGTACTGAGATTATTAGCCCACATTTGTCAGCTCCAAATAGGAAAAACAATCTTACAATCTAATAGTTTTTTAATTATTCTTATTTTGATTAATAATGATCACTTCTGCACTTTATTTAAATATTGAGAACTTTTGTAAAGTGATTCCCTGAAAATCTCATGCATTTCTGTACATCTTTCTAACATTTGAATAGCATCTCATTATTTCCCAAGTAAAATATTTCGTGTATATATAAAACACTTTTTTGCACTTTAAAATGAAATTGTTTTTTTTTATGATTTAAAAGCAAAATACATATTTAAACAAATACTGGAAATAAAGGAAAGGAGTTTCTGAAGTTCAGATAATTTCCATTAAGAAATTATACTCTGTCTCAAAATAGATTTTTTTTAAGTTTAATAAAGAACAAGAATATTTGTGAAGGTTTTTAAACTAAATGTCATGATAAAACTGACTTTACATTTACTCAATCTATTTATAAATATCAGAAGACTTCCTCAATTGTTAAGAAATAAACACCATAAAAAATATTCTTTTTAACCTAAAAAGAAATAATAGATTTAACCATGCAATATAGTGACCGTAACAACTGAAGGCTCGACCGAACACTGGAAGTCCATCCTGCAGTCAGTGTTGGGTTGCCGCGATGACCCAGCACTGACTGCTGAGGGGCCTGCAAATCAAGCCTGGAGAGAGGTCTGGAGAGAGAAGCAGGGTCTGATCCATAGCCTCCGTGGCAGCTATTGATCACGCCTTGTCTCTCTCTTTCTTTCTTGGCCTGGCCAGCAGCGCACCTGTCTTTCTCTCAGGGCCTCTCTGTGGGGGCTGCTAATCAGCCCCACCTCTCTCATGAGGCCCCCAGATAGGCCTGGATATATCGACTGGCATAGAAACGGACCAATCAGAACCAAATCTGGGTGAACTGCGAAGGCAGAACCTAAGGTGGGGGCTGAGGAGGGGTTTTAAGGAAGTTGGGGGTGAAATCAGGCCAGCAGGGGAGGGCAGTTTGGAGTGAGATCAGGCCGGCAAGGGAGGGCCATTGGGGGTGAGATCAGGCCAGCAGGGGAGTGCAGGTGGGGCAACCAGGCCAGCAGGGGAGGGTAGTTGGAGGTGAGATAAGGCAGACAGGAGAGGGCAGTTAGGAGTGATCAGATAAGCAGAGGCAGTTGGGGGCGAGATCAGGCCAGCAGGGGAGGGCAGTTAGGGGCGATCAGGCAGACAGGAGAGGGCAGTTAGGAGTGATCAGACAAGCAGAGGCAGTTGGGGGCGAGATCAGGCCAGCAGGGGAGGGCAGTTAGGGGCGATCAGGCAGGCAGGCAGAGGCAGGGGTGATCAGGCAGGCAGGCAGAGAGGTTAGGGGCGATCAGGCAGGTAGGTAGAGGGGTTAGCAGCAATTAGGCGAGCAGGCAGTGGCAGTTAGGGATGATCAGGCAGGCAGGCAGATGAGTGGTTAGGAGCCAGCAATCCCAGATTGCGAGAGGAATGTCTGAATGCCAGTTTAGGACCCATCCCTGTGGAATGGGGTCTAAACCAGCAGTCAGACTTCCCCAAGGGATCCCCGATTGGAGAGGGTGCAGGTTGGGCTGAAGGCCCCACCCCGTTCACGAATTTCATACATTGAGCCACTAGTATAACAATAAAAAATTGCTATACAAATATATGAAACCTAAATGAATAGAAAAATAATTTATTTTAAAAAATAATTTCTGTTTTATTGATTTCAGAGAGGAAGGGAGAAGGAGAAAGAGAGATAGAAACATCAAAGATGAGAGAGAATCATCAATCAGCTGCCTCTATCATGCCCCCACTGGGGATCAAGCTCACAATTCAGGTATGTGTCTTCCTCGGGAATCCAACTGTGACCTCCTGGTTCATGGGTCAAAGCTCAACCACTGAGCCACATTAGCTGGGTGGTAAAGAAGTATTATAAAAAGGTTCTAATGTAACCCTAGAGTATTAATTACATATTATTCTATATAATAAAAGCCTAGGTGGCGTCGCATGATGTCACAAGAAGGCCGCCCCCACTTTGTCACAAGATGGCCACCACCACGTCACCACAAGATGGCCACCACAAGATGGTCACAAGATGGCCAGCAGGGAAGGGCAGTTGTGGGCAAACAGGCCAGCAGGGGAGGGCAGGTGGGGTGAACAGGCCTGCAGGGCAGGGCAGTTGGGGGCAATCAGGCCTGCAGGGGAGGGTAGTTAGTGGTGACCAGGCCTGTAGGGGAGGGCAGTTGGGGGAGACCAGACCAGCAGGGGAGTGCAGTTGAGGGTGACCAGGCCTGCAGGGCAGGGCAGTTGGGGGTGATCAGGCCAGGAGGGGTGGGCATTTGGGGGAGATCACATTGGCAGGGGAGGGCAGTTGGGGGTGATTGGGCCAGGAGGGAAGCAGTTAGGCAGCAATCAGGCTTGGAGAGGGTGCAGGCAGGGCTGAGGGACACCCCCTCAATGCATGAAATTCGTGCACCGGTACTCTAGTCTATTATATGACAATAACTTGATTTGCAATTTCAAAAATATACTATACATTTCCAAAATAATGTCACTTTTCAAGTTTGTTTAAATGTAGACATTTTTGTGGTATAATTTCTTTTTATATTCTAGCTTAATTAAGGAGATTTATGTCTCACTTCCAAATATAACAAGCTTTAGACATGCTTTTACATTCATAATTATATACTATTATATGAGCGAAAAATGGCATATATATATATACATACATATATATATATGCCATTTTTCACTCATTTATCTTATAAAGAAAATTTACTTAGAAATGTCTAACTTTTATTCTAGATTAAACCAACTGATTGGTAAACTTGGTGAACAACTCTCATTTGGGGATTTTATTCTCTTTTACTCCTGGTTTATTTCTGTTTGAAAAGATCAGCTCATTGAAGTGCAAATTATCTATAATAACATACACTTATTTTAAGTGAACAGATTGATGGGTTTTGAGAAACCTGTGTTATATCTACCACAATGAAGATATTGCACATTTCCATCACCCCCTAAAGCTCCCTGGAGCCAATTCCACATTCCTTATCTCAGAAAATCACAGATATTACTGCCATAACATTAAATTAGTGTAGTCTATTTTAAAAAGTGGTATGAATGGAATTATACAGTTGTATAATAGTATAATACTTTAGAGATTTATTTTCATTCATGTGATATTTAAGTTGTCCTATAAAAATTAATTTCTTTATGATAATCCATTTTATGTGTTTATTTACTCTCTTATTTATGAATATTTGGATGTTTCTCATTTGGGGCTGTTAAGAGTAAAGCTACAATGAACAATCTTATATAAATTTTTTGTTAACAATATTCCCATTTCTCTTAGGTAAATATCTAGGAGTAGACTTGTCGGGCATACAGTAATTGTGTATATATACTTAAAAGAAATTGTCAAACTGCTTTCACAAATGGTTATACAATTTCCTATTTCCACCAGTGATGCACAAAAGCCCTGATTTCAGCACGTCCTCACTAAAACTTTATAGTATCCATCTTTTTAAATTTGGCCATTCTGGTAAAAGTGTAGTGATCTCTTATTATGATTTTGATATGTATTTGCATTGTTCTGATGACTGAAATACCGAACCTTTGGATATTCAGAATATAAATTCCTGGTCTTATGGTTATTGTAAACATTTTAGCCCCGTATGACTTTCCTTTTTATTATCTTTTAATAGGGATTTTTGAAAAGCAATAATTTTAACTTCAATAAAACTCAATTTATCAATTTTACCCTGCTGTAACTGGTAATGTTTATTGTGTTTATACATATATATGTATATACACATGTATGACTTGGCTTATATGCAGGATATGACAAAAGTAGGTTTACAGTTGTGAGTATATGAAATACAGATTTTATTCTTATATTATCATTTATTAGTGTATTATTTTCCATATGACCAACTGTAAGCCTACTTTTGTCCCATGCTATATTCTAAAACAATGCATAAGAACCCATTTACACTTATCCTTCTTTAAATGAGAATGATGAGAACATTCATTTTTTAAGATTTTTGACATTACTGAGAAAATTTATATACTTTGAAAACAACTCAGTACACAATAAGCACTAAATCATTATTAGTTATTATTATTAAACTGGTTAAAAATTCTGAGATTGATGCAATAAAATTTCTGAGCATAAGAGTTTATAATTAATAGATGACATACTTGTGACAATCATGATAAAAAGAATAAATCAACAATTTAAATAGGCAACACAATCCTGAATTAGTTCTTTTAAAATATCTAACAAAGCATGGACAATATATACATGCTGAAAGCTATGGAACATTGATTAAATAAATTAAAGAAAATAAACAGAGATAAATTTACTTCACTCAACAAAAGATTCAATATTTTTAACACTCAATATTTTCAGGACATTATCTTTCCCCAAATTAATTTGTAATTTCAATGTCATCCTAGACAAAATTCTAATATATATATATATATATATATATATATATATATATATATAGAAATTGGCAAGTACATTCTAAAATTTATAGGTAGAAGCCAAGGGACTAGACTAAGTTAGGTTTGAAAAAATAAAAAACAAAATCAGAGAACTTGCATACTTGACTCTGATGTAGTAGTCAAAGTGAGACAGTGATCATGGCTGTTTTCTATTAGCATAAAGATAAACATAGAAAATAGACCCCAAAATACTTTAGAAATATGTTCACATATATCAAGTCAATTTATATTTTTTAACAAAGATAATAAGTTAAAGCAAATGGGGAAAGTCTAGTCTTTTCAAATATTAGTATAAGAGAACTGGACATATCATGAGCAAAAGTCATAACAAATAGTTCCACTGGTGTGGCTCAGTGGTTGAATGTCGACCTATGAACCAGGAAGTCATGGTACCATTCCTGGTCAGGGCACATGCCCAGGCTGCGAGCTCCATCCCCAGTACTAGGCCTATAGTATGCAACTGAGCAATAATTCTCTCTCATCTTTGATGTTTCCATCCCTCTCTCCCTTCATTTCTGAAATCAATTAAAATAGTAGGCCTAACTTCATGCATCTTTTCAGCATAAGGAAACTCATCCTCAATGGAAGCAAAGCTTTCACGCAACAGGAAATAGTAATGACCATGGTAAGGTAAATACATAAGTACATATAAGTAAGTAAGTATTGACTTTTTAAAACAAAAGGGAATTAGAATTAAGGATATCTCAAGGACTTTCTTAAAGAGCGTATATGCTTAAATAAAATGTATGAAAACAGTAGCACAAAATGCTAAATGATCTCAATTTTTAGGATTCTTAGGAAAAAATATTCAATATAAAGAAAAAAAGACTAACATCATCTTATATTGATAGTGGGATAGTGAGTTAGCCAAATACATCATAAGGCCAATTATGCTATGTATCAAAACCTTTACAATGTTGGCAAACATTTGAAACTAGCATGAGAATATTTTGATAGGTGTGTATTTAAATTGTATATATAAAATATTAAACAGTCTTGGTATAATAACAAAACAGAATATTTCTAATATCTAAACATTAAAAATTGGGTAAATTTATTAATTAGGGTACATTATTGTAAAATATTTGCATACCTATTAGAAAACATTTCTCTGTCTACCTAAATTGGCCATTTTTTGGTAGAATTGCCTCAACATATTATAGGCAAAAAAAAAAAAAAAAAAATCTGAAGAATAAAGTAATTCACTGCCAGTGTGACTTAGTTGGTTGAGAGTCTTCCCATGTATCAAAAGGTCTCTGGTTGGATTCAATGTCAGGAGCATGTCAGGGTTGTGTGCTTGATCCCCAGGAAGCAGCCAATTGATGTTTCTCTCTCTTCCTCTCTCTCTAAAAAATAAATAAAAACATACTTTAAAAAAGAATGAAAGAAGTCATGAGTAATAAAACACTGATGATGATAGTACAATGAAATATAAAATGGGGCAACTGAAATTTTTTATAAATAGTTGAATTTTCAAGTTAACCTGAACTAAATGTTTGCTTATAAGTTTTTGCTTCAGATACAGTGACAGGATTTAATGGAAATCAGCACTGTGTGTCTCTTGCAATGTATGCTTTTGCCATAAAACAAAAATTTTACTTTTTAAATTGCAAGATTCTCTGTTTTGAGAATAATTAGGACTATGTAAAACAGTCTTTACTCTGAGTTCTATAAGTAGTTGAGGCTGATGTATTCTAGATAAAGATCTCAAAAATGAACATAAAAGTAATACAAGTTTATGGGTGAGCTTTAATGTATGCTTATGCATTAATTTGGAGAAAGAAAAAAGGTACTTGAAATATGGAACCAGACTCAATTGATTCTTTTGTTGCTTTTGGTCCTATTCCAGTAACACATTAATGTGTATATCAATATCTTTGCTGGGAAGCAGCATCATTTATTTTATATTTTCTCATATCTTGGCTTTGCTTATTCAACATTATTTAAAAAAACATTATTTTTATCATTTATATAGTCTTATGGAAAGTTCTTACATTTTTAAATAGTTCTTACATTTTATGGAAAGTTCTTACATTTTACTTTCTTATGGAAAGTTCTTACATTTTAAACTTAAAACATTATGGAAATGTTTTAAGTTTAAAAATCTGTATGTTTATTATTATTAAATAAAAATGTTATTTTTAATTTATAGTTAAGGATTATTGTTGAATCTCTATATAATATTGTCTCTGAAACTTTAAAGTAGCCTTGAATGATATGCAATTGCCTATAGGTAATATCATAACTTTTTCTCTGTCCTGGCAGTCTAAAACATAGCCCTTAAATTGGGACATTAATAAATAGTTGAGTTGATACTGGATAAAGTCATCCTCCTTCCCTCTCTATCCTCTACACACCCATATGGCAACAATTATAGATGCATATTGGGCTGAGCTTTGGTGGCTTAAATTAAATTTCTTAGTTAACTACTATGATCTGAGGCATCAATTTCAGAGAAATAAATAAAATTGTTAATAATAAGAGTAGTTAAAACCTTAAAAAGTTCTAATGTCAGAAATGAACTAAGGTGTCTGGCCTATCTGGTCAACTAAGACCATGATGATGATGCTATGTAAAGAGCTTACCCTCAGTTTATAGAATCAGATAAAGAGATCATACAGGCATTCAGTTGGTTCATTAGATTCCACATATGAGTGAAATCATTTGGTACGTGTCTTCCTCTCCCTATGTTGTTACAAAGGGGACATTTTTCTTCTTCTTTTTAAATTTGAAATAATATATGCACCCCTATGCTCATTGAAGCATTATTTACAATAGCTAAGATTTGAAAGGAGCCCAAGTGTCCATCAGTAGATGAGTTGATAAAACAGCTATGGTACATTTACGCAATGGGATATTATTCAGTCATAAAAAAAGAAGAAAATATTTTTCTTAATGGAGCAAACAATGTCACAACAATTGATTGACAGATAGATTTGACACAGTTCTTTTCCTCAAGGATATCTCAGTAAGAGCAAGAAACCGACACGTGTGGAGAGGGGATTAATCTAGATTAGTTGCGAAAGTAGAGGTTCTCAATAAAGATTATAAGGACTATACAGTGGTATCCCCCAAGTGACCCTAAAATGGGTGGAAAGTAGTATGATGAGAGATTTACAGAGAAAGAAGGACCAATTACTGTTAAGACTTCATTATAAGAAGTGATGTCTTAGATGAGGATAATAGAAAAGCATATTTACAGAAAGAACATTGACAAATCATAACATACCCAGGAAACCATTTGCATGCCAGTAAATTACTGATAATATATTGTTAAGTATTTCTTTTGGAAATTTGTAGTAATGAAACTGAAATGGTAAGCAAGGGACAACAAAGATGATTTATTCATAATCCACTTGTATAATTATATCATGTGTGTGTCATGTACTATGCCTAGTATTAGGGATTTGTGAACATATAAGATAGACATGTCCCTATTTTCATAGAATTTACCAAAAAATAGCAAGGACTAGAAATGTAGGTGCAGAAAAGGTATTAAACGAGTAATAATAAAAAATGTTGTGTGAGAAAATAAAGTTCTGACAAATTTAGGGTCACATTTTGCAGCACTCAACAGCCAGATACTTATTTTTGTTGAGATGAAGTTTCTTCTGAATTCTATATCATGTGATTGATAATCCCTTGTGCATTTATTGTATATACAGGCTTGTTTAGAGATTTTGTTATTTACATAAGAGATATTATTAAATTAGAATTTGGAGATTCGTCATTAATGGTGTTGATAAAGGCATGAAGGAAGAAGAGAACAAAGGCAGAAACACCATTTAGGAGACAAATTACAAGGGCCAAATCCCAGCCAGTTGCAGTAGTAACAATAAGGGTCAATTGATTTGAGAAAAAATTAAGAAGTAGAATTAACGTAACATATATATCAGCAGACCATCGATTTTATTTTTTATGTGTTTTTCTTTGTTTTAAATAAAAACACAAATACTATCCAGGCCAGAAGAAAATGGACACTGCAGTTAGTTGTATAAATTATTACAGCTCTTTTGTAAAACAAGTTGGTAATATGCATAGAGTTTTTAAATTATTGACGCCTCATTGACAGTTATTCTACTTCTGGGAATCAGTCATATAGAAATAACTGTAAATAAAAGTGTCTTGTTAAAGAAGATCAATAAAACATTATTTATAATAGTAAAATAAATGAAAATTGCATAAATGTTTAATTCAGTGGAGAAGGCTACATAAATTATTATGTGGAATTAAAAATATTTTATGTTAAATAATGTGAATGAAACACAAATGTATATGGCCTTGACTATCACACCTACTGAAAAATATGCATTAAAAAAGGAAGCAGATTTTTCAAAGTTATGTTTTATCTCTAGATGGTAAGATCACTTATTTTCTTTTAAATTTATTTTAAAATTAGTTGAATGTAAACATTTATTATGTTTGTAGTGGAAAACAACAAATTTACTTTATTATTCTTAGGATGTAGTAATCCATTATATGTGGTGGTAAGGAATAAATTACTAATTAATAACACTTTATACCAGATTTCTGGCTTTCTGCCTTGACATGGATACTATAAGGAGGAGCATATTTTGGGGGGAATGATGTCTGAAAATTTGATAACTCATTTTAATTTACCACATAATTAGGTTAAAAAATAAAAATATATGCATAGTACAAAAATACTTATACTCTGACTACTGCTTTTTTAATTATTGGCATTGTTTTTGGTTTTGTTGATTGTATTCCATATATAAAAAGTCACATGTTTACACAAGATCTGAATACAAATGTTCATAGCAGCTTTATTTGCACTATCCAAATCTCAAAATGGCCCATATGTTCATCATCAGGTAAACGGCTCCAAAAATGTATGATGTACACATATAATATTCAATGCCCTATTGCTAAATAGTATTTAGCAATTAACAGTAGATGAACCTCCAAATAAATAAGCTAAGCAAAAGAACTCAGTCAAAAATACATTTAAAAATTTTTATTTGTAAAAAGATTTAGAAGCTCGAAACTAATCTTTAGTGACAGAATTCAGATCAGTGTTCCATTGGGGTCCCTGTGAGGGAAAGGGAGGCACAATATAAGCAGTATAAAAAATAGAAAAGGACTTTTTATGGGTTATAAAAATACTGAATTTGGCACTTGGGTGATTTTTCATGGATGTTTATAAAGTTCAAAAACTCATCAGATTTTATCTTAAATATGTGAATTATTTTTCTATAAAGTGTTAAAATTGAAAAAAAATACATTTGTACATAACAGTAATAAGCAAATTTACACTGATCCAAATTTAAGTATCATTAAAAATACATATACCTAAGAATAAAATTCATGTTGTTATTGAGGAAATCATAGGAGCTTTAAACAAATGTTTGTGTGTGTGTGTGTGTGTGTTCATACACATGCATGATTAAGGCAGATTTTTGTGTAATATGTTAATTCAGTTAGATAAATAAATAGGCAAAACATATTACAAAACTGAAAATTTAACCTTCAGAGTTAGAGATAATATTTGATAAATGTATTTTATATGAAAAAGGACTTGTTTTCTGAGTTTTGTCTATTTATCTAGCTATACTTAATAAAGCATAACTAATGCAATTATTAGAAATAAAAAACAACTAGAGGATTTATAACAAATATAAAGAACTTCTACATTCTATAAACTGTATGAAGTTGGCAGAAATAATCATTGATTAATAGAATATTTTTTATTGAAAACTCAATCAATATGTAAAGGATAACTTTTTAAATAAATGGTACTGGGTGAATTGAATATTCATTTAAAAATAAACAAACCTTGAAACCTACTTTACACCACATTAAAAAATTAATTCCTGATGAATTTAAGATTAATGTTAAAGAAAAAGCATTTAAGTTTCTAGAATATAACTTAAAAGAATAATTTTATGATCGCAAGTAAGATAAAACAAAAATTGATAAAAGGTTGATAATTTGAGTCATGTAAAATGAAGAGCTTTTGTTGGATAAAAGATACCATTACAAAACGAAAAGTTAACTCTCAGAATTAGAGAAAATATTTAATACATTTATCTTATACTAGAGGCATGGTGCACGAAATTCATGCATGGGGGCGGGGGTTGTCCCTCAGCCCAGCCTGCACCCTCTCCAATCTGGGACCCCGCGAGGGATGTCTGACTGCCCATTTAGGCCCAATCCCGATGGGCATTGGGACATCCTTCTAAACGGGCAGTCAGACATCCTTCTCACAATCCAAGACTGCTGGCTCCCAACTGCTCACCTGCCTGCCTTCCTGATTGCCCCTAACTGCTTCTGCCTGCCAGCCTTATCACCCCCTAGCCACTCCCCTGCCAGCCTGATTGATGCCTAACTGCTCCCCTGCCAGCTTGTTTGCCCCTAATTGCCCTCCCCTGCAGGCCTGGTCACCCCCAACTGCCCTCCCTTGCAGGCCTGGTCCCTCCCAACTGCCCTCCCCTGCTGGCCATCTTGTGGTGGCCGTCATGTGTCCACATGGGGGCAGGATCTTTGACCACATGGGGGCAGCCATCTTGTGTGTTGGAGTGATGGTCAATCTGCATATGACTCTTTTATTAGATGGGATAGAGGCCTGGTGCACGGGTGGGGGGCGGCTGGTTTGCCCTGAAGGGTGTGCCGGATCAGGGCGGGGGTTCCCTTGGGGCATGGGGTGGCCTGGGTGAAGGGCCTGTGGTGGTTTGCAGGCCAACCATGACCCCGGTGACCCAAGCAGAGGACCTGGTATCTGGTATTTATTTATCTTCTACAATTGAAACTTTGTAGCCTTGAGCAGAGCCAAGCCTTCTGCTCACTCCGTGGCTGCTGCCATTTCTGTTGGGATTTCTGTATCTTCTATAATTGAAGTTTTGTAGCCTTAAGCAAAGCCCTAGGCTGGCCAGAGTGTGTAGAAAGCTTGGCTTCCTCCATTGCCGGGGAAACCCAAGCCTCCTTCCTGCTCTCTCCATGGTCACAGGCATCTTGGTTTTTTGCTTACTTGCTCCTGATTAGCTCATGGGCATGTCTGGTGGGTGTAGCAGAGTGATGGTTAATTTGCATATTACTCTTTTATTAGATAGATGAAAGAGGACTTGTGTTCTAAGTTTTAAAAAAGAGCTTTTACAAAGCAATAGCAAAAGATGTATAATCCAATAAATATGGGCAAAACTTAATTTGAAACTTCAGTATAAGTATTCTGAAATTATTTAAAAAACACATGAAAAGTTCAAGTTCAATAATCACAAGTCAATAAAATTCATTAATTTGGGGGATTAAGTTAGCTGTACATAAAAAAAACATATTTTCTATGATCCAGAAATTCCATTTTTCCCACAGATATAAAGCAGAAATTTATATATGTATTCACCAAAAGACATATACTAGAGTGTTTATTATAGCAGTATTTATAGTAGCCTCCTCCTAAAAACAACACGGTTGTCTATTAATAGTAAAGTGGAGAAACAAGTTGTTATATATTCATTCCATAGAAAGTTATACAGAGATGAGAATAACAATATCAATAGCACATTCTATATAATAAACAGGTAATATGCAAATTAACCCTCACGCCTCACAAGATGGCTGCCTATGACCAGGCCGGCAGGGGTGTTAATGAGAGATGACCAAATGACTGAACAAGCAGGCTGCATGGGGTGACCAGGCTGGCAGGGGGGTTAGTGAGGGAACGACCATAGACTGAACAAGCAGGCTAGGTGGAGCGACCAGGCCAGCAGGGGTGTTAGTGAGGGACAACCGAATGACTGAACAGCAGGCTGTGTGGGGTGACCAGGTAGGTGGGGGGGGATGCCATGAGGGGCAACCAAGCCAGTGGAGGAGGGAAGTTGGGGGTGACCAGGGGACAGTAAGAGGCTACCTGGGGGTGACCAGGCTGGCAGGGAAAGGGCAATTAGGGGCAACCAGTCTGGCAGGGAAAGGGCAGTGAGGGGCAATCAGGCCAGCAGGGAGCGCAGATAGGGGCAAGTAGGCAGGCGTGCAGGTGAGCGATTAGGAGCCAGGTGTCCAGGATTGTAAGAGGGATGTCTGACTGCTGGTTTAGGGGATCGGGTTTAAACTGGCAGTCGGACCTCTCCCAAGGGGTCCTGGATTAGAGAGGGTGCAGGCTGGGTTGAGGGGACCCCCCCATGCACGAATTTCGTGCACCAGGCCTCTAGTGATAATATGATGGCCTTCACAAAAACAAAATTAAGCTAATGAGATCAGATAGTAAGAACAAGATACCATATGATTTTATTTTGATGAAATTTAGAAGCAGTTGATCATCATTTATAAAATTTTTTTAATTCAATATATCGGGGTGACATTGGTTAAGAATATTATATAGGTTTCTATTGAATAATTATATGAAAAATAAACTGTATATTGCATTGTGTCCCCACCACCCAAAGTCAGATCTCCTTCCATCACCATATATATGACTCTTTTACACTCCCACCTCCCTTCCCTCTGATAACCGCTAAACTGTTGCCTATGTCTATGAGTATTTGTCTGTTGTTTCTTGTTACTTTCAATTTTTTATTCCACATATGATTGAAATCACATGGTTCTTTTTCTGTTTGACTGATTTTGCTTAACATGATATTCTCAAGTCACTATATCTTTTATTCTTGCACAATAGGCAGGAACTGGAAAGAGCCTTCTATGATCATTGTAATGTTCTATTTCTTTATCTCAGTGCCAGTTACAATGATGTGTTCTAGTTTGAGAAAATTCACTTATGATTATGTGCCTTTCTGTGTATTATAGTATATTATAATATAGTATATTACAGTGGAGTAAAATTCTTAACGAAAATAATTTTCAAATGCACAGATTCATCTTCTCAGCAATTTTGTCTTGAGTACCTTCCAAATTCTAGAATATTTTCATAAAAAACCTGAAAAAATATTCAAATTGAACACTAAAACATTCAGCAACAATTATAAAGCAAACATGTTTATAAGACATACATATAAAAACTTCCACAGCTATTACCCCTATTAGTGATGTACCTTTCATAACATTGTTGTTTTTGAAAATGTTTTACTTTGACATATACTTTTTTAATTGAATTTATTGGGGTGATATTTGTTAATAAAATATTATAGGTTTCAGGTATACAATTCTATAATACAGCATCTGTATATTGTATTGTGTGTTCATCTCAAGTCAAGTTTCCTTCCATCACCATTTATCCCCCATTTACCCTCTTCTATCTTTCCCCATCCCTCTTCCTCTTGGAATCAGCATATTGTTGTCTGTATCTATGAATTTCATTCTTTGTCTTTGTTTAATACCAAGTTGAAGAAGATATAAATGAGTGGGAGCATACCATGTTTGTGGGTGGGAAGAATTAACATTAACCTAATGTCCATACTACCCAAGGAATCTATAGATCAGTGTAATTCCTATCAAGATACCAATGATGTATTTCACAGAACTAGGACAAATGTTTCAAAAATTTATATGGAACCACAAAAGAGCCTGAATATCCACAGTAAACTTGAGAAAGCAGGACATATACTCTTATTTCTGTTAGGCATAACATTCTTGCCATTTCAGCAATTTATTTGAGGAATTTATGACTTTTGGTTGAGATTATGTAAACCTTTGACCTGTTATCTCTTAACTGGAAAAGTAACCCTTATATTATATTCAAACTGTGAACTCAAAGGTCTGTCGGGGAAATTACTGTAACTTTATATACATTATGTCTGTAAACAAAAGTGTGACACATTTCTGTGTAATACATTATACTAAAGTCCTTTGCAAAACAAAAGATACCCATTGTTCCATATGTCTATTATGTAGCATAAACATTAGTCTGACCAGTAAGTTTTTTGTCTACACAAATACAGCCAACACAATCATTTTAGAATTTTTTGAAATATATTTTTATTGATTTCAGAGAGGAAGGAAGAGTGAGAGAGAGATAGAAACATCAATGATGAGAGAGAATAATCAATTGACTGCCCCCTGCATTCCCCCTACTGGGGGATCAAGCCAAATTTTGGGCATGTGTCCTTGACTAGAATCAAACCCAGGACCCTTCAGTCCCCAGGCCGACACTTTAGCCACTGAGCCAAACCAGCCAGGGCTAGAATTTTAATCTAAAATGTCTCCTGTTTATTATGTGCTAATGAAAGCAAATTAGAGAAACAAGATCTTTACATTTTTAAACATATATTCTGAAATGCAGAATCAACCTTTGAAAATATAAAGCTTGCAACAGACTCAAGAAGAGCATATTTTGATACTGTTTTATCTTCTTATAAGGTTTCTGCAAAATAGCAAGAGTGAAAAGACAAAATTTATTTTTCATTTTGAAATAATGCTGACTGAATCAAATTCTAATATGTTTGAGATGCTTGCTAAACACTTTTAAATCAACCAAAGCAAGTGTATTAAGATGCTAACTGATTTTCTTTTTTCTGTATGTTACAAGAGTGATTTTGTCACAGGAAATTACCTTCTGTTTCCAGCTAAAGATTATTTTCAAGGAGAATGGGTTTTGCTCAGTTTATTTCTACTCTAGAGAAGGTTCTTATGCATATGTTTAGAAAATAATTGAGAAGTCTTGTTTTTCATTTCCAGGGATTCTTTTAAGTAAACTTCTAAAGCCCCATAAAGAAAGTAAGTAGAAATAGTACAATTTATATTTTGTGTTGCCTAAGGATCAGACTGGTTTCTACATAAAAGGGAGAAATGCAGGCAACACTTGAACCAATTGAATAATATAAATTATTTCTGGCAAACGTGTCCTTATTTGATATCATATTTATTGTTGGATCATCATTGTAATTGTCATTTGATTTTATGCCCTCTTTTATTTTTTTATATATTTTTATTGATTTCAATGAGAAAGGGAGAGGCAGAGAAGGATAGAAACATCAAAGATGAGAGAGAATCATTGATTGACTGCATCCAGCACATCCCCCACTGGGGATCTAGCTAGCAACCTGGGCATGTGCCCTGGCAAGGTTCATAGGTAAATGTTCAACCACTAAGCCACTCTAGTCTGGCTCATGCCCTTTTTAACAGTTTAAAAAAAAGATGAAAAGATGTTGTAAATAAAATATTCATGCTTTATGAATTAGATAGCAATAAATAGGACAAATAAAATATATATATTTTTTCCTTTTTTTACTATGGTAAAAGAAAAATGATAAGCATGTAAACTGCATTAATTCTTTGAATAAGCATATATATCTTTAATTCTATCATTTGCACTACAAAGAAATAAGTACTATAATGAATTTGTATTGAGTAAACTGGTATAATTTCCTCATGAACATCAATTTCTCACACAAACTATATCTTTCATTTAAAATCTCTGTGCTATACATATTAGTAGTTATTAAATAGTCATGAGGAAGTAAGTATAATATAGAATATATAGTCAATAATATTGTGATAACTAAGTGTGGTTTGGGTACTGGAAATATTGAGGGGAACGCTATGCAGAGTATATAACTGTCTAACCACTAAGTTGTACATCTGAAACCCAAACAGAGCTTAAAAAAATAAAACCTCTGTGCTATAGAATGCATTCTTTCATAAGTCTCAGATTTTTAAAATTGGATCACAAGGTCAACATCCACAAAATTTTTTCTAATAATCATAACTATAAAAAATATACCCCTCTTCCTAAAATCCCATAACCTATAATAATAAAAGTGTAATATGCTAATTAGACCAGACATCCTTCTGGACAACCTTCTGGATGAAGCTGGGGCTGCGAGGGAAGCCCAGGTTGAAGGTGCCAGAGGGAAGCCAGTGCCAGCAGCTGGGAGAAGGAAGGCCTACTCTTGCACAAATTTCCTGCATTGGGCTTCTAGTAAATATATAATGCACAACTATTCTTTGAAATAAAATCTAAAGTAAATGACTTATGGCAACTAAGAGGTGACACATTGATAGAGAAGGTGAAAAAGAAAAACACCAATAGAAAAAACATAGCCAACTATACCATAGGCTGCATATGCATGAGAACTACATACACTTCATAGAATAAGTTGAGGCAAGCTACTTAAACAAACAAATAAAATAACTAAGGAAATAATGACAATAATAATTGTCAAACGGGGATAGGGAGTATGCAAGAATCTTCATCTAGAATTGCTGCATTATATTTTTAAGAAGTCAAGTTTTCTAAAACCAAAAAGTAGAAGATATAAAAACAAATAAACAACAGCAAAACATCATATGGAAGTGTGACACACGTACAAAAACCAAAGAACAGGTGGTAGAATCAGACTTTGGAGGCTGACTTGGACACAAGTATTTAAAACCAAACTTAAATACTTAAAAATATGAAGGAAGATATGAAGCAATGTTGCATCAAATAGAGAATATGATTAAATATATTGCATTCAAAGAAAGGCACCAAATGGAGATTTTATAGTTAAAAGTACATAAGTACAATGAATGATTTACCACTTCTCAATAGTACAGTTTGGATGGCAGAAGAAAGAATTAGTGAAAATGAGGATAGAGCAACAAAGATTATGCAATCTGCAGAACAGAGACCAAAAGAAAAATTAACAGAGTCTTAGAAATATATGAAATACAACTAAATGAAGACATAAATAATGGGAATGTTATAGGGAGAGAAGGGAGGAAAACTGATGGTAAAATATGCCCCCTAAAAATAATAATGTCAATGGGAATATGTCCTATAATTTGAAGGAAAAAAAATTATTCTAGATATTCAGAAAATTCAGTATATTTCCAGAGAGAAAATTTGAAAAACTATTTAACTCACACATGTTAATACTCAAAATGCTGAAAGACAAACCTAAAGATAAATTCTTAAATATTAAAGGGAGTATATGCCTACAACACTGGTGGTATTGAATCAGTTATATTGAATATAGGGAAGAGTAAAACCCTAAAACACATAAAGAAAATGTATGCTACCGGTTTTACAAATAAATGCTGTAAATACATTTAGAACCATTTGAACAAAATAATTATTTAATTCATCTTCTACTCTACATGCTAACAAAGCTTTATTGTTTATATTAATTTAGGATAAAACTGATGAAATAGCTGATGATACTTATCAGTATGATATTGATATGGAATTTTAGGTAATAATGAAGTAAGATAATAAAATGAAATTTCCACTTACTTAATAACACAAATTTAATGTGAAATGTGTAATTGTTTCTATACCTAGAAATAATTAAAATGGATAAAAATTATTTGTCATGGTTTCTATTTATATTTTCCTTCCATAGGCTGGGTGGTTTATAAACCTAAATTTAATTGACACAGTTCTGGAGACTAGAGTTCCAAAATCAGGATTCCAGCATGGCCATATCTGGTAAACCCCCTCTCCCAATTATAAACCGGTGCCCTTGCATAGGAGAGGGTGGTAGGGAGATCTGAGGGGGATCTCTTTTATAATGGCACTAATCACATGAGAGCTCCATCTCCATGACTTAAGTACCTCCCAAAGTACCATTTTCTACTACATTCATATTGGACATTAGAATTTCAACTTATGAAATTTGGGGGGATGCATTCAGATTATAGCACCAGGGATCTGGTAGAAGGTTGAACCCCTCCAGCACTGGACTGGCAAAGGGCAGAAGACAGGGAAGCCACCCCTACTGCATATACTATATAATAAAGAGGTAATATGCAAATTAACCACCATGCCCTCACAAGATGGCTGCCTATGACCAGGCCAGCAGAGGGAGCAGTTGGAGGCAACCAGGCTGGCGGTGGGGGGGGGGGCGGGCAGTAAGGGGTGACCAGACTGGTGGGGGGGGGGGGGAGTTAGGAGCAACAAGGGTGGCAGGGGAGGCAGTTAGCGGTGATCAGGCCAGCATGCAGAGGCAGTGAGGGGCGATCAGGCTGGCGGGGGTGGGTAGTTGGGGCAACCAGGCAGGCAGGCAGGTGAGCGATTAGGAGCCAGAGGTCCAGGATTGTGAGAGGGATTTCCAACTGCTGGTTTAGGCCCAATCCAGGATTGAGACGGTACAGGCTGGGCTGAGGGGACCCTCCTCCCGTGCACAAATGTTGTGCACCAGGCCTCTAGTGGGATATAAAAGGCACAGATGTAGCAGACTTTGGTGCCCATGCTCAATGTGTGAGCTGCTGGTTCTGTGTTTCAAAGCATAACAGGGAACTAGGGACAGAGTGTTTCGGGCTAAGTAGCCTATCTGACACTCTGTTTCTGGGAGAACTCAATATGTTGCCAGCAGTTGTCTCTCTAACATTAAATGGGTCTTGGGTGGGTAGTTTCTTCTGTCAAAAGCACATGGGCAACTTATGAGCATCATATGTAGTCCTGATACTTTAGCAGGCATGAGAGGTGGTTGCTATTGCCTCTAAAGTGAAGCCACTCTCTGCGTGTGCTTGCAATTTGCAGAGATTTTATAACCTTTTGCTGAAGGGTTTTGCTAATTTGCAAGTAACAGCAAATGGGCTTATAGAAAATTTATTATTGAGGAACTTGTTGCCTCCTGAACACTACAGGATTAAAATATGTTGGGTTTGTGTTAACATTGTGGGTCCTGAGAGGGTCAGTAGTTCTTATTTCACAATGTCAGGAAGGAAGCCGTCCTGATTTTATCAAATACTTTTTAGGAATTAAACTGAGGTGGTGGGACATTATTATATATGGGGCAATGGTTCACCCCTTTCTAGTAAATTCCTTTGGGAGTAATTGTATGTTATGAATAGTGTCCAAAAGAGGATCTCATTCAGTGTGATATCATACCTGTTCACATGGGGGAAAAATGGATGTGGTTAAAATCTTGAATGTAAATGTTATGTGTGAGATAACTGAGGTACTCCACAAGTATCTGAAAAAAGATATATTGGGTCACTTTGGAAGTAAAGGCAAAATGAAACAGTATTAGTCACTTATTTCTGCTGTAACAAATTAATTCTTAATTCCATCTGCAACCCAAATTAATTTTAGCCATCCTATCAAATAAAGGTGTAATATGCAAATTGACCATCACTCCAACACAAAAGATGGCTGCCCCCATGTGGTCACAAGATGGCCACCACAAGATGACCAGCAGGGGATGGAAGTTGGGAGGGACCAGACCTGCAGGGGAGGGCAGTTAAGGGTGACCAGGCTGGCCATGGAGCAGTTAGGCATCAATCAGGCTAGCAGGGGAGTGGTTAGGGGGTGATCAGGCTGGCAGGCAGAAGCAGCTAGGGGCAATCAGGAAGGCAGGCAGGTGAACAGTTGGAAGTCAGCAGTCCTGGATTGTGAGAGGGATGTCCGACTGCCCATTTAGGCCTGATCCCCTTGAGGGGTCCCAGATTGGAGAGGGTGCAGGCTGGGCTGAGGGACACACCCCACCCCCATGCAAGAATTTTGTACACCGGGCCTCTAGTCTTATATAATAAAAGTGTAATATGCAAATCAACCGAACAGTGGAATGACCATTTGGCAAGGGGTGGAGCCGGTGAGCAGACTGTGAGAGGGTGCAGGCCAGGTTAGGGAACCCCTGAGTGCACAAATTTTTGTGTACCAGGCTTCTAGTGTAATATAAAAACATATTGATAAGTTCTGGGAATTAAGGCATGTATTCTCGAGTATATAATATTACAGTATTCCAAGAATTACCAACATGTATGATAATTCTGACTATGGCTGTTCTGTGTCTTACCTCTATTTCATTTATGAACATGTCAAAAATTTTGTATGTGTTGCCCAGCCAGGGTGGTTTGGTGGTTGAGCATCAACCTACAAACCAGGAGGCTGCTGTTCAAGTCTCAGTCAGGGTTCCACATGCCTGGGTTGTCAGCTTGATCCCCAGTAAGGGGGTGTGCAGTAGGCAGACAATCAATGATTCTCTCTCAACATTGATGATTCCAACTCTCTCTTCCTTTCCCTTTCTCTCTCTGAAATCAATAAAAATATATTTTAAAAATTGTGTACGTTATTACTGTTACTGAAGAAATCAGCTATCCATTTTTTTTATTTGATATGTGTGCTAGCTCTAACCCAAAGTTCATTTTTTTCTATCTTCTGCTTAATAATTTTAAATTGTGAGTGTATTATTTTGGACCATGCATAGAAAAAATAGTAATAATTTTTATCATTCCAGAGAGGTGTTAATTCTGTTTTGTTTGTTTGTTTGCTAGCTTGTTTGCTTTGCTTGTTTGTTTTATTGCTAGCCAATTATTTCCATATTCCTTATTGTCCTTCTGTAGTAATTTTTTTTCTAGCCAGCATTTGGTAAGAATGAAGCCTTTCAAAGATGTTAAATCTATATATAATTCTAACCTCCCACTTGTCATGTTCAAATTCTTAATTCCTGTCTCCAATGAGACATCAAGTCTTAAGTTTCTGAATTTCTAAAATTAACATGCATCATGAACTATTCCTGCTATTTAATCTCAAAAACAAACAAACAAAAACCTTAATTTTAACCCCTACAAATTCCTTTAGTTGCTTTACAAATTAACTAGTCATTAAATGGGATTTTCTGAAGCATTTCTAAGTGTTAGTAGTAAAAAGTTTTTATAACATCCAATCAATCATATTATCCTTTCTTGTAAATTTATTATTTTTTATATTTGAAGAGTTTTCTAAATAAAGAAAAGGACATAAATATTAAATAGCTCACTGTGAGAAAGTGATTTAGCAATTTACAATGTATACAATTTATACTTTACTGCACTGTATATGCTTTAATCCTCACTGCTTCTATAAAATACATAGAATTACTTTAGTTTTTTTTTTGTTTGTTTGTTCTTTTGTTTGTTTGTTTTTTCAGATAAGAAACTTGTAGCTTAGTCACATTAATTGGAAATTCTAATTAGATTGGCCTGATTCCATCCATTCAGCCATTCATGCATGCATTCATCCATTTATTTAACAATATGTGCACAATCTAGGGGGAGAGATGGATATAAACCAAAATAATTAAACCATAATTATCCAATTGTTGTAATGATAACTATGAAAACAGATTGTAGTTTTCAAGGAGAGCTTATGGCCATATATTTTATCAAGGGACACTTCATTAATAAAGTTATGTTTAATAGTGACATAAAATTTTCCTCTGTACAGTCTATATTAAGGTCGGTTGTGTGTGTGTGGCATATTAATATGTGTATGTAGCTATGTGTTTGTGTGTCTGTGTATCTGTCTGTGTGCAGAAAGAGACAGAGAGAGAGAGAGAGAGGAATGAAGGAAAATATGAGGGTGCTGACTTTGGGATACAAAAGTTACTTTGAAATGAAGTCACTGGTTAGAATCTATATATATAAAAACATAAGGAACCATTTCACAGTTCCACCATTCCACCATTCCACCATTCCACCGTTCCACCATTCCACCATTCGACCAGTAGCTATGACATGCACTGACCACCAGAGGGAAGACGCTCAATGCACAGGCATGGAAACATGGAACAGACTGATGAATCTCAGAGGATAAGGGGGAAAGGAGAGGATGGGAAGAGATTAACCAAGGATCTTATATGCATACTAGAGGCCTGGTGCATAGATTCGTGCACTGGTTGGGTCCCTCAGCCAGGCCTGTGGGGATCGGGCTAAAACCATCAGTCTGACATCCTCCTAGGGGTCCTGGTTTATGAGAGGGTGCAGGCCAGGATGAGGGACCCCACTGGGCTCTAGTTTTATATAAAAATGAAGAATCCAGGCTGAATCCAAACCATGTAGGAATTCATAGGTCATGATAAAAGAATTAAAAAGTTATTGATTGATTTTACTGTAGTGAATACATAGATAGAAATTATATGCCCTAGATTTTTATTAGCCATGCTAATCCAGAACATTCTGTTTTAATATTCACATGAGAGTAAGCATTATGAAGTATTGTGGTCTTTAAACTGGGGAATTGGAATTCCATGAATTCTTAAAAATTACTGTCATACACTGAGTAAATAAAGCAGATGTGGGTAAGATATTGCAACTTGATGTGTTAATGCTATCAAATGAAATAATATCAAAAGAAGGGGTATTAAATTAGTAGAGAAGATTTTTACCAGTTATATTGAGAGTTCAGGTAACATATGTGAATGAACTATTTTAAATATCAATTGGGGACTTTTAAGGTGGGTTAGTTAGTGTTCTTAATTGATACAGGCAATGCTTCAAAACAGTCTTTTTGTACAGTTGTGTGAGAGTGTCTCTAGGGTATACATTTAGAAGTGAAATGTAAATGCCACAGAGTACATACCATTGTAATATGCTGGTATAATTAAATTCTTCCCAAAATCATTTAACCAACATACACTTCAATCATCAATGAGATTTCAGTTTCAAAACTTTACGGAGCTTATCTTAAGCAGACAGTGAAAAAACATCAAATGAGTATAGTTATACAGTCACAATGAGAGATAAGTAGACACATGCCAATCACAGACACTGCTAACGTCAAATCCGAGGAAGTCAGATATTTCTATTCCCTTGTTTCTCTTTCAGCACCATTCCAGACCATGGCAAAACAGCAGCTGGAAGAAGGATAAATGGAATGCAAAGGAATGGAAATAAAGTTGTCAAGGTACTCCTACACCTTCCCAATTAAAGATTGAGAGTTCAATATCCTGAGGTGGAACAAAAGAGATGTTTTAGATGTTTCAAATTTTATAAACAGTCACTGATATGACCCTTGGTCTACACATACCCTATTCTAAGCAAATTTCAAATATCTAAACAAAACCTCATGATGTTATTGTTATTATTCTTTAATTTTATTATGATAAAACTGAGTTATTAAGCATTGACACTAGGATTTGAGTCTAAGCAAACTGAAGAATCCATGGTCTAAAATCACCATGTGTTGCCACCTTTTAGGACTAAAGACATTAATTAATAAAGGGAGACTGCTTTTGTGCCCAGTTATGACCAGATAGTTTAATTTTTTCTATGAGCTCTGAAAATAGCTCAGTTTTTATTCAGATATATAAGAATGAATGTTTATAGGTATTGATTAAAAGGGAGATAAAATATTTGCTTTATGGTTAATGGCTTAGTTCTACACTCCCAATCAAAAGTTAAATACATCCTTCTGGCTAGATTTGGACTACTCAGGGTTGCCATGGCTTGATGTTACTTTTAAGCATCCTAAACCAAAGTGTTTGTGTGTTTTTTTGCCAGAAGTGATGACAATCTGGAAAAACTAGAGATATGTTGGTAGGTAGTGAAGTTGACATGGGAGCGTATAAAATTAGAAAAGGATAGCTTTGACTTTATCAAAGAAGATACTTCAGGTGTCTGCAGAAGGAAATCTCTGAGGAAATTATGTTAAAGCATCCTGGGAGAATTAATTGAAACAGTTCTCAATCCCTTAAACTACCAATAACAGATAAAGGCAATGTTAGTCAAGTGAATATTTCCAGAGCAGTATTGCTCTTCTCTCTCCTAGCAGGATCCCACAGGAACCAAGGTAATCCAGTTGGGGGATAACTAGATGTAAAATCATAAAGAGGAAAATAAAACACACCGATCATGCTATTTTTTTTAACTGAAAGCTTTATAGTGTGAATCATTGCCAAGTTGGGAGAGAGTAAATTGTTTCTACCACTAACTTTGAAATCTTTATCATTAGAAGGAATTGTAAATTATATTTGCAGTATAGGGATTATTATATTATCTGATTAATAACTAAAACTAAAAAGTTATGGTAACTATATGAATTTTTATCTAAGAAACCATGAAAAGTAACTGCAATGGATGATTTTGAATGGAAAATGAAGAAAAAATAGTTGTTTTCTATTTGCATCCTGTAAATTTTGCTCTTTCAATATAATAGCTAGATATAAAGATGATAGATATAGATGATATATAGATATAGACATAGATATAGATATAGACATAGACAGATATATAGATATAGATATAGATATAGATATAGATATAGATATAGATATAGATATAGATATAGATATAGATATAGATATAGATATAGATATAGATATAGATATAGGTATAGACATAGATATAGATAGATATATGATATAGATATAGATAGATATATGATATAGATATAGATAGATATATGATATAGATATAGGCATTGGTATAGGCATAGATATAGAGATACATAGATGATAGAGAGATAATTTTATTTTCTGGAAACAAAATATGTAGGAATTTTTAAATGGGTTATTCTAATTGAAAAAATAATATTGACTGAAAATGGTCATAAACTAGACCGTGGAGTAAAACTCAGTTAATTTCCACAGCAAGTACAAAGAGTAAAGTCATATTCTTAATTTCAATGTAGGAAAATATTAATCATAAAATAGAAAAAAACTAATTTCAGGAAATTTTAATAAAATACATTTCCATGCTAAATCCAAATATTTTGTCAGAAAAAAAATAAAAATTTCAATATTACAAAATGTTTGTAAAACAAATAAAATTAAAAAATATAAACTAGTGTCAGAATATGAAATAAAATTATTCTTCAAAGTAATGCTATATAAAATAAGTATATAAAATGATTTAAATATCAATTTAGTAAAAGTGTAACAAAATGTGGACTAATATAAAATAATAAAAGTAATGAATATAAATTTAGAAATCTAAATCTCACTTCTAGGACTATATCCCAAGGAACCAGAAACACCAATCAGAAAGGATATACGCAACCCCTATGTTCATAGCAGCACAATTTACAATAGCTAAGATTTGGAAACAACCTAATTGCCCATCAGCAGATGAGTGGATTAAAAACCTATGGTACATCTACATAATGGAATACTATGCTTCAGTAAAAAAGAAGGAATTCCTACCATTTGCAACAACATGGATGGAACTGGAGAGCATTATGCTAAGTGAAATAAACCAGTCAGAGAAAGATAAATATCACAAGATCTCACTCATATGTGGGATATAATGATCAACATAATTTGATGAACAAAAATACATCTAGAAACAAATGGCAGGGGAGGTAGGGGGGGGTTAGAGCAAACAAAGGACTTTTATGCATGCATATTAGCATAACCAGTGGTAGGCAAACTGCGGCTCCCGAGTCACATGCGGCTCTTTGGCCCCTTGAGTGTGGCTCTTCCTAAGTTTAAAAAATTTGGCTCTCAAAAGAAATTTCAATCACTGTACTGTTGATATTTGGCTCTGTTGACTAATGAGTTTGCTGACCACTGGCATAACCAATGGACACAGACACTGGGAGTGGGTGGGGATTTGCCCAGGGTGGGAATGGCTTGGGGGGGAGGTCAATTTGGGAAAAAGAAGACATATGTAATACTTAAGCTAATTTAAAAATAAATAAATAATAAATAAATAAATTAGAAATAGAATTGAGTAAAATATAAAGTATTTTTTAACATTGCAAAGGAAATATAAATGAGATCAAATAAAATTATTAACATTTAAAATTAATTAAATATACTTATAGAAATATGTATCATTTTTAATATATTCAATATAAAATTCAATATAATTTATAAAACACAACATTCAATATTTTGTAAGATTTTGTCCTGGAAAAAGAAGTAAGGTATAAAATACATTTACAATATTCTGTTTTCTAAAAGTTAAAAAGTCAATATTCAAACTCATTTTCACTCAAGGAACAGGATATGGATATCTTGATTACATCATTTTATTTGATTTATATATTAAGTAAAATAATTTTTTTCAAAAATGAAAATTGAAGGAATTCTAATAACATAAATAGGCATACTGTCTGACATTGAAAATAAAGTGGATAAATTATGATCACTGCATGAATAAATGCTGCACATATACACAGACACACATCTGCTAAAATTGAATTGCTAAAACCAAGGGGAAAAACAGGCACTTAAAAAAAAAGTAACAACTACCAAAATTTCAAGAATATCAGTCAGTATTATATAACATGTTCTAGGCCATCATAGAATTACAAAAGCTTCCAATATCATTTTATTCTCCATTATAATAGTGATAATAATAAAAAGGCTAATATGCTAATTAGACCAATGTCTTCTGGATGTCTTTCCGGACATCCTTCCTGATAAAGCCAAGGCTAGAGGGACGCCAGTGGATCTCAAGTGCCTGTGGGTAGCCCAAGGGAAGCCAACCCGAATTCAGGGTGCCTGCCAGTGGCTGGAGGAGGGAAACAGCCCGGGTCCCAGGTGCTGGAAGGAAGCTGCTGCCAGCAGCCCAGGTACTGGGTGCCAGAGGGAAGCCAGTGCCTGCAGCCAGGGGAAGGAAGCCCTACTTTTGCACGAATTTTTGTGCATCAGGCTTCTAGTCTCTGTATAACAGTAAGAGCACACATAAGAACTACACTATTCTCATGAATGAACCTTGACTAAAAATACAGTGAATACTAAGATTATATGTACCATGAAATAAAGCAATGAGATAAATGTTTTAGTGTGGTTATGAAAATATATTTAAGTTATGTGTGTACGTATGTATAGATACATGTTTGTGAATATGTATGATCATATATAAACAAACAATTTTTCTTAACATATACAAGGAAGACTAGTGGAAAAATGGGAATTTCTTTGTTAATTCCAATGTACTTTTTTTGTTTTGTTCATGTGTTTTTTCCTCTGTCAATGCGTTATTAGTGAATTTTTAGACTTAAAAAATTTACAATTTCCAAGGAGAAGCCATGGATTGCTGAGAATGAAAGTAGTAGAGAATGGATGCACAAATCAAGAACAAACAAAGTGGGTTAAATTCAAAGATACTTTTTCAGCATATTTAATTGTTTAAAATTGGGTATAGTGCCAACAAATGAACACACCTGGATTTTTGTTTTCTTGATTCTTTTCTAAGAAAAAATATAAACAATCACCTTCCCCATCTGTAGTTGACCATCTGTTGAGGGAAGGGAATAGGTATTATATCTGTTTAGCAACTAGTTATTTCTAAAATACTACAAAACTAGAAAACACATGGAGAAAAAGTTTGGAGAACTTCTATCTTTAGCACAAAGAAGAGGAAACCATCCCCATCAGAATAATATGCAATGCTATGACCTAACATCTCAAGGAATAATTGGAATGTAAATTTTACATTGATAGAAAATTGAGTCAATTTCTCAATGGAGACTTTTCAGAAATTATTATTTTTAAAATAACTCATACCTTTAAAGAATACCATAGCACAATAATGCTTAACTTAAGAATATCACAAAAATATTTTGTGAAAAGTAATTTTTACCAATGAAAAATTATTTTTATAAATTCACTTCACTTATTCTATTTGTTTTTCAAAAAATTTATATATTATTTTGTTTTAAATTAATAAAAAATATAAGAATTATAGTAGATAACAATGGGAAAATTTACCAGCTTTTTTCACTGATTCAAAAACTAGTAAATTTAGCAATATCATTGCTAAAAATGAGAAAATTGCAACAATGTTCTACTTTAGCACTGCAGGAAATTGTCTCCCGATAAGTGAGAAAATTCAAAATGGCTTTGATTTCATTAGATCTATCTTCTTTACATTTTTTTAGTTGAATACGTTTAAGTGATAAAAATGTGATTTGTTTTTGTTGTTTTTGATGTGTGTGCATTAAAGAAAGAGAAAAACGTGTATGAGTAGTATATACTACATTTTACCTGACAACCGTGTCTTATATTGAAACAGTACTAAACCTGAAAGGTTTAGGATTTGTAACTTAAATTTGGAATAGCAACAAAAATAATCCTAAATCAAAGTAATTTATTTTGATGTTCACACTTTCCTTAGAGCTAATCCAGATTTATGTCTATCATTTTGGAATAATTGCTAATGTGATCTCAAAGTGATCTCAGATTAGATAATAATTTATATGGTCAGTCTACATATGAAGCCATTAATAAATATATCAATTATACACACCACAAATTTTTTCAACTCTGTGGGGGTGGGTCTGTGCGTGCATGCATGTGTGTGTGTGTGTGTGTGTGTGTGTGTGTGTGAGTGTAGACCTGTGGTTGAGGATTAACATTCCATTGCATAATCCAAATAAGAATCTGTTAAGTGAATGACTATGCATCCAGGGAGAAAGCCAAGGCAAATTCTCAGTATACAAAATGAGACAAACAACTAAGCAAGAGCTCTCTCTGAGAAAGAAATCATCAGTCACCAACTGGTCTGGATTTAGAAAGGAAGGGGCAACAAGACATAGCTCCTTCTTCTCTCAACCTGACACAGAGATCTGCGATAACTGCTTCTTCTAAGAATTCTCACTGGTCTCTAGCTTCCATCAGTTTTCCGGGGAACCCAACTGCAGTCCCAAGAGCAAATGGGGTTGGAAGTATAGCCCTGGTACTTACCAGAATTTGGCAATGCTTTTCATTAACTTTAATTCTAGTTTTCTCTTGGAATAACTGGTTGGCTGTTTAAGAGAATAACTGATAGTAGTTTACCAGAGCGTGCTCCATGAGAATGGTCTTTTCGGGGTCCTTCTGTGAAGATAAACATGGGAGCTTTGGAGTGGAAGGCCATGATAAAAGCTTCACCCACAATCTTTTGTTTGTTTGTTTGTTTCAATTCCAAATGAATTTTTGAATTACCAGCTAGTGTTTTGATAATGGATCCTTGGAGGATACAACACCGGAAGAATAGATGTTTTAGCTTTCTGGCACTGAAAGGTTTCAGTTTTAACACCTCTAATTTGGTAGGCTTTTGTTTATGGTCTTGTGAACTCTCCCAAGTGGAAAGGCAATTCAGATGGACGATTAGTGAGTACTCAAGTACAGGAGGATAGAAGGGATAGTTTGAGCTATGTTCATCTTATCGTTTGTTTCAGGTACCAGTTGTGTCTTTAATTTTTCATTAGTCTTTCGATGAATCTTTCATGAAGCTATTTTGAAATCCTGAAGGCTTTTCAAGGCTACTGCATGCCAATTAAAAGAGGTATCCTATTCTGTTTGATTTGGGAACCCTTGCTCTCAAATGCCCTTCTTAAGTGAATTATCTTATCTAATTGGAATATTCCTCAAAGTTCCATTGCAATTCTATGTTGTATTAGTAAGATTTTGTCATTTTTATAGATACCTACAGCTTCTGGGACCACAGTTCTTAGACATAAAACATGCACGTGTGCTGGTAGGTTTGAAATTTCAGTATCCCATTTCTTAGCCTAGTCATGGGTCTTGTGGAGCCAAATTCATACTGAGAAGGAATGTGCAATTGAGTTGGGGATTTCTGTGGTGTTTTACAATATACCATGTTGCACAGAATTTTCCTTTACCTTCGTGCCCTAGTGTCAGTCTAACCTACTCCATAACCAACTTATGCTAGCATGGAAGTCTTACAGTTGGGTAGTAAGTGTTCCAACAGCTTTTATGTGCTTAACCTGTGCATACTAATTGTGCTGCTTTGGCTTTTGAGACTTCTTTTCAACAGATTTTCTTCTTTTTTTTTTTTTTTTAGTGGAGGATGCCTTGATGGCTTTTAATGGTCCAACCTGTGCCTACTTAGATTTTTACTTTTAATGGTCTAAATAGTTTGAATTTCTTGTCTTAATTTCCCCAGGTTCCCAAGTGGTTTACACTTTGGACTGACCTTGAGCTCTTGTGATCCCTATAACAGCTGCCACTCATTGCAGACTCCTAATATCACTACCCCAGAACATCTCCAAGAGCCCAGAGACTTTCTGTGAACTTTAACAAAACCCAGAACTTTTCTGGGACCCAAAACCTTTCTGGGAACTATATGCTTATTTAAAAATAAAGGTTTTTTTGGATGAGAGAGTTGCATGCAATAGAACAGAACTCAAATAGAGACTGTCTTGCCCATAACCCTCAGTAATGAAGAGAGAAGCATTGCACTCAAAGACTTTAGTAGTCCCAGCCTGTCAGCAGTAAGCTTCAGATCTCATCTTCATTGTCAAAAACTCATAACATAATTTTTTTAAAAATTTACACAGTGCAAACACATTTTATTTAACACTTCATGAAGTGGGTGGTGTCTTCTCAGAGAACTGAAAAATGGAATTCTTGGGCAAGAAGAGACCCATGAAAGAGGAACCACTCCAGATAGGTAGGTGGAAGGTTTAATAAATGAGGAAGTTTACATATGAGGCTTTCTTGGGTAGCTACAAGACAAATAAATATCCACACCTGCTCACCAAAATTTTAAAAGTTTATATAGGGTCCTTAACTGATCACAGTTCAGTATTCAACCCAGATGGTCTTAAAAACACATTTTTCTCTCAAACTTATGTATTTGAAATAGTCCTAGTGTAGGAATGGAGAGGGAACATACATTTCAAGGACAGGGAAGGGAGTAAGGAACTCCTGATTGCCTGGGTCCAGCTCTTAAGGTCAACCAGGTCTCAATGACCTCCTCTAACGGGGGTAGAAGGCAGGAAGCTTTTATAAGACAAAGAATAAAGAACAAGGGAGAGACAAATAGAACATATAGAACTGCCTGGGGTCAAATAGTCAGCCTTGTTTGGGGTAAGAAAACCATAAACTACCAAATGTGTCATTAAACAGAAATGTCCGAGAATGCAAACTGCACAACCACAGAGATATGCCTTTTTAATTTACAAATATATCTTAAATGCCTCATAAGCACCTGACATACAATAGACATGCAATAAGTGTTTATTCAATAGTGGAATGACTAAATGAATGAATTACTAAATAAGTGAATGAATGAGTTTTTCTAGGGTCAGTGGAGGCTAAAGATGGAAAGTAAGAGAAAAGTAAATTTTAATAAAATCTTTACAGATGTCAAAATATTTAACAAGGAGAGTTTGAGTCAGCTGAGGAAGAGTAGGTTTATAATGTCAGAAAATAGCTTAGATCTAATAGTAAATAGTACAAATACTCCTATTGGAACCTTAACAGAGGCAGGTAAATGTGGATAAATAAGTTGCAACTAATGTGTCACATGGAGTATATCAATTCAACTGATCTATATACAAATTGCTTATGTGTTTGCTCCTCAAAAAATTAGACACGTGTTGTCAGGGCAATATTCTAGTTAAACATTATAATTCACATTCATATGAGACTTTATGGCTTAAAGAAGACAATTTTATTTTGTAAACAATGGCTATCTAAAAGTTACTTGTTGTGAGCACTTAATAGGACAGCATTAAAATGTTTATCATGGAGATACATACAATACTTAGTAACCGATAGAACATATTACTAGAAAGAATTTTAGTAGAGATAAGTGTGTTAGAATTAGGAGTAATGTGATAGAATATAACATTAAATTTATATAATTATTAGTATTATTAATATTTTGCATAAACATACATTTTTCTAAATTTTAAGTATGCTTACATGTGTAAACATATGACTCATATGTTAAGATACACACATATTTGTACCTCTAATTATGAGTTCTGTTACACAGATTAGATGCTATTACCATTATCCCACTTAGGAAGGACACAAAATTGAGGGAAAATTATTTTCTAAAAGATCTAAAATTACAAGTAAGATAGGATACAAACTCCAGAAATTATTGCAATATGTGTTATCTATACACCCAATTATAGCATCTTGTAAAATATAGCAGAACTTGGTAAAAGTAAAAGTATATTTTGGTTATGTTATAGTTTCTGTATATGACTCATTGTGGCTTCAGAATTTATTGCACCCAGGTGACATGTTACCTTTAAAATAATAAGCGTTTTTATCAAGCAATGGATCAAAATGTTTATTGACTGATAGTTATGTCTAGGCAAGTTCTTATTGTTGAAAACATGAAGGTACTTTTTGAAAAACCTTTTTAAAAAAAGCAAAGCTTTTAAGCAAAGCTTGTACTGGGAGAGCACATCAAGATAAGATTAGGAAGTTAAGATGATAAAAGGCTAAGAAGAATTATAGAACAAGTGATGATAACCTGAACAGAGACAAATGGAAAAGGAGATTACAAACAGTTTGATATTATGATAGAATGAAACTCAAGTAACAGAATGTCGTGAAATGACTCTGACTCAATATAATAATGCAGGTTTTTGAAACCAAATGAGTTAAGTAATTTTAGTTTTACCTAGATGATGGATAGAAAATCAATGAGTATTGAAAGCCTTCCAAAGCAATGCCTATGTGTCCTGATAATAAAATCTCTCTCATAATAGATGGTTGAGAAATCCGAAATACTCCAGCTCTGTGTGTACATAAGCAGTGGCTAGAATAAACCTTTGTGTACAAAAGCCCAGCCTGCCCCCTTTCATAGTCCTGGAGCCCTCAGGAGCAGGAGGTGACTCAGTGATCAGGGGAAGGCAATGCCCCCATCACACCTCTGCTGCTGCCACTGCCGGCAGTGTAAGCCTCGGCTGGCCCTGGTTACCTGAGCCTCAGGCTAACCTGTGCGGCTGGGCAGCCAGCATCTGAGGCTTGCCTGCACCTTGGGCCCACCCTGGGTGGCTGGGCAGCTGAGGGTACTGGGGGACTCCAGAGGCAAGTGCCCAGGTGGGCTTGAGGGGGCTGGGTGCCACCATCTTGTGGCTGTGGGCGCTGCCATCTTTGAGGGTGTGGCAGTCAATTAGCATGTTCCCTCCTTATTGGCTGTGGGTGCCTCCATCTTTGTGAGGGTATGACACTCAATTAGCATATTCCCTCTTCATTAGATAGGGTTGTAATGGTTTAAATTATTTAAAATAATACAGTTTTCAACAAAATAGCAATTTAGAAATATACTTATACATACATAACACAGAAAGCATTATACACATTTTGTCTTTTTTAAAAAGCTGCTTTTTAAGAGAATAAATATAATGGGGATTTCGAGGCAATCATTTCTTTAAATGCTGCAGTTAATTTTTAAAGTTTAAAACTTAGAGAAGCAGATTTTCTTATTACTAATTCAATGTCTTGAAAGGGATTAAGCACAGAATTACAAGACTTGATAAAAATGCGTAAGTCACTTAGAAAAATTTAGCTATAAAATGCATGCCTTACATAGGGAAAAAGAAGGATAAAATTATTAGACAGTTTGTGATAGGACAAAATAAAGAAATTTTACTTATTTTAAAATAATATTGGATAAGAGAAATTTGTGTTAAACTGCTTTTTAAAGTTTAATAACCTTTTTAAAGTTTTCATCATCTTGATGTAGTCCCATTTGTTTATTTTCTCTTTAGCTACCATTGCCCTAGGAGTAGTATCAGTGAAATTCTTTCAGCATATGCCTGAGATTTTGCTACCTGTGGATTCCTCTAGTATTTTCATGGTTTCCCGTCTTATGTTTAAGTCCTTTATCCATTTTTAGTTTATTTTTGTGTATGGTGTAAGTTGATCTAGCTTCATTTTTTTGCATGTATCTGTCCAATTTTCCCAACACCATTTGTTGAAGAGACTGTCTTGACTCCATTCTATGTTCGTGACTCCTTTGTCAAATACTAATTGGGCATAGTGATTTGGGTAAATTTTTGGGTTCTCTATTCTATTCCATTGATCCATATTTCTGTTCTTGTGCTCGTACCAGGCTGTTTTAAGAACAGTGGCTTTGCAATACAGCTTGATATCTGGTATTGAGATCCCACCTACTTTGTTTTTCTTTCTCAGGATTGCTCCAGCTATTGTGGGGTCTTTTTTTATTCCAGATAAATTTTTAGAAAGTTTGTTCTAGGTCTGTGAAATATGTTGTTGGTATTTTAATGGGAAGTGCATTGAATTTATAGATTGCTTTGGGTAGTATGGACATTTTGGTGATGTTGATTCTACCAATCCATGAACATGGTATGTTCTTCCATCTGTTTATGTCTTCCTCTGTCTCTTGTTTCAGTGTCATGTAGTTTTCCACGTATAGGTCTTTTACCTCCTTGGTAAGTTTATTCCTATGTATCTTCATTTTTTTGGTGTGATGGTAAATGGGATTACTTTTTTAGTCTCTCTTTCTGTAAATTCATTATTGGTGTATAGAAATGCCATAGATTTCTTGGCATTAATTTTGTATCCTGCTACATTACCAAATTCATTTATTAAGTCTAGCAATTTTTTTTATGGAGTCTTTAGGGTTTTCTATGTATAATATCATGTCATCTGCGAATAAGGATAGTTTCACTTCTTCTTTTCCAATTTGGATGCCTTTTATTTATTCTTCTTGTCTGATCACAATGGCTAGTACTTCCAGCACTATATTGAACAGGAGTGGTGAGAGTGGGCATCCCTGTCTCATTCCTATTCTTAGGGGAAGTGGTTTTAGTTTTTGCTTGTTGAGTATGATGTTGGCTGTGGGTTTGTCATATATGGCTTTTATCATGTTGAGGTATGAACCTTCTAATCCCACCTTGCTGAGAGTTTTTATCAAGAAAGGGTGTTGGATTTTGTCAAATGCTTTTTCTGCATCAATTGATATGATCTTGATTTTTATCTCTCAATTTGTTTATGTGATGTATCATGTTTATTGATTTGTGGATATTGTACCATCTTTGCATCCCTGGGATAAATCCTCCTTGGTCATGGTGTATGATATTTCTGATGTGCTGCTGGATCTGATTTGCTAGAATTTTGTTGAGGATTTTGGCATCTACACTGAGTGGCCACATTATTATGACCACCCCATTAGTACCTTGTTGGGCCACCTTTTGCCTTTAATACTGCAGCGATTCTTCCTAGCATTGATTCCACGGGATGTTCAAAGGTGATGCAAGAAATCTGACACCATGCCTGATGAATAGCACTGTCCAGTTCTGTGAGATTCGATGGTTGTGAAACCAGCTGCCTGATGGCTCTTTTACCTTTGTCCCACAAATGCTCAATTGGATTGAGATCTGGTGATTGTGGAGGCCACCTAAGCAAGGTAAACTCTCCTTCATGTTCTTGAAAACACTCCTGCACAATATGAGCACCATGGCATGGCGCATTGTCTTGATGGAAGAAGCCTTCTCCATTGGGATACGTCATCAACATGATAGGATGAACTTGATCAGCACCGATACTTTGGTATGTTGTGCTATTCATACATTGTTGCACATGAATTAAAGGGCCCAAATCATGACTGGAAAACATGCTCCAAACCATAACTCTGCCTCCACCAGCTTCAAAGGTTGTACTCATGTATGTGGGTTGCATGCTTTCATGCTTTTTCTGCAAAATTCTCACTCTGCCATCTGCATGATGCAACTGGAAACATGATTCTTCGGACCACATGAATCTTTTCCAATGCTCAACTATCTAATCCTTGTGTTCTTTGGCTAACTGGAGATGTTTTATCTTGGTAACTGCAGATAGCAAATGTGTTTGTACAGGCCTTTGGCTTCCATATCCCATACTATGCAGTGTATGCCTAATTTGCCTACAAACGTCCGATGGTCACAATAATCTGGCCACTCAATGTATGTTCATGAGTGATATTGGACTGTAATTCTCTTTCATTGTGTTGTCTTTATCTGGTTTTGGTATTAGGGTGATACTGGCTTCATAGAATGAGCTTGGAAGTGTTCCTTCCTCTTGAATTTTTTGGAATAGTCTGAGGAAGATAGGTTTTAGTTCTTCCTTGAATGTTTGGTAAAACTTCCCTGAGAAGCTGTCTGGCCCTGGGCTTTTGTTTGCTGGAAGCTTTTTAATGACTGCTTCAATTTCTTCCATACTTATTGGCCTATTGAGATGTTTAGATTTTTCCTGATTGGGTTTTAGAAGGTTGTATTTTTCTAGGAATATGTCCATTTCCTCCAGGTTGTCCAGTTTGTTGGAATAGAGTTGTTCATAGCTTTTTTTTTAACAATCCTTTGTATTTCAGCGGGGTCTGATGTTATTTCACCTCTTTCATTTCTGATTTTGTTTATTTGGGTCCTCTCTCTTTGCTTCTTGGTGAGCCTGGCTAGAGGTTCATCAATCTTGTTTATCCTTTCAAAGAACCAGCTCTTGGTTTTGTGGATCTTTTGTATTGTTGTTTTGGCCTCTATGTCGTTTATCTCCACTCTGATCTTTATTATTTCCTTCCTTCTGCTTACGCTGGGCTTTTCTTGTTGCTCTCTTTCTAACTCTTTGAGATGTAGGCTTAGGTAATTTATTACCATTGTTTCTTGTTTTTTGCAATAGGCTTGTAAAGCTATGAACTTCCCTCTCAAGACTGCTTTCACTGTGTCCCATAGATTTTGGATTGTTGTGTTTTCATTATCGTTTGTTGCCATGACTTTTTTAATTTCTATTTTGATCTCTCTGGTAACCCAGTCATTGTTTAATAGCATGCTATTTAGTCTCCATGTGTTTGATTTATTTGGATTGTTTTTATTATAGTTGATTTCCAGTTTTATGCCACTGTGATCTGAGAAGATGCTTAATATGATTTCTATCTTCCTGAATTTGAAGAGACTTTGCCTGTGACCCAATATATGTTCTATCTTTGTAAATGACCCATGTGCATTTGAGAAGAATGTATATTCTGTGGCTTTGAGGTGAAATGTTCTGAAGATGACAATTAATTCCATCTGGTCTTGTCAGTTATTTAGGATTGATGTTTCTTTGCTGATTTTTTGTTTAGAGGATTTGTCCAATGGTGATAGTGGGGTATTAAAGTCTCTTATTCTGAATTGTATTGCTGTCAATCTCTCCCTTGATATCCTCCAGGAGTTTTTTTTTTTTTTTATGTATTTGGGTGCTCCTGTATTGGGTACATATATGTTTACCAGAGTTATTTCTTCTTGTTGGATTGTTCCCTTTAGTATTATGAAGCGTCCTTCCTTATCTCTTTTTATGTCCTTCACTTTGAGATCTTATTTGTCAGCTGTAAGTATTGCTACCTCCACTTTTTTTTTTTTTTCATTTTCACTCACCTGAAAAACCTTTTTCCATCCCTTCACCCTCAGTCTGTGTGCATCTGTTTTTCTGAGGTGAGTTTCTTGCAGACAGCAGATATATGGGTCATGTTTTTTTATCCAATCCGTTACTCTATGTCTTTTGATTGGGGCATTTAATCCATTTACATTTAAAGTTATTATTGATAGGTACTTGTTGCCATTTTTATTCTTTACCCCTGTTTCCTTCTTCGCTTCCTATTTCTTTTTTGTTTGTTTTGTTGTTTTTTTTTTGTTTGTTTGTTTTTACAGCAGACCCTTTAGCATTTCTTGCATTGCTGGTTCGGTGGTAATAAACTCCCTTAGTCCTTTTCTATCTTTGAAGCTCCTGATTTAACTCACAATTTTGATTGATAGCCATGCAGGGTAGAGTATTCTTGGATTCAGACCCTTCCTTTGCATGACTTTTTATATTTCATTCCATTCCCTTCTGACCTGAGTAATTTCTGTTGAGAAAAAAGTCTCTAGTCTGATGGGGGTTCCTTTGTATGTAACTTTCTGTCTCTCTGGCTGCTTTTAAGATTCTTACTCTGTCATTGGTGTTTGCCAGTTTAATTATAATGTGCCTTGGGGTCGGTCTTTTGGAGTTCATTTTGCTTGGGACTCTGTGAGCTTCTGGGATTTGATTGGGGATTTTTTCTTCCCTATATCAGGGAATTTTTCTGTCATTATTTCTTCAAACAGGTTTTCTATTCCTTGCTCAGTTTCCTTTCCTTCTGGCACCCCTATTATGTGGATGTTGTTTTGTTTTGTGTTGTCCCAAAGTTCCCTTAGGCTCTCCTTCTACTTTTTAATTTTTTTTTTTTTTTCTAGAAGCTGCTCAACTTGGGTATTTTTTCCTAAGTTGTCTTCTAATTCACCAATGCGGTCATCTGCTTCTTCTAGTCTACTCTTGGTGTTTTCTATTGAGTTCTTTATAGCAGCAATGTTATTTTTCATTTCTTCTTGGTTCTTCTTCATTTCCTCTTGGTTCTTACACATATTGTCAAATTTGTCTTCCATTCTTTTCATCTACCTTATTACTATTTTTCTGAATTCTTTCTCTGGCAGGTTGCTTGCCTCCATTTTGTTTACTTCCTTTTCTGGTGATGCCTGCTTTTCTTTCCTATGCAGGCTGTTTCTTTGTCTCCCCATGATCTCTCTTCTCCAGGTGTCTGGTTATGTAGTTGTCTCTCTCCCTTTTGTGAGGGAGTGTAGAGCTCCTCTGAATTCGTGTGCTTGCATCACTTGGGGACCAATGTTTTTGGGTTCACAGCTGTTCGGTGGGTGCCATAGTTGTAGATCCCATGGGCTTCTCAGGTGTCTGATAACATCTACTTTTCCCTTCAAGATGGCGCAGTCTCTGCATCTGAGCGGGTTGCTCTGGGAGGAGAACAAGCAGCAATGGAGGCTGCCCAGTCAGGGGAGCCCCGTCCGACAGTACCCCACAATCTCCTGGAGTATAGCTGTCCTCAACTCATCAACAAACACTCCCTGTGTGACCACATACTCACCCTTTGTTTCTCACTCACACACTATCTTGCAGTCTGCCTCCTGTCAGCAGCCATCTTTAAACTCTCTTACTGTCTTTTTATTATTCAATGTGAAGGATATATATTTTTGCAAAACTTGGTAAGTTGAAAGCAAGTTTGAGATATAAAAGCTATTATCTGGCATATTAGAATAATCTAATTACTAATTAAAATTTTATTAAAAAAATTTATGATGATGAAAAGCATTCCATTTTCTGTCTTTTTTTTCAATTATAGCTCACATTCAATATTATTCTGTATTAATTTCAGGTGAACAACATAGTGGTTAGACAATCATAAACCTTACAGAGTGGCCCTCCTTATATTTCAAGTATCTCTCCCCACCCCTGGCCTATACACACCTATTACAATATTATTTTTTTACTCTATTGACCTTTCCCTGGCCAGTCCCCCAGCACATGCCCTCATCTTCCTAGTGACTGTGTATATTGGTAATGCTTATATGCATGCATACAAGTCCTTTGGTTGATCTCTTACAACCCCTCGCCTGCCTTCCTTCTGAGGTTTGACAGTCAGTTCTATGCTTCTCTGTCTCTGGATCTATTTTTGTTCATTGGTTTATGTTGTTCACTATATTTCACAAATAAGTGAGATCAGATGATATTTATCTTTTTCCAACTGGCTTATTTCACTTAGCATAATGCTCTCCAGGTCCATCCATGCTGTTTCAAATGGTAAGAGTCCCTTCTTATTTACAGCAGCATAGCATTCCATTGTGTATATGTACCCCTGTTTTTTATTTATTTTTTATTTTTTTAAATATATTTTATTGATTTTTTACAGAGAGGAAGAGAGAGAGAGAGAGAGTTAGAAACATCAATGAGAGAGAGACATTGATCAGCTGCCTCCAGCACGCCCCCCACTGGGGATGTGCCCACAACCCAGGTTCATGCCCTTGACCGGAATCAACCCTGGGACCCTTCAGTCTGCAGGCTGACGCTCTATCCACTGAGCCAAACTGGCTAGGGCTGTACCCCTGTTTTTTAATCCACTCATCTGCTGATGGGCTCTTAGGCTGTTTCCAAGTCTTAGCTATTGTAAATTGTGCTGCTATGGACATAGGGGTGCATATATCCTTTCTGACTGGTGTTTCTGATTTCTTGGGATATATTCCTAGAAGTGGGATTTACTGAGAGTAAAAATGTCATTTTAAGCACACTCTTATACTTTATATTCTGGGGTACATTATTTTAAAGGAAATGACAGAAAATTAAAAAAAAAGAAAAGCAGCTGTTGATTGAATTCATTTGAGAAATGCTAAGATACAATGGGAGTTCCATTTTTAATTTTTTTGAGGAAACTCCATACTGTTTTCCACAGTGGTTACGCCAGTCTGCACTCCCACCAGTAGTGCATGAGGGTTCCTTTTTCTCCACATCCTTGCCAGCACTTGTCGTTTGTTGATTTGTTGATGATAGCCACACACACACAAAATAGATAGATAGATAAATAAATAAATAAATAAATAAATAAATAAATAAGATTTTTTATTAATTTAATGTGATTAAAATATTTTTTAATTGTATGGTCTTTATTTCCCTTATGCTGGGTTAGCTTCATCAAAAATAATTTAGAGGTACTTCTCAATAAACAAAAATTTAGTAATTTTTACTTATTCCATCATTATTATATTAACACTTGTTAAGTGGAGCACGGAGTGTGAAATGATCAGTAGTGGTGTAATAATAGACTACAAGAGAAATTGATAGAAAAGCGTATTACTCAGAGGTCCTGGAGAGTACCCAGCATGTCTCAAGAAGCCACATGAGGAAAAGTCAAGGCAAAGTACAATGGAGAGAGCGATGCCGGACTTGGGGCAAGTGCCTTTATTAGGGTCTACAAATAGAGTGTTTTGTGGTTCATGGTCTAGATCCAGATTGATCAATTCAAACCAAAAGAATGGGGTTTGGGTAAGCCCCACTGGGGTCTTATCTAAGAGGTACAAAAGGTAGCTTATAAACACTGAGGTCAGGGGAGACTGTTGATAACAAAATCTATTGGGGAAGCCACACCAGGAACTTCTATTTGCATAGGCCTCTGGGAGCAGCTATCAGGGAATGCCTGTGCTTGAGAGAGTTAGTTCTAGTTTAGGGCACTGCAGGCTACTTGGTCAAACAAAATGGATGCAGAGGCAGCAATACCGTGGAGTAGCTATGGCTAAACTCTAGAGGATCATTTGCACATTTGTTCCAATAAATATTAGCTCAGCACCTATTGATATGTAGAGTAACCTGAGACATTATGTATCAGATTAAAAACAAAATCTGTTAACAATCATTCTCTCTACGTAAGGAACTTGCTGTTTCATTCAAAGTGATAGCATTATTATTAAGAAATACGGTTACATAAAGTCATATCATCATTGGCTATATGAGTGGCATACATTTCTGCTATGTGTGTTAACTATGATGAGTTGATTGGCATTAAAAATAAAATTCCTAAAATAAAAATTTGTATTCTAGTAAGATTTAAATATTTTAAATTCAGTTTTATAGATACTATTTCACCAGGTACCAATATCTTATTTGATAAATTATGCTCCACTGAAATAAGCAATATTCCAGGGATCAAATGCTAACCATGCTTTCATGTTATAGTATGCAAATTATAGTATAATACTTTAATTTCATTTTATTGCTTTAAATTACAAACTCAAAGAATTTTTATATATGTTTTAAAGAATAAAAAAAAAAGAGAACAAATAGCATACTGGGGCCTCTAATATTTTATTAACAACATAGTAAGGACTGTATTTCTTTATTCTCTTCAAATATAATTGTGTTGTCATGTAATTGTATTAGAATATATATCACTTACAAGCATAGTGTTATTTTGGTGGAGTGGAAGCAGAATAGATAGTTTAGTAACAAATTTCTAGTATAACTTATAACTCTCACCAGAGGTTATAAAATTATTAATATTGTTATTATTTTACAAAGGAACATTATCACTATTGATCCTCATATCATGTGTGTTCTTTTATTTTATTTTATCATTTTCTTCTCTGATCTTTACTTTCTTCTAATTCAATTTTTATTTGATTAAATTAGTTTTGATATATGTGTACATCATAATTTTTTTTCTCTCTCCTAATAAATACATTTTGGGCTATATTTTTTATGTTAATACAGTCTATCTTGCATACCACTAGACAAATTATAGAAGTAATGTAAGTTTTAAAATTACTTATCTTTCTCAAGAGAATAATTACATGTGGCAGTAAACTGAAAGCATTGGTAATCTTTACTTACTTTAATACAAAGTGAAGGATTGGGATTATCCAGAATTGGACTTGAGTAATTGACAAAAGTGTTTCCAGTGTTTTCTAACACTGGGGTACACTAGAATATGGTGTGGCTTTGACAGGCCTGAGATTTCAACTTTGCCCTCCTGATTCCATCAGAATATGGATAGTTTTCATAGTCTCTTATACCTTGGGTGACTAATTCTGGGGTCTTTACTCTGGATTTCCATTTTTAATCAACTGATTGACTCATAATTTTTCATTGACATGAGAACTCTCTGTGCCTTAATCTGCTCTTACAAAAGAAGAAGTCTCTTGTGTGTTAAAGGATTTTACCTTTAAGAAAAAAGAATATGAGAACTATTCACAGGGTCTTTGACTTCCTGTGGTTTGACTTGCTTTTTTTTACTTTAGGAGAGTGCAAAGACAATACACATTTAATGGAAACTGAAATTTGAATTTTGATCTTTTTCTGGGCTAGCAATATGTAGTACCATACTCTCTCATTGCCTGCTGGGCAGCGGCAACAACCCTCAGCTCCAGTGAGCCCTTCAGTTGTTAGTGTTAACAACAAATACTCTATAGTGTACTATTTTACCGATATTTTTTTAATTTTTTATTTGTTTGCTTGTTTGTGGATGTTGTGTTTTATGTTTTCACATCCCATCATGTCTACAAAACACCCATCTGTGTCTCCTGCTTCTGGTGACAGGAAGAAGAGCAATGTGTTACTGTTGAGAGGAAACTCACCATCACTGCCCAACAATGGGCTAATGTTAAGTGTATGAGTACATCTAAGACAGGCGAGGCTAAGCTCTGCAGTTCAGTAGGTTAGTGTATTAAATACATTTTGACTTATTAGATTTTCAACTTACTATTTACTGAAACATAACTCCATTGTAAGTTGAGGAGCATCTGTAGATCCTCAATGTTTTATTTATTTTTCTTCACAAATTCTAACATGCTTTCAGTTACATCTTTTAAAAAGTATGGTAAACTCCTTGCTCTAATGCTTTGTTATGACCTTTTTCAATGGGAATCTTTAAAACTCTGCTATTGACTATGTATTAGTGGTTGATTTTATTAGCATGTATCATAAAGTGTTGCTGAGGAAACATGATACAGTACCAAGCAAATTAAACTCCTTAGTACATTTTAAATTTGAAAGTTTTAAAACTATAACGCATGATCCGTATTTAATTTTCTTTACTATGTTACATTTTTAAATTTACAAACTCAGTTTATGGTAATTTGTTCTTAAAACTAAGTAGTTTAATAATTTATTGTATTTCACAAAGTCTGAGAAAAAGTGCTTTTTTTATCTTTTTTATTGTTTAAAGTATTACAAATAGTAGTACATATGTCTCCTTTCCCCCCCATTGACCTCCCCCAGCCTCCCCTAACACCCCCAGCACATGCCCTCACCACCCTTCCCCCAGTGTCTGTGTTCATTGGTTATGCTTATATGCATGCATACAAGTCCTTCCATTGATATCTTACCCCACCCCCACCCCCCCCAACCCTCTCCTGCCTTCCTGCTGTAGTTTGACAGTCTCTCTTAATGATACAGGAGCTTTCTTAAATAAAAACTTTATGAAAAATGTTCAACTTGCACTAACTTACTATATGCCAAAATTCCAAAGTATTTTTTATATTCAGTATTTAAGTGGAAAAATGTTTTCCTTATTAAATATATTTTCTCACTCTTTGAACTCTGATCATATACAGGTAATTTGTTAAATTTATTTCCCTTTCAAAGTGCACCTGTTCATTATGCTTTAACACATTGTCTGCGTTGTTCACAACAAAGAATTTAGTCACTCAGTCTAATCAAAAGTTGGAGGGTCCTAGGATACCTGCTTTATTAGGTTGCTTTTTACATCTCATTAACTTCCTCTAATTGACACTGGTACTCAATATATACTTTCTGTAGTGTTGTTGCCTCGGAACAAATTATTCTACCCCTCATGACTGCTCTGGCAACTTTCCAAAAAACACTCAGGCTGGTTTCTTGTTGTTGTTTTTTTATTATTGATATTAATGTATTCTGAAATAGTCTTCATCTGTTATATAAATGCCTCAGTTTTAATTACAGTGTGGTTAAATCTACATACTTCAGATCTCCTATAATTTATTATATCACCAGAGACATTGACACCAGGAAATTATTAAGCAAAGTAAGATTATCAATAGCAGATGGTTAAATTCTCCAACATATCTGTTATCTTTTAATATTCCAGAAGTCATTTTTCAATAAAACATAATAAATAAGTTTTTATAGTATTTTGAATAGTTTATTTCTCAATTAATATGCAATTGGATATAAAAATTACCTGTGCAAAATATTATTCTGCATCTTTCCTTGGTTTTGTATTTTTTAAACTTTTAAATATATTGTGAAGATTATTACAAAGCAGTTTGTATTTACCCAATTTGGGGAGATGGATCTGCATAGTATTATGTCATTTGGATATATCATAATTTATTTAACTAGTTCCTATAAATTGATATGAAGGTTATTTTAATAATTCCGAGGATATCTTGCATGATAGGAGTGGCAGGTCTCAAAAATATTTTTGATATTGAGTTTTTGGACTTCTGATATTAACATCCCTGTGTCTAAGAATATATACTCTCAATATTTTGTCTTATGGAATATGTTTATTGACAGATTTGATTTTATAGTGTTTTTTCTTTCTTTTATTTTAAAAGAACAGTACAAAAAAAGCACACCTGAAGAATATAGCAGTCTGAAGAATGTGTGCAATCATATTTAAGTATTTTTCCAAATTGCAAAATATATCAACTATCTAGAAAACTCAAGAGATGTAACAGACAAATGCATGCTCTCTCTTGCTCACTCTTTCAGTGACATCTGAATAGTCATGAACTATTATGGTAAGTTATGAACCTTACCAATCCCCCCTCTCCATTCCCAATACAAGTAACTATTATTCTTAAGTGCAAGTGTCTTCTTCTGGTTAATTTTTCTGTGCTCTTATTTGTATGAAAATTTCTTTTAATACTATATACTACTAATTCCTGTGTTATAAAAGTTATAAAGTTTCATCATACTTTATCATATTTTATATCCTGTTTGAAAATGTTATGCATTATTTAACATTATTATTATAAAATTCAACTAGCACAGTGTATTTCACTGACTCAAATATAATAATTATATATAGCATAACAAAGCATGAATAAACAACATTTGTGTACCATCATATACTAAGAACAAATTTGCATCCACACTTTTTCTTATACCAACACAAATCTCACTATTATAAATACCCATACGTATATGTTTCTCCAGTGTGGATAATTAACACAACTTATAAGATGAATATCATCTAATTTTCCCAATAATATCATGTGTTGCTTAACAATGGAATACATTCTAAGAAATGCAGCACTAGAAGATTTTGACATTATGCAAACATCATAGAGTGTACATACAAAAATCTAGATGGTTTATCCTACTATACACATAGGTTGTTTGTTATAGTTTATTATTCCTGGGCTGCAAAGCAGTATAGCATGTTACTACACTAAGTAATGTAGACAATTGTAACACAATGGTGTTTGAGTATCTAAACATATATAAAGAAAGGTAAAAGTGTTTAGAGCATTGGCTCATGGGTTGAAGGGTCATGGGTTTGATTTCTGGTCCAGGGCACATACCTGGGTTGCAGGTTAAATACCTGGTCTCTGTTAGGGCTCGTGTGGGAGGCAGCCAATTGATGTGTCTGTCTCACATTGATGTCTCTCGATTTCTCTCTCTCTTCTCCCCTTCCCCTCCCTCCCTTCCACTCTCTCTAAAAATCAATGGGTAAATATATCCTTTGGTGAGGATTAAAATGAATCCTATATAATGAAGAGCTAATATGCTAATTAGACTGAATGGCAGAACAACCTTCTGGAACAACCTTCCGGAACAACCAGTGGGTGGGGGGCGGGGCCACAGGGACATGAGGCAGCCAGGGCCACGAAGGCCTACTTTTGCATGAATTTCATGCATCAGGCCTCTAGTAATAAATAAATAAAAATGGTACACCAGTACAAAGCAAATTCTATGAATGGGGTTTGCAAAACTGGAAATTGCTCTGGCGAATCAGTGAGTGAGTAGTGAGTAAAAGTGAAGGTCAAGGACAATATGCACTACTGCAAACTTTATAAACACTGTGCACTTAGGTTACACATAATTTATAATTGTTTCTTTCAATAGTAATCTAAGCTTACTGCCACTTTATAAAGTTTTAAATTTTTTAATCTTTCAAATATTTGTAATAACACTTAGCCTAAAGCCCATACACATGATGCAGCTATACAAAAATATTTTCATGTAAGCTTTTATCTATTTAACTAGAGGCCTGGTGCATGAAAATTCATGCACTGGAAGGGTTCGTACCTCAGACGGCCTGCCCCCTCTCACAGTCCAGGAGCCCTCAGTGGCGGGAGGCGACCCAGAGATCAGGAGAAGGCGACACCCCATCACACCTCTGCTGCTGCCACTGCCAGCAGTGTAAGCCTTAGCCCAGTCATGGTTACCTGAGCCTCGGGTGGCCCTGGTTGGCTGGGCAGCCACCATCTGAGGCTTGCCTGCATCTCAGGCTGGCCCTGTGTGGCTGGGTGGCTGCAGGTACTGGGCTCTGCCATCTTATGGCTGTGGGTGCCACCATCTTTGAGGGCATGGCAGCCAATTAGCATATTTCCTCCTTATTGGCTGTGGGCCCCACCATCTTTGAGGGTGGAGTAGCCAATTAGCATATTCCCTCCTTATTGGCTGTGGGCACTGCCATATTCCCTCTTTATTAGATAGGATTTTTTTAAAAAAAATCTTTACTCTTTTCTTAAAAACTAAGGTACAAACCTGTACATTTAGCCTGGGCCTACAAACAGGGTAAAGATGATCAGTACTACTGCCTTCCTCTGCCACATCTTGTCACGCTGAAAGGTCTTTAGAGACAATAACATGCCTAGATCTGTCATCCCTATGATAACAATGCCTTTTTCTGGAATACTTCCTGAATGATTTGCCAGAGGCTCTTCTTAAAGGTATCACTTTTTCCAGAAATATATCCATGGTGATTTGCTTGATTTGTTTCTTTTTTTCATTTTAGGTTTGCTTGTATGCAGATACTCACCATGAACTTTCCTCTATTAATGGAAAGCTTTTGTTTTGGGGCTTCATTTTGTCTTCAAACATTTTAAGGAGCTTTTTTTGAGGTCTACAGAAGCTTCTGCTAACCCCTTCACTATAAATTTTCTGGGGATTCTTCTTTTTCTTCACCTGAATGTTCATTTTTCTCTAGCCTCCTTTTCAGCTATGTATTCCTGTTTCCTTTCCAACAATCCCTGGTTAGTCAGTTCCTCAGGAACCACTTTCAGGAGCACCTCATCCACTCCCCAGTTAAAGTTCTTTGTCATCTCAATCATGACCCTGTTGATTTTTACAACAACTTCTTCCTTGCATATCCATTGAAGTCTTGGACAAAACTTTTGAGTGTCTGCTTCCAGATTCTATTATACACTCTTTGGTGACAAAAATCCAAGACCAAGCAATATCCTTGATGAAGTCATGGATGTTGTAATCCTTCCAGAACTGCATCAATATTTTCCCCACATCTTGCTCAGCTGCAACATTCGCCAGGACAAAAGTCTTTTTCAGGTAATATGTCCTATAAGTTGCTATAACTCCCTTGACCCATTGGTTGGGTCAAAAAAGTAGTATTTTGAGGAGAAACACCACTTTGATATTGAGATAAAATTCACCAATAAAAGGATGTTGTCTGGAAGCATTATCAGGTACACACATATCTGGAAAAGTATATTATTCTCTCTTTCACTGGTATAGCAATTCATGAGACATCTTGGAAGGGGAGCTGCATTATCCATGTATTCTTATTGCTCCTGTGGTGCATTGGCAGTGAGTGCTGATTAATATGCTTGAGGGCCTTGGTGTTCTCACAGTGCCAGATTACAAAAGATTTTAGTTTATAGCTTACAACATTGCCCCAAGCATGATTGTTATCTTGCCATTAAAAGCCTTGAAATGTGGCAGTGACTTTGCCTCCTTATGGTTGAGAAGCCTTTCAAGCATCTTTCTCCAGAACAGGAAGGTTTCATCCATATTGAATATTTGCTTTGACAAGTCATGTTCCTCCACAATCAGTTTATGTCGAGTTCCCAAAAATGCTTTAGCTGCCTTCAGAGCAGCACTCAAACTCACCACACACTTTTTAGATTGTCTAATATTTAATTGTTTAAACTACCCAAAACTACCAGTAAATTCAGCATTGCAGATGAACCGTTTTTGCTTTAGCCCTAATTATCATGGTGCAGAGAGGGATATGCTTCTGTGTCTGGTCTTCATTCCAGATTATTAGAAGTGTCTCCATGTCTGATACAAGACATCTTAAAATTTGTTTAGGTCTCATTGCCTTCCATAAAGCAGATTCTTTAACATTTTCCATAACTTTGTTCTTTTTTTTTTTTTTTTTTAAGACTGCAGCAATGGTGGAATGGAGCATGCCTGACTGACAAGTAATAACTATCACTGATTTTCCACCTCAATAGTCCTTAATCACTCTAAATTTAGTCCCAGGTAAATCACTTGTGATGTGGCCTCTTACTGGCAACATTAGCAGTGGATTTGGCACCCTTAGGGGTCATGATGAAGAGAACAGTACAAGATTAAATCAAGCACAAGAGAAAATGATTCAATCAAGAGATGTGGTAATCAGGAGATGTATGAGGCTGCTCCTGGCATAACATGGCAAACTTTTTACAGCAAACTTTTTCTCAATAAGTAGCAAAAGTAAACTCTAAAAGAATGATAAAAATATAGTACATAAACCATTAATATAGATATTTATTATCATGATCAAGTGTCATGCACTATACTTAATTATACAGTATGTGCTATACTTTTATAGGACTAACAGCACATTTCATTTGTTTACACCAGTGTCACCACAAACACAGGAGTAGTGTGTTGTGGCATGCCATTATGACTGCTATGACATCACTGGTTACAAGAATCTTTCAGCTCCATCATAACCTTATGGGACCACTAACATACATCTAGTTAATGTTGACCAAAACTTCATTATGTGGTGCATAACTGTACTGCAAAATTGCTCTTATGTATATGTAACAGTTGACATTCTCAACAATAATCACCAACAATTAATATCATAACTCATTAATTTTTGTCAATATCATAGGTGTAAAAATTAAAATTCATCTTTAAATGTTTGGATTTTCCTAATATGCATAAATTAGGAATTTGAAACCCCAGTTTTGTAAATTGCCTATTTTAAATCAATGAACATATTTCAATTGGAATATGTGTGGTGGCTTTATTTGGTTGACATTTTGTAATCTATAGCATAGTAAATATTTTTGTGATTAGATATTTTTGCAAAAACATTGACTCTTGCCTGAGATTTAGCTTTAACTTTATAATATTGCTGTATTGAATGTTAAGATGTATATTTTATTGAACTATTTGATATTTGTGTGGTTCAAAATATTTTTAAATAGGGAAGTATATATTCTTCTATATTTCTATTAAAATAATTTTCTTTTTTATATTTAGAGTTTAATATGTTTAGAAAAATGTTTCTGGTATATGGTGCAAAAACATGTATATAAATTTATAAAATATGGATATATATGTATACAGTGTGTGTGTATATATATATATATATATATATACATATATATATATATATATATACATATATATATATATATATCTCCAAATACATATAGGGGAGGGCCAAAGTAGCTAAACAATCACTTGATAAATATTATAATAATTAAGAAATACTAATATAAGAATAAACTGTTTCACGTATTTACAACTGTAAACCCACTTTTGCCTATCACTATAGATATAAATAATTTTTGCCTTACTGAATTAAACTCAAAATGTTCATGTTGTGTTTAAGCACAAAGCACTTTTTGCATGTTTTAATTTTGATTTGTTCTATGAATATTGTCATCATAAAGTGATTTTTAGTGTTTTACTGATTCCTTAGAATTTTTTAAAATATTTTAAAAAGTAATATTACAGCCCTAACTGGTTTGGCTCAGAGGATAGAAGGTCAGCCTGCAGACTGAAGGGTCCCAGGTTTGATTCCAGTCAAGGGCATGTACATTGGTTGTGGGCACATACCCAGTAGAGAGTGTGGAGGAGGCAACTGATACACGTTTCTCTCTCATCGATGTTTCTAACTCTCTATCCATCTCCCTTCCTCTCTGTAAAAAGTCAATAAAATATATTTTTTAAAAAAGTAAGATTACATATTCTTTAAACATGAGCTTTAACCTTCTTTAAAAATATCTAGAAGTGATTTCCTGATATATTTTTGCATTCAAAAAGTGGGTAGATTTTAATTACTGATAATGAAAGGTTATACATGTGCTTAGATTTCAAAAAATATAATATTAGTAATAAGTCATATTTCCCTAGAAAATTAGTAATTTATTTAAAGCTATCAAATATTCTTATTTTATATATTTTAAAAATTGATTTTACAAAGAGGAAGAGAGAGAGATAGAAAGATCAATGCTGGAGTGAAACATCAATTGATCAGTTAGCACCCACATGTATCCTTACCAGAGATGGGATTCCCAACCTGGGTATGTGCCCTGACTGGGAATGGAACCCACTGCCTTTTGGTGTACAGGATGATGCTCCAACCTGGGCACAATAGCTAGGTCTACATGGCCTTTTTTTTTAATTATTATTTTTTAATTTTTTTTTAATTTTTTTCCCTTTTATTGTCTTTTTTTTTCCTAAGGAATTATATGTGTACATATCTTACCATTGCCCCCCCCCCCACTCCCATACATGCTCTCATGCCTCAATGCTTTGCATCCGTTGGTTATGCTTATATGCATGCATACAAGTCCTTCGGATGATCTCTTATTTCCCCCACCTCTCCCTAACCTTCCCACTGTAATTTGACAGTCTGTTTGATGCTTTACTGCCTCTGTATCTATCTTTTTGTTCATCAGTTTATAATGTGTTCTTTATTATCCACAAATGAGTGAGATCATGCGGTATTTTTCTTTCATTGACTGGCTTATTTCACTTAGCATAATGTTCTCCAATTCCCATCCAGGTTTCTACAAATGGTAAGAATTCCTTCTTTTTAATAGCAGCATAGTATTCCATTGTGTAGATATACCATAGTTTGCTGATCCAGTCATCTGCTGATGGGCACCTAGGTTCTTTCCAAATCTTAGCTATTGTAAATTGTGCTGCTATGAACATAGGGGTGCATATAATCCTTTCTGATTGGTGTTTCTAGTTTCTTAGGATACATTCCTAGGAGTGGGATTACTGGGTCAAATGGGATTTCCATTTTCAGTTTTTTGAGGAAACTCATACTGTTCTCCACAGTGGCTGCACCAGTCTGCATTCCCACCAGCAGTGCACAAGGATTCCTTTTTCTCCACATCCTCGCCAGCACTTGTCCTTTGTTGATTTGTTGATGATAGCCATTCTGACAGGTGTGAGATGGTACCACATTGCCGTTTTGATTTGAATCTCTCTGATAATTAGTGACATTGAGCATGTTTTCATGTGTCTCTTGGCCTTCCTTCTGTTTCCTTTAGAAAAAATTCTATTTAGGTCCGTTGCCCATTTTTTTATTGGATCATTTATCTTCCTTTTATTAAGTTATATAAACTTCCTATAGATGTTGGAGATTAAACCTTTATCAGTGATAACATTTGCAAATATGTTCTCTCATACACTGGGGTTTCTTGTTGTTTTGTTGATGGTTTCTTTTGCTGCGAAAAAGCCTTTTATTTTGATGTAGTCCCATTTGTTTATTTTTCTCTTCAGCTTCCATTGACCTAGGGTTAGTATCAGTGAAGAAGTTTTTTCGGCATATGTCTGAGATTTTGCTGCCTGTGGATTCCTTTAGTATTTTTATGATTTCCCATCTTATGTTTAAGTCCTGTATCCATTTTGAGTTTATTTTTGTGTATGGTTTAAGTTGGTGTTCTAGTTTCATTTTTTGCATGTATCTGTCCAATTTTCCCAACACAATTTATTGAAGAGACTGTCTTGACTCCATTGTATGTTCTTGCCTCCTTTGTCAAATATTAATTGAGCATAGTGGTTTGGGTCGATATCTGGATTCTCTACTCTATTCCATTGATCTATATGTCCATTCTTGTGCCAGGACCAGGCTGTTTTGAGAACAGTGGCTTTGTAATACAGCTTGAAATCTGGTATTGAGATCCCTCCTACTTTATTTTTATTTCCCAGGATTGCTGTGGCTATTTGAGATCTTTTTTTTTATTCCAGATGAATTTTTGAAGAGTTCTTTCCAGGTCTGTGAAATATGTCGTTGGTATTTTAATGGGGAATGCATTGAATTTATAGATTGTTTTGGGTAGTATGGACATTTTGGGGATGTTGATTCTACCAATCCATGAACATGGTATGTTCTTCCATTTGTTTATGTCTTCCTCTATCCCTTTTTTTACTGTCCTAAAGTTTTCCACGTATAGGTCTTTTACCTTCTTGGTTAAGTTTATTCCTAGGTATCTTAACTTTTTTTGGTGCAATGGTAAATGGGATTGCTTTTTAAGTCTCTCTTTCTGTAAGTTCACTATTGATGTATAGAAATGCCATAGAATTCTTGGCGTTAATTTTGTATCCTGCTACATTGTCGAATTCATTTATTAAGTATGTTAGTTTTTGATGGAGTCTTTCGGGTTTTTTATGTACAATATCATGTCATCTGCAAATAAGGAGAGCTTTACTTCTTCTTTTCCAATTTGGATGCCTTTTATTACTTCTTCTTGTCTAATTGCAATGGATAATACTTCCAGTACTATGTTGACCAGGAGTGATGAAAGTGGGCATCCCTGTCTTGTTCATATTCTCAGAGGAAATGATTTTAGTTTTTGCCAATTGAGTATGATGTTAGCTGTGGCTTTGTCATATATGGCTTTTATTATGTTCAGGTATGATCCTTCTATTCCCACCTTGTTGAGAGTTTTTATCAAGAAAGGGTGTTGGATTTTGTCAAATGCTTTTTCTGCATCAATTGATATGACTATGTGATTTATATCTCTCAAGTTGTTTACGTGATGTATCACGTTTATTGATTTGCAGATATTGTACCATCCTTGCATTCCTGGGATGAATCCTACTTGGTCATGGTGTATGATATTTCTGATGTGCTGCTGGATCTGATTTGCTAGAATTTTGTTGAGGATTTTGGCATCTATGTTCATGAAGGATATTGGCCTGTAATTCTCCTTCATTGTGTTGTTTTTATCTGGTTTTGGTATTAGGGTGATGCTGGCCTCATAGAAGGAGCTTGGAAGTGTTCCTTCCTCTTGAATTTTTTGGAATGGTCTGAGGAGAATAGGTTTTAGTTCTTTCTTAAATGTTTGGTAAAAATCTCCTATGAAGCCATCTGGCCCCGGGCTTTTGTTTGCTGGAAGCTTTTTGATGACTGCTTCAATTTCTTTCATAGTTACTGGCATATTGAGCTGTTTAGATTCTTCCTGATTGAGTTTTGGAAGGTAATATTTTTCTAGGAATATGTCCATTTCCTCCAGGTTGTCCAGTTTGTTGGAATAGAGTTGTTCACAGTATTTTTTAACAATCCTTTGTATTTCAATGGGATCTGTTGTTATTTCACCTCTTTCATTTCTGATTTTGTTTATTTGGGTCCTCTCTCTTTTGCTTCCTGGTGAGCCTGGCTAGAGGTTCATTAATTTTGTTTATCCTTTCAAAGAACCAGCTCTTGGTTTTGTTGATCTTTTGTATTGTTACTTCGGTCTCTATGCCATTTATCTCTGTTCTGATATTTATTATTTCTTTCCTTCTGCTTACACTGGGCTTTTCTTGTTGATCTTTTACTAACTCTTTGGGTTGTAGGGTTAGGTAATTTATTACCATTGTGTTTTGTTTTTTGCAATATGCTTGTAAAGCTATGATCTTCCCTCTCAAGAGTGCTTTCGCTGTGTCCCATAGATTTTGGATTGTTGTGTTTTCATTGTCATTTGTTGCCATGATATTTTTTATTTCTTCCTTGATCTCTCTGATAACCCAGTTTATTTAATAGCATGCTGTTTAATCTCCATGTGTTTGATTTATTTGGATTGTTTTTATTGTAGTTGATTTCCAGTTTTATGCCACTGTGATCTGAGAAGATGCTTGATACAGTTTTTATCTTCTTGAATTTGAAGAGACTTTGCCTATGTCCCAACATATGGTCTATCTTTGAAAATGACCAAAGTGCACTTGAGAAGAATGTATATTCTGTGGTTTTGGGGTGAAATGTTTTGAAGATGACAATTAATTCCATCTGGTCTAGTCAGTCATTTAAATTGATGTTTCTTTGTTGATTTTTTTTTTTTAGAGGATTTGTCCAATGGTGATAGTGGGGTATTAAAGTCTCCTACTCTGATTTGTATTGCTGTCAATCTCTCCCTTGATATCCTCCAGGAGTTTTTTTTTTTATGTATTTGGGTGCTCCTGTATTGGGTACATATATGTTTACCAGAGTTATTTCTTTTTGTTGGATTGTTCCCTTTAGTATTATGAAGTGGCCTTCCTTATCTCTTGTTATGTCCTTCACTTTGAGATCTAATTTGTCAGCTATAAGTATTGCTACCCCAGCTTTTTTTCATTTCCATTCACCTGGAAAACCTTTTTCCATCCCTTCACCCTCAGTCTGTGTGCGTCTTTTTTTCTGAGGTGGGTTTCTTGTAGACAGCATATATATGGGCCTTGTTTTCTTATCCAATCTGTTACCCTATGTCTTTTGATTGGGACATTTAATCCCTTTACATTTAAAGTTATTATTGATAGGTACTTGTTTGTCACCATTTTTATTCTTTACTTCTGTGTTCCTTCTTTGCCTCCTATTTCTTTTTTTCACAGCAGACCCTTTAGCATTTCTTGCATTGCTGGTTTGGTGGTAATAAATTCCCTTAGTACTTTTTTTTTTCTGTGAAGCTCCTGATTTCACCTTCAATTTTAATTGATAGCCTGACCCTTTCAAATTGGACCCTTCTTAATTTAAGACCCCTGTGCTTTCCTCATAGGTCAGAGTGTCAGTTTCAAAGTCCAAAGGCCATGTAGTGCCCCTCTTTTTCTCTACCTTTATCTTGCAACATTCCTCTATTCTCTGTGGAAAATTTGTTTCTTTCTTTCCATTATCCTGTGACTTTTCTTTATCTTCTGTGAATGTATGCCTTCCTCCCCGCTTATGCTGTGGCATTTCTCTATCCTCTCTACCAGTAAGATAACCATGTTGGCATCTCCAAGCCCCTGTCTAAGCATTCCTTTCCCTGGGACCCTTCTTAATTTAGGACTCCCTAAACCTGCCTATTTTATCTCTAAAATTTCTTTCACATCTGTCTCTTCTTTGTTGGACCCCTGGGAAGGGTAAAGTTGTAGCTTCCTGATAAAACTGTCTAAATAACATGCCTATAATATTTGTCCTTCTTTTTGTTCCTTTTCTATCCTATATAATAAAAAGGTAATATGCAAATTGATCATCACACCCTTGCACAAGATGGCTGCCCCCATGTGGTCACAAGATGGTCACCACAAGATGACCGGAAGGGGAGGGCAGGTGTGGGTGATCAGGCCAGCAGGGCAGGTCAGTTGGAGGCATACCAGCCAGCAGGGTAGGGAAATTAGGGGCAACCAGACCAGCAGGGGAGGGCAGTAGGGGAGGACTGGGGCAGCAGGGGAGAGCAGTTGGGGGCAATTGAGCTGGTAGGGGAGGGCAGTTGGGCATGACCAGGCCAGCAAGGGAGGGCAGTTAGACATCGATCAGGCTGGCAAAGGAGTGGTTAGGGGGGTGATCAGGCTGGCAGGCAGAAGCAGTTATGGGCAATCAGGCAGGCAGGCAGATGAGCAGTTGGGAGCCAGCAGTCTCGGATTGTAAGAGGTATGTCTGACTTCTGGTTTAAGCCCAATCCCACACAGGCCTAAACCAGCAGTTGGACATTCCCCCAAGCAGTCTCAGATTGGAAAGGGTGCACAAATTTCATGCACTGGGCCTCTAGTTATTAATAATAAGCAAATTACAACAGTACAACAGCCACTGTAGGAAACGATTTTCTCAAAAAATTAAAAATGGAACTGCTTTTTGACTTGGAACTGGGAATAAATTCTAAGAATCCCAAAATAGCAATAAGAAAGACTATATGCACTCCTAAGCAATGCTATTTACAACTAGAGGACCAGTGCACGAATTCAAGCACCAGTGAAGTCCCTCGGCCTGGCTTGTGGGATCAGGCCGAAACAGGCTCTCTGACATCCCAAGGGGTCCCGGATTGCGAGAGGGTGCAGGCCAGGCTGAGTGATCCCACTGGTGCACAACTGAGGCTGGGGAAGGACACGGGAGGTTGCCCAGCTGGAGAGGGACCGCGGGAGGGCTCCAGGGCATATCTAGCCTGCCTCGCTCAGTCCTGATAAGCCAGACCCCAGCAGCAAGCCAACCAACAGGTCAGAGTGTCTGCCCCTTGGTGGTCAGTGCACGTCATAGTGACTGATCGACCAGTTGACTGTCTACACTCTGGTGGTTAGTGCACATCATAGCGAGCAGTTGAGCAGCCTTAGCATATCATTAGCATATTATGCTTTGATTGGTTGAATGGCTGACCAGTAGACCAGACACTTAACATAGTAGGCTTTTATTATATAGGATAGTCAAAAATCTGGAAACAGCTCAACTGTCCAACAGCAGATGAGTGAATAAAAGAGCTGTAATACATTTACACCATGGAATATGACTTTTTAATGGATGTTTATTCCAGTTACATATATATGTTCACAATTTAGTGCTCAGATTGTCTCTTATATACTACTGCTTTTTTCCTGCTTGTATTATTTTGTTCCTGGAGGATACCCTATATCTCCACCTATTCCCATACCCCTGAAATCACCAAACTATTGTCTGTATCCATGAGTTTTTTCTCAATATTTATCTTTTGTGCTCAATCTCCCCAACCCCTGCAACACCCCACCACCACCACAGCCTTCTGCCTGTTCTCTATCTAAGAGTCTTTATTTTCTTGTTCGTTCATTACATTGCACATATGGCTGGCTTATTTCACTTAGCATAATTCTCTCCAAGTTCATCCATGCTGTTGCAAAGGGTAAAATTTTACTGTTTCTTTTCCTTCTTTCTTTGTTTTTTTTTTGTTTGTTTGTTTGTTTGTTTGTTTGTTTTAATGGCAGAGTAGTATTTCATTGTGTAAATGTACCCTAACTGGTTAGTACTTGGGCAATTTTTTCTTTATTTCAGCATCTTCCTCATTATCTCAACCCTATCTTATGATACTCTTTTTTGATGTACAATCTGTCTTCTACTTCAAAATGCCATATGTTTCCCCCCACTGGTATATGGATTCTGTGTGTTTTCCTTAGATCTTTCTTAGAGTTTACTCATTTCTGCTTAAATATCTTTTCCATTTACTTTAAATTTCTATGTCTACACATTATATTTGAAGTGATTTTCCACAATGGTTTTGTCTATTACATACTATGTATCCTGGGAGTGTGTTTAAAAATGAAAGATATAGGTTAATGGGGCTGCAAAATAGGTAGTTCCTTCTTCATTTATGGTTCATTACTATTTCATTAGTATTTTACTTGTTTTATAAGATACAGTATGCATTGAAAGGTATTCTGTTTCATCCAGCATTTCTAAGTGTTTCTCAAGGGAAAATGTATATTTTCATATTTCCAGAACATAAACTGAATATTGCTATTTATTTATTGGTGATTAACTCACTTTAAATTTATATTAATGCAAATAAAATATGTTTAACTTATCAACATCTCAGTTAATAGATAGATTTTAAATGTATACAGATGCTTTACATAAAAGCAAATTAAAACATAATTTAAAAATATTATTTCAATGTGGTAAGGAGAGCCTATATAATTTTATTAAAATAGACTAAACCTATGAACATAGGGGTGCATATATTCTTCCTGATTGATGTTTCAGGTTCTTTAGAATATATTGCTAGAAGTGGGAACACTGGGTCAGATGAGAGTTTCATTTTCAATTTTTTAAGGAAATGCCATACTGTTTTTCATAGTGGCTGCATCAGTCTAGATTCCCACCATCAGTTTTCTAGGGTTCCCTTTTCTCCACATCTTGGCCAGCACTTGTCATTTCTTGATTTATTGATGGTAGCTGTTCTGACAAGTGTAAGTTGATACCTCATTGTCATTTGGATCTCTCTGATGATCAGTGACTTTGAGCATGTCTTCATATGTCTCTTGCCATCTGTATGTTCCCTTTGGAGAATTATCTATTTAGGTCCTTTGCCCACTTTTTAATTGGATTTTTTATCTCCCTTTTGTTAAGTTGTGTGAGTTCCCTATATATTTTGAATATTAACCCTTTATCAGATGTATCATTGACAAATATGTTCTCCCATACAGTGGGCTCCTTTTTAATTTTGTTGATAGTTTCTTTTGTTGTACAGCAGCTTTTTATTTTGATGTAGTCCCATTTATTTTCTCTAGTTTTCTTGCCTTCGGAAATGTGTCTGCCAACATATTGCAAGGAGAGATGTCTGAGATTTTGCTGCCTATGGTTTCTTTTAGGATTGTTATGGTTTCCTGACTTACATTTAAGTCTTTTTTTCCATTTTGAGTTTATTCTTGTATATGGTGTTAATTGGTGGTCTAGTTTTATTTTTTTGCTTGTATTTGTCCAAGTTTCCCAACACCATTTATTGAAAAGACTGAAAGATGAACTATTCATAGCAGCATAATTGATAATACCTAAGTTCTGGAAATAGTCCAAGTTACCATAACTAGATAAGTGGATAAAAAATTTGTGGTACATTTATATCATGGAATACTATGCAGCTGTAAAAAAAAAAAAAAAAGGATCTCTTACCCTTTGAGACAGCATGGAGAGAACTGGAGACCATTATGCTATGTGAAATAAGTCAGTTAGAGAAATACAAATATCACATGATCTCACTCATATGTGCAATCTAATTAACAAAATAAACTGATGAATGGAGTGGATCCAGAGATATGGAAGCACGGAACAGAGTGGGGAATCTCAGAGGGAAGTTGAGGGTGAGTGGTGGGTGGGAAGAGATTAACCAAGGAACTTATATGCATACTAGTGGCCCAGTGCACAAAATTTGTGCACGGGGCGGGGTGCCCAGCCTGCACCCTCTCCAATCTGGGAACTCTCAGGGGATTGGGCCTAATCCAGCAGTTGGACATCCCTCTCACGATCCTGATTGCCCCTAACCACTTCTGCCTGCCAGCCTGATCACCCCCTAAATGCTCCCCTGCTGACCTGATTGCCCCCAACTGCCCTCCCCTGCCCACCCAATCACCCCTCCCCAGCCACGACCCACCTCCTCCACCAGGACCTGCCTCCTCTGCATGAGGTGGTGGAGACACTGGGACTAGCCTCCTCTGTGCTTTATGGAGCAGCAGTACTCCCAGGCCTCACTTCTCAGAATGTCCACTGGGCCCTGCCTCCACTGTGCACATAGCGATTTTGTGTCAGCCATCTTGTGGTGGCCATCTTGGAAAGTTGTCCATCTTTGTGGTGGCCATCTTTCTGGCAGCCATCTTGTGGTGTCCATATTGTGATGACCTCGCATGTGAGGGCCACATAGGCTTTTATTAGTATAGATATGCATAACCAATAGACACAGACTATTGTGTGGTGAAGGCCTTGTGGGTAGAAGGTAGAGGGGTCAATGGGGGAAAAAAAGAGGGGTCATAAGTAATACATTTAACAATAAAAATAAAATTTTAAAAATAGACTATACCTTGGAGCTATTTTTCCTCAATTCCCTAGCTTTGTCTTCTCTTCATAGTTATAGTTACCTAATATTATATCTTAAATTATAGGTTTGGTTTTTACCTTCAGTATGGATGTGGTATATTATTAATATTTATATAATAAATGTCTAAGCGATCATTACGGCAAAATGACCAGAATGACCAGTCACTATGATATGCACTGACCACCAGGGGGCAGACGCTCAATGCAGGAGCTGCTCCCTGGTGGTCAGTGTGCTCCCACAGGGGAAGCGCCTGTCAGCCAGAAGCTGAGCTCACACCTGGCGAGTGCAGCAGTGGTGGTGGGAGCCTCTCCTGCCTCTACTGCAGTACTAAGGAGCAGGGAACAGGCAGGTGGTAAGGAACGAGGGGTTCTGGACTGCGAGAGGGCACAGGCTGGGCTGAGGGACCCCTCTCCCCCAGTGCACGAATTTTGTGCACCGGGCCTCCAGTTTTATATATAATCACTAGTGGAGTCAAGAAAAATGTACTTATTAGCTTTATTAGTTTGTTAGCAATAACCTTTTTTATTTTAAGTATATTAATGCACAATGCAATGTTATTGATAAAAATGTTGTCTTCAGAAATTACGAGACTTATAAGACTAAAAGAACAGATTGATAGCTGTTGTAAAAGCCTAAGGTTAGTATACATAGGAACACAATAAATTGAAAAAAGAAGGTTTAGATTTATTTTCAGAAAATTTAAAATAAAAGTAGTTAGGAGAACATTAGAAAAGGTCAAATATAAATTATATTTTTTGTATAATTGATAATGCAAATAACAATAATGCAAATAAAATTTGAAAACATCTAAAGTAAGTCCAATACTCATGCCATGGGTAATACATCATGGAGTCCTATTACAAATATAATTAATAATTGGAAAACTAAGTAATTAATTTTTGTCCAACAAACATACTCTTGCTTTCAATGGCTTACATAGATGTAATATTGAAACATTCTGATTTAATACATACAATCTATAACTTTTTTTCCAACAGGTAGTAGCATATTAGCCTCTGTTGGGAATTTTCCCACATGATTATATAAATTTTAATGTATTTTGGTAGTTTCATTTACTTCTTCCTCTGTTTTTCCAAACAATCTTTGTTAATAATTTGTCATTTTTAAGGTATATCAGGCATTGTATGCATTTGAAAATGGAATTTCATAATATAGTTATATTAATTTTTAAGCAAATTATTGTATCAATAATAGGATGGTTAAACATTATGTTTTGATATTCAAGTTTTGTCTATATAAGTGAGCTTATTTTTCTTTTTTATGTCTATGTTGTTTACTGAAAAATAATAAGGAGTAGTTGATATATATGTATAATCTTCATAGTTACTGGAAGAATTAACACTAAAAATGGAATTTCTGGGAATAATGTCAAAATTTTGATTAACCACTATTAACTGATACAATAATTTCATTACTTTGAACATCACTCTTCCAAGTAGCACAATTTTAAAAGAGAATAAATTAGAAAAGCTTCAACATATATACATTTATTATATCTATCAAAATATGATCAACAAAATGAACAAGCCGTTTCTTAAAAATACTAACCGGAAATGGGGATTTGATATTTATTACTCTATATTTATGATACTTTTATTTTGTAATCAAATGCATACCCTATTAAGGACTGCATTATATATTTCCTAGTTATTATATTTTCCTAGATGCTTCATTGTAGACAATGAATAATGGAGTCTTTCCTAAGTTTGTAAGAGTAGAAATTTTCTGGAAATGATAGAAAAGAACATTTTAAATTTAAAATGTGCATTTGGGAAATAAAGATAATATTTTTCATAAAATTATTTTATTATAAACGTATGCTGAACGTTTATTTATAGAGCTATCAATCATTATGTGTCCTGATGCTGATGTCTTCCCTCTCCATGTATCTTTTACATATACCTTCCTTTTGTACCTTTCAGTTTTTATTTATTCACATCTCTGGTCTTCAATGAAAAGTCTAGATTTTGATCTTAATCCAAAGAGTTTGTACTCCTGGAAGTTTTACATATTTTTGTTAAGAGGGAGTGAATCACGGCTCCTGGAGGCAGACCTAAATTGGTATGTATCCTTAAGGCAAACCTCCTATTCTCTCACCTGCCTGGAGCTAGTATAATTCTAGTGTCTCACTTACTCTTACCAAATAATCTACAATAAATTTCCTGGTCTCTGAACCATTTAAGAAGGAGGAAGACTCCCTCTAATCTTTAGAGATGAAGAAAGTTCAGATAGATAAACTAATATTTTAAGAAAAGAAAAAAGCAGCCCAATGTTTCTCACAAATAAAACAATTTTCTCAACCAGGAATCACATAAAGCTGAATTTCAGTAAATCCTTAAAAATAAACAAAAAATACCCACTGTTGACTGATATGTGGAATGTGAATTTTCCAATAATATTCATAATATTGATTCGGGTTCTTTTCCTGAGCAGGATGCAAGGATGATTTCTTCCCCTGGCCCTTGTCCAGATGGATTCAAAATGAGAAGGTGGTAGATAAAAGGGTGGAAATTTATTGGCAGCAAGTACAGACTCCCACATAGGGAGGGGAGTTCTAAGGGGGTAACCCACAAAGCCCTTTTTTTCTAAGGATTATAAAGGCTGTAGTTCTTTTTTTTTCTTCATGCTCCCTTGTGATTGGTCACTCCTTTTGCAGAATATCAGCTTCAAAGCCCAAAGCCAACGTGGTGCCCCACTCCCTCTCTCTGCCTTATCTTGTAATATTTCTCTATCTCCGGTGAAAATCTGTTTTCCTCTTTCTGCCATTTGCTGACATTTCTCTATCCTCTCTGAAGGTTTGTTTTCTTTTTCCCCATACTCTGTGGCTTTTCCTTAATTTCTGTGAATAGATGTCTTCCTCTTCCTTTGTCCTGTGGCACTTTTTTTTCCTTTCTCTGTGAATGTATGCCTTCTGGTGGCTCCAAGCCCTCACCTATGCATTTCTCCCCCACGAACCCTTTTTATTTCTAAAACTCCATAAACCTACCTAGTTTGTCTCTAAAACTCTTTTCAATATAACTGAGCCAAAATTGAAAATAAAGTATAATTAAGGTCTTAGTTAGGTATTTGTTTTATTGCATGACTGCCAAATTTAAATACCTAAAACATTTATTTATTGCTAAATTTCTATGCTATGTATTCTGCATAAATTATATCTTTTAAGGGAAATATGAATTATTGAATTATCAGATGATTTTCTAAAGTCAAAATCAAGGGAGCTGAAACCAGTTTGGCTCAGTGGATAGAGCATCAGCCTGCGGACTGAAAGGTCCCAGGTTCAGTTCCAGTCAAGGGCATGTACCTGCGTTGCAGGCACATCCCCAATAGGGGGCGTGCATGAGGCAGCTGATCGATGTTTCTCTCTCATCGATGTTTCTAACTCTCTATCTCTCTCCCTTCCTCTCTGTAAAAAATCAATAAAATATATTTTAAAAAAAAGTCAAGGGAAAAGTCAGTGATAATCTTCCCTTTGTTTTATGTAATTATAAAGTTTGCAGTATTGTTTAATTCTTTTTATATTACACTAAGGATCCAGTGCATGAAGATTCCTGCACGAGGGGTTGGTCCATCAGATCAACCTGCACCCTCTCCAATATGGGAGCCCTCAGGGGAGCCCTCTCCAATCCAGGAGTTTCTGTTTGCCTTTGCAACCATATGAGCCAGTGGTTGGCAAACTGTGGCTCGCGAGCCACATTCGGCTTATGAGCCACGGTTTGCGATTATTTTGACTAATGAGTTTGCTGACCATTGATATGAGTGACTTGTCTGAGGTCCCAACCCTCAGACAAGTCACTCATATCAGTGACTTGAACTGATATGATTCAAGGGGAAGATATCCTAAAACTTCCAGGAAATCTCCACCAATGAAGCAAAGAAAAAAAAAAGCCTCTATTATTCTGTGAGCAATAAACCAAACTGCATATTTTGGTTTATTGCTCACAGAATAATAGAGGCTTTTTTTTTTTCTTTGCTTCATTGGTGGAGATTTCCTGGAAGTTTTAGGATATCTTCCCTTTAATTTTTCCTAGACACTCTGATTTTATTTATGTCTCTCACTTTTGCTTTTCCTCCATCCTTCACTGCAACAGTAACTTGCTCCAGGCTCACTTTACTCTAGTGTCTAGGAGATCTGTCTGCCACCAGAACTAAGATTCCAAGCATTTCTGGTGCTCCCCATGCTCTGGGCTTCTGCTTCCAGTCCTGGGGCTGCTACCAGAACTACTACTCCCAGAATTCCTGGTGCTTCCCACACTCTGGGTTTTCCCTTCCTGCTCTGTCTGCATCCCACAGCCTCCCGCTCTGCCAACTCCTCCAAACCACCAGCTCTCCCTCTCTGCTTTCTGTCTGGCAGCTTGGGGAGCCAAGTTCCCTAAGCCGCTCCACTCTGCTGGCTCTCCCACTCTGCTCTCCGCCCAGCACCTGTTTATGCAAATTAACCTTCCATCTTTGTTGGTTTAATTTGCATACACACTACTGATTGGCTGGGAGCGTAGTGGATGTACAGTCAATTTACATGTTTCTCTTTTATTATATAGGATAATCAATTTAATTATTTTTAGGTTTGAATAAAAAGTATAAAAGTCATTTTTTTATTTGCCTTTTCAATATAATGAAACCTTTAGGTGTCCCTTTGAATAAGATCTCAAAGAGTTTTATAAGTAGATCAACAAAGTTGCAAAAGATCTTGAAAATACTTTCACCACACTGGAAAGAAAGCAACGTCCACAGCCTTTATATTAGGAATGAGACTAGGCTTTTAAAATTTGTCTTTAATTCTTTATTGTTGAAATTATTGAAACATGGGGTTTGAGGTGCAAACTTCTTCCATGGGTTCTTGCCCTATGAAATTTGAAGAATCAACTTGTGGTCAAAAAGGCTTCTTTAATAAAAATGTAGAAGTTTTTTGGAAGCAGATACAAACTCCATATGGTCAGAGGGTTCCCCAAAGGGAATGGGAAAAGCCTGCTCTCTCTCTCTACTGGGAAAATCAACCTTAAAAATGTGCCTTGTGACCCTTTGTCTCCAGTTTATATATGCTGCAGGTTTTGTCTGAACCTGACCTTTCTAAACTGGACCCTTCCTTCATTTAGGAACCCCTTGCTTTCCTCATTGGTCATTCTGCTACATGTTATCAGTTTCTAAACTCAAAGCCCACGTGGTTCCTGCCTCTTTCTCTACCGTTATCTTGCAACATTTCTTTATCCTACAAGTAAGATAAGCATTTTGGCATCTCCAAGCCCCCACCTATGCATCCTCTCCCATGGACCCTCTCTCACTTGTCCTGGCTGTATATGTTTTATTACCCCTTAGGTCAGGGCTGTTTAGATTTAACTTATGGCTACTTTAATTGTTCATGACAGAAATACCTCCATCCTTCCTGGACCCCCTTTCTGTTTTAAGCTAGCTAGTTAACCCTTTTCAGTATTATATATGTCCCCTTTTCCCCCTATTGTCCTCTCCCAGTCCACCTCCGCCCCCCAACCCAGGCCTTCACCCACCTATTGTCAGTGTCCATTGGTTATGCTTATATTCATGCAAGTTCTTTGGTTGATCTCTTCCCCATCCACCATGCACCCTCACCCCTCTCCCCTGCCTTCCTTCTGAAGTTTGATGGTCTGAGACTAGGCTTTTTTATTCTCACTCCAATTTCAGCCACACCATTCAAATAGATATTGCTTTATAAAAGCAGTAATAATTTGGGACGTTTTTGAGACACATTTATAAGAAAGCAAAGAGCTCAATTTGAGCTATGTTTTGCAGGGCTCTTCATTGTTTCATTAGGACCTGAATCTCTTACACAGAACTCTCTCTAGCCTTTGTGTGGGAGCATTGAGTGCATCCTTTTATCACTTCAAATGCATTATTCTGTACTGGGTATGCAGGAAACAATCCAAGCCCTTCACTGAAGATTCATTCTGTGAAATGCAAGATAGTGACTCAATTTGAGGACAATGTGCTGTGCTTTCTTTCAGGTGGAGCTGGTCAATATGCACTTCCTTGTTTCCAAGCCTGGAAGTTTCCCTGGTATTTTAAAGTTTACATTGTGAAATATACAGCGGACATAGTAGGAAATTATAAAAAGTTTTTATATTCATTTGGGATCCCAAATGTCACCACAGCTCAATCTAAATATAATTGTCGGTACAATTTTGGGCAAAACAGCAGCTACTATATTTTCTTAACCATGTTTGAGTTCCAAGATTGTTTCTTTTTTTAATAAAATATTTTCTTTACTCTTTCATTGTAATTAGATTTGTGTTTTTTGTCAACATTGATATTAAGCTTTTTCTGCCTTTCCTGGTTTGAGGACAGCTTATTCTAACACATTCTCTCACTATAGCTTTCCACTTATTTAATATTTTATCACAGTTCTAATAGCATTCCCCATATCTAAGACCAGTGAAAGAGAAGTATAGTAACAACTAAGTATGCTTCTCAATAAGTCTGGTTGTATCCAAAATACCCTTCATAAATGGTGGTCCGAAAAGTTAAGAGTAAAACAACTAATATTTGAAGCCAAACATCATTCATTCACTTTCTCATTCATTTATAGCTTCTTTCAAACAAATTTTTTATTCTAAAGTATCAGATAATATCCTAAGAAATCTTATTCTAACTCACTGAATTTTACAAAGATTAATTGTACATAAGCATATAAAAATACAAATATATCTTGAAATTATTTTAACCACATTTGAATTTGGTACTATACAACACATATTTCCAAAAACACTATATCTATGTATAACATTTAAAAGCAGGTAATTTTATATAAATTTTGCTTAATGAGTAATGTCATTTTATCATGTTTTCTATTTATCACGCTGAAGATCTTTTCAAGTTAGATCCACATATTATTTAGTAACATATTAATTATTTGAATAATAATCTGATATAAATAAAATAATTAATTAGTAGAATTATCATCTTTGGGTAATTCTGCATATGCCATGTTAGTGCTTCCAAATACTGTGGTAGCTTCTAATGAGAAATCAACCTAACATTAAAAAATATAGGCTAAAAATTATGTCTTCATGGAAAATCGATCCCTTATTATTTTGTAATGCCTCTTTTAAAACCTGGTATTTTTTTGTTCTGAAGTCAGCTCTGTCTGAAATTAATGTTGCTACTCCAGCATCTTTTATTAGCATTAGCACAGTATATATATTATAGTAATAAAGAGCATATAGGTATATCTCTAACAAAATATATGCAAATTTTGTAAAAAATTAGACATATTTGATAAAATTATCAAAGAGCATCTAAATAAGCAGAGTAATTTCATGTTCAATAGGAAAATAATATTTTAAAATCATAATTATTCCTAAATTGATTTTTAGGTCTAAGACAACTCCAATGAAAATCCAAGGAAGCTATATTATAAACATCTACAAACTACTTCTAAATTTTATTTGGAAAAATAAGATCCTAAAAATAATAAACAAATTACTAATTAAGAACAATGCTTGAGAACTAAGACTACCCTACTTTTAGACTTTTGATACTTTATCATGGTATTTAGCAAAAGAATATAAATATCAATTAATGAAACAGATAGTGAGCCCATAAACTAAATAAAAAAATACAGCAAAAATTTTTTTGGCAAAAGGAATAAAGGAAATTCAATGAAGAAATGGCATCTTTTTCAGCTAATAGTTCTAAAAAAATTAGACATTGTATACAAAAAAATCAATATAGAGACAGATCACAAGACAAAATTAACCCATAGTACACCTTAAACTAAATATAAAACAACACTAGAAAACTCACAGAAAAAAATCGAACCAATTCCTTGATTCTTGGTTTGGTAATGTATTTTTTTAGATGCAAAACTAAAGCTGCAAATTATGGAAAATGTAATTGACTTGAGAGTCTATTGAAATGGAAACCTTTTGCTATGATGTAGATACTGTTAAGAAAATGAAAAGATGAGTCATTTACTGTAAGAAAAAATATATATATATATACACACACATACATACACAGTTCCGGCTGGCATGGCTCAGCGGTTGAGAGTTGATCTATGAACTAAGAGGTCACAATTCAATTCCTGGTCAGGACACAAGATGGCATTGTGGGTTCAATGCCCAGTGTGAGGTGATCCCCAGTGTGGGGTGTGCAGGAGGAAGCAGGTCAATGATTCTCTCTTATCACTGATGTTTCTATCTCTGTCTCTTCCTCCCTTCTACCCTGAAATCAATAAAACTGTATCTTTTTAAAACTACAAAACACATATAAAGACTTGTATAAAATTATACAAGGTATTCTTAAAACACAATAATAAATATAAATAATAACATTGAATAAAAAGAAAAAATGACCTGAAAAGACACCTTACAAACAAGATATACAAATGACAAATGTGAAAAGATGCTCAACATTATGTGCTATCATGGAATTGCACATTAAAACTAAGAATGAGATACCACTACACATCTATTAAAATAGCTATAATCCAAAAACCTGATAATACCAAATTCTGGCAAGAAATTAAAGAAACAAAAATTCTCCTTTATCCCTGCTGGAAATGAACAATGCTATAGCCATTTTGGCAGACAGTTTAGCAGCTTCTTACAAAGCTGAACACAGTCTTACTATATGATGCAGTAATTGTATTCCTAATGATTTGCCAAATTGATTTCAAACCTTATGTCCAAACAAAAATATGCACAAAAATGTTTATAAAAGTTTTATTCATAGTCATCAAATACTAGAAACAAATGAGATGTCCTTCTTAGGACATTTATAGGTGAATAGATAGACAAACTAAGGAACATCTATGCAAGAGAATATCATTCACTGATAAAAATACATTATTAAGCCACACAAAAATATAAAGGAAATGTAAATGCATCTTGTTAAGGGAAAGATGATAGACTAAAGAGCTTATATAGTTTGTGATTCCTATTATGTGGCATTCTGGAAAAGGCAAATCTATAGAAACAGTAAAAAAATCAATGGTTATCAGAGGTTTGGGGACAAAAGGAAGATCAACTAAGAAAGGTTATGGGGATTGATAAGGCACTGTAATCATGTATATATGATATTATATATTTGGCAAAACCCATACCACTTTACATCATAAAAATAAACTCTAATACATGCAAATATTTTAAACCATTAGAGGCTAGAAACCACATGAGGGAGCATAAACTGTGACAGAAGAATCACTGCATCACAAATGTGTGGAACAACCTTAGTTTGGGGATGGGAGGAAAAGATGCCTATCTAAGTTACCTGGAAATGGGTGGGATCTATAAGACCAAACGCAAAGGAATAACACACAGAACAGAATTATAGTTGTAAACAGTGCTGCCCATGGAGACATGAGTTCACATTTCTGACAATGATACATTATAGTATAGTTATCTACTTGATTTGCACCACTAAATAAGTGAATGACAGATATTGAGAGGCTTATTTCTTACTAATGGCCTAAGAATTACAGATTAGAAAGGGAAGGACCTTACAGTGATCTATGTAGCAATAGATTAGAGTTGAAGACATCAGAAAGAACTCATGTGTAGCTTTTCATATTTACCTAGAAATATTTAGAGTTATATACTTATATATGTGTTAGTACAGGTATATATATCTCTCCTTGATATGTCAGAAGATAGACCATAAAATAAATAACTCAGTAGCAACAACACAACTAGCAATCACCTCTTGGTTTTGACTGATCTTCTCCAATAAAAGGTACTAATGTTTAGATAAATTTTTGATTCTGAATCTCAGGTAGGATATAAAAATGATGAGCATGGTACATTTTAAAGTGCAAAATATACACACTCTCTCACACACATGTATTGATGAAAAAATTATACATATACACACACAGAATGAAACACAGCAGCCAACTGAAAGGGCTCCCAGTAGCTGAAATTAGAAAAGTTTGAGGAATAAAGTAAATAAAATAACATTGGGCTATTCCCCAACTTTAAAATAAATATGCATTTCCCCACACTGATATAAATAAATGTTTGGCTAAATTATTTTTAATGAGATAAAAAAACAAATATTCCATGCAGAAGAATTTTTAATAATTTAGGTAAATACTCTGCCCTTAAAGAGTAAAAGCATAATTCTGCACCCCTTAAGTACAGTGTGTACAGTGATTCCATTTCAAAGAATAGTATATGGAAATTAAAAGAAAAAGAATAATGTTACAGTGGAGAAAACTGGGAAGTGATATTTCAGCTAGGTATTGAAGGCTAACATTATAGTGATAATCATGTTGATAGGTTAAGTCTTTTATATGATGAGAATGACACTTTATGCCTGTGTTCATCCTCCCCAAAATTGATAACTTCAATCTAATCATGAGAAAAATATTAGGAAATCTCAATTGAAGGACATTCAACTGTCATAGCTAAGAGTATTCTAAGGATATGTGATGGATAAATGTAATGTAGCATCCTGAACATGGAACCTAAAAAATAAATTAAACAAAAACTACAATATATGGACTTTATTTAATATTAATGTACCAATATTAGTTTATTAATTGTAACTCCTGTACCATATATATATGGCCAGGGTCCGTGATGACCGGGACGACCAAACACCAGTCACCATGAGGTGCATTGAGCACCTCTTGGTCCCTCCCCTATGGTTCACAGGCTCCGATCACAGCAAGGGGGTGGTGGGCAGGTGGGGCAGTGAGCATGGCAAGTAGCCATGGGCAGGTGGGCGGTGATGCAAGCATGGCGGGCGAGTGCGTAGGTGGGCGGGGCTGTGAGCAGCAGTGGACTACCACATGTGATTTCGCACACTGGGCCTCTAGTCTATAATAATAAAAGTCTAATATGCTAATTAGACTGACAGCTGAACAACCTTCTGGACGTCATTCCAGATATCCTCTGGATGAAGCCATGGCAGCAGGGGCAGAGGCAGAGGCTGTTAGGGGTGATAAGGCAGTCATGCAGGTGAGCAGTTAGGGGAGATCAGGTCAGCAGGTGAGTGACTAGGGGTGATCAGGTAGGCAGGCGAGTGGTTAAGGGCCATGAGGTAGGCAGGCAGAGTGGTTAGGGGTGATCAGGCAAGCAAGCAGGCAGGTGAGCAGTTAGGAGACAGCAGTCCTAGATTGTGAGAGGATGCAGGCTGGGCTGAGGGACACCTCCCATGAACAAATTTCGTGCACCAGTCCTCTAGTAGTCTAATAACAAGTGAGTAACATGGGTATGAATATTTAGGGATTGTCTGTATTATCTTATCAACTTTCCTATGAATCTAAATATGTTGTAACAACAGTGTACATAATAAAAATCACGTAAAGATATTTTGATATTTTGAAATGATGACAGTATATATGAGACACAATTTTCCCTCAAGTCCCAGTAAGCCTGAAAAGGAAAATTGTAAATAAACAAAATCCTTTATTATCCCTTTTTTCCAAAAAGAATTTGAGAAATTGAACTTTCACTTAGCATTTTTTCAAAAAACATAATTTAATACAGATTTAAAATTTACATTATTAAATTGTCTTATTTAACTCAGTTATCAGCATGGAACAGCTCTCTGAAAGTGGTAACAGATCCAAACCATTTAGCACCAAAAAACACACACAAAACAAACAAACAAAAAAACTGTTCAGATAGATAAGCCTATCTACTAGTATTATCATATGCTCTTCATTTATGCACATATTAAACCTACTTAGAGTCATTGAGAAATAGGAAAGATTACATGGCTTAATTTAGAATCACCCAAGATGCTAATATTTCATAGATAAAGAAGAAAGCTATTGGCCTTCTAGTCTTGCACAATAGCTAACAAATGTGGAGTCACTGAGTGATAATATAAAATGACGATATTATTTTATTTTTTCATGTAATAAAGTTCTGAGATATAAATTATATAAAACATAGAATGAATGCTGCTTACGTAAATATTTTAATTGCTTACTCATTGATACTAGCAAATTCAGTAGAAATCATTTTTCATTGAACAGTGCCCTATTATAAAAAAACAAAACAAAATAAAACATTTAAAATTTGTTGTGTGAGGCTTCTGAACTAACTAGAGAAACAAAAAAGTGTGTGTAATCAGTTGTGTCATGCCTGGAGAAAAAATAAAGCATCTAAATATTTAAATGGTTTCAGAGCTTGATTTACCCCTCAAAAATATAATTGTTTCAACCCTTGTCCTTTTTTTATTAGTGAAAACACACACACACACACACACACACACACACACACACACACACACAGATGCATACTTGTTATAAATGAGAATAACTGAGTTTGAAAATACATTGTCTCATGATTTTTATAATATTATGTATGAAATATATTTATGGAACATTCTTTAAATCATACAATCCATCTTCTGATGAAAAAGGTAAAATAATACATGAATGCACTATCCTATATAATAATAGCCCAGCGACTGAACAGCAGAAAGACCAGAATGACCGGTCGACCAGTCGCTATGACATGCACTGACCACCAGGGGACAGATGCTCAATGCAGTGGCTGCCCCCTGGTGGTCAGTGTGCTCTCATAGTGGGAGTTCTGCTTGACTAATCAGGATAAGCGTTGCTCCCACAGTGGGCTGATCTCCGCAGGCCACGCCCTGTACTAGTGCCTGAATCTCCTGCACTGGGCCTCTAGTTTTTAATATTTTGAAGCTGTTGACAAATGCATGAAAAGGCTTCACTTATGTTAACACTCTAAATCATAAGTGCTTTACTAGGAATTACAGCAGCTTCTTTTTAATTAATTTTATAAAGTGGGTATACTCTAAGTATAGATTCAAAAGAGAGTTCATCATTGTGGATATAGTAATTAAATATTTAAAATATTCAAGAATGAATGGAAGATTTCTTATCCTCAACAATCTTAAACAGAAGACCACTTATTTCATAAAGATCTTAGTGAAATGCTACAAAATGTAAATAAGTAGCAAAGAGCTGCTTAGAAGCTAAAACACTATTGTGAAACTGTTAAATCCTTCCATTAATTACCTAGACAGAAAAGTCCAAAGAAATAATGCTATTAATTTTATGATGGATTTGTTGAATAATCATAGTTGGTTGATATTAAATATGCATTTTAGTATCTTTTAGTTTTTCAACCTAATAAAACTTCACATAACATTTTCATGAGCAAAGTTAATGTATGTTCTGGAAGTTCAATTTTAACCAAATGTATGTTTTAGAAGTTCAATTTTAACCAAAAATAAGATAATTATCACTATTTTATAATTATATTTTTCTTATTTTATTCACCAAACATGAAAGATACGGTGGGAATTTCATACTTCATATGCACGCAGCATAAAATATTGTTTGGCCTTGTCAAGATTTTCCTTTGCTCTTTCTTAGATTGGACAAGAATAGCTTTTAGTCTAGGGCCAATTTCCCCATATTGTTGAGACAATAACTCAGTGAATACTTTAAACAACACCTCATGTTTTAGGAGATTTTTCTACTCTGGCTGCTGGACACACAACCTACTCTGAGCCTTGTGTGAGCTCCAGGATAGTTCTGCCTGTTAATTTCTGGTGAGTCTTTCTCCAGGCTCAGGATTATCTTCACATAAATGACCTGGTCAATGTTCAGTAAAGACTCAAGGGAACCTTCGGCAGATCTCTGTGACTCTTTGTCTGTCTAAGAGTATTAACGAATAGTAAAAATACCACTCCAACTTGTCCAGTTGGGTATATTAACAAAGAATGTCCACAATTTGCTGAAAAGCTTTTGGAATACTGTTGCCCTTTCTGTAAAAGGACATGTTCTCCATATTCAACCAAAATAACGTATCTTGACAGATCAAATCCAGAGACAGAAAAGTCTCAGGTCTTTTCTATTAAGCCAGACATTTTTTAAAAATTGGAAATATGTAGAACCATTTCACACATCACTTTTCTGAGAGAAAAATATATTTTAATCTGTTAGTTTTGACATTTTAATAGTTAAATTGTTTTTAATGAATTATTAATAAGTACTTTTAAATATAATGTTTTTATTTCTAATATTATAGGTATAAATATTTCTACACCAAATAAAAGAAGTTATACATTCATATAATTAAGATTTTGAGATTTGTTGATCTATTTAATTTTCATAGACTAATTATTAGTTTTACTCATTGAAAACAAACTAATGGCAACACTTTTCTGTATGCTATTTTTGTTTTGTTTTGTTTTCATGGTAAATTTATTAAACATTAGGTTAAACTGAAACTTTTAGATGAAAATTGTCTTAGCCTCAATATTTGAAGATATTTGTCCATTCTGTAAGTCTATGATTCCACAAAAAGTCTGAAAAATGTGAGAGAAACATGTGTGTAATTTTTCCTTTGAGTTACTCAAATGGTTTCTTGTCCGTTAGTATGTGTGCATGAGATATGAAGAGGTGGTTAGAGGTTTGTATAGGTAATATCAATATTTATACCTATCACCCCAACAATTCAAGATTCTGCTTGGATTTCAATTCTCAGAGAGATCTATGTATATACATAACATAAAGTATAGCACTGTCCTGTCTATCCTTTTCTGGGATTTACACTATAGCATCATAAAGGGGAAATCTACTCACAGAAAAATGCTCAAGGGCCTGCACAAAGATCTTAAAAGACCCCACAATAGAGTATGGAACCAGGACTCTCATTTCTAGGAGCCCTGCAATTTATCACTCCCTAGCTATCTCCTTCAGCAAATAAATCTATACATTTCACCTTGGAGGAATTAGCTGAGCTGCTTTTTGTGCATTGTAATATGTTCATGAATTCTGTCTCTACTGTTTTATTAGTGTGAATCATGAGCAGTCAGTTCTTTATTCCTTAGTCTTCTACATCTTCTTCCCAAGAAAGACCTTTAAAAGTCAACTGAAAAGAAAGAAAAAAAGAATGCTGTGGGTCCTTTGAGTCTAGTAAATTTCTACTCCTTAGCTGGTTTGTTACAATGTTAAAACTAATTTCCTGACAAGTCTAAAGCTCTATATAGGACATTTTTGTCCTTTTTAAAGGTCTCCCATCAGGATGAGGATTTATTTTGCATTTATTTTAAAATCTAGCAAAATTTGATGCCATATAAAATTAAAGGAATGTTGATTGGCTTCATAATAAATACTTCTAATGTATTAATTTCTATCTTTGGTAAAAACTGTCCAAATGGTTTGTTACTTCAAGCCACCTGCAAATTACTCAGACCGTTCGGTCTTGTCCTCATTGTCCTGTCTCAGTTTCCCCTGTTCCTCCTCCCCTGGAATCCTGTAACTAAGTAATGGAATATCATCAAATACTAAGAAAAAAATTATTTATCCATCTGCTGGAATACTATTACACTCGAAGTTAAATCCAGATCAATTTCTGTCTGCTTATTTGTTATCCAGAGGAAATTATTATCCTTACATCAATGTCCATGATTACCAAGTACATATTACATATTTTTGCTACATTACATATATTTACTAGTAGGTAAAATGTTCTGTTGAGAAGTGCTTATATCTTTTTGTATTTTGTTATTTATTCTTAAGATAAAACTAAGCCTCTCATACATAAATGCAAGACATTTATATATGAGTAGAGAAACTTGTTCTGCAGGCTTTAGTATCAATAAAATTTTATAAATGTTATAAGTAAACACAAAATTTTAGTAGATTTTTTCCACAGATATCTCAAAGTTTTGATGATTTCTGAAATAGTATTTTTAAGGTAAGAATGCTATTATGAATTTTCTAAATTCTTGTTAATGTATAAAAATGCTGTTTATTCACAACACACACACACACACACACACACACACACACAACTTAGCCAAATTATCTAAGTATATCAATTCTTTATAAATATATTCTTTCTTAATAAACTATATCTTGTGAAATATTTTATTTTTCCTATATTATCCTGATATAATTTATTATTTTCCCATCAAATTTGCCTGACTAGTATTTTCCAAATTACATTGCAATAGCAAGCATTTTTTACTTATTCTTAAATATAACAATTTTATATTTCTTCAATATTATTTTCAGTAACTTTTCGGTATTTGTATTTCAAGGTGAAGCGAACTTCTTTTATTACTGAGGGGCTAGGATATTTCATTATGAATAGATATAAAATTCAATAGGTTGAATTTTGTTGTTATTTTTCCAATTTAAATTCGTTATTGTTTAAAGTATCGCATATGTCTCCTTTTGCCCCATTGACCTCTCCCTGGCTGCTCCCCCCTCAAACATGCCCTCACCCCCATAGTGTCTGTGTCCATTGGTTATGCTTATATGCATGCATATAAGTCCAAGGTTGATTTCTTAAACACCCCCCCCCACCACCACCACCACTACCACCCACCACCTTCCCTGCCTTCCCTCTGAGGTTTGATGGTCTGTTTGATGCTTTTATGTCTCTGGATCTATTTTTGTTCATCAGTTTCTGTTGTTCATTATATTCCACAAATGAGTGAGATCATGCAATATTTATCTTTCTCTGACTGCCTTATTTCTCTTAGCATAATGCTCTTCAAGTTCATCCATGCTGTTGCAAATGGTAAAAGTTCCTTCTTTTTTACAGCAGTGTAGTATTCCATTGTGTAGATGTACCACTGTTTTTTGATCCACTCATCTGCTGATGGGCACTTAGGCATTTCCAAATTTTAGCCATTGTAAATTGTGCTGCTATGAACATAGGGGTGTATATATCCTTTCTGATTGATGTTTCTGATTTCTTGGGATATAGTTCTAGAAGTGGGATTACTGGGTCAAATGGGAGTTCCATTTTTAGTTTTTTGAGGAAACTCCATACTGTTTTCCACGGTGGCTGCACCAGTCTGCATTCCCACCAGCAGTGCACAAGGGTTCTTCTTCCTCCACATCGTAATCAGCACTTGGTGTTTGTTGATTTGTTGATGATAGCCATTCTGACAGGTGTGAGATGGGACCTCATTCTTGTTTTGATTTGCATCTCTTGGATGATTGGTGACTTTGACTTGTGTGGAAAAGAAGAAATAAAACTGTCATTATTCACAGATGACATGATATTGTACAGAGAAAACCCTAAAGACACCATCAAAAACTACTAGACTTAGTAAGTGAATTTGGCAATGAAGCAGGATACAGAATTAACACCAAGAAATCTATGGAATTTTTATACAACAATAGTGAAATCACAGAAAGAGAACTAAAAACAAAAATCCCATTTATATTGCAACAAAAATGTTAAGATACCTAGAAATAAACTTAATGAAGGATGTAAAAGACTTGTACTCAGAAAACTGCAGGGCATTGAAAAAAGAGTTAGAGGAAGACATAAACCAATGGAAGAACATACCGTGTTCATGGGTTGGCAGAATCAACATCATTAAAATGTCCATACTACCCAAAGCAATCTATAGATTCAATGCACTCCCCTTTAAAATACCAACTGAATATTTCACAGACCTAAAATGAACAGTTATTCAAATTCAAATGGAATAAAAAAAATTCAAATGGAATAAAAAAAAAAAAGACCCAAGAAAGCCACAGCAATCCTGAGAAAGAAGAACAAAGTTGGAGGGATCACAATACCAGATATCAAGCTGTATTACAAAGCCACTGGTCTCAAAACTGCCTGGTACTGGCACAAGAACAGACATATAGGCCAATAAAAGAGAACGGAGAACCCAGAAATCGACCCAAGCCATTATGCTCAATTAATATTTAACAAAGGAGGAAAGAGTATACAATGGAGTCAAGACAGTCTCTTCAATAAATGTTGTTGGAAAAACTGGGTAGATACATGCTAAAAAATGAAACTAAACCACCAATTTACACCATACACAAAAATAAACTCAAAATGAATAAAGGACTTAAGTGTAAGATGGGAAACCATAAAAATCTTAGAAGAATCCATAGGCAGCAAAATCTCAAACATATGTTGTAGCAATATCTTTACTGATACAGTCCCTAGGACAATGGAAACTAAGGAGAAAATAAAAAATTGGGACTACATCAAAATAAAAATCTTCTGCACAGCATAAGAAACCATCAATAAGACATCCCACTGCATGGGAGGACATATTTGCCAATGTTATATCCTATAAGGGCTTAATCTCCAAAATTTATAGGGAACATATACAACTTACCAAAAGGGTGATGATCTAATAAAAAATGGGCAAAGGACCTAAATAGACACTTTTCAAAAGAGGGCATACAGAAGGCCAAGAGACAGATTGCCTTTTGTAATATGAATTATAATTCCAGCTTGATTTCACTTTCACTAATTATTTTAGAAAACATTTTACTTATTAGTTACCATGCAAAGTAGTAATAAGACCTATAACAATTTTTTCAAGTTCACACGTTAATTTTTGTAGTTTCACTTAACTGCATAAAAATGTAGAGTTCAAAAGTGTCATTACTTTAGAATAAAAAGTGAGATTCTATAACAGGTTTCAGCCTTCACCCAATAAATAAATAAATTACAGAGGAGCAAAAGAAAGGTGGATAGCCATTTCAGTAAACTAAATTGCTGTGTATGAACAAAATAAAGCATCTTATGTTAAAAATGTAAAAATTCAGGCTTGCACTTAAACTGGAAAGTTTCAGAAGTACTGCAAAATGTGTGATTCTCTACATGACAGAAAATACTCAATTCTGTATCTTCTATTTTAACTACCTACTAAGTCAGAACCTTCATGGCAAAAAAAGAAATAGTCGTTTAGACACTGTTATCCAACAAAGCAGCAGTGGGTTCTAAGGGAGATTCCACAAAGTGCTACTGGAAACCCAGGCTAAGGCATAGGGTAGCCTTGAAATTGATGGGCTGGCTGTGGTATGAAGTATTTAAGAAACAGACACATGAAGTACTCAGCAATCAGGACCATCAGAAAGATATATGTTTGTACATATTTTTCAGCATGTGTTTATGTTGGTAACCAAATTTTATTTAATAAATTAAGATTAAAAATTTTAACTGGAGCCCATGGGATGCTTAGTAGTTGACTGTGAACCAGGAGGTCACAGTTTGAGTCCCAGTAAGGGCACATGCATTTTGTAGGCTCAGTCTTCAGCATGGGGCATGCAAGAGGTAACTGATCAATTATTCTCTCTCATCATTGATGTTTCTATTTCTCTCTCCCTCTCCCTTCCTCTCTGAAATCAATAAAAATACATTTGAACATTCAATTATAAAAAATGGAGTGAGCAGAGTATTGCTAGCTATTTGCCCATTTATTTATTTTACATTAATTTTTATTGTTGAAAGTATAACATGTTCCATTTTTCCCCCATTGACCCCATTCACCCCACACCTACCCACTCCAGGCCTACCAAACTATTGTCTGTGTCCATGGGTTATGCATATATGCATATAAATTCTTAGGTTAATCTCTTCTCACCCAAACACCCACCCCAGACTTCCCTCTGAGATTCAACAGTCTGCTCCATGCTTCCATGTCTCTGGATCTATTGTTTATTTGTCTATTTATTTTGTTTATAAGATTCCACATAAGACTGAGATCATGTGATACTTGTCTTTCTCTGGCTGGCTTATTTGCTTAGCATAATACTCTCTAGGACTCTCCATGCTGTCTCAAGGGTAAGAGATCCTTCTTTTTTTATAGCTGCATAGTATTCTATGGTGTAAATGTACCACAGCTATTTTAGCCACTCACCTACTGATGGGCTTTTGGGTTGTTTCCAGACCTTAGATATTGTAAATAGCACTGCTATGAACTTAGGGGTACATATATTCTCTCTCTCTTGATACTTATTGTTGCAAGTATTATAGATGGCCCCTTTATTTCTTTTACCACTGAACCCCTCCACCCTGCAACTGCCCCTCCCAAGCCTTCACCACATTATTGTCTGTGTCCATGAGCTATGCATATATGTATATAAGTTCCCTGGTTAATCACTTCCCACTCCCCCCTCCCCCACCTCTCCTCTGAAATTCATCAGTCTGTTCCCTGCTTCTGACTCTGGATCTATTTCATTCATTAGTTTATTTTGTTCATTAAATTCCACATATGAGTGAGATTATGTGATACATATACTAGAATTCTTTCTGATTGGTGTTTAGGGATTCTTAGGATATATTTTTAGAATTGGGATCACTGGGTCAAATGGCAGTTACATTTCTAGTTTTTTGAGGAAACTCCATACTGTTTTCCATAGTGGCTGCACAAGTCTGCATTCCCACCAGGAAGCAGTGCATGAGGGTTCCCTTTTCTCCACAACCTCACCAGCACTGTCATTTGTTGATTTGCTGATGGTAGCCATTCTGACAGGTGTGAGGAGATACCTCATTGTCATATTAATTTGTGTATCTCTGAGGATTAGTGGCCTTGAACATTTTTTCATATGTCTCTTGGTAATCAATATGTCCCCTTTGGAGAAGTGTCTATTTAGGTCCTTTACCCATTTTCTAATGTGGATTAGAGGAATGATGAAAATATGTAATGTTATACTCATAGACAATTTTGAGGAAAATAATTTAAATTATTAACTTAATTAATAGAGATTATGGCATAAATTAACACCCTCTAACTCTATAAGATTACATTATTTTCGCCCTGGCTGCGGTGGTTCAGTTTGCTGGGCGTTGGCGGTGCACCAAAGGTTGCCGGCTGGATCCCTGGTTGGGAGTGTGGAAGAGGCAGCTGATCAATGTTACCCCTTCATATCAAGTTTCTCTTTTCTCTCTCCCTCTCCCATACTTCTTCTCTCTCTAAAAATCAATAAACTATTCTTTTAAAATTTCCAATATTTTGACCAGATGCTTTACAGAGAGAGCTAATAACAGCAAAATTAAAAATGACCAATCCTTCAATTCACCTCAAAATTTATAATTTATGAGCCTAGATGTTCTAAACAGTAAAGTAAGTTTCCTACATCTAAAATAGTTATATAAAATATGTTCTCAGAACACAATTGTATTAAATTAGAAATCAATAATAAAATATATCTAAAAATTCTGAAATATTTGAATATTGAATAACATACTGCCTAGTTTAATGAAACCTCTATATGCAGATCAGTCAATTTCTTGTCTCATAAGATACGAAGCCACTACCTTATATGGTTGAGTCATTCTTCATAAAATCTCCCAACTTCAGCTTAAAATTCAATCATGATTCATTCTAGTGCTACTCCTTAAGAAGAGCAAGTATTAATTAGCCATACTTAGAAAGAAAACTCTCATTATATTGTTTTATCCCAAAAGGATACTCTAATGAACTTCTGTGGTAACTTAGATTTATCCTGCTTTTCTCTTCTCCATATAATAGTCCCATCTATATTCTTTTTTTGCTTAACTTATTAGTATCCATAAAACAGTACCTGCTTTTTTTGTCATTTAAATATTTAAAATCTGAATCTTCCATCTACAATTTCATACATATTTAGGTGCTGTTATACAAATGGAAGCATACTCTGACACTTGAAATGGTAAACTATTGATAACTGTCTTATATCTATTTGTGTTAACCCACCTATTTTAAATCTTCAACTTCAATTCAGTTTATGGCATTTAAAGCTATCTTCAACAATTCTTTTGGGTATAGGCTCTACTATGCTAATATGCCCCAATATATGAGACCAACCTCTTTCAGAAAAGTTTAAACTTTTAAGATGTGTATGTCCCATGATCTTCTTATTTGTTGTTGTTGCTGTTGTTGTCATCCTCACCCTAAGATGTGTTTTCCATTGCTTTTTAGAGAGAGTGGAAGAAGGGCAGGGGGAGTGAGAGAGAGAGAGAGAAACATACATGTGAGAGAGATATCGATTGGTTGCATCCCACATGCAACCCGACCAGACTAGGGCTGGGGATTGAACCTGCAACCCAGGTACATGCCCTTGACTGGGACTCAAATCCATGACCCCTCCTTCAGGTTGATGATCCAACTACTGAGCAACACCAGCCAGGGCTGGCCCAGAATTTTCTTAATTGATGTAGCAGGCAATGGAATGGTCTTTGAGTCATTATGTAAGCCCACATCAAAGAATTATGACTGGGCATATAAAGGTTAAAAATGCAATCTCAATCCAAAATGTTTTCCAGTAGTTACCTCTGAATGAGGGAATACTAAAAAATGAGTCACATATTAATACTGTTCCTTTTAAAATAAACTTGGTAAAGATGCACACACTATGCCTCAGTCATTTAGATAAGCATTAGTGCAAGACACTTACTGTGCTGCATGTGAACTCATAAACACTTCAAAGCTACTCCCAAATGTAATTCAGAACGGTATTTCTGGCCACTCTTATCTTTGATGAATAAATGTGTAGACTCTTTTATTATACTTTTCAATGAAGCCTGGTTCTTCTAAGATCACTGCACATTTTAGAGTAGACAAGGAAGATGATTTGGAACAAAGTATATTGCCTTTCACTCCAATATAGAGACAAAAGAGGTGAATATGGAGCAGTTTATATAGTCTTTCTCACCAATATCTATTTATCCTTGCCTTTTGTTGCATGACTTTAGTAGATTTTGCTAAAATGAGAGAGATATATTTCCAACCTATTGAATGGGCTAAAGCTTTTCCTTTACATTGATCATATGGAAGTGATAGTATGCCAGATTCATACTTACACTTCAAGAATTATTATTATTATTATTATTATTATTGATTGATTGATTAAGGTATTACATATGTCTCCTTTTCTCCCCATGGCCCCCCAGCACATGCCCTCACCTCCCTTGTGTCTGTGCCCATTGGTTATGCTTATATGCATGCATACAAGTCCTTTGGTTGATTTCTACACCCACCCTCCCCTACCTTCCCTCTGAGGTTTGACAGTCTGTTTGATGCTTCTCTGTCTCTGGATCTGTTTTTGTTCATCAATTTATGTTGTTCATTATATTCCACAAATGAGTGAGATCATGTGATATTTATCTTTCTCTGACTGGCTTATTTCACTTACAGTGGTCGGCAAACTGCGGCTAGCGAGCCGCAGTTTGCCGCTCTGTTGACTAATGAGTTTACCGACCACTGACTTAGTATAATGTTCTCCAGGTTCATCCATACTGTTGCAAATGGTTGGAGTTCCTTCTTTTTGACAGCAGTGTAGTATTTCATTGTGTGGATGTACAACTGTTTTTAATCCACTCCTCTGCTGGTGGGCAGGCACTTCAGCTGTTTCCAAATCTTAGCTATTGTAAATTGTGCTGCTATGAACATAGTGGTGCATATATCCTCTCTGTTTGGTGTTTCTAATTTATTGGTATATATTCCTAGAAGTAAGAATTATTGCTTAAATTGTGATGAAAGGAGACTCCACTGAAGGTGGTAAACACAAAATACAACATACAAATGATATATTGTAGAACTATACACTTAAAATCTATATAATTTTATTAGGGTCACCCCAATAAATTCAATAACAATAACTATTGCATGTTTTTTTCTTTATTTAATAGAATTTTATTTTGCTCTTTTGAATTTTTTCCATCTCTATAAAAAAAGATATGCCCAAACTTGCTCACTGACCCAGGAAAAGGATGAAAAATACCTGGGCCTGGCTGGTGTGGCTTAGTAGTTGAGCATTGACCTATGAACAAGGAAATCATGGTTGGATTCCTGGTCAAGGCACATGCCCGGGTTGCAGGTTGCAGGCACAGTCCCTAGTGTGGGTCATGCAGGAAGCGGCCAATCAATGATTTTCTCTCATCATTGATTTTTCCATCTATTTCTCCTTCTCCCCTCCTCTCTGAAATCAATTTAAAATAATAATAATAATAATAAAATAACCCTGGAAAACAACCTGGTAAATCTGGATCAGCTAACCACTACTTACACATGAGATAGAAATATTCATTTCTGTATGCCACTAAGATTCTGTGACTGCTTTTAATCAGCAATTTGGTGGTAATACTTATTTGAACTAATTGAGCTAACTACCTGAAATCATTCAAACAACATAGCCCCTTTTAATTGTTTTCTCATACAATACTCACAAAAAGCATTTATGTGCATGTATCAGATTTCACTGAAGGTTTTGGATGTACACTGTTTCTTATATCAAAATCTTTAAATCTGAAACTGTTGTGTAGTCCTTCAGCCATCTTGCCATAGGAAGTCCTCATTACGTATTGCCCCAGAGTTCTACCTCCTGACAAGGCTCTCCCATTGAACAAGAGATAAATCTGCCTCTACATTCTCCAGCTCTCTGTGGCTCTGGCTCCTCTCTTTATTTGATCACATAGATGAATTAAATTCCTCCCTTATTCCTTAGGTCTAGGTTTCCTTTCATATAGAAAGGGTCTTTAATGGGTTTTTCTTAGCAGAATCACATAATCAGTGTCTTATCACTTCATATCTAAAAGAACTGGCTAAGCTTGAACATACAATCTTCTCTTTCTCCCTTCCCAGGTCCTGTTGAAAGTAAGCAAAGTCCCTATTTATTTTCCCACTGATATAAAACTATGCATCATTTTTGAAGGTAGAAGCATTTATAATAATTTTAAATAACTAATAATTTTTCTTCAACTCTATTCATTTGTATACTACTGATGTTTACAGGAACACTGTACATGCACAAACAATGATGTATATTTGCCAATTTATTATTGAAAAGTTGTAATTGGCAGGGTCCTATGTAATTGAGCTAAATAGTGTCAATACATTTATTTGATATATTATGAAAATTATATGTACCTACAATTATTGTAAAGAAAAATCTTCTGCTAAAAAATTACATTTTATTATAAATTCATATTAACCTAGAAATATCAAAGTGAAATCTAAAGCTAAAGACACATTAAAAGTGGGATATGTGTCTCTGAAGCTCAGAAAACAACTGTGCTAATAGTATTAATTTGGTCATGACTTGACTAGTATATGGTGTAATTTAAAAGATGCATTATGTTGGTCAAATTTTATTTTTGCAAAATGTCATTTAGTAGCAACATGAAGACTAATTTGGAGGAGACATAAGAAGACTCATTAAATGTCTATTGTATTCATCTAAAATATTAATAATTATTGCAATGAAAATTGAACAATATATTAGCTACATCTCAAAGAATTTGGGAAGCAAATTTTACAAAACTTAAATATAGATTGGGTAGTAATTGTTAGGAAGAAAGACTAGAAAAATAATGCTCTATGGTTTATACTTAAATATGAACTAATGGACAAATTGTGATGATCCCTGTTTCCAATAGTTTCAAAATGCACTTAATGCTTTTTGATCCAACTGCAGATGATAGAAACATTGACACTACATTCAAACCTGCATTTATTTTCACACAGTATTTCTGGTTATTTAATAAGAGCCCAGATATATCATTTTCCCCTAATAGTGATATTGAAACTATAGATTTATTTGTGGAAGTCAGAAACATGGTTAGCATAGTAGATTCATTATTCATTTATTTTATTTAATTTTTCAATTACAGCTTGCATTCAATATAATTTTTATCTGTTTCAGGTGTACAGCATAGTGGTTAAACAATCATTTATTTTACAAAGTTGTACCCCTGATTTTTCAAGTACCCACCTGGCATGATAGGTAGTTATTAAAAAATATTATTGACTATATATCCTATGCTGCACTTTCTATCCCCAGGACTAATTTATGGCTACTAATCTGTAGTTCTAAGTACCTTCACCTTTTTTCCCAGTCCTCGGCTCACTTACTCTGGAAAGAGCAAATATTGTGGTCTCTCTCATGAAGATGGGCAGTATTATGCTTGACACCAAGTGAGACTTCTTGGATATACTCAATCTCATATGTGAAGGCTTCCCCAAATATAAAATGGGTAGATTTAATGGCCTGGTAACTTGTAAATTCCATCGTCTAAATAGTGACTCATATCAGTTACCAGTAAGAGAACCTTCTTAGCATTCTTTTCCATTAAACTAGAGATGAAAGAGGCAGGGGGGTAGAGGGCAGTTCAGCTATCTCCACCGAACTATTAGATTTACACCTCAGGAGTTGCCAGTGGTCAAAGGACAAAATCTAGCTGAGATTGAAACTAACATTCAGAAAAAAGCAGTAAAAGAGAGGTGAAAGAGCTATCCCCAATGTCATTCCTATGATTCCTATGTGTGGATTAACTTAAATCCACAGACTTGCGGTAACACATGATTACGAATCGATGTATTCCCTTTCTGGCCCAAACTAATTTCAGTTGGGTTTCTGACCTCACAGTCAACAATCATATTAAATTCTATATTGCATAAGTTATTTTTAAAAGAATGGTCATTTATATAAAGAATATTATATACTTCATTATTTTACTGGACATATTTTGTATTACTTAATCAAATTGCAGCCATAATTTTGGTTTATGCCATAGTGGTTTACTAGCATATTTTACTACTGTACAGTCTATGTTTATGCTTTATGGGGAATATATACAGCTTATGAAATTAAATATTTTATAGTATGTCTTAAATATATAACCTTTGTGATATGGATATATGCTAATATCCCAAGTATTTAGAAATACTTTAAGTTTTTCATGGCATCATTACCCTGTACTTCACAGATTCATATATCTAGAAACACTTGGGAGTAGAATTTTTAGTGCCATTGAACATGTCTGATATTTATATAGCTCTATTTTGGAAAATTTGATAAAAAATATAATGATGTGCAGGATTCATTGCTATTCTATAGAGCCAATTTCTAGTCAATATAATAACTTCTCATTGTAAATTTGGGGATAAAGATAATATTTGCAGTGAACAATAAGTTTAGAATCAAACTATTGAGTCAATAGGAAATAATTCAAAATCATGTGTTTAAAAAAAACTGTTGGAATTATAAAGTAATATACAGAAAATGAACACTACATGATGATTTCCATCTAAACAAAATATTCTTTTTTGAGTAAAGGTAAAGCTCTGGCTAAATCAAAGCAACTAAGGATCAAAAAAGAGAAAGCCTGAAATACTTAAAGAACATTTTTACATTTTAAAGACTACATTTTCCAAATAAGTACTTGACCATCAAAAGTTGAAATCTGTGTGGTATAACTAACCAATGTCAGTCACTCCAATAAATTGAATTAAAAGAAAAACTTTTAGTTTTGTGACCAGTAATGCCAATAATATTCTTTCAGTGATATTTCCATCGCTGTGAAAGACTGAACTTCACATACACACACACACACGTGCACACACACACACACACACACACACACACGAAATATCATGAATTGAGCATAAAATAAAATAGTTTTGTGGGTTTTTTAAATTCTTTTTAAAGCACTTTATACTCATGCTCATAAATGCAAAAAATATTCTTGAATTATGTTACAAAAATATTGCTGTCTTAAGTTTTCTTTTAGAAATAATAAATATTCCTTTGTTTTAAACTCTAAAATAGAGGTAACTATTCCAGAAGACTAAAATACTACTTGAATAGAGAAATCACATAGCCAAGCCTTGTCACTGTGTCCATGTAGCACCATGCCATAATTAAATCTCTACAATAATACAGTGATATCTTAACAGAAGCATTCTATCTTATTGCGATACACTGCAATTCCTTTCATTCTGTTAAAATTCTCAGATAATGATCTTATCACTTGGCAGATGGCAGTAACGTCTTTATCATACTTTTAGTAATGACAGAGTGGCACAAGCATCCTCATTTGCTCTATAACAGTTTGCAAACTAGTTGTCAGTGAAAGGAATCAAAAAGATATTCCACTTGTGTTTCGGACTCCGTCTTTTAAAAATGTAAACTAAGTAAAAATAGTGAAAATAAAGCTATTTCACATAAAAGGAAACATTTTCTGTTTCTTTCCAAAAGTAAGAGTATCTGACCAAAATTGACACACATTTCCAGAGAGCAGCAGTTCACCTTCTCAGAACAGTGGTTGCTTGTTTTCATAAAGTGCTACAATTTCTTATTTTCATTTCTTATATGTTTTTTCTTTGATAATTGTATCATGGAATGACCCCTGTATCTCTTTGAGTATGTGATTTATGTTTAATAATAAGTCATGCTAAATTGTTTCTTAGATACAAATAATTCAAACTATAACTTAACATGGAAATCATTGCAGACAAGCTCTTGGAACCACATGAGTAGAGTTGATACCTAAATGTTGTAAATACTACTCATATTATAAACTTCACATTAAGAAAAATAAATTTGAGTACAAAATACTTTGAACATTAACAAAAGCTAAACAATATTCATAACTTAAATGAATGAAAGTAGAACATTGTCAGCCATATCTACTTATGTTACTAGTCAGAATGATAGTTTTCCTTTCTAAGACAGAATATTATATTATACTAGAGGCCCAGTGCATGAGAATTCATGCACTGGAGGGAGTCTCTCAGCCTGGCCTTCCCCCTCTCACAGTCCAGGAGCCCTCAGGGGCAGGAGGCAACCCAGCAATCAGGGGAAGGTGCTGCCCCCATCACACCTTTGCCACTGCCGACAGCAAAGACCTCAGCCATCCCAGGTTACCTGAACTTCAGGCCGGCCCTGAGTGGCTGGGGAGCTGGGGGGACTAAGGGACTCCAGAGGCTGGCGTGCGGAGCAGCTGGACCAGCCTAGGGGCGGACCTGGCCATGCTGGGCGACTGCCACCCCAGCGAGGCTGAGGGGACTGGGCACCACCATCTTGTGGCTGTGGGCACCACCATCTTTGAGGGTGTGACAGCCAATTAGCATATTTTATCTTTATTAGGTAGCATGAATGAAATATTGGTCCCTGGATATGAAATGCAGTTAGGACTTTTAAAGGTGTAACTCAAAAAATACTTGAATTATAATAAAAATATTTGGGTTACACAATGAAGAGGTTGTGCCTTTTTTGTTCAAGTTCTACTTATCATAGACTTTTATTTAGGCAACTATGAGGAAAAGTGTATAATTTTATATCTAAGTGTTATTTTTGTGCCATGTGGTAATTGATTTTGAAAAGCTTTTGTAAATAATAAAAGATGTGGAAAATAATTTCTTATTTTATTACTAGAGGCCCGGTGCATGAAAATTCATGCACTGGAGGGGGTTTCGCTCAGCCTGGCCTGCCCTTGGGAGCCCTCAGAGGTGGGAGGTGACCCGGCGATCAGGGGAAGGTGACACCCCCATCACACCTCTGCTGCTGCCATTGCCAACAGAATAAGCCTCGTCTGGCCCTGGTTACCTGAACCTCAGATGGCCCTGGGCGGCTGGGCAGCTGCCATATGAGACTTGCCTGTGCCTCGGGTATCAGCTGGGCAGCCAACATCAGAGGCTTACCTGTGCCTCCAGCTGGCCCTGGGTTGCTGGGGGCTGAGGGGACTGGGCAACTGCAGAGGCAGGCATGCGGAGCAGCTGGAACTGCCTGGGGGCAGGCCTGGCCATGGTGGGCGACTGCCACCCAGGTGGGGCTGAGGGGACTGGGTGCCTCTATCTTGTGGCTGTGGGTACCACCATCTTTGAGGGTGTGGCAGTCAATTAACATATTCCCTCCTTATTGACTGGGGGCTTCCATCTTGAGGGTGTGATGGTCAATTAGCATATTCCCTCTTTATTAAATAGGATTTTTATTGGACTTCAAAACTTTGGTATATGTATAAAATGGAAATGTTATACAAAGGAGAAAACAATGAGAACTTCTCTCAATTACTGAAATAAATACAGTACCAAAGCACCACAATTTTTAAAAATAATCCTTCTTGTTAGATCCATGTTAGTGAGGACCAATCTTACAATATAAAATTGGTATCAACATAATTTATTATTTTTATATAATTAACTTTTCCTGAATATACTAATTTAGTAATTTAATGTTTTTCATAATTATTAAAATTTAACGTATTTCCATATGTTTATGTCGGTTTTAAGAAATCTTATATGTCAAAGGATAGACCTATACATAGAACCTTAAAAAGGTCAACCACATAGATACTCTCATGTGACTGATGGAGAAATATCAATAAAAAATAAGTTAAAAACCTTTCATTTAATAGAACTGGCAGTATAACAAGCAGATACATATGAAAATTTAGAAAATTATACAGCAATTTTAGAGAAAAAACAACATGCTAATAGTGAAGTAGGGTACTCAAGGGAGCCTTTAATGAGACGATAACATTGATTAATGGCAAGGAAACGATGATATATAAGTAATAAATATGTCCAAAGAAACTGAGAAAAAACAATTTTCAATATCTTTCAGTTGTAGCCAGTATATTATGTTCCAAGAACAAACAGGAGACTGTTGTTTTTAGGAACACTGACTGAGAAGTGAGCTCCTGACTGGATAGAGCTTAAGAAAAAAATAAGGGGAATTGGAAACAAAAGAAGCAATGATGGTTTACTACAGAGAGAATTTGAAGGGTATGGTCAGGTTACAAGGAGGTTCTTATGAAAAATGGGAGAAAAAATGGAAAAGACACAGAAAAAAGGAAAAAAATGAAGAGAAAATTGATTGAGGTCTTTGAGTAGGCAAAATAAATTATATTTAGTGTAAAATAAAAGACTTGTACTTAAATATCAACAAGGGTAGGTAAATTGGAAAACTTGAAGAGAATTGGCCTAATATTTGAACCACTGAACTGCATTTATGAGATAACAAAACATAAATGGCTCTTAATATACCCATCCTCAGATATAGTCTTCATCTTTCCACTAATTGGCTCCAGATTTATTTATAAAAGCCACTTATCCTTAATTCAGAAATTAATGTAAGCTAACTTGAGTAGCTTAAAGTAGATCTAAGATAGTTCTTTTGGTCAGGAGACTTAAGCCTAAGCACAGTAGTGGCTTATTATACATGCTAAAACTTTTGGGCCAACATGTACAAAGTAAGATTCTAAGATTCACTTTGATGATATTAATGGGTCAGACTTATTAAATGTCAACCACTCTGCAACCTATATTTTCTAAAGGCTGAAAGAAACATTAATGAAGGCATTGAAAAATGTATCAGTAAGGGAAACACTAACATCCTTAAAAGTGATGTTCTCAGAAAAGGCTGGGGATGATGAGAGATGACATGAGAGTGAGAGCTCATGAGCATGCTGTAAATGTTTAAACATTTTGGTAATATTTAAATAGTTCTGTTGCTGTTGTTAATCCTCACCTGAGGATATTTTTTTCCCATTGATTTTTAGAGACCTGCAACTGAGGTATGTGCCCTTGACTGGAATCAAATGTGGTATCCTTCAGTCCTCAGGCTAACACTATATCCACTGGAGAGTATTGAGCTAAGTGAAATTAGCTAGTCAAAGAAAGACAAGTATCAATGATCTCATTCATAAGTGGAATTTAATGAACAAAATAAACTGATGAACAAGATAGAATCAGAGACATAGAAACATGGAACAGATTGTTGAATCTCAGAGGGAAGGCAGGGGTGGGTGGGTGGGAAGAGATCAACCAAAGAATTTGTATGCATTTATATGCATAACCCATGGACATATACAGTAAGGTGGTGAAGGACTGGGGTGGGTGATACGGGTGGGCCAGAAGGGGTCAATAGGGGAAAAAGAAAAGCATATGTTCCATCAAAGTTGATTGGATATAAGATTGATAGAGCTCAGTTAGTGACACTTCACCATAAGAGACAAAATATATGCAATAACTATTATATGGAGGAAGAATGGAAACCAGAGTATTTCAAACCAGAATGTATGGTAGTGGCTAATTGATTAGGAGGTCACTATGAATGAAATATGTTACCCTCTACTACTTCCTAATCTATATAACTGTAAAAAGTCTAGTTCTGGTGAACCAACTCCTGACCTTAGACAACTCAATAGATTCAGAATTTCTCAAAGAGTTCTTAAACTTAAGCTAACTCCATATATCAGGACTAGAGGCCTGATGCATGAAGATTCGTGCAAGAATGGCCTTCTTTTCCCTGGTTGCCGGCACAGCCTTCACTCTGGCCAGAACAACCTTTCCGCTCTAGTCCGGAGCCGCCTTTCTGCCTTGCCACGCTGCCCAGAGGCCCAGAGTGGCTGGGTTGGTGCAGAACGCCTGAGTTCTGCCCTCCGCCACCTGTGTATGCAAATTAACCCGCCATCTTTGTTGGGTTAATTTGCATACTCACTCCTGATTGGCTAGTGGGCATTGCGAAGGTACAGTCAATTAGCATGTCACTCTTTAATTAGGTAGATTCCATGATTGAGGTGTCTTTTAGAAAATACTCTATGCTACTGCTAAATATTTATCTAAGTACTAGAGGCCCAGTGCATGAAATTCTGCAAGGGCCTTGGCCCGGCCTCCACTTGATGCCATGGCCCCCACTCACTGTGGCTTTGTCTGGAAAAAAGGACGTCCAGAAGGATGTCTGGTCTAATTAGCATATTACACTTTTATTATTATAGATTTTCCAAATAAATCTATGAGAAGCTACAAGAATGAATGTGCACTGGGAAAACAAAAAATACCTGGAAAATATAGGGATTATGTGACATTGGTTGTAAATCGATGCCAATATCTGGAAAACCAAAACACTACTATTATTTTCTGGTCAGAATGGAGATTTATGGAAGGTCAGATTACAAATTAGATTTTCGCCTAAGTTAATCTCACAATATTTCTAATGGGTGTGCTGAACCAACAAGAAATTATTTATCCAGTTGCTGAAAATACTAAACTGGATATATAATACTTTTCTGGTAACTGAAAATATCCATATCTTGGAATCCAAATCTGTGTAGTAAAGTTTATTATGTTTGTAAGTATCAAATGGAAGCTCTTTCATCTGCCTCACTCAATCAAAATCCATTGAGTAATTACAAAGATTAGGGATATTACTAAATATTTAAAAGATGCAAGGTAATGGTTTCTACCCAATATTTATTTATCCCACCTCTGGGAGTAGTGAAAAAGCCAGATAGTTCTTGGGAATTATTATACACATAATCAGGTGATGCCTCAAATTGCAGTTGCCATTCAAAGTATGGTATACTTGTTAGAGCAAATAATTATATTCTCTGTACCTGGCACACAGCATTGATATGGAAAGCAAGTTTTTCTCCATTTCAGTTAGTAAGAATGATCCATAACAGCTTGCCTTCATGAGACAAAAGAGCATTTAATTCAGGACTATATTCATTCTCTTTCTCTGTATTACAATGTAATCCAGAGATGATCCACTACGTTGATGATATGATGCAGTGAGATACATGATTAACAGAGGTATGCTATGAGTCCTTTGAATATTAAAGAACCTACCTTATTAATACATTTCTGAAGGCCCAGTTGTTTATGGTTTGCCTCAAGGGAAAGTAAATTACTGTACCTTGAGTCACAGTCACTACAAAAAAACACAGTGGTTGCTGGCTTCTTCTGATTTTAATGGTAACATATACTATAAATCAATGAACTATTCCAATTAAATGAATGAGAAAAAATAAGGCTGATATTTTTGAGTAGTGCCCAGAACAAGAAAAAATTCAGTCCCATGTACAATTATATGTGTACCACATTTTAGCCACTCATCCATCAACTGACATTTAGGTTGTTTCCACATCTTGGTTATTGTGAACTACAGGCCTGATGCACGAAAATTCATGCAAGAGTGGGCCTTCCTTCCCCCAGCTGCCAGCACCGGCTTCCCTCTGGCATCCTGGGCTGGCTTCCCTTGGGCCACCTGCAGGCACCCGAGACCCGGGGGAAGGACTTCCAGAATGACGTTTGGAATGTGTCTAATTAGCACATTACCCTTTTATTATTATTATAGATAATGCTGCAATGAACATGGGTGTGCAAATGTCTCTTCCAGATCCTGATTTCAGTTATTTTAGATAAATACCCAGAAGTGATATTGCTGGATAATATAGCAGTTCTATTTTTAAATTTTTGAAATAGAACTGGTTAAGCCAACATCGCTCACTGGTTGAGTGTCAACCCATGAACCAGGAGGTAAAGGTTTGATTCCTGGTCAGGGGGCACATGACTGGGCTGCTAGCTGGATACCCAGTGGGGGGCATACAGGGGACAGCCAACCAATGGTTCTCTGCTATCATTGATGTTTCTATCTCTTTACCTCTCCTTTCCTCTCTGCAATCAATAAAAATATATTTAAAATATTTTGAGAAAACTTTATACTGTTTTTCATAACATTTGCATCATTCTGCAGTCCCACCAAGGGCATGAGGGTTCCAATTTCTTCATATTATTGCCAACACTTATTCCCTTTCATCTTGTTTTTAAAATGGCACTCATAACAAAAGCCGAGAGATATCATTAAGGTTTGATCCCCCTTTTCCTGAGTATTAATGATGTTAAACTTATTTTGTTATACTTGCTGGCCATTTCTATTTCTTCTTTAGAGAAATGTTTCCTTAAGTACTTCGCTCATTTTTTAATTAAATTATTTGTTTTGTTACATTATTGCTATTGAGTTGTAGTTAATATATTTTTATTATTAGGCCTTTATAGATAGATGGTTTGCTAATACTTTCTCCATTGAACTCTATTATACCTTATATCATTTGCCAAAAAAGCAGAAGTGTTTTTGTTTAAAACAATTAACTTATCTGTTTTTGCTTTGCTTTGCTTTGCTGTGTTTTTGGTCCAAGAAATCTATCTGTTTTTGCTTTGGTTTGCTGTGCTTTCATATCCAATAAATATTTGCCTAGAGCAATGTTATGAAGATTTTCATCTTTTTAAAATGCAAATTATAACTAAATTTATTGGGGTGACATTAGAAAATAAAATTATATAGGTTTCAGGTATACAATTTTACAGTACATCATCAGTACATTGTATAGTATGTGTACTACCCCAAGTCAAGTTTCCTTCCATCACTATTTATTTCCCTCTTTACTCTCTGCTACCTCTCACCCCTTTCCCCTGGCAATCACCATACTACTGTTGTGTCCATGAGTCTTTCTTTCTTTTTTTCCTTTGCTTAATTCCTTCACCCTTCTCACTCAGCCCCCCCTGTTTCCCTCTGACAATTGTCAGTTTGTCCTCTGTATCCAGGAGTCTAGGATTTTTATAGTTACAGTTAAGTGTTTAATCCACTTTAATATTTTATATATTATCTAAGAAATGGGTCCAATTACATTATTTTACATGTGGGTATCCAATATCCAGTTACTCCAATACCATTTGATGTTGAGACTATCTTTCTTCACTATGTATTCTTAGCACGCTTCTCATTAATCAGGATTCTTTGTGGTTCCATATGAATTTTAGAATATTTTTTGATATTTTTGTAAAAAATGTCACTGGTATTTAGATGCGGATTGCATTGAATCTTTGGATACTATGGACATTTTAACAATATTGTCGTTCAATTCATGATCATGAGATGTCTTTCCATATATTTACCACTCTTTATATATTTTTTCATCAATGCCTGAGTCCTATACTGCATCTGTTCCAATAATGCTTACTTGGTAAAAATTTAATAATATACTAACAAAATTAATTAAGTAAAAGTATGTAGGTGTTAATGCAAAGCTATGAACTCTTCTGCTTTTAACTATTCTCATCAGGAAGAGCAGTTGCTACCTTGTACTGAAAAATATATAGAATGTTTTATTATAGGACACTAAAAAATATGTAGCCTTAGGTGCTCACCATGAAGAAAGTATTATCTGAGAAAGAAATATATCGATGAATCAAGGAAATGTTGAGACTTATCTTTCTCAAGTTCAGCCATCAAAATTCTTTATTCCATATTTTAAGATTTTGCGTTTTCTCTTAGGACCAGGTTTTTACAAAGAGAACCTGCTAAGGCTAAACATGTCCTCTCCTTTGTCATTCTGCAGCTTTCAAAGTCATATCATATTCCTGATTATCAGCATAGCTTTTAGTGTGACTGTAAGAAATCTGACTCCATCAAATATACCACAAAAGACCTCTGCCTCTGACCACATGCCTCAAGTTGTCAGTTAGATGCCCTGAGTAACCTTTAATTTATCATCAATCCAACCTACCATTTGGATGGTAACAAGGTGATCCTTATTATCATCATTGCATCTTTACAAAATAAACATCACATCTTTCATGCATCCTAATACTCCACTTTCCATTTTGCAACTCAAACAAATTAACCACTCATGAAAACTTCAGTGACTGTGATGCTACTGCCTGCAAGAAATTACACTTTAAAACCCCTACTCCACATGAATAGTAATGGATCCATTGCCTTTATAATAGTGGGACATTCAAACCCACAATCAATTCTGGGTTCTGATTCTTTTCTTTCTTTCTTTCTTTTTTTTTTTCAGAAATCCTACACTATGCAGAAACATAAAAATTTTTTTTGAAAGTCCACAAATGGAAATCAGTCTGTATTATATTAAAGGGTTGATAAACACAGATAGGACCATCATATAATTTTTAATTGCATACATACATGTGTAATATTATAGGATATATTTTATTTTGTAATATAAATGGAAATAGAGAAATAAAATTTGCAGTATACACTAAAACATGAGTTTGATTTTTTTCTCCTGTTTTGGGTATTATTGCCAAGAACTATGTCATGAAGTTCCCTCTATGTTTTTATTCTAGGAGTTTTATTATTTCAGGACTTAGATGTCTAAGTATTTAGTCCATTTTGAGTTTCTCTTTTTATATTAACTAAAACTATTTTTCTTTTAATTTATATAAGTATATATAAATACAAAAATCAGAAAAAACACTAACTAAAAATCATTTGGGAAAAATGTTACTCATATAATTTTCTTCTATAATATGAAACATGAAAGCAGAAAAAATATTAGACCTGTTTTCTTAATATAGAAACAATAACCATGAATTTCTTTATTTGTCAGCATTTGGCTTCATTAACGATACAAGTTATCACTTTATTTCAGAGTTTACTATTAAATATGGGCTAGTGACAAAGGCTGTGCATCTTTATTAACAGTCATCACAGAAAACATTTATTTACTAGGATAATTTTATTTACTCAGATGTTTTATGTACTGTAGTAATTAAAATATTTTATGATAAAACTGGAGACAATAAAATTTCCTTAAATCACAGGACTGAAAAATAAACATAAAGACAGATTTATGAAAGGGCCTTGTTTTTTACTTTTTATGAAAAAATAAATTACTTCAATTTTATTGTGAAAATATTTTATAGATACTCAAACTCTAAAAGTTTAATGTTATCTCTTATGCACTGTAGCCATTAATCTATTGGTTCTAATTAATTGTCATATAAAACTTTTTTCAATTATCTGTCTGAAAGTATTTACATGTTTCAAATTTCTTCAGTTGACAAGATATTTCATTCATCGCTCTGCTTCTTCTTTTGTGTTGAGTGTTATTAATAAAATCTCTTATTCTAGCTGAATAGTTGACTTAGTGTTAAAAAATATGTATTTTTTTCTATATCAAATAATGCCAAAACCATCCTAAATTTATAACTGCATACACTGTTGGCACATATTTTATTTACTCAACTCCTCTGCAGAAACCAACGTCACTAATTATTCTTATCCAAAAATTATCAAACTAAAAAAATAGAGTGGAATTAGGAGTGGTAGAACTTGACTCAGTTTTGAAACCTATTGCCACTTCTATGACAGTTTCTTTACTTTGAGGTTTTTTTTCTCTGTAATAAGTATTTTGACTTCAAAGTCAAGTTATAAACTCTAATTTTAGCAGCACATTTATGAAAAAGGCCAGGGAGAAATGTATGAATAACTACAATTTTCACATAATATACCCACAAAATATTTCCTGGGGCTTAACATGAAGCATTGATTTGAAGAGGCTATAATCTTGTTTAATTTTCCTATTTAATTTTCAATTTTAATATTAAATCCATTAATGATTTAGAAATTTAGCTTTACAATCTCCATTATTATGAACATGTTTTAAAGTTCTGGTACTATCAAAAGTTTTAAATAAAAAATGTTAGCATTGCATATCTGTGTATGTGTGTTTTCATAAATAAGACAAATGCCTATTTATGAAAAGATATATGAACCTAGCTTTACTCAAGAGGAGAAAAGCTCATTTCAAAAATTTTTATTTATTTATTCATTTCTTGTTTCAAATATTTAATGGTTGCCCAGTGGGGTATGGTTTGTGTTCATCTGCATCCTCCAGCACCTCCTCTCTCTTTTCCAGGATCTTCAAATGAGGTAAGAATACCAGGAATACTCAGTGAATTTTTTTAAATGATGATTATGTCATTCATATAATATAGTCAGTAACATTTAATTTCATTTATACAGCAAAAATAATATAAATTTGCCATCATCTAGTTATTCAAGTATGTCAGAAGAAAGGGTGTTTAAAGAGACAGAAAAAACAAGGTCCATGGGTAACTGAATCCTATGTATTGAGTGGCTAACTTCATAGAATTCATTATGTATTCATAATAGGCATGTCATTATTTTTTGTTGTAATCCAAAACTTAATTACACTGTTAATAAAGCTAAATGGACTATAGCCAGTCCTTTTTTCCCCCTGAGTTTTGAAAATTCTATGTAGTGCTTTTTGAGAATACTTAAGAACAATAATTGCTAATAGTGATAATGGTAACAGAATATAAAGGCGTTCTCTGCAGGATTTATTTATGTTCATTGTATTTCAATAACAGATTTTAATAGAGCTTTCATCAGTTGCATTTCCGTGAAAATGACAATTATGAGGCAAGTTTGATCACAGAGAAAAAAATAAGGGCCTAAGCAGAAAGCTAAAAACAATAGATACAAAGTGAACTTATCAATGCACTTTTTATTTTACCTGAAAAGAAAGCCAATGTATAAAAGATAACTAAAGCCCTAACCGGTTTGGCTCAGTGGAGAGTGTCGGCATGCGGACTCAAGGGTCCCAGGTCCGATTCTGGTCTAGGGCATGTACCTTGGTTGCGGGTACATCCCCAGTAGGGAGGGTGCAGGAGGCAGCTGATTGATGCTTCTCTCTCATTGATGTTTCTAGCTCTCTATCCCTCTCCCTTCCTCACTGTAAAAAATCAATAAAAATATATTTAAAAATAATAAAAAAATAAAAGATTTTAATAAAATAAAATAATAATAATAGAAAAATAAAAGTATTTGTCTATTGAATGGTTAAATTATAAATAATAAAATTTCATAAAAATCATCTTTAATTTTATTGGTTAATTCATTTATATTTGATGATTAAATATAAAAAGTCATTTTTATTAACAAATGATAATGAACTTTTGAACTGCATCTTGAAAAATATTTCAAAAAAAACATTTATTATTGAGAGGAGTTTTAGAGACAGAACAAGCAGTTAGGAAAAAGGGGGGATCCATGAAAGAGGAATGCATATGTGAGTGATGGGAGGAGAAGGCTCCAATTAGGAGAGCATGGGGGTCCAATTAGAAAGTGAATGAACAGACAAAGAGCTACTAGCATTTATAAACCCATAGACAAAGAAACTCAGGAGACTGTTTTTCTGACGAGAGAGAGAGAGAGAGAGAGAGAGAGAGAGAGAGAGAGAGAGAGAGAGAGAGAGAGAGAGAGAGAGAGAGAGAAAGCTCCCATTTTGGAGAACCCTCCCCAGGGAGTTTCTCCTCTGGGGACCACTCCCCAGGGAAGTTTGTATATGCTTGCAATAAACTTCCACATTTTTGCTAAAAATCTTTTAATCTGCAATTTTATTCTCCAAACTTCATAGGACAAAAACCCACAATGAAAAGAGTCCGGCTGGCCATTCATTCCAAATCTATTATTATTGTTGCTCTGTTTTCATATTTCCAACCTTATAGGGAATCATTGGTAAACTCATGGTAATTTAATTACTTTTTACTATGTTGTCAAAAAATAATTTCAGTGGTAGAAAGGGCAAGATGAACATATAAAGAAGAAATGCAAGTGTTTAATGGTTGTTTAAAAATAAAATTACATTAAAAGGACTTTTTTTTATGTCTCTAAATTTTGGATAAGAGATTATATCCTTCCAAAAAGAAATAGATTTAAAAGTACCCATTCTTTACTCCAAAGGGCATTTAAACTGCTAGAATGATATATCTGCCTATTTATTCATTCTTATTCCTAAATGATTGGTAGGGCTCAGTATAAACAGCTTCATTCAATTGAAAAATTGGTCAAACTCCCAGAGGTAAAACTCACAACATGGTGGAGGCTCCCTTATAACTTGGTCGCCATGAAGTTTTTATCTCTCAGAGTTGTCCATACTGTGCCTCCAGCTATTCCTCACTTACAGTTTAGGTTTTCTACTCCAGCTCATGAGTCTCTGTGTCCAGAATCTACGGCTCTTTGTATTTGCCTGTCTGTCTCTCTAATCTTGAGGTCAGCAGTCTTCCCTATTTCCTTTGCCTCTCTTTTGGATATAAAGTTTTATTTCTGTTTCATTATATTACAGGGACCTCTAAAGATTAGTTAAGTACATTCTTCTCTATGTACTACAAATTCTCTGGTCTAAAGAAAATAGTCTCTTATATTATTGGGTTTCATCTAGCCACAAAATATAGTTTTCTTTATTTTCAAGATTAATGATCATAGAAAAACACAATAAGCTCATCAATAATTCTTTAAATATATATATTTTTATTTATCTCCAGACTAAGTGATTTTTACATATCCTATTTCACTCCTACAGCAAAATAATGAAATAACTGGCTAAGATTGTTGTCTTTGAGACATCTTTCAAATCCTACTTTTTTATTTTTTTAATTTTTGGTCAGAGCAGTAATAGAGAAGATAAAACAATTAATGAAATACAAGTAAAAATATGTCTTGAATGTTATTTTTACACATGTATTTTCTAAGAAAATGTGAATAAAACTCTCTAAGACTCTCATCTTATATACGAAATGAATTAATTATACCTGCTTGAAGTTTGGAAATCATGTTATCCTAACTAATAAAAGAGTAATATGCAAATTGACCATCACTCCAACACACAAGATGGTCCCCCCATGCGGTCAAAGATGGCTGCCCTTATGTGGACACAAGATGGCTGTCACAAGATGGCCAGCAGGGGAGGCCAGTTGTGGGTGATCAGGCCAGCAGGTGAGGGCAGTTGGGGGGAACCAGGCCTCCAGGGGAAGGCAGTTGAAGGGGGACCAGGCTTGAAGGGGAGGGCAGTTGAAGGGGGACCAAACCTGCAGGGGAGGGCAGTTAGGGGCAACAAGGCTGGCAAGGGAGGGTAGTTAGGGGTGACCAGACCAGAAGGGGTGGGCAGTTAAGGGCAATCGGGCTAGCAGGGGAGCTGTTAGACATCAATCAGGCTGGCAGGGGAATGGTTAGGGGGTGATCAGGCTGGCAGGCAGAAGCGGTTAGGGGCAATCAGACAGGCAGGCAGGCAAGTGGTTGGGAGCCATCAGTCCTGGATTGTGAGAAGGATGTCCGACTGCCCATTTAGGCCCGATCCCAGGATCAGGCCTAAATGGGCAGTCGGACATCCCTTGAGGTGTCCTAGATTGGAGAGGGGCAGGCTGAGCTGAGGGACACACACACACCCTCCCTCCCCCATGCATGAATTTCATGCACTGGGCCTCTAGTATCAAATAAATATAAGGTCTAGTTACTATTATTCCTCTTGTTAATAATCAAATATTACTACTATGCTACTTTATGTCTTTTTAGTTTCATAAATAAATATAGGAGAATTAAAGCTTTCTAAGATTTTACAAGAAAATGATAACACATCCTAAACTGTTGTAGTTTTACTAAACCACATTTACAACTAACCATGTGTTGAATAGCATATTATCTTTAATACTAGAGGTCCAGTACACGGATTCATGCACCAGTGGGGTCCCTCAGCCTGCACCCTCTTGTAGTCTGGGACCCCTAGCAGGTCAGGCCAAGGAATCCCTCTGGTGCATGAATCCATGCCCCGGGCCTCTAGTATATATATATAAGATCTTTGGCTAATCTCTTCCCTCCCTCCACCCTCCTCTCTTCCCTCTGAAATTCATCAGTTTGTTCCATGTTTCCACACCTGTGCATTGAGCGTCTGCCCCCTGGTGGTCAGTGCACATCATAGCTACCGGTCAAACAATCAAACGGTCACTTAGGCTTTTATATATATAGGTATTTCAGTTATAAAACCTATTTCATTAGTAAAAATATGCCAAGAGCAAGCAGATTAATTTGGTGACTTTTAAGCACTGACTAGGAACTAGCTTTCTTTTTTTTAAACACATTCAAAGTATTTGCTTCTAATTATTAGAACCTTGCAAATAACTATTAAAACCTCCATACCAGTCTCCTTGTAAATAGATAGACGTAGTGATATTATTGCCAGAAAGGGGAATTCAAATTCCATTACCTCCCATTATCTTACTAGGCATTTTACTTCTGCTAGCTTTAATTAAATTAAAATCTATTTCACTTGCATTACTGATTAAAACTAATTGAATTTGTTGCTTAATCCTATCTAGAACGTCTATTCCTTAAACAGGTTTACTTCCATATAAAATTGTTTTAGAGGGGAAGTCTCTGCAATATGAGGACTTTATTTCATTTAAATTTTTAATATGTTTTCTGGATTTATTTCAGTTGGGGAAATTCTCAAATCCAAATCTGAGAGAGTTTTTCTTTTGCACTATTTTAGAAGTGTAGATTGTTTGATACTGATAAAAGTTAATCTTTGCTATTTAAAGGAAAAAATAAACTGGCAAAATGAAAAAAGCACCAGGTTTTAATTATTTCAATTCAGAGTCTATAGATTGGCCTGATTAATCTTTAATTTATTTATTATTTAAGAATGTATTACTGTGATTTAGAAGCAATTTTTAACAAATTATTAAGAATCTTAAACTGTAGAATATTACTATACAATTTGTCATACATGTTTCTGTAACTAAACTCTGTATGAACCAAGAAAGAAATAAAATAAACTATTTTCTTTGTTCTGAGTTATAAAAAATTAAGACCTCAAAACCAACGAATTCTCTTCCAAATTTATAATGCTGTCCTATAAATTTTCCAGCTAATGTGGCTCAACCATTGTACCATAGGCAAATCTCACAGGAACTCTTTTAATCTTCTGTGTCCACTAGGAAGATGACAAGAGTATAATCCTCAAAGCAGAGCAGAGCTGGAACAAAACACAACTCCCAGACTCACTAGTGCACAGTTCACAGTAGGCTGAAATCAACTGACAGTCACTCTTAGACTTCCTTTGTCTTCAGTTCTGCTCAAGGGTCATTATGCTTCTGTCAGACAATATAAATTTCAAAATAGTCAAGGAGAAATAAGAAGATGTAATTCAGATCTTTGTAAAATAACATTAATTTAATTTTCCTTTCACAGATGTGGTGATATGAATTTTTAAAAAGATATAGTGATATATTAGCAGTTTGAAATTGAACACTCAGTGTTCATGCCCCCAAATGACCATGGCTTTTTGTCATTTGGAATTTTACTGAAAGACGCAAATGAGTCTTATGCAGGCTTGTTAGTTAGGTTTATGTAGCTAATTCTATAGTTTGCATAATGCAATTTCTGCATTCACCTTTATTTTGATCTAAGCTAAGTTTTTAAAACTAAGATCATATTTTTAGTTTAAAAATATTTTCCCAAAGAAAGGGGCTTTAACAGTGTTTGTCATGAACATGAAGATATGTGATAAAAAAAATTTAAAGAACAAATCTCAAACTTGGTAGAGTATGGCATAGTATGATTATGCATACCTTGATCCTTATAGGGATCAAGGAAATAAGAAAAACTGACTCATAAAAATGTTTTAGAAAAAGTTATATAACATTCATTCAAATGTGGCTGTTTGTAAAGATATATTTTTATCTCTTGAGAATGTAAGAGACTTCCTCTAATAATTGGGACAATGAAAAATCAGTAGACTAAATATATTGGTGAGTTGATGCATTGCTATCACTTCTCATCTTCAAAGAATGATTGATATAAATGGAATATATTCTAGTATACATTATGGGGAATAACAATGATATTTCAAGACATAATAGTGATATTATCAGGAGAAAAAGTAATATTACAGTTTTGAAAAGTCATCTAAGGAGAAATAAAACAGTAATAGTGACTTTCTCATTATTATTATTGTTAGAAGTAAACATTTATTTTATATCTTCTGTTTCTTTTATAAATGTATTGTGGTGACAGTGGTTCATAAGATCATACAGGTTTCAAGTGTTTATTTCTAAAATACAGGATCGGTCTTTTTTTAATGAGAGAAATTCAGGGCACTGAGAGGAGAAAAAACTTTTGGTGGGAGGCGGTATTTGCCATCTCAAGAAATTAAGAAAAATAATAACAGATGAGAAGAACCTGTCCATATATAACACTTCCACCAAGTGGCTTGAGCTTGAAAACTGTCAGCAAGCAAGGACACTTCTGATTCTAATTATTTTGAAAAAGCATACCTCTTAAATAATTAATACTTTTACATACCATGATTGTTAACAATAAAAATGAAGTGCTACACTAGCTGGTTTTACTCAGTGGATAGAGTCTCGGCCTGAGGACTGAAGGGTCCCAGGTTCAATTTTGGTCAAGGACATATGCCTGCATTTCGGGCTCGAGCCCCAGCAGGGGGCATGCAGGAGGCAGCCAACCAATGATTCTCTCTCATCATTGGTGTTTCCATCTCTCTCTCCCTCTCCCTTCCTCTCTGAAATTAATAAAAAATATATATATTTTTTAAAAATGAAGTGCTCACATATATAATCTGTTATTTAAATGCATAAAATTATATGAGTTAGCATGACCATTAAACCAAATCGTTGTTTTCTTTTAAAATGTTTATCAGTCTTTCTGAATATTTTAAAATATATATTTTTGTGCTTTAAAGAAAATGCTAAATATAGAAAATTAAAATTGGATAATTGAAAGATAATTTTCAGTAAGTCAATGATATAAATAAACCTTTGTGAACAAATGTTCAAATGTTACTTCTTGTATTAAACCTATGTTCTCTGATTCCCCATTTTGCACTCTAAACCAAAGTACAATTAGAAATATTTACTTTATTCTTTAGTGATATGAACATTGTAGATATAAGCACATCTCTAAATCAGTTTAAGAAATATTATTAGTAGGTAAATGTTGAAAAAGATTGTCTCCATTTGTCTTTAGAGCTTCATTTCACTTTAAATTCTTTCCTAGGACATGTAGTGCTCTAGTGTTCATATTATGTTTCTCAGAGCTATCACAGCTAGGTAATTCCTCATGTGTCAGTGAATGACAGTAATCCTGTGTTGAATTTCAATATCTCCCATTCTGAGTAATTCAGTGGGGAGATAAGATCTATCCTAGATGTACTTCCCTGCAAACAATGCCACACACTACAGTCATTCAAAAACCTCAGAGACCAATGACTCAGCAGTGTGTGGCTCAAACTGTTAATACGCCTGTATTAGCATTCACTTTTGATTTTTATTTTCAATATTGCACATTGAAACTGTCTTATAATAGTACTTCCCAAATGCAATGAAATTGATGAGTCTACTGCAACTTATCCTTATATCCTCTGCCCCTCCTTAAGCACAGAACTGCAACTTATCCTTATATCCTCTGCCCCTCCTTAAGCACAGAACTTACCTCTATGTGCTTGACACATCATCACTTAATAATTAGTATACATTTTGAAGGGGTGGTGAAAGTAACAGTATGGAGGAAAAACACATTTAAAAGGAGAAATTGCAGTGAGTAAAGGTGCTATGTAGCCTTGAGCCTACGGGTTTTGTCTACATGTATTTGGTGATTGAAGTCCAGTTCTAATATTCCTGAAGATTTTAGTGTGCCTCTAAAAGTGAATCAGAATATTGAGAGCACTCATAATGGATCCTTGATAATTTCAGTAATGAAAGGATGATGAAATATTAGCATCCCTGCAAAATTATTTACTTTTTTTTTGCATGCTAAACTAAAGATCAAACAATAATTCCATATACCTGAAATGGTAAGCAGAGAATTATATATATATATATATATATATATATATATATATATATATATAATAGATATATTTGAATATATATATGTGCACAAGAAATGAAATATAGAAACATCACTCATATGAACTCAGCTTAATAAAAATTCTGACCAGTCAAAATTATTTTCTTAATACCCATTTACTAAAACATTAACAATTTTACCATACTCTTATCCCTAAATCTTTCACTTGAAGGTTATTCGCTTCTAATTTAAAATATAATTTTAATCAGCTTAGCAATTTGTTTTTCAATCATGATCCTCGGTAAAATATCCAAGGAAAAGAAGAAATTCTAAGATAAAACAACTATACAGTTAGGAAGTGATCATTGACATCAAAAAAAGGGGAACACAAAAGGCAACAATCTTAGATAATTTAGCCCAAGGTTAAATGGTCCTGTGCCACACAGTAGACCTTAAGGCTATAACTCAGAATTCCTGCACAATTACATAATTGTTTCTCAGAATAACAACCTGGAATATAATTTATAAAATGGAAATAGGATTTTGTTGATAATGTTCTCAAATTGAGCTTAAGTAATAAAATGCATAACTGAATTATAAATATTAAACTTGAAAACTATTGGAAACCTGACTAGTGTGGCTCAGTTGGTTGGGCATAGACCTGTGCACTGAAAGGTTGCAGGTTTGATTCCTTGTCAAGGCACATGCATAGGTTGGGAGCTCTATCCCTAATAGAGGGTGTGCAGGAGGCAACTAACTGATTTTTCCTTCTCACATAGATGATCCTCTCTCTCTCCTTCTCTTTTTAAGAATCAATAAAATAAATCAAAAAAATGACAAGTGCTTCTGCTCTCCCAGTTATGTCTCCTAATATACCCTATATAATAAAAGAAAATATTTAAATTGACCGTACCTCCGTGACACCCACCAACCAATCAGACGTGAGTATGCAAATTAACCCAACAAAGATGGTGGGTTAATTTGCATACACAGGCAACAAGCAGAGAGCAAAGCGGGAGAACCAGCAGAGAGTGGAATGGCTTGGGGAATTTGGCTCCCCAAGCTGCCAGATGGAAAGCAGAGAGGGAGAGCGGGTGGCTTGGAGGACTTGGCAGAGCAGAAGGCCGTGGGACAGAGACAGAGCAGGAAGAGAAAACCAAGAGTGTGGGGAGCACCAGGAATTCTGGGAGTAGTAGTTCTGGTGGCAGCTCCAAGACTGAAAGCAGAAGCCCAGAGTGCGGGGAGCACCAGGAATGCTGGGAATCAGAGTTCTGGTGGCAGATGGATCTCCTAGACACTAGAGAAAGGGTGCCTAGAACAAGTTACTGTTGCGGTGAAGGATGGAGGGAAAGCAAAGGTGAGAGACATAAGTGAAATCAGAGTGTCTAGGAAAAATTAAAGGGAAGATATCCTAAAACTTCCAGGAAATCTCCACCAATGAAGCAAAGAAATAAAAAAGCCTTTATTGTTCTGTGAGCAACAAACCAAACTGGGTTGGGATCTCAGACAATTTGCTCATATGATTGCAAAGACAGACAGAAACTCCCAGATTGTAGAGGACTTCCATATTGAAGAGGGTGCAGGTCGGGCTGAGGGACCAACCCCCCCCCCCCCCCCGTGCACAAATCTTTGTGCACCAGGCCCCTAGTGTGTGTGTATATATATATATATATATATATATATATATATATATATATATGCTGATACACACACACACACACACGAGTGGCTAAATATTATTATCTCTGAACGCATAATAATCTGGCCACTCAGTGTATATCCTATATAATAAAAGGCTAATATGCAAATTGTCCCCTTGACCAGGATTTGACCAGCAGGCAGGCTGGTCAACCACCCATGTCCTCTCTCCCTGGCCAGGCTGGCCAGACCCCACCCATGCATGAATTTATGCACTGGGCTTCTAGTATATATACACACTGAGTGGCCAGATTATTATGCATTCAGAGATCATAATAATCTGGCCACTCAGTGCATATATATGAAGTAAAGAGGATCAGTCAAAAATTCTCTTAACATTAACTTGCAAAATATTATAAATTTGGAAAAGAACTTTTTCATTTTATACATGATAATCTATAAATAGCTCTCATGTTTTTTACTGATCACTTCTACTTTTATTAATTTGCCCAAGTATATAACCAATAAAAGAGTTAATATTATCAGATTAAAGAAATATTTTTATTGATTTCAGAGAGTAAGGATGAGGGAGTAGAGATAGAAACACCAATGATGAGAGAAAATCATCAATTGGCTGCCTCCTCCATGCTCCCCACTGGGGATAGAGCCTGCAACCTGGGCTTGTGCCCTGACTGAGAATCGAACCCTGACCTCCTGGTTCTTAGGTCAATGCTCAACTACTGAGCAACACCAGCCGGGCTATTCATCATCAGATTTGTGTCCAAGTATTAAGTTCTTAAATAAGCAGCCTGTTATAGTTTTATGTCCTCAAGGCAGCAACTGTACTTTTTAAAATCTGTATGCTTGGTGCCTGTGATTTCATCTGGCACACTGTATTATGAATATGTGCTTATTTAATGACTATTCAACATCCATGCATCTCTCAGCTGGAAGTCTCAAACTTTTTTCTTATAAACTATTCCAAGCATGAATCTTCCTAGAAAGTAAAGCAGTATTCCATCCTACTTATAAACCCACAGAAGTAAAGTAGAGCAGATATTTTTCCTTAAGATTCTGTGAGAGTTTCATTGGTCCTTCATTTTAGGCTGTGAACTTCGAAAGGATGGTTACTGCTTTGGCCCTTAGGACCAAAGAAAGATCACTGACTGAGGAATTTTTATTCTAGTGTGAACAAGAAGATAGATAATAAACAATTAACACAATATAGAAATACTATATTAGAAAATAAATGAAAAAATGGGGGGAAATAACTGGTAAGGTGGATGAGGCATGCATAGGGTCTGACTAGGGAAGTAATGTGCTGATGTTAACTAGAATGTATCACATGAACATTTAGTCTTGATCAATAATTAACATAAATAGGAAAATTCTTATAAAATTAATTGATTTTTTCTTAATTTTGCTTTTTAAAAGTTTTTTTTAATAGTCCCATTACTTTAATTTGAATATTTAACTCATTTTATTATATTAATGCAAACATAATATCATGCATAGAAAATAATTACTATAAATTTAGATTGTAGGACACACATAAATATAAGAATCATATCTAACATTTACATAGTGGTGTTTGAGATTTAAATTTTTAAATAAACTCAGTTTAAATATTAGCAACTTGATGGAGAAAATGATATATGTGACTTATATTCATTTTTCACTGTTGGAATTCTACTGAACTAATAGAAAAAAAACAATATTTTTGTTTCTATGTATAACAGATAAATAGGTGTTTTTTTTTGTTTTGTTTTTCCTAATCATTCAGGACTATGTAATTAAGAAAGGGATTTATATTTTGATTACTTGGAGGGATGTGAAATATCATATAATTTATTAAAGAAAACATTTGTTCTAGGAGAACATAAATTGATTTAATAAAAAAAATCTTGATTATAGGAATGATCTTTTGTTACTTTTTCATAGGATAGTAACTGAGAGAACTCCTTATTGGATTATGGTTTGGAAGCTACTAAGAAAAAATTTGTAATGAACACATAATGATTTTACAAATATAGATACAGTCTAAATGTTTGAGGTACTTGAAAATATAGCTCTCTTAAATAAATCTTTCCTGATATACATATTTACATTATTTAATTAAACCACAGAAAATTATTTCAGCTAACCAAAAAAACTTTAATCAGGTGATCTGTGACTTCTGACTTAGTGACATCTAAATGAATGGGGTTTTTTGGTGTTTTATTTTCATGGTCATTTTAAATTGTCAACTTTTTTTAAATACTTTTCATATGTTAATATGTGCTCAATATCTATCCCACCAAAAAGTAAGGAAATTCATGTGATTATTTCAGTTTGCATAATTTGTATCTCTTCATAATCCCAATGCCTTGATTATTATGAGATCTTGATAAAATCTGCACAGAACATCTAAGTAAATTTTATACTTAAATACCTATATTAAAAAAAAAAGTAAATATGGATTAGAATAGCAGTAAATTTGGGAACTCATCTCCACCAGTTACAATTTGTACCTCATTGAACTTCATTTTCTTCACTTGAAAAAGAACAAAATAATACCTCACAGGGTATCCTGAGAATTAAATAGACAATGTAGCTGAAATTGCTTTGCAAATTTCTAAATATATAATGACTTCATGGAATGATTATTTTCCCAACCAGAAAACAAAGGTGTGTTTTGTTTTGGTTTTTGTTTCATACCAAACTAGTTTCTGGTGTATAGGTGGTATTGAATAAAATTTTGTATAGTGTTGGATAAAAGTCCTCTGGAAGAATAAACTCTAAAGTTCTACCATAAATGTTGTTTAACACACACACACACACACACACACACATACTGTTTTTTAATAATTCATGAATGACTGTTTGCCAAGTATAGAATCTATATTGCAAACCAGCAGTTCATCTTAAATATTACATGGAAAAAATGGGAAAAACATAAACGGTTACTGCAGAGCAGTTGATTAATCTTGTCAAAATGCCAGACATTGCTTACTCTTTGAGTCTAGATATTATTAAAGCTTAACAAGATTTCTCTCTTTCTCTCGTTTTCTTTTTCTCTCCTTATCCCAATCAATATATTGGCTGCATTGCTCAATTGTTGGACAAATGTAACTTTCTCTTCTCTGCTCAGCCACTTTTAAAGCCTCCCTAACAGATGCTATCATAAGACACTCAATGGAGAATCATGAACTAAGTATATTCTTTGCCCTTCTTGCTTTTTTAATTTTAATTAAAGATAAGCCATCTCCTTTTACCTTCTTAAAGTTGCAAGTTTCTTTGTAATATCAATCTTGCATTTGTCTTCATAATGTAAATAGATATTTTAACCTCAAGTTCAGGAGTATAATTTGTAAAAAGCTATCTGTTGGCACTGAGATCATTAAATTTGAACATCATAGGTTAGATCTCATTTTCTGGTAATAGTTTTATATTGTAATCATATACATGTAAAAATAAGGATCATGCTTACCTTTTTTTACCACATATAATTTTAGCAAAAAAAATATATAGTTTCATTAAAATATATTGTAGAATTGACCTGTGAACACTAAATAAATATTGCATTTATGAAAACTTCAGGCATAGCATTACATGGGCAATTGGAAATACTACCACTGTTTATATTCACATAAAGAAATGATCAGTGCTAGTCTATTAAAATACCAAGCTGAAGAAAAATATAAGAATGTAGAACTTAAATATGCATAGTAGATAACTAAAGTAAAGGAAAACATTAATTCAGAATTTATGACATGCATTAACACCCTTATTTTGTATTCCATTAATGATAAATTTAAGAGAAAATATAACACTTTTTTACATTAATGCTGTGAGTCATGCAAAAATAGTACTTTTCTAAAAAATGAACTAAGAGTTTTAAGGGTTGATAAAGAAAAAAGAGAAATTACCCATTGTTCCTGTATTTCTAGTACTATAACAAACCATGCAATAATTCCAACAAAATAAGAAACCTTAATATATTTTCTCAGCAGTAATGTACAGCAATTCTACTTTTATCCCACTCTTACTTTGGTAAAACCTTTGTTTCCCTTCTTCCTCTTCTTTCACTTCATTCTCTCTGTCAATTCTTCATTTTCTTCTGAAAATCTCAATCTAAGAGGACCCTGAAGTTCCATACTCCCTAAAACTGACCCAGAGCTATTGAGCTTCCTAGGGCTTTCACTAAGAACACAAATGATTCAAAAATGCATGTCTCCAGTCAAGATTTCTCTCCTAACTAATGGACATTAAAATTTTAACAAGTCTTTAATTGAAATCTTAATTCTTTACCTCCCAAACCACTCTTTCAGCTCACATATCTCAACAGAATATAACTTGATTCACTCTTCCATCATTTTGTTTTAATTTTAAGAGCTATTATCAACTGAAATATTATATATCTGTATGTTGGTTTGCCCATTTCCACTGTACTGCAGAATCTCCAAGGGAGCCTCATGCACATTTCTAGAAAGAATAGATATGAGACTGCTGACTGGACTTTAACATCACACGCAGACAACAATAAAATACTATTTTCAGTTTTCGATGTTGCTGTAACAAATTACCACAGTTTTAGCAATTAAAGAGCAATTTTTTAAACCTTGTAATTATAGAAGATAGAATTTTCACACAGGTAAAACTTAGCCTAAAATCAGATCTTAGCTGGGCAGCATTTTTTTTTTCTTTTCTTCCTATTTTGCTTTCTGGAAGCCTAAGGGGAGAATCTGTTTTATTGTACTTTCCCGATTCTGGAGAGCACTCACATTTCTTTTTCTCTATTTTTAAATCCAGCAACATTACATTTTATTTTATTTTATTTTTAACCATTCGTCTGTAGTTATATTTCATTCTGGTTCTTTTCTTCTACTTCCTTGTGTCACTGGGTGCACCTGGATATTAAGATATAATCTTCCTAGATGCAAACTTAATTCCATCTACAGCCTTAATTCTCTTTCAATATGAAACCTAAGATATTCACATATTCTGAGAATTAGGATGTGCATATCCTAATTTCAGAGAAACTTTTCTGCCTCCTACAAATACCCAAGAACCTGACTATGGTGTAAACAAATGTTACAGCAATCCTTCTGTGAAATTTAAAGACAGTTCTTATGATTTGAAAATCAGGGAATATAGCCTGTGATATGAACTGAAGGTGCACTCCAAAGTTGGGAAGACAGAGCAGGTTTTATATTTCTTACTTTTTAAAGATTTTTAAATTGATTTTTGGAGAGAGAGAGAGAGGAGAACTATAGATGTTAAGAGACCAACATCGACCAGTTGCCTCCTTCACCTGCCCCAAATGAGGATCAAACCCACAACCAGGGTATGTGCCCGGACTTAGAATTGAACCTGCCACCTTTTGGTGTACAGACAATGCTCCAACCAACTGAGCCACACCAGCCAGGCCAGGGCAGGGTTTTTAAAAACACAAGTTGCAAGGGGGTGACTAACAAGATGGGTTGCTAGGGAAACAAGGTCATAATCTTAGGTCACCCATTTTCTCTTTGGAGGACCAATTGGTCCTTCAATGTTCAGCTGACTCAGTGGTCAGTAAGTGGGTTTTGAGATAAGAACATTGAGTAAGATATGATTATGCATTTATCAATGTTCTACTTTCACTTCATTAGTCATCAGTACAGTAGTCATCTTATTTTTTAAAACAGTTTATTTTGGGAAATAAGATTGCTTAGGCACAGTCCAAAGGTTATTTTGTCTTGTTTTCACATTCCAAAAGTTTGATAAAAACAATGTGCAAGACAGTTCCTCTGGCCTGGCAACACTGGCTCCATTTTAAAATGGCCCCATTTATATTTTGTTTTCAATGGTACGGTATGTAAAACTTACTTATAAGAGAGTTGGGTTTTAAAAATTGCTGAGGAAACATAGTTTTAAAATAAAATTTGGGGCAAGTTGCCCTCCCTTGGAGGAAAATAATTTAAGCCAGATCTTTACGTCATGCAAGATCTTTTTAAAAAAGAAAAAATACAAACAAAAATCACCAAATAGTATTTATATGGAAAAATAAAGCAAAAATATATTTATAATACTAAGAATTGAACAGTACAGTGTATTCAAAACATACAAATTAGTCAATGAAACATAAAGATAAATTTTAGAATGGATAAGATAGAAATGCAAACAATCACATGTATATCGACAATTAAAAAGCACAATCACAATGGGAAGTCTATACAATATGCTGAAACCTTTACTTTGTAAAGAATTCTTGAAGTCTATGAGAAAAATGCTAAAAATAAAAAACCAATACCAAAAAAAGGTCAATTATAGAAAAATAAAAATTAAAAGCATTAGGCTAATGAAGAAATTATTTTAATGATTTAAAAAATCAGAAATAAACAAAAATAACATCTTCTTTATGATCTTTAACTTACAAAAAGTAACTATGATAATACTATGTACTCATTAGGTGGTAGTAAAACAAAAACTAAGAATGTTTTTAAACGTGTAATGGGGAATTTTAAGTGGAATTTCATGATGTATTTGAATTATGAAAACATTGCAAAACACAGTTTTTCAAACCAGCCATATTTCTTTTATGCCATCTGGGAAATTGTTATCATTACGGTAATTATTTTTTTTTACCATTTTTTTTAGTGTTTTAAGTATTACAAATAGTAGTACATATATCTCTTTTTTTTTCCCCCATTGATCTCGCCCCCCAACCTCCCCTACCCCCCAGTACATGCCTTCACCTGGCCGCCCCAGTGTCTTATATCCATTGATTGTGCTAATATGCATGCATACAAGTCCTTTGGTTGGTCTCTTACAGCACCGCTCGCCCAACCTCCCCTGTCTTCCCAACGTAGTTTGACAGTCTGTTCAATGCTTCTTTGCCTCTGTATCTTTTTCCCACCATTTCTTTCCTTTAAAAAGTTTTGCCTTTGCAGACTAGAAATAAACATATAATAACAAAACAAGACAAAACAAAAAAAAAATGTTTGAGTCCCAATTTCAATGTGCAACAGTTCTGAGTCCCCATTTCAATGTCTAACAGTTCCTTATGTGTACATGTCAGCAATGATATCTGGATGGTGGGCACATGGTGGCAATGCAGGTCCGACCCTCTCTGGTTTGGTCCTAGGTACCCTGCAGCGGTGCACAGCTGCTGACTGTGTTACCATAAATTTCTACCAAATATATGGGGAAGTGCTGGGAAGGGCAGCGTTCTGGATTAGTATTTATACTGTTCTCTATTCTGGGAAATTGCCTTCAGAAAACCTTCATAAAATCTATTACAATGATAATTCTTAGCATACAAGGAACAAGAAGGATAGAAAAAGAGGGCAGAAGCAGTATGGAGATTAGGGGTTATACCAGGAACCCTGGGCTTCAGGGCTGATTTGGCATGTTTCCTCCAAATGTACTATCAAAGCTACCAGCTTGAGCAGAATAATAGGCTTGTGTTACTGCTAAGCACCAAAATAAGTATAATTAATTTTTAATTAAAGTTATATATAATGTATACCTATAACTTTATTGAATTCATAACAATGTTTCTAATTTTCAAAGATTATTTTATACTTAAAAAATAATTCAACTGATTTTTTTTTCACTTCTATTGAACACACTTCAGAGTCCACAGAGTCTGAGATGGTTATTGTTGGTCTTTTGTTTTTGTTTTTTAAAAAATAACTCATTTTAATCTAGCTTTATAAAAATGATGAGGTGCTGGTAAAAAGTAATTTCCTGAATCAAATTCTTTCCAGGAACTTCCTAAAATATCACTTATAATGGAAAGAAAAGGCTGCTTCTATTCAAGTCAGACATGACCTGAAGAAATAGCTGATAAACTTCAATTACCTTAATAACAACTGTCTAATGCCTCTTGCATTTTTCCTTCTTTCTCTGTTTAGTACCCTTTATTCCAATTGTGAAATCTATCCTTTCAGGAACACATTTTTTCCCCTTTGGCATCTGTGAAAGATTGAAATTCATTTTGAGAGCTCAGAATGCCTAGAAGTCATAGGTAGGTTTAGATAAGTTAGGTATTTTGTCACTTTCCCTGTTATTTATTATTTCGCCCTTAGTAGAATAAAATGCATTGCTTCTAGCTTTTTCAGATGCAATAGGAATGAATAAAGATTTTAAAATAACATGTTCCCTAAAATCACATTATAATAGATTTGTAGGTGTGTGCTTTTTATATATAGGAGAGGGGGTATTATTTTTGTTATTTTGTGTTTGTTTATAAAAACATAAAGTATATGAAAATGACAAGAAATCACAAACAAAATGACTTTAGGACATTAAGATGAGCACCCAGTCAAAATAGTTACAGTTAGGGGGCATCTTGATTTATCAGAACATGATCAGTTATCTGTGTATGCCTCTATGTGATATATATTCAGTTGGCTATTTTATACATATAGTACTTTATAAATTCTTAATAAGTAGGTCGATAAATATTTGTATTCACCACTAATTTACTTTCATTTTGTCTTTTCATTATCAGTAATAGTTCATCAGGAATGTGTAGGTTAGTCCTATTTGAGCTTCTTAATCTTTCCATTTTCTGGGACTTTCTAAGATGCAAGATTAAGATTGCATGTGAAATAAAAAAGATTTCAGGGCACTAGTTAAGTGATAGATGTAGGATAAATGTCCTTAGAGAGCAATGTCTTATGGGACCAAGGGAAGTTCTGACATTACCTATCTTATGGACTTTTGTTTGTATTTATAACCAAGAAAGGTGACAAAGAACTTCTACTTTTTCTTATAAATATAAAAGAATTCTTCAGTTTTCTTTCCTTTTTATTCCAAAAGGAAACTTCGATTGTCTTCATATTACACATACATACAAAAGCAACATTTTAACAAAAGCCACCTCTGAGTGTTTTCATGTAATGTTTGTTTGTCTGAAAGTGCTTTATACGTAGTAAACATAATGATCAGGTAGGAGGATTTCTGCACACTCTCTCTGTGACTGTTCCCCGATGTTCAAAGGGTTGTGGCACTCCTAACCAATTGATCTTGTGGTACTTGACTTATGGACCAGCAACTCTCCTTTAATTAGCCTTCTACCCTGCAGACTTTTCACTCCCATCCAAGAGAGTGGCTAAAATAATCATTATTACATATCACATTGACTGTTACACATGTCTTTAAATTGATTTGTATTCTCTAGAACTTCAAATCTGATTTGACTTGGCCACTGGAGTGCCAAGACCTCTTGAGTGGCTATTTCTGCCTATCTCATCTCCTCCCATGAGTCCCTTTCTTACCTTTCCACTTGAAACAGTATAATGATTATGATACCCAGATCTCTCTGTTATTTACTTCTGTCCTCTCAGTCATTTTTTATCTTCTCTCACACAAAGAGAAAAAGAACTCCTACAGTTACTAGCAGCCTTATCCTCCAAATTATTGTATAATCTTGGCTATTTCATGGAATTACATTCACTCTTTAGAGAAAAGCTGATAATACTCTTTTCATTCTTTCTCTTAATAATAAGGTTAAAATTTGTCTTAATATCAAATTATTGAAACTCTTTTCTCTAAAAAAAACTAATTTAATAAATTTCTTTAGGTGATGCACATAGTTTAACATAATGCACACATAACATAATGGTATCCTATCCATAGGTCAAGAGATGACTTTACTTTGAAAAGTCAAATTCACTCTGACCTAGCACTAAGAATCTTTTTGGGTCATGTGGGAACAGTTAAAATGTCAATTTTCCTTTTTTTTAATGCTTCAGTAATGCAAAGGTCAAGTTACCTCTTCATTTAAACAAAATACATAAAACACTATGCCCATTATGTTTATCCTGATGAGACATATAGCCTCTAAAAACATTAATATGAGGACAGAAAAAGGTAAAGAAGATCCTAATGAAGTAATATCTATTCATTAGGGTTGTTATTTTTTTTTAACTAAAGTATAAAATATAGAAATGTGAGTACTGTAGATACAGATGATATAAATATCATGAGTTATTAACAATGATGCAGATATAGATATATGCATATTGGAAAACATTGCATACATATGCGTATGGGCATTGATGTATACTGAGAGAGTTTAGGGAAGGAAGAAACTTTCTTCTACCCATCAAGGCTCTTTTGGCTGCTCTGACAAATCTAGAAGAGACAGATTAACAGGAGGAAATAACTAAATTTAATTACATGTGTATTACCATATATGAGTATCAGCGACCCCACATACATGAAATGTTCAAAGACAGAAAAGGGACATGATATAGATGTGGCATTTTGAGTTGAGGATGAGGTAAGGTGCTTTTGGGCTTCAGAAGGCCAGGAGGGAGGGAGAATGGTCATTGCAGGACAATAAGAGCAGATATTTAGTAATTAGAAATCTGCCTTGGCATACAGACAGATTAAAAAACGTCACTTCTGGTTAATTTTTATATGGGCAAGATCTCCCATTTAAATTATTCTGGGTAGTTAAGGCAGGTGTGGGGACCAGGAGCGGTTTCTTGAACCTTCAGTCTCTCCGTTGCTTTAGTTAAAAGCAGTATGCGTAACAAAGAGCCATCTTGTGCTGACTCATTCTGAACTCCTACAGGGTAATTAAGTTATTGCACAGGGATATTTTAGAGACAGAGACTCCCTTGTATTGAAATATTAATGAGGAAAACAAATTGGGACCTTGGAAACTCAGTTTTATCCCATAGAAATAAAACTTTCCACCATACATCTTCCGCCCATGGGGGCCTCAGGAAATTCTTATTCCTCCAGCACCCAAAGAAGACCACTTCCACCAGCAACAGGTGGAGACATGGAGTACTCCCCTTTGATAAGAAGTTGGTTCACATTTATTCCTTCTGCAACACGGGAGATACCCAGAAAAATGAGTAAAACTTTACTTGGGGTGGTGAACAAACAATATAATATGCAGATGATGTATTTAGAATTGTATGCCTGAAACCTGTATAATTTCGTTTACCAATTGTCACCCCAATAAATTCAACTTAAAAACAAAAACTCTGTTAAATGGCCCAAGCCACCATCTTAAGCACAACCTTCTACAAAAGACATGAAAATGTTAGAGACCATTTAAGGGAGGTTATAAGAAAAACACAGTGAACAAGGCATAAGGTAGTTATGCAGATTTAAGTCTACCTTCTCCATTGACGAGCGTTTCTTGTGATTTCATCATCCTTTTCCTCTAGTATAGTGAGGGAAATCCTCTTACAAGCAGAGTTTTTACTTATAAATATAAATTTCCTTGACACAATGGTAACCTCTACTGTTTTCAGAAATTCTCTTTTGTCGGCACTTTTGCAAAATAATCAGCTTAAAATAATCCTTATACCTTATTGGCCTATTTTGGAGTGGTGTGTTCTGCCACCCTTCAACTCTGTAATTTTATACATGAAAAAGCATAAGCAAAGCGTGCTGAGACTGGCTGCAAGACAGCATGACTACATAAAGGCCAGTAGGGGCGCATGGGGCAGCGCACTGACTGCAAGAGCAGCAGTCCTGGAGGCCAGCTGCTGGAGCTGGAATCGTGACTCCATGTATAGCATACAGTATCTGCTACTATAATTTTACACCAGTTCTGTAAACGCTCTGCCCGTCAGTTTCTTTAGAAAATGGCATTACAGAATCCCATTTCTTATATGGGACTCTGAAGAGAATTAAAGGTGTGTAATGTTGAGTCTGTTCTTGGCCTTCTGGGCCCACCCTCAGGACTGTTTGCATTAGCTCTCCTTTCATCTGAGTCTTATCCACTCTCTGCCCCTTTAAAGCATGCAATATCTTTATGTAGTTATACTTAGGATAATCTGAAATTAAAACTTTAACTAAAAGCAGTTTATGGTGTCACATCCTAGGCCTGTATCTTCTCTGACAAAGATAAACTTTGATCTTAACTGAGTCTATGGCCGTTTTTATTTTTTTAATTCTATATAATAAAACCCTAATATGCAAATCAACCAAATGATGGAACAACCAGCAGAACAACCACCAGGGGGCACTGACCACCAGGGGGCTATGATGCACAATGACCACCAGGGGCAGACCCTCAATGTTGAGGGTCTACCCACAGAGAAGGAGGTGACTGGCAGTGGCAATTGGGGGGGCGGGGCCAGCCAGCTGGCGGCACCAGGCCACCAGCCAAGGCAGGTGCCAGTGGAGGCCCCCGAATGCCCCACCCACCGTTCACTCCACAGATAGCCCTGATCACTGGGTAGGCCTAGGGACCCTACCCTGTACCAGGAGGTGGCATGGAACATGGCAGGCATTGACGACACAGGGCTGGCAGTGGGGACAGTGGAGGCGCTGCTGGCAGGATGGGCCCCCACAAGAGCAGGACCATGGTGGGATGGTGGAGCAGGTTGGGGAGGGTGGCGCCAGACCAAGGTGGAGTGCCAAGCAGGGCTGTGAGGCTAAGGGCATGAGCTAGGGACCCGATCTCCACAGGCCACCCTGAGGGACCCCACCTATGCACAAATTCCTGCACTGGGCCTCTAGTACAAAATAATATTGAAAGTAAACTGTAAATAAAAAATAAAAAAAATAAAAAGAGAAATTACTATTTTCATTAAAAGAAACTTATTTTACTATTTATTATTATTATTTTAAAGTACGTTTTTATTGATTTCAGAGAGGAAAGGAGAAGGAGGGTGAGAGAGTGATAAAATCATCAATGATAAAAGAGAATCATTGATCGGCTGCCACTTGCACACCTCACACTGGAGATGGAGCCCACAACCCTGATATGTGCCCTGACTAGGGATCAAATGGTGACCTCCTGGTCCAAAGGTCGACGCTCAATCATTGAGCCACTCCTGCTGGGCTAAAACTCATTTTAATAGTAAATAATTTTTAATATGTTTTGTTTTTATATTATATCCCAAATCAATAGCTTAATTTTATCTATTTTAAATATTCGTTGGAAGAGGCTTAAAATGGTCAGAATCAGCATGAACTACTGTTATACAGAGTGATAATTTCTAGGTTCAAACCTGATTATTTACGTGTATCTTTTTCATTCTCTCTTTGCCAGCATCTTTTGAAATGAATAATGCCTTCTCTAAGGCAACATTTCTACATCTAAAGTCTAATAGACCTTTCTCTTTACTTTGTATTCTTGTTAAGCCTTTATAATGGAGAATGCTTTCCTTTGTGTCCTGCATTTTCCCTTATCTGAGGAGAAAGCTGCCTTCTGGCAGTTCCTTTAAATTCTAGGAGGTTGCTGTAACCTTGTTTGTGATTAGGTGGCTGGCAATCTGCTACTTTCCTGCATAATGCATTTCTAAAACACTAATGAAAGAAAAATGAACCAAACAGTGATTTTTCTTAGGTTTGGATGGGGTGGCAGGTGGATCTTTTGGTTCTCAGGGAGAAAACAAGTACACTACTTCACTTTCAGCTCATATTATTTTGGAATATTATATGTGCTTTTATTTGAGTTTTGTCCTCCTCCCCCCACCCCCCATCTTCTTTCATGAAACACAGTGGACTAGCTTAAAAAGAATGCCAAAAAAACTACAGGGAGGCCAAAGTTCTATGATTATTATTTTTAATATAATAATTTATATATATATATCTCCATTTATATCCATTTATATATATTTATATATATATCCATATATATATATCCATTTATATATATCCATATACATATATATTAGAAGCCCAGTGCACAAAGTGCACTGGCAGGGAATGTCCCTCAGCCCACCCTGCACCCTCTTCAATCTGGGACCCCTTGGGGGATGTCCGACTGCCGGTTCAATTTCCACAGGGATTGGGCCTCAACCAGCAGTTGGACATTCCTCTCACAATCCGGGACTGCTGGCTCCTAACTGCTCACCTACCTGCCTGCCTGATCACCCCCTAAACACTCCCCTGCCAGCCTGATTGATACCTAACTGCTCCCCTGCAGGCCTGGTTCCCCCCAACTGCCCTCCCCTGCTCACTGGGTCCCCCACACTGCCCTCCCCTGCTGGCCTGGTCTATCCCAACTGCCCTCCCCAGCTGGCCATCTTGTGGTGGCCATCTTGTGTCCACATGGGGGCATCCATCTTTGACCTCATGGGGGCAGCCATCTTGTGTGAGAGCATGAAGGTCAATTTGCATATTACATCTTTATCCTATCTAATAAAAGAGTAATACACAAATTGACCATCACTCCAACACACAACATGGCTGCCCCCATGTGGTCAAAGATGGCTTCCCCCATGTGGACACAAGATGGCCACCACAAGATGGCCAGCAGGGGAGGGCAGTTGGGATAGACCAGGCCAGCAGGGGAGGGCAGTTGGGAGGGATCAGGCCTGCAAAGGAGGGCAGTTGGGGGTGACTGGGCCTGTGGGGAAGGGAAGTTGGGGGGTTACCAGGCCTGCAGGGGAGGGTAGTTGGGGGCAATCAGGCTGGCAGGGGAGCAGTTAGGCATCAATCAGGCTGGCAGGCAGAAGCGGTTAGGGGCAATCAAGAAGGCAGCAGGCAAGCCATTGGGAGCCAGCAATCCTGGATTGTGAGAGGGATGTCCAGCTGCCCATTTAGGCACGATCCTACCTGGGCCCAAACGGGCAGTTGGACATCCCTCGAGGGGTCCCAGATTGGAGGGAGAGGGTGCAGGCTGGGCTGAGAGAAACACCCCCATGCACAAATTTTGTGCACCGGGCCTCTAGTTATATTACATATATATTAGTTTTTGGATTTACTTTAGGATTTGTATCATCACTGCTTAACCTTTTCAAATGTTTTTCCACTACTTGGTAAGAGTTAAAGAAGAAAGTGCAATAAAATACACAGATAATTTAACAGATCACTGCTTTTTTGCAATAAGAATTATATTGAGATGGTTATTTTTAAGAAACAGTAGACACAGGGACAGCTCTGAAAACCAATAAGTTACTCCTTTGTAGGAGACAATTACTTGTATAAGAGACATCTCCATTTAGTCTTCCCAATAGCAATGTCAAGTTTTAAATTTTAGTTTAAGAAATGAACATACTGCTGGAGAGCATTGAAACATGAGGTGCGGGGGGTCAGATCTCCCTCTTGTGAGTTCTTGTCTCATGAAATTTGAAGAATAAAATTCATGAGCTAAAAGGACTTGTTGGTAAAAGGGTAGAAATTTATTGGAAGCAAATACAGACCCCCATGTAGGAAGGGGTATCTAAGGGGGTAACCCACCTAGTCCCTTTTTCCTAAGGCTTAGAAAGGCTATAGTTCTTTGTCTCTCATGCTCCTTTCTAGTTGGACTCCTTCCCCATTTTATGATTCTATGCTTTCCTAATTGGTCAGTCTTTTCCAAAACCCAAGTTGTGCCCTCCACTCTTTCTCCCCCTTAATTGTAATACGTCTCTATCTCCTGTGAATATGTTTCTGTTTTTTCAGCATTTGTCAGCATTTCTCTATACTTTGTGAAAGTATGTTTCCTTTTTCCTCATACTCTGTGATTTTTCCTTATCTTCTGTGAATGTATGCCTTCTGGTTGCTTCAAGCCCTCACCTATGCATTTCTCCCCCATGGACCCTCTTTATTCTTAAAATTTTCCAAACCTGCCTATTTTATACCTAAAATTCCTTTCATCATTATGTTAAGTGAAATAAGCCAGAGAAAGACAAGTACCAAATGATTTCACTCATATGTGGAATTTAATGAACAAAATAAACTAACAAACAAAATAGAAATAAATGCATAGATAGAAAACAGACTAATAGCTGTCAGAGGGGGGGGTGGGGCTGGGTGAAAAGGTGAAGGGATTAAGCAGAGAGAGAGAAGAAAGAAAGAAGGAAGGAAGGAAGGAAGAAAGAAAGAAAGAAAGAAAGAGAGAGAGAGAGAGAGAGAGAGAGAGAGAGAGAGAGAGAGAGAGAGAGAGAGAAAGAAAGAAAGAAAGAAAGAAAGAAAGAAAGAAAGAAAGAAAGAAAGAAAGAAAGAAAGAAAGAAAGAAAGAAAGGAAATTCATACACACAGACAGCAGTATGGTGATTATCAAAGGGAAAGAGGGAAAGTCAGGTGGACAGAAGGAGGTAGAAGAGAGTATAGGGGGATAAATGTTGATGGAAGGAGACTTGGAGTGGAGAACACACAGAATAATATACATATGATGTATTATAAAATTGTACACCTGAAACTTACATAATTTTATCAAGCAAAGTCACCACAATAAATCCAATAAAAAAAGAAAAGCATAGCAGAAACTAGAACATTTACTTAACTTGAATATAGAATGGATGTTTGGCAAATTAGCAATCAATAACCCCTATATGATAATCCAAATATATATATAGTTTACCTCGTTTTTTCTTTCTATGGAGAAACAAAATGTATTGTAATTTTATATATCAATTTAAATATACATTAGTTATACAGGGCTTTAACTCATTGGTTAAGTACATAATTATCAAACTTTTATACATAAAATATGTTTTTAATTTATCAAAAGGAAGCTATTTACATTATTAATTTGAATTATGCCATAGGCATTTCTTATACTCTTTGAGATTTCTAAAATTAAATAATTGGAAACCGTATTTTTGAAATTAACAATCTGAGATTCAGAGAAATTAACTGTATGTATATGTGCTATGGAGTGGCTGAAGGATAAATTCCTCTGTAAATCTGAATGACTGTGTGTGTACATTTCTGCAAAACATTTTTCAGACTAGGCAATGTATTTTCTACATTACAAATCAATAAAAAAAAGTATTAGAAAATTTGTGTGTGTGTGACCCTAATTAGAATTCTAAAAGTACTCAGGTGGTTGAAAAATCATTGCAATTTAATAAAAAAGAATCAGTTTTGCAAAAATATTGCCTATATATATATATATATAATTTATATATTATTCTTTTCTCTTGGTAATGGTTATATTTAGCATATAAATATTTACTTATATTCCTACTGAGGTTAGGTTGTTAAAACACACTAATTAAAATTGGTTTTGTTTTTTCCAATTAGTCTACAATAGTTTAACATCAATAAATCCAAAAATATGTTTTATGACTCAGGAACAACATTGGTACCTATGTAATGAAAATTAACCTACACAAAGAACAGTCTGTCCTTTGCCCTTGATGATTGTGGGGTAATCTCTAGACCCCTGAAAGGTTTTGCATGATAGGAGTATCTTTTGCCTGGTGATTGTGACCATCAGATTGTCTTATAATATGATTTATGATTAATTAAATATCAAAATATTAGTTCTGACCTCCTGAGAAACTCATGGCTAAAGGTATTTGCCCTTCCTCTGCAAGGGTGTGGGGACTAAAGCCAGCCCTGTAGACAGTGTGCAATTGATCCTCAATAAAAACTCTTTGCATCAAACCCTTGGGTGAGTTTCCCAAGTGTGAAGCACTTGCTCTGTGAGTATTGTCATACATCATGTACAGGAATACATAACACCATCCATGGCAATATAGGGAAAGTATGATCAGAGGCTTTACATTTGGACCCTTCCCAGACTTGGCTCTATGTGCCTTTTCTTTTGGCTGGGTTGAATTTTTAATTTTTCCTCATAATAAACTATAACTATGAGTGTAGCTGCTTTCTTTGAGTTCTGTGAGACCTTCTAATCAACAATTGAAAATGAGGGGGTTTTGAAGCCTTCTGTCCTAAGTGTCAAGCAAGGGCAGTCTTATGGGAACTGCACCTGCACTCTTTATAATTTGGCTAATTTTGCTTAACTCCCAATTTAGGAAATGGTAGTATAATAATTTTATTTCTGATGATTTGGAAGCTTAAGTTCAATTACCTTGTATGATAAAATGGGCTCTTAACTCACTGATGAAAAATAAATATATCTTTCCTTAGTAAAATGTATAAGGTTTTATATTTAATGAATTCTAAGAACTTAAAGTATTTATGAATTCAGTGAGTAGAAACTAGATCTTTTTAAGACTACGCCATCAGTTTTCAGGAGTTCAGTTTAAAATATAATTGATGAAAAATTAAGAGGTAGTCTAAAGTATTGAAGCAACTTTGATGTTGTACAATAACTTGATTTTCTATGCTCAAAATTAAACTTTGTCAAATAATTTATGACTTTTTACAAATATTTTGCATATTATGTTGTACTAAATTATCAAAAATAATAGAAAAAAGATTATATTTACTGTGTACCTACAGGCCTCTTCTGCAATAATCGTTGTATCATCACTGTGAGAGCTGATCCTCTCTTCAGAATTTAGAATTCATAATAAATCTAGAGAAGTATAGAATTTCACTAAATCCATATAACTTGTAAGTGGCTGGTCTAGGACTTATGTTGCGTCAGTGACATCAGAACACTTAAAGGAATGTTTATACCATTGTGATAGTCCAATTAAATTGTATTTCTTAGTTGCTATCTGTTTGTACTCAACTACATCTCCACCATTTTTATCTTCCCTTCTTTATCTGGGTTACACACTCAGAAACAACATTTTCTTAGAATTCTAATATCAAGATTTAAGATTATATTCTTAAAGGAATGATACTGCATTAAATTGGAAGACAGAATAAGAAGCAAAAGCCATCATTTTCTCCTTCAAAGAACTATAGGTTAGTGCAAAGGCAAATGGCAAGTGGAAGGTTCTGCAATGACTAATGGTAAATTCTCTGAAAATCATGTTTGTGAAATACAGTTAGCTGAGATCACTGTGCCAAATTTCTGACTTCCTAAGTGCAAATAATGGTTTTCCCAACGCTTTGCTTTCCTCTGCCCTTCCAATAGTTCAAGTACCTAATTCCCGATATGAAATTAATTCTTAATAAAAATAATCTGGACTGATTTATTTTATCCTGATCAAACTGTGACAGAGATATGTGGAAAACCTATTATTTTTATCATGTCTCTACACAGCAGGAAATAACTATTTCTTTTGAGTAGGAATAGATTGTGACCAATTGGTCTTGGAAAACTTTGCCAATTCAAGTACTCATAATTTGAAATAATTCTGGCTTCACAATATTATAATAATAGAAGTTTTCTAAGAATGACAGAATTTTTGGTTATTAGAAACCTAAACTGTAAAAATATAAACCCATGAATAACTGTTTTTTATGTTATCATTGATAGATATCCATACAAATTCCGCTTTAACATTTGGAATGATCTACTCATTTTGAATCCAGATGGGATAGCTTGATACAAAATGTCTTAAATGCTAGTCTAGAAATCTTTCATTTATATATTATCCTTCAATATCTACCTGACTATTTGGGAACACATTATTTACTGTGAGAAATGAACATAAACCAAGAATCAGAGGTCATTAAATTACATCTAGTGTAGACATAAGTTTTTCATACACTTTTAAAATTTTTATCTTTATTGTTGAAAGTATTACAGATGTCTTCTTTTTTTTTTACCTGTGGACCACTTCTAGCCTGTATCTGCCCCCACTCCATCCCTTCATCACACTATTGTCTATGTCCATGCATTATACCTATCTATACTAATAAAAGGGTAATAGCTAATTAGGATGGATGTCTTCTGGATGACCTTCCAGACATCCTTACGGACAAAGCTGCAGCAGCTGCGTGGGCCCAGGCATGGCTGCCAAGGACCTAGGCTCAGGTAGTGGCGGGTGACTGCAAAGCGCCAGGCTCAGGCCAGCAGTGGCAGCAGCAGCAGGGTAATGGGGGCAGTGCCTTCCCCTTATCTGCCAGCTTGCCTCCCCTGAGGGAGGCCAGACTGCAGCTTGGGCTGGGGGCCAAGTCAGACATGTTTAGAGGTGATCAGGCCAACCAGGGAGCAAGTTATGGGCGATCAGGCAGTCAGGCAGAGGGGTTAGGGGAGATCAGGCAAGCAGGCAGGTGAGAGGTTAGGAGCCAGCAGTCTGGGATTGTGAGAGGGATGTCTGAATGCCGAGGGGTCCCAGATTGGAGAGGGTGCAGGCCGGCTGAGGGACACGCCCTCCCCCGTGCACGAATTTCATGCATCAGGCCTCTAGTATACATATAAGTTCTTTGTTTAATCTCTTCCCACTCACCTACCCACCCACACCTTCCCTCTGAGATTCCATAGTCATACACTTTTTAATTTTGATAGCTCTGATTATCTTAGTTTCTTCTAAGTCGCATTATATGGATTAGTAACAGCAATACAGAGGCAAACAAACAAAAAGAAGTCTGGAGACGAAATTAAAGATGCTTCTGCCAAAAAGAAAATATTCCCACAGGATATTATAATATAGATCATTCAAATCTACTTCAGATGAAGTCAGACTGATGCACTCCATTGCCAGTAGCTTAACATTTATCAACAAAACTAGTAATTTAATAACAGTAGCAGCATCTCTTAATCACAGATATTTTTGTCATTAAATAAGCAGTTCTATTTCTATTTAATAGCAAAAATGGAGAGTGGATGGAAGTTTGTCTGAATATTTTTATCATGACTGATAACAGACATTTTTAATTGAGGTAAACCTGGAAGGATTTTGCCCTCTTTAACATTTTACTTTTTATGCAAAATTGAGAGAGACCATTTCAAATGTATTTGAAAACCAAAGAGCCATTACTAAGAACTATCAGTGATGCTACATTATTATTTTCTTCAATTGGAATCTGGTCAGTATTTATTTATTATAACTCAGATACTGCACAAAATCTTGGGGATACTAAGATTAACAAAACAGACAAGACAAAACCAGTGAAATAACAATTTGTTGTCACATGTAACAATTGTAACTAAGGAATGGCAGAGAGGAAAGAATCACTTGCTCTAACTTTAAGACATTAAAGTTACATTCACTCTTTAACCTTGTAACTTGCTACATTCTTATTTTAAATTGCTTCCCCCCCCCAATCATTTTTTTTTATTAAACTTATGGGGTGACATTGGTTAATAAGATGATATAGGTATCCAGTGTACATTTCTATCATGATCTTCTGTCACCATATATTTGACCGTCTTTACCATTTATCCCACCCCTTCCTTCTGGTAACCACCATATTGTTGGTGTATATGAGTTTTGTTTTGTTTTGTTTTGTTTTTCTTGCCTATTCATTTGTTGTTTTAGGTTTGATATTGCACTTATGAGTAAAATCATGTAGTTCTTAAATTTTCTGTATGACTTATTTCACTTAGTATAATTTTCTCTGAATGGCAGTCCTTCAACTTTTATTATGTCTGAGTAGTAGTCCATTGTATATAGCATGTACCACACACTTCTTTATCCAATTATCTGTCAAATGACACTTGTTTCCATGTCTTGGCCATTGTGAATAATGCTGCATTGAACATAGAGGTACATATATCTTTGTGAATAACTTTTAAAATTTTGGCATAAATACACAGAAGAGAGGTTTCTGGGTCATATGGTAATCCTATTCGTAATTTTTTGAGGAACTGCCATACTGTTTTCTATAGTGGCTCTACCAGTTCCCATTCCCACCAGCAGTGAATGAGTCATAGCTAAGGTTAACAATTCACCAAGGGCCTTCCAAAAGCACCAATGAGTTAACTTTTTGTGCTATAAAGTATGTTAAACTATTTACATTCATTACATCATTTATTTTGTATTCTTTACATTCATTGCATCATTTATTTTGGTTAACATTTTATCCCTCAGGCATATCTTAGTACTGCTCTTTTGTAGACTTCTTAATACATTTCTGTTGTTTAGCCTCTCCAAACATCATGACATATCACTGTAAAATATTGGTAATATATATTGGATTGTATCTCATGGCTTCCTTTTGATTGTTTGACTATATTATTTTTTAATATGGACTATATTAGGGTGACTTTGGTAAGTAAAATTATATAAACGTCATGTGTACAATTCTATAACACAGCATCTGTGTATTGTATTGTGTGTTCGCCACCTAAAGTCAAGTCTCCTTCGGTTCCATCACTATTTACCCCCTTTCCTCTCTTCTGCCTCTCTCCACTTCCTTTTTTCTCTAATAATCACTGTATTGTTGTCTGTGTCTATTAACGTTTTTGTTTGTTTTTGTTTTATTTTGTTTTGTTTTATTTTGCTCAGTCCCTTCAATTTTTTTCACGTTTTCTCCCACCCCCCTCATCTCCATTAGCTGTTAGTCTATTGTCTGTATATATGAAACTGTTTCTACTTTGTTTCTTAGCTTATTTTCTTCATTAGATTCAATGTATAAGTGAAATAATATGGTACTTATCTTTTTCCGACTGGATTTTTCACTTAGCATAATGATCTCTAGGTCTATCTATGTTATCACAAAAGGTAAGATTTCCTTCTTTTTTACAGCTGAGTAGTATTCCATTGGTTAAATGTACCACAGATTTTTAATCCACTCATCTACTGATGAGCACTTGGGCTGCTTCCAAATCTGACTGTCTTAATAGTTGTGATAAGGAGAAACATGATACTCTGGAATTTTGAGGTATTTAATTACTGCTGTGATACCCTGCAGAACTCTTTTCCCTCTAACATAATAACAAGTAATATTCAAGATGGCACATCTCTATTGGCAGAGGTCTCTCAGAAACTAAGATGAGCATAGCCCTCAAAGACAAATGATGTATATCTATATATATAAAAGCCTAAGTGACCATTGCAACTGAACAGACAACCAAACAGGCTGCATGGGGGACTACGCTGGCAGGGGGTTAGTGAGGGGTGACCAAACGACCGAACAGAAGGCTGAGTGGAGTGACCAGGCCTGTAAGGGGGGGAAGTTGAGTGTGACCAGGCTGGCAGGGGGGGCAGTGAGGGCCGTCCAGGCCGGCAGAGGGGGACAGTGAGGGGTGACCATGCTGGCTGTGGGGCAGTTGGGTGAATTTCATGCACCAGGCCTCTGGTATAGTATAAGGGAATAAGCAATGAAATTGAGAAATACATACTGCACATTATATATTATCTATATCATGAAAGGTCTGTGGTCATGATGCTGTAATGGCAGAATGGCCAAACAACCAGTCACCAGGAGGTGCTGGAGCAAGTCTCGGGCCCTCCCCCCACCCCCATTCCCCAGGGCACTGGCAGTGTCGGCAGAGCATCACAGGGCACTGGCAGGCTCCACAAGCATGCGAGGCGTCGCAGGGTGGAGGACATAGCCCTGACAGCAGGCTAGGCCTAGGAGACCCTGCATGCGAATGATTTAATTGTGTGTTGGGCCTCCAGTCTATATATATAAAATCCTAATATGCAAATAGACTGAAGGGTGGAATAACTGAACAACCAAACAACTGATCATTATGATGTGTCTGACCACCAGGGGCCACGCACAGAACATGGTGGGCATTGGCAGCAGGCAACAGAGCATGGAACATGGCAGGCATTGGGCGTGGCAGGATGGTGGAGCAGGTGAGCAGGGGTACCAGACCAAGGTGGGGCACCAGTCGCTGTCATTAGGGCAAGCCTCTGGTAGTTACTGAAAATTCTTTGCTGGGCGCTTGCACCTGCTCCTGGTGCTGGTCCGGCTTGCACCTGCTGCTGACACTAGAGCCACTGCTCACACCCACTGCTGGTGCCTGGCACTGGCTCCAATTTCTTGGCACCGTCAGCAGGTGTGAGTGGTGGCTGCCAGGTCTGTTAGCCCCTGAGGGCTTCTCCACTTCCCTCTGATCCTGAGGGGTGATAGGGGCAGTAGCAGCCACTTACACTTGCTGACAGCACTGGCCCTGCTCACTCTGCTGCTGGTGCTGGCCCCAATTGCTCCATAACTTCAGCACATGAGAGTATGGCAGAGGGAGTGGGGCTGCTGGCCGCTGGGACCAATGCCTGCAGTGGGAGGGGCCAGGCAGGGGCACAGAGGATCGGCCAAGACCCGCCTCTCTGCCCACTGCAGCCTCGTGGCCCACAGTTCATTTCAAGGTGCACAAATTTGTGCACTGGTCCCCTATCATACACACACACACACACACACACTAGAGGTCCTGTGAACGAAATTCGTGCCATGCACAGGGGGCAGGGTGTGCCCCTCAGCCCAGCCTGCACCCTCTCCAATCTGGGACCCCTCAAGGGATGTCCGGCTGCCCGTTTAGGCCCAATCCCAGGATCAGACCTAAACGGGCAGTCGGACATCCCTCTCACAATCCAGGACTGATGGCTCCCAACTGCTCACCTGCCTGCCTTCCTGATTGCCCCTAACCACTTCTGCCTGCCAGCCTGATCACCCCCTAGCCACTCCCCTGCCTGCCTGATTGATGCCTATCTGCTCCCCTGCCACCCTGTTTGCCCCTAACTGCTCTCCCCTGCAGGCCTGGTCACCCCTAAAAGCCCTCCTCTGCAGGCTTGATTGCCCCCAACTGCCCTCCCTTGCAGGCCTGGTCCCTCCCAAATGCCCTCCCCTGGTTGCCATCTTGTGGTGGCCATCTTATGTCCACATGGGGGCAGTCATCTTTGATCACATGGGAGCAGCCATCTTGTGTCTTGGAGTGATGGTCAATTTGCATATTATTCTTTTATTAGCTAGGATTAGATAGGATAGAGGCCTGGTGCATGGGTGGCAGCTAGCTGGTTTGCCCTGAAGGGAGTCCTGGATCAGGGTGGGGGTTCCCTGGGGGCATGGGGTGGCCTGGGCAAGGAGCCTGTGGTGGTTTGCAGGCTGTCCATGCCCCCCAGTGACCCAAGTGGAAGCCCTGGTATCTGGGATTTATTTATCTTCTACAATTGAAACTTTGTAGCATTAAGCGGAGGCCAAGGCAGGCCAGGGCTGCAGAAGCTTGGCTTCCTCCATAGTCGGGGGCAACCCTAGCCTCCTGCTATCTCCAGCTCCATGGCAGCACCATTTTTGTTGGGATTTATTTATCTCCTATCATTGAACTTTGTAGCAATGAGTGGAGGCCTGGGCCAGCAAGGGCAGGCGGAAAGCTTGGCTTCCTCCATTGCCGGGGAAACCCAAGCCTCCTTCCTGCTCTCTGTGGCTGCAGCCATCTTGGTTGGGTTTATTTGCATATTCCCTCCTGACTGGCTGGTGGGTGTGGGTTGTGGGTGTAGCAGAGGTATGGTCATTTTCATATTTCTCTTTTATTAGATTGGACTAGAGACCTGGTGGGCGAAATTCATGCACGGGGGAGTGTGTCCATCAGCCCTGTCTGCACCCTCTCTAATCTGGGACCCCTCGAGGGATGTCCAAATGCCCATTTAGGCCCCATCCCAATAAATAATTAATAATTTATTTATTTCTGTGTAATAAGTTGCATCAAAACTTAGCAGGTTAAAAAGCACTCATTTATTTTTTTCACAAGTAATCTTAATCAGCTATCTGATTCAGCTTATATGATTGTTTCTGGCTCAAGAATTCTGTCAGGATGGGCTTTGAATTCTTTTGAAAGCTCTACTGTAAGGATGGCAATCCTCTTCCAATTTGATCCATGTGGCTTTTTGCAGGTGATAATACTTTGTCTCAGGAATCTCTACCAAGCTTCCTTACAGCGCAACAGCTGGCTTCTGTCGGAGGAGTGACCCAGACAAAGCTAGAGAGTATGTGCAAGGTGGAAGACCCAGTGTTTGTTTTTAAAAATAATTCTTTATTATTGAAAGCATTACATATATCCCTTTTTATCCCAAAGACCCCCCTGTTCCCCTCCACCCCAGGCCTTCAGCACCCTATTGTCTGTGTCCATGCATTATGCATATATGCATATAATGTCTTTGGTTAATTACCTCCCACCCACCCACCCTCCCCCTCTTACGGTAACCTTAATATTGGAAGGAGCATACAAGAGCACACAACACGACCTCACACTACTCATATTATACTAGTTAAAAGTGTGTAAATCCAGCTCATACCAAGGGGAGAGGATTGCACAAATGTGTAAAGATTACAATTGCAAATCATTGAGGGCATCTTAAAGGCTACCTACAATAATCTTATTATAATTTTTATTATAAACTTAATTCATAAACCAATTGTGGGAACACTGACATCGTAAAAATATTTTTTCTTCCATCTAAAGGTAAGAATTAATGAATTAAGGAACTACTTCTTAAATTCTCTGTAATTTCCTAATTCAATTAAAAAAATACATTCTGGAACTCTTCTTAAGGCTACACAACTCCAAAATCCCTCATTTTCCAATCTTCCTCATTACACTGCTCATCTAGACCACAGTACTAGTTTTATAGTACTCTCCCACTTTCATTTTGCACTATGGGTATTGAGTTTCTAAGTTTTACTCCAGTCCTGTATGACAAGCCTTGAGTATAGGCTGAAATTTGAGCTCCTTCTGATTATGTGGAAAATGTGCAATCTGAGCAAAGGAAACATCTCTTACACATTCAGAGTGAGCCATGGTTGTGATGTTTCCTATTTTTACAGCTTCCAAGATACTAAGGAATAAAGAATGTCTTTATATGATAGAAAATAAATTTATTTTAAACTATAAGGCTCAAATAAAACCATGACTTGGTAAGCCTCATTAATGAATTACCTTTCTCTACAGCATGGATGGACCTGGTAGTTATTAAACTAAGTAAAATAAGACAGTCAGAAAAAGACAAGTATCACATGAGCTCACTTATAAGTAGAATCTAATGAACATAATAAACTGATGAACAAAAGGAAACAGAGACATGGATACATGGCACAGACTGACAGTTGCCAGAGGACAGAGATGTTGGGGGACTGGATAAAAGATCCATAATGTGAATGGATTAGCCAAAGACATATATACACTAGAGGTCCAGTGCACAAAATTCATGCACGGGTAGTGTCCCTATGCCTGGCCAGCGATCAGGGCCATTCAGGGCCTTCTGGCTGCTGGCCAGGGCCTTCCTTCATTCTGCACCACCCCCTGGTGGTCAGCACACATCATAGCGAGTGATCAGTCTCCCAGTCAAACCCACGTGGGGACAATTTGCATATTAGGCTTTTATATATATAGATAACCCATAGATATGTACAAAAATGTGGTTATTGTAAGGGGGGAAGGAGAAAAGGAGGTCAGTAGAAGTGGGCAAAGTGAAGAGAAATGGAGACTGGAGATGGAAAGGGACTTAGACTGGGGCAATACACACACCATGCATTGTGAAGATGATGCTTTATTGAGTTGTACACTTGAAACCTATATGGTTTTGCAAACCAATGGTACACAACAAATTCACTTTAAGAAAAGGAAGAAATTATTTCAGCTAAAACCATAAAATAAATTTATAACACTGAGAAGATACCTATTAAAAAGGAAGTGTAATATTTATTTACTGACCCATCAAAATGTCATTATTATTAAGTGATCATTTATAAAATATAGGATATACAACTTATGTACTTTACTTCTTAAAAGGGCATATCCAAAATGGCAGGCTATTTTGTTATTCAATCCCTAAAAAACTACTGAGGTTGAATTCAACAAATTTGCCTTTTTTCATTTTAGTGTTGTAGTATCAAGTAAAAATCAATTACAAGCAAAACTTGTTCCTTAGAATACATTTGTAATTTGATTTATGCCACATTTTTCTATTTTTAAAAAATGATTTTTTAAAAAAAATCCTCACCTAAGGATACTTTTCCAGAGATTTTTTAGAAAATGTGGAAAAGAAAGAGAGAAACAGAGAAACATTGATATGAAACACACTGATTGATTGCTTCTGGCCTGTGCCAACCAGGGCCAGGGATTGATCCTGCAACCAAGGTACATGCCCTTGACCAGAATGGAACATAGGACCCTTCAGCCCACAGGCTGACACTCTATTCACTGAACATAACTGACTAGGGCTAAAAATGATTTTTAAATTCTGCTTTTTCTAAAAGATTTGAAATCAGTTTTCCAATAGAAGTTTAATTCAGTAAAAATTTTGGAAGTAATAATTATTTCTGTAAGGAGCATTTTTTCTTTAATATGAAAGACCCCTTAAAGCTCATTATACAACTGAATCCCAGGGAAGTTCCATGACTTTGACAAAGTCATATACAGAATTAGCATAACTAATACTGAAACCAGAACTTTTTATTCATATAGTTATTCCTAATACATACTGTTGTGTATTATGTATAATTATTATCCTAATATATAAAGAGCCAGAGTCCGTAATGTCCAAAATGACTGAATGGACCACTGAATGCCACGCTGCGTGCGCAGCAGGCTCGGGTGGGTGGGGACTGGCAAGCAGGCTGAACTGCTGACCTCTCAGTCCCTCCTTGGTAGTGGGTGCCGTGGCAACCCAGCACTGACTGCTGCCGCCAAGGTGGGTGTGATGTGATTGGTTGGGGGGCCCTGCCATTGCCCCATGATCGCCTCACAGAGGGAGGCCCAGGCCACTGGCCAGGGGGTTCTGTGATCGCCCCAAAGAGGGAGGCCCAGGCTACCTGTCCGGCGGTGGTGGGCGGGTTCTCCCTCTGTGGGGCAATCAGTCACAGGGCCCCCAGATTGAGAGAGGGAGCAGGCTGGGCTGAAGCCCGCCCCCCCTGAAGTGCTTGTGCATTGGGCCTCTAGTCCTATATAATAAAAGCCTAATATGCAAATCGACTGAATGGCAGAATGACCGGTGGAACGACCTGTCAATATGACCCACACTAACCACCAGGGGGTAGACACTCAACACAAGCGCTGTCCCCAGCATGCAGGCCCCAGGCCAGCCAAGGCAGATGCCAGAGGGGACCCTCCGATCGCCCCGCCAGTCATCCCACAGATCAGCCCTGATCACTGGCCAGGCCTAGGGACCCTACCCAGGCACAAATTTTGTGCATTGGGCCTCTAATTAGGAAATAATTATTAAAAAAAAAAAGGTTCACAAATTATTTCATACCATCAGCTGGCAAAATATTCAATTACCTGTGAATAATGAGAGATAAACATTAGTGGGTAACACCATTTAATACAGAAAAGCATGAAGTGTCTGAAAGACCCTACTATTGTTTGTAACATAGGCCATTATTAGCCAATCCAGAGACTACAATTAATGACGGATTCATGGATATTACACATTTTAGAGATTTTCTTTTATTTAAAAGTATGGAGTTCATCATATTATTCTATGTACAAATTCCAAAATATATTAGCATGCGAAACTATAACCCATTGACTATAAACACTATAAACTATAGACTTTTAAAGAGTAAGCAAGCACTGAAAATAATATATTTATTATGGTGTTATAGCAGAAGGTGTTATTTTAAAAATAAATTATCAGACTATGTATTAATCCTGTGTGCTTATTGGGCAAAGTTCAAGACATGGCTTAAGTTCTGATAATTAATAAACTGAAGAATTAAGTCATGAGTCTCAATTATATTAATCCTCACTCAAAGGTATGTTTTTCATTGATTCTAGAGAGAAAGGAAGGGAGAGGGAGAGAGAGAGAAACATTGTTTGGTTGCCTGTAACCCAGGTATGTGCCCTGCCTGGGAATCGAACCCATGCCCCTTTGGTGTATGTGTGGACTCTCTAACCAACTGAGCCACTCTGGAGAGCCACTTTATATCTTCTAATATCTTTAAATACTTGATGATTTATGGAGATATATGGTAACCTTTGCTAACTTAGTAAAATTTCCCTTAGAAAGGAACCTGTATTTTTCTTAATAATACATAAATAAAAAGTGAAAGACTTTGCTATTTAGAACAGTCAAGTAATAGCTTTCTTTAGTTGAGAGCATAATACACAACTTATATATATATATTTTTTCCCAACTTAATACAAAGAGTATAATTATTTTATATTTTCCTCAGGAAAATTAGAAATATTTGCTACTCATTTACACCCTGAAGCTTCATTGTCCTATCTGATATAATATTAAAATACTTCTCACAATGCAGATTCAGAAGCATCTAGTTTTAATATACACAACTCAGCGGGTGAAAGATGTAAAGTGTGATTCAGTTTCCAGAAAAGTATCTCACTTGTTCCCATGTCAGACACTCAGTTTTTCTAGCATTTTAAAGTTTTCTAATTGTACCTGTTGATTGGAAAAAATGAAACATTTTCTGTTAAATTGGTTTAATAAATAGAAGATGGACTTTTATTACACTCAAGTGATGTGTTTACTTGTTACACTTGAAGTTCAGCTGGCATATTTAGATGCATTTAAAACAAAGCTTTTTTAATAAAGAAAATTCCAATTAACATCTGAACAAGGGAATGATATTCATTCTATCTGAAATAAATTAACTGAATAAGATAGGCATATATCATACACCTTTACCTCTTAAACTTTCTCTGCCTCTTGAAAACTTTCTGTAAGTTAATGTCAGCATGAGTCCTTAAAATAAAAATAACTAGAATTTGGCACTATAAGTTCTTTTGATTTTGTTCTGCTTGTGACAGGCTTACAATTGAGTTATAAAGAGGTTTGTTTGTTTTTTAAATATATTTTTATTGATTTCAGAGAAGAAGGGAGAGGGAGAAAGAGAGAGAAACATCAATGATGTGAAAGAATCATTGATTGGCTGCCTCTTGCACGCCCACTATTGGGGATAGAGCCAACAACCCAGTCATATGCCCTTGACAGGAATCAAACCCTGGACCCTTCAGTCAGCAGGCTGAGGTTCTATTCTACTGAGCCAAACCAGCTAGGGTTATGGAGTTTTTTAAGCTCCATTACAACTTATAGCTCAAGTTATGTCCCCCATGGAAGTCAGCTTCGAGAAGGGAACATAAACTAAGAATTAGAGAGAGTTCAAGAGCCAAAGGAAAAATGAAATGAAAATTAGAGATAAATAAAAACTTACTAAATCAAAGAAGAAACTGTGATAAATCAGTTTTAATGAGTAAGGTGAGAAGTTTCCATGGAAAGAAGATATAAGAGAAAAGAGGTTTAGAAGAGCAGAAAATTCCTTTAGTAGAAAGATGAAACAACATTAGTGCAACTAGTTCTTACTAAAGCTGCATCAGTCTTTGTTTAGGAATTTGTTCAATGGAAATTCAGATTAACTGCAACAGATGATAAGAATGGAGAGTTAATAAGATTTGAGTGAGTAAGGCTGGGTATTTCTATTATGTTTTGATGACAAATTGAAGCTGCTAAAGGATTTTAATGTTTGTATGTGTTTTGAAGAATAATATTTATATTTACATTTTTAAAATTGTGTATTTAGTTTTTATGAAATTGATACACAAATGACATTAAAAATGAGATTTAATAAATAGCTTTATAATGGACAGTATTAGTATCCCACCCCATACATATCACCTCTGCTTTGTTGAGTGTATTTTTAATTATCTTACAGTTATTTTCCCATTACATTTATTTTAGGAAATAATATGCTTTACCATTATATATTTACTGTGTTACAATAATTAAAATTTGTCTTATTTTAACAAATTTCAGCATATCCAGCCAACATAGTTTTCAAGATAGATACATGATTAACTTTGTATCTTATACTGTCTCCTTTGTAAAGTTAAGGAAACTGAAGATTAATATTAGTTTCTCATAGCTACAATACTATCTGGTCTTGTTTTGTTAACCATAGAATTGCCTGGTGCAAAATAATTGCTTTATAAACTTCTAGAACTGCTATCTTTGGTAGGTTACTTTGCCTCTTTATGACTCTTTTTCCTTATTTGTGAAAGACAATGAGAATAGAACATAGATTATAGAGTAGCTTTTAGAATTCTGTGAGTTCATGCATTAAAGAAAACATAAAAATTGGTACAGAGTATGCACATAATATGTGTTAGGGATTGTTAGAATATTGACTCTTCCATCAATTCTAATATGCACTCTTTTACTGTTGATTGTGGATCATATTTTAGCTGCTAGTGTTTTTCTCTGTGGCATGCAAAATAATGGTGTATATGACACAAAACTGATCCTTGGATTCCATAATAATTTAATGGATGAATCTTTATAATCAATTGACTCTTAGATCTTATGAAACATTTTTGCCTTATTTTATTTATATTATTAAACCTATGTATTAAATCAAATTAGAAAATAAATGGTATTAATGCCACAATATAAATGTGATTTACATATTACATACATATAATTTGTACAGTTATTTAAAATATTATGACTGAATTTTCTATCTTTGTTATTGTATTTTTAAATCTTTCTAAGTTATTTAAAATTTTGAATCTTTAGTTTGCCCATTTCCCGTGGAAATCTTTCTCCTGGACTTCCTTCATTTTTCTGATCTAATATTAACTGAGTTCTCATTAGGAGAGCACCAGAGATATTCACGGGACATCATTTCACTGCTTTCCTGATTTGATCATGTTACTTCAAGTTTATAACAAAATTCTTATTTTTCTGAAGCAATTCAGGCATAACATTGTGAAACATTTTTGAAGACTGTTTTATATGTATAAAATGTCTTACTTAACTCTTATTATTATTCAGTAATTTAGCTGAATTTTATCATTGTACATTAAGTAATCATTTTCCAGATATTTTTTATTGATTTTTATCATCAATATGACTGGTAAGATGTCTGATTTTAGTCTGATTAACATTTACTTTCATGTACACTATTTTTTGTATGGATTATTTGGTGATTCTTTTGGTTAGTTTTTTGTTTTTTTTTATGTAGTCTTCGAAGAAACTTTTATAACCATCCCTCATTTGTGTATTGCGATGTCACAATGTATGTGTAGTGTTTTGTTTGTTGGCGTGTGTGTGTGTGTGTGTGTGTGTGTGTGTGTCTGTGTGTCCCAACCCAGGTTCTGCTGCCTGCCATAATGAAAGTGAAACTCATGAGATAGGAGCTGGTTGAAAGGAAACAGGTTTATTTGAGTGCCAGCATCTAGAGAAGATGGGGGACTCCTATCCTCAAAAACCCATCACCACATCTCAGTGCAAGCAGAGGTTGCACTGAAGGAGAGGGAAAGTAGAACAAAGAGATGAGGGGGGAGGCTGTAGACATATAGGCAAGGCAGTGTCCTTGCAGGTCCCAATATGAATTTCCATAGTCATCATCCTTGAGTTGGCCATCTGTTTTTTTGTCAGTGAATTCCTGTATTTGGGTGGTCAGCATTAGCCAGAGCCTTGAAGATTAGGCTGCTCCTTAGGTTCACACAGGAACTGAAACTGCTGAATTGTTAAGTATACTAAAAAAAAGTTTAACATGTAAGCTCTAGTTTTGAGGAAAATCAGGTTAGAGTAACAGTTGGGTTTAACATTTACTAAGATTAGTATGGGTAGCTTTCTCTAAGTATAACTTATTCATTCCCATTACATATATGTGTGTGTTCTATAAATTGATTGATGTTTTTAATTTGTAGAATTTTATCTTTTGGTGCTTTGAAAGTACCCTGCATTATTTCTTTGGTATTTTCCTCTCCTATGTGTTTTTTTTCTTCTTTCTTTCTAATAGCAAAGGTAGTTTTGTGTTATATACATATTATTTTTAATATATTTTTGTTTACTTGACTATTTGTTTCAAGGAAACATAATTAACCGGTGTTTTTTGTTGTTGTTTTGTTTTTATTGTTTGAAGTATTACAAATAGTAGTACATATGTCTCCTTTTTTTTTCCCCCATTGACCTCCCCCTGGCCTCCCCTACCCCCCGATACATGCCTTCACCTGCCCACACCCCCCTCCCCCAGTGTCTTGTATCCATTGGTTACGCTTATATGCATGCGTACAAGTCCTTCGGTTGATCTCTTGCAGCCCCCCTCGCCCAACATCCCCTGCCTTCCCAATTATAGTTTGATAGTCTGTTCAATGCTTCTTTGCCTCTGTATCTATTTTTCCCCCCATTTATTTCCTTTAAAAAACTCTGCCTCTGTAGACTAGAAATAAACATATAATAACAACAACAACAAAAAAGTTTGAGTCCCAATTGTCCCAATTTCAATGTCCAACAGTTCTGAGTCCCCGTTTCAATGTCTAACAGTTCCTTATGTGTACATGTCAGCAATGATATCTGGATGGTGGGCATATGGTGGCAATGCAGGTCCGAGCCTCTCTGGTTTGGTCCTAGGCAACCTGCAGCGGTGCACAGCTGCTGACTGCTCGCGTGGCAAGGCGTTGTCAGTGTCTTCCATCTCTGGACTGTTTTTCCTCTTGTCTTCATGGTTGGAACAGACCTGTCAATTCCTCTCTGTTGCAGGAATCCACATGGTGGGTTTTAATTAGATACAGCAATGATCAAATGTGTGCTTTGATGTGGGAAACGGGGAGAGATCAACCAAATGACTTGTATGCATGCATATAAGCATAACCAATGGACACAGACACTAGGGGGGTGAGGGCAGGAGCAGAGGTGGGGGTGAAGAGGGCAATGGGGGGATAAGGGCATATATGTAATATCTTAATCAATAAAGAAAAAATAAACAAATAAAAAAATAAATTATAGCCCTAATCGTTTTGGATCAGTGGATAGAGCATTGGCCTGTGGACTGAAGGGTCCCAGGTTCGATTTCAGTCAAGGGCATGTACCTTGGTTGCACGCACATCCCCAGTAGGGGGTGTGCAGGAGGCAGCTGATTGATGTTTCCCTCTCATCGATGTTTCTAACTCTCTATCCCTCTCCTTTCCTGTTATATATCTCCAGTGTAGAAAACTATTAACTACTATTTTCTCTAAAGGTCTTGGCTGGATAACTGAAGATATTCAAAGAATATGCTGAGATTATTATTTTTTCATTTTTCATAAATCGTCCTTCTTTCCTTTTTTTTAAGAACATTTATTCTCAACCCTTTGATGAAATTTTTCTTAAAATCCAATTTATATAAAATGCTTCTGACAAATTATGTTATGCTGTTAAAGACATATAGCCACACATAAACTTGTAGGAAATGTGTGGCTGATAATTATATTGTTTAAAAATAACAGTTTCCATCTATCTAGATGTTAAAGTAATGAAAAGGAACACATTTTATTGGAAATCTGAAATATGTAGCATTATATTAAGCTGGGAATAAAATACATATAGATCTCAAGGAGTTCATGCTGTATTTATGCATTGAATATGTGAAAATTAGGTTTAATGTAATATTTAAGTGCTATAAAAGAGACATGGAAAAGTAATACTAACATTCAGGGAATTAATGTAGATGATTCCCAAATTCAGTTTGTGGGGGTTACTGAGGAGGCAAATGAGTGTTAAGTTTCTTAGAAAAAGTAACTAATGAATTAATTAGTCCTTTACGGGTTGATAGTGTTGTACATGAAGCTGGAGACCAGATACCATGAATCATATGTGTAACTCCTAAGGTAATCATAACCCCTATTATTTGAAAAAAGCTCAGTATTTTTAAAAATATTCCCAGGTTCTTTCACTGTTGGATTTATGGAAAATAATATTGAAAATTGTGTTTTAAGAGTAAAGGTGAGATGAAATGGTAATTAACCTTGAATGTCAGGCTAAAGAATGTGAATTGTATAAAGTTGGAAATGTTCAGGTGAGTTATAGTATGTATTTTTTTAAAGAAGAAGTATGGTATAATCTGGAGATGAGAATTAAGAAATTCTTAAAATAACTCATATATCCTAAAAATGTTTCCTATATTATTTCAGCATACCACAGAAAGCATATATTTAAAATTCCTGTTAAGATTTGATCTGACATTCATTCTTTTTCTAGTACTAAATCTAGGGAGACTAATAAATACAATACTGGATTTATGGACATTTTTGTTTTCAATTTTGATCCTTAGCTGGAATTAGAAAAGTGATATTTATTGTTAAACCTTTTTTAATAGAGTCAGGTAAGAAGCATTGCAAAGATGCCTAAGATTATGTAACTTTATTGTTGTCTCTATAGTCATATGGGAGTTTCATTGTTTGTTTTCTCTAGAGTTGATTTATGCCAACACATTAGCATTATTTTCCTAAGAATATTTTTTTTTTAACAGAGGATGGCCACGTAAGGTGTTTTGCATTGCTGGACTTAATCTCTAGAGTAGAGAACTATGGACCAAAATGCTATCGTATTGACAGAACAGGAAGAAAATATCATTGTTCAATATGTTGTTTTACCGAGATTTCATATGGAAATATAAAAAATATAATTTACCGCAATTTCATAACTGTATGTCAGGTGGCATAAATTGGGCTATTCAGGTATGATTTTCAATTTTTGTCTGCCTACTATTTATGTCATATGCCTACTCGTTGTTTGCATTTTGCCATATATTTTAGCATGTGAAAGCCACATATTATTTTTTAAGGTGTAACATTTACTTTTATATGTACTTTGCAATTGTAAACTTGAAGGGTTATTGAAATCTTGTAGGTTAATTCTCAGTGAATAATATTAAACAAAACAATATTTTATAACAAATTAATGGGTAATTCTGTATTTTAACTCTTTGGATGATATCACTCACTAGATGTCCTCTGGCCATGGAGAGTCCAATATCCTTCAGCTCAAGCTACCGCCATTTTTAGTGGCATCTGACAGGGGTAAAATATCTCACCTTTTTACAGATGTGCTTGGAGTCTGCAGGCTTGAAGGATGTAGGAGTGACACAGAGGATATTTGTCAGTATTGACTTCAGCACACTCCGGAGAAATGCTGATTATGGCTGTTGAACATTTTCTCAGCTGCTGACCCTCCTCAGTTTGGGATCCACTAAATATTTCCAGTTAAAAAATTCTAGAGGAGTATTTGTAGGGGTTATTATCTACCAGCAGGCAGTAGAGAAAGCTCTTCCAACTTTAAAGTGTATGCAATTTTTAATTTAGAGTCAGTACTAACTATTTCTCTATTTGGTTATATTATATATGTCTATATACTCCTGTTGCCATTTATTATGTTCCAGTTTTATGCCTATTTTTAAAATGTTTTCAAATTGTTAAATTATAGTTGACATTCAATATTATGTTAGTTTCAGGTGTACACAGTTATTAGACATTTTTATAACTTATTAAGTGATCACTCCAATAAATCTAGTACCCATCGGACACCATTCATAGTTATTATAATATCACCTACCTTTCCTATTCTATACTTTAAATTCATGTAACTATTTTGTAATTATCAATTTGTACTTCTTAATCCTTTCCATGTTTGACTTATCTCCTCAATCACTCTCATATCAGGCAACCATCAAAATGTTCTCTGTATCTATTAGTTTGTTTTTGTTTTATTGGTTCATTTATTTTTATTTTTTAGATTTCACATATAAATGAAATGAAATGGTATTTGATTCTTCTGCCTGACTTATTTCATTTAGGAAAATACCCTGTGGTACATCCAAGTTGTTATAGATGGCAAGATTTCATTCTTTTTATGGCTGAGTAATATTCTATTATGCGAATGGATCATTGATTCTTTATCTGTTCATCAGTTGATGAACACTTCAGTTGCTTCCACATCTTTCTTATTATAAATAATGCTGCAACGAGCATATGGATGATATGTCTTTTCAAATTACTATTTTGGATTTCTTTGGATAAAATCCCAGAAGTGGAAAAACTGAGTCCTTCTTTGTCTCTTGTTATATAACCTTTGCTTTAAAGTCTATAATCAATTTGTATTTAAAGTCTATTCTATCTGGTAAAAGTATTGCTTCCCCAGCATTTTTGTTTTCATTTTCATAAAATATCTTTTTCCATCCCATCACTTTTAGTCTGTGTATATTTTTCAATCTGAAGTGAGTCTGTTGTAGACAGCATATGTAAGGATCTTTTTTTCTTACCCATTCAGCCACTCTGTCTTTTGATTGAAGCATTTAATTTATTTACATTTAAAGTACCTATTGTTAGTCCTAACCGGTTTGGTTCAGTGGATAGAGCATCGGCCTGCAGACTGAAAGGTCCCAGGTTCAATTCTGGTCAAAGGCATGTACCTTGGTTGCGGGCATATCTCCAGTAGGAGGTGTGCAGGAGGCAGCTAATCAATGTTTTTCTCTCATCGATGTTTTCCTCTATCCCTCTCTCTTCCTTTCTGTAAAAAATCAATAAAATATATTAAAAAATAAAGTACCTATTCTTAGAAATTTATTGCCATTTTGTTATTCGTATTTTCTATTATTTATTTCTTCTTAAAAATGACCCTTTTACATTTTACATAATACTGGTTTGGTAATGATGAATTTGTTTAGCTTTTTCTTACCTGGAAAGGTTTTTTAAAAATTTTTAAATAAAAATCTTTATTTTTAAGAGTATCCCTCCTCATCCCCCAATATTTCCCTTCACCTGGTTTCCACCCTGCCCCAGGCCTTGACTACCCTATTGTTTGTGTCCATAGATAATGCATATATGTATATGTTCTTTGGTTAATCTCTCCTTCCCCCACTTCTCTCTGAGATTTGTCAGTCTGTTCCATGTTTCCATGCCTCTGGTTCTATTTTATTCATCAGTTTATTTTGTTCATTAGAATCTTTGTTCATTTATTTTGATTTTTATATTCAATTATTGATAGCTATGTATTTATTACCATTGTTTTTGTTCATAATTTTTTAAAACTTTTTTCTTGTTCTTCTTCTTATTCTTGTTCTTCTTCTTAAATAATATCCTTCAACATTTCATGTAATACTGGTTTGGTGGTGATGAACTCCTTTAGCTTTTTCTTGTCTGTGAAGCTCTTTATCTGACCTTCAATTCTAAATGATAGCTTTGCTGGGTTAAATAATTTTGGTTGTAGGTGCTTGCTTTTACTCACTTTGAAATTTCTTGTCAATACCTTTTTGCCTACAAAGTTCCTATTGGGAAAGTAGCTGGTAGTCTGCCGGGGTGTTATCCTGCATCTAGAAGGATTCAGGAATGTGGAGAAGGGTTGCGAGTAAATTAAAAAAGAGACTAGACATGAAATATAAATTTGGAATGCATGGGGGAGTCAGATGGAGTTTAGCTTTAGTAATTAAATTCTCTCTGAATCTCCGGAGCCAGGGCTTTTTATTCACACATTTTTTCCCGAAAACAAAGCAACATACATATCAAAGGTAAAGTTTGGTAAGCAGTAAAGTATCAGGTTGGGGGAACTGCCTTCTGCTGTTCAGCTGTTTGGCCAGCAGCAGGTAATAACATGTATATTTTCAGGTTTGGGGAAATGCCCTCAGCTGTCTGGCAGCAGGCAATAATATGTATCTTCAGCCCTGCTGAAGCCTCAAGGTTCACCAACATTTTGATGAACTTCTTGCATTTATGCCTGCTGGAATTAGCCCCCAATAACAGTCTAAATGAACTTCCATTGCAGGTAACTAACTATGTCGTGTTTTTTGTTATTTTTAATTTATTTTATTTTTGAGAGTATTGATGTCCCCTATATTCCTCAATTCCCCCCCTTCACCTGACTCCCACACATTACAGGCCTTCCCCTACCTATTGTTGTGACCATGGGCTATGCATATATCCATATGAGTTCTTTAGTTAATCTCTCCCTGACCTCCCTTCTACCTTCCCTCTAAAATATGTCAGTCTGTTCCATGCTTCCATGTCTATGATCTAATTTTTTAAAGTATATTTTTATGAACTTCAGGGAGGAAGGGAGAGGGAAAAAGAGACAGAAAAACCAGTGATAAGAGAATCATTGATTGGCTGCTTCTTACACACCCCACACTGGAAATTGAACCCACAACCCGAGCATGCATCCTGACTAGGAATCAAATAATTATTTCCTGGTTCACAGTTGACCCTCAACCACTGCGCCAGTTGGACTATGGTCCTATGTTGTTGGTCAGTTTAATTTGGTCATTAGATTCCATACATAAGTGAGATCATGTGATGTTTGTCTATCTATGCCTGGCTTATTTAGCTGCACATAATACTCTCCAGGTCCCTTCATGATATCTCAAACGGTAAGAAATACTTCTTTTTCACAGCTGCATCGTATCCCACTGCATAAATGTACCCTTGCTTTTTTTATTCACTCATCTACCAATGGGCACTTGGGCTATTTTCAGATCTTAACTACTATAAATAATGCTTCTATGAACATAGGGGTGCATATATTCTTTCTGAATGGTGTTTCTGAATTCTAAGGATATATTTCCAGAAGTGGGATTATTGCATCAAAGGGCAGTTTTATTTTTAATTTTCTGAGGAAATTCCATACTCTTTCCCATAGTGACTGCACAAGTCTGCATCCCCACCAGCATTGTACTAGGGTTCCCTTTTCCCCACATCTTTGCCAACACTTATTATTTGTTGATGTATTGATGGTAGCCATTCTGGCAGGTGTGAGGTGATACCTAATTGTGATTTTAATTTGCATCTCTCTGATTATTAGTGATGTTGAGCATTTTTTCATATGTCTCTTGGCCATCTGTTTCTTCTCTTTGGAGAAGTGTCTATTCAAGACCATTATCTATTTTTGAAATTGATTACTTGTCTTCCTTTTGTTGAGTTGTATGAGTTGTTTATATATTTGGAAATTAAACCCTTATCAGATGTATCATTGGTGAATATGTTCCCATATTGTGGGTTCCCTTTACATTTTGAAGATGGTCTCCTTTGCTGTGCAGAAGCTTTTTAGTTTTATGTAGTCTTAATTATTTATTTTTCCTTTCTCTTACCCTAAGACATATCTTGATGTGATGAAAATTCTGCTACATGAAATGCTGAGGTTTTACTCCTATGTTTTCTTCTAAGACTTTTATGATTTCAATACTTATATTTAAGTCTTTTGTCCATTTTGAGTTTATTCTTGTATATGGTATAAATTGGTAGCCTAGTTTAATTTTTTTCATGTACCTGTACAATTTTCCCAACACCATTTATTGAAGAGACTGTCTTTACCCCATAATATACTCATGCCTCCTTTAAATGACATAGGGATTAAAACAAACAAATGGACAACAAAAATACAAAGTATACCTGAAACCAAGAGCTAGTTTTTTGAAAATACAAACAAGATTGATGAACCTTTAGCCAGACTTATCAAGAAACAGAAAAAGTTCCAAAATAAATAAAATCAGAAATAAAAGAGGTGATATAATAACTGACACAATAGAAATACAAATAATTATAAGAAAATACTATGAACAACTCTATGGATAACTGGGTAAAATGAAAACAAAATTCTAGAAACATACAATCTGCCAAAACTAAATTAAGAAGAATCGGAAAACTTGAATAGGCTGATAACTAAGAGAATTGAAGCAATAATTTTAAAAAAATCCCATCAAACAAAAGTCCTAGACTGGACGGATTTATAGGCAAGTTTTAGCAAACACTGAAAGAATAATTGACACCTATTCTCCTCAAATTATTTCAGAAAATTCAAGAGGAAGGAAGACTTTCAGCCTCTTTTTATGAGACCAGGAATATACTAATTTCAAAATCAGATAAAGACACTACAAATAATGAAAATTATGGGCCAATATCACTGATGAACATACAGGCTAAAATACTCAACAAAATATTAGCAAATCATACCCAGCAATCCATTAAAAAGATCATACACCCTGACCAAATGGGATTTATTCTGAGGATGGAAGGCTGGTACAATATTCACAAATCAATAAACATGATACATCTCATAAACAACATGAAGAAGAAAAATCACAGGATCATATCAACAGATGCACATAACACATTCAACAAAATAAAGGCCAAATATGACAAACCAACAGCCAATATCAAACTTAATCAGCAAAGACCAAAAACATTTCCTTTAAGAACAGGAACAAGACAGGGTCGCCCACTTTCACCACTCTTATTCAACATAGTACTGGAAGTCTTCAGAAAAGAATAAAAAAATAAAAGGCATCCAAATTAGAAAGGAAGAAGTAAAACTGTCATTATTTGCAGATGGCATGATGATGCATATAGAGAACCCTAAACACTCCACCAAACAACTATTAGATTTAATAAATGAATTCAGTAAAGTAGCAGGATACAAAATTAATATCCAATAATTGTCAGCATTTTTATACACTAATAATGAACTCTCAGAAATAAAAATTAAAAAACCTATGCCATTTACCTTTGCAACGAAGTCCTTTTACTTTCTGCTATTAAGACGCCCTCTTGGTCTTCAACCTTTCGCATTCTAATTATGATAAGTCTTTGTGTGGCTTTTTTGATTTCATCTTGTTTGAGACTCTGCGCTTCCTGGGTTTATATATTTATGTACTTTACCAGTTTAAATAAGTTGATTGTTATTATTTCTTCAAATATGTTTTCAATTTCTTTCTCTCTTCTCTGATACCCTTATGATGTGAATGATGATAAACTTGATGTTAAAGAGGCCCCTGAAACTATTCTTGTCCCTTCCTTCCTTCCTTCCTTTCTTCCTTCCTTCCTTCCTTCCTTCCTTCCTTCCTTCCTTCCTTCCTTCCTTCCTTCCTTCCTTCCTTCCTTCCCTTCCTTCCTTCCTTCCTTCCTTCCTTCTCTTTTTTCTTTTTGCTACTCTTATTGGGTGTTTTCTGCTACCTTATCTTCCAAATTGCTGATTCTATCCTTTGTTTCATCTAATCTACTGTTAATACCCTTGAATGTATTCTACATTTTAGTTATTGTATTCTTCATTTCTGACTGGGTCTTTTTTTATGTTTTCTATCTCCATTTTTATGTATCATATCTCTGTTGAAGTTCTTGCTGAAATTAGTGAGCATCCTTATAACCAGTGTTTTGAACTCTGCATCTGGCAAATTGCTTGTCTCCGTTTTGTTTAGCTGTTTTTGATGCAATTTTATTCTCTTCTTTCATGTTGGATGTATTTCTTTGTCTCCTCATTTTTGATGCTGTGCTGTGGTGTTTTTTTTGTTGTTTTGTTTTTGTTTGTTTGTTTATTCTATAGAGCTGCTTTGTCTTATAGAATTGTCCTATGCAGTAGAGATTCTGTGGGCCCAATGGCACAGTCTTCCTGGTCACCTGAGCTGGGTGCTCCGTGTGTGTCCCTTGTGTGTTTTGTGTGTGCCCACCTTTTGTAGTTGACCCTTGATTGCTGTTGTCCCATAAATAGGAGGGATTAACTGTCAGATTGATTGGTTGTGAGATCTGGTTGCGACTACAGTGGAGGTACTGTTGTGCAGGGGCTGAACTATGGAATATGTTCACTTTACTAGTACTCTGTCTGTCCTTTGAGTATGTTGTTTGTGGAGGTTGGGTGTTACTCTGTTGTAGTCTGCACCTAGCCACTAGGTATGTTGGTTCTAGGGTCTCTTGGGAAGGGCTCTGGTATAGGGCAAGGTTAGCCACTCCCTGTGTTCTGCCAAGCGCCACTTGGTATAAGCTACAAAGTTATCTGCAGATGGTTGCCACTGTGCTGGCCTTGAAGATGTCTCAGAGAAACTAAACTGTGAACTGAGGGTGGATGCTGGGGTTGGTCTTCTTAGCAAAGGGTCACACTGAGGCCAAATGCTGCTTGTTTGGAGTTTGTGAACCTTTGAGAGATTTTAGGAGAGCCTGCAGCACGAGTAAAGACAAGCCATTTGTATGGAAAAGCCACTGGAAATAGATTAGTGGGCCTACATGTTGGGTAAGGTGGGGTCTCAGGAATCACCAACAAGGAACTAATGGTGTTACCTAGGCAATGGAGACTCAGATATGGCACCCATGCCTGCACATGCAGGCTGGGTCAGGGAAGGGATCAAAGGAATAATAGCTTTTGTCAGCACTTCTGTCTGGGAGAATGCTGCTCATCCAGCCCTCACCCTGAAGCCAGACAATTCAGTTCCTCCCATATATTCCTGGTATCTTTTGAGCTTTTGCCCTAGCACTGGAGCTCAGAGCAAGTGAGTCTGAATATTTTCATGCATGGACCCTTTAAGAGGAACTCCTGGGAGTCCAGAGCCCTCCATCTCACTCAGCCACAATCTCTGCTTGTTTTCATAACCATAAGTTATTGGAATTCTCTTCCTAGAATTGGCTGGGACCCTGGTGAAGGGCTGGGAGCCCTAACTTTTCAGAAGGGAGCTTGGAAGCCTCTGAATTTTTAAAAAGTGTTTTATTATTATTATATTTTAGAGAGGGAGATAGGGAGAGGGACAGATAGAAACATCAATGAGAGAGAAACATCACCATCCATTGGCTGCCTCCTGCACAGCCTACTGGGGATTAAGCATGAAACCCAGGCATGTATCCTGACCAGGAAATGAACTGGCAACCTCTTGGTGCATGGGCCAATGCTTAAACTTTAAGCCACAAGTGCCAGGCTACCACTGAATTTTTATTGCCACATGTGTGTGTGGGACTAGCCTGTTCTGCCTCTCTCCACCTGTCCTCCCACACTTGAGGTGGCTTCTTCTGTATCCTTAGTTATATGATTTTTTGTTCAACTAGACCTTCAGGCAGTTCTCAATGATGGCTGTTTTGTAGTTTATTTGTTATTTTGATGTGGTGATTAGAAGATACAAGTTCAGTATTTATCTACTCTGCCATCTTGACCAGAAGCCTCTTTTATTCTTAACTATATGGAAAATATATTAAAACTAGAGACCCAGTGCACAAAATTCGTGCACAGGGTAGGGAGGGTGTCTCTCAGCCCAAACTGCACCCTCTCCAATCCAGGAGCCCTTAAGGGATGTCCGACTGTGGCTTAGGCCCGCTCCCCATAGGAGCCACAGTCTGGCCTCCCTCTGCAGGAGGTGACTGGGCTGATCAGGGGCAGGCACCGCCCCCATCACCCCGCTGCTGCTGCCAGTGCCAGCTGCCACAGCTGCCAAGCTGTTTTCATCAACATGGACTCCAGTCCCTTCACCATGAAAAAATGACAACTTTCTTTAGCATTTTCAAGATGTCTCTTTTATAGGATATGACATTTCTTTTTTTGTTTTTTTTATCCTAACCTGAGGATATTTTTCCATTGATTTTTAGAGAGTGTGGAAGAGAGAGGGAAAGACAGAGAGAAACATCAATGTGAGAGGGACACTTTGATTTGTTGCCTCATGCATGAGCCCTGATCTGGGCCCTGGCCAGGAAGAAGCATGCAACCTAGGTACATGCCCTTGACCAGGATCAAACCCGGACCCTGTGTTTGGCAAGCTGAGGCTCTATCCACTGAGCCAAACTGGCTAGGGCAGGATATGACATTTCTTAGCCCCTCCAGTAGCGGACCTTCGTTTTTTCCTTCAGGAGTAAGGGGGGAAAACCCTAGATCACCTTCTTGGATTCTTATTAGGCAAGTTACCAAGAACACTGCAAGTGGCATACCAGGAGCAGTCAGAAAAGGTGTTTCCTCTGCAGCTCACACACAGAGGCAGGACCTCCAATGCGCCCTGGCTGGCAGGCTCTGTCTATGTGGGCCTGCTCACCGCCGTGGCAGCTGGCAGACCCTGCTCTCTGCGGGCCTGCACCATCCCTGGCTTGCCTCACTGCGCAGCATTCCCTTCCCGCCCACCTGTGCGCACAGCCTCCTCCTGAGCATTTGTGACTGTTCCTGTGTTCTGGCTAATTTGCATATTACCTCTTTCTATAAATAGATATTTATTTAGGCAATAAATTTATATTTCATATAATGAATGTATAAACTATGGTTGTTTTGTTTTGTTTTGTTTTTGCTTAAGTCTCCCAATATTAAGTTTTTTGAGCTATTGTTTTACTTTCACATTTGATAAAGGGAGCTACTAGTATATTAAGAAGGAATTATCATCCTATAGATTGGAAGATAGATGGAAGAATAAACACTTTCTGGATTCATTTTCTTGAAGATATCATATGTTTAAATGTGAAATATGTTAATATTTATGTTTAAAGGGTTAATTTTCCAAGAAACCTTTTTAAGAACATTAAATATAGTTAAATTTATTATAATACTTTAACAATGTTGAATATTTTCAGTTGACCGAATACTCAACTGATTTCTATGAAAGACACAGGAAAATGTCCTGCTTAGCTAACAGTATCTATCTATCTATCTATCTATCTATCTATCTATCTATCTATCTATCATCTATCTATCTATCTATCTATCTATTTATCTATCTATCTATCTATCTCTCATCTATCTATCATTGATCTATTTATCTATCTATCATCCAACTTTCAACATTTTATATTCATGGACTTGAAAGATGGATTTCTGCTCATTTCATAATTTGCATGTGAAAGGATACCAATGTGACTCTTTGGGTAATATAGTTGAAGGATGACAGCTGACATTTCTAACATAAATGACATCTCTTTTCATACAGAATTCTCTTCACAAAGGTGTTTTCTGTGGAGCTTCTATTTTTTCAATTTTTTCTGATGAATAGGAAACCACATTTAAGACACATTTATAAATTTATTTTTTATTCAATAGACTCAGATTATAGATCCATGCAAATTTGGAGATGAAAGACTACAAATTTAAACCTCTACATTCAGACTAACCTTGAACTACTCATTTAATCTTCCTAAGCCTTAGTTTTTGCCTCTATAAAATATGCAAAGTAATAACTACATTATAGGGTGTTTTAGAAGTGTTCAGTTAATATGTTACACAACAGGTAGGATAAAGTTTTATGCAAAGTAAGTGCTCAACTCTTGTTATTTCCCTCTTTTTTTACTAGTTAAAAATAAAATAGAAATATGTTATAACTGAGCGACAAAGAGGAATTTGTTTATCTTGATTTTGGGCATCTAAATGGTGTTGCAGGTCCTTCATGTAAAAATACAACATAACCACTTAATAGAAAAATGCTGATTTTATTCTTACCATATAAGAAAATGAACTGTTTTGTCAGATTTTAGTAGCATCTCACAGATGTGAAAAATAAATTTGGTATATTTCTGAGCTATTTTAGTCTGATTTAAGGTGAGTTTTCAAATTAGGGGTTTTATTGTGTAAGGATCAAAATATAATGGTTTAGGATTGCAGGGCTCAGCAAAGTTTGGATTTTGTTTGGATTACTTCAAAGAGACCTGTAAAGAAAACAATTATTTGATGATATTGAATAACTGAGTTAAATAGTTTGATGTTTACTATTGGGGAGAAGAAGAATTACTGGAAGGAATAACAGTAGAATTATTGTCAACATTTTTCAACCTGGATAAGACTTTTTTTGTAATAATAAAGTTATATTGTTAGAGATAGTGGATACAGTAAGTCTTCTGCTTTGGGGTGGATTTAGGTCTCATTGTCGTCCCTTATAGTCATTTTTCAGCCTGACCTAAATGATGCATCATTAATGTATAAGGTCTTGATTAATCCATATCACAACAACATGAGTTATATCATGCTTTCATGTCAAGTTTATGTTATGGTTGTTTAAACTCCCATATATACCAGGCTCTCACAGATAGATAGATACATAGATACATAGATAGATGATCGATAGGTAGATAGATAGATATAGATAGATAGATAGATGATAGATAGATAGATAGATAGATAGATAGATAGATAGATAGATGATAGATAGATATCAGTACAGCTGTGAACATGTGAAGATCACAAGCTAAACTGTTCAACAGAGACATAATAAAAAAAGGGATCATTATCAGTTTGTAGTCCAGTGCCAGGCTATTAATATGTAATGGTGAGATCATTAGGCAGATCTAGAGCAAAGAGAAGTTTGTCTTACTTGTAGGATCTGTGAAAAATGAGACAGATTCCAAATATGCACCATCTGTTCTTTCTCTTCTAAGTTCTACTTCTTAAAAGTTCAGTTACAGAAGCTAGTTCCCACATAAGGTACTGAAGTTATATTATATGGCAAAAACTAATCTTCTTTTCTATGTGAGATGTAATTTTTAGATTTTTAAACTTCAAGCTACCAGCCTGTTTTGTGTTTGCCATCTAAAAAGTTTTGCATAGGTTGAATCCTGTTAACCAGATGAAATCAACTGATACCAGACAACACAAGAATCTCATTCTAGTGCCCTCTTGTAACAAGGGTACTCATTTTGTTAGAATGTTGTTACAAAAACTATAAAGCTTTGAAATCATGAGAAAAGTAGAGAAACTAATATTAATTCTGAAATGAAAAGTAACAAAACTCAAGATCCTCCAACTCTCATGCATTTAAGCTATTAGCATTGGACTAATGACAATGCCATAAATTCCTTTGGGTGTCATCAGTTCTCCTTGTTACTATGTGATAGTAACAGGCAGGACAATGCATTGAGATGTATCACTCCATTCCCAAACAACTTATTATTGCAAGAAGACATTGCCGAAATTACATGAGACTTAAGTGATACACCTAGTTCTGTCACCAATAGTTGAGAAGCTTTCCTCATTTTTTTTTCCAAAACAAACTACATGACTTAAAACCTGGAAACTTTAGATCTTGATTGAAAGGAGTTTATATCTTCCAATTAAATAGGCATATAACATCCATGAATCACTGGGATATGATTTGTCTTCCCATTGAAGATTACTAGGAAAATTTCAGAAGCATATAAGGTATTTGTAAGGAAACAGATTCTATTGGGGACTCTTAGATCCAATCAACAACATAAGATGTAGATAGCTTTCAATGAAGATTCAAAGCACAAAACCATATATTATTGCATTTTATTTACATCCTTTTATTCTTCATTTTTCTACCTATCTTCTTTCCAATTTTATTGATTTAAGCCTACCTTTAATTTTGTTAATTATAAGCAATAATAATTGTTAATATTACTTTTTACCTTAAATACATTCTTTAGTATGAGTTCAAATTTAGTTGCAAATGGTAACTGGCTAACTCATACAACAAACTGACTTGGATTTGTGCACACATTTTTTTGAGAATCACCTAACTTTCTTGAATACTAGATACTTGTCACTATAAAAAAAATTTATTTTTAATTTAACCTCTCACCACATAATTTTTTATCATGCTTTCAGGCAATGAAAGTATTCCATGCATCCTGAGAATAAGAAAACAATGAAAGTCACATATACAGAAGACTTTCATGTGATAAATATATGAAATAGAGTTTAATCAAAGGGTTACTGAGTTTTGGGCTTATTTAGCCTTACCTGGCTTTTTACTAAAATTATGCTGGTGACAAATAATAAACAGGATCTAAAAATTTAATACATTTTTTCTCACCAATATTGTTTGAGTGTTTAGTAGCAGCTTTGCCTGTTGTTGTGTAGACAATGTCATGTCTAGGTGCATGCTGCCATTTGTGGTACTCCAGTGTTCCTAAGCAGCCATCTTTGGAGATTTATTCTCACGCAGACTGCATTCATATTTTTCACAGCACCTTTTCCCCCCTGGCCGGCATTAATTGATACTATGTTATACTACCTTTTGAAGCTTTTAAGACATTCTTTTCTTTGATTAGGGTCCGAGCTCCTCTCCTAGGCACTGGACCTCTTTAGCCGCCGGGAACTGGAAGAAGACACAGCAGCCTCAGGTATATGGAACATGCTTTATTGCCAACAAAACAGCCATGGCAAACCAGGCAGCCATTGCAAACAGCCAGCCACCGGCTGTTCAGGCGCATGTTTTATACTAACTCAGAAAAAAGAGGCTTCTTACCAAATAGTAACATCAGTGTTACATAAAAACAAAGGTGCACCTGCACAGTGCATACAGTAAAACTGCCTTTGCACATGTGTATGGCAAATGGGCCTTTAACATCCCCACACTCTAATCTGGGTCCCCGCAGTATACAACTAGGGTGTCTGGTTATGGGCAGCAGGGGCATTGTCTCCACTCTCTAAGCTGTTCCTTTATTTATTTTTAAATATATATTTTATTGATTTTTTTTACAGAGAGGAAGGGAGAGGGATAGAGAGTTAGAAACATGGATCAGCTGCCTCCTCCACACCCTCTACTGAGGAGGTGTCCGCAACCAAGGTACATGCCCTTGACCAGAATCGAACCTAGGGCCCTTCTGTCTGCAGGCCGATGCTCTATCCACTGAGCCAAACCTGTTAGGGCTAAGCTGTTCCTTATATCCACCTTTTAAGAGAATGTTAGAGCACATAAAAGTTCTCTAATTTTTTTACTACTTTTAGATGAGTTTGAGAACTCTCCTGGTTTTTAAAGAATTCTGAAATTATAGTCTATCCCCCACGGCTTAGCTATTATCACTGTGTACATAAGCTCTCTTATTTCCAGCTAACTAAAAAGCTCTGGTGAGCACACTAATGTCTGCCTTTTGGGTAGGTCTTGACTCCATCAAGGTGCCATATTCTAGGGGTGAGGTCAAATCTAGCAAAAGCTATACAAAGGGTGTTGTTGTTTTTTTTTTTTTGCGTCAGTATCAAGATACTACCAATCACTCAGTAAGATTAAGTCTGTACATTCTCTAGATTTTTCCAATAAATCTACCTGAAATAGATTGTGGATAAGAGTTTAGACATTTATGAGTTTTTCCCTTTTCATTAATGAAATACGAGTAGCAGGATCCAAAACATTACAATGATGACTGGAAATGTATGAGGGAGAAAATGGAATTCCATAGGAGATAAGTCTGCTTTCTAAAAATGTGTGTTTTTTTGCCCTGGCCCATATGGCTCAGTTGGTTGAGCACTGACCTATGAATCAGGAGATCCTAGTTCAATTCCCAGTCAGGGCACATGCCTGAGTTGCAAGCTCAATCCCCAGTAGGAGGTGTGCAGGAGGCAGCCCATCAATGATTCTCTCTCATCATTGATGTTTCTCTCTATCCCCCCTCCCTTCCTCTCAGGAATCAATAAAAATATACTTTAAAAAAATAAAAAAATGTGTGTTTTCAATGGAAAACAAAACAAAACATTGTAAAACATGAAGAATGATTAAGTTTAAAGGAGATGCTAAAGTCAGATTTGCAGGAGCCTCTGCTTATTTATCTGCTTTGGCTATTATCTTTTTTTAAATTTTTTTAATTTATTTTTTTATTGTTTGAAGTATTACAAATAGTAGTACATATGTCTTGGCTATTATCTTTAAACAAAGTGGATGGGTTTTTGACATGAGGTAAAAACAGAAATTACAGTTAGCTATTTGTCTATAGTCTATGATCATTTCTGAAACATTAATAAAGAATACTAAGGACTTGCCCAAAGCTCTCAGGTGTGAATTGGCAGAAAGGTTCATGATGATGAGGTAAGCCCAAACCGGATGTTTAAAGAACTAGTTTATTCACATATGTTTTCAGGGAAGAGGCTCACCTACCAAGGATTTGGTTAAGTTGTACAGTATTTTGGTGATTTCAGAAAAATTAGGCCTATGGCCTATAAGTGTCAATAACATTTAGGAATTCCTTCAATTGTCTTTTCTATTGATCTGGGAAAGTTTTAAATGACTTGTAATCAGTCAGCAAGAAAAGAACTGTCTCCTTGGGATATACTATGCTCTCTAGATAATGAACTTCCCTTAAGAAAACATTTTAAGTTCTCTTTGGAAATATTATGCTCTTTCTAAACTTTAATAGTAGATATAGAGAATCAATCTTAGAATTTTCTCTATCGTTAAAACAAAACTAATGACCATACACATATAGAAATAAGAGTAGAATCACAGGGAAATGCAATGTTTCCTTCAGGTCTTGGTTGAGGACTTGTGAAGTGCTGAATGCCCTACACTCCTGGGGTGTGTTTTGTTCTATGGATTTTTGTTTTTATCCAGGAGAAGGTGCATATTGCCTATATTGATCTAATTTTAAAAGGACACTAAATAAAATAGCACAAACATCTGCAGGTTTAAGTAATTCCAGTTTTTTCATTATTATTATTTGAAGTATTACAAATAGTAGTACATGTCTCCTTCCCGCCCCCCCCCATTGACTGCCCCCCGGCCTCCCCTACACCCCAGTACCTGCCTTCACCTGCTCCCCCCCCCCACCAGTGTCTTGTATCCATTGGTTGTGCTTATATGCATGCGTACAAGTCCTTTGGTTCATCTCTTATAGCCCCCCTCGCCCAACCTCCCCTGTCTTCCCAATGTAGTTTGACAGTCTGTTCAATACTTCTTTGCCTCCGTATCTATTTTTCCTCCCATTGCTTTCCTTTAAAAAATTTTGTCTCTGCAGACTAGAAATAAACATTATAATAACAAAAAAAATATATATATTTGAGTCCCAATTTCAATGTCCAACAGTTCTGAGTCCCCGTTTCAATGTCTAACAGTTCCTTATGTATACATGTCAGCAATGATATCTGGATGGTGGGCACCTGGTAGCAATGCAGGTCCAACACTCTCTGGTTTGGTCCTAGGCAACCTGCAGCGGTGCACAGCTGCTGACTGCTCGCATGGCAAGGCGTTGTCAGCGTCTTCCATCTCTGGACTGTTTCTCCTCTTGTCTTCATGGTTGGAGCACACCTGTCAATTCCTCTCTGTTGCAGGAATCCACATGGTCTTGGAGTTGTTTTCTGAAAATATACAAAATATTCTCGACCAAAAGTTAATAAAGGAATCCTTTCTATATAATTGATTTGGGATCCTTTTTATTTTTGCCCAAATGATTTATTTTCCTTTGTCTTATTTAGACACCATGTGTGTTTTTCATGGGTGTCTTGCTGTTAGCATTACAAATGAAAGTTAATTTTGTAAAGTAAAAGTTTTCTAGATGTAATTTACTTATAGGATATTTTTCCATACATGATATTACCCCACTATCTGGATCTATTTTGTTCATCAGTTTATTTTGTTCATTAGTTTCCAGAAATAAGTGAGAACATGTAACTATTATCTTTCTCTGACTGGCTTTTTTCACTTAGCAAAATTCTCTTCAAGTTCCTCCATACTGTCTCAAAGGGTGATAGATCCTTCTTCTTCACAGCTGCATGGTATCCCATGAAGTAAATATACCACATCCTTTTTATCCACTCATCTACTCATGGGCACAGACTGTTTCCTGATCTTGGCCACTATGAGCACAGGAGTGTATACATTCTTTCTGATTGGTGTTTCAGGTTTTTTAGCATATATTCCTAGAAATAGGGTCACTGAGTCAAAGCACAGCTCCATTTTTAATTTTTTGAGGGAATTCCATACTGTTTCCCATAATGGCCGCACCAGTCTGCATTCCATAAGCAGTGCACTAGGGTTCCCTTTTCTCCACATCTTCAATAGCACTTGTCATATATTGATTTGTTGATAGTAGCCATTCTAGAAGATGTGAAGTGATACCTCATTGTCATTTTAACTTGTATTTCTCTGATGATTAGTGACATTGACACTTTTTCCTATGTCTCTTGGGCATCAGTATGTCCTCTTTGGAGAAGTGTCTATTTAGAACCTTTGCCTGTGTTTAAAAATTTGATTATTTGTCCTAGTACGCTGCTGGTGGAAATGCAGACTGGTGCAGTCACTGTGGAAAACAGTATGGAGTTTCCTCAAAAAATTAAAAATGGAACTCCCATTTGACCCAGTAATTCCACTTCTAGGAATATATCCCAAGAAATCAGAAGCACCAATCAGAAATATGTATGTACCCCTAATGTTCATAGCAGCACAATTTACAATAGCTAAGACTTGGAAATAGCCTAAGTGCCCAATCAGCAGATGAATGGATTAAAAAATAGGGGTACATCTACACAATGGAATACTACGCTGCTGTAAAAAAGAAGGAACTCTTACTATTTGCAATATCATGGATGAACCTGGAGAGCATTATACTAGGTGAAATAAGCCAGTCAGAGAAAGATAAATATCACATGACCTCACTCATTTGTGGAAAATAATGATGAACAACATAAACTGATGAACAAAAACAGATCCGGAGACAGAGAAGCACTGAACAGACTGTCCAACCTCAGAGGGAAGGAAGTGGTGGAGGGACTTAAGAGATCAACCAAAGGACTTATTTGCATGCATATAAGCATAACCAATGGACACAAACAGTAGGGAGTAAGTGTATGTGCTGGTGGTGGGAATGGCTAGGGAGAGGTCAATGAGGAAAAAAAGGAGACATGTAATACTTTAAACAATAAAGAATTTAAATTTAAAAAAACATGTCCATACTACCAAAACCAATCTATAGATTCAAACAATGTCTATTAATATATCAATAGCATATTTCACAGATATATAACAAATCCTCTCCAAATATTTATGTGGAATCATAAAAGACCCTGAATAACTGCAGCAATCTTGAGAAAGAACTAAGTTTGAAGAATCACAATTACTAGATGTCAAGTTATACTATAAAGCTGCTGTAATCAAAACAGCCTGGTACTGAAACAAGAACAGACATATAGACAAATGGAACAGGACAGGGCACCCAGAAATCAATCCAAACCATTATGCTCAATTAATATTTGACAAAGATGGCAAGAGCATACAATGGAGATAAGACAGTTTCTTCAATAAATGGTGCTGTGAAAATTGGACAGATACATGCAAAAAAAAAAGTAAAACTAGACTATCAACTTACACCATACACAGGAATAAACTCAAAATGGTTAAAAGACTTAAATGTAAGTCAGAAAACCATAAAAATCCTAGAAAAAACTATACTCAGCAAAATCTTGGTCATCTATCATAACAATATGTTTGCCAATACATCTCCCAAGGTAAGGGAAACAAAGCAGAAAAATGAACAAATGAGACTACATCAAAATAAAAGCTTCTACACAGCCAAAGAAACCATCAACAAAATGAAAAGGGAGCCCACTTATGGAAGAACATTTGTCAATGGTACATCTGATAAGGGGTTAATTTCCAAAATATATAAGGAAGTCATACAACTTAACAAAAAGAAGACAATCCAATTAAAATATGGGCAAAGGACATAAATAGACACTTTTCCAAAGAGGATATATAGAAGGCCAAGAGACATGAAAAAATGCTCAAAGTCACTAATCATCAGAGACATGCAAGTTAAAACCACAATAAGTGTAAAACCTTACACTTGTCAGAATAGCTGTCATCAAGAAATGACAACTTCTGACTAGGATATGGAGATACCCTCGTGCACTGTAATCAAAATAGCCTGGTACTGGCACAAGAAAAAAAAAAAAACTGGTGAAAATTCAGACTGGTGCAGCCACTATGGAAAATAGTATGGAGTTTCCTCAAAAATTTTAAAATGGTACCAGTATTTGACCCAGTGGTTCCGCTTCTAGAAATATATCCTAAGACATCAAAAATACCAATCAGAAAAAATATATGCATCCGTATGTTTATAGAAGCACAATTTATAATATCTATGACCTGGAAACAGCCCAAGTACCCATCAGTAGGTGAGTGGCTAAAATAGCTGTGGTACATTTACACAATGGATTACTATGCAGCTGTAAAAGAGGATCTCCTTCTCTTTGAGACAGCATGGAGGATCCTGGAGAGTATTATACTAAGTATAGTAAGCCAGTCAGAGAAAGATAAGTATCACGTTGTCTCATTCTTATGTGGAATATAGTGAACAAAATAAATTGATAAACAAAATAGATCCTGAGACATAGAAATATAGAACAGTCTGATGAACCTCATAGGGAAGGGGAGGTTGTGGTGAGTGGTGAGGGATTAACCAGAGAACTTGTATGCATACATGCATAGCCCAGGGACACAGACAATAGTGTGGCGAAAGTCTGGGAGGGGTGAGTGCTGGGTGGAGGGTGCTAATGTGAACACACACAAAAAAAGTGGGGAACATCTGTAGTACTTTCAACAATAAAGATATGTTTTTTTAAATCGTTGACATTTTAATGTTGAGATGTACAAAAGGGAAGAAATTTTTTTGGATAGTGGGACAATGGGAAAGATTATTTTCCAAGGGAGAACAAAGTAGAAATCATTAAAACATGAGAGCTTGCATGTGATTCTTTACAGATGTGCTATTGGTTTTGGATAGAACAATCCTCTTCTATTTTGTTGATCCCATGTTGAAGACCATTCAGTTTGTTATCTCCTACCCCTCGAAATGCCAACAACATTGGTGGGGAGCACGTCAGGCCCGCAGACTGTATAAGGCTCACAAAGTCATTTGGTTTGGCCCTGCCAAGGCATTAGGGGTGAGTTAATTAAATGTTTGGCCAAACATAGCAGGTTAATTTTTAATTTGATAATTTTGTATGGCTCACAAAGGATGCTATAAATAGCCAAATGGCTTTTAGCAAAATAAAAGGGTCCCCACCCCCGACTCAGAGTGACCCCCTCCCCAGTCATTTTGCCTACCTAAAATACCCACACATTTATGTTGGAGAAACATATTTCCCAGGTTAAGACCCGTGTTAAAGATTATATGGAAATATTTACCAGCTTGAGTGGTGGTCTGGGAAGAATGAAATGTGAGTTCTAGAAGGATTTTTATATTGGACTAATAATATATTATTTAAAACAAAAAATAAAGTGAAAATTCCTTAAAACAGAGATTCAGGCTTTAAGCTAACTTTCTTTTAATAGAAGAATGATAATGGAATACCCTGAATAATAAGAGTAGATATGAGTTTTAGTGAAAATTCTGTGAAAGTGGGTATCATGGGGAAAAAAAAACATAAATATTAAAAGAAAGACAGATTTATGGAGCTTGAGCAGCATTGTTATATATCTTCCAGACTAGGCTTGATTATCTCAGTGGTTAAAGTGTTGACCTTCACCCTGAAGGGTCACAGGTTTGATTCTTGGTCAAGGGCATACTCCTAGGTTGCAGACTCCATCCCTGGTCCAGTAGGGGAGCATGCAGAAGGCAACCAATCAATGTGTCTCTCTCACATCAATATTTCTCCTATTTACTCTATCTATAAGCAATGGAAAAATGTCCTCCAGTGAGGATTTTAAAAATTAATAAATAAAATATATATCTTCCCTGCTACAATACATAGTCTTCATGAGGGCAGGCAAATATTCTAATGTACTCACATTTGTATATCTAAGGAATACCAAAATGCCCTAAACATTGTAGGTGGCCCATGAATAACATGTTCAGTAAATGAATATGTGACAATTAAATATCTAAGCAATTAATAGGTTTAAATTAATGGTAATACTTTATATGAATTCTCCCATTTTCAAGGATCTTTTTTTTTGTTTTGTTTTGCAACTTAATTCCATCCCTAAAAAATAAATTATTTTAATTTTCTTTCTTATTTTCTTCATTCTTGTTTTAAGTTTTGGAAAAACTACATATTATGCCAAGTTTACCTACTAGTGGCCTTTGGTATCTGACCTTTAGGTACTTGGATCAAGTGTTGTTCTACTAGCTGCCTAGAGACACTTTCTAAAGTTCTAAGAAGTCGCTCATGACGTTAAGGCTATGTTCTTCTTATTTACCACTGAGTCCCGAAGCTTGGCTGTTCAATTCAACTGTAAGGGAAAAGCTACACAAAAGTCACACTTCATGATTTTTCACTTTTTTTTTCTTTATATAAATTGATTCACCAAGCCTTTCATAAATATGTGAGGAAAGAGATGGCAGAGAGCAAGATGGTCAGAAGTAAAAAAGGAGACTTGAAGATACTTTAGTTGTCTAGTTAGTTGTGAATATACATCAGCCTTTTTAGCTTCTAAAATAGATAAATATTTTTTAAATTGGTAATATAAAACAATTGTACAATGTAGGAAGACAGCTGCTTGCTTCCAAATTAAATACCACCCAGAACCTAGTCTGAAAAGTGGAGGCCTGTACAAGTAGTTCCCCAGCACAGGTAAAGGTGTCATTTGGTCAAAAATAGCTCTTACCCTTAAACAAAGTTACTAAGTGTATTTATGTATCTTGCTATTTCCAAATGTATTATAAAGAGTGGAGGTACAAAAAACATTTCATATTGAAAAATTAGCATGAAATAATTCTACATTTTCTGGATTTATTAACATAGCAGTTACTACTTACTTAGTGTAATTAATATTTGTTAGTTTGTCATATAGCCAAGTATTCAGTATTTTATTTTATTTTCTGTTTTGTTTATATTCCTCATACAGATGCTACTGAAATATGTTCTTAATTTAATTATTAGTATTATTTAAGTGTATACATTTAAGCTATATTATATTTAATTTATATTCACTCTGCAAGCTGTCTATTTCCTTATAAGGTGTCTGAAATATTTTATTTTAATTAATATTTAACTTCTAAATCTGTCTACCTTTATTTCTCATCCCATATTTCAATTTTCTCAGCCAGAAAAGACAATGTAGCAGGTTTATAAAAATAATTCTTGTTGAAAATCTCAAGTAATTATAAATGAACAGTCCAATTCAGTGAAATAACTGAATCCATAAAAATGGATTTGTTGCATATATTATTTACTACTAGACGGCCAGTGCATGAAATTCATGTACTGTGGGGTTGTCCCTCAGCCCAGCCTGCACCCTCTCCAAACTAGGACACCTTGGGAGATGTCTGGCTGCCAGATTAGGTCCCATCTCTGTGGGATCAGATCTAAGCCATCAGTCGGACATCCCTCTTATAATCCAGGACTGCTGGCTCCCAACTGCTCTCCTGCCTGCTTGCCTAGTTGTCTGTAACTGCTCCTGCCTGCCAACCTGATCACCCCCTAACCATTCCCCTGCCAGCCTGATCAATGCCTAACTGCTCCCCTGCCTGCCCGATTGCCCCCAACTGCCTCCCCTGCAGGCCTGGTCACCCCTAACTTCCCTCCCCTGCTGGTTTGATCACCCTCAACTGCCCTCCCCTGCCAGCCATCTTGTGGTGGCCATCCTGTGACCATATAAAGATGGCCATCTTGTGTGAGGGTGTGATGGTCAATTTGCATATTACCTCTTTATTACATAGGATTATCCACAACTCATTGCAGGTTTGGGTGTACATATGAATTCAGAATTATATATATTCATCAATCATCAATTCACTGTTGTGAAGTCATAATATTGGAGTACTGCTATTTATTGTCTGTCATATTTATCTATAAATGTAGAATCAGATTTACTTATTAGCTCTGATCAGATGCAAAATCCACTTCAAAATAAGTCATGTTAGGTGAAGACCTAACATATTGTCCTAGAAGCCTGAATATCTCATTTGAAAGACCTATTGTGAAATGAACATCAAATTATTTCTTGCTTATACTTCTTATACTTTTGATGAATGGCATGAAGGGAGTTGTCTCTTGGCAGCTAGATATATTTTGGCATATTTCTGACATGCAACAAAGGTATGTTAGCATGTCTATAGTTAATATGATTGTTATTATGAGGTCGCTGAAAGTATTATAAAATCATAAGAATCTGGAAATGTTTTTGAAGCTTATTTTGAAGTAGTTTACTGAGAAAAATATGCCAGAAAATATTTGAATGCTTAGCTAATGAAATTATTCACTTTCTGAATTTTATAATATCATTTTATGCATTTGGCTATCACAGAATATATAACAATTTAAGTATTCAGTTAATATTATAGTACATAATATTATCATATATAATGATCCTAATCATCTTAATTTTTCTACAATGTATTAATTATGGGTTTCTAAGAAAAAAACATAGTCTCAGAACATCTAGATATGAATCTTTCCTTGGTCAAGAGAAATATGAGACATTTAAATACTTCAGGATGGGAAGTATTTTTTCTTTCTTTGGTTGTACTATATAATGTAATATATAAAGAATATAAGTAAATTATGAAAAATTGAAATATTAATTTATTTTGGAGTATTTTGGATATTTTGCTTTTTATTTCTTAAGGTTTACTAGGTTCAGAAAATATAATCCTTTAGCTTCGATGGAACTCTTTTAGATGTGTCTTTCTCAATACAATGTACATTTTCATCCCATTCATTGCTCAATCAATTTTTGAGGTAGACTTTGGAATATGTTTCAATTGCTTGAACTTATATCTTTTATTTTCCCTTGAAAAGTTACTAAAGAGTATCTTTTTTTAAGATATTTGTGAAAATATAGCTAATTTACTCTTAGTATTCTGCTGTAGCAGAGACAGAGGTCAGTGTATTAGAGATCAATATCCATGTAATTATTTGCACATATCCTGTCTTAGGCTGAGTTAGCGTATTTTAGGTCCTCATATCTTTCATGCCCATGTTTGTGACTTTTTCAGTGCTCAGTACCAGGGGAGAATATCTTTTGGCATGAAGGAGAGTTCTTGTGTACCATTCTTCCAAGATGGGTAAAACACCTCTAGCTGGGAAATTATAGCTCTCCCTACTAGATAAGCACAGTCTACTGCCTATAATGAACTATGGGATCTACCTAGTGAAGATCTATGTTCTGTGGTGGCATATGCAATGTCTGATGGAGAGGAGAAGGGAATGGGACAAAGACTACGGACATTTGGGAATTGCTGGAAAATTTCATGATTTTAATTTTTTATAACAGCACTTTTGTATATCAGGCTAAGACAAAAGCATGAAAGCTCATTTTTTCCAATCTATCTGATGAAGCTTTAATCCTTCATTTGAGGGTAGCAATCTATAATAATAAAAGCATAATATGCTGATTAAACCAGACATCCTTCCATATGACCTTCCAGATGAAGCGGGGGCTGCGAGGGAAGCGCGGGTCCTGAGTGCCAGAGGGAAACTGGTGCTGGCAGCCAGGGGAAGGAAGGCCTACTCTTGCACAATTGCGTGCATTGGGCCTCTAGTTATAAATATTAACTCCAGAGTAAGTCTACCTTATACATTAGATTTAACACTTTTTAACTCTGTTATCTTGGGCAAATTATTTACTCTCTGTGTACCAGTTTTCTAATATGTAAACAAAGAGGATAATTGCTATGCAATAGTATAATTTGATTTATTACATATGTTATTTCAGGCAGACTATTCAGTATCTGGCACATTGTTATTATTCATTGTTATTATTCAAATATGAGTTATCATAGGATATGGCTGTCCCTTGAAGCTTGTACACTTCCAAAGGAATAAAGAATATTATGTAAGTTATTTCTGTCAATAATATGAATACCATACTTTCAAATCAATTTCAATATGAATCACAACAAAATTAAACTATAAAAATTCAAGAGCATATTTCAAACTCTTATTTAAGTACTTTGTTAGAACAAAGAATATAGGGTACTGAAGAAGAATTAAGATAGAGTAAATATATAATATCTATATACAACAAACAACAATCATGCATTTCACATGATTGCATTCATTTTGGCACTATTTTTGTCTTATGAGCAAGAGTATTAAACACCAAAAATATGAATCCACTATATCCCTTTTTATATTTTAATAGTTGGCAATTATTTGTTCATTCTCCAAACATTTTGAGACACTACTGAGTCAGACACCTTGCTACTTAACTTTGCTGGGGCATCAGATAGAAAAAAAAAAGTTAAAAACCCTCTAAATTTATAAAGGTAGCATTCATTTTTTGATTGATACATCCATATATATATATATATATATATATATATATATATATATAATGAGCAACAATACTATACCAGATATGATATAGATACTGGATATATAAGTGAATATGAATACACATCCTGCTCTCCTATAACTCATAGACCAATTGCCAGTACACAAATCATACTAAAATATATTTCAGCAAAACTTAGCAATATACTTATTCACCAAATGTAAAGTTGAACAAATACAGCAAGAATTATTCCAGGCTGAGAAGATTATAAACAATTTCACAAAATAGTCAAGAAAAGAGATGTAAAGTATCTTAAGGAAGAAATAAAATGGTCCAAATAGGAAACCACCATGAAACAGTGCTATAATGTTAATGTTAAATATATATATATATATATATATATATATATATATATATATATTTAACATTAAATGAAGACAAACTAGTAAGAAGAATTGACAGTATTGTAATAAAGATGGAATTTAAAAACCTAGGCATCAAATTCTCTTTCTGGTCAGACAACAACTCTAATTTAAAAAAGAAAAAGAAAATAAATTACCTATGTATATCTTCTAGTTTTACAAAGGTTTTTTATAAATCTTGCTTGAAAAACAAGGTACATTCCTCTTAGATTATTCTTTTAATAAGTTATTTCATATCAAGTTCATAACACTGTTATTCACTATAGCAATATTTTGATTGCCACAGTGTGCATACTATTGTCTTAGATATTTTGATCACAAATACAAAAGCATATAAAGTTCTTATTCTCTAAAAATTGAGATTTAAAAACTAGTAATACATTTAATGATTGAGCTATTTTCATTTACAACTTTTAATTTTATGTTTATTTAGTTAATGTCTTAATAAATAATGACTCTTTCTAGTTTAAATAGCATTTAAAAATATAATTATTTCCATTCAACATAATCCAAAGACATAACAACAGAGTTGTAGGAGTAAAATTACCAGTACAAATATCATATTTAAGCCAAGTGTTTGTGAACCATTTTGAAAATTGTATCATCTGAAGGCATATCTTTATCAATTTGTGTTTATGCATCTTCTGTAGAAATGGGTATTCTGAATAATAAGAAAATGACACCTCAAGACTATCTGATTCTTTTATGGCTAAATATAATGCCAATACTGAAGGGTAAAGTCACACTGGTATAATACCAATGCTTGCTTTGTTCATAATACTGCTAGAGATCAATACTTGTTTGGTATTCTGTAAAACACCTATATTTCTTTCACAGAATATGCCAATAACTGTTTATTTCACAATGGAGAGTTGAATAAGTTCAGTTATTTTTTATAAAAATATTATTATGATTTCACTATACTCAGGAAAAATTGTAATTCTTACATTTAGATTATGCACATGATGGATTACATATTTTGTCTGAGGTTAATACAGTCCCATTGATGTAGAAAAAATTTAAAACACATTAAAATTGAATACATATTTACTTTCTTGATCTTCATGCAGAATGTACTTAAAAGATATTTGTCTTTGTGAATATACATTTATACGACAGATTCTCAGTTGAATGAAACAGATATTGATTCTGACTAATTTAACCATTAGGACACTTGACATCACCTTTAATTTGACCAGTGAACATGTCCATAGCGGGGATCTATGAAAAGAATTTATGTCAGAGAAGAATATCCTTACAAACCAAGCCTGTTTTTAGTAGTTACCCTCAAAACATTGTGCTAGTCTCCTTCTCATTAGTCTTTCAATCTTATTTCCTCCAAGTCCCTATTCAAAACCATTATGTAGTCACTTACATTGCATCAGTATAGATCCTTATCTCAATTCTCTTTATTTCCAGAAAAACTAACAATAATATACTCTGCTCACATTTATGACCTCTCCATTTATAGATCACCTTTGCATTGAATTGAACCATAGCAACAATCCTCTTCCAGCTGATTTCAGCATTTCAAAAAGATTGATCTGTGAACCATATTCTAGGCCTTTCCTCCTGCCGCCCACCCCCCCACCCCCCAGAAGTCAACTAGTCATGGGCAATTGCCCTTGGAATCATTTATAGGAGAGGATGCAAATTAATGTGCATCAATCTGATGATAGAATGCCCATAGGTATTGTTATACCTCATATAAGTTGGATATATCAAATGACACCCAAGTAGGTCAGATACCATGGACCCTAGCATTCCATGACTGGTCATTCAATCATTAAGTTCTATTACTAGACCAAGAGCTGTTTTTCAAAAGGAAAGCAGTTTTTTCTAGTAGTTTTAAATCCTAGGGGACTCCATTGTAATTCTGTTATCACAGATTTCTACAGCCTCCTTACAGCATTCTTATCCATCACAGACATGTTGATATTCAGAAGTTTAAGTACTGAGTGGCAATGCTGTTTGCAGTTTTGCCCAAATCAGCTGGAATGCATTGTCTGAGTTGAAAGTCATCCAAAGCTACGAATCTTTTAAGCAGTTTAGGAGATAAATGAGAGCACTGGAATACTTTAATTTCAAAATGCAAGGAAACTCACCTACTTTACAACTTTCTTAGTAGTAGAGAGTGTAAAATGTGATATGGTTCTTTACTTTGGAGGGAATATCTAATATGTCACAGAGAAATAAACAACCAGGAAAATCATTAAGGTAACCGCTTATAAGTAGTATCTCAGACTTCTAGCACATATTTTGTCAAAGCATATATGAATAGTTCTACAGGAACATATAACATTATTTAACATAAGCAGTCAATTGTAGTGCAATGCCTTGTATAATTTTGATATTACAAACGTACCTTGAATTTAAAATGCTTTAGAGGCAGGTAAACATTAGGACAAAGCAGGAAATGCGTATTGCTATCTATTTCAGGTAAAAACCAGTGTGGGAACCATGCCAGAGTATGCTGGATGTCCAAGGCCACTCTAAGCATGGAAAACTTTTATATATATACTAGAGGCTTGGTGGATGAAATTCATGCATGGGTGGGGGCGGGAGGGCTGTCCCTCAGCCCAGCCTGCACCTCTCCAATCTGAGACCCCTCGAGGGATGTCTGTCTGCCCGTTTTGGCCCAATCCCAGTAGGATCAGACCTAAATGGGCAGTCAGACATCGCTCTCACAATCCAGGACTGCTGGCTCCCAACTGGTCGCCTGCCTGCCTTCCTGATTGCCCCTAACCGCCTCTGCCTGCCAGCCTGATCACCCCCTAACCACTCCTCTGCCAGCCTGATTGATGCCTAACTGCTCCCCTGCCAGCCTGGTCACCCCTAACTGCCCTCCCCTGCAGGCCTGGTCACCCCTAACTGCCCTCCTCTGCAGGTCTGGTCCCTCCCAGCTGCTCTCCACTGAAGGCCTGGGTCCGCCACAACTGCCCTCCCCTGCTGGCCATCTTGTGGTGGCCATCTTGTGTCTACATGGGGGCAGCCATCTTTGACTACATGGGGGCAGCCATCTTGTGTGTTGGAGTGATGGTCAATCTGCATATTACTCTTTTATTAGATAGGGTAGAGGCCTGGTGCATGGATGGGGGCCAGCTGGTTTGCCCTGAAGGGTGTCCCGGATCAGGGTGGGGGTTCCCTTGGGGTGTGGGGCAACCTGGGCGAGGGGCCAGTGGTGGTTTGCAGGCCGACCATGCCCCCCGGTGACCCAAGCAGAGTTCCTGGGATCTGGGATTTATTTATCTTCTATAATTGAAACTTTGTAGCCTTGAGTGGAGTCCAGGGCTGACCAGGGTGTGCAGGAAGCTTGGCTTCCTCAATTGCCAGGGAAACCCAAGCCTCTTGTTTGCTCCATGGCTGCAGCCATCTTGGTTGGGTTAATGTGCATTCTCGCTCCTGATTGGCTGGTAGGTGTGGCTTGTGGCTGTAGCAGAGGTATGATCAATTTGCATATTACTCTTTTATTAGATAGGATATGTTGATTCCAAAGTGGAAGGGAGAGGGAGAGGGAGGGATTGAAAAAGCAATGATGAGATACAATCATTGATTGGCTACTTTCTGCATGCCCCCTCCTGGGGAGGTCCCAGCAACCAAGGTACATGGCCTTGAGCAGAATCGAACCCAGGACCCTTTAGTCTGCAGGCCAACACTCTATACACTGAGCCAAACCAACTAGGACTGAGTGTGGAAATCTTAATCAGAATGTTCAAGGCTAAAATGCTATACACAAGTGCAAGAACACAGCAATCTCATGGTACACTGCACTAGCATGCCCTTCAATAACCCAAATGATTGATGTCACTTTTAGTGGACCGGCTCTTTTGTCTAAGTAGTATTAAAGTATGTTACTGTGGCTAGAGTACTCGGGGAACTCAGATACAGATACTATGCTGGGGAGAGCTCAGATGGGTCTACTATGAGAGTCTGTGGGTCCAGAGGCAGGGCACAGCTATTCAGATAATAGCTCCTATGTTGGAGAACTGCTTTGTCTAATGGCTCCTTGTTAGAAATGGCTACAGGGCCACTGGCTTCTACAATAAAGACTTTCTTATACATCCACAACCTTTCATGTATTCTCCATTTACCACACAGCATTGAAGAAGTTCCATCCCCTGGCAGAAGGGCTTGCCTCTGATGTTAGCTAGTTGCTGTATTTTTAAAATATATTTTTATTGATTTCAGAGAGGAAAGGGGAGGAAGAGAGAGATAGAAACATCAATAATGAAAGGGAATCATTGATTGACTGACTCCTGCATGCCCCCTACTGGGGATTGAGCCCAAAACTTGGGCATGCGCCCTTGACGGAAATGGAACCCAGGACTCTTCAGACTTCAGGCTGATACTCTATCCACTGAACCAAAACAGCTAGGGCAAAGTCAGTGAGTTTTAATATTTTCTGTTCCTTGGCCTAGAAATAAAACTATTTTCCATCATAAAAATTGTATACAATTTCCAGGGACTGATATGCTCAAGGAATAAACTCATATCACAAACAATAGCTGTGATTGCATTTGCAGGTAATCAATTTTCAAACAATCCAATTGACATTTTCAAATATAATCTACTAGAGGCCTGGTGCACAAAATTTGTGCACTGGAGGGGGTGTCCCTCAGCCCAGCCTGCACCCTCTCCAATCTGGGATCCCTCTGGGATTGGGCCTAAACCAGCAGTTGGATATCCCTTTCAATATGGGACTGCTGGCTCCTAACCACTAGCTTGCTTGGCTGCCTGATTTCCCCTAACCTCTCTGCCTACCAACACCCTAACCACTCCTCTGCTGGCATGATGAGATACATGACACCTAACTGATCCCCTACCAGGCTGATCACCCCAACTGCCCTCCCCTTCAGGCCTGGTCACCCCCAACTGCTCTCCCCTTCAGGCCTGGTCACCCCCAACTGCCTGCCCCTGCAGGCCTGGTCACCCTCAACTGCCCTCCCCTGCAGGCCTGGTCACCCCCAACTGCCCTCCCCTGCAGGCCTGGTCACTCCCAACTGCCCTCCCCTGCCAGCCATCTTGTGACAATGTGGGGTGGCCATCTTGTGACAATGTGGTGGTGACCATCTTGTGGCATTTATCTTGTGACAACATGGGGGCGCCCAACTTGGGATGACTTGGGGATGGTCAGCTTGTGACAAAATGGGGAGGTCCATCTTGTGATGATGTGGGGGCTGCCATCTTATGACAAAGTGGGGGCAGCCATGTTGTGATGTGAGGGCATGAGGGTCAATTTTCATATTACCTCTTAATTATATAGGATGCACATACTGAAGAGTGAAAATGTGGTTGGGATAAGCATCAATACCCTTAAAACTTATTGTCTTTAAATATGACACTAATTCTTGTAATCTTCTTCAAGTTATAGTATTGGAATCAATTTATGCTTTATTATTTTGGTAAAGAGTGGGAGTTTCAAATCCTTCTACTAGACTTTTTCTACTATCATAATAATTATCTCTTTGCCAAGATGACATTGTCAGTTTTCTTCTAGTTAGCAAAAATATCTTACCTAATAATAGACAAACATGTAAATTGACTGTACCTCTGCTACACCCACAGCCAATCAGAGCATGCAAATTAAAAGGCCAAAGATGGAGGCCACCCAGCTGCTCCAGGCACAGAGTGGCCCGGCAGGGCAAGATGCCTGCTATGAGAGGGGGGACAGGGGGCGAAGGGACCTACAGGCGTGGCACTGTGGCTACAGCAAAGCTACCGGAGGAAAACCAGTGCTGGAAACCAAGGGAAGGAAGGCCTCATGCACAAATCTCTTCATGCAACGGGCCTCTAGTCTATCCTATCTAATAATGATAATGCAAATTGACCTTACCTCCACTACATCCACAAGCCACGCCCACCAGCCAATCAGGAGGGAATATGCAAATAAGCCCAACAAAGTTGGCTACAGCCACAGAGAGCAGGAGGGAGGCTTGGGTTTCCCTGGCAATGGAGGAAGCTAAGCTTTCCACCTGCCCTTGCCGGCCCAGGCCTCCACTCAATGCTATAAAGTTTCAATGATAGAAGATAAATAAATTCCAACAGAAATGGTGGCAGCCACAGAGCTGGAGAGAGCAGAAGGCTAGGGTTGCCTGTGGTGATGGAGGAAGCCAAGCTTCTGCAGCCCTGGCCTGCTTTGGCCTCCACTTAAGACTACAAAATTTCAATTATAGAAGATACATAAATCCCAACAGAAATAGCTGCCACCACAGAGTGAGCAGAAGGCTTGGCTCCACTCCAGGCTACAAAGTTTCAATTGTAGGAAATAAATAAATCCCAGATCCCAGGAACTCTGCTTGGGTCACCGGGGGGCATGGTCGGCCTGCAAACCACCACTGGCCCCTCGCCCAGGTTGCCCCACACCCCAAGGGAACCCCCACCCTGATCCGGGACACCCTTCAGGGCAAACCAGCTGGCCCCCATCCATGCACCAGGCCTCTACCCTATCTAATAAAAGAGTAATATGCAGATTGACCATCACTCCAACACACAAGATGGCTGCCCCCATGTGGTCAGAGATCCTGCCCCCATGTGGACACAAAATGGCCACCACAAGATGGCCAGCCAGGGAGGGCAGTTGGGAGGAACCAGGCCTGCAAGGGAGGGCAGTTTTGGGCAATCAGACCAGCAGGGAAGGGCAGTTGGGAGGGACCAGGCCTGTAAGAGATGGCAGTTGTGGGTGATCAGGCCTGCAGGGGAGGGCAGTTAGGGGTGACCAGGCCTGCAGGGGAGGGCAGTTAGGAGTGACCAGGCCTGCAGGGGAAGGCAGTTAGGGGCAAACAGGCTGGCAGGGAAGCAGTTAGGCATCAATCAGGCTGGCAGAAGAGTGGTTAGGGGGTGATCAGGCTGGCAGGCAGAAGCGGTTAGGGCCAATCAAGAAGGCAAGCAGGAGAGTAGTTGGGAGCCAGCAGTCCTGGATTGTGAGAGGGATGTCCCACTGCCCATTTAGGCCCAATCCCACGTGGAAATAAATAAATCCCAGATCCCAGGAACTCTGCTTGGGTCACCGGGGGGCATGGTCGGCCTGCAATCCCACGTGGGATTGGGCCTAAATGGGCAGTGGGACATACCTTGAGGTGTCCCAGATTGGAGAGGGTGCAGGCTGGGCTGAGGAACACCGCCCCCCCATGCACGATTTTCATGCACCGGGCCTCTAATATATATATGAAAGCCTAAGCAACCATTAAGGCAGAATGACCAAATGACCAGAACGACCAGTCACTATGACATGTACCGACAATCCCAATTGCCTGATCAGGGGCTGCCAGCCTAACTCCTGGTCTCTCCTCCCAGTTGACAGGTGCTGATTGCCTGATGGGGAACAGGGAACACGGGGTGGGTGGCAGCGGATGCAGGTGGCACCAGGCCAAGGCAGGTGAGGGTGGAGGCAGGGCTGGCTGCCAGCAGCCATGGGAAGGAAGGCCCTGGATGGCCAACCTTCTGTCCTTCCCCTTAGCTAACAGGCCCCGACTGCCCAATGAGGAACAGGGAACTAGGGGTGGGTGGTGGCAGATGTGGGCGAGGGGTGAGGCCACCTGCTGGCAGCCAGGAGAAGAAAGGTCCTGGCCAGCCAACCTCCTGGTACCTGAAGGCTTTTGAAAAACCTCTTTTTGGGGAGGCTTTTCTTTTCCCCGCAGCGGTGCACAATTCAAAGGCAATAACCACGGAGCCACCTACCACAGAGCTGCCCAATCTCTCCCCGCACCCAGTCAGATTGAGTCTGGCTCAGTGGTGTGGAACACCCTGAGCCACTGCCCGCAGGTGGGAAGCTGGTGGGGGTGTGGCATGGACACAGGGGCTGGACCACCTGGCCCCCAGTGTGCTCTCTGCCTGGAAGCAACCAGCTGCAGATCTCTGACTCCATTAACTGGATCAGTGGTTGAATGGAAAAGCATCCCAGGAGGGTGAGGAAATGAAACTTGGGGCGAGTACCACAGGTGCAGTCCCCCTGAGCTTCCCCTCCCAGGATAATGCTGCGCTTCCTAACCTCCCACGTGCCAGGAGATAAATGTGGATTTGCAAAGAGGCAGGCCTCCTAGGAGCTACAGCTGGGAGGACTAGAGGAGTTTCTCACTTCTGACACCTCCACCCTTTGCTTTAAGCTGCATTCTCCTTCCCTAATACATGTTGCTTGAAGTACACGAAGGTTTGTATTTAAACATGCGATAAACGTGGGGAAAGCAAAGTTTTGTGTTTTAGAACAAAAGAGTCTGGAATCTTGGTGGGGGGGGTCTCTCTCTCTCTCTTACACACACACACACACACACACACACACACACACACACACACTCCTTCCTCCCCTCTTCCCTGGCCTGGCAAATCTTCCCTCAGAAAGTTAACCCTAGCTCCTCAAAACCCACCCTCACTGGAGTGGCCTGTTGTTTTTAGTTTGTTTGCTTGTTTTGTTTTTTCTCTCACAAGGTTTTTTTCTAACCTCTAAACCAGCAGTCGGACATCCCCAGAGGGATCCTGGATTATGAGAGGGCACAGGCCAGGCTGAGGGACCTCCCCCATGCACAAATTTCATGCACTTAGTTGTTACATAATAACATTTAAAACAATGTTTAACAAGATTCCATTTATTTTATGATTACCATTTTTGTATATATTAAAAGCACATAAAATTTTATATCAAATTACACATCCATTTAGTAAACATTGGTTTGTAGCTATCTGACAGTTCTGAGGTTGAAAAGTCTATGAATCAATGAGTCATATGAATAGGAGAATTGAGAGTTTGAAGCAGCAGTCATAGAACAATAAACCCATAGTTGGTTGTTCTTATTATGCCATCTTGCCACTATGGTATTATTCTATTAGAAGTTGAATATCTACTAGTTTAGAGTACTTTAAATATGGAATATATTTATTAGTAACTGAGATAATTTTGTTCAATTACCAAAACAGAATATTCATAATTCCAGACTTGCTTTTATGCCTAAATAAAATAATATACTTTATACAGCATTTTGTGTACATTCCTATACAATTGCCTGGTCAGGAAAATAGGTTTCATTTTTTAGACGACAACCTAAAATTAAAATACATTAAGTAATCAATTCTAATGTTGTGGGAATTGGAATTTGTGATGTACTTCTTTCAAGGGAGGTAGTTTTTCCCATTCTGCACCATGGGCAAAAATAAACACTCTTTTAAAATACTAATTTAATCTTATTAAAATTTTATTTAAAATGAAGTTTTATTTTGTCATTCATGAAACAACAAATAAAGTTATACTATCTATTTTATTTACGCCAAGGAATATGTAACAAGGAATGAATATAATATTCATTGAAGTTTACTTGGAGTTTTAAAGAAATTTTTAAAAAAGTATACATATATATAGCTTTAGTCCTTCCCTAGTGATAACTACACAGTGTAATTATAAATTATAATGCACTCACTTCTTCATCGTGTAAATAAAAAGGTATGAGAATGTGCATTCAGTTGAGAAATCAAATTGACTTTATTACATCATAGTGAAATAGTGGAAAATGCTACATATTTGCTGTTTTGAAAATATATTTAAATCTGAGCTTTCATTTTGGGAAATATTCATTTCATCTCTCTACATGTTTAATAAAAGCAATTTATTCCTAAAATAAATCATTTTGATCTCATTCTGAAACCCTAAGTAAATAGCTCAAATTTAATTGATTTTTTAATATGGGAAACTGAGGTATGATGAAATTAACACGAGTTCTATTTTGCTTCTGCCATTTATTTCCATGGATTTATTTTAATGTTTATGAAAACATTATAATTCAGTGTCTGTCACACTGTGTCATCTTATCCTATTCAAATATATCATGTAGACATCCATGCGTGCTTTTACATGTTAAGTATCTAGGATATAATATCATGCATATATAGTTTAGTTATAGTTAACATATTTGAAAATGATCTCTCATCCTTTTCTTTAAAATCTATGCCACACAGAATTATCCAGCTATGTCAAAAGCCACTCTATCCTCCCACTATTTTTGAAAAACAAAAAAATATATACCTATATCTATTAACCTATCCATTTATATATCTATCAATAATCTATAATCACCCTTGATTCCTCTCACACTCCTTTCCTATTAGTGAGGAAATCAGGTTGACTCTACCTCAAAATATATTTAGGATCCAACATCTTACCACCACTTTATGGATGATCACATATAGTTATCATTACAAACCTGTTACTACCCTAAATAGGAAGTCTGACCAGTTTAAGATGGGAAAGTAAAGTAACATTTCTAATATTATTCAAAAAATAAAGATCATACTTAGCCATAAAATTTACTATATTTTTTATACTTTAAGTAAAATGACAGATGAAATTCAGAAAATACTCTTTCCACATTTATGTAAGCACCTAACTGATTTGCTTACAATATGATTTCAGTGCATATTAATGAATACATTTTAACTCAATTTCGTGGTAAACATCTATTAAACATTTAAACATGCACTAATATTGGCACTAGGGTATTTTGTACATAATGGCTTTTCTGAATATCACAATAGCTCTGCTATTCTCTCTTTATCACCCATAAAGAATATTTTCCTGCATGTAGACATGATCCTCCATAAGAAAGTTAGGCATTTTTTTTTATTATTATGGCTATTTGGTCTCTGTTGCAAATATACAGCACTTACATTCCAGAGAGAAATAAATCATAGATATAAATGAATGAATAGGTGGGTTTGGTTCCAATAAATGTTATTTACAAAAGCAGGTGGCACATCAGATTTGGCCCACAGGCCGCTGGCAGACAGTTCTATATCACACAGGTTATGGCAATTCCATGTAGAAAATACTCAGGAAAAAAAATGTTGAATTAATATCTACCTTATGTAAATGAATTTATATAATTTTATAAATGTGGATGAGTTAGGAATTTTTAAAAAGTATGCTATAAATTAATATTTTTATATCAGTAATTAAGTAAATACACCAAATATTTACTTCAGCCTCCTGAAGGATTATACTCAGTAATATATACCATAAATATATCTTTATAAGAGATTAGTTGTTGAAAACTTAGTTTATAGCCCCTTAAATTTATTTTAAAATACATCAGCATATGCAGTGGGCTTATGGGAGAATCTTTAAATTGACCTAATGGCTATAAATCAAAAAAAAAAAAAAAAACAACCTGATATGCTAAAAGCTCAAATGAGTTTCAGAGAACCAAGAAGGAGGCATAGGTAAACTCCGGTATTCACCACCTTCCACAACAACATCAAAATTACAACTAAAACACAGAACAACCATCATTCATATCACCTGAAATCTGGCTGAATGGAAGTCCTACAACTACAGAAGTAAAGAAGAAAGTACATTGGACTAGTAAGGGAGTGGAGGCACTGAACAGGCTGGTCTGACATCCACATTTGGCATTATTTTAATCAGGAGGGAGATCTCTAAGGCCTCCTGTGAGAAAAAAGGGGTCCCAGCCCCACAGTGGGCCCCCAGTCCAGGGCTCCAGTGCTGGGGAAAAAAGTCCCCTTAACTATGAACTGTAAAAGACAGTGGGGATTGTGGCTAAGTGACAAGGAGGCTCCTGGAGACCCACCAATTTCTCTTAAAAGGCCCTCACATGAACTTACAAAGTCCTACTTCCTCTGAGCTCTAGCTCTAGTCTATGGATTTGGGGAAATCCAGGGACATATGAGGAGAACGACTAGACTGTCTGATATCAGGGAAGGCATTGAGGGTGGTTTTCTTCCAGACAGGGATCATTGTCCCTGTGCTGAGACCTCCCTGATTCACACAACTGTCAGCCATATCTGAGTCTCCATCAGCCTGGCTCACACTGTTTGTACCACCCTGGTGATTTCCTGAGACCCTGCCCCATCCAATTTGCAGCTCCCACCCAAGATATTTGCAGTGGCTTTTCCATATGAATGATCTGTCCTGTCTCAGGCTTCAAACTTTGCTGAAATCTCTCAAACAAGAGGCAGTTGGTATTAGCATACCCCAAAGCTATCAATAAAGGCCTCAAGCCTATCACTACCATCAACCTGTCTTGCATCATAGCTTGGCCTGGCCTGGGTACTTTCTAACCCAATATAAACAGCAGTCATATGCAGATTCCTGTAGCCTCTACCAGATCGTCCCAGGAACTGGCTGACTTTGCACCTCCCAGAAAGCTCCAGAGCCTGAACACAGTGTACAGCTTCAGACTACATAGGATTACAACTCTACATATCCACAAGTGACACACTCAAATGGCAGACTCAGTGAGCACCGAGCCCCACTAAGCAAGTCTTCATCTATAGGGGTGTCTTCTGCACAGGCGTTCTTCCATTGTAGACTCAGCTGGTCCTCATAGCCAATTGGCCTGGAGATTAATTCCTCCCAATAAACCAACAACATCAAAGCTAAACTACACCGAGATTGTGCACACAGCCCACACAGGGAATCACTTAGAGAGCCCAGCTCAAATGACTGGGAAGGCTGAGCCTCTGGGCCCTACAGGACACCTAACACACAAGGCCATTCTACCAATTCCAGGAGATATAACAGCTCTACTTAATACATAGAAACAAACACAAGGAAGCAGCTAAAATTCTGAGACAAAGAAACATGTTACAAATGAATGAAATGGAAGCAAGCAAACTACTGAATACAGAGTTCAAAACAATAGTTATAAAATTACTCAAGGATCTTAACGAGTGCTTCAAGGGACTCAGTGAGACTTTCAAGAATCTTAATGAGAAGTTCAAAGACATGAAAAATGACCAGTCAGAAATTAAATAATTCCACTTCTAGGAATAAATCCCAAGAAACCAGAAACACCAATCAGAAAGGACATATGCACCCCTATGTTCATAGCAGCACAATTTACAAAAGCTAAAATTTGGAAACAGCCTAAGTGCTCATTAGCAGATGAGTGGATTATAAAACAGGGTACATCTACACAATGGAATAATATCCTGCTGTAAAAAAGAGGAACTCTTACCATTTGCAACAACATGGATAAGCATATGCTAAGCAAAAAAAGCTGGTCAAAAAAATATAAATATTACATGATCACACCCATTTGTGGAATATAATTAACAACATAAACTGATGAACTAAAGTGGATCCAGAGACATAGAAGACATAGAAGCATTGAAAAGATCATCCAACCTAAGAGGGAAGACATGGGGGTGGGTGGGTGGGTGGGTGAGAGGTCAAACAAAGGACTTGTATGCATGCATAACCCATGGACACAGACACTAGGGGGGTGAAGGTATGTGTGTGGGGGGTGGAGAGGTGGGAAAGACTGGGAAGAGGTCATTGGGAGGGGGGGAAGGAGACATATATAATACTTTAAACAATAAATAATTTGTAATAAAAGTATTAACAAAAGTTACAAACATCTAAGCAAAAGAATATAGCATATCAATTCCAAATAAACTGTTAAAAATTTCCTTCAAAAAATAAAAGAAATTAAGTATACACTAATTGAAATATATATGTCTAAGCGACTGAATGACCGAATGACCCAACAACTAAACGACCATTTGACTAGTTGCTATGATGCGCACTGACCACCAGGGAGCAGACACTCAATGCAGGAGCTGGCCCCTGGTGGTCAGTGTGCTCCACAGCCAACCCCCTATGGCCCCTCCCCCTAGCTGGCCAACCTCCCACAGCCCCTCCCCACAGGCAACCAACCTCCCATGGTCCCTCCCACTGGCTGGCCAAACCTCCTGTGGTCCCTCCCCTGGCCAGCCAGCCCATAAGCCCTGATTGGGGCAGCCAGCCAACCTTCCACAGTCCCTCCCCCCGGCCAACCTACCATGGCCCTTACTGGCCCCAATCACTAGCCAGACTAAGGGACCCCATCCATGCACAAATTCTTGCACCAGGCCTTTAGTAAAGAATAATTGCAGTTTTTATCATTAGAGTAGAGGATTCCAATAATCAAATCAATGATTTGGAATTTGAGGAAGCAAAAAACAACCAATCAGAAGAGTAAAGTGCCAGAAGGAAAAGAGAGAGAGCGAAATATTGAAAACCTATTTGAAGAAATAATGACAGAAAACTTTCCCTACCTGGTGAAAGAAATAGACTGACAAGTCCAGGAAGTAAAGAGAGTCCCAAACAAGAGGAACCCAAAGAGGACCACCCCAAGACACATCATAATTAAAATGCCAAGGGTTAAGCACAAAGAGAGAATCTTAAAAGCAGCAAGAGGAAAGCAGTTAGCTACCTTCAAGGGAGCATCCATATGACTGTCAGCTGATTTCTCAACAGAAACTTTGCAGTCCAAGGGGAGTGGTAAGAAATATTCAAAGTGGTGAGTAGCAAGGACCTATAAACCAAGATTACTCTGTCCAGCAAAGCTATCATTTAGAATTAAAGGTCAGATAAAGAGCTTTACAGACAAAATAAAAAAGCTAAAGGAGTTCATCACCACCAAACCAATATTACATGAAATGTTGAAGGGTATTCTTTAATAAGAGGAAGAAGGAGAAGAAAAATATATCTATATAAAAACCTAAGTGACCCTCACAACCAAACAAACGACCGAATTGACCATCACTCCAACACACAAGGTAGCTGCCCCCATGTGGTCAAAGATGGCCGCCCCCATATGGATGCAAGATGGCTGCCACAAGATGGCTGGCAGGGGAGGGCAGTTGGGGGGAACCAAGCCTGCAGGGACGGGCAGTTAGGGGTGACCAGGCTTGCAGGGGAGAGCAGTTAGGGGCAAACAGGCTGGCAGGGGAGCAGTTAGGCATCAATCAGGCTGGCAGGGGAGTGGTTAGGGGGTGATCAGGCTGGCAGACAGAAGCAGTTAGGGTCAATCAGGAAGGAAAGCAGGTGAGCAGTTGGGAGCCAGCAGTCCTGGATTGTGAGAGGGATGTCCGACTGCCCATTTAGGCCTGATCCCGGTGGGGTCCCAGATTGAAGAGGGTGCAGGTTGGGCTGAGGGACACAACTCCCCTCCCTGTGCAAGAATTTTGTGCATCGGGCCTCTAGTAAAATAATAAAGGATCAAATGAGTTTCTTTAATTTTATGTATGGTTTAGAGAAGCTATGTTCAGGCCACACCTTTGTTTTCTTTTGAACTATTAAATAGAAGAATAGTTCTAGAATTTTCTTGGACATTAAACATGACAGATATATTTTACATATTATTTTTTTAGTATATAGTATTATTGGTAGAACATTCTACATTCTGTAATAGCTGAGTGTATTTAATATGATTATTTATGTGCTTAATATGACATAACCTAGGGCAGTGGTCGGCAAACTCATTAGTCAACAGAGCCAAATATCAATAGTACGATTGAAATTTCTTTTGAGAGCCAAATTTTTTAAACGTAAACTTCTTCTAACGCCACTTCTTCAAAATAGACTTGCCCAGGCCGTGGTATTTTGTGAAAGAGCCACACTCAAGGGGCTTAAGAGCCGCATGTGGCTCGCGAGCCACAGTTTGCCGACCATGGACCTAGGGGCATCTATTTATGACAACTATCTAGTTTTGATTACTGAGGATGTTATAAGCACCATATTTTTAAATGTAGAAAACAGAACAGCTAAATTCAAGGCTTATAAACTGTGAAAAATAAGCCAGCTGTTCATATACCCATGGGGTATGGATTAGTTAATATGTATCTCAGTCCTTTAATTTTGTATATGATTTGTATCAAAAATCCTGGGTGTTAAATCTATTTTATTCAAAGATTACAGGTCATCAAACTTCAAAGTTGTTATCTTGGCTATCTAAAAATTCTAAAAATTACTTGCCAAGTTCTAAAAACAAACTGTTTAATTACTGATCTGGGTATTATTCAACAACAAACTTGGATAGAGTAGAATATTGGTAAATTAAGTCTCAGAATAAACAATTTTATGTACATGGAGATTTATAACAATTTATAACATATTTAATTGTTAAAAAGCCTTTATTTTTAATAATTGTTTTCTAATTTCATCTTTAACATTTTAAGCTTAATAGAGTTTATGCCATTTAAAATACCTATAATTAATTTAATAACAAGTATTCATTAATTAACATGATGCTACATTACTAATTTAGATATCAAATTTGATTCACATTTGAATGTGTTTTGAAATGATGAGATTGATATAGTTCTTAGTATACTTTTATTTTTTAGAAACCAAAGGGAAATTTCCTATTCTCAAAAACAGCCAGTGGTAATTATATTTTCATGTTTTGCCTCAAGTTTGCAGGATAAAGTTTCCCAATTCATTCCATCAAAAACATGAACAATAATGCTAGGTCTGCTGGTTAAAGACTGATACAAAATACAATTGATTTGGAAGGGAGAGGAATAGTCTGGTTTTCTCTGTCTATTGTATAAAGGGAATACAGAAATAGCAAATGAAAGGACTGAGGGAAGATGATGGCCATGTATACTTTCCAAACTGTAGGTGCTATGTCTATTTTCTTTCTGTGTGACAGTAGTAGTAGTAGTAATATTTTATTATGGACTTAATTTGTCCCTCCTTTCCATACTCATATGTTCAAACCTTAAACCCTAATAAGATTGTATTTGGAATTAGGGCCTTTAAGGTGGTAATTATTCTTAAATGAGATCACAACCATGGGACCCTACCCCAGGGACTGCTGTTATTATAAAATGAAGAGACACCTTGGATGTGTGCACCAAAGAAAGGTTATGTGAGGACACAGGGTGAAGCCTGCTATCTGCAAATCATGGAGAGATGCCATAGGAGAAACCAAACCTGGCACATTAGTCTTGGACTTTTAGTCTCCAGAACTGTGAGAAAATATATTCCTCTTGTTCAAGCCACCCAGTCTGTGGTGTTTTGTTACAGCAGCCCTAGTGGACTAATACAATTGTTGTAAAACATACTTATGAACAAGTACATAAATTGTAAGTATTGCTTGATGAATTTCCCTGACCCATGAGACTACTCCACACATTATGATATGTAAGTTTACCAGCACCCCAGAAATCCCATCAGGCATCCTCCCTTTCACTACTTCACCAATGATAACTATTGGTTTGCCTTGCTCTTGAAATGTATAAATATATTTCTTAAAACAGATACACAACACATACACAAACACTCATATACAATAATTACTCTTTTTAACCTAAACTATTTAGCTCAACATGAAGCTTCTGAAATTCAATTGTTATTCAGATGTACAGTTTACTCATTCTCATTGCTTTGTATCATCTGTTAAATGAATATAACATATACATTTATGTACTCTCCTGTTGATGGCAGTTCAGTAGCTTCCACTTTAGAATTTACAATACCAATCCTATGAACATTCTTATGCATATACTTAGCTGAATATTGAGATTAAGCATATAACTAGAATTCACTCTTAAATGATGCTTTCTTGTATTCCACATTGGTTGTACCAATTTGCACTCCCTCTAGCATTGTAGACTTCACAAGTTCTACATACTTACTTGAACTTGATGTTGTCAAGACTTTTAATTGTTTCTGTTCTGTTATTTTATTTTTATTTTTTTTAATATATTTTTATTGATTTTTTACAGAGAGGAAGGGAGAGAGATAGAGAGTTAGAAACATCGATGAGAGAGAAACATCGATCAGCTGCCTCCTGCACGCCCCCTACTGGGGATGTGCCCACAACCCAGGTACATGCTCTTGACTGGAATCAAACCTGGAACCCTTCAGTCCACAGGCTGACACTCTATCCACTGAGCCAAACCGATTTCGGCTGTTCTGTTATTTTAATTTTCTATAACCACTGAAGTTGATTGTCTTTTTTTATGTTTGTTGATATACTTTTAAATGGGGTGAAAATATTTCATCCACTAAATCTCTGTGGTAGATCTTATTTTGACTAGAAGTATAGCATTGCTACCTCATTAGTGACAATGACCAAAGCTGGAGGAAGGGACCGAAGAGGGAGGAATCGAGTCATATTCTTCTATAATTTTACTCTAATATTACTGGTTCTCCTTAGGTCTTCTTCTGTCCCACTGTTTTACAGGTATTAGAGGCCCAGTGAAGTTTGCATTTTGAGAAAGCATACCCATATACATATAACAAGTTTTGTAATGTCAGAATGAGCCATGCATAAATTAGATCTCTTATATATTACATTAGTTTATATATTCGTCTTCACCTATTTTATTTTAGAATCTTTATCGTCCTCTGGACAAAACTAAATTTCCAAATCTCCCAGGTCATTATGCTACTAACATTCATAACCACCATCAATGTTAGAGGATAAGGTGCGAGGCAAGAACCATACCCTTTATTATTATTTTTATTTTTATTTTCTTTAAGAACCATACCCTTTAATTTAAAGTTGTGAGAGATTATTTAGTAAAAGCCAAAACTAACTTTCCCATTCAGATACCTGAAGTACTTCATAAAATACAGCTTATCTTCTTTACATTCATTTATTGCAAATCATTTTGTATCTTGGTGATTAGATTTATTTCCTTTCAAATAGATCTGTCCCAAGCACCAAAATCTTAAACACATTTGCTACCTGAGATATTATCTACAAATAACAAATTTTATCACATATTCCGTTGTCTCTCTGTCGCCCCCCCCAAAATCTGGATTCTTCTTGGCTCCATATTTCCTCTTTAGCTTAGCCTGAGAATGCTACATTTGACCTGGCATTAGCTCCAGCCATGTTTTGACTTCTTCCAACTCCATTTTCAATCTTTTTTTTAAATATATTTTATTGATTTTTTACAGAGAGGAAGGGAGAGAGATAGAGAGTTAGAAACATCGATGAGAGAGAAACATCGATCAGCTGCCTCCTGCACACCCCCCACTGGGGATGTGCCCGCAACCCAGGTACATGCCCTTGACCAGAATCGAACCTGGGACCTTTCAGTCCGCCGGCTGATGCTCTATCCACTGAGCCCAACCGGTTTTGGCCATTTTCAATCTTTAATGCATCTTTAATTTCCCTTAATTTGGTTCCTCCCTTGGTTTTCCTTTAACATATTTACAACTCTGAGTTCTTTATCTCTAATGTTGAACATTTCCTGCCTAGCGAACATGGCTCAATGGTTGAGCATCAACCCATGAACCAGGAGGTCACGGTTTAATTCCTGGTCAGGGCACATGCCCAGGTTGCAGGCTCGATCCTCAGTGTGGGGCATGCAGGAGGCAGCTGATCAATGATTATCTCTCATTATTGATGTTTCTATCTCTCCCTCTCCCTTCCTCTATGAAATCAATAAAAAATTGTTTTAAAAATTGGACATTTCCTAATGTTATATCTTATGTTCATTTCTTCCTTATACTTTCAAAGCTATCTCTTGGTTCTCATCTGTTCTTAAAATGTAGATATCACATCAATGTAGAGAATATAAAATAGGTTTTCAATTCAAGTTCTAAAACACAAATTCTCAGATCCTTTGTTCATAATGAAATGAAACATTTTGTCAGATTCACATATGATGAAAATAGTTTGTTTCACTGTAGTAATATCTTGTTGTGGCATATTAAGCAAACTCATTTGTTAGTCATGTAATAGTTATATGTATAAGAGTTTTATAGTCAAACTAGAGGCCTGGTGTAAGAATTTGTGCACAGATGGGGCCCCTTCTGAAACCCACAGTCCAATGCTGCCTGCAGCTCCTACCTGCCACTCTCACTCATCTAGGCCCCACTGTGCCTGCTGTGGGCTCCCACCCAATCAGTCCTGATCAGGAGAGGCTTGTGCTGCCACAGCAACACTCTCCAGCTGTGAGCCCTGCCTCTGGTGCCCTCCCAAGGGGAGTGGCCTGCAGGATCAGGCTGAAACTGGCTCTCCAACATTCCCCAAGGGATCCCGGATTGCAAGAGGGCACAGGACAGGCTGAGGGATCCCACCGATGCACAGTCAGGCTAGGGAGGTGCTGTGGGAGGGCGTCAGGGCCTGACCCATCTCATTCACTCCTGATCAGCCAGACCCCAGCAGTAAGCTAACCTACTGGTTGGAGTGTCTGCTTCCTGGTGGTCAGTGCACATCATAGCAAGCAGTTGAGTGGCCTGAGCATATCATTAGCATATTATGCTTTGATTTGTTGGACAGTTGACTAGTCACCAGACAACAGAACACTTAACATATTAGGCTTTTATTATATACTAGTGGCCCGTGCATGAAATTTGTGCACAGGGGGCGGGGTGTCCCTCAGCCCAGCTGCACCCTCTCTAATCTAGGACCTCTCGAAGACTGTCCTACTGTCAGCTTACAGGGATCGGGCCTAAACCAGCAGTTGGACATCCCTCTCGCAATCCAGGACTGCTGGCTCTTAACCGCTCACCTACCTGCCTGCCTGATTGTCCCTAACCACTCTGCCTGCGGGCCTGCTTGCCCCCAACTTACTTCCACCACCAGCCTGATTACCCCCAACTACCTCTTGTGCCAGTGTGCTCAGCCCTAATTGCCCCCCTGCTGGCCTGCTCACTCCAAACTACCCCCTCATTGTCCTGATCACCCCCAACTGACCCCCACTGATGGCCTGCTTACCTCCAACTGGCCCCCTGCTGGTCTGCTCAGCCCCAATGGTTCCCCACACTGGCCTGATCACCCACAACTGCCCTCCCCTCCTGGCTTCTAACTGCCTCTACCTCAGCCCCACCACCATGGCTTTGTCCAGAAGAACATCCAGAAGGTCTCCTGGAAGGTTTCCCAGTCTAATTAGCATATTACCCTTTTAACTGTATAGATAGAGGCCTGGTGCACAGGTGGGGGCCAGCTGGTTTGCCTTGAAGGGTGTTCTGGATCAGGGTGGGGGTTCCCTTGGGGCATGGGGCAGCCTGGGAAAGTGGCCTGTGGTGGTTTGCAGGCTGGCCACTCCCCCATGGGGTAAGGGTCCCTGCTGGGGGGCATGGCCAGCCTGGGTGAAGGGCTGAGGACTGTTTTCAAGCTTGCCACACCCCCTTCAATGTGGGGATTCCTGCTGGGGTGCCTGGCCAGCCTGGGTGAGGGGCTGATGGATGTTTGCAGGCTTGCCACACCCCCCAGCGGGGACTCTTACTCCATAGGGGCATGACCAGCCTCGGTAAGGGGCTGAGGGCCATTTTCAGGCTGGTCACAGCCCCTTCAAGGTGGAAGGTCCCACTGGGGTGCCTGTCCACACCCCCTTCGGGGTGGGGGTCCCCACTGGGGTGCCTGGCCAGCCTGGGTGAGAGGCTGATGGCAGTTTGCAGGCTGGCCATGCCCCCCAATGAGGACCCTCACCCCATGGGAGTGTGGCCAAGCCTAGGTGAGGGTCTGAGGACTGTTTTCAGGCTGGCCAAGCTCCCCAGCAGGAATCCTCACTCATGGGGGTGTGGCCAGCCTGGGTAAGGGCTGAGGGCCATTTTCAGGCTGGCTATGCCTCCTGGCCACTCAGGCCCCCAGCCACTCCTTGAGTGGATGCCAGGGCCAGCTGGAAGCCAGGGTCCCCCCCAGCGACCCAGGCTCCCAGCCCCCCAAAGCTTGGCTTCCTCTATTGCCAGGGGCAACCCAAGCCTCATGCTTGCTGCATCTCCATGGCCACGGCCATCTTTGTTGGGTTAATTTGCATACTTGCTCCTGATTGCTTGGTGGGCATAGTGGAGGGACGGTCAATTTGCAGTTTTCTCTTTTATTAGTGTAGACTAGAGGCCTGGTGCACAAAATTCGTGCATGGCGGTGTGTGTCCCTCAGCCCAACCTACACCCTCTCCAATCTGGGACCCCTCAAGGGATGTCCGACTGCCTGTTTAGGCTCAATCCCAGGATCAGGCCTAAACGGGCAGTCAGACATCCCTCTCACAATCCAGGACTGCTGGCTTCCAACTGGTCATCTGCCTGCCTTCCTAATTTCCCCTAACCACTTTTGCCTGCAAGCCTGATTGGTGCCTAACTGCTCCCCTGCCAGCCTATTTGCCCCTAACTGCCCTCCCCTGCAGGCCTGGTCACCCCTAACCACTCCCCTGCCAGCCTGATTGGTGTCTAACTCTCCCCTGACAGCCTGTTTGTCCCTAACTGCCCTCTCCTGTAGGCTTGGTACCCCCCCCAACTGCTCTCCCATGCAGGCCTGGGTCCCCCCCAACTGCCCTTCCCTGCAGGCCTGGTTGCCCCCAACTTCCCTCCTCTGCCGGCCTTAGCACCCCTAACTGCCTTCCCCTGCAGGCTTGATTGCCCCCAACTGTCTTCCCTTGCAGGCCTGGTCCCTCCCAACTGGCCTAATTGCTCACAACTGCCCTCCCTTGAAGACCTTGTCTCTCCCAACTGCCTCCCCTGCTGGCCGTCTTGTGGTGGCTATCTTGTGTCCATATGGGGGCAGCTATGTTTGACCACATGGGGGCAGCCATCTTGTGTGTTGGAGTGATGGTCAATTTGCATATTACTCTTTTATTAGGTAGGACTAGAAGCCTGATGCATGAAGATTCATGTAAGAATGGGTCTTCCTTCCCCTGGCTGTCGGCACTGCCTTTGCTCTGGCTGGAGCCACCTTTCCACTCTGGCCTGGAACTGCCTTTCCACTTTGGCCCAGAGCTGCCTTTCAGCCTTCCCACGCTGCCCAGAGGCCCGGAGTGGCTGGGGTGGTGCGGGATGCCTTTGTCGCCGCCATGGCGATGATGCAAGTGTCCTGCCCCATTCCTGGCTACTCAGCACCTGCATATGCAAATTAACCCGCCATCTTTGTTGGGTTAATTTGCCTACTCACTCCTGATTGGCTGGTGGATGTTGCAAAGGTATGGTCAATTATCATGTTACTCTTTTATTAGGTAGATGATATTGTGCCATTTGCTAATTGGGTCATCCTAATAAAGTTAGGCTCTCAAATAAGCCCTGTGTTTCCCATTTCTGAAAATGGGAAAAATAAAACTGGTAGAGTGTGATAGTATGCATATAACTAAGTATGCATTATTGGTAACATCACAGAGTAAGTGCAGCAAATTCCTGAAAGTCAGGCTACCAACCACATAAAAAACATTTATTTTATTTCTCTCCATAAACCGTACCTGAAGGCAGCCGTTAGTTCATTGAGAATCTAGAAATATATGGCTTTCACTTTCCCTAGGTCCTATGTAATTTATTGTTTAATTCCTATGGAATTAAAAAAAAAGCAAGGACTAGGGGCCAGACTGTTATATATATTGCATAATGAGTGCAAAACTAATCTTACATGCAGGATGTGGCTGTGATTTGAAATATGACACTAAGAAGTAATGTGCTGTGTTTTCTTAATATGAATCGTCTCCAAGAAATTGTGGCTTTGATACATTTCTGAGCTCCTAGTTGAAGATTAATGTTTGTCGTTGTTTAATTTGAACTGATTTGATATTACTACTTTTAAAGTTGAATGTACCATATTTATGCAATTGTTATAATATGACAAGTAATATTTAAAAAGTAAAACTTTTTTCTCTTTCAAAGAAAAATTTTTGTAACTGACACATTACATGATGGCCTCCCTAAAACTCTTTGTATGCTTAGATTATATGTATTGTTCTAAATGTAAAATGGTTAAGCCAGAATGAATGCAAAGCTGCATTTACTTTTTATATATTTAGTTTGTTACTTTATTCATTTTAATAAGCTAGCATTCTGAGTAGGGATAAATGCTAAGCATTTGAAAGTCTGATTAATTAGCTTTAATTTTGAAAGACTTTCACATATTTAGATCAGCTTGCAGTCTCCTAAGTTACCCAGGGACCTGAACGATCATTTCTTGAAGCAAGATGGATGTTTACCCTGTTTGGGATGCGCTTAACATGGCGGCAGCCCTGACAATGTAAGTGATCTCTCTCTGGGTGGAAGGCTCAAGTGTATACATAGATAAATGAACTTCTTCTGAGAGTGATCACTGGACAGATTCTTATTCGTCAACCTATTCACTTGCTTAAAGGTGACTAATCATATTGTATTTTGAAGAGCTCTCTTAATTATTAATTCGAGTCAAAGGAAACAGGAGAGCCAGTTCACCTTAGCTACTGAAACCGTGCAGAGAACCGGGCATTTTCCATTGCCATGAATGTACGCTGGTTAGGGTGGAGAAGGAATTTAAATCGTTGGCTGTTGTGTTCTGTCTAGGTGCAAGTGGAGGTAGGCCTTTGAGATTTAAGGCTTATAGAATCCATCGCTAATTGATGGAAAATTTACCTTCTTCCAGAGTGTATTTTGCAAAGTGATTGTAAAGGTGCTTGCTGAATGCAAAATAGATTTAATGGATAATCTGGGTTGTGTTGACTTTAGAAACACTCTTAGTTAAACAGAAACTAATTCTAGCAGCATTTTATTTTAACATCGTGTTACCTTGTGAATATTTGAGTTGACATTGATATAGAAGTATTTATTTTTAAAAGAAATGTTCAATGAATGTAACATACTAACTTTGAAATGCAGTCTTTTTTTGCTGCTTAGCTATTTGAACAAAAAGACATTATATGTAAGATAAAGATTTTAAAAACATGAAACTCTTCAAAAATGATGTTTAATTCTGTCAAATTTCTAACATATTATTAAACTACCGTATCTCTAGAATGTCGTAAAGGTGTGGGTTAGGACCATTATCTGCAGGGAATTTGTCTTAAATCTGTTTTCAGAAGGTACACTCTGTTTTGTTTCTTAAGATGGGAAAAATAAAACATTCTGTTTTGTTTCTGAAAATGGGAAAAAAGAGATTCTAGTTTAAATCATACTTATTTTAAAAATTAAGGAAATGTAGTAAACTAACAAAATTTAAAAATAAGCCCCATTCAGCCGGTGTAGCTCAGTGGTTGAGAATCCATCTCTGAACCAGGTAATGATGGTTCGATTCCTGGTTAAGGGCACAGGTCCGGGTTTCTGGCTCGATCCCTAGTAGGGGGCATGCAGGAGGCAACCAATCAATGATTCTCTCTCATCATTGATGTTTCTATCTCTCTCTCCCTCTCCCTTCCTCTCTGAAATCAATAAAAATATAAAAATAAGACCTAATTCTAACTCTCAGGGAAAATAATAGAATGCACTAAGTTAATTAGGTATTCTATATATACTAGAGGCCTGGTGCATGAAATTCGTGCCCCTGGTGTTGGGGGGGGGGGGGTGTCCCTCAGCCCAGCCTGCACTCTCTCCAATCTGGGATCCCTCAAGAGATGTCCGCCTGCCCTTTGAGGCCCGATCCCAGTGTAATTGGGCCTCAAAGGGCAGGCGGACATCCATCTCACAATCCAGGACTGCTGGCTCCCAACTGCTCGTCTGCCTGCCTTCCTGATTGCCCCTAACCACTCCCCTGCCAGCCTGATTGATGCCTAACTGCTCCCCTGCCAGCCTGTTTTCCCCTAACTGCCCTCCCCTGCAGGCCTGGTCCCCCCAACTGTTCTCCCCTGTAGGCCTGGGTCCCTCCTAACTTCCTTTCCCTGCAGGCCTGGTCACCTCCAATTTCCCTCCTCTGCCAGCTAGGTCATCCCTAACTTCCCCTCCTGAAGGCTTGATTGCCCAGAACTGCCCTCCCTTGCAGGCCTTGTCCGTCCCAACTGCCCTCCCCTGCTGGCCATCTTGTGTCCACATGGGGGCAGGATCTTTGACCACATGGGGGCAGCCATCTTGTGTGTTGGAGTGATGGGCAATCTGCATATTATTCTTTTATTAGATAGGATAGAGGCCTGGTGCATGGGTGGGGGCCAGCTGGTTTGCCCTAAAGGGTGTCCTGGATCAGGGTGGGGGTTCCCTTGGGTTGTGGGGCTGCCTGGGTGAGGGGCCTGTGGTGGTTTGCAGGCTGGCCACACCCCTTGGTGACCCAAGCAGAGGCCCTGGGATCTGGGATTTATTTATCTTCTACAATTGGAACTTTGTAGCCTGGAGCAGAGCCAAGCCTTCTGCTTCCTCCCTGGCAGCAGCCATTTCTGTTGGGATTTATGTATCTTCTATAATTGAAACTTTGTAGCCTTAAGGGGAGGCCTGGGCCAGCCAGGGTGTGTGGAAAGCTTGGCTTCATCCATAACCAGGGGCAACCCTAGCCTTCTGCTCATTCGAGCTCTGTGGCTGAGGCAATTTCTGTTTGGATTAATGTCTCTTCCCTAATTAAAACTTTGTAGCCTTGAGTGGAGGCCTAGGCTGGCAAGGGTAGGTGGAAAGCTTGGCTTCCTCCATTGCCAGGGAAACCCAAGCCTCCCTTCTGCTCTCTATGGCAGTAGCCATCTTGGTTGGGTTTATTTGCATATTTGCTCCTGATGGGCTGGTGGACGTGGCTTGTGGGTGTGGCTTGTGGGTGTAGCGGAGGTACTGTCAATTTGCATATTACTCTTTTATTAGATAAGATAAAAGCTTAAGTGACCTGCCAGCTGACCTATAGGGATCGGGCTGAAACTGGCTCTCCAACATCCCCTGAGGGGTCCCAGATTTTGAGAGGTACAGGCCAGGCTGAGGGACCCCACCAGTGCACAAATCTGTGCACTGTGCCTCTAGTGGTTTTATATATTTATTCTACAAATTAACAGAAATACTTTATGAAAACAGAACCAAATTATATATGTTACACTTAGTTTTACACATGATGAACAGAAAGGTGGTTCATGGAACACAGCCTCAGCATCTTGAGTGCATGCCTGCTGCCCTTCTCAGTCTATTACTAGCCTGAGTCCTAGCATCGCTTCAGATGTATCATCATGATGTTAGCAAAGTCATGGGCTCTGCTCTAGACTAGAAGGAGATGGCTGTCACCAGAGGACCAAAGCTAGTGACCAATTGTGTAAAGCCCTAAAGGAAGAATAAGACAGCATTTCTGGAGATATTTTGTTCCTTGGGGAGAACTATGAACATGAATGACTCTAGTCTGAATGAAGGACCTGCTGATGTAATCCTAGTGGTCACAGGACTGAAAAACAGGAATTGTTCTCTCTACCCCTGCAGCTGCTGCCAATGGGAATTTGCAGGTGAGAAGACCAAGGAACAAAGGGAAGCATTTTCACTACTATTAAGTATTCCCAAAATATTTATTTATTGAAATGTGTGAACATTTTCATACATGGTCCATAATTATGACAGTTTATATAGGATACATATTTAGAAGTGAATTAAAGAGATTTCTAGTGTCCCTTTAATATTAATCACCCCCTTTTTTAAGGCAGAATGCAAATTCCTGATATTTAGCTGGTGTATGGTCCCTCCAAATAAAAGTATAATTTAGCCTAATTTGTATTTATATGTAACTAAGTGCTGGCCAAGAAAAATGAGATCATGTATTTTCTTGTCAAACTAGTCTCAAATTGGAGATCTTACCCAGTATTAACCTTCACTAGGAAAATCAAGTCCTCAAGTAATAAATTACAAAGAACTGTGAAAAGTCATCCAGAATTTACAATGTGGCTTCCTGGGATATTTCTCACTGCATCAGACTCTATCACTATTTATTATTTTATTTTATTATTTAAAAAAAATAATCATCTTTATTTTTTTATTTAAAATGTATCTTTATTGTTGAAAGTATTAGAGATGTCTTCTTTATTTCCATTAACCCCCTCCACATTGCCCCCCCCCCTTCCCAGATATGCCTCCCAGGCCTTCATCACACTATTATCTGTGTCCCTGGGTTGTGTATATATAGATATAAGTTCCTCACTTAATGTCTCCCCCCGGTTCTTCACTCTGACCTTTGCTCTGAGATTCTTCAGTCTGTTAAATGCTTTGATGTTTCTGGATCTATTTTGTTCATCAATTTATTTTGTTCATTAAATGCCATATATGAGTAAGATCATGTAATACTTGTCTTTCTCTGACTAGTTTATTTTGCTTAGCATAATACTCTCTAGGTCCCTCCATGCTATTTAAATGTGTGATATTAAGTGATGTATGCACACACATTTCTTACACAGAAGACAGTCATCTCAGTTATGAAACGTTTTCATTTTATATTCTGTAAGTGATAGAACTTCAGTGATAATTTCCAGAGAGCCATTTCCCATAAATCCATACATTTTGTATTTGTATCTTATAATCAATCCCAGACAACCTGTTAAGTATCTCCTGCTAAATGTGTCCCATCTATACAGACTCTTGCTAGCAAATATCATTAGTTTGCCTGCCAGGAAGTCTGATTAACATGCTTAAAAGGACATTAAAGCGGGTCATCTGCTTTCTTTCTTTTCTTGAATGTAAATTGGATTCTTAACTCTTTCTTCCCCAGATATATAAATAAGCAATCTTTCAAAATTTTTGTCAGTTTCTTTAACATTAGAAAATATTCTTCGTTCTTCCTCATTTCAAGTAGAGTCCGCTTGTAGTATATGGAAACTCAACAGCCATTTTGGTCTTTGATATGACTCTGAGAATTAAAACTTTGCCAAGTAGAGAAACACGAACAACTAACTGTCTGTATTCCTGTGTTTTGAAGTGACATTCCAGTGCTAGCATGCCTACTCTTGCCTTTTTAAATAAGAGTAAACTTCTATCTTATTTAAACTCATGTTATTTTATAAGTGACTCTAATGATGAAAAAAAGATGACATCTAGAAGTAGAGTGCTATTCATGCAGAACCAAATTATGTGACATTGAAATAACAGCAGCAAGTGGGTTGCAAGTACTTAAATACTCAAGTCTTGCCTGTTGGCAGTCTGAAAATGCTTGCTATATAATGCATGTTGTATCAGCACATTATTGGATAGAGTTTAAAGCACTATTAAGGAGAAGAGTTGGTCTTGGTTGTCCACTTTTTGTCACTTCTAATAAAGACCTTCAATAGAGAAGTACTCAACTATAATTAGACAAACTTCAAATGGAGATAGAAAGGAATAGAGATTTGATAAAGAAAGCATACTCTGTGGCTAAATATAATGTAATTTGAATCCTTGATGATTGATAAAATGACTTCTTTTTCCCAAACCATATTATTAAACATTTTGATTATAAATCAGAAGACTTAGCAGATAGAAAGATACTTGTAGCTAGTTGTTAAATGATTTTGCCAAAAAAATGTAATTCGATATAGTATGTGCATTTTCTGGGAAAAACCATAAGTAAATGTATTTTCCTATTTTCTACTAGTTGAATATAAATATGATTGCTAGAGCTGCCACAAAAGTTTTCACAAACTTAAAAGTCATAAACAAAAATACACTAAAAGGACAATTAAGATCAGAGTTATTTGAAACATATGTACGTTTCTCTCAGTATTTTTGATTAGCTAATCTAGAAAAAAATTAAAAACTTAAAATTTGAGTAATACTTATCATTATAAGAAATTAAAAACAAAGTTAAATTAGAAATTTGGGGAGACAATTAAGTACTCAAACTAGCTTTTACTATCTTTCTAAAAATTTTAATTAATTAATTAATTTGTTAAGCCTACCTCAGGGATTTTTATTTTATTTTATTCTTTGAGAGAGTGGAAGGGAGGGGGGGAGAAGAGAGAGAGAGAAAAAGAAACACCCATGTGAGAGAGACACATAGATTGGTTGCCTCCCACACATGCTCCAGTTGGAGCCCTGGATCAGTCCTGCAAAAAGGGCACGTGTCCCTGACTGGGACTGGAACCCACAGCCCTTTGGTAGGTGGGCTGATGCTCTAACCATTGAGCTATGGCAGCTGGGGCATTTTAACAAATATATTTTTATTGATTTCAGAGAGGAAGGGAGAGGGAAAGATAGAAACATCACTAATGAGAGTTAATCATTGACCAGTTGCCTCCTGCATGCCCTCTACTGGGGATTGAAACTGCAACCTGGGCATGGACCCCAACCAGAAATCAACTATTACCCCCTGGTTCCAGGTCAACACTCAACCATTGACATTATTGTGGGTGTTCCTATTTTTCTATTCCTTTACCCACCTCCACCCACTCATCCTTCCTCTCCCCTAGCCTTCACCAAATGAATGTCAGTGTCCATGAAATATGCATATATGTTCTTGAGCAAATCCCTTCACATTCTTTATCCAATCATCCCTCGGGCACCAGCTAGTATGTTTCATGTGTCCATGTCTTCATTTAAATTTTGTTCATCAAATTATCATGTTCATTAAATTCCCCATATGAATGAGATCATTAAGTATTTGTCTTTCTCTGACTGGTTTATTTCCCATAGCATAAAACTCTCCAGATTAATCCATGCTTTTACTCTCATAGTATCTGCTGAACTCTAGGTATATTGAGCTTTTATTTTCATGTTTTCACAAGTCCAGAAGATAAGAGAAAAAGTCTAGAGCTCACCCAAGTTTGGGATTATAATTGAAAACTAATCAGAATATAGGATTCAATGAGTTATACCCTTTGTGAAAGGTAAATAAAAATGATTAAGAGATTAGCTAAAGAACATAGTTGCATAACAGACACAGACAATAGTGTGGTGATGGCCAGAAGGAGAGAACAGCGGGAGCTGGGTGGAGGTGGTCAAAGTGGGTGATGGGGACATCAGTAACTGCTGGGTTCTTGTTTCAGCATTAAGAAGGGTTCAGCAATCTGGAGAAAGGCTGTGTGTAGATTAAATAAGAGTCCAAAGATGAAAGATAATTTTGAAAGGCATTGGGGGTCAGAGGAGCTTTAGCTAAAGGAGCTAAGTTCTCCTTGTCTCAGGACCCCTTGCTTTTTATTAACACAGTTTGTCCTAACGCAAGGTGGAGACATACACTTCAAAGGGTAGTGTATAGAAGTGTTATCATAATGGGGAATAGCCTACAACTGTTCAGGTGTTTGGCCACTAGGAGGCAATAACATGTAGAATAAGATGCCCTGAGCTGTCTGGCAGCAAACAATCATCTTTTTCAGGTTTTGGTAAATTCCTTTAGCCATTCTCCAGCAGGCAATAACATGTGACTCGGCCCTTGTTGAGTCCCCAAGTTCCATCAACCTTTTGATAAAATTCTTACAAGTATGACATGCTGGAATTGGCTTCCAGCAATTCACCCTTTTTGATTTTTTAAATTTAACAAGGATGTATGTTTAAAGGATAGAGTTATATCATGTCCCTTTAAATTGTCAGGCATTAAAAGAATCAGCTTGCAGTCAGTTTCTTTTTGGGCCAACAGTTCTTTGAGTCCCAATTTCAATGTCCAACAGTTCCTTATGTGTACATGCCAGCAATGATATTTCAGTTCTGGATGGTGGACAAATGGTGGCAATGCAGGTCCGACCTTTTCTGGTTTGGTCCTGGACAACCTGCAATGATGCATAGCTGCTGACTGCTAGCATGGCAAGGCATCTTCACCATCTTCATTTCTGGACTGTTTCTCTTCTGCTCTTGGGTGCCACTGCAATTTCTGTGGCTGGAGCAGTCCGGTCAGTTCCTCTCTGGGATCCATTGTTGCAGGAATCCACATGGGCTTGGAGGAGTTTTCTGGAAATATACAAGCATATTCTCGACCAAGGATAATAAAGGAATCTTTTCTATAAATTAGACTTGGGATCCTTTTTATTTTTGCCCAAACAATTTTTCTTTGGCTTATTTTGACACCATGTGTGTTTTCATGGGTGTCTTGCTGTCATTATTACAAATGAAAATTAATTTTCAAAGTAAAAAATTTAAAGCAATTAAGGCTTGATGTAATTTTCTTACAGGATATTTTTTCCACTATTCCCCCTTTTTTATTTAAATGTTAGGAGGCTTTTGGGAATTTTATAATGCAGTCTTGATAACTGTTAATTTTTCTGTATAGAAATATGACTGCTCTGGATTCATTGCATGTTAAGCAATTTTACTATAAGATGACACATTAGTAAAAAAATTAGTTAATACTTCAGGAACAGCTTCCTGCTCAGTATAATTAAATTTTCTTGAATATTCACTTATATCAATTAGTCAATTTAAATTAGTATGAAATAAGATTTATTTTTTAACATCACTTGTCCTAGGTTATGGACAATAAATGACATTAATTAAATTTCTGCAATTGGTGTTTGAGTAACTTTTCATAAACTTTGTCAGAGAGACAAAATCACAAATTATTTATTTCTTGAGGTCAAATATACATTCTTTTAAGTTCTTCAGATGTTTGAAGGAAATATCTCTTTATTTCCTTCCAGAATAATTTTCTGGCCACAGAGCGTTTCATTTAAAAATCTTTGGTTTTCGTTTTTACACCAAGCAACCTACAGGGCTACTGCTTGAATACTGAGTCATGTGTCCAAAAGCTATATTACAAGGACTCTGATTACAGTAAGTTGACTACTATTTACAATCAGATTTAATACTTTAACAACAATCTTTATTTTACCCTGTAAATATTAGTGGAAGAGATTTCAAAATTTCTCCTTTTTATTAAACCTAGAATTTTATTTTTAAACAGTATCTCCTTAGGCTTATTTGCATATACAGAGGGATCATGGGAGGACTCAGTGACATTCTTATATTTTACTTGGATTCAATTACTTATAAAAATATTAGCTTCTCATATAACCTAATTTATATGAGACCTTGATTATATTTTACATAGCTAATTTATTAAGTAATTACGGTAGGCATTTTTATTAAAAAAGCAAAGCAAAGCAAATTTAGTAAACTTATACATCTGATTCACAAGGCACAAACGCTGCCCCACTCCACCCTAATTGAAATGCAGGCGGCTAGAGGCTTTTGTTATTAAAATTCTGTCTTAAAATTCTGCTGTTGGATTTTAAGAAATATTTAAGCTACTTTATTTTGTCCTTCTTAGAGGCCAAAACCCCCATGACATTTAAAATATATCTATATAAGTAAAATGTAGTTATTAATTTTTATTTGATTAAAGCTTCCCATGAGATTTCAAGTATATTAGATTGGTTAAATTCAAAATATTTCCTTGAAGAAGAGAGAACAAACTATTGTAATTACTCTGAGCCCTTGGAGGTTTACAAGAATCATCTCTCAGTTAAAGCCTTGAAATTTAACTTGGAAAGACCATCAAATATATATCTATTTAGGATTTAAAGATTATATACTTTTTATAATTATCTTAAGATATCAATTAAATTTAAAACTGGTTTTAGTATTAAAAATTTCAATTGGGATCATAGAATCAATTATCCTTATTTAACTAGACCAATGGTGAAATTTTACTACATGGACTATAATATATTTTGAATTCCTATTTTTTTCAGAGAAAACACAAAAATCATTTTTTCAAAAATAAATTTTTATACTTTTAGCATTTAATTACCACAACTATATTTTCTCACAATTTAATTTGGCAAGTCAAATATTTAGATTATTTATTTAATTAGTAACACTCTATATTCTTAACAAATTTCAAAAATATAAGAAATAATCAATTAATAGATTCTATTCTGTCCTCTAGATTTTTCATGAAGTAAATTTAGATTAATATTTTAGCATTTTGTCATTTCAAAATACCTAGATATTTAATAAATTTTATTATTTATATAATTAAGCAAACTACCAAAATTTTAAGCTTCTAAAACCACATTTCTGGATGGTGAAACAGGTTTGCCAAAGGCCTAGCCAATTGACCATATTTTTTCTGCTGGAGAAGTCAAGAAGCAAACTTGTAGCTATTCAAATGCAAAATTGTCATATCAATTCCTTAAAGATGGCTGCTGGCGGGAAACTTTGGCTTACCTGCTTGTTCTGTTGAGAGAGGGGTGACTAGCCCCTTCCTAATTAACAAAGGGCATAGCCAGTCTTTACCTGGCCTACTTAGATTTTTTTATAATTAATATATATTATTTATCTATGTTTCAACAATTTTTGAGATTCAAACCCAATTATAATTATTTTAAGGCATTTACCTTGGCAAATTTTTGTAACAGAGACAATTTACTGATTTTCTTGGTGGCCTTAAAGTTACCTTTTGAACACGCTTCATTAGCATTTTAAAAACTACTTTTTATTATGGAAATACCAATCTTCTTGCTAGCCTGTATTTTTTACCTGGGTCAAATCTGCCATATTTCTTTTTGCAGAAAAAAAAAAAAAAACAGTTCAGGTCTTTCTACACCATCTGTAAAGAGATTTAAGCTTAGTTCAAGACTTTATTAAAATCCAAAATCAGATTGTGTGCGCATTTTGTCTGAAGCCAGCTTACTCTCCCCACAAGTACAGAAATTCCAGACACATTTCTAAATTTTATAAAACTTTTCATGGCAAGAAGGAGGGTTTAAATTAGCATACTTGGGGAGGGGTCATTCATATTGCATTGCCATGAGTCTCCCTTCCCCCACCTCCTTGGGGGAAATTTCAGTAACAGACATGACCATGTATCTTTTCATGCTTAATAGATAAAGACAGATTTTGAACTTTTTTTCTATTTTGCTTTCCAAAGTAATTATTTAGCACCCAAGGTGACCTTAGCCAAATTTTGCATTTCCCATAGAGTTCTATAATTTTTAAACAAAGCTTTAAGTAGTCTTTTTGCAGAAGAGCTGATAGCTCTGCCCTCTCCAGCCACCTTTGAATCTTTCCACACCAGAGGTGGATTTGGCAGTGGGGATTTATTTCTTATTACATATTTTTTTATACCAAATACCAATTAGGATTTAAATTTGAACAAGAAACCACGTTTTTTTAAAAAAGTACCTTTTGTTATTCCAATTTATTTATAATTTTGCCTTTTAACCAAATTTTTCCCCATTATAGTCTGAGTAAACACCAAGTATCACCCAAACACTTGTGGATCCATGGGCTTCCAAAGCTGACATGGGCTCTATGCACAGTTAATCTTACCACCATCGCTGGTGTTGTTTCTGCTCAGATGAATCCTTCTTTATCCAGAAACCACGAGTTTGGGAGCCACGAATGCCAGGGTTCTTGTTCCAACATTAAGAAAGGTTCAGCAATCTGGAGAAAGGCTGTGTGTAGATTAAATAAGAGTCCAAAGATGAAAGATAATTTTGAAAGGCATTGGGGGTCAGAGGAGCTTTAGCTAAAGGAGCTAAGTTCTCCTTGTCTCAGGACCCCTTGCTTTTTATTAACACAATTTGTCCTAATGCAAGGTGGAGACATACACTTCAAAGGGTAGGATGTAGAAGCATTGTCATAATGGGGAATAGCCTACAACTGTTCAGATGTTTGGCCAGTAGGAGGCAACAACATGTAGAATAAGATGCCCTGAGCTGTCTGGCAGCAAACAATCATCTTTTTCAGGTTTTGGTAAATGCCTTTAGCCATTCTCCAGCAGGTGATAACATATGTGGCTCAGCCCTTGTTGAGTCCCCAAGTTCCATCAACCTTTTGATGAAACTCCTGCAATTATGACATGCTGGAACTGGCTCCTGGCACGGAACAGTGTTTACAATAAACATAAACTTAAAAAAATTAAAATAATTCCATAATACAACGATAGAAAGAAAACTCCCTTCTCAATGGTTTTCTATGGACTGGTGCTGGAAACTATATCTTAACAGGACATTTATAAACAAGTCACTCTTCAGATGCGTTTATGTCCTAAATCCATGCTACCTTGCGGATGAAGGGACTCATGGGTAGAATTTAATTGAAAATATTCCTCGTTAGAAAGGTCTGAATGTACATTCTTTCAAGAGGAAAAAAAAAAAACTTCAGCACACTGTCAAAATCACAAAATAAGCATGGAAACAAGGATAGTGTCCCCATCATAAAGTTAGCTTATATATCAGACAAAAGCATTATTTTTATAGCTCTTATTTATATTGATCATGTAATAAATATCATAAAATAATCATGTTGTTTTAATGAAAGTGTACCTTTAAAAATTGAGCAAGAATCATTGCTGACATGTACACATAAGGAACTGTTAGACATTAAAATGGGGACTCAGAACTGTTGGACATTGAAATTGGGACTCAAACATTTTTTTATTTTGTTTTGTTTTGTTATTATATGTTTATTTCAAGTCTGCAAAGGCAAAACTTTTTAAAGGAAAGAAATGGTGGGAAAAAGATACAGAGGCAAAGAAGCATTGAACAGACTGTCAAACTACATTGGGAAGACAGGGGACGTTGGGCGAGGGGGGCTGTAAGAGACCAACCGAAGGACTTGTACGCATGTGTATAAGCACAACCAATGGATACAAGACACTGGGGCGGGGGGGAGGGCGGGCAGGTGAAGGCATGTACTGGGGGGTAGGGGAGGTCAGGGGGAGGTTAAGGGGCGGAAAAAAGGAGACATACGTACTACTATTTGTAATACTTAAAACAATAAAAATAAATAAATTAAAAAAAGAGATAACAATGATAATGAAAAATGTATTTAAAAACAATTCATTTAAAACTTTTAAAAATATGTCATAATACTCTAAACTAATAAGAGGGAAATATGGTAATTGACTGTCACTCTGCTACACCCACAGCCAATCAGGAGGGAATATGCAAATTAGCAGGACAAAGATGGTGGCAACCACAGAGCCAGCTGGAACAGGCAGGAGGCCTGGGTCACTCCCGGCAATGGAGGAAGCCAAGATTCCCGCCCACTTGGGCCAGCTCCTGAAGGAGGGGCCTGTGGACAGTGGCCACTGAGCAGGCTGGAGCAAGTGGGAGGCTTGGGCTGCCCCAGGTGATAGAGGAAGCTTGGGTCTCCCGGGATGGCCGCCAAGGGAGGTGTCTGCAAACGGCCTTCAGCAGTTCACCCAAGCTGTCCATGCCACCATTGGGGTGAGGGTCCCTGCTGGGGGGCCTGGCCAGCCTGTAAACTGCCTCAGCCCCTCACCCAGGTTGACCATGCTCCCCCAGCAGGGATCCCCACCTCAATGGGGCCATGGCTGGTCTGTAAACCACCACAGGCCCTCTGCCCAGGCCATCCTACCTCCAAAGAGAATCCCCACCCTGATCCGGGACACTCTTCAGGGCAAACCAGCTGGCCCTAATCCATGCACCAGGCCTCTAGCTATACTAATAAAAGGGTAATATGCTAATTAGATTGGGAGACCTTCCAGGAGACCTTCTGGATGTTATTCTGGCCAAAGCCATGGTGGCAGGGCCAAGGTAGAGGCGTTTAGGGGGCAAGAGAGGAGAGCAGTTGTGGGTAATCAGGCCAGTGGGGGGACTGTTGGGGTGAGCAGGCTGGTAAGGGTGCCAGTTGGGGGTGAGCAGGCCATCAGTGGGGGTTAGTTGGGGACGATCAGGCCAGTGGGTTGCAATTGGGGGTGAGCAGGCTGGCAGGGGGAGAAGTTGGGAATGATCAGGCTGGCAGGGGGGAAGTTGGGGTCGGGCAGGCCAGAGAGGGGGGGAATTTGGGGATGAGCAGGCCAGCAGGCAGTGTGGTTAGGGGCAATCAGGCAGGCAGGCAAATGAGTGATTAGGAGCCAGCAGTCCCAGATTGTGAGAGGGATGTCCGACTGTTGGTTTAGGCCCAATCTCTGTGGGGTCCCAGATTGGAGAAGGTGCAGGCTTGACTGAGGGACAACCCCTCCCCCCCACACTAATTTTATGCACCAGGCCACTAGTTGAAATATAAAACTCAATGGAAGAGTAGAGAGAAGATAAATCAGCAGAAGATAGAGATAGAGCATTGAAAATAGATTCAAAAAAATTATCCAAAGCACATTACAGTGAAACAAAAGGAGAGGAAACAAGAAATAATATGATAAAATGGAAAATTAAATTGGTGTTCCATTCATTCCAGGTATCACAAATGGTGAAAGAGGAAAAACATATCCATTGTGGTGATGACAAAGTTTCCAAATTAAAGGCACTGTGCTCAGACCAAAAAAGTCAAATAACCTCATATAGAATAAATTAAAAGAATAAAATCTGGATATATGTCTATATCTATCTATCTATCTATCTATCTATCTATCTATCTAATCTATCTATCTATGATCTATCTATCTATCTAAAATCAGAAGAACAAAGATAACCAGTAAACAAATATCACCTACTCACACACCGAAAAATGGCAATCAGACACATGGGTAACTTGTTAGCATCAACAATGTCAGTAAAAACACAATAAAATAATTTTGTGAATTTCCTGAGAGAAAATAAATACCAAACAGCCAATATAAAGTATTTTGATATTTTATGAACCACTGTTTTCATTTGATTGGTGCATGCAATGAATCATATTAATGAATTTCTAAGATTGTATTCTTTTTTTTTCATATTTTAGGATTTAATTTTTTAAAATTTAACTAGGTATTGTCTATAAGTTAGATGGTCTGTAGCTGCATTTTCAGTTATTTATTTTCTTCCTATCGAGTTCTGAAATAGAAATGGAGTTTTGTTGTTCTTGTTCAAGGCCTGTGAGAGATATAATACTTCCCATACATACTTCAGTGAGTAGATCATTTTCTCACTACTTAGCCAATTACAATGAAATAATTGTTTCTCTAAAATATATTTTGTACCTATTCTACATGTATTCTATATTTCTTTTTTTTTTAATATATTTTATTGATTTTTTACAGAGAGGAAGGGAGAAGGATAGAGAGTTAGAAACATCGATGAGAGAGAAACATTGATCAGCTGCCTCCTGCACATCCCCCACTAGGGATGTGCCCACAACCAAGGTACATGCCCTTGACTGGAATCAAACCTGGGACCCTCCAGTCTACAGGCCGACGCTCTATTCACTGAGCCAAACCGGTCAGGGCGTATTCTATATTTCAAATGTCCCAGATTATTCTCTCATAAGTCCATGTCTAGTATTCCTGGGATGTCTTCACTGCACATAATGTCCTTAATCTGAAGAATCATCCCACAGGCCATCTCCTTAACAGTAACATCTTTAAAGACCACATCCAGACACATACATGCTACCACCATAGCAATCCACTTCTCCTCCCATTAGTATGTCCTATTAGAGTTCTTTGTTTACATGTCTGTCCAATCATCAGAGTATTAGTGACACTATTGGATCCTCTGTGAGTTTTGCATTGAGAACATTAGTGGATAAATAGACAAGAGCTTCAGACAGCAGGAGAGCTAATGTATTATTTTAGCACTGTGCTTCTAAGGTTATGAAAACACATACAGAGAAAAATTCAGAAGCACATTCCTGATAAACAGAAGCTGACTACTTTTACATAATTAGCATATTTATTGTCCCTTGTCAAGAATACTTAACAATGTCATGTTTACAATTTTGTCTATTACTGAACTAAATAATAGAGCTTGTACACAAAATGTAAAATAAAAACTGATGTATACTAACCAGGGAACTCTTATTATAAGGCCAGGAACAGAAAAAACACAAACTTTACATATTTTTTATTCAAGTTACTTATATACATTTTGGAGAAGCAGAGCCATTTAAGAACATTTCATTAGGTTTACTTTTTGTTTTAAACTAAATTTTAGCTACTAGGTAGATAAAACTAATCCCGCCCCTCTGTTTTCTTTACTTTTTAAAAAATATATATTTTTATTGATTTTTCACAGAGAGGAAGGGAGAGGGATAGAGAGTTAGAAATATAGATCAGCTGCCTCCTGCACACCTCCTAATGAGGATGTGCCAGCAACCAAGGTACACGCCCTTGACCGGAATTAAACCTGGGACCTTTCAGTCCACAGCCTACACTCTATCTACTGAGTCAAACCGGTTAGGGCTCCCCCACTGTTTTCTAAATGGTTGGTACTCTTGAGGTTTTGAAGTGGTGAATATTAAAAACAATTACAGACACAATTTGTATGTTTTCACATTAGTATACAACTTTGAGACGGTTGATATTGTAGTTAAAGTCAATTATTTATAGACATACATTTTTTTTGCTGAAGCTTTGATATTTCACTGTAAATCATAAGCCCAGGTCCAATCTAGATATTGGTAAAATAGATTTAAATGAATCTAGCTCAGTACTGTTTCAACAATAAATAATACCTGTTATTGTTGCTTTTATTTATACTTGAATTTGAAATTATATTCCCTTCATAGCACAGATGTCAAAACTAGATCCTATAAAATATCTATGTGAGGAAATACTTTGTTAGTAATTTTTATTCTCAATCAGGACTTGTGCATGTCATAGTTCCAATATAATGTGTTTGGTTCTGTTAATAGGCTGATGTCAAATTCCTTGACAGTTCTAATTTCCATTTTCTTTCAGTCTGAAGGGGTAGGACCTGGGTAGAGGGTGGCAAAATGGGGGAATAGGGGACATCTGTAACACTGTCAACAGTAAATAAAATAAGCAAATCCCTTTAAAAATGAATTTTATCTTACTTTTAAAACATGCTAAGATAACACCTATTTTATTTTGATATCTGATCTGTACAACATATTTATTATGTCAGATCACAACACTGATTGAGCTCATTATTTGTGAGTTGTGGACAACTTTTATTAAAACAGGACCTGCATGGAGGAAATTAAATCTGGAGGTTTTTTGACACTCCCAAGTTATTGTGCTGATGAAGACTGTCTTATTCATTGAGAATCACATGTCCAGGAGTGTAAAAAAAAAAGATACCAATAATAGGAAATAAAGCAGCTCATTATCTTAATAGGAGAATCAAACAGTAATGATGACCATAGGTTAACTCATTAATAAACTATAACAATGAGTTAACCTCTGAGAGTTCTAAATACCTGCATTCTACAGTTTTTTTTTTTTTTGCTTTTTTTGTTTGTTTCTTTTGACAATTGATACCTAGTTACATTTATGAAGTATCTTACATTTCTGAAACATTTCTTTTGAAAGTATAGGCTTTTGTCTTTATAAATATACTAGAGGACCGGTGCACAAAATTCATGCATGGGGTGTCCCCTCAGCCCAGCCTGCACTGTCTTCAATCCAGGACCCCTTGGGGATCAGGCCCAAATCGGCAGACAGACATCCCTTTCACAATCTTGGACTGCTGGCTCCTAATCACTCACCTGCTTGTCTGCCTGGTCATCCCTTACTGCTCCCCCCCTGCCGGCCTGGTCATCCCTAACTGTCCCCCTCTGCCAGCCTGGTTACCCCATGCAGCCTGCTGTTCAGTCATTTGGTCATCCCTTACTAACCCCCTGTCGGCTTGGTCATAGGCAGCCATCTTCTGAGGGTGTGAAGGTCAATTTGCATATTACCTCTTTATTATATAAGATATATCTTCATTTCTGGATTTGAAAGATGGTTCTGCTGAGGCTAGTATCTAAAAATATCAACAAAAGACTCTTAATAATGTCAATCAGAGCTAAATTGACTGGACTGTAGAATTACATTACTGAAATTTGAAACAATTTAGTTCATACTATATCCAGTAACTTGAGATATTGATAGGTGTGATTTTATGGAAACAATGTAACAATTCCAGGGAAAATAAAATAATTGTGGATAGATGAATTGTTTGATGAGAAAACAATTTGAGATGACCACAAGGTATGGAGGGCCTGGACTACATCTAGAAAAAAAAAAGGAATAAATGCAAGGTATATTAGAAAGATAGCATTTGATGCCAGAAAAGACCCAAGTCAATCACTTGTAAACAAGCTGTGCATGAATTAATATATATAAAAATGCAAGTAATAAATATAGCTGTATCATTGTTTTATGTTTTTGCAAAGTCTACTTCTAAGTTTTCTATGTTTGCAAAGTCTACTTCTAAGTTTTCTATGTTTCTTTCACTTGGATTATCTGATGCCTTTGCTCAGATGAAATCTCATTTCTGTTTCTAATATGTTTTTAAATAATTTTCTTATCTTAATTTTATTTTTCCATTATTCAGTGCTCATTTGTTTCAGTATTTTAATAATAAATTATCTTCAAATAGAGAAATAGAAATGATAGATGGATGGATGGATAGAAAAATAAAGAAACAAAAAATCCAGTTACAGAGTAGAAGAAAGGAAAATATATGTCAAAAAGATGACATTCAAACTTGGTAGTAGTTATTTTAAGACATTCACAAAATGAATCTTAATAAATGCTTTTGATACATTCAAAATATGAGAATGGGAGACATGCTAACAGCCTCAATTTTTAGACATGTGCTAATGATTTAACTAATCATTTTCTCTTTGTGAAGTTGAGTTAATTTAAAATAATGAGATCACTGTCTTCATTTTCCACTTTGAGCCTTTTTACAATAAGCATTGAAATTGCAAATGAAATTGAAAAATGATGGCATCTTAGTTCTTTTCAAAAAATAAATACACAACCTGAGCATGTAAGCACACTGTCACTTCATATAGTAGCAATCCAGACTAAAATGAAGATGAAACAGCTTTCCTGGCTGGAGTAAAGATATCAACTGCACTAAATTGGATTTTTTGGTTCTTAAGTGAAAGACAGTTTTTCCAGTGTCTGAATTACCTGCCTCAAATCAGTTCACAAATTGGACTAAACAGTATTGAGTTTTGGGGTTGTTTTTCTATTCTCTTTGGTTGACACAAAGTTCAGTGCTTCATATCTTCTTTAACTATTAGAAGAGCTGTAATAACAGAGACTATCAGTACTGTAGAAATGTTTCAAATCGCATTTGTGTCCCCAATGTCTCCTTCAGACATCTCAAAAAAAAGCACATATTTTGAAGTAGTTTTAAAAGGCTCTCCTTTTGAATGGACAATAATTTATTTCATGAGATGCATATTTTATCTTTTGAAAATAAGAGAAATATAATTACTCTTTGTTCACTTTTCAGTATAATTGTCTCTAGAAACTATTGGCATTTACTGATCATTTCGATTTCCACAGTTTTAGAATGTATATTTTAAACACACACACACACACACACACACACACACACACACACACTCTTACCATTAATAATCTTACTATTATGATGGTGATAGCTCTGTAAATTCAAATTTATTGGTCTTTATATAAAATAGGGAAGTAAAAAAATAAATTTCTACTCAAAATTCTTCCATTATTAGATCATTATATATATATATATATATATATATATATATACACACACACACACACAGAGAAACAGTTATAAATATACCCCTTATACACAGATAAATAGTTCTATAAAAATGAGAATAAGGGATAAAGTAATAGAGTTGTAAGTTGTAATTCAACATTTATATTACTGCTAAACAATTTAGGAAATGCTTAATAATATATTTTGAATAGCAACAGGAATTTTAAACTCTTATTATTGATGGATTAAATTAATTTTAACCTTTTAATATAAATATCAAGGGTGGTTGAATAAGATACTCCTTGCAGTCAATCTTATGTCATAGGAACTAGAATATTATTTCATTCACATAAACCCTGTATTTTCAGAGTTTACTAACGTACTTAGAATATGCAAGTAGTAGTTTCTCAATAAATAACTACTGAATTGAATTTATGGAAAAAATGGCTGTTAGTGAAATTAAATAATTACTACTAAACTGTATTGTTTGTTTTCTTTGCCATGCATTCTGACACTAACTTCACAATGTCATAAATTATACCTTTGATTTTTTTAAATAATCTTTGTTTTTAATTAATTTAAAATTAAATCTATGTTATTAAAATTTACTTAACATACAATATTAACTTTAGGTGTACAATATAGTTATTCAACATTTAAATACCTAATGAACTGATCACCATGGTAAGTCCAATAAACATATGTTGGATTTTTAAGGATTTAATAGATTGATGATAAACCACATATATTTTCCCCTTACATTAGAATTTTGCAAAATAAAATCAAGATACCTGAATACCCAAATGTATCTTTATAAGAGTTAGGTAATATTCAAATCAATAACATTCTAATTAAAAGAAGCTACTTGACCTTCAATTAATTAGAATAAAGCTACATTCTATTAGCTAGAATAATCTGAACTTGGGTTCACCTATTGAATCATTTTGACTATTTATCAGATCATTCCCTTCTGAAGATTGTTGATTTACTTGCTCCTTATAGATCACACTCTACTCACAGGACATCAAGGACTTAGTGATTACATGCATAATTTTAAAACAAATAACATGAAAGCCTCCTAGTTTCATATTGGGTGTATGTAAATACACACATATACACACAGAATTTTTGTCTGAGACTGCAAATATTGTTAATTCCCAGAATCCCATCTTGAGCTTTGTGTATTTTCATAACGCAGACTGTCTCTTGATGATTTTGCAGTAATGAAAATGGCAGTGATGGCAGTTACTGTTTATAAAATGAAGTCACTGCTTAAGACTCCTAAGATTAAATAATAAATTGAAATTAATTTGATTAGGCATTATGTATTATTAATTTTAAGATAAAAATAGTAAAGATTTATGGATTAATACTTAGGATATACATGTTAGCAAACAAATAAAATAAAATACCACCATCTGGGAGCAACTAAGATAGATTTTTTTTTTTAATCATGTAATGTGCATGGTTATCTTCTTAATACCACATAGATCAGTTTCTCTTCTCCAGGTTCTCTCTGTTCTTAGGTGTTTTTATTTATCTCAAATTTTTGCAAGTCAACAGGGGGAAATAAAAACTTGTTAGGTTGTTCTTTTGAATATTTTGAGGAGATATATATTTATGTGTAGATTAGTGGCCATTTACATTCTTTTTCCTGAAGCTTCTATTCCTCTCTCCTACTAGATATGTTGTCACTCATGACTACATATTTTTGATTTTCACAATGATATATCCTAAAAATATTGTGTCAGTGTCCTGAAGACCTAAAACAAGTTGCACATGAATTTAATGATTCATATTCAAAAAGTTTTTTATTGAACATACTCATGTGTCAGACATTATTAAAAAAAAAAAAACAGAGGATAAAAAAATAAGCATCATAGTTTGGTCCTTCTAAACATGGGGCTCACAGACCAGTGAGGGAAGAGACATTACATATTTAGAAATGACAACAAATACTCTGAAAGAGTAACCATAAAACCAGAAGCCATATCAATACTAAGAAGATAAAACTCCAACATGTGTGATGATTTTCTTTGTTCAAACTTAAAACATTCTCTTCAGCAAATTTTCCAGAGTGCATTAATAATTGCTGGGATATTTATGTTAATAAATTATGGCCTTCCCAGTGAGTACACAATATGTCGATATTTAATGAAACAATAAATAACACACCTGCTCCCTTTTCTCCTCACTCTCCTACTCATGTTTATATTTGAAAAGAAGATAAAGGAATAAGTACACATCACTGATTAGCAATTTAGAGAACTTGGCATAGGACTTCATCAGTTCCGAAATATTTCACTGCAGAATTAAATTGACTTACTAGTTTCCTAGGGCTTCCATAACATATTACCACAATCTGGATAGTTTAAAACAACAGAAATTCATTCTCTCAAGAGTACTGGATGCTAGCAACCCAAAAATGAAGGTGTCAGCAAAGCTATGCTGCCTCTGAAGGCTATAGAGAAGAATCTCTTCCTAGCTTATGGTGGTTGCCAGCAATCATTGGCATTCCTTGAGTATAGCTGCATCAGTCCAATTTCTGCCTTATCTTTGCACTTTTATTCCAGGATTATACAGTATTAATCTTAATAAAATTAATGATATATACTGATAGAATCTATTTAAACAAAATACTTAAAGTGTGTGCATTAACATTCCCTGACACAGTGATTATTTCATAAACGATAACTCATTTTCATCACCTTCAATACAATAGCCCACAATAAACTGAAATCAGTCAACAACCACTTAAGTGAACATGAAAGCAGATTCACTTTCAATTGTGTTGTAAGATCATTTCAGCCTTGGCGAATGGTTCGATTGCACCTGTGAGAGACACAGTCAGAGGATCCAGGTAAACTATGCTCAGATTCTCAACCCACAGAAATTGTGACATAAAGTTGTTTGTTTAGCCCTATCTGGTTTGGCTCAGTGAATAAAGTGTCAGCCCAAGGACTGAAGGATCTTGGGTTTGATTCTGTCAAGGACATGTACCTCAGTTGCAGGCTAGATCCCAGGGCTAGGTCTGGGTGCATGCTGGAGGCAACCAATGGATGTGTCTCTCTCACATCTATGTTTCTCTCTGTTACTCCTTCTCCCTTCCCCCCTCTCTAAAAATCAATGGAAAAATATCCTTGGGTGAGGATGAACCACAAAAGAAAGTTGTTTACTGGTAAACACTATGAATTATAACACTTTGTCATGAAGTGTATGCTAACTAATACAAAGAATGTAAGAACAGATTAACTTTGTTGGATTTAGTGATTATCATTTAAGGTAACCAAATATACATAGTTTAATGGAAAGGGCAGGAAACAAGACCACATAAAAGTATAAAAGGTAGTTAAGAAGTAGATACAAAAAAGAGAAGAATATTTGTCAGAGCTGTGAATACTTAAAAAATGACAGCAATAGCACAAGGGAGCATCAGAGCTTGAAAAAACTGTAAGTAAAATGAGCCCTGGTAGGTGTGGCTCAGGTGGTTGAGCATTGTCCCAAGCACCAAAATGTCACTAGTTTGATTCCTCCTGTTGGGGTGTTTACAGGAGGCAACATATTGATGTTTCTCTCTCCCTTTCCCTTCCTCTTTGTATAAAAATATCAATAAAAACTTATTTAACATATTGCTATGAGAATTGTTGGAGATTTCATTACCTATGATTTCGTCTAGGATTTTTACGGTTTCACAACTTACATTTAAGTCTTTTATCTGTTTTGATTTTATTTTTGTGTATGGTGTTGGTGGTCTAGTTTCGTTTTTCACATGTATCTGTCCAATTTTCCCAACACCATTTATTGAAGAGACTGTCTTTACTCCATTGTATGCCCTTGCCTCCTTTGTCAAATATTAATTGAGCATAATGGCTTGGGTCAATTTCTGGGTTCTCTGTTCTGTTCCGTTGGTCTATATGTCTGTTCTTGTGCCAGTACCAGGTTGTTTTGATTACAGTGGCTTTGTAGCATAACTTGATATCTGGTATTGTGAACTCTCCAACTTTGTTCTTCTTTCTCAAGGTTGCTACAACTATTCAGGGTCTTTTTAAATATATTTTATTGTGTTTTTCTTTTCTTTTTTCTTCTTTTTTTTTTTTTTTTTTTTACAGAGAGGAAGAGAGAGGGATAGATAGTTAGAAACATCCATGAAAGAGAAACATCAATCAGCTGCCTCCTGCACACCCCCTACTGCGGATGTGCCCGCAACCAAGGTACATGTCCTTGATTGGTTTCGAACCTGGGACCCTTCAGTCCGCAAGCTGACGCTCTATCCACTGGACCAAATCTGTCAGGGCAATTCAGGGTCTTTTTTGATTCCATATAAATTTTTGGAGGTTTTGCTCTAGATCTGTGAAATATGGCATCAGTATTTTAATAAGGATTGCATTGAATCTATAGATTGCTTTGGGTAATATGGACATTTTAATGATGTTAAGTCATGAAGCCATAAAAATCCTAGAAGAAACCACAGGCAGAAAATATCAAACGTCTCTCATAGCAATGTTTGCTGATACATCTCTTACAGCAAGGGAAACAAGGGAGAAAAGAAACATATGGGATTTCATTAAAATAAAAAGCTTCTCCACAGAAAAAGAAATCATCAACAAAAAAAGGGAACCCACTTAATGTGAGAACAATGAAATATCTGATAAGGGGTTAAGCTCCAAAGTATATAAGGAACTCATACAACCTAACAAAGGAAGACAAACAATTTAATAAAAAAATGGTCAAAGGACCTAAATAGATATTTTTTCAGAGTGGACATATAGATGGCCAAGAGACATAAAAAAAAAATGCTCAAGTCTTTGGTCATCAGAGAGATACAAATTAAAATGACAATGAAGTATTACCTCACAACTATCAGAATGGCTACCATCAACAAACCAACATATATGACAAGTGCTAGCAAGGATATGGAAGAAAGAGAAACCTGGTACACTACTGGTGGGAATACAGACTAGTACAAGCATTATGGAAAATAATATGTAGTTTCTTCAAAATTTAAAAATGGAACCACCGTTTAACCCAGTGATCCCACTGTTAGGAATATATCCTAATCAGATATATTAGAAACACCAGTCAAAAGGAACATATGCACCTTTCTTTTATAGCAGTGCAATGTACAATAGCTAAGATCTGGAAAAAGACTAAGTGCACCCATCATTTGATTAGTGGATAAAAAAGCTGTGGCATATTTACATCATGGAATACTATGCAGCTGTAAAAAAAGGATCTCTTAACTTTTGAGACAGCATGGAGGGATCTGGAGAATATTATGCTAGGCAAAATAAGCCAGTCATAGAAAGACAAGTATCATATGATGTTACTCATATGTGGAATCTAATGAGCAAAATAAACAAATGCACAAAATAGATCCAGAGACATAGAAACATGGAACAGACTTTCGAATCTCAGATGGAAGGAGGGGGTGGGAGGTTGGATAGGGAGAGATTAACCAAGAATTTATATGTATATATGCATAAACCATGGACGCGGACAGTGTGGTGAAGGCCTAGGGGTGAGGTGCAGGGGAGGGTATCAATAGGAAAAAAGGGGACATATGAAATACTTTCAAGAATAAAGATAAATTTAAAAAACATATTTAAAAGAAAATGGAAAAAAATGTAAGTAAAATGAGTGAATGATAAACTATTTATAAAATTATAATGCTTATTTTTAATAGTTCCTTCTTATTAGCTACATTTTAATGGAAAGATATCTTATTATAATTCTGTCCCATCCACTCCCAAGACAAATATTTTGGCAAATAACATATACATAAATCCTAAGTTTTAGCTCTAAAACAAACAAAAACTCATAGACACAGACAATAGCATGATGGTTATCAGAGGAAAGGGGGTTGAGAGGGTAGTAAAGGGTAGAGGGGGTCAAATATATGGTGATGTAAGATTTGACTTTAGATGTTGGGCAAACAATGCAATTTACAAAAGATGTATCCTAGAATTGTACATTTGAAACCTATGTAATCTTTTTAACCAATGTCAGCCTAATAAATTTAATTTAGAAAGAAAAAAGAAAAGATGATTTTATAAGTGTAAAAATTTTAATTAGTATAAAATAAATAGTTAATAAAATTTGTGTATGTATTCTATATATGTAGTAGGTGACAGAAATCTACAATGCTACACAAAGTACACTATTATTCTTATTATTGAGCATATTGAGCTTTCAGTCTCTTCATTTTTCACTGCCATGTTTTTGGAATATAAGAATACATTTTTGTAAAAAGGAATCAATTTTGAAGAATTGATAGTAAAATCAATATTTTTAAAAAGTCAACTGCACATGAATATTGTTTCAACGTGGAAAAGGCCTTCAGAATCATTTTTTCCCCTACCTACTTGTGTTAACAGATAAATTGTGCTCAAATCATCTGTTCATACTCAAAATTAGTTTGTGAGGTTCTGAAAAAATTGACAGTGTTCATGATAGAAGAACAATAAGGATTCTCTAACCCTAGCCCATCACTGTACAGGTAATTGAGTTACAAATAAATGAAGTCACCTGCACTCATTAAGCTAACCTTTGGATCCCAAATTTGCCACTCAAGAGCCCAGTGGCCATGGGAAAGTTGTTTTATCCATGGCTGTGCTTTCTACTGTTAATCTCCATGCCTTCACTAGAGCACACACCATGGTTACTTTTTTGGCCACTTCTAAAAGCCCTAAGACTCATAATTGTCTCATGAACAACTATAACTACATGTTCCACAGGCAACTAAAATTTACTACCATTAGAATTGTATGTTTCATTTTTTTTAGACTGTATCTCCACCATTGCTTATCTCTCTCAATGTAGTGGATTGTCTAAGGTTTAAAAACATCAGTTTTTAATGAACCTATCCCATTACTTTCTTGACACTATCTTTGATTATATTATTAAAATTTTGATATTGAAATATGTCTCACTCAATGAATACTTCCTATATGTCAAGAATTATTATATATATTATACATATGTGTATGCATATCTATGTGCTATATATATGAATATATATTTATTTTATTTTATTTTTGAAACAACCTTATAAAGTAGAAACTATTACACTTAATTTTATAGCTAAAATAATTAATGCATATAAAGTCTAAGTAACCTACACAAGAGATCTATCTAGCTTGTGAAAAAAACAAGACTCAAATTCAGACAAGACTTCTCTTCACAGCTGAGAAACAATGTGTTGTATTGAGATTTATCAATCTGGTTTTAACTTTTCTCTTATTCTCAAATCCTATCAAATGGATTATCTATAATTTTCTGTATTAAATACAGTTTTAAAACATGTTTTTTCATGTTTCCTTCACTATCTTGATTGCATTTTGTTATTCAAGTGCTGACTGTCTCCTTTAAAAATTGAGACAAATTTTTCTTTGACCCAATCCCACCCCTTTCTCTGAAATTATAACTTGTCCTTTGAACTCATAACATGTGTTGTAGTGTGTTTATCAATTTGTGTTATAACTAAAATGTGTAAGACACATTTTAACATATATTCTAAGCATAATGCTCAAACTTCTGCATATATTTATTTGTCTCACCCTATTAGGTACTATAATTTTTTATACTTTATGGATGAAAAAAACTAAAGTTTAAAGTTAAATAATTTTCCTGAACTCCCATAGGGGTGAAATCAGGATTTTAACAGAAAGTCCAATGCAATCAACTATAAAAATTTGTTTTCATGGGAGAGGCATGGTCCTTGTCCAGAAAATTGGGTTCTTTTGTAGGTGGTAAATAGATAAAAGTCTTATAAATAGAGCAAATATAAGTAAAATAAACTTGCAATAAAACCAATATGTAATTTATTATTTAAACTTAGGACACTTTTTTCATTTATTTTTTTATTGTTGACAGCATTACACATGTTCCCCATTTCCACCCCTTTTATCCACCTTCACCAAGTCACTGCCCCATCCCTGGCCTTCACTGAATTTTTGAGAGTAAATTTATCCAATTAATAATTATACTTAGTCAACATGTTTATATACAGACTCTGGTTTAGAGTCACCTTATAGAAATGGAATTCTAAAATATTTCAGTGTAAATACATATAAAGTAGAGTTGCTGCATTTAAATCACCCTCACCCCAATTTATGAATCTGTACAGAAAGAGCCAGAAAATATTTCCAAAAGCCCCAGATCCCCTAGACTTATATCCATCAGGGATATTTTGGTACATTCTGAACTTCTGTACCAATGAGTCACTTTAGGTAATGCAACAATGTTTAGTAAATCTAGAGAAAATTATTTTATTCATTGTTGTTACAAATTCAAATTTCACCTTATCAGTCTGTTTTATCCATATTTTGGCAAAGTATATCTAGGATTAAATGTCTCCTTTTGCCCCTACCTCTTGCCCAGTACCTTCATTACCCCTTGCAGTGTATAGACCTAGCCTGAAGCCCCTACCAGTGCTGTGATCAATTCTTTCTCTTTTATGACCACACCTTGTGATCTACATTCATAGACTGGGATATTGTTAATAATAAATGTTCATCATTCAACAAGTAATGTTTTAAAAATGTTTTTATTTATTTTAGAGAGAGAGGAAAGAAGAGAAAGAGGGAGGGAAACATAAATGAGAGAGAAACATGGATGGGCTATCCCCTGCACACCCCCTACTGGGGATAGATCTCACAACCTGGGCATGCGCCCTTCATGGGAATTAACCAGCAACCACTCGGTGCTTAGGTCAATGCTCAATCAACTGAACCACACTGGCCAGGGCAATTATCAACAAGTAATTATTTGTGATCACCTCAACATTGTGAAATCTGGGGATATAAAAGCAAATAAAGTGTAACCCCTAGTAACAAGGAGCCATAGCAATCAAGTGGTAAAGACAAATAGGTGTTAAACTATGGGGGGAAAAGAGGAACATCTGTAATAATCTGAACAATAAAGGTTTTAAAAAAAGAAGAAAAATCAATCATTTCCTTGACCAGACCTCCTCTGAGAGGCTGAACGTTAAGAAAAAACATTTGCAGCTGCATCACTTTTTTGTACCCATATTGTCCTGAATGGTTGAATCCCAATCCGGTGTAAGTTAAATGACAAGAGCTCTTTCCTTCTGCTGCCATTCTGTTACTCAAAGAAAACCAAAATATATTTGCTGAAATATGAAAACAATAAAAAAAAGTCAAGGATCTTAATGGTAGAAAGAAGAAAATCATGTGTGAATATCCTCAATCCTAGATTTACAACTTTATTATCTTCATAAATTTCAGAAATCTTATTATCTAAATAATTAAAATCATTGTATTTGCTTTCGTATTTGTGTGTGTGTGTGTGTGTGTGTGTGTGTGTGTGTGTGTGTGTGTGTGTGTAATAAGGCAATGCAAAAATTCAATGGAACATTTGTTAGAGTCACTGACATATAATCAAAGTACATTGAATGGGGCTGGGGTGGGGTCAGGCTCACCCAGAGTGAAAACAGTGGCCTCTCTGCTCATCCAGGTAATTCTTGTGTCATGGCAGATGTCCTGATGCCATAGGATGACAAAAAAGATGTCTTCAAGCAAAATTGTCGCAGTTTGTTTGTTTTGTTTTTGTGGAAAAGACATTCATTACAGAGCTATAAATTAGAGGTGGGGGGTGGGGCGAGGTGGGAGGAGCAAGTGGTCTTTGGGGCCTCTAATCCTTTTCTCTGTCCTTCTGGGCCTGGATATGAGCACCTCCTCCATGCATTCCTTTGCTCTGAGCACCTTTTACTGGAGCCGCCCACAGATTTATCCTTCACCTTGAATAGGTGTTCCTAGCTCTGCAGAGGAGGGGAGATAGCGGCAGGTGTGCAGTCTCTGGATTACAGGGTCAGGGGAAGCTTCTGGATCTCAGCAGGTTTCAGCTTGGAGACAGTGAGAATCTGCTGTGCCTCATGGAGGCTGAGACCAGAGAGTTTAGAAGCAGCTGCATACTGGTGTCCAGCACATCCCCGGTATCAGCTCTGCCCACCTGGTTGCAAACTCCAGGTCAGGTTCCAAGCAAAGGTCTTGCCACTACCCGTGCCTCCATCACAAGGATCTGAGCCAGGTACTTGGCCATGGTGGATGCTCTGCCTCAGGGGGCTTGGGCTCCTGCTTCCAGGCCCCAGACCCAGATTAAGACCAGCCAGTGAATCAAAGGCCAAAGGAGGCTGCTGGAATAGGCCCAGATTTGTTGTTGTTGTTTTGTTTTGTTTTTTTAATGTATAACCTAAATTAGTTCTCTCCTTTAAAAAATATTTTTTTATTGATTTCAGAGAGGAAGGAAGAGAGAAAGAGAGATAGAAACATCAATGATGAGAGAGAATCATTGATTGGCTGCCTCCTGCACGCCCCCCACTGGGGATCCAGCCCGCAACCTGGGCATGTGCCCTTGACGGGAATTGAACCTGGGACCCTTCAATCCGCAGGCGGAAGTTCTATCCACTGAGTCAAACCAGCCACGGCAGGCCCAGTTTTTAAGGGAACAGAATTCAACTTTGGAAATCTCCATATGTAGATTAAAATAAAGAGGCTGGTTTAGAATTGAAGGACCTTGCTAAGTACTTTGACAAGCTAGAATGTTGTGAAAATTAAGTAGAAAAAATAGTAGAAAAAAACATGTTGCAAAGCAATTGAGTGTGAGCCATGACATTAAAATGATAAAATAACAGAAAAATTTACAATTGAAGTATGTTTTTACCTCCAAGACTAAGAAAAGATAGAAAAAAAAATGTGTTGGAGACCTGATTGCACTTCACTGACAAATAACTATGGTATAAAATTGCTGAAACTTTTGGATATCAAGAAATTATATCAAAATTGTCATAAACAAGAAAAAAATCAACCACAAAAAATACTTAAAGAACAGTGTAAAAGCTATGGTGCTTCAACTGAAACAATTTGAAAATGATGTGAGAAAAAAATGCCAGGTTGAAAAAGAGCAACATGAGGCCTAAGTAGAAAGAAAGAAAGAAAGAAAGAAAGAAAGAAAGAAAGAAAGAAAGAAAGAAAGAGGACCAAGACTAGAGATATAGAGAGAAAGTTGAGATAGTGGTGAACCAAAACACTGCACATAGCTAACCAGACAGGCAGATAAATCAGAATCCCTGCAGCACATAGAAAAGCCCTTATGTTAGCTGTGGAATATCACTAGAAGGGCAGAACATTCCTAAAAAGAAAAGACTATGGGATAGCCTTTCCATTCCCGTCTGTTAGTCTGACAAATATTTCTGTGAGTCTTGCATAGAACTGTTAGGCTCAGTAGATTACTATGCAGTGCTACAGCTAGATATAGTATGGTGTTTCTTCTGCTTGGGACAACTGAAATGCCTTGACAATGCAGAAAAAGAAATTAAACTTGGCCCAGAAATGCTTTAAAATTGTTATGGAGAAAATCTTGAGAGACTGGTCCAAATAAAAGGAAACTATGGGAAAATTGCTTCAAGGTATCTGAAATTATTACAGTGGCAATGATGAAAGGGCTTGTATCTCAACAAGGCTTGTCAACATTTAAATAGCTCTATATTGATCCATCAAAAGTTTACAACTTGTTACGGTTGGAAGTTACTGCCCAGGAAACCTGATTTGGCCTAAAGGTGCATGACAAGAACATGGATCAGGTAATCACCCATTTTATCAACTGCAGAGAGGAACTGGCCCAAATAGGAAAAGAGGGGTCTGGGGGAAGATTCTGCCTAAAGAACATGGACTCTTTGAAAAGAATGGGGAACTCCATGCACACAGCCAAGCTGTTTTGTTCCATCAAAACAGTGGGAACCTAGACAAAGCCCTGAAGATTATTCTCAGTAATCCTCAGATGTGGTGGTTAAATGATTCAAATCCTGGAACCAACAACCATTAAGAAAGTCCTCTGGAAAATATTAAAGAACTGGTGCACACGAGTTTTGATGTGGTAGTGGCCAAGCTGTCCTGAGACCATTCGGGAGAAATGTCCAGCTTGCCCAGACCCTTGCTCATAGTGGAGGAAGTCTTCATCCTGACCTACCGCTCATGGGGTAGCTTCTTTATCAATGCCATTCAGTTTCCCTCCAGCTTCTGCAGGATTGTCTAGTGCCTTAAGAAATGACTATATGGACACAGAGACCCTCAACGGTATATTGGAAGATATTTCAGAGTATGAAGAGGATTGATTATCTTGATACAACTCTGGAAGACAAAATTATTGTTATCCTATGTTGAAAATACAAAGCCATCTAAAAAGAACAACTAAGTAATAAAAAGAAATACTTAGACATTCTATCATTATTAAAAGTCTAAACTAAGTACATTATATATAACTATTATTGTGATTTTAAGCTTCACTTAAAACTTCAATTTTATTTACTTCGTACTATATGAACTGGTGTTTACATAATCCTAACGAGTATAAAGAGATAATAATTAACCTAGAGACTGAAAGTAGTAACTTTTTCAAAGAGCTTCAATTACTTGGTTGAAATAAATATCACAAAATTACTCATTATTTTGCCTAAAAACATGGATACAAATATATATGCATACAATTCCATCCTCTGTAAAAATAAGTACTCAGCTTTATGTAAGTATTATTTATGTGTTTCTTCAAAACATGCATTTTAGGAAAGCTTTTCAACATATTTTGATTCTGTGTACTTAGAGAAATACAAATGAAATAGTTGTCATGATTTTAGTTTCCAGTTGTGTGATATATAATTGAAAAAATAAAGACTTGTTCACCAAGTATTTAAGTGCAAAATCCTATATTATTCTTCCCAAGAAATAATGAAATAATTATTTTATGGAAATTCAACAGTGAAGAAAAGAAGACTAATCAGGAAAGTCCCTGAGAAAGAGGTAAAATTCAAACTGGACTTTATTTATTTATTTTTAAATATGGTTTTATTGATTTCAGAAAGAGGAAGGAAGAGGGGGAGAGAGAAACACTGATGATGAGAGAGAATCATAGGTCTGCTGACTCCTGCATGCCCCCACTGGGGATGGAGCCTGAAACCTGGGCATGTGCCCTGACGGGGAATGGAACTGTGACTTCCTATTTCATGGGTGGATGCCCAACAACTGAGACACACCAGACAGATGGGCCTAAGTGGACTTTAGAAGCATGGAATGGCTGACAGTTAAATACTGATTTATTATAAGTACTTGCTGGAATATGAGTGTTTTAGAAGGAGCAAATGATGTGTCTGGATAAATAAATGTATTAATGAGTATTGAGAGATGATTTTATACATGTTTCTAGAGATGTAAGACCAAGAAGTATTAGTCTTACCTTTCTCATCAATTGAAATATTCATGACTTTTATAGTATATATTTTTTGTATTCTATTTGAGCCTTTTTAAAAATCTGTAATTATAACATCAATTTATGGCAAGATCTTTGACAGCAGAGCTGCTTTCTACACATTCATATGCCATTTATATTGCATGGCATAAGGCCTTAAGAATAGGTAGGTAACCCTAACCAGTTTGGCTCAGTGGATAGAGTGTCAGCCTGAGAACTGAGGGATCCCAGGTGATTCTGGTCAAGGGCATGTACCTTGGTTGCGGGCACATCCCTAGTAGGGGGCTGTGCAGAAGGCAGCTGATTGATGTTCCTCTCTCATCGATGTTCTAACTCTCTATCCCTTTCCCTTTCTCTCTGTAAAAAAATCAATAAAATAAAAAAATAAAAAGAATAGGTAGGTAGATCTATAATAAAATCCTCACAGGTTTGATTAATAGGTTTACATTTTTTTAAAGTCTAGATTATTTTTTTTGGGGGGTACGGAAACAAACAACTGTAGATAAACAAAAGTGGTAATTTTATGTGAGTATGCCAGCAAATATTAACGGAATTCTTAAGACACAGAAGGATTTATACCTGACATGAAAACTTCAGAAATGTCTAAATTCTTTCCCCAATAAATTACAGTTTGACAAGGAAAGGTGGTATACCCCATAAATTTGAAGACCTAATTCTGTTACACTAATTATTTCCCCTCTAACTTTCAGTAGGTGGAAAAATATTTGTAATGAAGATGGATAATAACTTTCCTCTTTCTAACTACAGAGGAACCAATGAGAATTTGGAAACAGGTTAATTCTAAAAGATTACCACCTGTAACTGAATGAGAAAGGAAGAAAGTTAAAAGTTCAGATTGGTGAAAGATGGATTGATAGCCCTAACCGGTTTGGCTCAGTGGATAGAGCGTCGGCCTGTGGACTGAAAGGTCCCAGGTTCGATTCTGGACAAGGGCATGTACCTTGGTTGCGGGCACATCCCCAGTAGGAGGTGTGCAGGAGGCAGCTGATCGATGTTTCTCTCTCATGGATGTTTCTAACTCTCTATCCCTCTCCCTTCCTCTCTGTAAAAAATCAATAAAAATATATTTTTTTAAAAAAAGATGGATTGATAATAGACACATTTTGATTGAGGCTTTGACCTAAAAATCACATGACCTTATATTTAATTTTGTGTGACAGTAAGCCCCTGAAGGGATCTAGAGAGTAATAACATACCTGGATTACCTTTTGAAAGGAAGATACTGGCTGGTTTTAAGAAAAGACTGTAATGGTGCAGTGGCCAATCTGTGAGACTAGACTGGAAGCTTGTGATTATCTCAGCAGTAGTTGATGGTGGAATGGGTTTTGGTTTATAAGGATGGTGAGGGAGACTTTCTTTAAGGAGGGCTGCTACAATGGGGTCTTGTAGTAGGAGTGATATATTGGGTTCAATTCTGAATAAAACAAGAAAAACAAAACAAAAAAGTGGGACTTTATAGGCAAGGAGCAGGGTGGGGGTTTAGTGGATGGAAAGTTACCAAGAGGAATCATCAGGAGTATTGGGGTTCTGGCTCCATCAGCCAAACAGGATTCTTGCTGAGGTAGGACAGGAAGAATGGAGGATGAGAAACCAAGTCATATCTAATAAAGAAGGAATATGCAAATTGACTGTCAAGCCATCACAAAGATGGTGGCACAAGATGGCGGCGCCCAGTCCCCTCAGCCCCATCAGGGTGGCAGGTGCACAGCACAGCCGGGCCCACCCCCAGGAGGGTCTGGCTGCTCTGCGCACCTGCCTCTGGAGTCCCCCACTTCCCTCAGCCCCCAAGCCACCCAGGGCCAGCCCAAGGCACAGGCAAGCCTCGGATGGCAGCTGCCCAGCTGCCCAGGGCCGCCCAAGGCTCAGGTAACCTGGGCTGGCTGAGGCTTGCACTGCCATCAGTGGCAGCAGCAGAGGTGTGATGGGGGCCTTGCCTTCCCCTGATCGCCAGGTCACCTCTCCCCCCTGAGCGCTCCCAGACTGTGAGTGGGGACAGGCCAAGCTGAGGGATGCCCCTTCCAGTGCATGAATTTTCATGCACCTGGCCTTTAGTCATATATAAAGGGAGACACTATATTGATGATGGGGGATTATGGTTAAACTGATTTAGTTGGTTCCTTGCTAGAACTGGGTTGCTGAGAGACTCAAGCCTATGGACCTCTCAACTAGTAGAGTTCAGAGAAGCCTGCCATCAGTTTGGTCAAGGAGAGAATATTTGTCAGTGGTAATAAAGAGGTTGCAAGAAATAATATGATTCTGGGTATATTCCAAAGCTGGATCCCACAGGATTTTTGAAAACTTGATCATAGACATAAGAAAGATTCCCAAGATTTTTGGAAGCATGTAGTTGTTGTTTACTATGAGCTTGGCTATTTTAGCATAAGATTATTATGATGATGATTATATACAAATAGTGACATTCTGTATTTGGAAAATACATGGGAAAATTCAAAAATATTTAAAATATATTTAAAGTATCTATTAAGGTGTTTTAAATGTTGAAAGAATAATAATAAAGAAACTTCTTATTTTATCCTCCTTCCTACAGCTGATCTCAAGGCCATGAGTGGCATTTTCAAATGACTTTATTTATTCCACGTTGTTGTTTTTTATGTTCTCAGGAAGTACCACAGAATACTTTATCTAATAAGTGTTTTAAATCTTCATCACTAGGTTTTCTGGTCCTATCCACATGAGATGGGTGCTGTATTCTATTAAATGTTACTATTAGATGTGGCAGTGCTAGTTGGTTATAAGGATTCTTATGACTTTATCTCTATCCTTTTTGTTTAGGGGCTATATTTTTCCCTTTAGATTAAGGATTAATTATTAGACAGTAATTCATCTTTGTTCTATTTATGTAGAGTTATGTGTTACTTAAAATGACTTCTAATGCAAAGGAAACCCAGTTGTATTACCTCATATATAATCTCTGTACATATAAAAGCCTAAGTGACCATTATGACCAAATGATCAGAACAACTGGTCGATCAGTAGCTATGATGAGCACTGACCAGCAGAGGGCAGATGCTCAACACAGGAACTGCCCCCTGGTGGTCAGTGGGCTCTCACAGCCAACCTCCCGAGGTCAGCCAACCTCCCATGGCCCCTCCTCGTGGCCGGCCAACTTCTTGCAGCCCCTTCCCCTGGCCAGCTGGCTAACCTCCCAAGGTTTCTCCCCAAGGACAGCTGTGGCCCCTCTCCCCAGTCAGCCGGTCCCCCTGACTGGCTGGCCAACCTCCCAGGGTCCCTTCCCCTGGCTGGCCAACCTCCCAATAGGCTGTGATTGCCACTCAGGCCAAGGGACCCCACCAGTACACAAATTCATGTGCCAGGCCTCTAGTCTTTGTATAAAGATTGTATAATCTTTCTTTGATATAAAACTAGTGAACAAGCAGTCTTGGATGCCAAGGAGTAGACCATACATTCTCAAGTAGGTCATAGATGTGACAGTGAGAATTACCTCTTCCATTTCCATTTCTTTCCCTCTGGATCTATATATTCTGGCTAGGAGGAAAAATTATACCATATATTAGTAAATTGTTATTTTCTTTAGAATAAGAAATAAAGCTTTAAAGTTGTATATATCAATTTCAATAAATTCTAGGGCAGCTGCTTCAGAAAGATGGAGTACATGTTCAGACCAGTGAATGCCGTAAGCAATACTATGCAATCTAATATTTTTAACTATAAAATCTTTTTTTGTCTTAAGCATTATTATGGGTTAAATCATGATATCAAATAACACATTTAGTAAATTGGCTTAAGGACATGCTAACTAAAATATATTGACATTCTTAAGTACATGCTAACTAACATATAATGGTAATTGAAAATCAATAACAGTTCTTTTTCTTGTTGAAAATATTTAATGTAAAAAAAATTGCCACCATACTGGCTGCTTGTCTTAAAAGGTATGGTGACACAAAGTTTGATTCATGTCATATCTACTAGTGTTGTTCATCAGGTCACCTTGATATGGCGAAGTCAACCTTGGACTACGTTTACTGCTTTCCCCTTCCACCACTATCACTTGGTACCAGAGCCCTAGAGTGCGAACTGAGCATGGTGGGGTAAAAGGCTAGTTGACATCCACAGGCTTCACAGCAGCTGAAACATTTGTTGGCACTCATACATGACAAAGGTATCACACTCCTGGAACATATGAACCAGACCATTTACTTAATTCTTCCCCAAAGCTCATAATTAGTACTCCAATATTATTTTTTCCAAGTCAAAATATATTCAAATCATTAGTCCCAAATGGTAGAGACCCATTCCTCTAGACCCCTTTACTTTCTAATAAAAGTAGCAGTGAGACAAATCATTAACACCTTCAGCATAGGAGGCTTTCTCTTCTCTACTATCATCTCACTTGAGCTTTAATATAAAAATATTACCTTCCTTGAAGGTGATAGAAAATTTTATAGATATATTTTTAAAATAAGCTTAATACTTTTTTTCTGCATCAACCCTATATATTTGATGTTCATGAAACCAGTAGTGTAGATTGAGGAAAGAGGAATGAGGTAGGTATTTTAGGCTAATGAGCTTATATGCTCAGGCAGCCTACTTGTGCCTTCAGAGCCTGTTTGAACCTGGTTCCATCTCTAATGCTTAATAATGAATATTACTCAGTATGTCTGTCTTTAATGATCAAATAATACCAAGTCATATTGGATCCTCAAGTAGTATTTGATTGGTCACGTGGAATCTTCAGAGTAAAGCATTTAATTTCTATTAGTGCCTAGAAGAGCTAAGAATGACTTTTTGAAAATATCTGCATCTCCCCCCCCTCACCCCCCAAATGTAATTAGCTCTAAAACTCTAGGGAAATCTACTTTGGACTTATATATGAGCTTCTTAGAGATGTAAAGAGAATTCTATTCTGCCATATAGTTGTCAGGACTATCATATATATTTATTAGTGTTGGGTGCTCCCTAATTCCAGGGGCACCATTCATATTTAAGTTGGCTTTTACAAATGTCCTTGAAATTGCATAGTGAATAGAACTATGTAGTGTAAATGCTGTGTATATTGTTTCAAAATGGTCAAATACTAGAGATGAGTATGCCTCAGTATGGAACAGATTGGAAAACTTCACCTTATCATTCTAGATCACACATCAAGGCAGGTACCTTCCAGATTTCCTAATATACAGTTCTGGGTGGCACACTCAGATGGTATATATGCTGTCTCTAAATTCCTAAAATGCACAATTGGTATGATGTATATTTTGGAATAATAAAAGATACTGAGGGTAGCAGTTGGTACTTTACCTTGGAGAATTTATTACAATATACCCAAAGATCATTAGATATCCAATAACACTGATAAGTGGGCAGCTTATCTTCTTTTTATTTATTAACACATAACTTAGGGTATTTAGTATCATGTAGAATGCCTCTTGAGTCTAATTTTCCAAGTATTAGCAGACTGTGTCAAAATATAATTGACATAGTATGATAAAATTGTCACGGTCCCTGTGCTCTAAACTGTGGTCCAAGTCAGGGAGTTCATGGGCTGAGTGTTATTATGTCACTTACAGGTGAGAGAACTCAGTTTTAGGTAGTCTGTATCTATGAGTATAGGTATAAAAGGACATTCTAGATCAATAACTACATACCAGTCAAGGGGTGTGTTAATTTCCATAGTAAAAGTAGATATCTGAATTAACAGATAAAAGTGAATTGATTAAGCTTACAAAATCTTATATAATGAAGAGGTAATATGCAAATTGAACATCACTCCAACACACAAGATGGCCACCCCATGTGGTCAAAGATGGCTGCCCCCATGTGGACACAGGATGGCCTTCACAAGATGGCCAGCAGAGGAGGGCAGTTGGGGGGGGACCAAGCCTGCAGGGGAGGGCAGTTGGGGGTCACCAGGCCTGTAGGGGAGGGCAGTTGGGAGCGACCAGGCCTGCAGGGGAGGGCAGTTAGGGGTGATCAGGCTTGCAGGGGAGGGCAGTTGGAGGCAACCAGGCCTGCAGGGGAGGACAGTTAGGGGCAACCAAGCCAGCAGGGGAGGGCAGTTGGGAGCAATCAGGCTGGAAGGGGAGCAGTTAGCCATTGATCAGGTTGGCAGGGGAGTGATTAGGGGCAATCAGGCAGGCAGGCAGGAAAGCAGTTGGGAGCCAGCAGTCCTGGATTGTGAGAAGGATGTCCGACTGCCCTTGAGGGGTCCCAGGTTGGAGAAGGTGCAGGCTGGGCTGAGGGACACATACCCCCCCATGCATGAATTTCATGCACCAGGCCTCTAGTTATATATATAATTCTTAATCCTTGACCAAGGCTATGTTTTTATTGATTTTTATTTTCAGAGAAAGTGAGAGAGAGAGAGGAGAGAAAGAGAAAGGGAGAGAGAGAGAAACATCAATCTGTTGCCTTCCTTATGTGCCCTACTGGGGATCAAACCTGCAACCTATGTATGGGCCCTAACCAGGAATCGAACTCACGACATTTTGGTGTATGAGTCAACACTTCAAGCAATGGAACTACCTGACCAGGGCAAGCTTAATATGTTTCTAAAAACGTATCTCATTTGTATTGACTAGCCATACAGAGACGTTACATGGGGATAATATAGGAATCACTATCTTTTCTGTTTTTTTTGCTTTCTAAAACTCAAAAATAATAAAATTTATGATACTCCATGAGTATGTTGTTGCTTTTGGTTTACTATTTTGAAAGAAGAATGCAGTTCCAGTGTCTTTTACTAGGCTCTTCCTAATATAAATGCCATTATATGTGTTGTTGATTTTTTTAACCATAAATTCAGAAACTGGAGATTTAATAGCCCACCATCCAATCATGTGTTATGTGTCATGAACAGGGTTTTCTAATAACATATCATTTCTAATCATGGAGTATATTTTTAAAGTATAAATAACTTTCAGAATGTCTATCAAATTGCCCACATTATAAATTAAGCTTCTCCTAAAATTATGTTCTTAATTTATTTTGCTTTGTATAGCACACTTAAAATACATGATCTCATATATTTTTAATTGTGTATTAGTATATACAAATATATAATGTGTATAAAATATATATATGCAAAATCCTGCATTCTTTTCTGATTATAAGTTTTTTTCCTTCTGTTTTAATATGTATGTAACTTTGTACATCTGCTGGAATATGATTTTAGTTATAGGTCTGATACAATAAACATTGATTATAGAATATGCTAAGCATTAACTTGTTTTTGGAAGAAACTTTTATTAAATAATTGTAAGGTTTTTCAGTAGAACAGGAATAATCACATCAGATGGAAATAATGACTGTTGGAAATAAAGGTTGATTTGGATTCTGGTTATTTGGTGTATTTTAAGACTTTCAAATCTCTCTATATGTCCTTACAACTACCTTCAGTGTTTTATTCTTTCCCTATCGAAGCTCTGACACTTTTGATGCATTGTCATATTGTTAATTCAACCTACATAAATTGAAAACCCTTAGGATCAAGCTTTTAGTTTTATTTCCATCTATTTCAGCCTAGAGGCAAAAAGAAATGAGAGATGCTGAAAATCCTTGGTTGTCTGTCTGATTGTGAGCTGAGAATTTAGGACCTTGAACTTGTTACACATTTCCTTTAAACTGTCCAGCAAAATTAAAAGCAACCAGCCCACCCTAGAGCTTCAAATTCATCATACCCTTCACTCTGTTCTTTTTGAGAGATGACTCAATCTCTCAAAACCTTGTCATCAATAGACACTTTATTTTAGGTGACCACAGGTAATAATTTAATTAGCTGTTTTGTCACTGAATATCATGGGCTGCCAGAATCCCATGTCTTAATCCAACCTAAATGTTCTCTGCCTTCAGCCACAAGAAGATCAGATAACAAATACCAACTTCCTATAATATTCCTAAAGTTTTCTTGCCCTCAATTTACCCAGGTATCAAATTATATATCAACTAGAGGCCCGATGCATGAAAATTCATGCAAGAGTAAGCCTTCATTCCCTGACTGCTGGCACCAGCTTCCTTCCAGCACCCGGGACCTGGGTTGGCTTTCTGAGGGTGTCCGAAAGACTTCTGGCCTAATTAGTGTATTTTATTATTATAGATGATCTGAGCTGTAAATAACCAAAGTTTATTATGTGTGATTAAACAGATAATTTATTAAACATTGAGTAATTCAAGATATAGTTGAAGGCGGAGTATGAACAGTCTAAGCTAAGGTTCCAACAATAGTGCCTTCAGAAATATGATGCTCCCAGATTTCAAGTACACTAATTTTGGATACCTCTGTATCAGGAAATTGACCCAGATACTGCCTAAACTATCACTAACAAGGGTGGGGAATACAGAGGAAATAGAGTGATAGAGGGAGGAAAGGAAAGAGAGAGAGGAAGAGAATATAAATATTTTTTAGTATTTTTTAAATTTAAAAAAATATAGCTGGTATACAATCACACATTGATTATATTAGTTGATTTGGTGGTTTTATATCTTACAATGTAGTCGCCCCACTAATTTTAGTAAACATCTGTCACTATGTAAACATATCACAATCTTATAGACTATATTCCCCTTTCCCTTTTCATCCCCTCCCTTCTGCTAATCATTGCTTTGGTTCTGTTTCTATGAGTTTATTTTTGTTTTGTTTGCTTGCTTTGTTTTGTTTTTTGGATTCTGCATATAAGTGAACCCTTACACTATTTGTCTTTTCCTGTCTGGCATATCATTTAGCATAATGAGAATATTAATGAATATGATTTCTGTAGAAAGGTTTTAATCCTGCAAAGCAAAAAAGACTGAAAAAAATGCTCAGTAAAGTGGTGATCCTTGTTCAAATTTAAGTCCAAAGCCATTGAAAAGTTGCTTATGAGTTGTTCATATGTTTGTTGGCCTTTTTGAAATTTTTTGTTTAGATTGATAGGGAGAAGAACAAACACTGATACTAAAGAATAGCTATTGCTAGACTACCAATGTGGGAAAGTATTTGACAGTAAATTGATTCATTCTGTTTACAAGATAGTTCAAATGTTATCTTGTGTCAGTTTTGGCTAGTTTCTTTGTGTAGGTATTTGTTCACTTCATTTAAGGGTAATAGCACATTTTTATAGCTAGTGTAGATTGTTTGTGCCTGACAATCACCGGAAAAACATCAGTTTCCCTATACCTTTGTTGTTGAATTTACATTTCAGAAGAATCTTTTAAGAAGAAAATATAAAAATCACTATGCATTAAGGAAAACAGAAAAAAAATGAGTACTAGTTAAGTCATTTTTGAGGTCATTATAACAATGGTACTGTGATGGTTAAATTTGTGTGTCAACTGCCTATACCATGAGGTGCCAAGATATTTGGTGAGATGTAATTCTGAGTATTTTCCTATGGGTGCTTTTGGATGAGATTACCATTTAAGTCAGTAGACTGAATACATCAGATTATCCTCTCTCAAGTGAGTGGACCTCATCCAATCATTTGAAGATCTGAATAGAACAAAGTCTGACCCTCCTTCAAATAAGAGATATTTATTCCTGTCTGATATCCTTTGAATTGAGATACCAACTTTTTCTTGCCTTCAGAATAAAACGGAAATAGTGGATCTTCCTGGGTCTCAAGCCTATTAGCCTTTGAAATTGAATATATCATTAGTCTCCTGGTTGCCAGGCCATGAGCCTCAGATGGGAATTAAACCAACAATATTCCTGGGTGTCCAGTTTACTGACTCAACCTGCAGACCTTGGGACATTCCAGCTTTCATAATTGCTTGAGTCACTTCCATATAATAAATCTTTTATTTATTAAATCTCTTCATAAATATATATGAACGAGAGGCCCGGTGCATGAAATTCGTGCACAGGAGGGGTGTCCCTCAGCCTGGCCTGCACCCTCTCCAATCTGGACCCCTTGGGAGATGTCTGACTGAACCAGCAGTTGGACATCCCTCTCACAATCCAGGACTGCTGGTTCCTAACCACTCGCCTGCCTGACTGCCTGATTGCCCCCTAACCTCTCCCCTGCCAGCCTGATTGACATCTAACTGCTCCCCTCCGGCCCAATGGCTCCCAACTGCCCTCCCCTACAGGCTCAGTTGCCCCCAACTGCCCTCTGCTGCTGATCCAATAACCCCCAACTGCCCTCCTTTGCCAGCTCAATCACCCCAACTGCCCTCCCCTGCCAGCTTGATTGCCCCAACTGCCCTCCCCTGCCAGCCTGATCATCCACATTTGCCCTCCCGTGCCAGCCATTTTGTGGTGGCTATCTTGTAACGATGTGGGGCGGCCAACTTGTGATGATATGAGGGCATTGTGTGAGGGTGTGAAGGCCACCTAGACTTTTATTAGTATAGATAGTATATATGATTATACATAAATATACAGGGGTGGGCAAAAGTGGGTTTACAGGTGTAATATAAATAAATAACAAAATCTATAATAATAAAAGTATAATATGCTAATTAGACTGGACATCCTTTCGGACAAAGCCAGGGCTGCAAAGGAAGCAAGGGTCCCAGGTGCCTGTTGGCAGCTGGAGGGAAGGAAGGCCTACTCTTGCACAAATTTTGTGCATTGGGCCTCTAGTAATTAATAAGTAGCAATACAAGAATAAACTGTTCCATGTACTCACAACTGTAAAGCTACATCACAATATAAAAATCTGAGGATATTCTAAAAATCCCTGAGAAATACCTATAGTGAAAGATAATAGGCATGATATATTTAAGAGTCCTAGTAAATCATACTCAAGAAACCTAAATAGAAGGACCCAGAGCACATTATAAGTAAATATTGATCTTTTAATAAAAAGTAAGTTAATATGAACTAGGTATCTCATTGCTCATGTTTCTAATGGTGTTAAGGAAAACAACTAGCTCAGGTGTCATGAACAGAGCTCTCTAATTGCATATTATTTCTAATCATGGAGTATTTTTAAGTATAAATAACTTTCAGGTGTGAAATGTAAATGACCATAATTGAATCATAATGGATGATAAAAATATATGCTTTATGTAGTAAATGGATGACAGTACATTCTTCATAATAATTTGACAGCTTGTAATATAGCACACCTTAATTAAGGCTCTTTATTACTTTCTGTGCTGGAGGATCCATAACTATTTTGAGAGAAAGGATTCACAATCTCTTACTTCTGGGTAATAAACCTAAAATGAAAATGAAAATGCTTTTTTAAATCATCTGTCATGAGGGCCCAACACCAAAATTTCTTCTACTGGAGACCAACAGAACATTTAAATAGGTTCTTGAGATGTGTCAATATCAAGTTTGCCAAGGGAAGTCTATAACAAAGTGTGTTTGTGGTGCAATATATATATATATTTTTATTTTGATAACTAGAGACCCAGTGCACAAAATTCGTGAATCCTCAGCCCGGCATTCACCCTCTCACAATCCAGGACTACTGGCTCCTAAGCGCTCGCCTAACTTCCTGCCTGATCACCTCTAATCATTCGCCTGCATGCCTGCCTGCCTGATCACCCCTAACCAGTCACCTGTCTGCCTGATCATCCCTAACCACTCACCTTCTTGTCTGATCGCCCCATAACCACTCTGCCTCAGCCCCATCCACCATAGCTTTGTTCGGAAGGACATCCAGAATGATGTCTGGAAGGTCATTTGGCTGTCCAGTCTAATTAGCATATTACACTTTTATTATTATAGATTGTTTTTGCTTTTAAAAGCAGCTTGGGAAGTTTTCCCAGCCTATTGCTTTAACTGTTAAGACTAAATACCAAGACTGAACACATATAATAAAGTGGTTACTTTGTTTTTTAGAAGATACAAAGAACTACATTTATTTAAATTTTATTATTAAAATTTGTTATTTAAATTTTCTTATTAAAAATATTCTAGAGGTAGGTAAAGAGGGTTTCCATTTACATATTAGTTTAGACCTTACTTGGTTTGATTCTGTAGTTTTTCTGTTTTCATCAGGGCTATCATTTCATTTAATGAAAGATAAATAAAGTTAAACAAAATCTGACCTAGTTTATTTGCTGACTGGCTACAAACATTTGGCTCACATAAGGAGTATTTTTTACTGAACTTTAAAGGAGAGGATTAACATATTAAGCAAATTTACTTATTAGGAAGTAATTTATGTTTACTACTTAATCAAGAACATTTTCCTTTTCTTTTGAAATGACTAGTTAGCTTTTATATTATCATGGACAATAAATTTTGACATAAACATTACTTGTGAATTTTGTGAGTTTGTGTTTGAACCTACACTCTAGTTTTCTTGAAGCACAATTTTTAACCCTATCTGTATTTCAAATAAAACAATACATTTTTCAAAACATACACTATCACTTTATTATCACTATCACTTTATTATGCTATTTAACTTATTTAGTCTATATTTATTTACATAATGAGGATAAATGGATGTTTGACCCAAGGTTCAACCTCAAAAAGTGTGTTTATGATACAGTAATCCCAAGATATAAATTCTTTCTTTTCTACAAATAAGAATTATGTTACACTTAATAGACATTTGCTGGGTATTAGAAAGTAATTTTTACTTAAATAATTTTTCAGTTGTTAATAGATAAACACTAAACATACATGTGTGCCTTCTAATTCCCCTTTGTTTATGTCTTCATCTCTATCAGCAGTAAACATAATTAAGGGAAAACCTTAAAAAATGATTGTTTCACATAATTACACACTAGTTTTAGCATATTGTTCCTTAACATATTTATATATGAATACATTATTTTATGAAGTAGGCTAGTTGTATTTTATTGTTAGTGCTTAATATAAAAAGAATGTTTTCTTTTAATTGCTTAAGTGATACTAAAACCAGCCTATCATATACCTATTTAATATATTACATCTTCACCAGCAATATATAAATATTTCTAATGGGAAATGAGAAACAGCCTGAAAAATATAACTCTTTTTTCCTGTTAACTCATATCACACTACTAAATTCTAATCAAATTTGTCTGGCTTATTTTTATTAATAATGTTTTCATATAAGCAAGCTAAATACTAGCTCTTAGATAGCAACCTTTCACTTATACCAACAACCATGCCACAACTGTTTTAACGTAAGTTGTTTTTGTACACATACTTAAAGATGACAAAATATAGAGATTTTTTTCCTGTAGTAGAATCAATAAGGGTATAAACATTGTTGGATTTATTCAAAAGGTGTTTATCAAAACCTAAGGTAGAAAGATACTGTGCTAAGTGCTGTGAGTATCCTATATAATAAAAGCATAGTATGCAAATTGTACCCTTGACTAGGAGTTGTCCAGGAGTTCAACCAGGGGTTGGGAACAGCTGGCAGAAGGAAGGGAGGTGGTGGCGGTGGCAATGGTGGTGATGGTGGCGACAGCAGCAGCAGGAGGCTAGGAGAAGGGAGGGGGTACCTGGCCAGCATTTGGCAACCACTAAAAACCCTACCAGTGCATGAATTTCATGCATTGGGCCTCTAGTACCAGGTAAAAGGAGTGCACAGAATAACTTGTTTCTGGACTTGGACTTGCTGGACTCTTTAAACCAACTCTCTCATTGCCAATGCAATGGATAAAAATACTGCATTATAACACATTTCTATAATATTCTTAACATAAGAAAATTAGAACTTCCCCAACCAAACAATTAAGAGAAAAACAGAACCCAGAGAGGAGTGCATGCACAGAACACAATATCTGTCTTGACAGTATTTGTAAATACCCTCAAATTCATAATTTTGACAACCTTGCAAAACAAAGACATAAATCAAAATGGGGACCCATTCAAATTGAACATATCTGGAGGATGTTACTGGCATAGTTAGCTGGATATCTAAGGGGTTTTACTTTCAGTTTAGGGTGAACAAGAAATAAATCCTATGCTCTCATCCATGTCCAGTGGTTGATGTGTGCAGTGACTTTGTCATGAGCTAAGGGAAGAGAAAAGGTTAAATATGGCCTAGCTCCCTCAGATATTTGAAGATAAACTTCATATGGCCTTTTGAATATGGTGACAGATCATTTGGCTATTTGTATTAAAAAATGAGAATTTTGAAAATTATCTTGCATCATAAAATTATCTTACACAAAATCATACTAAAAAAAGGAGAAAAAAAAGAAAAAAAATGAATTTCATTTAGGAGAATATAGAATAGCTGAATTGCTTGGAAAGGACATGTATTGTTTAGATAAAACTAACGATAAATAATAAATTGAATTATAATTGATAGAACCCCATCCCTGTTTCTGCTTTTTGGCTGGGTGGTGACAGGCAGGGCAAGCTCAGAACTCCTTTGACCTCCAGTTACATAATCATTTATGTTTCATGTAACTTAAATTACACATACAGACATATATAAACTATATAAAATTATATATTAAAATGTTGTTCATAATAAGCCATCAAAAATGCAAAGAAAAGCCTTAGAATTGAAAACAATATTTGCACTAGATACTCAACAAATAATTTATAACCAGCATATATTGTTAAAGATGCATATGGTCCTATATACAGATTTTGTAAATTAGTAATCCACACATGTAACCTATATGTTCATGTAGACTAAAGTCACCCCAATAAAATCCTATTTAATATAAAAAAATAAAATAAATATAAAAAGTAATAGAAAATTGGAGAGAGAAAAAGATTGAACAATTCACAGAAGAGAATATTCAAATCTACACTAATAAAAGAGCAACATGCTAATTGACCGTATCTTTGTGACACCCACCAGCCAATCAGGAGTGAGTATTCAAATTAACCCAATAAAGTTGGTGGGTTAATTTGCATATGCAGGCACAAAGCAGCTGGGGGCGGGGAGGGATGCTTGCGTTGTCGCCATGGCAATGACACAGGCGTTCCATATCACCCAGCTGCTCTGGGCCTGTGAGCAGCATGGGAAGGCGGAAAGATGGCTCCGGCCAGATCAAAGGCAGTGCCTGCAGCCAGGGGAAGGAAGGCCCATTCTTGCATGAATCTTTGTGCATTGGGCTTCTAGTTGGCCAATAAATATACAAAAAGTATGATCAATTTTATTCACCATAACAATTCAATGACTGCATGGTCCTCCAAATAAAAAATGGCAGAATATAACAAGTCTTAGGAAGGATGTAAATCAACTGAACTTTTCATTTACTACTGGTGGGCCCACACACTAATGCTATTTCTGAGCAAGAGTCAAGTGATATATTGATTGTTGTTTTACTTATTAAATTCATTGGGGTGACATTGGTTAAAATGAACATAGAGGTTTCAGTTGTGGTTTTCTATATTACAAATTCTGTATATTGCACCATGTGCCCACCACCCAAAGCCAAATAGAGAGAAATAGGTGTTGCCGATGGCCTTATTATACCACTAGTTTAGAAATAAATACTCTACCATCTGTATCGGGTTGCTCTCATTCTCAGAATATTCCCTGTGTCACTCTAGCTAGAGCCTTGACCATGGTGCAAATATATAAGCTCTGTCCAACCAATGCTGTGGAAGGGTCAGAATTAAGGGGATTGCAGGCACTCTACTACTCTGCTTTTTAGTCTCCCCTTTCCCATTCCACAAAGTACTGTATGTGATACCAAGAGTGTGTGGTGTAGTGATGTGTGAGATCTGACTCCACTGCATGGCAATGGATAAAGGTCACAGACATACTATTGAATAAGAGACCCAGACACAAAAGAGTGTGTGTCCTTTTTATAAAATTATGTAAGTATAACATATACTTTTGTAATCATGTAGTATTATTGCTGATAGAAAGCATCAGAGGGGATAGGGTTTCTCTGGTACTGATAGTGAATATTTTTATCAGGATTCTCTTTTTCTCAGGTTTATTCAGTTTATGAATAGTCATTGCATTTAAAGTAATCACACATGTGAATTTTCTGGAAGTGTACTTCAATCTTTTTAAAAGAAACATATGTGAATGCATCATCATCAGAAATATTCAGTTCATTGATTTACTCAAAATATAAATAGCACTTTTCTGTTTCACACTAAGTTTATGACAAGTGAATTCACATAAAAGTAATTTTGAAATAATGTTTGTAGAGATCATATGTTTGTTTCATTCATTATTTTAAATGTATTACATTTTTCATAATAATTTTGGATTAATGTATCATTTTGGCTTGAGATTCAACATATTTTAGAGTAAGACTTTATTAATGCCTGGTAGAGCTTCCATTAAAAGATACCTAGCTATTAGAGGTGTAGATCAAATGGACATTAGGAATTTGAAATTGCTTTGAATATTGATAAACACAAGTTTTGTTAAATGCCCTAATATTTATTAGTTGGGAAAATAGGTAGGTTTAATAATTTGCTATGTAGAAGAATCAACGTTTTCTCCAATAGAGATGTGCTCTCTCAGTAGCATTTGCATATCTGCTTTGGATTGTCTCTAGGATGCATATTGAGGTTGAAAGCACCAGGTTTGTCATCAACAAAAGGAAAATTTGTGTTCTGTTTATTATTTTCTCTGTTCCCTTAGTCTAGTATGTTCTTTTTTGGCATCAGGTTATCTCATTTGTGAAGTAATAATATCTGCTTTATTATACTGTTACTAGAGGCCCAGTGCACAAAATTTGTGCTTGGGTACGGTCCCTAGGCCTGGCTTGCAATCAGGGCCATCTTTACGGTCCCTAGGCCTGGCTTGCAATCAGGGCCACAGCCAGCCCTGTCCCCCATCACCACCCACCCCTGGTTCCCTGTTTGGAGCCTGATGGCTAGGGGAAGGGACAGAGAGGAGAGCCATTCCACCCACTGGCCAGCCCTGCCTCTGCTGCGGGTCACTCTCTGTGTGTGGGGCAACCAGAAGGGCAGGGTCCTTGGCCTGGTGCCACCCACATCCCCTGCCACCCACCCCCAGTTCCCTGTTTGCCATCAGGTGATCAGAGCCTGCCAGCTGGGGAAAGGGACAGAGGTGGTTAGTGTGCCTCATAGTGACTGGTTGAGGGTTGTTCTGGTTATTCCACCATCAGGGTAAATTTGCATAGTATCCTTTTATTATAAAGGATAGAGGCCCAGTGCATGGGTGGGAGCTGGACGGCCTGCCCTGATGGGGGGTCCCAGGTCGAGGTGGGGGTCCCTGCTGAGGTACCGGGCTGGCTGGGATAAGGGGCCACAGGCAGTTTGCAGGCTGGCAATGCCCCCAATTGGGGTGGAGGTCTCTGCTGGGGGGTGGGTCCGGCTGGGGCAAGGGGCCATGGTAGTTCCAGTCTCTGGTCGTTCTAGTCATTCTGCCATTTTGGTTGCTGGGCTTTTATTATATAAGATTGGAATTAAATTAAGTATTATTTACAAAACATGAGTTAGTTCAACTAATTCAAAATAATAATTGTTTATCAAGAGGATCAGAAAACTTAAGGGTATTGGACATCATATGTTGTGACTGTTATATCTAAGATATTAAAATATTTATTGTTAAATAATCCTTATGATAGTTGGGAACTATTTTGATATTTTATCTATAATAATAAAACATAATATGCTAATTAGACCAGACATCCTTCTAGACGTCCTTCCTTCCGGATGAAGCCCCAGTGAGGGGTGGCCAAGGCAGAGGCCCACAGCTGCTGTGGCAGGTGGGGGCTGAGGCACAGGCGCCCACCTTGGTGAGCAGGGGCCGAGGCAGCCACCACAATGGCAGGGGCCAAGGCCCTTACATGAATTTTGTGCATTAGATCTCTCATATATTAATAACTAGAAATAATGCTAGTAACTTATGATAGCAACATGCATATAAAAGAGAGCTATTCATTAACTATTATAATCAATAATACAAAATTTAAAAAAAGTTGGTATTTTTTAGAAATACCAAATTCATAACTCTTTAAAGGGAATAGAAATATTCAGTTATAATTTATTCATTTCAAAATAATTCAATTTGGACACCAATGTATACATGTTGGTTCTCTTATATTTTAAAAATAATTACAAATAGTTTGAATTAATTGATTGCCTTTGCTAGGCACACTGGACATGCCTTGAATAAATTCAGAATATATTTTAAAGCAAAAGTTGAGATCCTATTATTACTAATGTTTAAAAGAATAAGACAGTGGAAACAGTGGATTAATCTCAAAACCTTGTATTTAACTGAAATCAAAGGTACAAATTAGCTAAAATACAAAGAGTTTATCCTATCTCAGGCTGCTGTATGAAGTCTGAAGGAATCTGATATAATCAACTAGAGGCTCAGGACACGAAATTGTGAGAGGGTCCAGGTTTCTAAGTCTAGCCTGCGATCAGGGCCAACTTCTGCCTGTTCGCCAGTCTGCAATCCCTCCCAGCCACAGACACCCACCCCAGTTTCCCATTCGCCATCTGGCGTATATCAAAGCTTCAGAGCCTGGGGTAGGGACCAAGACACCTGCTGTTCTGCCTGCTTGCCAGTCCCCAGTCCTGCCCCACCGCCACCCACCCTGGTTCCCCATGGTTCCCATTTTCCATCCAGTGATCAGAGCCTGTGGGATGAGGGGAGGGACTGAGAGGTGGTCAATGCACCTCATAGTGACTGGTTGATCGGTTGTTCAGGTCATTACATCGTTATGGTCACTGGCCTTTTATTGGATAGGATAAGAGTTATTATCTTCCTAGCTGGTTAGGCTCAGTGGATAGAGTGTAGTCCTGTGGACTGAAGAGTTCTGGGTTTGATTCAGGCCAAGGGCACATGCTTGGGTTGCAGGCTCGATCCCCAGTAGGGGGCATGCAGGAGGCAGCTGATCAATGATTCTTTCTCATCATTAATGTTTCTATCACTCTCTCCCTCTCCCTTTCTCTCTGAAATCAATTACTATAGATATTAAAATAAAGAGTTATTATCTTGTTTGCAAAGTTTTAGTCAAGTGTGGCCATAGCTAAATAGGAAATAAGCAAGATTTAGGAAATCAAAGAAAAAGATTTCACTACTTATAAAAACAACTGCTTCTTAATTATACTCTTTTCGCATAAAATTGATTCATAAATTTAAACAAAATATTATAAATAATATTTTATCACTCCACAATAATATTAAATTTAGAGAGTATAAATCCAATATATTCTATTTCATTTATTTTAATAAAAGAATAGCAGCAATATTACAAATTTGATTTGTAAAAATTAATCATTAAAACAATATAATATGAAAGTTCTATCATGATTGAAAAATTAGTTATTTGGGCATATAAACAGTACAAGAGTGTCTTATTTATTCTGCAGTGACACAGTGATGATATTCATATATATTCATGAATTGGATGCTTAATTACCAGGAAGGTTTGCTTGGTAAATAACACTAAATTGAATTGTACACATTGGTTTACTAGTAAAAGTTGTTCAAACTATAGTTTGTTAAATGTATAGATAAACACTAATCTATTTTTATGTCAATTTTATCTTTCTAAGATAAACCTTTTTATCCATTAGATTTCAATGACAGAATTAATTTAAAGCATAGTTTATCATAACTTGAAAATAAAAGATCTAGAGCAGTGATTTTCTTTATTTTTCTTTTTTACTTAATTTATTGGGATGACATTGGTTAATAAAATCAGACAGGTTTCAGGTGTACAATTCTATAATACATCATCTGTATATTGTATTGTGTGTTCATCACCCCAAGTCAAGTCTCATTTTTTTTGTCTTCATATTTCTCTCTTATTTAAAAATTATTTTAAATTTTATTGGGGTGACATTAGTCAACATGAACATATAGGTTACATGTGTGGAGTACTAATTTAAAAAATCTGTATATAGGACTACATGCCCACCACTCAAAGTCAAATCTTCTCCCTCCACCTCATATTTAATCACGATTTATTCCCCCCTCTATCCTCTTCTACCTCTCTCACTCCCTTTCCCTATGGTAATCACCAAACTGTTGTCTGTGTCTATGAGTTGTTTTTTGTTTTTAGAGGAAGGACAATCATTTTAATGATTGAAGGTGATTCTTAATCTTAAAAATTTATTATTTCTCTGGAGTCTTGAAAGTTTTGACCTGCATGGCATGATAGAAAATCTTAGTTGCTTACATAAATGTTTACTTGAAAGTGGTGATTTAAAATGAATATTTTAGTCTATAAAGGTTTCTTGTTAATCTCCAAATAATATGTATTTCATTCCTTTAGCATAATTTTTTAAAAATAAAAACAAAAAATAGACCCAGAGACATAGAAGCATAGAGCAGACTGTCAAACCTCACAGGGAAAGCAGGGGAGGGTAAGGGGGGTGGAGAAGAGATCAGCCAATGAACTCATGTACATGGTGAAGACCTGGGGTGGCAGGCAGGGGCTGGGTGGGAGAGGTCAATGGTGGAAAAATACTTTCAACAATAAAGATTATAAATAAATAAATAAATAAATAAATAAATATGGAACACTTTCCTGTAGCTATTTAGAGATTTTAGAAGATTTTGTTATGATTTTATGAGGTAGCTTTCTGTCAGAATTCAAGGGCATTTTAAATTATATGAAGATTTTAATGGTTAAAATAGTCTGACCTTAGTAATTAATAGAAAACTTCAATGAATGCTAAACTTTTTTATGAATATTTGAAACATTTGGATTATTAAAATAAATGTTTGAATGATGATTTGCTTATATACCTACATTTAGAAAATTAGGAATATCCTATGATGCTTCAGATTTACTTAATAAATCTAAAATTTCTTATATGTGGAAAATTTGTATCCTTTTGACTTATAATAAATTATGATATAAAAGATATATAATGAAAATTGATGCATTTTTTCAAATGCTTAATTACCTGTATTAAAAACAAACAAACACACACAACCCAAAAAACTAGGATAAATATATACAAATACATTTTTAAAATATTACAGAAAATCTCATCTTCTTATTCAATTATTGGATTGCTTTAATTTTGCAAATTATGTTAGTTAATATATATCTATTTCAATGATATGAATTTAGAGTTGAACAAATTATGATGCAAAAAGACCAAACATCTAACTAATGGTTGACTTGTGTTTGGAATCAACACTTTTGATTGAAGAATTCAGGGTAGGCTAAATTGAACAAACTCAAGTTGGTAAATGTCTCTAGATAATGAACACAAGTGGGGGAAAAAGTCAGCTAAGATAATGAATTATTCATCTATGCATTTATGCCATGAATTATTGAGTAAAATGAGATATGAGTATGAATATGACATATTCAAGAGCACAAGGACTTTAAATTCTTGCAAAGGAGTTTAAATATGTGCATAAATAATTTTAATATAAAACATTATTCAATTCAAAACATTTATTGAGTCCTTATTTTGTTCCAGGAACTTACTAAACATGATCCCTTTCTTAAGGAACAAGAACAATGTGTATTATTAAAAAGAAGCATTAAAATAGTGAATATTGATTCTGATATTACTGACAAAAATTTACAGCAAAGTTGGAACTTGAGCCAGACCTATGACATCAGACCTGTGAAATATACATGAAAAGGTTAATAAATAGAATGTAAACCAGACATTAGGAATACCACAAGCAAATATAAAGATATGGAAAAAGTCTGTTATGTTTGAGAAATAAATAGTAGTCTATTTCAGGAGAAGATAGGTTATATGTAGAGGATGGGAGTTAAGAGAAGACAAAGAATAGGCAGTGATGAAAACATAGAAAATTTTAAATATGAAGTTAAGAAGTTAAAATATTTATAATATTTGATGAGAATCAAATAAACACTTTAGACAGAGTGTGCATTAGTATAATTTATGTCACAGTGGAGTGTAGGAATGAATAAAGTCAAAGAGAAATATTGTAAAATTATTTAGAAATGAAAATGATAGTTAACAGGACCCTAATCTCTGTTGCCAGTAATGAAAATGGAACTTAAATGATGGGCAAAAGATATATTTTGCAAGAAGAATAAAAATTTGATGACTAAATATAAGACAGTAGGCAGAGGTTAAAATCAATATTCCAATAAATACACTAATGGTAGTATTTCCATTAAAAGAATAAAAAACTGATAAGAGGAAAATATTTGTCTGGAAAAATAAATAATGTTTCAAAATAGATACATCTATCAGACATATAATGTGAGGTGTTTATATATGGTACTTCCTCTGTGAATAAATTGAGTTATAAAAAATGTGACTCTCATTTGAAATGTGTAGACATACACTGAGTGGACAGATTATTATGATCTCTGAATGCACAATAATCTGGCCACTCAGTGTATGTGTATATATATATATGTGGCCCAGTGCATGAATTTGTGCATGGGTGGGGGTCCGGCCAACCTGGCCAAGGGGTGAGGACACAGGTGGTTGGCTGGCCTGCCTGCTGGTCGAACTCCTGGCCGAGGGAAAATTTGCATATTAGCCTTTTATTATATAGGATATACACTGAGTGGCCAGATTATTATGCATTCAGAGATCATAATAATCTGGCCACTCAGTGTATATTTAATGAGTAAATGGGAAAGTGAGGAATGAAAGAACAGAAAATCTACTAATTTAATCATTGCTCATTGCTTAATAACAGATATTATAAAAAGAATGATCAGACTAAGGGTATTAGATGAAGATAAATTTTTAAAAGGTAACCACTACAATAAGAATGCATGCATTTCTAAATATCAGAAAATTCACATATACCCACAATCAACAGAAAATTGATCCCAGAAAAATATTTACTAAAAACTCTCTTAAACAAATATAGTAGAAAATAATATTAAGTTCTACTGAAAAAATAATAGAGATCACAGAAAAATCCCAAATTTATGCTGCATTGAAGAGACAAGCCTTTTGATATGCAATTTATAAAGATTGACATTTAAAAGGAGGGACAAACATGGGGCAAATAAATGCATATTAAAAGAAAGCGGATGTTGCTAAAATAAACTTCAGACATTTTTTAATTCACATTTAAAGTATAAATAAAACAGAGAAGAACTTTCAAAATGCTAACAGTTACATTTCATAATGAAAATTAAACTATTAGGAATATCTATACAAAAAATTTACTTAGAAGATAAAGTAAAATAAATTAAACATCACTTGGCCAAAAAAGTAAAAGAAAGAGTGAGAGCTAATGGCTTACTTGCCTATGGTCAGCTTCCTATAAAGCTTCACCAAAACCTATTATACAACTACTAGAGGCCTAGTGCATGAATTCATGCAAGGGTGGGGTCCAGCCAGCCCACGCTGAAGGGGGCTCATTGAGCTGGGTTGGTGGGGGGCAGGGGCTGTGGGTGGTTGCTGGCCAGCCCTGTGCCTGATCGGGGTTGTGGGATCAATCAGGGCAGGACCAGCTGGGGGAAGGGTCTGCGGGTAGTTGGCATGATGGTTCCACCCCCAATCTGGTGTTGGGGGCCAATCAGGGGCTGGGCTGGCCGGAAGGAGGGGGGAGTCAATCGGGCCCTGGATCAGGCTGGTTGGCTGCCGCAGTGCACATCATAGTCATCGGTCATTCTGGTTGTTATGGTCATTCTGCAGTTCCAGTCACTGGGCTTTTATATATATAGACTAGGGGCTCAGCGCACAAATTTGTGCACCTTGAAAGGAATTGTGGGCTTGGAGGCTGCAGTGGGCACAGGGGCAGGTCTCAAGCCATCCTCCATGCTCCTGCCTGACCCCTCCCACCACAGACCCCCATCCCTTGTTTGCTGGCAGCCTCACTCCTGCAGCTGCTACTGGCACCCGCTGACAGTGCCAAGATATCGGGCCCGGCACCAGGCACTGGCAGCAGGTGTGACTGGCAGCTACAATGCTAGCTGTGGGTGTGAGCAGGGCTAGTGCTGGCAGCGGGTGTGAGCAGGGCCATTGCTGGCACTGGGTGTGAGAGGTGGCTGCCGGCCCTGATTGCCCCTCAGGAACAGGGGGAGGTGGAAAAGCCCTGAGGGATGATTGGGACAGGCAGCCACTGCTTGCACCCACTGACGACGCCTAGCGATCAAGGCCAGAGCTGGGCAGCAGCAGTAGGTGTGAGTTGGGCCAGCATTGGCAACAGTTGCAAGTGCCAGGCGGGCCCACAGTGCATGGGAGCAAAGAATATTCAGTAACCACCAGAGGCTCACCCCAATGACAGCGACCGGTGCCCCACCTTGGTCTAGCACTGCTGCTCACCAGCACCATCATCTTGCCATGGCCACCACTCACCACGTTCCATGCTCTGCCACCTGCTGCTGACGCCCACCATGTTCCACATATGCCCCCTGATGGTCAGCATATGTCAAAGCAACCAGTTGTTCAGTTGTTCTGCCATTTGGTCTATTTGCATATTAACCTTTTATTATATAGGATGTTTGCATATTAAAGCCTAGTCATCTAATAGGTTTATACCTCAAACCCTTGAGAGTGCAAGAAAAGAGACAGGTGTTTTGCCCAAACATAAATATTACCATGGCTAACCCTGCCTCTAATCACTATTTTATATAGCTGTAAACCATAGACTCTCAGATGATTTTATCAGGAGTGAGTTGAGTATCTCTACAACCATGAAAACTGAACAGGTCACAGCAAAATTTATACCATATCATATTGCTATTCAATGGTGGCCTCTATTTATATTAAAGAAGGACAGGTGTGTCCCCAGTAAAACTCAAAACTTCACAATCAGTCAGGTTCTGTTTCTGGAGACAGAGTTCTAGCAATCCTAGATCTTCCCGGGATACCTTACAAGAAACGGGGGACTGGCAAACTTTCTATTAATCTTGCATTTATCAGATTTCCTCTATGAACATTGATTGCTCTAATGATTGGTTCCATAATTATTTTGTTTATATTACAGAGTGAATGTTCAGTAAGTAAAAAATTAATATGGCAGAAGTAGTTTCATAAATAAAGGAAATTTGAGCCCTGGCCCACGTGGCACATTGATTTTAATCCCATGCACCATAAGGCCCTGAATTTGATTCCAGGTAAGGGCACATAGGTTTTGAGTTCAGTTCTGGGTCAGGCCACTTATGAGAGGCAACCAATTAATGTGCTCTTTCACATTGATGTTTCTCTCTCCCTGTTTTCCTCCCTCCATCCTGTCTAAATTCAATAGAAAAATAAATACAAATAAAAAAAGAAATTTTAAACAAACTTTGATTATTACTATGTAATATTTTTATGTTGTTTTAATATGTGATAATGGTTATATTGATTGACTACTTAAAAAAATAAAAATCTCAGAATGACATGGGAAGAGAAAAAATTTAGAGCGATTTCTTTTGTTAGAATTAAGGAAAGTGTCAAAGAGTTTCTACATCCCCCTGCAAAAAACAAAAACAAAAACAAAAAACATAATGAGATGTCAACAGAATTATAAGATAATTCCACCTAAGCTTTTTAAGAAAAATGATGCCAGCGATCTTTAAATAGATGCAAAAAATTGAAAACATCTATACTAATAAAAGGGTAATATGCTAATTAGACTGGGCGACCTTCTGGCCATCCTTCCGGACAAAGCCATGGTGGCAGGGCTAAGGCAGAGGCAGTTAGGGGCGATCAGGCCAGGAGGGGAGGGCAGTTGGGGATGATCAGGCTGGTGTGGGGGGGCAATTGGGGGCAAGCAGGCAGAATGGTTAGGGTTGATCAGGCAGGAAGGCAGGTGAGCAGTCAGGAGCCAGCGGTCCCAGATGGCAAGAGGGTGAAGGCTGGGCTGAGGGGACCGCCCTCCCCCTATGCACGAATTTTGTGCACCAGGCCACTAGTTAATTATAAAACTTGATAATATATTAATCAAAAAGATAATTCTACAATCACATTATTTCATGAATACTGTAGCAAATATCCTAAACATAATATTAACAAACATCTTAGCATCATATTAAAATAATTAATGATAAAGACCAATTAGGCTTTATTTAAGAGCTACGAAGATGCTTCTATACTAAGAAAGCTACCAATGTATCTCATCATTTAAAATTATAGAGCCCTAGCTGATTTGGCTCAGTATATAGAGCATTGGCCTGCAGACTGAAGAGTCCCAGGTTTGATTCCTGTCAAGGGCACATGCCTAGGTTGTGGGCTCTATCCTCAGTAGGGGGCCTGAAGGAGGCAGCCAATCAATTATTCTGCCTCATCATTAATGTTTCTATCTCTCTCTCCTTCTCCCTAACTCTCTGAAATCAATAAAAAAAATATAAAAAATAACATATAATTATCCTCAAAAATACTGAAAAGTATTTGAAAAAAATAACCTATAGCTCATCTTGATTTTTAAATCTATACTAATAAAAGGGTAATATGCAAATTGGTAAGGATGCCCTCACAGTAACAACTGAACAGCAAGCTGTGTGGGGCAACCAGTCTGGAAGGGGGGTTAGTGAGAGGAGACCAAATGACTGAACAACAGGCTGCATGGGGCAACCAGACTGGCAATGGGGGCAGTGAGGGCGACCAGGCTAGCAGGGGGGGGCAGTTGGGGACAACAGGCTGGTGGGGGAGGCGGCTGGTGGGGGAGGCATGAGGGATGACCAGGCTGGTGGGGGGGGGGCAGTTGGGGGCAACCAGGCCATAGGTGGGCAGTTAGAGGCAACCAGGCCAGCGGGGGGGGGGTGGGCAGTAAAGGGTGACCTGGCCAGCAACAGGTCAGCTAGGGGTGATCAGACAGGCAGGCTGGTGAGCAGTTAGGAACCAGCAGTTCTGGATTGTGAGAAGGATGTCTGACTGCCGGTTTATGCCCGATCCTGGTTGCCCATCAGTCAGACATCCCCCGAGTGGTCCTGGATTGGAGAGGTTGCAGGCTGGGCTGAGGGGACGCCCCCACCCTGTGCACAAATTTTGTGCACCGGGCTTCTAGCATCAATAATAACAAAATAGATAATTAAATCTTTAAAATGATTCAATATATATCTCTCAGATCAAAAGACATCATCATGGATAATATGGGTCTCTCTATATTATATATAAAGAGCTTCAGACAATATTAGAAAAAAAGAGCAGCATAATAATAGAAAAGGAGTTAAAGAAAGAAGATAAATAATTTACCTAATGGGCTGAGTAGATGATGATAACCTTTGCAAATTAGAGGCATAACTCTAATTTACAAAGATACATTACATGTGATTAGCCAGTGAAATGAGATAAAATGATGGATGTGTGATATTTAAATTGTACTTATTAATTATCATCCATTTCTGCACTTTCTCCCCCAAAGTCTGGTGTATTTTTTCCAGATGCTTATCAACTTCTGACATGCTATACAACGTAGTGTTGTTGTTTTTTATAATATTCCCAGTCTGTTTTCCCAGCTAGAATGTAAGGTTCATGATGGTGGGGCTTTGTGCATGCTTTGTTCACTGATATAATTCAGTTTCTCAATAAATATTTGCAAATGACTGAATAATATTTAAGACGTAAACAAATATTTCATTATAGTTAGGGAAGCCATTTTAATTAAGGCAAATGAACTCATAGTGAGTTACATCCATAATAATTATTTTATCAAATTCTATTTTAATTTCATAAAAAAATATAATCTAATAAGATGCAAATAGATGGCCAAACAAGAATAAATTTACCTTGAATTATTTTTACATGAGTCTCAAAAATGGCATTTTGAAAATAAAATATATGAATTGCATATTGTTAAGGAAACAAAAATATTAGTTATAAGTTTTCTCTCATGAAAGTTAACTCCTATAGAGAGAAAACTCAGGTATTATTCTTGCTGGTTTAAATTTGTACATTATATCTGTTTTAAATTCAGGATGATCCTAGTCAGGAAGATATTATTATTAGGGGAAGTAACCTATGGAGCTTTGACAACTGCTGTGGCTGGCCTGATAGATTACAACTAAAGAATTCTAAAGCAGATGGACATTTTTTTCATAGACTTTATGCTGAGCTTCAGGACTATGTGTAATTTTGGGGAAACTGAGCTAAAAACCCTTACAAATTATAGTAAACTAGTGGTCTGGTACATGGATTCATGCACATTGAAAAGAAATTAATTAGAAGAAATATTTTAATATCATTATTCACCCTTTATAATAGAAGTGTCATAGATGAAAGAAAATTAGCAAAATGTATATGAAAATAATATATAAATTGATTAATAAATAAAAAGTAACATGATATAACAACAAAGACATTATATAAAAACAAAAACATGATATAAAAACAACTCAAACATGACATAAAAACAACTGTGATAAAAACAATGACTGATAAATTGATTAAACTTATTCTGATATCCCCCTTTATACTAAAACACACGTGTGCAATTGGCACCAGCGAGAGCTTTATATGTATCGCACATGCACAAATCAACTTTTATTTTTAAATTGCTAGTGCACATCATATGTACTGGCTGGTCGGTCAGTTGGATGATCAGAAGGATGTATGATTGGTCACTTAGCCTTTTATATATATAGATACTTTGCAGTCTCATGATTTATAACAAACTAAGTCGCAAGATTTGATTTTGGTTAGTAAATACACAATATAATACATAGATGATGTATCATAGACTTGTTCACTTGAAAACTATATAATTTTATTAATTGATCTCAATCCAATAAATTTAATTTAAAAAACATATTATCCTTGTAGTAAATTCTCTGCAGTCTTTTGAAGCAGTGGTCTGTAAGAACACAATTGAAACCATGAAGGCATCTTCTGAGGAAGATAAATGAGGTGGAATGAATCTTACTTAAGTTGCAACCCAATCTCAATCTAGCTCAATCACTAAGTGGATTAAATGTAGGTCAGTCTCCCAAGTAAAACCACAGGTAGAGGTTATTGTGCAAGCAGTTCATTGAGGGGATGCTTTCAGTAGAAACTTGTACCAGAGTGAACAGGTTTGATAGAGGCTGAGAGGAGGAAAGAGGTTATTTTAGAAATTTAGCCTCAGACTGAAACTAAAGAGAGCTCTGGGTCATAAATTGTATCACAATGATTATATCAAGTAGAATAAAAGGGTTGGCCTGTAATATCACCAATGCAATAACCAGTTGTCTCATGCTAAGTTGTTATGACCTAGAAGAGTGATCATAATGTCTGGGACATCACTGGAAGGGCATACATGGTTCATAGTGTCCAAGGAAATTTCATCAAAAAACACCAAGTAACTGGAAAGAAAATGAAGTATTTACAATATACTATTAAAACAGCAATATAAACTACAAAATATTACTGAAATAAAATAAATAAATAATACCATCCACGATGTTTATGATTTTAAAGATTATATATTTTTAAGTTGTCAGTTATCTCCAAATTATACATTACAATTCTAATAAATATTCCATTGTTTTTGCTTTTTTGTTCTTGTTTTGTTTTTTTCTGCTGCATGGGACTTGACATATATATTCTAAAGTGTATATGTAAATGCCAAGAATCTACATTAATCAAGAAAATATTGAATACTAAGAACAAAATTAATTAATTCATATCATTTGGTATCAAGATTTACTGTGAAGCATCAGTAATTAAAATAAAGTTCCACTAATACAAAGATAGTGGAACATATTAGAAAAATCAGAAAGTTTCACAAACACACAACCACCTAATGTATAATATATAAATATGTGTAGCTCCACAGAAATTCATCAGAGAAAATAGTTTTAGTATGCTATGCTAAAAAATTACATTTGCTTATTGAAAGAAAATAACTTTGATGCCGTACCTCACACAAATGCAAATATATGTAAGGTGGATAATATTGAAAGAAGAAAAATAAAATATTTTGGAATAAAGTACAATAAAATATTTTTCTTGATTTCTTACATAGTTTGGAGTAGTTAACAAGAAAATAAAGACTAAAAGGAAAATAATAAAAATTTAATTTAATTCAAATTAAGATTTCTTTATTCAAAGACACAATTAAGAAAAAAATGGCAAGCCACTTAATGGATAAAGTTTCACAATAATGTCACATAACTGATGCAGTATGTAGATGATGTGTTATAGAATTGTACACTTGATACCTGTATGGTTTTATAAACCAAGGTCACATCAATGAATTCAATAAAAATAAATAAGTAAATAAACTTTCCATATCATTAAGGAAAGTTCAAAATTTTAAATTAAAAAAAGAATGACAACAGACTTGAAAAACTGTGCTAAAGAAAATATCCAAATGGTCTAGAATCATGTGAAAAGGTGTTTGCCATCATTCATCATCAGTGAAATAAAAATTAATACTTCAATTATTTGTACACACACACACATACACACACACATGCCCTACATAGATGGTAAAATTTAAAGCTCTCACTATCTCTCACAGTGCTAAAGTTGTATTCTCCAAAGGTAAATATGCTTGTTCTATGATATAGAAATTATTGACTAGGTATGTACTGAATAGAAGTGAGTATATACGTATGAGAATATGAATAACAGTATTGTCAAAATATCCTAAACTGGAAAAAACAACTGATATGTCAGTCAACACTTACAAATAATGTACTAGTAAGATATATTCATACTTTGAAATACTACCCAGTAATAATTAAAAATGAACTATCCTATATAATAAAAGTATAATACGCTATGGCTAAGTGTCTGACTGATCAGTTGACCATTCCGTCGACCACTCAACCAGTCGCTATGACATGCACTGACCACCAGGGGCCAGACACTCTGACCAGTAAGTTAGCTTGCTGCTGGGATCCATCCAATCAGGACTGGGAAAGAGGGCCGGACATGCCCTAGAGACTTCCTGTGGTCCCTTTCCAGTCAGCTGGCCCCATTAGCCCCAACCACCAGCCAGGCCGAGGGACCCCACCTGAGCACAAATTTGTGCACCAGGCCTCTAGTAGATGCATAAAACCCAAGATGTTGAATTTAAGATTCTAGACTCAAACTATCACTACATTTAAAATTCTATTTTTATAATAATTCAATAAAATTTTTAAGCAAAAATGTTTACCAAAGTCTGAAGAAAAATTAACCATGATGGAGAAGATGACTATGCAGGGGTAGGAGAGAATGTTCTAGGATACTTTCAGCACACTAGAACATATCCTATATAATGAAAGGGTAATATGCAAATCAACCGAATGGCAGAACAACTTGTCGCTATGATGTGCACTGAGCAGGCAGGCAGGCGAGCGGTTAGGGGCAATCAGGCAGTATTCTGCAGAGCAATTAAGGGTGATCAGGTAGGCAGGTAGGCAGACGAGTGGTTGGGAGCAACCACGCAGGTGAACGATTAGGAGCCAGCAGTCCTGGATTACGAGAGGGATGTCAGATTGACCGTTTAGGCCAGGGATCAGGCCTAAACTGACATTTGGACATCGCCTGAGGGGTCCTGGATTGTGAGAGTGCGCAGGTGGGGCTGAGGGACTGCCCTTCCCTCCCCCCCCCGGCGCGTATTTCGTGCACCAGCCTCTAGTATTATATAAATGTAAAAAAATAGAATGTTAGACAGAAAAATGTTCAAACCAATAAAAAACATAAGAATTTTTCAGCAACAGACCCACTAACTACTATAGGACATTCTTTTATTTTTAAATTATTTTTATTGAGTTTATTGAAGTGATATCTATATATATATACAAGCCTAAGTGACAGGTCGACCAGACAACCAGAAGACCAACTGGTAGCTATGATGCACACTAACTACCAGGGGGCAGATGCTCAATGCATGGGCACCAGAAGCCAGGCTCACGACTGGCAAACACAGCTGTGGCAGTGCGATCCTCTCCCACCTCTGTAGCAACGCTACCTAGCAGTGGTGGCAGATGCATCGGGGCCAGGATGAGCGGGAGTGGCATCCTGGCAACATGCTGCCTGCCGCTTCGTGCACTACTACAACCCCCAGGGGTCCCAGATTGTGAGAGGGCACAAGCCAGGCTGAGGGACCCCACTGGTGCATGAATCTGTGCACCAAGACTCTAGTTGTTTATAAAATTATGTAAGTTTCAAGTATATAATTCTACAATACATTACCTGTGTGTTGTAGTGTGTGTTCACCACCCAAAGTCATGTCTCCTTCCATTGTCATTTATCCCCTTTTTACCCTCTCCTACTTACCCCCACCTCCCTCTTTTTTAGAGCATCCTAATTAGAGGACATTCTTTAGTTAAAAGAAGAATAAGCTCAGATTTAAGGATGGAGATGAAGGAAAAAATAAGAGTGTAATAAAAATGGTAAATTTGAGATAAATCTAAATAAATTTTAATGTAATAAAAGGCTATTAATAATTTCTTGTGACATTTACAATTTATATAAACACAAAATATGTGACAAAGTATTTAAAAATGTGTATGTGCAGTGCTTTGGCCATTTGGCTTTGTTGGCTGTAGCATCATTCCATATACCAAAAAGGTCGTGGGTTTATTTCCCCATCAGGGCACATACTTAGGTTGTAGGTTTGATCATCAGTCAGGCCACATTGATGTTTCTCTTTCATGTTGATGTTTCTCTCTCTCTCTCTCAAATCAATTAAAAAAATAACCTCAAATAAGGATAAAAACATTGTAAGTACAGTAATGTAGATAACATCTTTTATAGGCCAAATATACAGATGGAAAATGTTAGTATTTCTATTAATATTACATATATATATATATATATATATATACACACACACACACATATATATATAAACTATTTCGAACTATTGTGGTTATAGAGGGCAAAATTGAATAATAAAATATATCACATACACAAGTATTAAACAAATAGTAAGATAATATATTTTTAGTCCAAATACATCACTGATCACATGAAATATAAGTGGGATAAGTACTCCACTTAAAAACACATGGTCAGACTGGAATAAAAATCTAACATTGGTTATAAGGGACAAGTGCCTTATATATAGATACCAGAGGCCTGACACATGAAATTCATGTGTGGGTAAGGTCCCTAGGCCTGGCCTGTGATCAGGGCCACCTTCTCTGGCTGCCCACAGGTGGCCCTGCCTCTGCCACCACCCTCCTCCAGTTTTCCATTCGCCATTGGGCGATCGGAGCCTAATGGCTGGAGGAAGGGACCAAGAGGTTGGCCATTCCCACCCACTTGCCAGCCCTGCCCTCACTGCAGGTTGCCCTCTGTGTGTGGGGCGAGAAGCAGGATGGGGGCCTTGGCCTGGCGCCACCCAGCCTCAGTTCTCTGTTAGCCATTGGGCAATCAGAGCTTGCCAGCCAAGGAAAGGGACCAAGAGGCGGTCATTGTACCTCATAGTGGCTGGTCAAGTGGTTGTTCTGGTCATTCTGCCATTAGGGTCAATTTGCATATTACCCTTTTATTATAGAGGATAGAAAGTACATGTTAATCTGTCATAGAGATGTTATTTAAACCTAGAAATTTTGGAGCATTTTGTCACTGATAGTTTTAGTGTTCCATATCACCTTAAATCAATTTCAAAGCAAGAGGACAAAAGTTTCAACGTGAGTGACAGCAGTAATGATTCTTAATCAGTCCTTTGATTGAATTCAAATTTTGAAATTATTTCTTTATATTGAAATGCAGTAGATATCCAATTGATAGCTTTCTCTGATGAATAAAGAAAGTCATCAAGCATTTTGATCATCAGCACTGCAATTTCACTTCTTAAGAAATCTTGATATTTTATTTTTACATTAAAAAAGCCAAGTTACTTCTGGCTCTAAATGATAGGATCAAGCTTTTTGAGACATACCTGATTTAATTTAATTTTTGATTTGAGGCTAACTTAATTAACTGTGAAAGTAATACAGTTTAACAAGTCATGTTTAATCATAGCATGATGTTTACTGGCATTGTCATATTTTGGAGAAAATAAAAACTATCTCTTATTTATAAAACAAAAACAAAACTGAAAATATGATTACTTTCTCAGTAGTAGTATTATTAGCGCCTTCCTGAATACCTCCAAATAGGAAGAGATGGGACAGACTTATTTATTTACTAGAGGCCCAGTGCACAAATTCGTGCACCAGTGGGGTCTCTCTTTGTAGCCTACGGGGATCAGGCCAAAACCGGCACTCCAAAGCCACCTGCTGCTCCTGCCTCCTGCTCCTGCTTATCCTGGCTCCACTTCTCCTGCCACTGCTGCTGCTTGGTAAGCTCATTGCAGCTCCGCTGCGGTCTCTAGGCTACGGCGGCCAGCTGTGAGTCCGGCATCTGGCACCCATCAGTCAGCTGTGCAGTGCTCCCACTGTGGGAGCACACTGACCACCAGGGGGGCAGCTCCTGCAATGAGCATCTTCCCTCTGGTGGTCAGTGCACATCATAGTGACCACTCAACCAGTTATTCATTTGGTCACTTAGGCTTTTATATATATAGGTGCCAAATTAGACTAAAACTCAATAGTATTCAATCAGTATGATTCAGCAGACTGGAAGAAATGGGGGGAGAGCATGGTGGTTTATGGCCACATTTCCTAAAAAAAATAACATGAATGAAAACAAAAGCAATAGAATTTATGATAGCTAAAATGTATTGAGATTTTTGAAATGGATGTTGAACTACAAATCTCTAATTCCAATATGTATGTTTTCTCTCACCAAACACCATTCCACCTTCATATCTTCCAATAATATTCATTTTTTTTCTGTGCAGGAAGAAAAAATAAGTCAGTTTGATTAATTAGAATAAGTATCTCTCATTTTTAAGAGGCAAAATAACTTTAGATATTGAGTAAGCCATGTTGTATAACAAAAAACAAAAAAAAAGATTGAAACTCAGACAGATATGCATTTAAATCTCATTTACAAGTTCTGCACATTAAGCAATTTTCCAGATTCCGATTTCCTCATCTGTGTAATGAGTATAATCATTTCTCCCACATAGGGTTATTGTGAAAATTAAATAGTATAAGGCATTTGTGAAGACCTCAGCCCTGAATAGGTAGGTCTATGCTAAACATTACTTCCATTACTACTCTCTTGTATATATTTTTATCCTTTTTCCAAACACATATTTTTAGGACAAGAAATAAAGAATATAAATATATGATTAAATTGTTCCTATATTAGCATTATCTCTTCTGTAGTTTTACAGTCCTATGGTACTTGTGACCCAATATTTTTACCCTGCTTCTCTCAGAACTAACTAGCTTGAGATTAAATTTTTATACAAATTTCTGAACACAAAGTAACTTGATATAATTTTAATATTTAATTATTTCTTAATATACACTACACTAAGGTTATTTATCAAATCCAAGAACTAAACACTTAGACATTTGATAGAATATATCTAATTTTAAATTCATTATTGCTAAAACAAAATGGACAGAGATGACAATAAAAGAAAAAAAATTATATTTTTTGAGGTTCTTGGATATGTTAAGGGAATATTTATTGTTTCCATAGGCCACAAAATAGATGGAAGATGGCCAACTGAAATGTGCATTTTACAATTTCTGTTATGATAAAATACTCATGTTGAACTCAATCTACCATTTTCCATTCTAGTGTTTAATAAAAACTGTAAATCCTTTATCTTGTAGCATTTTAATCATAACTATATTCCTTGAATTCAATGATCTCTTTTTCTCTGAAAGTGAATAGCAATAATGGAACAATATTTTTTAAAAAGGGAACTAGTAAATTACTGAAAAAGTAGAAAATGTGAACTTCAAATGTTTTTGAGTAAAAGGTTGAGTCAGAAAACAATAGATGCCTGATGAATTACATTCTAAAGTTTCTTTTAAATTATAATATTAAGGTATGTCTGCTTAGTACTTTGATAGAAGATAGTTTATCCTAAATAATCTTAAATTTTAGAAAACAAAATTGCATTCATTTACATAATCATCCCTTTAGTCTTTAGCAATTATATCTAAGGCACACATTATATCTCTGCAATACAAATATTCATTATCTTGATTCAAAACCCCCTTGATTGCAAATGCCAAAGTTTGTATATGGTGTCTCAATAGTGGGAACTGTCGATCTGATTGTTCTTCTATGTTTGATACTTCTTAAATAGCTAGAACTTCTGCTTTTTTATTACTTTAAAGCAATAAAATATTTCAGGCTGAGACCACTGGTTAAAAAGCAATTTTTGAATTCCATATGTGACATATGTATATACATATTACTCTTTTGCAATTCTGCCAGATATAAGATATAATAACTTTTAGTTAAGATAACATTTAAAGGAGCTAGCTTGTCAAATAGTAGAAAAGTATACATTATTATCTGTATAATAAACAGAATATGATTAAAATAATGAAATAATACAATTTTAAAATAGTCCTTTATTGATAACATAATTTATCTTAGATATAGATATTAGATTTGATAACTTGTTCTAAAATAAGAAATAATAAGTATGAACATTTTCAAAGCATAAGTAGTAAGATCTGGGATATATATGTTGGCCAGGTGATTGTTTGCTTTGATGTACTTTCACTTGGAAAAGATGGATATATATTTCCTTGTAGAACAATTGAAAAGGCTACTGTAGCAATTCTTTTAAAAGAATTGAACTGCTTGTTGAAGCAAGCATTCATAAACACAGAAAAAACTGAAAATTGTCTATGGCCCAAGATGGTAATGCTTGACTTGTGTTTTGTAGTAAGACACTTAAAGACAATCCCCAACCTTCATGAAAAAGTATGTAATAGACTGGCTATTTTAAAACACATGCCTAATTTATTTTATTTGTGAAAACTATTAGTCTAACAGTATTTTATACTATATATTTTGCTATAATATACATTACCCAGTCATGTTATGATATTTTAATACTAGTCATAATGCTACTTTCATATATATCATCCATTATCTCTATGGTCTTATTCAAAATACATGGCATAAAAAACTAGCAAAAGGAATAAAAGTTATGTTTTGAGTTCAGTATTTTAAACACTGTGGCTTTTGTGAAACAAGCCTATTTATTGGGATACAGTAAAAAGAAGGAAGTAGAAACACCCATAGTTATGCCTACTAATTATTTCATCATTTAATTTTTTCATTTCTATCATATAATATGCAGTATAGCAGCTGGAGACCCAGTCATGCATGTAATATACTACATTCCAGATGATATAAAATTTAGAGACCAGCAGAAAAACAAAACTGTAAATGAATATTTCCATAAACTGATTACTATTGTGCTTTAAAAGGTAGGAAAGTAAAGAGTACTACATGGGCATGTAACAGTAGATCTCAAAGTAGAATATTTTTATGGTCTAAGATAGTCCAATTTACAATGGGTGTAGCTTGTGATAGATGCAATCAGTGGTAGTAAGTCTTCCTGAACAACTACCTAACTGAAACTGTGCACCCAACTTGGTTGCTTTGTCCAGAATAGCTTGCACTAAGTGACATTTCAAAGGGTAACTCAAAGAGAAGAACACATAAGACACAATCCCCCTTTTTTTTTTTACCATTTTTTTTATTGTTTTAAGTATTACAAATAGTATTACATGTCTCCTTTTTTTTTCTCCCCCCATTGATCTCCCCCCGGCCTCCCCTACCCCCCAGTACATGCCTTCACTTGCCCGCCCTCCCCCCCGCCCCAGTGTCTTATATCCATTGGTTGTGCTTATATGCATGCGTACAAATCCTTCGGTTGGTCTCTTACAGGCCCCCTCGCCCAACCTCCCCTGTCTTCCCAATGTAGTTTGACAGTCTGTTCAATGCTTCTTTGCCTCTGTATCTTTTTCCCACCATTTCTTTCCTTTAAAAAGTTTTGCCTTTGCAGACTAGAAATAAACATATAATAACAAAACAAGACAAAACAAAAAAAAATGTTTGAGTCCCAATTTCAATGTCCAACAGTTCTGAGTCCCCGTTTCAATGTCTAACAGTTCCTTATGTGTACATGTTAGCAATGATATCTGGATGGTGGGCACATGTTGGCAATGCTGGTCCGACCCTCTCTGGTTTGGTCCTAGGTAACCTGCAGCAGTGCACAGCTGCTGACTGCTCGCATGGCAAGGCGTCGTCAGCGTCTTCCATCTCTGGACTGTTTTTTCCTCTTGTCTTAGTGGTTGGAGCACACCTGTCAATTCCTCTCTGTTGCAGGAATCCATCTGGTCTTGGGGTTGTTTTCTGAAAATATACAAATATATTCTAGACCACAAGTTAATAAAGGAATCTTTTCTATATAATTGATTTGGGATCCTTTTTATTTTTGTTCAAATGATTTTCCTTTGTCTTATTTAGACACCATGTGTGTTTTTAATGGCCGTCTTGCTGTTAGCATTGCAAATGAAACTTAATTTGGTAAAGTAAAAATTTTCTAGATGTAATTTACTTATAGGATATTTTTCCTTACATGATATTGCCCTACTATCCCCCCCTTTTTTATTATTAATGGAGGTTTTTGTAAATTTTATAATGCAGTCTTGATAACTTTAAATTTAAATTTTATTTTTTTGTCCACACATATGACTGCTTTAGGTTCATTGCATATTCAGGAATTTTACCATGAGATGAACTACCAATAGAAATTTTAGTTATTACTTTAAGAACAGCTTTTTGTCCAGTACAATTAACTTTACTTGAATATTCACTTATTTCAATTAGCCTATTTAAATTAATCTGAAAACTCAATTACCATTTTACTGTCAAATTTAATACTCTACCAACAATCTTAGTTTACCCTGTAAATATTAATGGGAAGGATTATTTGCATTCTTGAGTGGTCCCTGAGCATTCCAGATGCTAGGCTGAATTTAGATATAGGGCAACTGCTGTTGGTCAAGTCTCTTGTCTGTTACCTGGGTCCCGATCTGAGCTAGGCCAAGTCTCTGTCTGTCACCTGTATCTCGATGTGAGCTGGGCCAGGTCTCTTTCTGTTGCCTGGGTCCCGATTTGAGCTGGGTGTGGGAAGCACAAAGCAGCCATGGGGGCAGGAGACCTCCTTCAGAAGGGGTGAGGGTTCAAGCCCCTGCTATGTTGGGGGGGTGAGGGTCTGTGCCCCACTTCTGTTGTCCCCCCAAGTTCTCTCCTCTGTGACTGTGCCTGTCTTAGGTTGTTCCTTCCTTGAGGAATCTTACCCATCTCTGGCTAACCAGCCATCCTCCAGGGCCAAGCAGGGTGGTGTGAAGTTCACTTCTGTCTCCTTGGTAGCCTATGCCCCCCGTGGCCTCCACATCCAGCACCTGCCTGGGGAACCCCTGGGCTGCTGGCAGGGTCCCGGTGCTGATCACATATCTCAGGGAACTCAGGTTTCTTCTTCAGTGAGGGCCCAGCTCACACAATTGGGTGTGAGACAGATCCATGGTACCAGTCCCCACGAGGCTTCAAGCTCAGCAAGAACAGAAAGCTCAGGTAACAGCTGAGGGCAATTGGATTGTGAGAAGAGGGTCCCTCTTGGCACAAAGGGCAAGAGGGTCCAATATAGGATGCTCAAGTGCCTTCCCTGTGCCTTAATTCCTTCTTGCAAGGGATTAAATCCTTTCATGTCCTTTTTTTTTTTAATTGCTGCCAACCATTCAAAGAATTAGTTTGTAAGTTTGTTTGGGATAATTGTAAAATATGCTGTTGTAAAATATCTAAAATTATAATGACATTGTAGAATAATATCATGTAAGGATATTCTTTGCCCTAGGCCCTGGCAATTCCATTTCAAACTGGCTGTGAATTTATTTTTGTAGCTTTATATAAACTTTGTCAGGGAGGCAAAAACACAAATTACTTACTTTAGTTCAAGAGGCCAAATATTTTGACTTTCAATTACAATCCTTATGACTTTTGAAGGAAACTTCTCTTTGTTTCCTTCCAAAATAATTTTCAGTCTACAGAGAGTTTCATTTAAAAATTTTTGTCACATGAAACAATTTCTCTTAAGGCTATGGTGACCACTAGTATTGGTTAGATTTAGTATTTTATTTTTATTTTATAATTTTTAATTAATTTTTTTATTTTTTACATATGTGTCCTTATTTCTCCATAACCCCCCACTCCCCACTTATGCCTCACCCCCTTGTTGTTTGTGTCCATTGATTAGGTTCATATGCATGCATACAAGTCCCTTGGTTGATCTCTCCACCTTACCCCCACCCTCTCCTACCTTACCTGAGGTATGATGTTCTGATCGACGTTTCTCAGCCTCTGGATCTGTTCTTGTTCATCAGTCTATGCCTTTACTTTTAAAGTTCTTATTTTATTTTTGTCATCAGAGCTGGGGTGTGCTCACATTGGTCCAATGACAAAGTTGCTATAGCTCAGTAAATGTGCCATAAGAGGACAGGGCTTGGCATTGGATCAACCAGTCTTACCTTTTAAATCTCAAAAATATATAGCACCATTAAAAACTAACCTTGTTTGTTTTCTGCAGATTTTAGAAAGTCTCTCTGTAGCTATTTATGTTCTATCAAAATACTTATAAGACATATAGCATATTTATTTTCATTATCTGTCTAAATACATAAGTCAATCAGAAACAGAATCAAAGAAAAAAATACCCTATTTTGTCAGAGCCTGATATGGGATCACCATTTCTTTAGAGACAGGTAGAGTTAAGCCTCATATCAATTACAGACCATAAAGTAATAATTTTATCCTACCTTGACATATGACAACATAAAGCCTTTATTAACCATTTATTAATTCTTAATTCAATAGTTATTAACTGAAAAATATATGCAACATTTTCTTAATACAATGACAATTTAAGCATTGCTTATTTTAATGTAACAAAAACAACTCTAAAAAACTTAAAATATATATTTAAAAAGGCAAATAATGGTACACGTAATTAGTTGATATGGAAGTACTCAATCTCTTTATTGCGTCTTTTATCAATATCCTTTTCTGCATTTTTAATTTTCTTAAACTTGTGTTCTCTACATGGGGAGTTTCACAATTGGCCTTGAAGTAGATTAACTTTCTCTATTTCTGTACTGATAATTATTATCCATTCAAAATATTTTTTGTTGACATAAAATTCACAAAATGGAAACCAAATTAACCATTGAGATTTCACTATTTCAATTTATGCAAATCTAAAGCAGGTTGGATTAAGAAAAGCTTAACAGACCCACTAAGCAGTTTAAAGGTGTAACAGGGTGATTCAAGAACTGAGGAGCTCTTTACCATCAAAGTTCCTCACTCATGATCTTATGATCTTTGGTGGGGATATTATAAAAATAATTCAGGTATCAGTTGATGAAATACAGATCCCTTCTGATTCTTTGACAAAATTTAACTACCTTATAGAAACGATATGAAACCCTTTTTATTTTATTTTATATTTTTATTAATTTCAGAGAGGAAAGGAGAGGGGAGAGAAAGACAGAAACACCAATGATGAGAGAGAATCATTGATCCGCTGTCTTCTGCATGCCCCCTACTATAGATTGAGCCCACAAACTGGGCATGTGTCCTTGGCCAGAATCAAACCTGGACCCTTCAGTCCACAGGTGAACACTATGCACTGATCCAAACAAGCTCCAGTGATGTGAAAGCTTTTTAAAAAAGAGGCATATTAATTCACAAATGCAGATATGTTTTGTTATTGTTCTTGTGATGCTCACCTATAGACTGAGTATTGTTTCTATCATGTTCATAGAGACTTGTGGTCAAATTTCAAGATTATATATATATATATATATATATATATATATATATATATATATATATTTTTTTTAAAGGCCCAGTGCACAAAATTCATGCACGGGGGAAGGGGGGTGTCCCTCAGCCCAGCCTGCACCCTCTCCAATCTGGGACCCCTCAGGGGATGTCCGAATGCCCGTTTAGGCCCGATCCCAGTTGGATCGGGCCTAAACCAGCATTCGGACATCCCTCTCACAATCCAGGACTGCTGGCTCCCAACTCCTCGCCTACCTGCCTTCCTGATTGCCCCTAACCACTTCTGCCTGCCAGCCTGATCACCCCCTAACCATTCCCCTGCCAGCCTGTTTGCCCCCAATTGCCCTTCCCTTCAGGCCTGGTCACCTCCAATTTCCCTCATTTGCTGGCCTGGTTGCCCCCAACTGCCCTCCCTTGCAGGCCTGGTCCTTTCCAACTGCCCTTCCCTGCTGGCCATCTTGTGGCAGCCATCTTGTGTCCACATGGGGGCAGCCATCTTGTGTGTTGGAGTGATGGTCAATTTGCATATTACTCTTTTATTCCATAGGAGATATATATATATACTTCTACCAATAGCTATTGCTCACATAGAAATGGTAACATCTAGGCAATAGCAGAGCCAGAGTGTAAAGTTGGTATTTTGTTTTTTGAGTCTGGATTAGTTTAGTACATAAGACACTCTGAATATTACAAATATGCAAGGTATTAAGCTTGCCATTATAATTTCCAGATCTATTGACAATGCAAAATTAGGATCCTAGTTGATTCCTTGAATAATTATTTTTAATAGTTTATGGGTACTTCCTTTATTATTTAAATTAGAGGCCCAGTGCACAAAATCATGCATGGGGTGGTCTCCTCAGCCTAGCCTGCACCATCTCCAATCCAGGACCCCTTGAGGGATGTCTGACTGCCAGTTTAGGCCCGATCCTGGATATCCCTCTCACAATTCAAGACTGCTGGCTCCTAACTGCTCACCTGTCTGCCTGCCTGATTGCCCCTAACTACCCCCCCCACCAACCTGGTCGCCCCTAACTGACCCCCACCTGGTCATGCCCAACTGCTCCCCCACCAGCCTGGTTGCCCCTCACTGCCCCCCCCTTGCCAGCCTGGTCACCCCATGCAGCCTGCTGTTCGGTCATTACTGTGAGCGCATCCTGACCAATTTGCATATTAATCTTTTATTAGTATAGATAGATGAAATGATCAGTAAAGAAGTAATATGTTCCCAATTTTTATATTCTTTTGAGGTAGCAGAAAATTTAAATTAGCATGAAAATTGGAAATAATTAAAAAGATGGTTAATCATATTTTCACTAAATCTCAATATAGTTTTATTTAGATTTGGTTTAAAAAATAAACAAAAGTGTAATAAAATTCCAAAATTCATATTTTTTAGAACTTTAGACAAAAGAAAACATTACTGGGGTCAATATATGCAATGTAAACACATAATGTAAAGTATGGTGATTTTTACTGGTGATTTTTAAAGCAAGGAAGTATATTAGAGGAAAATTATTTTTGGCAAAGAGAAAAACAATGAAATTTCAGGTATAAGTGAGAAGATAGTTGAAAGAGTATAAACTAGGTAAGAATACAGAAAGAAGACCTTATGTTTGGTCAAATAAAAACCTGTAAGACAGAAACCTGACACTTTTAAATAAAAGGAGAAAACAAACAGAAGGGAGAAATACTACAAAGGAAATACCAATAAATTTTTAAGAGAAAATGGAATAGAATCATTCAGTTACCAATTGTTTATGCTGCCAGTGAAAAAGGATAAATAAGAATGAATTAAATTTTTAAGTATTTTAATATTTTAACAAAGTATTTTCAGTTACTAAATACAAGCTAATATTTATATTTTCTAATTTAGGATGTAAATTGACTTCATTCACAAGCTAGCAAGTATTTAATTCTTTATACTATAAGAAAAGTGTTTTTTTTCCTTCAAAATACAGAACTCAACATAAATTTCTTAAATTTTGAATGTCTGCTCATATAATGTAAGAAGGGCAGAATTTAATTGACCTCTTTGTTACCTATTAACATTGTACTTACTTGCAAGATTTAAAAAGATAATATTATGTCTCCATTAGAACAAAAAACACTTCTAGCTCTTGAATGGCAGAGTATGCCAAAGCCAGAGCAAGTAAATCAAATTGCAGATGGCTAAAATACTCCCTGATAAAGACAGGGGAAAATGTGTGCTTCAAGTCAATCCTTATCTTTTTTTCAGCCTCCTGTAGTACTCTGTAAATGAATCAGTGTAAAAATATAATTTTGTACCCTACCTAAAAACAAAAAAAAAATTAACACCTTGAAAACATAGAAAGTCCTTACATTCTATTCATCATAACTTTAAAATGGATCATTAGTTACAAATATAAATTATTTAAAAACATAGTAAACTCAGTATTTGAAAAAAAATGTTTCTACTAAAATACTAATAAGCTATGATATTGGATGTGATACTATAATTATATAAAGTGTGAAAGAAAAATATTTTTTATTTGTTTTTAAGTAAGAATTTACACTTTATTCTTAAGTGTAAACAGTCTTTATGGTGGAGGATAAACATCAGGAGACATTTTTATTGTCATTTTTTTCCTCAAAGCCAATAATAAATGTATTCTGACAGTTACACCAGTTCCTCCATCCAGCACATAAACTCCTGAAAATTGTCTTGTCTTTTCATGACTTAATCACATTTTGGTAGGATACAGAAACAAGGCAGCAACAAAATATGTAGGGGTTAACCTAACAAATAAAAAGAAAAAAATAGATAGGTTTTGTTTCTGAATGGCTGAGTAGTGTTTAAATGATTAAAACTCCTACAATGAAAATAATTGAAACATAAGTACAAATCAACAAACAAAATAAGGAAAATTTAAAAAGTGAAAGTGCAATTAAACAGTACAAAATCCAGAAAATAGGAACAAGAACCACGACAAAAAGGGACAAAGAAAAAACTATCAAATGTATCATTGATTACATACAATGTTGATGGACTAAACACTGAAATACTTAATTAAAAGACTAATATATTGAGGATGAGTTTTTTAACTTCTTATTTTTTAGAGCTTTAAAAAAAAACAATAAAATGAACTTTTACATTTACTTTCATTTCAACCATTGTCAGGGATATCTGTTATATAGATGCAAGTTTCTAACTGCATTTGTAATATTTCTGACAAATAACCTCTTTTAGCTTGTATTACAGGTCAACTAATAACAAATTTTCTCAATTTGAATTTCTCTAGAACAGTCTTTATTGTTCATGCCCGTTTGAAATATCTTTTTCATGGGTTAGCAGTGGTTGTTTGAGCTTTTTTTGTGTGTATTTTTTTTTCATTTTATATGTTTAAATAACATGTCATGTATTTTTTAAATGAGAAACCTACTTTATAACTTATCTTTGTTTCTCTGAGGGTGATGTTTCATTTTTTTTAAAGAATTTTATTGAGGTGACATTGTTAAGTAAGATTATATAGATTCCAAGTGTACATTTCTATGACACATAATCTATATATTGCATTGTGTGCCCACCACCCAAAGCCAAATAATCATCAATTGCCATATATTAGACCCCCTTTACCCATTAATGCCATCCTCAGGTATATTATTTTAATTGGAAATATTTGTTCCATATATTTGACATTTTCACTAGTAAACATGTAGCTTTTACTTTTTCCTTTGAGGTTTTTATTGATAACTAGAGGCCCGATGAACAAAAATTAGTGCAAGAGTAGGCTGTCCTTCCCCCTGCTGCAGGGACCTGCTTCCCTCCAGCACCCAGGACCCGGGATGCTTCCCTTCTCCGGTGGCCTACAGGCACCATGGACCTGGGCTGCTTCCCTCGGACCACCTGCAGGCACGTGGGACCTGGGTTGGCTTCCCTCTGGCCCAGGCTTTGTCAAGAAGGACATCCGGAATGACATCCAGAAGATGTCCGGTCTAATTAGCATATTATCCTTTTATTATTATAGGTTAAATATAGATACATTTGGAAGTTATCTTTAGCTAACTGAAAGCAATATGTGTTTTTTAGGGATTTAGTTACAATAGTGTAATTTATTAAGATAATGGGCCCTGCTTGCTTCACAACTTTGTACCATACTATGATTTGCTTAGCCACATTCTGCCTAAGTTTTGGGGTATTGACTTTATATTAGTTTTTATTGCTGTTGAACAAACTATCAGCAATAAATCAACACAAATTTATTATCTTATATTTTTGTAGCTCAGAATTTCACATGGATGTAATTGGTTGAAATCAAGGTATTTGTATTGCTGATGTCCTTTCTGGAGGCTCTGTTTGAGGATTCATTTCTTGTTCATTCAGGTTGTTGGCAGAATTCAGTTTCTTGAAGTAATAGGACCAAGTTTCCAATTCTCTTGCTGGTAGTAAGCTCAAGGCTATTGCCAGTTTCTAGAGGCACCTACCTTCCTTGGCTTATGTTCTCCTTCTTCCACGTTCAAAGCCAGCATGGACAGGTCTAGTCCTTGCAATGCTGCATCTTTAATACTTCTTCTGTCAGCCATTGCATGTGCTTCTGATCTCAGGCAGGAAATGTTCTCTGATTTATATTTCAGTACTTTTATTTTATTTTTAAATTAAATGTCTTGGGGTGACTTTGGTTAATAAAGTTTTATGGGCTTAAAATATACAATTCTATAACATATCATCTGTATATTTTAGTCTCTGCTCACAGAGATTCTTCTGTCACCATATATTTGACCCCCTTTATCCTTTACTAACCCTCATGTCCCTTTCCCCTGTTAACTACCATACTGTTGTCTGTATTGATGAGTTTTTGTTTATATGCTTTTCTTGTTTGTTCATTTATTTATTTCACTAATTAGCCATAAGAAAAGATGAAATACTTCCATTTGCAACAACATGGATGAAACTTGAGAATATCATGCTAAGCAACATAGGTCAGATAGAAAAAGCCAAGAACCATCTGATTTCACTCACATGTGTGATATAAAACTGAAAGGTTCTCTGCCTTTAAGGACTTATGTGATTAGATTATAACCACCTTAATAATCTAGAAAAATCTCAGTATCTCAATGTCTGTGCCAATATTCACACATTTAAAGTTCTTTTTGCCATGTACAGTAACCAAGTGACAAGTTCTAGGAACTTGAATGAGAACATCTTTAGAGTACCATTATTCTGCCCACCAAAATCTCTTTGTATACCAACGTTCCTCATTTTTTGGGGGGAGGGTTAATCTTCACCCGAGGATATTTTTACATTGATATTTAGAGAGGGGAAGGGAGGGAGGGGAAGAGAGAAAAAGAGAAACATTGATGTGAGAGAGACACATTGATTGGTTGCCCCTGGCACGTGCCTTGACCAGGGCCAGAAACAAACCTGCAGCCCATGTACATGCCCTTGACCAGGAATCACACCCAGGACCCTTTGGTCCACAGACCTACACTCTGCCACTGAGCCACACCAGCCAGGGCAACTCTCCCATTTTTAAAAATTACTTCTTCAGAAACTCATATTAGCAATATATACTGGGTCTTTAATTCTATCTCCCGGTTCTTTAAACTCCTTTTAATATTTTATAATTCATTTATTTGCTGTTTTAAATGTATCTTTGTTGTTGAAAGTATTACAGATGTCCCTTTTTTCCCCCCTATGGACTCCTTCTAGTCTGCACTAGGCCCCTGCCCCAGGTCTGCACCACACTATTATCTGTGTCCATGGGTTATGTCTATATGCATATGTTCTTTGGGTGATCTCTTCCCACCCACTCCTGCTTCCCTCTGAGATTCAACAGTTTGTTCCATGTTTCTATGTCTCTGAATCTATTTTGTTCACCATTTCATTGTTGTTGTTCTTTAAATTCCACATGTAAGTAAGATCATGTGATACTTGTCTTTCTCTGACTGGATTATTTCACTTAGCATAATACTCTCCATGTTGTCAAAGGGTAAGAGATTCTTCTTTTTTACTGCTGCATAGTATTTCAGGGTGTCAATGTACCTAGTTTTATGTTTTTTGGCAACATTCCTTCAACAGCAACATGCTGTCAGATTCCTGACAACTTTGATATATGATCTTCACCAACTAACCAACTCCTACACAGAAACCATCATAATAATCTTCACTTAAACGGATGCATCTTTTAGGTACACTTATTTTTTCTAAATAAATCAACTCAAGTGCCACCTTATCCGAAGGGGCTTCCTTTAAACTTTTATGCATCCTGATAATGTGTCATTGTTTACCTGTATTGTACCACGCTTAATTAACTTGTTGTCTACATATACTTATTTATCCTAGTAAAATGCAAGTTTGAAATCCAGAACCACTATCCTATACATCTCATTGTACTTTAAAACAATGTAAGAACCATCACAGGTACTGAATGATTGCTGATGGTTAAATGAATGAATGCATTGGGCAAATGAACTAATAAATCACTTTACTGAGTGGCTTTAATAGGATACCATGATAAAAAAGAAATATATATGGCTAAAATATTCTTAGCTTAGGTTGCTTTTTGGCTACTTAATTACAGAGTCTGATTTCCCTTTACAGTAGCCAGGGTTTCAAAATCAGAAAGCATTTGTCATATGACATGATAATTTTACTTAATAAATTTTAAGGAAACAACCTGATGAATTTCTATTAATACCTAATAGATATGGAAAATGATAGTTAAAATGACTATAAATTCTGTATCATTATATAAACTATTGATAAAAGACTGGGAAATAGCCATAAAAATTAATGTAATCATGAAAAACAATATATTTTTAATTAGCTAGATAAGAAAATAAGCAGATTTACATATGTACATGTTTTATATACAATTAATATTCATATTTAATATATTAATACCTTTCAAAATGATGTGCATATAAACAAGTGTATTTTGATAGAACTTTGAACTAACAGTTCTTTAATTTTATCATTACTCTGCCAATACATAGTTGTTTGGTATAATCAGGCTGCAAAGTGTAGCTGAGTCAGTTACCTCACCATTAAGAGGCTTCTACTAGATAACAATTTTATTCTCTGTCATTCTATAATTCTTTAATTTCTACTGGAGTATTATTTTTTGTTGTTGTTATTTGGTATCTCATCTTTTATTCAAATGGCACCTTGATGTAATAAATGAGAAACAAACTATGATTCATCCATAAAGTAATATGTTAAATCATGACATTTCTAAAGAATAAAATAGACACACTATCTGTCTTATATACTGTTGGCTAAGATTTTATGTAGCTATATAAATAGTAAGGGTATTTATATATTATACATATACATTTCATATTATACATATAAAATTTATCTAGAACATATGCTTATTTCCACATTATTTAAACATTTCAATTTATGAAATTATAGCTACAAAAAGTCTGAAGTATACTTATCATTTACTTGAAGAGATACATAAATTTTTTAAATCTCAGAATCCAGCATGCATTATAAAATTTATTTGAAGTCTCATATTAGGATTTAGAATAAAAAACAGTAAATCAGAAAAAAATGAAAAGCAGTATGGACCCCAAGAGAGCTGTTTTGTCATGAGTTGCTTTAGAGTCAGTCTCTGTAAGTGGTTCACAGGGAGAGTCTCAGGCTGTTCATGGAATTAGTTGCTAGTTACATTTGCTATTTTTAAGGTTGTTGGCTTATATTGAGTATAATGTCATTTGTAAAGGCATCATTTATGTTTGGTTCTTATTCTGCAAGGCAGGAAGTATTCTGTAAGGCAAGAAGACACACTAAGGCAGGCCATTAATTCAGAGGAATTTTCCTGTCCTCTATTTTATCTCTTGAGAAAAGCAGACTTGATTATTTCTTCATGACTTGCATGCAACAGAAGTAAGTAAAGACAACTGCTGGTAAGCAAACCATTGATTAGACTAGGAATTCATGCTGAGGCACATTCTCCTAGAGAATATGCTCATTATTGAAATGTGAAAAAATTAATATTTAAACCACTAGTTTTTAATACATTACTTGAGACCATGTGATACTTGTCTTTCTCTGACTGGCTTATGAGAACAGAGAAAGCAGCTGTCAAGTTTATAAATATTAAACTTAAAATATTCTTAAAGAAAGCAAAACTAAAAATTTGTACTCACCAACAAGATTTGAGTATAAGATTGTGTTATCCTTAAATGTTATTAAATATCTTTCAAAGCATGACAAATCATTTGAGCCAATAATAGATAGTCAGTAATAATAATCCTATATAATAAAACCCTACTATGCAAATTGACCCAACAGCAGAACGACCAGCAGAACAACTGGTCCCTATGATGTGCACTTACCACCAGGGGGCAGATGCTCAACACAGGAGCTGCCCCCGGTGATTAGTGTGGTCTCACGGGGGAGTGCCGCTCAGCCGGAATCTGGGCTCATTCAGGTGAGCACACGTGGATACTAAGGAGCAAGGGGTCCCGGATTGTGAAAGCCCTGACTGCAAGAGGGATGTCTGACTGCCAGCTTAGGCCCGATCCTCAGGGGGATCGGCTGTAAGCTGGCAGGTATATATTCCCAAAGTATCTCAGACTGTGAGGGGGCACAGGCTGGGCTGAGGGACCCCCTCCAGTGCACAATTTCATGCACCAGGCCTCTAGTCCTATATAATGAAGAGGTAATATGCAAATTGACTATTACTCCAACACACAAGATGGCCAACCCGTGTGGTCAAAGATGGCCACCCCCATGTGGACACAAGATGGCCGGCAGGGAAGGGCAGTTGTGGGCGATCAGGCAAGCAGGGGAGGGCAGTTGGTAGGGACTAGGCCTGCAAGGGAGGGAAGTTGGGGGTGACTGGGCCTGCAGGGTAGGGCAGTTAGGGGTGACCGGGCCTGCAGAAGAGGGCAGTTGGGGGGGGGGACCAGGCCTTCAGGGGAGGACAGTTGGGGGGGACCAGGCCTGCAGGGGAGGGAAGTTGGGGGTGGCCAGGCCAGCAGGGGAGGGAAATAAGGCCAGCAGGGGAGCAGTTAGGGATCAACCAGGCTGGCAGGGGAGTGGTTAAGGGGTAATCAGGCTGGCAGGCAGAAGCGGTTAGGGGCAATCAGGCAGGCACGCAGGTGAGCTGTTGGGAGCCAACAGTCCTGGATTATGAGAGGGATGTCCAGCTGCCTGTTTAAGCCCAATCTCACTGGGATCAGGCCTAAACAGGCAGTCAGACATTCCTCAAAGGGTCCCAGATTGGAGAGGGTGCAGGCTGGGCTGAGGGACACCCCCCCGCCATGCACAAATTTCATATACCAGGCCTCTAATTATATATAATAGCCCAGCTGATAATAAACAACTTTGTTTCCTTTATCATTTATAACAATGAGATGAAAATACTTAGTTTGTATGAAATAATCATGACAGAGATGGACAAGCAAAAAAGCACATGCCACATGAATAGAGATGGGTAGTTTTAAACAATTTAAGATTAGAGCATGGGCTTCACCTTGGGGATACCTCCATGTTTCCTGTTTTGTGCTCTAAAAACTGTGACATCTCTAGACTTTTGAGGTTCTTCTCAACTAACGTTTCTTTCTCTTTCATCTTTAATAAGAAAAATGAAAATTTGCTTTTGTTTCTGACATTTCTGAGATTTAATAAAAAATGTTTGTATATTCATCTGTGATGACATTATAATGTCATTCTTGTTAATAGCATCTGTTATGGGATTAGTGTATGTGTTGTCAAAACATTCTTTGCAAAAAGTTAAGAACGTGACTGTCATATCTTTCATGCATCGAAAATTTTTTTATCTCTTTAATGAGGAAATCAGTAAATAATATAGCTGGTTCCAAGGAGAATATTGAGACTGGTTTATATAGCCAGAAAAAAAAAAAAAAAAAAAAAACGGAAACCTGAAATAAGATTTCTAAGTTAGATACTAAATTGTTTCATTTCCTGTAGGACAATAAAACACATTTGACATTATTCTTTGCATTTCTAAAAGTCTTTTAGAATTTAAATATTAATGTCTAAGAATGACTTTGAAAAACACACAGTAATCTCTCTGCCATATTTCTACATTTTAAATGACTTATCCTGCCTGCCCAGCGTGGCTCAGTGGTTGAGCATTTACCAGGAGGTCATGGTTCGATTCCTGGTTAGGGCACATGCCTGGATTATGGGTTCGATCCCCACTGTGGGTGTGCAGGAGGCAGCCAATCCATGATTCTCTCTCATCATTGATGTTTCTATCTCTCTCTTCCTCTCCCTTCCTCTCTGAAATCAATAAAAATATTAAATAAATAAATAAGTAAATAAATAAATCTATACTAATAAAAGGGTAATATGCTAACTACGGTGGATGTCTTCCAGAAGTCCTTCTGGACATCCATCCAGACAAAGCCACAGCAGCTGCAAGGCCCAGGGCTCAGGCAGCCATGAGCCCTGGCGGCTGTGAGGCCTGGGGCTCAGGATTCGCATCCGCTGTGGCCAGCAGTGGCAACAGCAGCAGGGTGATGGGGGTGGTGCCTTTCCATTATCAGCCTGGTCACCTCCCGCAAAGGGAGGTCATACTGTGGCTTAGCCTTGCTACCTGGGGGGAGCAGGCCTAAGCTGTCAGTAGACATCCCCTGAGGGCTCCTGTACTGTGAGAGGGTGCAGGCTGGTCTGAGGACCCCCCGCCCCCAGTGCACAAATTTTCATGCACTGGGCCTCTAGTAAATAAATAATAACACATTAATGGTATATTTAACCCATTACTCCCAGCTATGATGTTTGCATGTCTTCCTGACTTCTGAGGTTTAAAAGAACTGTCTCATACATGTATTACATATACTTTGAAAACCTCCAGCTTTGCTCCATCATTTTAAGTTTTATGGAGAAAGGTTGTCTAAGATACTAGCATATACCATTCTGTAAGATTCCTTTGGCCACTAAGTAAAATATTCTAATCTTCACTCATCACAACAAGAGATGTCTATAAAAGATGTGGATTTTTAATGGATATTTTTAAAGTTTCCAATTTTATTGAAAATGCATGTGACAGTGTTGAAAATATTTTTTTTAGTATTAGTAATAACTGACATCCTAGAAATACATAATCTTGAGGGCATCTCTTTCCCATAATATTTTCTATATACTTTTTCAAATTTTCAGTTTGACAAGGTTTTCTCTCCCTGCTGTGTTTTTCAAGCATTATACCAACTATTTGAAAAAGAAAAATGAGAGAGAAAGTTCAACTCCTTTCTTCCAAAGATACTATTTACTAAGGTTGGATATGGTGCATATCTGAAGTATGAGGAATTCCACAGCACTTAGCTCTGTAGGGCACTTCGCATTATTTTAGAGTTGTTAAAAATATTTAATAAGTGCCCAGATATGTGTTGATTTCAACTTATTTATTTATTGCACTGGTTTAATAAAGTGTCTGGTTTGAAATTTGTTTGAATTCAGAGATATTCTTTCAGTGACAGTTTTTCTCTAAGGTTATTTGCTCTTGGTGAATACTTTAAGTGGATTAAGGTCATTAAAAGTCCAGACTCTGAAGCAAAGACAACAATAGTACCTTTCTTAGTGGACGTGTGAGAATTAAATTAGTTCACACATTAAGTATTTAAGCAGGAGCTCAGGAAAGAAAATATTGTTCGTTATGGTTGTTATTATCAAACATAATAGTGATAAGTAAAAATGCCCCACTGTTGCTCTGAAAATTACATATATACTAGTGGCCTGGTGCATGAAATTCATGCATGGAGGGGGAGATTCCCTCAGCCAAGCCTGCACCCTCTCCAGGTGGGAACCCCTTGGAGAATGTCTGACTGCCAATTTAGGCCCAGGATCAGGCCTAAACTGGCGGTCAGACATCCCTCTCGCAATCTCGGACTGCTGGCTCCTAATCACTCACCTGCCTTCCTACCTGATTTCCCCTAACTGCCTCTGCCTGCCTGCCTGATTGCCCCTAATGGCCTCTGCCTCTGCCCCCACCACCATGGCTTTGTCTAGAAGGAAGTCGGACATCCAGAAGATGGCCAGTCTAACAGGTCTAATTAGCATAGTACCCTTTTAGTAGTATAGATAGATTATATAGGATAGGTTTGCTTAAATGATGGGGGAAAGCCTTTTTCATCAGGAGGATATGCTCTTGGCACACAAAAATACATAATTCCTATATCTGGACTGATAGCCAGCCATAGGCACTATACTGCCAAAACGGTCATTAAAAAATTGAACCGCTTTCTTACACCTTATACCAAATAGCTGTTGCCCTTAAAACCCCTCCTCAGCCCCCACCTTAGATTCTGCCTTCACAGTTAACCCAGATTAGGTTCTGATTGGTCAGTTTCTATGCCACTCACCATCTCCAGGCCCTTCAATGGGCCTGATCAGGGAGGTGGGATTGATCAGCAGCCCCAGAGGAGGCCTGAGAGAAAGACAGAGGCAAGTGCTGATCAACAGCTGTCATGGAGGCTACAGATCACATTCTGCTTTTCTCTCCAGTCCTCTCTTTGGTCCTGATCTGCAGCCCCCGTGGCGGTCAGTGCTGGGTTGGGGCGCCTGCAGTGGCAACCCAGCACTGAATTCCAGTCGGTAAACCCTTCAGTTGTTTTTGATGTTATGGACCCTAGGTTTTTATATATTAGGATATTAAAAAAAATTATAATACTTAGAAATAAAGACAGTTTCCCTCACTTTCTTAGAAAACATAAATAGGTAATACTCCATTTAGTGAAGGGAAAGAAAGGCAAAGGCATTTGGCTTAAAATGTACACATGAAATGGGTTGAAGGGAGGGGCTTATGGATATGGAAGAGCAATATAAGGGTGACAGGAAAAGTATGGAGAGTTAAACTTTCAATGACTGATTCAGAAAAGATGTAGACTCACTAACTCAAATAAATTTCATATTTGTTGTAAGTTAATTCTTCATAGAAAACAAGTTTAAACTATAGTGCATAAATTTGTATTCTGGCTTTTTCTTAATATTTTTGCTTTTATATGGAAACACAGACTAATATTTGCCAAAAATACTTACTCTTAAACCCATCTTACTAAATTTGATATCTCCATCCTAGAAACAAATATCTATCATATGGCTAGAATGAAGGTACTTTTCCTCCCTAGAGGAAAATATATTTTCTTGAAATTATCCTATATCCCTGAATTATAACCAATTTGAAGTTTCTATAGTAGTATTGACAACTGCAAAATTATAATATAGAAATAAGCATTACCCTTTTCTTCCCATTTTTTAAAGTAGACTTGCTAAAAAAAAGAGAGAGAGAGAAAAAAAAAAGTCCTAGCCCTAAATTCCACTCCATGGAAAGAGTAATGTCATTAGGTCATTTTCACAGGTCTTTTCACTGTGCTAAATGAGCTGAACCTTTCTGAACAAGAAAAGTCTATGTTATTTAATAGGGCATATAACTAGGAAGCTTCAGCAACTGCTTGTTGCCTCTACAGTGAGATGTCCTCATTGTGTTTTTTCATGTCATTATTAGATACTTGGATTTGCTCTCCCTTCAGAATCCAGAGGAACCAATTGGAACTAATTTGCCTTATCTGTTTTAGAGACCTAACTGCCTTATTAAAAATAATGTACCAAAGTGGAATCTTCTCATTTTCAACCATTCTCTCTACACTATTGATTTACTTCATTGTTGAAGAGCATTTAATGAAAAGAATCTAAATTTCCACATGAGCAGTTGGCATAGGGTTTAATTTCACAGTTGTTTCAGAAGCAGCTCTGGGTGTCCGAATCATCCTGCTTTTAAGTTTTGTCTCCTGATACAAATATAGTAATATATTTTGCCAATTCAAATGAAGCATCATCACATTTTCTTGCTTTTGAATTTGTTTACTTGATTGGCTAAATTAGGCAAAGTAGAGGAATCTTTTCACAGCCTCTTTAAAATAATCTTGATTTTAATATAATGATGAGACTAAAAACATGTATTAAATGTTTTCTGTGGAACTGAATAGGCAACTGACCCTAAAAAGCATAAAATCATGCCAAAAAGCATAAGAATACCATGCCTTGCTGTGGAGAACATGTTGCAGTTGTATAGCACATTAAATCCTTTTTTGCATACATTCTTTGATTCTCACATGATTGCTAAAAGGCGGCACAGCACCCATTATCACTATTGTACAGAACTGAGGCTCAGGCTACTTGTCATGGACCTTTACAGTGCATCAATATAATCTAGAGAATGTTATGAAACTACAAATGCCTGTCCTCCTCTAAAATCAACTGAAGGAAAATCTATGTAAAAAGCCCTGGGTTTGCACATTTAAATGTCCCTAACCAATCCTCAAATTAGATTGTCTGCCACTGTTTGTGGCTGGCTTTAGATTGAATCTAAGCACTCTACAGAAAAGCGATGAGAGCTAGTGGGACAGCAGTGAACTTGGCTGTGTGAGTGAGGGAAATCGGACTCGTTGCTATGAAGGGTACTTCATGAAATATCTGCACTTGAAGACCCAGTTAAGTCTCCTTGCATCCGTGACAGTTACAATTTATGAAATATTCTTTTACTGAGACTTTTGAGAAAGTAGAAAGGGAACAAGGAAGGGAAAGGGTTACCTTGGGGAAGTGTTATTAATATCCCTCAAATTCCTTTGTCTTTGGTTTAAGAATTTATGGAACTACAGAAAAACTTATTTAAAGAATCCAAAACCTGTCACAGTCAGAAGAGACTCTCAAAGAATGACTGCAAACATTGTTAATGAGAGTAAAGGTGGAAACTTCTTTTCCATGGGTCTGATGGTGTATTTCTTGATGGTGTATTCTGTCTTGCTTGGAGATAGAGGTAATTTAGGTAAACTCTAAAGAAATTTTGAGTCATATGATTCAACTCTATGAGGTAATATGCATTATTTCAAGTTTGATTCATGTCTGAAAAAAATAGGTTTTTTAGGAACTGTTTATATTTCTTTTCATAAAATATAATGTAAAAGTATACTAATCTCAGATATCCTAGAGACAGCATGACTTGTTTCATCTTACTTTTCTAGCCCTAAGTCCTTCAAATTATAGCTCAAAGATCAATTAAAAATAAATAAATAAACATCACCAGTTTTCTGTGGTTGAGATATTGCATCTTGTATGAAGATTTCATTTTAGGGGTCTCATTGTGAGTTCAAATAATTGAGCACAGAGCATTACCTGTGCAACTAGAAATTATGATAAAACACGTAATGCATGTCTGGCTATCTGAATTCAAAATCTAAAACATCTAGATAATAGCCATCTTACTCTCCTCATTTTGGCTCACAACATCCTCTGGGGTTTTGTTTGTTTGCTTGTTGGTTTGTTTTCTATATTTTCCCATTCTAGATGAAAGCAGATATTAATGTTTTCTTTAAACTATGCCTTAGGCTAGAGAAGATTGTTTTATTTCAGATAGGAAGCAACTAATTTAAATTAATTTGATGCTAGTGTGATCAGAATCAATGTACTTAGACTTTACAATATTATCACATAATCTTCTTTAATTCAGAGTGTACTAACACAAGACTTTTTACAAAGGTAAATACATTTGCAATAATGAGATTTTGGCATGGTGAGCTGGTTCTTTCTCTCTGAAAATATAAGATAAAGATTCATGAGTAGTGTCTACTTTTCTAGGAGAACATAGACAGATATAATATTATTACTTTTTTTAATTTAATAAATCTTTATTGTTGAGATTATCACAATTATTCCTCTTTTTCCCCCCATAGCTCCCCTCCACCCGGTTCCCACCCCATCCTCTGTCCTTACCACCTCTCACTGTCCTCATCCATAGGTGTACGATTTTTGTCCAGTCTCTTCCCGCACCCCCCACATCCCTTTCCCCCACAAGAATTGTCAGTCCATGCCCTTTCTATGCCTCTGATTCTATTATATTCACCAGTTTATTCTGTTCATCATATTTTTTATTCACTTGATTTTTAGATTCACTTGTTGATAGATATGTATTTGTTGTTTATATTTTTATCTTTACCCTATTCTTCTTCCTCTTCTTAAAGAATACCTTTCAGCATTTCATATAATACTGGTTTGGTGTTGATGAACTCCTTTAGCTTTTTCTTATCTGTGAAGCTCTTTATCTGATCTTCAATTCTGAATGATAGCTTTGCTGGGTAAAGTACTCTTGGTTGTATGTTCTTGCTATTCATCACTTTGAATATTTCTTGCCACTCCCGTCTGCCCTGGATAGTTTCTGTTGAGAAATCAGCTGACAATCATATGGGTGCTCCCTTGTAGGTAACTAACTGTTTTTCTCTTGCTGCTTTTAATATTCTCTCTTTGTATTTTGCTCTTGGCATTTCAATTATGATATGTCTTGGTGTGGTCCTCTTTGGATTCCTTTTGTTTGGGGTTCTCTGCACTTCCTGGACTTGTAAGTCTATTTCTTTCACCAGGTGGGGGAAATTTTCAGTCATTATTTCTTCAAATAGGTTTTCAATATCTCGCTCTCTTTCTTCTTCTGGCACCCCCATAATTCTGATGTTGGTATGCTTGAAGTTGTCCCAGAGGCTCCTTACACTATCTTCATATTGTTGGATTCTTTTTTCTTTTTGCTTTTCTGGTTGGGTGTTTTTGCTTCATTGTATTTTAAATCTTTAACTTGATTCTTGCGATCCTCTTGTCTGCTGTTGGATCTCTGTATATTATTTTTTATTTCAGTCAGTGTATGCTTAATTTCTAGTTGGTCCTTTTTCATTTCCTCAAGGGTCTTACTAAATTTATCAGCCTTTTCTAGAAAATTCTTGAAAAGCCTTATAACCGTGGTTTTGAACTCTATATCCAATCATTTGCTTCCTTCCATTTCTTTCATTTGTGACCTGTTTCTTTGTCTCCACATTTTGGCTGCTTCCCTGAGTTGACAGAATGGTTTTGTGTGCTAGGTGTCCTATAGGGCCCAGTGGCTCAGCCTCCCCAGTTACTGAGGTGGACACTCTTCATGCATCCCTTTGTGGGCTGTTTGAACATTCTTATTGTAGTTAAGCCTTGATTGTTGTTGGTATCAATGGGAGGAATTGACCTCCAGGCCCATTGGCTATGAGGATTAACTGTGTCTATGCTGGGAGAACTTCTGTGCTGGAGACATCCTTATAAGACAAGACTTTCAAAAGCCTCTGTGCTCATCTTGTATGGGGCAGAGTCTTGGGGCGGAGCAGACAGCATTGGCTTCCTGTCAGCCCTGCCATAGGAGGCCCCTGGGTCTCAGTGTCCCATGGTAATCTCTGTAAGCACCTCTGAGAAAAAGCCACCCTCGAGTTCCACCCACTGCCAGACTGTCCATTTTCTCCCCAAATAAGTCTGAGTCCCCAGAGTCTCACGCGGAACTGGAGTTCAGAGCAGTTGGGAGCTTTTGTCTCCTTCCCGTTTGAGAAAGCCAGCCATGTACTCAGTTGCCAGTCCTCTCTGTGTATGTCTGTGTACCTCTGCCTTCTGTAGCTTCTTTGAGTCACAGTGCGATTTTCTCTTCCCTTCTAGTTGTAGAATTTCCACTCAGCCAGCCTTCCTTTGGTTCTGGATGATATTCGTTTTGTCTTTTAGTTGTAGTTTTGAAATTGTTGTGTGAGGCAGCAGTTTAGGTGTTTACCTATGCTGCCATCTTGGTTTCCCCTTATTACTGTTTTTAAGCAGTTTAAAGGAGAAACCAGAGAATTATAATTCCAGCAACACAGAAATTTAATCTGTTAACACTTGTACCTTCAGCCCATAGGAGATAATAAATAATGATGAAAAATAATTGATTGAATGATTGTGATCTTGGGGATGGGCTTATCTCTAAATGAAAACTTTAAAAATGTATCTTAATGTATTGTGAGTATTAAATGAGTCAAATGAGTAAGAATACAGCTAGAACACTCCACTCAAAATGTATTATAATGTATATTATTATGAATATCAGTAATAGTTTTATTGTAGAATGCCAGAATAAGCTAGTTACTATTTGAATGTACCTGTGCTTACAAAATCAATCAAGATTATTTTATTCAGAACATGAATCTGAATAAAATTACAAGAGTATAAATACCTAATACTTAAAAAATGTATAATTAGCAATTATCCAAATTGCTAATTATACTTGTGACATCAATCTGTTAAAACTATAAAAATGTGAAATATGTTATTCTGTTTTATATGTAGACAACCAACAAAATAGGATTGAAATCATGCTTCTGACTAGACATAGGGTGCTTTCAATTTTGTGCATTATTATACTGAGGATGGTCAAGTGAGGACATTTTGCATTCAGAGAATGCTGAGAACCTTCTCTTATTTTACTCTGTCTCCCAAGCTAACTCTATGTCACTCTATGTACAAATATTTTTCCTTATAATTTTTCACATCAAGAATGAATATTCCTGTAGGCACTTAGTGGTACATATATAGAAAGAAATGTAAAATTATAACCACATAAGGGCTTAATATCTTGGCTATAAGGTAAAAATGCTTTTACTTTAGATGAACTAAAACAATGTTATTAGCCACAGTGCAATTTTTAAATTTAGCTTGCTTTCCAGTGTGTCTGAGAAACTGCATTGAAAGAATATTACCCTTGGTGTGGAAGGATTCCAGCTGATTAAAGCAGTCAATGTGATATACTAAGTTTCAGTTCTCCCAGACTCCTAAGTCTGACACATGATTGGTTTATGGATTTTGCTGAGGAAGAAACTGTGCTATTTGCTTCCTGATTTTCCTCTATCTTGCATTAAATTTGCAATTGGAGGCTGAAGAATTTCTCTTTTTAAAGGTTTATGGATTTTGGTCTAGGATTTAGGAACCCTGACAGAGATCAGTGAGGATTCTAGAGTTATACTTATCTGGGCTATCACAATGACACCTGGGTTTACCAAAAGGTTTTAGCTACAAGAATCATAGCAAAGTCAGAGTCAATATATGTGAACAGTTTTGGACCACAAAAAATATTCAGAGTTTTTTATTTGCAGTAGAATTTTTATGTTTATTTGTATTATCTTAACATTTGGGGGAAAAACACAAAACAAACATTGTAGGAAAAAGATGGAAGTTATTAGAAATTCATTACTATAATTTTGAGACAGGAACAGTGTACCTCTACTTTATCATGTTCTGTCCTTAGTAAGCAACTGATGAACAAAAATAGCATGAGGGGACCACTGGGTGGATGGTCTATTCAGTGCTTCCATGTCTCTGGCTCTATTTTTGTTCATCAGTTTATGTTGTTCATTATATTCCACAAATGAGTGAAATCATGTGATGTTTATCTTTCTCCGCCAGGCTTATTTCACTTAGCGTAATACTCTCCGGGTCCACCCATGCTGTTGCAAAGGTAAGAGTGTCTTCTTTTTTACTGAAGCATAGTATTCCATTGTGTAGATGTAACACTGTTTTTCAATCCCCTCATCTGCTGATGGGTACTTATGCTGTTTCCAAATCTTAGCTATTGTAAATTGTGCTGCTATGAACATAGGGGTGCATATATCCTTTCTGATCAGCATATCTGTTTTCTTGAGATATATTCTTAGAAGTGGGATTACAGGGTTAAATGAGAGTTCCCCAATAATGAATTCACAGAAAAAGAAACTAAAAAACAAACAAACAAACAAAAATCCCATTTACCATTGAAACAAAAAAAATTAAGATACCTAGGAATAAACTTAACTGAAGAGGTAAAAGACCTGTACTTAGAAAACTACAGGACTTTGAAAAAAGAGAGAGGAAGACATAAACAAATGGAAGAATATACCATGCTCATGGATTGGTAGAATCAACATCATTAAAATGTCCATACTACCCAAAGCAATTTATAGATGTAATGCAATACCCATTAAAATATCAATGGTATATTTCACAGACATAGAATAAACTCTCCAAAATTACATATGGAATTAAAAAAAAAAGATCCCAATTAGCCACAGCAATCCTGAGAAAGAAGAACAAAGTTGGAGGGATCTCAATACCAGATATCAAGCTGTATTACAAAGCCACTGTTCTCAGAACTGCCTGGTACTGGCACAAGAACACACATATAGACCAATGGAACAGAACAGAGAACCCAGAAATACACCCAAGCCATTATGCTCAATTAATATTTGACAAAGGAAGCAAGAGCATATAATGAAGTTAAGACAGTCTTTTCAATAAATGGTATTGGGAAGATTGGACAGATACATGCAAAAAAATGAAACTAGACCACTAACTTACACCATATACAAAAATGAACTAAAAAATTTATAAAGGACTTAAACATAAGATGGGAAACCATGAAAATCTTAGAAGAATCCATAGGCAGCAAAATATCAGATATATGTCATACCAATATCTTTACTGATACAGCTCCTAGGACAATGGAAACTAAGGAGAAAATAAACAAATGGAACTACATAAAAATAAAAATCTTTTGGACAGCAAAAGAAACCATCAAGAAAACAAGAAAGCCCACTGCATGGGAGAACATATTTGCCAATGTTATCTCTGATAAGGGTTTAAACTCCAAAATTTATATGGAACTCATACAACTTACCAAAAGGAAGATAATCCAATCAAAAAATGGGCAAAGGACCTAAATAGACACTTTTCAAAAGAGGACATTCAGAAGGCTGAGAGACATATTAAAACATGCTCAGTGTCCCTAATCATCTGAGAGATGCAAATCAAAAGGACAATGAGGTACCATCTCACACCTGTCAGAATGGCTATCATCAACAAATCAACAAACAAGTGCTGAGAAGGATGTGGAGAGAAAAAACCCCACCTGCACTGCTGGTGGGAATGCAGACTGGTGCAGCCACTGTGGAATACAGTTTTATTGACATTTGTTTTCTCAGTAAATATAGTAGTCTACTAAAAATAACCTAATAAACTCAATTTACTTGAATTAACAGTAAATGTTAATCTTTATATTTAATTACTTATTAGTGGTATTATGAGTCCTGCTGAAGCAGGAATTTTAGGGGGGGGACATAGGCAGGCTTAGGGATTTTTTTAGAATTGGGGTCCATGGGAAAAAACACAGAGCCATAGACTGGGAAGAGGGTACATTCCCATAACACAAGGAAAGTTACATCTCCATAAGAGAAGAAAGCTTCAACAGGTACATTTCCATAGAATGAGGGAGCTGGGAACAGCATAGGGTCTATATTTACAAAATAAAGAGAAGGAAGCCCTTCATCCAGCAGAAGAAGAAAGCCCAAAGGGAATAGGAAAACAATAAGGATGGAGGGAGGAGAACCTCACATGTCCCTTGTGAGGTTCAACCTTTGAGCCCAGGAGTTACTATAGTAACCAGTCTAAGGGAATAGTGACCAATCAGAGGGGATATAAGGCACCTGGATCTGCAGACTTTATAAGCCATAGGGAAAAGGAACTCAGTGGGACCCTTTCCCCCCTCTACGTGCGATTCCATTCTGTGGGACTCTTTCCCTCTCCCCATGTGGGAGTCTGTACTTGTTCTTCAATAAATCTCCACCTTTGCTATACCACTTTCTGTACGTGGATTCATTCTTCGATTCTGGCAGACAAAGAATCCAGGTTCCAGTCTAAAAATTTGGTATCACTGCCTTCTTAGGTAAAGTTAATTTAATTCCATCACTTGCCTTGAGACAGAACAAGAAAGCAGGTGATCCTACACTATGAGATAACATCTCCCAAGGATGTAGTAATGATAAGGAGGTTAGTTCTTAAGAATGAATCCAAGTGAATGTAAGAAGCTCATAAAATATATTTTTGACACATTCCTTCCCTTGTAATGCTCAAGTCTACTTATTTACTCTTGTTATCTCCAGATCCCATGCTACAATTTGACATCCATGTTTGTGTGTGTGTGTGTATGTGTTAAGTCCCCACATTTTTCCCCTCAGGAGCAGTGACTAGTTCAATCATTCAAAGTCCTCTTCAAGATTATGGAACATGGCATTTCCTGAAATACTCAAAGTGCACAGTTTTCTAAAGCTAGTTACTGGTGAAGTTTCTCCAGGGACTTTACTTGATATTTATCCTTTATTGACCAACCACTCTAAATTTCCTTCACCCATGGCAAGCACCTCTGTGAAACCTCTGAGTTCTAATCATGTTCATCCCTGTCCTCATTAATCCTCATGTCCCTGGTAATTATGATTGCTACCTCAAGAAGAATAACTTTTATATACTTGCTTTTCTACTGGCCTGAGTAGACCAAAGAGACAGATTCGAAGTTAATGCGTAATATTCAATAAAACCGTACCTATTCCACTGAAGGAAACAACCCTCTCTTAGAACCAGGATCTCTAATCAGGAAGATACTAAGATTGTGTGGACCAGAATCTTACATTTTCAAATGGTTCACTGGGAGGGATGCTGAAAGGCACATCTACTTTTATCCTTTGTTTCCTGAATCCATGTATTCTGGCTGGTGGGATAATTGCATATTTTATACCCTGGAGGGCATTGCTCCAATTTTGCATGTTGGTGACCTTGAACCAGAATCTAAGCTGAATCTGGAACAGATGGCTCTCAAATTTTATCAGGCTAATTTCTGGTAAATGGTATAATGTATGTGAAAACTAATAATTTTTAAGGTCATAAGGCAATTATATTAATCTCTTGGTCCTAAAATACATATTTTGGTCTAAAACAATTTGTAAGGGACAACATATATATTAAAAAGTATCTCTGCATGTCTTTAGATGATTGTATTGGGTGAGGCACTTTAGATAAGAAAAATTTATATATGATATATGTATGGATTCCTTCAGATGGAAGGGGTTGAGTATAATTGCCTTGGAACAAGGTAACTGGGTGGTATTTACATGCAATGGTGATGAAAGCTCAGTATTAATATGTACTACTAGTGAATTAGGAATTTTAGGGGTGAAATAGGCAGATTTAGGAAATTTTTAGAATTGGGGGGTCCATGAAGAAAAAAAAAATACAGGGCTATAGAATTGCAAAAGGGTACATTTCCATAAAACAAGAAGGGAGCTGGGAGAAGGTACATTTCCATAACACAAGGGAAAGGCAACAGTAACATTTACATGAGCTAAGAGAACTGGGAGTAGCCAAAAGGTCTATATTTACAAAGTAAGGAAGGAGGAAGAAAGCCCAGAGGAAATAGGAGGACAATGAGGGAGGAGGGCCTCACATGTCCCAAGTAAGGTTTGACCTTTGAGCTCAGGAGTTACTATAGTAACCAATTCAAAAGGGAATGTTGGCCAATTAGAGGGGATATCAGGACACAGTGACTTGAAGCCATAAACCCTGGAGATAGGAACTTGGTGGGACTCTTTCTCCCTCCCCACTTGGGAGTCTGTGCTGTGAGATTCTTTCCCCTTCCCCATGTGAGAGTCTGTACTTGTTCTTCAATAAATTTTCACCTTTGCTATCTCATCTTCCATCTGTGGATTCATTCTTCAGCTATGAAGGACAAAGAATCCAGGGAACCATCCTGCCCAGGGGAACACCAAGTGTTCTCGTCCGAAAATCCCTTATCACTAGGAAATTGCACACATAGCTCATGTAGCCAGACATACGCAAAATATTCAACCCTGTTACCAGAGGCTCTCTATTTATGGGACTACATAAGCAATGGCTTGCCTAGATATAGACCAAATAATATTTTCATGGCCACCTAATTATTGAGAGGCATTCTTTTGATGGATCATCTTCAAAATAAATTAACATGAGGCACAAATATTTTAATTGTTTGCATCCATAGGTCCTTCTACATCAATCATGTCAAGCTCAAAGGCTAACACAGGCCAAATAAGGTTTAAGTTTATGTGGGCAGCAAAAAAAAAAAAAGGCTTCAATTTTCATAGAAACGTAGGTTTATTTTGATAGAGACATGCTGAATACAAAGGGCTGAAATAAATGAGTAATCATTAACATACAATAATAGAGCATTTTAATAAAAATTAATATTTTTTCTTGAACATCAACATATCAGACACTGAATAACTGTACAAATTAATAAGTGTAATGCAAATAAACCTATTTTTTTGTTCTCTGGAAGCAAAATATTTCCTGTTGTGCACACTAAGCAAGTCAGTACAAGACTAATGACGTGGCAATCGGCTGCTAAAATATTCCCTGCTAGTATTAGTGGAGAGAAATGGTGTCTGTGCATAAGGTGTGTAAGGGAAATGAATGCAGCACGATTATAGTAATCAGTCATTAGCGAACATTGTAGTTCATTATTAATGATTATGTATAACAGGATATTGTAAAAATTAAGTTACAATTTTTTTTATTAAAGCGTTTTTTACATACCATTAATTGGCTGGGCCACAAAAATATTCATTGGGGGCCAAATTCGACCCACGGGCCATGAGTTTGACATACTTGTTTTACATGCTTCTTCCCTAGAACTCCTTGTGACTAAACTTGTAGTCTTTTTTACTGTCAGTACCAAGAAAAATCTTGTTCAGGCATTTGTCACTTCCAAAGAATTACTGAATATCTCACATTTCAAGCAAATTCTCTCTCCATATAGATTAGATAACCAAATGTATTGCTTATAGTTCTGTTCACTGAAAGGACTACTCTTTATCACTCAGGAGAAGGGTGGTAATGCACCTACAATTCATTTCTAGTTAATATTTCATGAGACTGGTATTTTCTCCTTGATAAAACAGGAGAGTTCTTAGAATTTCTGAGACTCTAGCAAGTGTGGAACCATTTTTTTTTTTCTTCACATATTTATATCACTTTCTCCAAGATCCTGAATTACCACAGTAATGTCCTGGCATCAACTACTTATGTAGGAATCTGAGTCCAAGCTCTATATAGGCAATTCCTCCACACTACTTACTATTACGACACCCAACATCTTACTTTTGTTCACTCCTCTATAAGTGTGGTAAGTCATTTAACCTTTCTACTTCTGTATAACCTCAGTGTTTTTATTTTGCCTTTTTAACACTCAAATGCTTATTTAAAATTTCACTCTATAATATTTTCTGTCAGAACTACTGGTATGTTTTATCTTCTGACAGGGACCTGACCAATAAACTAATTAGTTTTACGAGTAAGCTCAGAATGCAGGCATTCAATAAGGAATTTTGAAATGGGTTTAAACATCTTGTCAGTAGAAAAATGGGATGCTAGCAATCCTCAGCATGTTGGAGCATCACTAGTAATCAAATGATCACCTGTGGTTGACTGTGATTAACTGCTTATAAAGCAAATGCCTTGGGGGACCCAGTTGCTGCTCACTCAACTGTTATGGAAATAGTGATAATTACAAGGATTATGAGATGGGATGGCTTCTTTTGAGTGCCCTTGAGCGCTGATATAAAGATGACAGGCTCAGGTTTTTAATTTCTTGGCTCAAATTGTGATATGAAACTAAAATCCTTGTAGGGTGGCTTTAAAAGCATCTCTAATTTACTATAGATCAAAGTCAATTTAATTTTATTTTTTTAATTTTTTTATTGATTTCAGAGAGGAAGGGAGAGCGATAGATAGAAACATCAATGAGAGAGAATCATTGATTGGCTGCCTCCCAAACGCCCCCTACTGGGGAGGATCGAGCCCGCAACCTAGGCACAACCCGGGCATGTGCCTTTGGCCGGAATCAAACCTGGGACCCTTCAGTCCACAGGCCAACACTCTATCCACTGAGCCAAACCAGCTAGGGCATAAATTTCAAGTTTGGTGAGTATTAGACACAAATTATAGTCATACTGCTTGTAGAGTAACTATGTTGGTTGAGGTACCAACCTCAAAAAATTTATTATGTGAAATTTAGGATGGTATTATTTTCAAAAAGTGAAACCCTGAGATTTGCAATGAAGATATTTTGTGAACTCAAATGAAGATGGAGTGAAACCTGTTCTTTCTCATGAGGTAATATTGAACCTAAATCTGGTCATAGGTTGAGAGGCCATGAAGGTGGTTTTGGAAAGAATGATATGTCTTGTGGAGATCAATCCTTATTTTGAGAGAAACTTACTCTATGACAGTGGTCGGCAAACTGCGGCTCGCGAGCACGATTTGCCGTTCTGTTGACTAATGAGTTTGCCGACACTGCTCTATGCAATTCATCACAATTTTTCTCTGGAAAAGATGACGAAAATATTAACTGCTATCTCCCTTCCACTGGGTTTCACTTCATTCAAATTTCTGTGACTTTATCACTAAAAAAGATACCAGAGAATCACATCAATACTATATGATAAAGGAACCTTGAGAATGGTCTGATAGTATAGTCATAATGAATAGAGAGGAATAGTTTGAGTAGAGATCTGATAACTCTATGAACATGTTTTATTAATGCAGGCCTCAGAGGCAGAAAAAAAAAGGAGCAAAACGGGCAGGTATTCAGGGTCCATATTAAGGATTATATGAATTCTCAAAACTTTCCATGTATCTATCTTTTATAATTAATGAATTAGAAAACGTATACAGATACCAAGCACATAAAATGTTGATAAGATTTTCATGATAGGTATTTGTTATTTAGGAAAAAAGAGAGAAAAATAAACTGAGTTTTCTATGGACTAGAAATTTTGCTGCAAACCATGAAATAAACCTTTACTGAGCATAACATTTTAAATTAAGTTAGTTGTACCAAGAATAACTATAACAATTTTTGACTCCTTGAAGATTACAATAGAACCCAAAATTCCAATCTTGACTAAATGTGTTTCAGGAAGAGGGACTAGATTTGACAAGCCATTTTAGAGCAAGCATTAAGATAGTCAACAATCCAAATGTAAAGTTATAATTAAGCTTTTATTTGATTACTCTCACAATACAATAAAGAAGCAAAAAGAGGCCCTGGCTCTTCAGTGTTCTAATTCAGAAGGAAGGGATGAGGGAGAGATTAACCAAAGAACTTCTATGCCTATATGCATATATGTTTAACCCATGGACAGACAATAGCATAGTGCAGGAGGGCCAGGGAAGGGGAAGGGAGCTGGGTGGAGGGAGTCAATGGGGAGCACAGAGAGTATATCTGCAATACTTTCAACAGAAATGATAAATTACAGAAAAAAGAAATAGTCATAGAAAACTTAAAAGAAACAATTGTGTTTGGAAGTTATTTGAAGACCCATTGACAACAGAATGAATTTGATCCTCTAGAATGCTGGTTCAAGAGATGACCTCATTGAATAAACATGTAAATAAATGAAAAAAAAAAAAACTCTACCTACTGTTTTTAAAGAAGGAGGAGGCTCTAATTGATGGAGTCAAAGATAACAATCATATATATATGCAAAGTGTCCCCTCAGGAGTTTGACTAGGAGACCAGGAGTTCAATCACTCACTATGACGTGTGCTGACCACCAAGGGGTCAGTGCAGAATGAAGGATGTCCCGGATTGGTTCTGATCACCAGCCAGGCCTAGGGACCCTACCTGTGCACAAATTCTGTGCACCAAGCCTCTAGTTATTATATAAGATCATTAAAAGCAAAGTGGTAATCCTCTAAGTGGATTTAAAACTCCAATTGTTTTTCAACCACCTGTGTTGAGTGAATGACTTTTGCTAAATAAAAAATATATGCTGAGAGAAATACTTCACAATGCCTAAACAAAGATGTTGAAAAATACTTATCATGAAAGCAATAAGAGCCATAAAAATTATAAAATTCTACTTTTTCAGAACTCTAAAAATTAATCAAAGAGTATGGACTACAGAATTAGTGCAGATTTCCAGAGACCAGTAGGACACTATCAAGCACACTGTCCCACAGTTCTTGGGTGATCTGAACTAATTACATTTATATATGAAATAACAGGAGGAGAAGTGAGAGATAAATATGGAAACCCCTTTCACGTTCTGCATGATTCAAGGTTCCGGTTCAGGGTTTGGGTTCTGGAGAAGGCCACACACAAATGAAAAGAGACTTAGAAAAGCATTAATTTGGGAAATGGGGGCCAGGCCCTAGTCCAACTCTAGTGGGAGGACTACTCCTCGCTCTGGCTTTTCCATCCCTTTTATTAAGATTAAAATTATAGGATACACCCATATCCCCTAGGCAGGAAACTCCAATAAAAGCCAATCAGTAAATTTAGGACTAACAGGTGGGGGCTGCTTCAACTACTAATATCTAGTAATGAGTTTTGACCCTTTAGAGCAATTAAGGTTGACCAGCCTCAGAATTCCCTGTCCACAGCTCTCTATTGTTAAAACAATGATTGGCTTCTGGCAGATAAAGTCCGAAAATATGTAGAAAAAATAATGCTGAAACTCACCAAAATTGATTGAAAGGTTAATCAACCCCAAGTAAGATAAAATCAAAGAGATACATGCCTAGATGTATCATAATCAAACTGTCAAAAGCCAGAGAACCTAGAAAGGACCAAGAGAAAAATCAAACATCATATACAAAAGTGATCTTCAGTAAGATAAACAGCTGAGTTTTCATAAAAAAACAAACAAAAAACACAAAGACCATGGTGATTTTAATGACATATTCAAAGTGCTATAAGGAAAGATGATTAAACAAGAATTCTATACCCAAGGAAATGGTCTTTCAAAAACTGAAAATGAAATTAATGCCGCTCACAGATAAGCAATAACTCTGATGTCACTAACTGAATTCTTCCATAAGTAATACTAAGAGGAGTTCTTCAAGCTGATAATATATAAGTTTAGACAGTAAGTGGACTCCACATGAAGAAACAAAGAGTACTAGGAGACATCACTAAACATTTTTTTTTTGTATTTGATTAAAATGGCAACTGCATAAAACAAGTATAAATAATTTTGATGGACACACAATGTATAAAAACATAATTTGTATGACAAGAATAACACAAAGGAGAAGGGTAGTAAAGAACCTATATAGAAGCAAAATTTTATTTATTTATTATTATTATTTTTTAATATATTTTATTGATTGTTTACAGAGAGGAAGGGAGAGAGATAGAGTTAGAAACATCGAAGAGAGAGGAACATCGATCAGCTGCCTCCTGCATGCCCCCTACTGGGGATGTGCCCGCAACCCCGGTGCATGCCCTTGACAGGAATTGAACCTGGGACCTTTCAGTCCGCAGGCTGACACTCTATCCACTGAGCCAAACCGGTTTCGGCAAAGCAAAATTTTATATATTATTGTAATTAAGCTGGTATATTAGTTTTCTAATAACCTCTAAATATTTATATGAATTATTCTATTTTCAGTCCAGAGTTGTCTGTCTCCAACTTTATTTCCAGTCAGATTATAAAAAAAGAGAAATAAATAAACAACAAAACCTTCCCCTATCTGTCCTGTTTATGTGTTACAACTATTTACTATTGTCTCACTATTGATTTTAGTATCAATTTCTTATCCCAATATTTGACTCCTTATGTTTTAAAATGTTGGAACTTCTTAGAATACCAATGCAGTTCCAATAGATATTTTGGTGATATATATGGAAATGAAAATGCTAACTAAATATATGATCCTACATTCTGTTAGTTACTGCATATCAGAACTTCCAAGCATGTGATTATGGGCTCAAACAGTTGATTTCTCACACTGTCAATGCTAACATTGATTCCCTTCATGGGAAATTTCAGTGACAATATACTATTTAGTTACTGTGAGGATTAAATGAGAAAATGCATGTGCATTGACTGGCCTAAATTAAAACATAAAATATTATTTATTCATCTAATTACTTATTACTTAATAACTATTAACAATATAAGATTTTAGTATCTGAAGCTTTGCTTTTCAATCTCTATGTAGAAATTTTGGTGCATTTGCCTCATTTTCCCCTCAAGCTAGATATGACTAAACAGTTCTCAATAAAAACAAGGATATGGTCAGCTTAAGTATCTTCTATTCAAGATCTGATTATCAGATTCCTAGACAGTGTAAGGAAGGATAATGCAAATTTTCAGAGAGGAAAAGGAGATATCACATCTATATATATTCTTCTCACTATTTTGAAAGCTTTATTTCCCAGGAATACAATTTAATAAAAAATATGTTATAGATTTTTTATAGATTCTGAAGTGTTCTGGTCATTTTCCTCAGCTATATGGAGATAGAATTTCAAAGTGATTTCACACTGGTAATATTATATTCTAACTGGGTATCTTAAGATTGTTGAGTATGTTAAGAATGCTTCACCTAAGTTTAGCTCTTGTGGTGCAAGATAAAGTGTTAGATGAAAAAGAAATACCTTAGATTTAAAAATATGTTCAGGTTTCTTTCAGTCTCTTGGAATCCTGAGATACAACAAAATATAATTGCCTAGAACCAAAGTTAAGACCTGTTAACAAAAACAGGAAAAAAAAAGATTTTTAATTGCTTTCTTTAGCAAATAAGTTGCATCTTTTATTACTTTTTGACTTTAATTTACATAATTTTACAACTGTACATGTCCATGGAAATTATACAAGGTTAATACAGACTGTAGATCATATTATATCATTAGAATGTATATAAATTAAGAACTCAGTCTAGATTAATCTTTTTTCCCCCAGCTTTTGATTCTTTATTTTTTTTAAACCTTTATTGTTGAAAGTACTACATATGTCCCCTTCTTCCCTCCATTGACCTCTTCTAGCGTGCCCCAAATCCCACCCCATAGAGTAATCTTATAAAATTATATAGAACATATTTGTTGTAACAGTCTCTTACATATAATTTATTAGAATGAAATATTTTAGGAATAATTGATGTGTTGGAAATATTTGTAGTAACACACATTTGTTAAATTAATGTCAAAATTATTCACCAAGTGTATGGGTTAAATGAGAGGTAAGTATATTGGTGCTTATTTATTATTTTTATCTTTCTTATTGGTATGATTTTGGTCAATTGATGGATGATAGGACTCATTATATATTGGAAATATAGTCATATATTGACTCCTACTAATGGATTTTATTGTATATGTTATTGTCACTGGATTCTTAGGAAAAGATAATCAAAATATTGACAAAATATCTTGAATTTTTTTGAATGACTGTGAACTTTCTTTTGCATTTTTTGTAATAATAACATTATTTATTTTAAGAGTTTTAGAAGTGGTACTGAAAACTATTAATCACTTCTTTTTTACCCATTAATATATAATTCAATAGCATAAATATTCTGAATATACCTAAGTCTCATTTTAAAACTAGAGTATTGTATGCTTAACAGCATGAGTAGAAATTCTCTTTATAATCTACTAGAGGCCCAGTGCATGAAAATTCATGCACTGGAGGGGGGGACCCTTAGCCCAGCCTGCCCCCACTCACAATCCAGGAGTCCTCAGAGGCGGGAGATGACCTGGCAATCAGAGGAAGGCGATGCCCCCATCACACCACTACTGCTGCCACTGTCAGTAGCACAAGCCTTGGCCAGCCCTGGTTACCTGCCCTCGGGCAGCCCTGGGCAGCTTGACAGCTGCCATCTGAGGCTTGCCTGTGCCTTGGGTGGGCCCTGGGTGGCTGGGAAGCCACCATTCCAGGCTTGCCGTGCCTTGGGCCTGCCCTAGGCAGCTGAGCAACAGAGGGCAGATCTGGCGACACTGTGCACCTGCCGCCCCCGCAGCTGGGTTGAAAGGACTGTAGGACTCTGGCAGCAGGCGCAAGGAGCAGCCAAACCAGCCTGCCATCCCTCCCTGCTGGTGGGGCTGAAAGGACTGGGGGACTCCAGTGGGGCTGAGGGGACTGGGTGCTGCCATATTTGTGATGGTGTGACAGTCAATTTGCATATTCCCTCTTTATTAGATAGTATTTATTCTTTATTTGTCACAGGTTCTATTAATGCTAGCATTTACTTTTCATAATGTCTCAATGTAACTAGCTATAGACTATGCTTACATTCAGTAAAGTATCTAAAACACAAAGCTATTTTTCTGAAGAATGCTATTTTAGTGTGATCATGGAAATATAGCTTCCTGTTAAGGTTTATTAACTAATTTTTAAGGTTTATTAATTTTTTTATCCATTTGATAAAGTGCAATGTTCTAATCATATAGTTATTTCATTTATTTGTGATTTTACTGGACAGAACAGAATTATCTAAATAAGGCTTTATTAATGTTTATTTTCTTTGAGGGAATAAATAAAAGAATATATACAGCTCATGATAAAACAATATTTGACTACTGCTTCAACTGTAGCAACATGGTTTTCAACTTAAGTCTAATTAAATCTAGTTTTACTTTCTTATAACCCATCACTTCAGTCAATGTGTTTTGTGTGATAATTTCCTTAGAGTTAAAAAGAAGCAATTACTTTTATCTCTATGAATAAATAACCTCATTTTTTGAGTTCTTGCAATGAAAGCTAGTCTAAGAACATTTTGATTCTCTTACATTTACCACTTTTATTTTCACAAAGTAGTTTCTTTATAATAAGGATGACATTAATTAGTGAGTATTATATAATTTACATTGTGCTTTTATATGGGTTTTTTAATTGAAAAGTTCAAAAATAAATTCCAAGGATGTCAGGAAAATATTATTATATCTGTTACACACATGTAGAACATATAGTCCACCTTAATAGAGCAAGTACTTTTGAGCACTGATAGTAAATAATTGAACTTGTATTAGTGCCTTGTTTTGTTAATCTTTGGGTATGAACAGATATGTTCACTAAGTGATAAGTACCCTTTTTGACAGAGCACATTTGAATAATATTTAGATAATTATAACAATATAAATAACTAATAGGTCATTCATGATCATTCTAATGTTAAAAATAACAAATAATTCTTATTTTGTATTAAATATCAGCATTTTGTTAACACATTTTTATCCATTATAGAAACCTTTCAGTTAAGTTGAGAAGACCTATATTTATAGGGGAAAAATAGCAGTTCTGGAAATTACTTATCCTTCTCAAAATTAGAAAATATTGCCATTAACTATAGTAAACACAATTTCCAATCCACAGTGCATAACATTTATTAGAGAGTTTTGTTTAATATAGAATAACAATTTTATTAAAGGGATTCATATTCAGAAACACAGGAATTTCTGAATAGTGAAAAAGAACTCATGTCGAGAAGGTTATATCTCTTTCTTTAATTGTTCAATGCAAAATAATTATTCAGTATTTGAGCCCAATGTAGTTATAGGAAAAGCTGCACTGTCTGAAAAATCTAGGGTAAAAATATATATTAAAAAACCTGTTTACATGGTCATGTATTTGTGGGATATGAGGCATCTGGGCAAATAAGATAACTCAAAACAGCTGACATGACACTTGAACTGTGGACTAATATTTATTTAACAGTATATATGACTGATTGCCAGGTTTAGGCTCCTTTATTTGAGCATGGGGGTGGATTACCTAGGGACAACATACAACTGACCCTACAAAACAGTAAACTTATGAGTGTGAAAGGGGTGCTAATCATATGGACAATAGGGGAATGGCATAATCAGGACTGTTGCCAGCAAACTTGAAGGTAGAAATAACACAGTATTTCTTGCAGTGATTTGCTTTCTAACCAAAAGAGATTGCTAGTTCATTGAAATAACAGACTGTCAAGCTATGTTGTATTCTTAGTTATGGGCTCATAAAAGTGAGCTCAATAAATATTTGCTAAATGTATTAATGAAAAAGTAAAGGATATAATATTCTTAGTGTGTTTCTAAACTTTTCTTTGTTCAAAATTACTATACACAAATGTTTAAGGGAATGAAACCTACAAAGAAAGTAGAACACTACAATTATAACACAAAAGAAATGAGAGGAAGAAATGGGAAATGCATTGTAATTTATACCTACATTAACTGGAATGTTAATAGATTACTCCATTTTTATACACATAAATAAAAAATGACTTAAATTATTAATACACTAAGATGAACTAAAAAAGAAAAGAATACTGATTTTTAACTATAATGTTGTCTATTTTAACTATAATGTTTTCACATAAAATATAGTGAAATATCTACTAATTTCCATCTTCATTATATAAAAATGAAACTTTAAAATAATGTCAAAATATTCATGAATTCCTCTGGAAATAATTATGGAATTAATTATGGTAATATGGCCCACATTACCACCACATTTGTTATAATTTCCATATACTATCACATTTGTTAAAATATCTTGAATATTTAGTTAATTGATATGATTATATAACTTTTGCCCTTTAAGATAGGTTAGAGTGAAAAAAAACATTACTTGTAGGTTTTTAGCTGCAATCAAATACAGATTTTAAGAAAATATCATGGAATATGAGAAATGACAAATTTAAATAAGAGACAATTCAGTTGATATAAAGAAAGAAAATTCATTTTCTGAAGTATACATTTTCATTGATTTCAGACTGGGAGAGGGAGAGAGAGATAGAAACATCAATGATGAGAGAGAATCACTGATTGGCTGTTTCCTGCAACCCTAATGGGGATGGAGCCTGCAACCAGGGGCATGTGCCCTGACCAGAAATCAAACCGGTGACCCCCTGATTTACGGGTCAACACTGAACCACTAAGCCACCCCGGCCAGGCTGAAAATTCATTTTTTAAATATGTTTTTATTGATTTTAGAAAGATAGAGTGAAGGAGACTGAGAAAGCGAGAAAGAAACATCAATTGGTTGCCTCCAGTAAGTAAACACCTCAAATGGGGATCACACTGAAAACCTGAGTCTGTGCCCTGACCTGGAATTTAACTGGCATGGTTTCCTTACATGGGAGCTCAGCCAAGTGAGCCACGTCAACTAGGGCAAAAGTTCATTTTAAAAGTACTTCTGGAAGAAATCCAACATGTTATTTATGTAGTAGTGTTATTTCAGATTTTTTTTTAACTAGTTGTAAAGGAGAGTGTTTATAGTTCAGAATATGCCAATAATAACATCTGGTTGAATACAGTGAAACAGAATATATGTGGGGGAAACATGGAAAGCCTAGATTGATTATTTTTATTTCTTCACTTATGTAATAAATGTGCACATTCCATGTGGTTCAAATAAGTACAAGGTGGAACAAAAATATGAAAGGGAAATGAGGAGAGCAATAGTGGAAGGTCAAATTTAAAAGAGAAATAAGATATAGAAGAGAATAGAGATGAAAGGTACATAATGAATTAAAAATAAGGAATAATTAGTGGGGTGATAAGACAAATTTGAGGTACCTAAAATAAAATTTTATTTGTAACTTCTAAATTATTATGTACAAATTTTATAATTTTTTATCTTCACTGTTGGAAAATCAACCATTTTTTTTTCCATTTTATTTATTAAGGTGATTGGGGTGCATTGGTCAACATGAACATATACATGAACATGTAGGTTTCAAATATGGATTTCTATGTTACAAAATCTGTATGTTGCATGGTGTGCCCACCGCCCAAAATCTAATCTTCTTCTGTAAACTCATATTAGGACCCCTTTCTCCCCCACCCCCTTCCCTCTGGGAACCACCACTCTGCTGTTTGTATTCAAAAGCTTTAGTTTTATATCCCACATATAAGTGAAATCACGTGGTTCTTAGCTTTTTCTGTCTGACCTATTTCAGTTAGTATAATGTTCCCAAGGCCCATCCATGTTGTTGCAAAAGGCATCATTTCATCCTTTCTTATAGCTGAGTAGTATTCCATTGTGTATATGCACCACATCTTCTTTATCTAGTTCTCTATTACAGGACACTTTGGTTGTTTCCACGTCTTGGCCACTGTGAATAATGCTGGAATGAACATAGGGGTGCATATATCTTTGTGAATACATGATTTTGAGGGTTTTTTTGTATATACCCAGGAGTTGCTGGGTCATACGGTAGTTCTATTCTTAAGTTTTTGAGGAATCGCCAGACTGCTTTCCATAGGGGTTGTGCAGTTTACATTCCCAACAGCAGTGAATGAGGGTTCCCTTTTTTCCATAACCTCTCCAACACTTGTTATTTCTTGTGTTGTTGTATTGTTAATAATGGCCACTCTAACAGGTATAAAGTGGTATTTCATTGCAGTTTTGATTAAGCAACCATTTTTATAAAGTCATTTTCAGTTGGGAACAAATTACTGCTTATTTATAGTTTATGTTCTAAAGATTTCTAAAAAGATTGATCAGCCTCTTGGACACAGACATGAATAACTTATTTTTGTAATATGAAGGAGAGAGTAGGGCAGGAGTGGAAGGGCAAGGGTGAGTATTTGAGAGAACAGTGTATGAAGAACTTTGAGTTAAAATTTTATACTATGGGGAATGGTGGGCTGGCACTTTTTTCCCCCTTCAGATTTTAAAAGACACCCAGAAATTTAGTTGACTGTAATTTCAGTAAATATAACTGTGGGCCAGAATTACCACCTCAAAAGATGTTTCCTGAGGGAAATTATTGATTTGGGGGGACAGGCAAGGGAGACAAAAAAACAAAAAATAAAAACAAGGTCATCAGGTAATCTGTACAATACCTGTATTACAAAAATTGGATGTCATAGTTTAATTAGAACATGATAAATTTCAGAATATAGAGAATAAGTTTAGGGAGATCTCTAGATACTACATCATAGGAAAAATGGGAGGTGGTGAATATATTTAACTTTATAAAGGAAACTTGAAAAGCCAAGTATTCAAAATAATAGTAATCTTCATATAGCTAAAATATGAGAGTTTATATTTATCATATGTATTTATGATTAGAATAAGAAATAGTCAATGGAAATTTATGAGACACATTTCAACCACAGCATAAGAAACAACTATAGTTGTTACTGAATAGGATCAATTTCCCTGACATAAAGGGATGAAATTCCCATTGTGAAAATGTTGGATATTCATTTGACAAAGATATCATGGAGTAGATTCTTCCTTGGATATTTTATTTCTAGTCAAATCTATCTTTTCAAAATTAGATACCAATAAATGAAAATGATGTAATAGTATTTGGGTCCTTGAGATTTTTAGGATTTAAATTTCTGTGGATGAAATATTTCTGTGAAAGAAGAAAAAGTAAAATAAGGAGGATAAGGGGTGCAGAGAGTGAGAGTGAGGAGAAGAATGAGAACAAAAACAAGATCAAGAAAATGAAATAAACCACATTAAAAATAGTTGTGTACTTAATTTTGCACTGCATGGAATGCAACAGAGAAATGGGAAATCCAAACTGAGCATATTACTTTTTTGGCCAAAAATTGTGGGATCAGAAAAGAGAATGAATTTATATGCAAATTTATAGTTAGCCTTGGAAGTACCAAGACTAAAACAGCAATATACCATTACTGTATACATTTAATTATGTATGCAATGAACTGATATGTCTCAACTTTGTAATCCAACTTGGTATAGCCCATTTTAATACACTATATGTGTGGAGGAGGATGTGGGTGACAAGTGACAGTTAAAGTCTATAAAGTTTCTTTTTGTGCTGATGAAATGTTCTAAAGTTCTCTCTTGTAATATTTATACATCTTTCACTATTCTAAAAGCCATTTAATTGTATTCTTTGAATGGGCAAGACATATGTTATATAAATTATAGCTCAATAAATTATGTATATATAAATACCTGTATTCATAAATATGATCTTAATCAATTAAATGCATAGCTTATTTCATTTCTTGAACTACAATTTATTTGTAAAAATGAGCCATCTTTTAAGCTATGTTTTAATTTGCGTAACAATACATTTTATAGCTTTACTAAAACCTGCAGAATACTACAGTAATTATGTCCTTAAATCTTGGCATTATATTTGACATGTTATATTTTATGTTCAAATAAATATAAAGAAAATAATATTAATAATGGGATTTTACAGAAGTTTGAATTTCAATTACTTTGAGGAAAACAATAAGTATTTACATTTCCCAAATTTGTGTCTTAATAGTATATGCAGTATGAAACATAATTTGGTATATTGTTTAAATTTAAAAATATTTAGGTTCTGAGATGGGTCTGTGGACCAATTAGGTTCCTCAGAGAAACTAAACCTATAGAACACATATGGAGATAAATAGAGTTTATTATGCAGGGTTGGCTTACTGGATTATGGAGTCTGAGAAGTCCCCTGATCTACCATCACCAAAGTGGAGACCCAGGTGGAAACCCAAAGTGGTGTGCTTGCTCCTTAAAACCCAAAGATCTGAGAACCAGAGACTAATGGTATAAATCTCCAGGTCTGATTCCAGAGACCCAAGAACTAGAAAAGCTGATTCCCAAACAGAAGAAGATAGATGTCCTGATGCAACAAAGGGCATATTTTTTTCTTCCTTTCCTTTTTGTTCTATTCAGGCCTTCCACAGATTGGATGATGCCTACCTGCATTAGTGAGGGTGATCTTTTTTCCTTTCTAAGTCTACCCATTCAAATACTTATCTCTTCTAGAAAGACTCTCACAGGCATACCCAAAAGTATAGGTTCACTCTTAGTCCAGTCAAGTTGGCACATAAAATTGCCCATCATAGTCCACGCCTGATTAAACCTCCATGTTAGTAAGTCAATCAGCTTATGATCATCTCTGTTGTCTGTTGTTTCTATCTCCTCTTATGCAGAAGGTCAGAACTCGGTTCTTGCTGTCTCTCACTGAAGTATGGTTACCTTTGTGGAGAAAACTTGTGCAAAGGCTTTGGCCTCTTCTCAGACCCATGCCAAGCCTTCTCACTTCCCACCTCAATATTTATCTGCCGGGACAGTGGCCTGAGGCACTAAGGGAAAACCTCTGCCTACCAGTATAAACTCAAAAGTGAGGGAAAAGAAACACTTGAGATGCACTTAAAATTTTCTCTCCAATTATTGAGAATCAACTGCCTATAGTGTTGGTTGACTTATCCTTGCGTTATTTCTCCCTCCTTCCTTGCTTTGTCCTCTCTGTCCAATGCTGCTGCTTGCTCCTTGCCATTACATTTCCCCAACAAAATTCACACACCTAAACATTTTCTCTGGTCTCGCTCTCTAGGAAACCTGGGATAAGACAGTTGTTGAATATGCCGAATCTCAGGATTATCCAATTAACCTGTTATAAGTAAATGTATTTTAGGATTATGTTCTAATAGATTAAAAACTGGAACTATTTTATGAGATTTTGTGCATTATTTTTGACATGGATTCAATTTTCAAAATTTTCCTCCTTTGCATTTTTTCTTTTTAATCCTCACCCCAGGATATTTTTTCCATTGACTTTTAGCGAGAGTGGAAGGGAGGGGTAGAAACAGAAAGAAACATCCTTGAGAGAGACACACATTGATTGGTTGCCTCCCATACATGTCCCAACATGGTCCAGGGATCAAGCCTGCAACCAAGGCAGGTACCCTTGGACGGAATTGAACCCAGGACCCTTCAGTCCATGTGCTGATGCTCTAACCACTGAGAGATATAGTATGAAATCAATTTCTTTTTTTCAGCTTCCATTTAAATCCATTTGTATATCATGTTTCCTTAAATGAGGCTAATATAAGCAAAGCTTTTTTTCCCCATAAAATTATTAGACTATATATTTTGATATCCTTTTGTTTTAAGTTTCTCCTTATTTGGACTTATAGAGAGCAGGCACAAAAAATTGCACATGCATTTAAATTATCTCCACTCCTATCATAGTTTTAAAGAATCTGATTTTGAGATTTTTGTATGAGGAAGACAATACATACGGAAGTTGAAGAGGGGGGATACTAGAGTAGCTCTCTGCAGTGCAAAAGTGTAAACTCATCAATCTATAAATTAGTACCTTAGAGACTCATGAAAAGTCAATAAGACTAAGTGATTAACATACATGATACTATTTTTTCAGCTAACCTCATATTTAAATTTATAATACATGAGTTTATACAGTGGTGTATGATTTTATATAGCTAACATAAAATGAGCATATACAGGTTTAAAAATATTCCCTTCCCCTTAAAATACATTGTATTTTTGATTTAAGATTTAGTAAATATAAATCTTAGGGATACTGCATTTATTACCTTAAACAGTATCACTTATTGTCCTGCCAGTTGGCAAACTCATTGTACTAGAGAACAAAGTTGTAATGACTCATTATCTTGTCTTTATTATGAGAGAGAACAATTGTTATTGTGTTCGGTCAAAAATGGCTGCAGAATTAGCACAGACCACCCATTTCTATTCAAGGAGAACATTTGCTGAAATTGCTGCTCCTCTGTTCACTGCAGCTTTCATTGTGGCCATCCAGATTTGCTCCTAAATTCCACTGTTGTGTCTGTTCAGTTAATTTTGTTATATATAGGTGCTCTGTAAATGCATGCTGCAGAAAATTTGACATGTAACCAGAAATCTTTATTTTGTAGTGTTTAGCTTTGTGACCAAGCTAGTTTGACCACAAAGGGTGGTTATTTCTGGATGATTTTATAGATTTTGGAATGGTAGGATTGCTGCTTTTGGAAAACAGTCTACAAGGAGGGTTTACAATCAGACATTTCTTATAATGTCTGGATAATTATTCAATAATTGTGCATTGTTATATAAGAAGTCTATATATTAATATTAATATGCACACTATTGGGACTGCAACAAACAGGTGCAGACATCTATGCTGATGTTTAGGAGGAAATTCTGGCAGCATTCTAATAAAACATCTAGGGCTGTAATGAAGTTAATCTATGTGCACTAATATTGAACGGCATTATTATTAAAAGCCCTGGCCAAATAAAGAATTTTACAGGTGTTAATTTTTCTCCTATTTCTCTTAGAGGCACCACTGTCCTCCTACAAAGGCAGATAGAAACCTCAGTTATTTTTTACTTACTCTTACTCTTCTCCCTTTCTCCACTGTATTCAATAAACTGCCCAGGTTTTTACGTCTTCACATAAAATATCCTTCAAACATCTTTTTTTTTTCATTCCATACAGAATATCACTGTTCTAATACACACTTTCAGCATTTAGCACTTGGAAAAATTTATCTTTTCAACGGCTTTCCTTATTTCCAAAATCTAGTCCTCAATTCATTTTTTATGCTGATATAATAGTTAGTGTGTATATATATATATATATATATATATATATATATATATATATATATAAAGCCAGCAACTGTAACAGCCATAACGACCATAATGACCAGTCGCTATGATGCCCACTGAGGACAGTGAAACGGCCCAATCAGTTGCTATGATGCCCACTGAGGACAATGAAACGGCCCAATCAGAGGGTGGGGCTGGCCAGCCAACTTCGAGGCCTCTCCCCGCTGCTGGCCTGGTCCTGATCAGACTCTTCCACCCCAATCAAGAGTGGGGCTGCCAGCCAAATGCCCTCTCCTTTCCCCCGGCCAGCCCCATCCCTGATCAGCCCGTCCCACCACTATAGGCCTGAAGCCCCTCCCCCTGGCTGGCCCGCCCCTCATTCCACTGGCCAACCTCCTGCTGTCTCCTCCTTCTGACAGGCCCAGTCCCAATCAGCCCGGGTTGGGGCTGGGCCGGCTGGACCCCACCTGTGCACGAATTCTTGCACTGGGCCTCTAGTTTTAGAATAAAAACTAATCATGATACAGCCCCACTGAAAAAAATAAAAATGTTTGTCTCCCTTCAGTGATTCCAAAATAAAATATGCAATTCTTATTGTTATAATTGATGTAAACAAAGACTACTTTCTGGTCCACTTCTCATCCCATCCCTTGAGTACCTTATGTACAATTACTTCTTCCTACTGTCTTAGTATTTTTTCAGCCTGGGATAGCCTTTATTCCCAGGTACAACTGTAAACTCTATTTGTTATGTGGAACTCAGAACAAATATTCCACCTTTGTAATCTTCAGAGTAGCAGTCACTTTTTTGTGTGTTTCTCCAATAACTTGGTACCATTTTTATTTTTTCATAATATGCATAGATATTTGGTCATTTTAAAACAATAAAAATACATATAAATTTTGTTGAGTAACTATTGAACAATAATACATGTATTATTATAAAATAATTTTAATAACAGCTGATATTTATATGATATTTATTATATTATGAACAATATTTTAAACACTTTATATGTTAATTCATTCAGTCCTTACAACAATAAGAGGGCATTCTGAAAGGAATTCTAAGGACAAAATAGACAGGTTTAGGGAATAAAGAGGGTCCCTGGAGGAGGAATGCATTGGTGAAGGACAGAGTTATCACTGGCCTGAGCAATTAAAGCAATTATAAGGTAAATCAAAAGCAGCTCTAACCTGAGCAGTTGGGATCCATAAGGGGTAATTAAACATCTCTGTCCAGGACAACTGAGAGAAAGCCATAGAGATCAAAAGAAACTACAACCTGAACAGATAAGATGACTATGTGAAGGTAGAGAAATGCCACAGGATAAGAGGGGAGGAAGGCATACATTCACAGAGGATAAAGAAAAGTCAGAGTACCAGGAAGAGGGAAACATACTTTCACAGAGGATAGAGAAATGTCAACAGATGCCAGAAAGAGGGAGACATATTTTCACAGGAGATAGAGGAATGTTACAAGATAAGGGAAAGAGAAAGAGGGGGTTTTGGACTTTGAAACAAAAGAGTGACCAATTATGAGAAAACAGGGTCATAAATGGGAAAGGGGTCCAATTAGAAGGAAGCATGAAGAGACAAAGAGCTCGGCATACAGAAACTGGAGATAAAAATGACATGACCTGAGACAGATTTTTTTAGATTACAGATTTTCATATTTCAGACTTTTGGATTTAGATTTACTTGAGAGAGAGAGAGAGAGAGAGAGAGAGAGAGAGAGAGAGAGAGAGAGAGAGAGATGGCTTTTTCCATTTGGGGTCCCTTCCCCAAGGGGTCCCTTTTGGGAACACTGTTCCTAGTTGGAGTTTGTTTGTGCTTCTAATAAACTTTCATATTTTTATTAAAGAAATCTGTTAGTCCAGGAATTTATTTTTCAACTTCATCAGACAAGGACCCATGAAAAGAAGTCTGGACCTCAAACCCCACATTTCAGTACAATTGCCCATTTTTTTCAGATGTGGAAAACTAAGAACAAAGTTTAAGAAGTTTTCCAAAGTCCCAGAGTAAGTTACAAAGGGATATTTGAACCTTGACAGTTACACTCTAGAAACCATAGTTTTAATTACTGTGTTTACTGCTAGATAGGTAATTTTAAAAAATTGTTTTTCTGCCAGAAACATCTATCATGTTTTTGATAGCTTCAGGCTAATATTTTATTTTATTATTTGCTTTTTTTTTTTTTAAATCTAAGGTACCAGCTTGTTTACTTCATAATGGCCAGACTTAGTGAATACCATTTTCTCTTGTTATTGTAAATGCCACTTAGTATACAAATTCTTAACTAAGTCTATAATTACAAACTATTATATAACAGCACACTAAATTTCCTTTTTTTAGAGCCCTAGTGCTCAAATATATATATATATATATATATATATATATATATATATATATATATATATATATTTTAATCCACTCCAGGTAAGATCTAAAGAAATGAACTGACATTCTTTTTGTAATGGATCTTATAGCATCCAAACACAGATGAGTTTCATGAGAAGAGCATTGCCAACTTTTAAATAAACCTAATTGCCCATCACCCATATGTCAAGCACTCAAGTGAACTGGAAGAGAGAGCTAAACTGTGTCAGAGTAGCTGATTAAAGCAACAAGTCACAATTGACAGAGATAAGCTTTTAATCACTTCCTTTGATAGTAAAAGCAAGCATATAATGTCTGAGAAAACACTGACTACCCCTACCCATCCCCTCTTCCATTTCCCTGCACAGAATGGCTAAAGGTAAAGGGTGGGGTAACATCTCAGACCTGGGAAGTCATCTCATGGTTGAGGGGACCTAGAACAAAAAGCTCAGGCAGTTTTATGGACTCATGTTGTGGGAAGGTAAGGGGAGGGCTAGGAGTGAAAAAGCACTGGGTACTGATTTAAAAAGTACCTCCAAGGGCTCCCTTTTCTCCCCCAACATGAAGATCTTAGACAGAGGTGCTTTAAAAAAAACCTCTGTGGTGCCCTCAGCTAAATAGAGTAGGAATGAAGCCTCGGGGTTAGGAGCAGAGTAAGAGCATGACCAGCCCTGCATCATTAACTGCAGTCCTTTCAGAAAGTGAAATACAGTGTCTGTGCATCAAGTCAGGTGTGGGGAGGGCAGTTTCCCTTTGAGGCCTGTCTGGTAGCACCTTTCTAATCACCTATGGTCAAGCCTGAAAAATCTCACATTGTTTTTGAACCAGGACTTGGATTCTTCACCACAGTAATGCCAGTAATAATAGCATAAACTTATGCATTGTTGCTCATTATATTCCAGGATTGCCCAGAGCACTCTATTATGTATTATATTAACTCTTTTAGCCCAAATTTATTGTTAGAATTCACTATTACTGATTAGGAAACAGCAACTATGACCAAAAGTAAATTGGTCAAGGTCACACAACTAGTGAATAGAGGCACTTGAAAAATAATACTTGAAACTTCTACATAAACTTTTCTCTAATACAAACCACTCAACAGAATTTCTTGAATGAAGAGAACCTGAACAATGAAAGAAATTTTAAAAATAAGTCAGTGAATTTTTAATGCATTATTTACTACATATATGTAATATAGTTATATAATATTATACTTATACTAGAGGCCCAGTGCATAAAAATTCATGCACTGGAGGGGGGTCTCTCTGCCCGCCCTACCCCCCTCTCTCAAGTCCGGGAGCCCTCAGGGGTGGGAGGCGGCCTGGCAATCAGGGTAAGGTGATGCCCCATCACACCTCTGCTGCTGCCACTGCCAGCAGCGAAGCCTCGGCTGGCCCTGGTTACATGAGCCTCCGATGGCCCTGGGAGGCTAGGTAGCTGCCATCCGAGGCTTGCCTGCACCTCGGGCCAGTGCTGGGTGGCTGGAGGGCTGAGGGGATTGGGTTCCACCATCTTGTGGCTGTGGATGCTACCATCTTTGAGGGTGGGGCAGTCAATGACAGTCAATTAGCATATTCCCTCTTTATTGGCTGTGGGCGCTTCCATCTTTGTGATGGCCTGAAGGTCAATTAGCATATTCCCTCTTTATTAGATAGGATATTATGTTCGTATAACATATAATAGTCATATAACATTTATTATTTTCCTCTTACACTAATCAAATTTTGTATCCATAGATACACAGCAGAAAGACAAATATAAAAAAATATATATGGGAAATTAGAAAAACAAATCCACAATTTTCCATTTTTATAAGATTCTTCTACTGAAAGTGGTTGCTGATATAATTTCCTAAATCATAGCCAAAAATTTTGTTTGGTGAAACATATCTCCAAACATGTTTTTTCATAATAAGGATCCTACTTGGGATTTAGGTAGGGTCAGGACTTTGAATGTTGCAGTATTGAGAAAGCTAGCATATTTTTCTGTGTATAGATGCCCCCCACTTTTCCAACCCAAAATTAAGAAATCAATATTTTAAACATAAAACAGAACACATTTTTATTTAGTAATTACCGCAGGTTGTGTTTACATACTGGCACTGTGATATTATGCAGCATATCACTTTATTCAGCCTCTGTGCATCACTGCTCTCTTCTTCATCACTAATAGTTCCAGACATATCAATTTCTTCGACTTCTATTGTATCACTGCTGTCTTCTGAGTCACTGTCTATATATGTGAGATCATCCTCATAAACTGGTGGCCTTTGTTCATGTTCTCATGGCTAATCCTTCTCTCCTCATGAAATTGAAGCACCGTTTTGCCTTTCCTGTAAAATCAACAACGTTCATTCCCCTTGCAAATATTCTTGCCTGATGTTGAATAAGCTTGGTTGACACACATAAGCCACTCTGGCGCTGCTCCGTAATCCAAATCCTAAGCCTTTGCTCCAACTTTGCCCATTTTGCTTGTTTTCCTCTTAAAGCCTTCTTCTTTTTTGGCATCTTAAGGAGTTGTTCTTCCTGTTTTCTTCACTGTCTGATCATACACTCAGTGGGAGGAGGTCCAAATTGCCTCTCTGTGTCTCTATTTCCATGCTCTTTTGCATAGCTGGTTACATTCAGTTTGAATTTTGCAGAGTAAGACAATTGCTTATCGGTATTTATCTTTTTATTTTTTTACATCTTTTTGGGCTCAGAATGCTCTGGTCCCTGTTGCATCTGCCACTCTCCACCCTATCTCCAATTACAGCATCAGCTGATGTCAGTAATAATAAGGCTCCTGATTGGAGGAAGCCTGTTTGATAAGGATGGGCAGCTAGGCACACACAGGGCTCCCTCCTCAGCTGACTTGCATGTACAAGATGCCCCTCGATTTTCAGTCTAACGATTTCAGAAAAAAATAGCGTCTTATACACGGAAAAAGATGGTAAATGGAACAAGACCAGAAGTCCTTTTAAGCTGAATGGCAGATATTAAGGACAGAGTTGTAGGTTTCTTTTTGTTTGTTTGTTTGCTTGTTGTGTTGTTGTTGTTTTTCAGGAGAAAAGATAATATAAGACAATAGCACATGTATATGTCAATTATTAGGTAGAACAAAATATAAACCGAAAAATAATATTAAAAGGAAGTACTAATATTACAACTTTGAAGGCCAGGCTGACTAGGAGAGCAACATAGCAAAAATGAGCAGGTAAGAAAAGTTTTCTATACTCTTTCCCTGCTAAAATTGTGGGTCTTAATTTAAAAATATAATGTTATAAGGTGAAATAAACTAATGTTGGAGGTACAACCTTTAGCCAGCAGGTATTTGTATGGCCAGAAAGAATGGCCTTATTATTATATCAACCTCTTCAATGATAAGAGATTCTTGTATTCCTTATGCAGGAACAAGACTAATGTACCACTGAGATAATTTTCTTATAACATAGCAAAGTGAAATTACATTTGGCATCATATGAGGTGACACCTCTTTTCTCACAAATAATAACACTGGGTTTACTTTATCAATGTAAAAATGTGTTTGTATGCTAACTAGATTTTACTGCCTTAAGATACTTAGAGACTTATAATTTGCATTTCTCAGATAAGGAAGTCAAATCAGAAAAAAATTAAATGAATGTATGTGTTTCTGAATATATACATAAGTGTGTTATTCTTATATAGGTGGTTGGTAGTAAAATACACTTTAAATTCAATATTTTAAACATTTTAGGTGAGTTTTTTACTGAACAAATTGTTGGAGACTAGAGAGAAAAAAATTATTTTTTAAGCATCTATTATGAATTGTCATTATATAAGCTGCTTTGTATCTGAGACTTTATTTAATTCACCGAAAAAGCAGTAAGCCATGAAACCAACTTTCCTTAATTACAGACAAAGTATTCTTTCTCTTTCTATGTTACATAATTGCCTGTTTCCAGTAATACATAAACTAGTATATCCTTGTAGAAGATAAGACTGCAAACCAATAAACAACATATTTATCAAATTTAACCTCTTTCTCATAAAGACACACTTCAAAAGCTTGCCATGCTATTCATATTGATACCAATCCAAAATTATTTTGTCATGAATTCTTTTTCTTCCTTTCTTTCTTTCTTTTTTTCTTCCTTTCTTCTTCTTCTTCTTCTTCTTCTTCTTCTTCTTCTTCTTCTTCTTCTTCTTCTTCTTCTTCTTCTTCTCTTCCTCCTCCTCCTCCTCCTCCTCCTCCTCCTCCTCCTCCTCCTCCTCCTCCTCCTCCTCCTCCTCCTCCTCCTCCTTCTTCTTCTTCTTCTTCTTCTTCTTCTTCTTTGCTTAAACCTCACCCGAGGATATTTTTCCATTGATTTTTAGAGAGAGAGGAAAGGAGGGGGAGAGATAGAGAGAAACACATTGATTAGTTGCCTCTGCATGTGCCCCAAACAGGGCCGTCCAGGGATCAAACCTTCAACCCAGGTATGTGCCTATGACTGGATTCAAAACCAAGATACTTTATTCTGAAGGCTGGCGCTCTCTATACTGAACCAAATGGCTAGGGCTTGTCAAAGATTCTTGCCAACTTCAACTAATTACCCTTCTTATAAGGACCTTCTTAAAAGTACCAAGCCCAAGCCCTACATCTTTAAAAAGATCATCTAATTTCCCCAATTGAGACACATAAATTTCTGTCAAAATAGTGCAATATGTCTAAAAAATTTAATTTGGCCTACTAAACTGATTTTACTGATGGCATTTGGGGAGTCAGTATTAAGGCCACTAGATAATTTTATTTCCTTTAATTTATTCTAATTATGGAAAATATGGTTCTATAAACTTTGACTTGTGCAAGGTCAATATGAGCTACATTGCATTTTTTTTATTTTAGCTTGAATAATATAGATTACATAATGGACTTTGGTTAGGTAAAGCTATTAAGCTACAAATTCAGATGTGATATTTGAGCAAAAAGTTATCTGAACCCAAAAAAGGTAATTTTTCAAAATAAAGATCTGTGTTAAAACAGAATAGTTATTTCCATATTTGGCATCTATAGAAGATGATAGTTGGCTTTATTTTGTATGTTTGGCAACACACTATTTTATAAACATCTATACATATAAAGAAATAATATGCTAATTGTCTGTTATGGTGTCCCAGTAACAACCAATTTGCATATTGACAGACCAGCAGGAGGATGCGCATGCAGCAGGGGGTGAGCGGCCAGAGCCAAGTTCCCGGGGGTCTGAGGAGAGTGCCTGACAGGAGCCCAGACTTCAAAGAAGGAAGAGGAAGTGGCTTGGGGAGCCCTTCCAATCCCTGTGCATGGACACCCTACCCCAGCCCCCGCATCACCAGGGGGATGGGGAGGCTGAGAGGATGGGGAGAAGACCCAGCCTCAGGGGTAGCTGGAGCCTGCACCTCCAACTCCCAATCTTTTCCCCCGCCACCTCCACCAGGGGTGCCCACAAACTATCAGCGTCCCTGAGGCACCCAGGGCCCCCTCTGCTGGGGCCAGGCACACCTCTCCTCCCTACAACTCCAGACCCAGGTGGAGGCAGGCCTGAGCAGCCCCCCAGGATCAGACCCTTCTCCCCAAAAGCAACAGCACTGTCTCAGTAATGGAAGCATGCTGAACTTCGCTGGGGGCATGGCTAAACCAGCCCTACTAGCCCGCCTGGCTCTGCCCTGGCCCAGATCCCACCCCACTCCAGGAGATTGGAACCCCACCCTGAGCAGCTACAGCTGCAAAACAGCCATGTACAATTTAAAGAATGGCACCAAGCAGGAAGTTTTGACAGTTACTCCCCCTTCAGCCTTGCCACCCCACTAGCGCACCCCTAATTCCCTGCCCACCATCAGCACCTCCAGGGACTACCACCGCTACAGGGCTGCTGGCAGAGCCCGCCCCTCTGAGGCCTGCGGAACCCTCTGCAAAGCTTCCATAGCTGCAGTCCCAGGAAACAATCATGCCCTCCTCCCCCAATCAGCACCTGCTATCTGCGAGGGTACCCATGAGCTTAAAAATAACAATCCCTTCCAGTTTAGACTTACTTGATGAAACATTTCTAGGTTTATTAGCTCAGAACCTCCTCATGACAACCCAGTGAGGTAGGCGGAGATGAGATTACAATTCCCATGGTATATGCCAGTGGCTGGCAAACTGCGGCTCGCAAGCCACATGCGGCTTCCGAACTGTGGTTTGCCGCTCTCTTGACTAATGAGTTTGCCAACCACTGGCCTACACTCTCGATTCTAATAATTACAGGCTGCTGTTGTTCCTTGTGATCAAGGCCCTATCCCAGTGGTCAGCAAACTCATTAGTCAACAGAGCAGCAAACCGTGTGTGGCTCGTGAACCGCATGTGGCTCGTGAGCTGCAGTTTGCCGACCACTGGTATATGCGTATGTATTCAAAAATGAAGCTCAGAGAAGAAAAGTGTCAAGCCCAGTGGTTCCTGAGGTGCAGCACACGCCCCACAGTTGGGGGGGGGGGCAATTTGATTTTAAGTGGGGGCAATTTGAGAATGAGGTAACAGTGATTTTTTTGCATTTCTTATGGTTCTAGGGGCCTCATCTACAGCATATCCTACATAATAAAAGTCTAATATGCAAATGACCAAAAGGTGGAATGAGCAGTCACTATGATGTGCACTGACCACCAGGGGGCAGACGCTCAATGCAGGAGCTGTCCCCTGGTTGTCAGTGCACTCCCACAGGGGGAGCACCGCTCAGCCAGAAGCCGGGCTCATGGCTGGTGAGTGCAGTGGCAGTGGTGGGAGCCTCTCCTGCCTCCATGGCAATGCTTAGGCAGCCGTCAGTTGGATATTCCCCCAGGGCTCCCAGACTGCGAGAGGGTGGAGGCCAGGCTGAGGGACCCCCCGCCCCCACCAAGTGCACAAATTTTGTGCACCGGGCCTCTGGTATTTTATATTCTGAAAATAGTGTGATTTTTAAACATCTGATTGTATTACCAAAGCTCAATTTTAAGCTGAGAATGCAGAAAAACCTTTTAACTAAAGCTTAGAGCATTCATATGGAGAATCTGAATAACTTAAATTTGATTTTTACAACAACCTTTACAGAATGAACAAAAAAATTCACCCAGGCTTTCATTTTTTCCCTTTACCATGGATAAATGATTTAAAGATCATGTCATCATAAACCTTTGAAGCATCCTTTAACTGAGTGGTGAATAAACCCACTAAAACTGATTTTCAGATGGTTGCAGAGTAGGTAGAAGCAACATTCACCTCCACCCAGGACCAAATTAGAAGTATAACTTCTAATATAGAACTATCATCCTGGATAATTTACTGAGGACTAGCAGAAGAGGAGTCTTACAACCAAGGACTTACAGAAGAAGACACATCAAGACAGGTAAGAAGTGCAGAGATTCAAAAAGAGCTGGCTTTCCTTTCACAGGTTGAGGCTGAGGTTCTGAAGCACTATCACAGTTCTGGGCAGTTCTCCCAGAGAAGCATGGGGCCTAAACCCAAGCTGGGCTCCCCAGCCCAGAGCACCAGAGCCAGGAAGAGGCACCCATACAGTAGCTGATCATGAAAAACAGCAAGGTTTCTGTCATCTGAGGAGAGATAGCTAGAGACCCAGGCACTCACTTAGAGGGAGAATGCACAAAATCTTGTTTGCAGCCACTCACCCTGAGCCCTGGTATAAGGATCGTAGTACACTGGTGTCACCTGCGGAGAGTCTGGGATTTTTTATTTTGGGGAGAGAGCTGGGGGAACAGTCACCATTATCCGTGTGCTCCGTTATTCTTCTACACTGAAGATACCATCTTTCTTGGGTGGAACACTCTCTATGCATGTAATTAGCCTGGAGGAAAATAATTGGCCTACCCTCTGGACTCCTTCCTTCTCACCTCATCCTGTAAAGCTTAGGCTCTTCTGAAGAGTCAGCTGCCTTGGCCAGGGTATAAAGGTCTGAGCAGACTCAGGGGGTGTCAGTGATTGAGTTGCCTGACTTTGGGGTGGGGGCCATTCCTCCCACTTTCCTATGAACCTGACTGACCCTTCCCCTTCACAAGAGGTATGATAGAACCACCCTTATGGCTTCTGGCAGGCTCAACCTCCAGGCTTTGGAGGCTCTATCCTCCTGACTTCCAGTGGCTCCACCCAGCTGAGATCTTTGAAAAATCTGGGACAGACTGAGTTGTGTGGCTCAGGGGAAATTATCACACCAGCACTTTCCCTGAAGCCTGACCGGAACCTACACCTCATGAGACATCCACTAGCCCTGTACTCCAAACTTCACCAGAGGCTCTTTCGGTGACTGAGCTTAATAAGAAGGCACGAGGCAGAGACAGGGGGAAGCAGATCTTGCAGTGCCTTGGAACTTTTGCTAACCTGCCCCTGGGCATGGTGCTGGCAAAAGCCAGACTTTATGCGCAGCTTGGTCCTTCCTAAGTCCAGAAGAAGTAGCCACAAACTGTGGATCAATTGTAGCTCGTAAAAGGTTGCCAATGGCTAGGCACAGACTGTCTGACATTCAATTGCACCCGAGTCCCTACCAAGATGCCCAGAATCAATACACTTAGTGTCCAGCTTCAGAAACATCAGAGCAGGATCTAACAAACTTCACAAAGAGTATTTCCAAAAGGAGATCTTGCCAGGCACCAAACTCTGCTGTGGAGAATTCTGCTTCCTGTGATCGCACGTGCATAGCAGTTCACACACCATAGTCGGGGTTGAGTCTCACAGTTATCCAGCCTGTGATTTCCACACAAGAACAGGCCAAATAGAAATCATGACTCAATAACAACAGGAGAACCCATATAACCCACTCAATGGACATTCTTAGAGCATCCAGTTAAGATGATCACCACTGGGTCCCACAGGACACCCACTACATAAGGCCAGCCCAGGAAGACTGGGTGTCATAGCGAATCTGTCTAATACAGAGGAAAATAAACACAAAGAGGCAGCCAAAATGGGGAGATAAAGAAAAATGCCCCAAATTAAACAACAGGAAACTCTCCCGAAAAAGAGCTAAATGAAATGGAGGCAACAAATTTATTAAATATAGAGTTCAAAGTGATTTTTACAAGGACTCTCAAGGAACTTAATAAGAACAACATGAAAATGATATAGAAAACATAAAAAAAGGGAGAATCAGAAATGAAGAATACAATATCTGACATTGTGAACACACTGAAAGGAATAAACAGTAAAGATGGTATCTATCAAACAAACAAAAAAAAACTATAAAAGATCAATGCAACCAAGAGCTAGTTCATAAAAACATGAAAAAAAAAAAGGTTGACAAACTTTTAACTAAACTCATCAAGAAAAAAAGAGAAAGGACTCAAATAAATAAAATCAGAAATGCAAGAGGAGAAGTAATAACTGACATCACAGAAATACAAAGGATTATAAAAAATATTTAAAAAGAACCGTATGCCGACATATTTTACAATTTGGAAAAAATGCATAAATTCCCAGAATCATGCAATCTTCCAAAACTGAATGATAGAATATTAGAGGATCTTAATAGACAAATTACGACTAGTGAAATTGATGCAGTAATTAAATAACTCCCAACAATCAAGTCCTGGACTTCACATGTGAATTTTAGCAAACATTCAAAGAACTAACACCTGTCCTTCTCAAACTATTCCAAAACATTCAAGAGAAGAAGATGACCAAGCTCATTTTATGAGGACATTATTATCCTACTTTCCAAACCAGATACAGACACAACAAAGTAAGAAACTTATAGACCAATATCACTGATGAACACACATGCCGTAATCCTCATAATATTAGCAAAATAGGTCTAGCAATACATTAAAAAGATAATACACTATGATTAAGTGGCATTTATTCTTAAGGTGCAAAGTTATTATAATATCTGAAAATCAGTAAGTAGGTTATATCACATCAACAAAATGAAGGATTAAAAAAAAACATGATCATATCAATATGTGCAGAAAAAGCATGTGATAAAATGCAGCTCCTATTTATCTAAGCAAAGTAGGAATAGAGGAAAAATACCTCAGAATAATAAAGGCCAAATATGACAAACCTACAGTGAACATCATACGTAATAGGCAAAAACTATGTGTTTCCCTTAAGATCAGGGAAAAGTAAGATGTCTACTTTTACCACTTTTATTCAACATAGTACTGGAAGTTCTAGCCACAGAAATCAGACAAGAAGAAGAAATTAAAGACATACAAATTGGAAAAAAAGAAGTAAAACTTTCATTATTTGCAGATGACATGATACAAAATTAGAGGACCCTAAGGACTCCACCAAAAACCTACTAGAACTGATATAAATTCAATAATGTATTAGGATACATTATGAAATAAATATCCAGAAATAAGTTGCACTTTTATACACCAATAATAAAATGAAAACTAAGAAAAAAATCCCATTCACAATTGATTCAAAGAAAATACCTAAAACTAAATTTAACCAACGATATAAAAGACATGTACTTGGAAAATTATCAGACACTGTAGAAAAAGAGAAAAATTAGGAGGAGCATATACCATGTTCATGACTAGGAAGGTTTAACATAATTAAAATGTCCATACTATCCAAAGCAATCTACATATTCAACACAAATCCTCTCAAGATACTGATGGCATATTTCACAGAGCTACAACAAATATTTGCAAAATTCATATGAAATCACAAAAGACTCCAAATAACAACAGCAATCTTGAGAAAGAAGAACAACATTGGAGGAACAATGCTAACTAATATAAAACTACTAGTAGCCCTGCACATGAATCTGTGTGCCGATAGGTGGCTGCCGCCCTCTGTAGCTCTCCACACACTGCCCCGCCCTCCTGTAGCTCCTCCCCCTCCCACATCCCCTCATAGCTAGCTTGCTGCCCTGTCTCCTCCTGTTGCTCTCCACTGCCCGCTTATACTTTGCCGCCACACTCCTGCAGATCCGTGATCTGGTCATTACATGGTCAGTCGTTACTCCTCATGGCATAATGGATAATTAGCAGAGTCCTCTCTTATTATATAGGATACTATAAGGTCACAATAATCAAAACAGCATGGTACTGACATTAAAAAAAAAAAAAACAGACTGAAAGCTGTCAGAGGGAATGGGGTTGCTGGCTTGGTAGGAAGGGTGGAAAGATTTAGCAATGAAAAAAAAAGGACTCAAACTCTTATATAAGTATGGTGATTGCCAGAGGGAAGTGGCATGGGGTAGAGGTAGGTAGAAGAGGGTAAAAAATGGGATAAATGGTAATGGAAAGAGACTTAATTTGGGATGGAGTACACAGCTGTTATATTATAGAATTCTATACCTGAAACATATAATTTTATTTAAAAAATAAAAAAGTGAAATATAGAATATTAAATAAGATTTATGGAAGAAGAATGAAATAAAAAAAATAATAACATTAAAATGTACTCAATTTTTACATAAAGTGTGCAGATTCCATTGATTTCAAAGAATTATCTTTTTTTTAAGTTAATTTTATTCAAATTGATTCAGAGACATAGAAACATGAAACAGACTGTCAAATCTCTGAGGGAAGGTGGAGGTGGGTGTGTGGGTAGAGATCAACGGAAAAACTTGTATGCATATATGCATAACCCATGGGCACATACAATTAGGGTATGGGTATGATGGCATGCTAGAAGTGGTAAATTGGGGATCAGGGGGTAATACTTTCAACAATAAAGGGTTTTATAAAATAAAAATAAAGGCATCGTCCTGGTCAGGGCACATCATAACCAAGTTGCAGGTTGAATCTCAGATTAGTGTGTGTATGGGAGACAACTGATTGATGCTTTTCTATCATATCAATGTTTCTCTCTCTGTCCCTCTCTAAAATCAATGAAAACATATCTGAACATGAGAATTGAAAAAAAAAAATGTTGACTTTATCAAAATGGATATGGGGAAATGCAACAGGTTCAAGTGGGCCACATAAGATTCTTCTCCTTATATCTATGAACATATAACCTGTTCTTTGATTTCAGATTTTAGTCAATTCAAATGACTTTAATTTAATAGAAATACTATTATTGAATAATGCAAATAGGAAATTTTATATAAAATTAGGCAATAAATAATATATACAACATTCTTTATAATTTTTAATGACTTCTCTAGGTGAAATGTTTTATGCTACAATATATATAGCATGTCCATTATAATCCTCATATAGACAGGATTCTGGTGGAATTTTTTTTTTTTTTGGCCCATGACTTTGTTTTGTTGTATGTTCACATTATTTAAGTTCAGCATTTAAACTGTGCCTAGGAAACAGTAGTTGTTTAGATTTTAATTATTGAATAAATTAAATAGAAAATAAAATATAAAACTAATTTATTACATCAGCTGAATAAAATACTTAAGAAAGATTGATCAAATGCAGGCCCTTAGCTTTTCCTTTTTCTTTATTTAGGAACTAAAGGCCCAGTGTGCGAAATCACGTGAGACCCAGACCCGCCGTGCCACGAGACCCATCAATGCACCTCCTGGTGACTGGTTGTTTGGTCGTTACAGCGTTATGCCCACTGGCCTTTTATAATATAGATAAAGAAAATGTGTCATTTTGCTACATTTCCATGCAATTCAATATTAATATAAATCTTTCAATTGAGGTCAGAATATAAATACATGCACTAATTTTTCTCAATATTATTAATGTTACAATGTATTTTCCATCAGAGTAAATAAATTAAAAAACACGCACAAACAGGTAATGAATGCCCAACTTAAAATGTTTACAGACATATAAATGTTAAATGTGAAGGAGGAAAAATAGAAGAGATAAAAGTGTGCTGGACACGTTCCCATTGTTAAACCATCTCTATATATAAAATATAAAATTTTATCAGATGGACCCTGACCAGGTGGCTCAGTTGGTTGGAGTGTTATGGGTACACCAAATAGGTTGCAGGTCCCAATACAGTCATGGCACATACCTGGGTTGTGGGTTCTGTTTTTGGTTGGGGTGCATATGGGAGGCAACCAATCTGTGTTTCTCTCTTGCACCAGTGTCTCTCTCACTCTTCCTCTCTCTCTAAAATCAATTTAAAAATAAATAAAAACAAGGAAACATATCCTCGAGTGAGGATAGCAGATGATTAGATTTTAGAGAACAAAACTCCAATATATATTTTGAATCTTGTTTTTCTATAATGTATTATAGTTCTAATTTTCTTCCTTCTGAATGTAAGTTGCTTAAAAGAATAAAACATTTTAATATGTCTAGTACATTGCTGTGTTATTATGCATATCAATTTAAATTTTTTCTTGTTCCATAAATCTGTTATTTAGATATGCAGCATGTTTTATTGTGATTAAGGTAACTGATTTCATTGGAAGCAATAGTTTTACTATATCAAGCAGTATTTGAAGATTTAGAAGAGTAAACATTTGTTCTTTTGTTATATTATAAAGTATAATCAGTACTGAGAAATCTTAAGATGTGCATCCAAGAAAAATTATTAGAAAAGTTACTCACTTATCATGGAATGATAGACACATATAATTTTCTATGAAAAAAATTCTTCAAAATTGCCAATTTTTTTAATATTTGAGTTTTCTAAAGATTTATTGTTGTCTTTATTAAATTAACTTAAAATCTCCATTAAAATTAATCATCATATCACAAAGATGGACATTTCAAATAATTTTTCATTAGGAAACATAATTCTGCCCCTTTGCAAATATTTTAGCATCTATAAAGGACAAATTTTCTACTTTCATTTTTTTAAATTTTTACAATTTTGTACATTGGTAAAAAAGAACGTTTGTTTATTTATATCATCTATACGTTATTTTTTAAGGTGTATGTTTACCATTGATATTTATGTTTAATGAGTAAAAAATGTATTTTTTACCTGTACTAATATAATCTATAGACTCACTTTTTAAAAACATAAATTGCTTTACATTTATTATTAAGGTACCATTTTTGGAAAACATCAGTGGCTTGTGTGCATATACACTGAGTGGCAAGATTATTATGATCTCTGAATGTGTAATAATCTGGCTACTCACTATATATATATATATATTAGAGGCCTGGTACATGAATTCATGCATGGGTGGGGTTCGGCCAGCCTGGCCAGGGAGGGGAGACATAGGGGGTTGACCAGCCTGCCTGCTGGTTGAACTCCTGGTTGAGAGAACAGTTTGCATATTAGCCTTTTATTATAGGATATACACTGAGTGGCCAGATTATTATGCATTCAGAGATCATAATAATCTGGCCACTCAGTACATATATATATATATATATATATATATATATATACACACACACACACACACACACACACACACACATATATACATAATAATCTGGCCACTCAGTGTGTGTGCATATATATATATATATGTATATATATATATATATATATATATATATACATATATATATATATATATGCACACACACACACACACACACACACACACACTGAGTGGCCAGATTATTATGTGTATATATATATATATATATATATATATATATATATGTCTATACAAACATATTTATGTGTAGGTGTGTGCATATACATAGACTTCTGAATGAATCCTATCTAATAAAGAAGAAATATGCAAATTGACTGTCACGCCACCACAAAGATGGCAGTGCCCATAGCCACAAGATGGCGGTGCCCAGTCCTCTCAGCCCCGCCAGAGTCCCCCAGTCCCGGGGGGTGGCCTCTGAAAGTGGGCAGCATGAGCGGCCTGGTGGAATGCTTTCTGCATCACCGCACCAATGAGGCAAGCATTCTACCCCAGCCGTAGAGGGACTCTGGGCAGCAGGCACGGAGTGGCTGGGGGGGGGGGGTATGGGGAACGCTTGTATCATCACAGCTGGGCATGAAATGCTTGCATTGTTGCAGGCTGGGCTGAGGGACCCCCACTGTGCATGAATTTCGTGCACCAGGACTCTAGTATATAAATAAATGGAAATACAGCTCTAACTGGTTTGGCTCAGTGGATAGAGCATCAGCCTGAGGACTGAAAGGTCCTGGGTTCAATTTCAGTCAAGGACATGTACCTTGTTTGCAGACATATCCCTAGTAGGGGGTATGCAGGAGGCAGCTGATCGATGTTGCTCTCTCATTGATGTTTCTAACTCTCTATCCCTCTCCCTTCCTCTCTGTAAAATATCAATAAAAATGTATTTAAAAATATAAAAAATAAATGGAAATACATATTCATCGATTTCACCATCAGAAAGACAAATACTTGCATTTTAAATAACCTCTTCCAATATCACATAAAATAATTTTACATAATTATAATGTTGCATCTTAATATTCTGTCCTTTTCTATGATCTTATAAATGTAGAATTATTCTATCCTCTTTTCACTTCAGTCTATTTTCAGTAATGGTAATTATTTGAAAATTAGAGTTTTGTCTTTTTATATTACCTCTATTATTTTACTCATTATTATTTATTTTATTCCTACTGAACCCATGATATTAGAAGAGCTTCTTACTGTTTGTCTATATATTGCTGTTTTGATCTTACACTGAAACAGATTTGTTTTTTAATGTATATTTAAAATAATATTACTAAATTTTTGTTATCCTTTTATTATGAAAGTTCCCTTCATCTCCATTTTTTTAAAATCTTATACTTTAAACATTTTAAAATAGTTTTTGCTGTAGTAATATCATAGGTATTTTTTCCAAATATTTTATGTATACTCACTAGTATACATAAAAAGAGCTTTTGCCTAGAGCCAAATGACTATATTTAATGAAATAAAAGCCTATATTTCCTAGTCATATAATATAATGTGGCAGCCACTCAGTAGTTCAGAGAAGAAAGAGAGATGTGTATCTCTTCACTTTCAGTTTGTTGATAGTGAGTAAAACCTTACCCCCCAGTCATATCTGCCTCTTATGAAGCAATCCAGATTGCACAGTCAGTACTAGACACATTTCTGGCAGGCCTCTATCTGTAATGTTTATTGAATATTCAATTTTATCATCTATTAAAACTGAATAATGACTAATGTTGAACAAATGTGAGTAGAAGTTTTATATTTCTGTGAAAAATTTAAAGTATATAGAAAAGTGTATTTCATATAACTAGTAACCTGTCTAATTACCCCCAAATGCATCATTTTTTGGTATCTCTATATCCCCCCCAAACCCCCCCCCCCCGGTAATCTGGAAGATGGTTGCTTGACACATTAGAATAAGTGATCTATAAGCTTCTCCCCAACCTATATGATTCACTTATGCATATTGAATTTTCCCCATCTTTTTATGCATTGTATTGAGTAAAATATATCTTGATTTTTAAACTTGACAGATACTTTTATTTATTTATTTTTGGTTTTGGAAATTTTATTTTTTTATTTTAAATATATATTTATTGATTTCAGAGTGGAAGGGAGAGGGAAAGAGAGATAGAAACATCAATGATGAGAGAGAATCATTGATTAACTCACTCCTGCACATCCCCTACTTGGGATCAAGCCCACAACCTAGGCATATGCCCTTGATCAGAATCGAACCTGTGACTCTTCAGTCCGCAGGCTGATTCTCTATCCATTGAGCCAAACCAGCTAGGGCTGGAAATTTTATAAAGAGAAAAAATAAATCATGTACTGAGAAAATAAAAAAGGATCTATATCACATGTCTAGTCAGGACTAAATCTATTATTGAATATTTAGTAGAAGAAGCCAAAGCTTTTGAAATGTGAAACTCCTAAGGTGACAGAATGATCAGTCATATTCTGATAAAATAAGACAACATTAGTATAATTTTCTGTATTATATGTTTTCTGACTTTTATTACCCTTATATATTATTATACTAGAACAGACTACACAAACAGTTGCATTTTATTATACAGACTTTAGTTTATTATACATTATTTCCTCATTTTATCTCCTCTCAGGCTTACCTTTTCATAGCCCAGTGTTGTGCTTTTATACTTTCCTGTCTTGAAGAAAGAGCAATCTCTTCACAGAGACAATCCCTTGCTACCCATTATTTTATTAACAGACTAGTGTGCAAATAGAATACACCTTTGAAAGACAGATTCAAACACTTAGCTCATAGTCCACTTTTCAGTGTTAGTAGTGTGCATCCAATACTGGTATGATTAATTTCAGGTGTGCCTTCTCCTCTGCCATATATATCTGCCATCCTGAGTATGAGTTATTATTAAAATCATAATCTCTAGAAAGTATTCCCTCTAAGATATTCAACTTTTTTTTTTCAGAGTATTGTCTGGGACTAAAACTTCCAGCTTATAACAATTATATTCCACTTTCTTATCATATACATAGACTACAAACACACCATTTTATGCTATCCTTCTTTTTTTTTTATTGTTTGAAGTATTACAAATAGGAGTACATATGTCTCCTTTTTTTTTCCCCCCATTGACCTCCCCCTGGATTCCCCTACCCCCCATTACATGCCTTCACCTGCCCTCCTCCCACCCCAGTGTCTTGTATCCATTGGTTGTGCTTATATGCATGCATACAAGTCCTTCGGTTGATCTCTTACAGCCCCTCCCCACCCCAACCTCCCCTGCCTTCCCGCTGTAGTTTGACAGTCTGTTCAATGCTTCTTTGCCTCTGTATCTATTCTCCCCCCACCCTGCCCCATTTCTTTCCTTTAAAAAATCTTGCCTCTGCAGACTAGAAATAAACATATAATAACAAAAAATGTTTGAGTCCCAATTTCAATGGACAACAGTTCTGAGTCCCCGTTTCAATGTCTAACAGTTCCTTATATGTACATGTCAGCAATAATATCTGGATGTTGGGCACATGGTGGCAATGCAGGTCCGACCCTCTCTGGTTTGGTCCTAGGCAACCTGCAGTGGTGCACAGCTGCTAACTGCTAGCGTGGCAAAGCATCGTCAGCGTCTTCCATCTCTGGACTGTTTCTCCTCTTGTCTTTGTGGTTGGAGCACACCTGTCAATTCCTCTCTGTTGCAGGAATCCATATGGTCTTGGAGTTGTTTTCTGAAAATATACAAACATATTCTCGATCACAAGTTAATAAAGGAAACTTTTCTGTATAATTGATTTGGGATCCTTTTTATTTTTGCCCAAATGATTTTCCTTTGTCTTATTTAGACACCATGTGTGTTTTTCAGGGGTATCTCGCTGTTAGCATTACAAATGAAAATTAATTTTGTAAAGTAAAAATTTTCTAGATATAATTTACTTATAGGATATTTTTCCTTACATGATATTACCCTACTATGCCCCTTTTCTTTTGATCAATGGAGACTTTTGTAAATTTTATAATGCAGTCTTGATAACTTTAAATTTTAATTTTTTGGCCCAAAAATATGACTGCTTTAGGTTCATTGCATGTTCAGGAATTTTACCATGAGATGAATTACCAATAGAAATTTTAGTTATTACTTTAGGAACAGCTTTTTGTCCAGTACAATTAAATATCTTGAATATTCACTTATTTCAATTAGCCTATTTAAATTAATCTGAAAACTTGATTACTATTTTACTTTCAAATTTAATACTCTACCAACAATCTTAGTTTACCCTGTAAATATTAGTGTGTAAACTAATGGAAATAAGTTTACCCACTTATTTGCATTCTTGAGTAGGCCCTGAGGATTCCTGGTGCTAGGCTGGATTTAGATATAGGGCAGGTGCTGTCGGCCAAGTCTCTGTCTGTCACCTGTGTCCCAATCTGAGCTGGGCATGAGAAGCAAAGCAGAGCAAAGGATTCACACAGACTGAGAGTGAAGGGATAGAAGAACATTTTTCAGGCAAATGGCAATGAGAAAAAAGCTGGGGTTGCGATACTTATTTCTGATAAAATAGACCTCAAAGTAAAGGCCATAACAAGAGATAAGGAAGGCCAGTACATAATACTAAAGGGAGCAATTCAACAAGAAGATATAATTCTGGTAAACATATATGCATCCAATGCAGGAGCACCCAAAAACATAAAAAAACTCCTGGAAGATATCAAGGGAGAGATCGACAACAATACAATCATAGTAGAAGACTTTAATACACCACTGACATCACTGGATAAATCCTCTAGACAAAAAATCAGCAAAGAAACAGCAATTCTAAATGACGCACTAGATCAAATAGACCTAATTGACATCTTCAGAGCATTTCACCCCAAAAGCCACTGAATATACATTCTTCTCAAGTGCACATGGGACATTTTCAAAAACAGACCACATATTGGGTCACAAGCAAAGTTTCCCTAAATTCAAAAAGATTGAAATCATATCAAGCATTTTCTCAGAGCACAATGGCATAATATTAGAAATAAACTATAATAAAAACATTCCAAAAAATTCAAACACTTGGAAGCTGAATAACATGCTATTAAACAATGATTGGGTGACCAATGAGATCAAAGAAGAAATTAAAAACATCCTGGAGACTAATGACAATAAAAACACAACAATGCAAATTCTGTGGGACACAACGAAAACAGTCCTGAGAGGGAACTTTATAGCTCTACAGGCCTACCTCAAAAAACAAGAAAAAAATGGTAATAAATCTTCTAACTCAACAACTCAAAGGATTAAAAAGAGAGCAACAAGAAAAGCCCACAGTGAGCAGAAGGAAGAACATAATAAAGATCAGAGCAGAAATGAATGACATAGAGAACAACAGCAACAAAAAAATACAAAAAATCAACAAAACCAAGAGCTGGTTCTTCGAAAGAATAAACAAGATTGATGAATCTCTAGTCAGGCTCACCAAGAAGCAAAGAGAGAGGACACAAATAAACAAAATCAGAAATGAAAGAGGTGAAATAACAACAGACCCCACAGAAATATAAAGGATTGTTAAAAAATACTATGAACAACTCTATTCCAACAAACTGGACAACCTGGAGGACATGGACATATTCTTAGAAAAATACAACCTTCCAAAACTCAATCAGGAAGATTCTAAAAATCTCAATATGCTGATAACTGTGGAAGAAATTGAAGCAGTAATCAAAAAGCTATCCTTCTAATTGTCTTTGGAAGAATATAAAATGAGAGACATGTAAGAGTATGGGGATATGTTTCTTAATGGTTATTTTAGTGGATATTTAAGAGAGATTATATAAGAAAATTTTCAACCATTAATATAGGCAGTAATTTATCATGCTTTACTTGTTAAATTCATGATATTGTCTGTTTAACAGATAAAACATCAGGCAGATTTTTTAATCTAGAAAATTCTAATGATTATAGAAAGTATGAAGAATTTATGACAGGTTTCCTTAACAATTATCTTATTTCAATAGAAAATATTTTTTTTCAGGCAAGAGTATGAAAACATACAAGTCTACAAAATACCTTACTATTTTTTAAAACGTTTTTGAGTGCTTACATGAAGATAGAGAAAGTTCTAAGAGAGGAATACTTTAGAATGTTAAGATAGAGATCAGGAGTAATTAATGAAAAAAAATGGAAAGAACCAAGAAAATCTTACAACATGATGAAGAAAGAAAAGTCAATTTTCCTTTCTACATAATTCTGGAACATTTTTCCGTGTATATATATAAAGGATAATTTTAATTTAACCTGTATCAGTGGTAAGGTATTCCCTGTTAGGACCATTCCACTACCTTATTTGTAGAAAGCTATCGAACTGTATATTTATCTTTAATTTTTTAAAATGAATTTATTGGGGTGACATTGGTTTGCAAAGCCATACAGGCTTCAAGTGTACAACTCAATAAAACATTATCTGCCCATCGCCCAAGCAAGTCTGTTTCCATCTCCATTTTACACCCCTTTGCCCATTTCCACCTATCCCCCTGCTTCCCTCTGGCTATCACCACTGCTGTCTGTATCTATGTGTTACATATACATGTTTTTTGGCTAATCCCTTCAACTTCTTTCATTCACTCCCCCAACCCTCTTCTTCTTCTTTTTCACTTTGAGTTTCTTTTTAAAATGTAGTTATTTAGACACTTATTTAAGTTTACTCAATTCTCATTTTTATCTATAATTTGAAATATGCGTATTCATGCTTTAAGCAACTTTTTAATGAAATTAATAAAAATATTCAAAACATATAATGTGTTAATATTTTATTCAAAATTTAATTGACATTTAACTGCTATTTATATGATTTTATCTTTAATATTTGTGAAGAACATGTGAAATAATATTGTCATATAAATCTTTTACTGCAGTGCTAGATTATCACACAGTGGCAATGCATAATCAGTCAACAATAGTTTGTAAAGTTACAAAAGGTAGAGTTTCCCATTTCTCCTCCCCGTGCAGGTGATATGTTTTTCAACATTACTTGGGAAACCTAGAGAAGAGAGTCAAAAGTTTTGTTACTGATTATAGCTCTGTTTTCTTAAATAAAAGCTAGCTGTGATCTTTTGATGAAGTAAGACTTCTATTCAATCGAAGAAAAAAAAAGTTTGGAGCCTGGGTGAGAAGAAGATTAAAATGGGAAGCTTCAAGGCAGTTTTCTCCAATGCACTTGTACAAATAAAGGCTTGTCCAGAATATGTTGTGTGCTTATTGATTATTATTTCATCTGGAGTTTATTTCCAGTTGAATTGTTCCAACTTGGTTTCTACTTTTCCTTTGAATCGCTGGTTTTAGCAATTGTCTTTCACATTTACCTGCTGAGTTCTCTGCTAGTTCATTCTTATAACTACTTGAGATGTTCCTTATGTCCTGAATTTTCCTGTTTTGAATTTTACCTAGCCTCTTGAAACAGTGAATAGCTGGAAAGACCTACTTGTGCTCATGTGTATTCTGTGTCTAGGGAACAATAGTAGAAGTTTAATATTTGCTGAGATCATAAGTTAAGACATTCCTCTTTTACTCTTTTTACAACATTTAAGATGACAACCTGTATGGAATGTGACATAAAATGTTTTTCTTTTAGAGTTATATTGGTTAAAATAATCCTGTTAGCCCTGACCGGTTTGGCTCAGTGGATAGAATGTCGGCCTGCAGACTCAAGGCTCCCAGGTTTGATTCCAGTCAAGGGCATGTACCTTGGTTGCTGGCACATCCCCAGTAGGGGTGTGCAGGAGGCAGCTGATGGATGTTCCTAACTCTCTATGCCTCTCTCATCCTCTCTGTAAAAAATTCAATAAAAAATATTAAAAAAACAAACAATCCTGTTAGAAGTCAAATGGGTACTCAAAGATCACCATTTACATAGTGCTTCCCAAACAATTTTTAAAGCATTATTTCATTTCTACCTCATAATAAGCATGTTAAATCCATGTGTTTAGAAATGATATAATTATTCACATTTAAAGGATAAGGAAGCCAATATAGAAAACAGGAAAAAAAATTTCTGATAATATCTGAGCAACTTAATGAAAAGTTTTGGATTACACTCTACATCTCTATTTTTTTTTTTTTAAACTATGGTATGGTTAAAGATTCCTTTATGGATTCAGTAGTAATAACCAATAAAGTAATAATATTTTTGAAAATGATTTTGGAAATATATATGATTAATTTTATAGAGGAGGTAGTTGAGAGCTGCTTTTTGAAAGAAAATTTCTATTTTAAACATATTGAAATAAAAATAATAGAAAACAATATTAAGAAATATTTATATATAAAATATAATACATATTTTTGTGTCAAAGTTTTCTAGCTCTTTGCATAAAAATGACCAACCACCAATATATCATCGCTAAATATAATTTACGATGAATTGAGTACATATCCAGGTCTTAAGTGAAATTTTTTAATAATATATTTATTTTACTACACATTTACTCAAAACTAGATAAATATCTAAAATACATTTGTAATAGCATTGATATTATTAAATCTCACAAATCTATTAAATATATATTAAACTCATGGGATTTTGAACAAACCATTTTAATAGGTAGCTAGTAATTTTGAAATTTCCTTTTTGGTTCTATCATATAGAATATTTTTCTCTGTGAGGAATCTGTAATTTTTTTCTTTTTTAAACTTTATTGTTGAAAGGGGGACTATAATTTTTCATCTATTTTTGTTTGTCTTTGTAATTCTTTATTGTTTAAAGTACTATATATAGTATTACCTATGCCTCCTTTTCCCCCTATTGACCTCTCCCCAGCCATACCCCCAACCCTTCAGCACATGCCCTCATCCCCCTAGTATCTGTGTCTATTGGTTATGCTTATATGCATCTTACCCTGACCCCAATCCTCCACTGCCTTCCCTCTGAAATTTGATGGTCTGTTCAATGCTTCTCTCTCTAGATCTATTTTTGCTCATCAGTTTATGTTCATTATATCCACAAATGAGTGAGATCATGTGATACTTATCTTTCTCTGACTGGCTTATTTCACTTAGCATAATGCTCTCTAGGTCCAACCATGCTGTTGCAAATGGTAAGAGTCCTTTCTTTTTTTCCAGCAGCATAGTATTCCATTGTGTAGATCAAGCGTGTCAAATTCAAAGGCTAACCTGGGCCAAATAAACAAGGTTTAAGTTTATGTGGGCCACAAAAAAAAAGCTTCAATTTTTATAGAAACGTATGTTTAGTTCAATAGAGACATGTTGAATACAAAGGGCTGAAATAAATGAGTAATTGTTAACATAAAATAATAGAACATTTTAATAAAAATTAATCTTTTTTCTTGAACATTTAACTTACTAGACACTAAATAACTGCACAAATTAATAAGTGTAACACAAATAAACTTATTTTTTCTTCTCTCCAAAAGCAAAATGTTTCCTGTTGCACACACCAAACAAGTCAGTACAGGACTAATGATGTGGCAATTGACTGATAAAATACTAGTATTCGCTGCTAGAATTAGTGAAGAGAAATGGTGCACCTGTGCATAAGGTGCATAAGGGAAATGAATGCAACATGATAAGGTGCATAAGGGAAATGAATGCAACATGATTATAGTAATCAGTCATTAGTGAACATTGTAGTTCCTTATTAATAATTATGAATAACAGGATATTGTAAAAATTAAGTTACTGAAATTTTATTAAAACATTTCTTACATAGCGTTATATTGGCTGGGTCACAAAAATATTCGTTGTGGGCCGCAGAATGAGTTTAACATGCTTGGTGTAGATGTACCACAATTTTTAATCAACTCATCTGTTGATGGGCACTTCAGCTGTTTCCAAGTCTTAGCTATTGTAAATTGTGCTGCTATGAACATAGGGGTGCATAGATCCTTTCTGATGGCTGTTTCTATTTTCTTGGGATATATTCCTAGATGTGGGATTACTGGGTAAAATGGAAGTTCCATGTTTAATTTTTTGAGGAAACTCCATATTGATTTCCACAGTGGCTGCACCAGTCTGCATTCACACCAGCAGTGCACAAGGGTTCCTTTTTCTCCACATCCTCACCAGCATGTGTCATTTGTTGATCTATTGATGATAGCTATTCTGATGGGTGTGAGATGGTACCTCGTTGTCGTTTTGATTTGCATCTCCTGGATGATTAGTGACTTTGAGCATGTTTTCATATGTCTCTTGGTGTTATGTATATCCACTTTCAAAAAGTGTCTATTTAAGTCCTTTGCCCATTTTTTGATTGGGTTGTTTATCTTCCTTTTGTTAAGATATATGAGTTCCCTATAAATTTTGGAGATTAGGCCCTTATAGGATATAACATTGGCAAATATGTTTGCAGCACTCTTGAGAAAGAAGAACAAAGTTGGAGGTATTACGTTACCAGATATCAAGCTATATTATAAAGCCACTTTTCTCAGAACTGCCTGGTATTGGCACAAGAACAGACATATAGACAAATGGAAAAGAACAGAGAACCCAGAAATTAACTCAAGCCATTATGCTCTACTAATATTTAACAAAGGAGTCAAGAGCATACAATGGAGTCTCTTCAATAAATGGTGTTGGGAAAATTAGACAGATTCATGCAAAAAAATGAAACCAGACCATCAACTTACACCATGCACAAAAATAAACTCAAAATGGATAAAGGATGTAAATGTAAGATGGGAAACCATAAAAAGCTTAGAAGACTCCATAGGCAGCAAAATATCAGACATATGTCATAGCAACATCTTTACCAATACAGCTCCTAGGACAATGGAAACTAAGAAAATAAACAAATGGGACTACATCAAAATAAAAATCTTTTGCACAGCAAAAGAAACCATCAACAAAACAATAAGAAAGCCCATTGCATGGGAGAATTATTTTATCTATTATGTGTGTTTTCTCTTACCTTCCTACCTTCCTAAGCATTATTAAAATAAGTGATTTATACTTCTTTTCTGATCATTTCAACAACTGTCTTCTTGGGAATGGCCTTTATCATTTCCTTTGAGCACATATTGCTATTTGCTGTGTGTGTGTGTGTGTGTGTGTGTGTGTGTGTGTGTGTGTGTGTGTTGCATAATTTGGGATTGCAACTTAAATATTATTTATGTTATTTTTAGACTCCTAGAGGCCTGGTGCATTAAATTCATGCATGGGTAGGGTCCCTTGGCTTGGCTGGTGATCAGGGCTGATCAGGGCATTCTGGCTGCTGGCTGGGTCCTCTCTTCCCCAGCTACCATCTGCCAGCTGGGCCTCCCTTCGTTCCTCGCTGCCCCCTGGTGGTCAGCTCATGTCATAGGGAGCGATTGGTCTCCCTGTTAAACTCCTGTGGAGACAATTGGCATATTAGGCTTTTATATATATAGATAAATTTTGTTACAATCCTCTGAAGCAGTATTTTTTTACCCTCAAGTAGCATTTATTGCTTTTAATTGAAATGTAACTGACATATAACATATTAGTTTCAGGTATACAGCATAATGATTCAATATTTGTACATTTTGTTAAATAATCAGCACAATAAGTCTAGTTAATACTCATCACCATACATATTTAAATTTTGTTTAATTTTAAAGAGAACTTTTAAGATCTACTATAATCAACTTTTGAATATGCAATACTATAGTCACCATTCTGTACATTACATCCCTATCACTTATTTTTATAACTGGAGATTTATTCTTTTGACTCCACCTATTTTCACTCCCTCTACCCTCGCCCACATCTGGCAACCACCAATCTGTTCTCTGTCTCTATGAGCTTAGGACTATTTTAAAAATGTGTCTGTTTTGTTTTTTAGACTCCATATCTAAATGAGGTCATAGTATTTGTTATTTGCTTTTCTCAGTCTGACTTATTTAATTGAATACTCTGTTACAACAAGGTCTAATTCTTGAAATACACCTAATTCCTGCTCACAGCACTAATTGTGTGAACAAGTTCCTTCTGGAACCCTGCTCGCTGTACTTACTGTTGGGAACTCAGTTCCTCCTTTACCCTCTGCTTGCTGATCCAAGTATTGGAAGCACTTACCTGGTACTGTTGGGTCCAAGCCCCTCTGCCTTCTTTCACCTGCTCCTGCTTCTGAGAAGGTTCCTGAAGATCTCTGCAACTAGATGCCTCCCACAACAGCTATGCTGCACTGGTAGAGAAGATGCCATGAAAAGTTGTGGGTATATGAGAGAGTCTTTATTGCAGAAGCTAGTGGCCATTTGGCCATTGCTAACAAGGAGCCACTAGACAAAACAGTTCTTTAAAGCAAAGTCTCATACAATAGGTAGCCATACAGTGGCTAGTTACCAACAGCCTCTGTATCCACAGCCATTGTCTACGCAGCTGCCCACTGATCAGTAGTCTCACACTAAGCAGTCCAGCCTTACATAGGAGCAGCCCCACTAAGCAACCGCAACAGCCATTATCTGAGCAAGCTACTTGCTGGTCACTACCATACTTTATACTGCTTAGACAAAAGAGGCTTTTTGCCAAAAGACTGACATCAATCTTTTGGGTTATAGAAGGGCACTCCTGCATAGTGCATAGATTGCTGTGTCTTTGCACCTTCATACAGTATCTTAGTCCTGGACACCCTGATTAAGATTCCCATGCTTACAGTGACCTTGGACATCTGGTATAATCTGAACAAGACTTCTACTCTAATTGGCCTTGAACATCAGGTGTACTCCAAATAGGGTTCCTACATACCTTCAAAGTTTTCATCCACGTTGTTGCAAAATGGCAAGATCTCACTCATTCTTTTTTATGGCTGAATAATATTAATTTTCTTTATTAATTCATACATCGATGGGCATTTATTGTATTTATACCTTGGCTATTAATGCCAATAATGCCAAACAGGTCCAACAGAAGTTTGTGCTTTTATTTGTTTTGTTTTCCTTAGCTGCAAGCTGTTTTGAGTTGCACCCACTCATGGGCAGTTTGGGGTTCACCTGGAGGCTTTGGCAGTATATGAACAGAATTTTTGGTTCTTCTATGTGTCTCCTTCTTTCCAGCATCCCCTCCCTCATTTTTCAGCAGTTAAACTTCCCCAGTCTCTGTCCTCTAGTTCTTCAGGCCAGAAATACTGCAGGTTTCTATTAGAAATGTAGCCACTGCATGACATGCTGGCATTCTAAAGTCATAAAAACAGGAAACTCAGTCTTCGCTGGTACTTTCTTCCAGTTCTCCACTTGCTGACAAAATAAATTCCTGAGTTTTTCATCTTTCAAGACCTACAAGCAGGTCCCTGCTCTCAGGACTTATCTTTGTTATGAATGGGGAGTTCAGCTTGTTAGAAGCTTACTCAGGCATAGTGGAAATAAATTATTCACACTTCAATTTTAAATTCCACTAGTCAAATATTTAATATTCTTTCCATCTGTTAGACTAAAGATCTATTTTTATAACTATGATTAATATAAATGTTACAATAGAATATAATTATTAGCTAAGCATGTATACATATTAACTCACTAAGATGAGCAGAGGCTCTATTTCCAAACTGTGATGGATATTTAACATGAAAAAAAATTAACTTGTTTGTGTTAACCAATGATATGTTGAGCTGTTTGCTACCACAGCATTATCTAGGCCATCATGACACAAACGTGATAACAAATAAGAAACTGCCTGGTAAAACTCTGGTAAAAGGTTATCTGATAACTGACATATGGTGATTGGAAATTTACACACAGTGCCTATTGTAATTACTTAAATGTTTAAAATATTAAAAATGTGGATTTTGTGCATTATAAACTGTTTAAATTTAATAATACAGGTACAAAATACTTTTTATCTATTCATATTGTTTGTGGCCACACAAATCTATTTTTTTCTAATAATAGTTTAATTTATTCAGTAATGATTATCATGTAGCAGTTTTTTTCAGAAATAGATTGTACGAAGTAGTGAGACTATCTTATGCCATAAATAAAATTACATGTTTTAGAGTGCCAAACTCTCTCACATGTCTGTTATTGTGGCTTTATCTGCATGTTATTTTATTACGAATCTACTTTCTCTAGTCTTTTCTTTCTCAGATCCTTGCTTTACCGAACAAGTTTAGGATGTATAAAGAATTAGCAGCTGTAGAACTGCCATATTAATATCCTCAATTAAATTTATTAATAATTCAATCTTGCTTTCATGCCATCATGTTTAATTAATAAAATTTTATTGGTAAATCATACATAATTGTTTTTATGAGTTTCGGTAGTGCACAACACACATACAGACAGACATACACACACATATCACATATGCACATACACTGTCTTAAAACTGATAAAACATGCAGTATTTCAAATGTGTCTTCTCAGAAAACATGTTGCCTCTATTTTGAGCAGGTAATTTATAATCTGAGAAAAATCAGGTGACAAGCATATAAAAATTCACCTCTGATTACAACACAGACTATATTAGAGTACAGCCAAGTATATTCAATTTCACATAAGAACCAGTATTTCAGAAATACAAATTTAACAAGCAAACTTGTATGAGCATCTGAGGAATCACCTGGGATCCTGCAGAAACACATGCTGAGCAGCAAGGAATTACTTGTTGTCAAGGTAATACATAATCTAAAATTCCAACAAACAGATTCCTTCTAGATTATACCATAGATAGGATACCTGCTACCACACAGAGCTATGTGAATATCTTGATGTTATGTACAGGAGGGCTAATCAATATAGTAGTTTTCTTGAAATAGAGCTAATTATTAGCAAACCCAGTAAGGTTGCACAATTTCAGTAAGTGTCCTGTGACCTTAACTGAAGCTACAGGTCCACAGTAGAAATTGATTAAATGTTGTTCTTGAATTATAGAATAAAAACCCAAAAAAGAGATTAAACAGAGGAAATATGCTCTTTATAATAATTTTAAGTTAAAATTAAAATTCAGAATGAAGTTTTTTTCTTTTTCATATATAATATTGCATATTTTTACAACATATTTTCAGGAATACAACATAATGTTTTGATATCTTATATAATAAAGAGGTAATATGCAATTTGACCCTCAAGCTCTCACAAAATGGCTGCCTATGACCAGGCCAGCAGAGGGGTTAGTGAGGGATGACTAAACAACTAAACAGCAGGCTGTGTGGGATGACCAGGCTGGCTGGGAGGGGGGGGGGGGCAGTTTGGGATGGCCAGGCCAGCAGGCAGAGCAGTTGGGGGTGACCAGGTCGGCGGGAGGGCAGTAAAAGGTGACCAGGCTGGAGGAGGGGCTGTTAGGGGCAACCAGGCCAGCAGAGAGGGGCAGTTGGGGGTGACTAAGCCAGCAGGGGGGGCAGTAAGAGGTGACCAGGCTGGTGGGGAGGGCAGTTAGGAATGACCAGGCCAGCAGGGAGGAGGCAGTTGGGGGTGACCGGGCCAGCAGCAGGGGGCAGTTAGGGGTGGCCAGGCTGGCAGGGGGGTGGGGAAAGTAGGGGCAATCAGGCTGGCATGCAGAGGCAGTGAGGGAAAACCAGGCTGGTAGGCAGGTGAGCAATTAAGAGCTAGCAGTCCAGGACTGTGAGAGGGAAATCTGACTGTCGGACATTCCCCAAGGGATTAGGCCTAAACTGGCAGTCAGACATCCCCCAAGGGGTCCTGGATTGGAGATGGTGCAGGCTGGGCTGAGGGACAACCCCCACAAATTTCATGCACCGGATGTCTAGTTTGTATATAATATGAATTAATCACCACAATAGGGCTAGTTAACATCCATAACCACACTCAGTTACAAATTTTTCATATTGCATTTTAATCTCAAATTAATGGAATCAGATCTGTGTGGAGTTAAATAATGATCTTCAGAAGACATATAAAATATATTTGGTGGATAAATGAGGGTACTAAGATTCAGAATATTAAAAATAAATTTAGAAAGTCACCTATCTATATATGAAGGAATGAACTCCAAAGTCTTAGCTTTTATATATCGTGTCCAATGTTCTTTCATATATACAACTAGAAGCCCAGTGCATAAAAAATTCATGAACTGGAGTGGGGGGGCCCCTCAGTCAAGCCTGCCCCCTCTCACAGTCCGGGAGCCCTCTAGGGCAGAAGGCAATGTGGCAATCAGGAGAAGGCAATGCCCCATCACACCTCTGCTGCTGCCACTGCCAGCAGCGCAAGCCTCAGCCAGCCCTGGTTACCTGAGCCTAAGGCAGCCCTGGGCAGCAGGGCAGCAGCCATCTGAGGCTTGCCTGCAACTTGGGCCGGCCCTGAGATGCTGGGCAGCTGCCATCCAAGGCTTTCCTGTGCCTTGGGTGTCAGCTGGACAGCTGCCATCTGAGGCTTTCCTGAGCTTTGGGCTGGCCCTGGGGGTTGGAGGGCTGAGGGGACTGGGTGACTCTGGAGACAGGTGTGCAGAGCAGCCGGATCCACCTGGAGGCAGGCCTGGCCATGCCGCACACCTGCTGCCCAAGCAGGGCTGAAGGGACTGGGTGCCACCATCTTGTGGCTATGGATGCCATCATCTTTGAAGGCAGGGCAGTAAATTAGCATATTCCCTCCTTATTGGCTGTGGGCGCCGCCATCTTTGTGATGGCATGAGGGTTAATTAACATACCCCCTCTTTATTAGATAGGATACTGCATTTCAGTAAGTATAGTAATTAATAATAAGGAATAGAAGACATTTTCACAAATGAAGAGCAAAGTAAAACAAAAAATGTGGAATTTAGATATCAGCTATGCAATTGAAAGAATGAAATATGAAAAAACAAATCATTATTCCATCCTAAATATGAATTCATTGGCATGAGCTAGTTAAAAAAACAACAACACTCATTTTGTACTTAAAAATACTTCTAATTCTTGTACTTCTGAGGTCTTTTAGAAAATAATTTAATCTCTCCCCTTAAAATGTTTTCTTTTTTAAAAAGTAAATGAGAGTTTCTGTTCAGTTCATGGTGTTTTGTACTGAGTGAGCCTATAAATTTGAAAATAATAAATAATGGTGATGTTGTTTATATAAAAAAATCATTTTGTTTAAGGTTTTTGTAAATTTTATAGAAATTTTTCATTAGATTTTGATAGCAGGAAATATTATATAATCACCTAGTTTGGGTAAAAGGAAACCAAAGAAAATCAGCACTTATTGAGTAACTTTTATATACCAGATACCTTGCTACATATTTTACATTATATTGCTGTTTATAATTACAACTAATAAAATAGTTATAAGACAATGTGTTAATCAATAAGTACTTGGGACAGCATGTCAAGAGTCAAGATTGAAAAACATTTATAATTTATGGAAGCATTCTATTTTGAATAAATGGTTGACTTACTTATTTTATTTTTATATTTTAGGATCTGCAAGAAGGTAAGAAGGATATTTAGGTATATGTATGGCATCTATATTATTTCCTTCATGTACCCTTCTCATTGACCAGTGAGGTTCTGAGAAGATGTGTCTCTTAACTAACTTTGAACATTAAGAATTTCATTCATCAAAGACCACTAATTCTTTTATTACCAATGGTGAATAATCTTGCTAAGAAGTCTTTTAAATTCTACTTGTAGACATGCATGTGTTTTTTTCTATGGTTGTTAAATTGATTTTCTGTAATTAAAAAATAAACTTTTATTTTTTTCTATTTCCTTTGCTGTTTATTAGTTTTTAGCTCACTTTACTTAATTTTTTTTAAACCTTTCAACAACTAGATGTGAAGATCATAAAGAGACAGGCTAATTAGGAGAATAATGAAAAGGTTTCACTACTCAAACAAGAGAATGAGTTGGTTGTATTTTATTTCCTATTTAGCTCTGTAGTGATCTTTCTAGTTTCTGCATTGTTTAGTCAATATTCCATTTAGTCTCAGGATAACTCTATGTGATAACTCCTAAAGAAAAGAATGTTTGAGTTACCATAAATTAGCCAGCGAATTTAATGATGCAGGGAGAATGGAAACAGAATTTCTACTTCTCTTCCAACTTAGTAACAGCCTATCCATAAGAATCCAGGCTGCATGTTAACATAATATTGTTGCTTATTCTATGAGAAATTAATTCTCTATTGAAGAAGTTGAGAAAATTAGGTATTTGGCATGTGTACATAGGATGCCGATAATACAAGAAAACGCTCTACAGCATGTCACACATGGAAAGGAGAATGAGAGAAAACAGTTCCTGAAGAGGGTTTCCCATCGTATCCCAAGAGGTTTAACTTGAGTGACTTGTTGGCTCTTCCTATCCACTGAGATCCCAAATGGAGAAAAGTTTCTTATCATTTCATAACGACAGGTTAATGTTGGCAACACAGCATAGTTATAGTTACTAATAGTAGGGCAAATGATTTTTTATCTATAACTTGGCTTTATGTACTCTGTGCATAGATAAGGTTAGACAATCATTATCATAATTTGCCTTACTCTCAGGGGTACATTGCAGAACCCCAGTGGTTGCCTGAAATCATGGATAGTACCAAACCCTATATGAGCTATGCTTTTTCCCCCCTATACATAAACACCTATGACAAAATTTAAATCATAAATTAGGCACAGTAAGACATTCACAACAATGTGAATAATAAAAATCAAAACAATGTACTATAATAAAAGTTTTTGAATATGGCTTATATCTCAAAATATGGTATTATACCAGACTCACCCTTCTTAATCTTGTGGTGGTGTGAAATGATCTCATGGGCTGGGAGCACACACAGTGTGAATACACTGGACAAAAAGAAGATTCCCATCCCAAGCAGGATGGAGTGAAGTGGTGCTATTCAAAAAGGTCCACAATTTAAAATTTATGAATTTTTCATTTCTGAAATTTTTATTTAGTATTTTTGGACCTTGGTTGACCATAGGTAACTGACATTGCAGAAACCAAAACCACCACTAATGGGGGAGAACTGTACTGGCAAGCAGAAGAAGACCGGGACTGAAATAAGTCAGTAGCTGCTGCATGTAACACAGGCAGAAACCTAGATACTCTGAGGAATGTTAATAATTTAAATTCAAATACTGAGAGCATGGCTCCTCAAGTGGTTTTAAGATAAGTCTACAAGTTCCTTGCTACCTCAAGATGGGGAGCTTAATTTCCTTCCCATTACCATGGTCAAGTGGTCTAGGTTCAGGACTTCAACTTTCATTTTTAGTTTCTCTCTCTTCCCCTTTTTCTGTCCCTCTCTGTCTCTCTGTCTCTTTCTCTCTCTCTCTCTCTCCCTTCATCTCTTGAGGAAGGAAGAGGGAGAGAGATAGATAGATACATCAATGATGAGAGAGAATCATCGATTGGCTGCCTCTTGCATACCCTCTACTGGGGATCAAGCCCTCACCCTGGGCATATGCCCTGACTAGAAATTAAACCAATGACTTTTTGGTTCCTGGGTCAACACTCAACCACTGAGGCACACTTGGATGGGCCATCTCTCTTTTATATCTCACTCTGAAAAAATCATCTGCCATGTTTCAAGAACACTCAGGCAGCCAGGACAAGGTCCACATATTAAGAGACTAAAGCTTGCAGTCAGCAGCTAGCATATATGTGAGGGAGTTTGGGTATGGATGCCCTGTGGCTTGCCAATGACTATGTTAATGAACTTGGGAAAGTATCTTCCCTCAGTTGAAGCTTAAAATAACCATAATACTGACCAAGAACTTGATTTTAAACTTATGAGAAACCCTGTTCCAGATTCTCCCAGCTAGCTACTCCTAGATGTCTCATCAGAGAATCAGTGAGATGATGAAAGTTTATAGTTTTAAAAAAGAGCAAATTTGGGATAATTTGTTATGCAGCATAAGGTAACTAATGCAACTCCAAAAACAGTCAGGCCAAATAAAGTAAGGATCTCCTCTTCTAAATATCAACATTTGCCAATTTTGTCTAGCCTTAAAGTTTTCTGAAAGCTAGGCTAATAATGATAAGATTATAACAACAGTAAAGAAGCTGTTATTGGTCTTTTAATTTGTGACATATATCTACTACTGCTTCTAATTTAATAGTTATGTGAAAGTAAAAGAATATACTTGGACAATGTACATAATATTTATACATGCTATATATAATTAAAGTATAATTGATTAAATTTAAGGAATCTACTTGCATTTTCTCTGGTCTTGTTACAACAGAAAATCAAGACTTTATCCTGTCATAAACATTATTCCCTGTACCTTTAATATACTTATTCAAATACCAAATTTTTCTTTATCGTTGATGCCTTTCAAATAATTATGCAAAATAAAGTTATTCCTTCACCATTTTTTTCAGTAAGTGAATCAAAATATGATACAATTGATTAATAATAAATTATGGATTATTTTATCTCATTATAGTAAAATGATTAGTTTATTTCTTTGAGGACATAAATAAACATAAAAATGAGCCCTAGCCAGTTTGTGTCAGTAGTTAGAGCACTGCCTCATGGACTGCAGGGTCTCAGGGGTCGATTCCAGTCAAGGGCATATACCTGGGTTGCAGGCTCGATCCCCTGCCCCTGTCAGAGTGTATGCAGTAGGTAACCAATAGATGTGTTTCTCTCACATCAATATTTCTCTCTTTCTGTCTCTCCCCTTTACTTCCACTCTCTCTAAAAATAAATAGAAAAAAATTATCTTCATGTGAGGATTAACAAAAAGAAAAGATAATACAATGAATTTAATGATATGGAGTCATGAGAAAGAATTAAAAACTTATCTATTGATGCTGAAGAAGTATTATTAAAAAATATAAATCCCGCCTTAATTCAGATTTCAAAAAACATGTAATGGAATAAACCAAGCAACACAACATATTCCACCAGTAAACTATATGGATGCATTTGTGTGCAGGAAGGCTTATTATGCAGAGCGGACAAGACTGGCAAACAATTTGCTTATCTCAGGTGGTTTGAGAATGGAGAGTTCCAGTTAAAGCAAACAGGATTTCACAGCCAGAGTTCTTGAAGCATTGCTGGTATTGACTTTCTGTTCACGAATCTTTCATCCATTCTTGTATGTCTGTGTTTTCTTTTCTCTTTTATGCTTTGTCAGTGCTGCTGAATGTTGATGAGACAACACTTGGTGTAAACATCCTCCAGCAATCATTTTCAGATGATAAATTTAGGATCTAAAAACTTAAACTTTATTTTATGAGTGCAATTTGGGTCAGGTTGCCCAATTACATATGGCAGCCATGTGATTCTGAGGATAGTTAAGGGAAAAACAGCTATGCTATGCCAAATTTAATGAGGTTAAGGGAAAATTAATGATAAGGACTTACAAAAAAAAAAAAAAAGTTCAGAGAGACTTCCCAAGTAATTTCTAAGAATTTTAGGAAAAAACTGTACATTGTTGTAATATTTTATTTAATAGAAAAGTAAAATTTGATTGAACAAGTAAGTTGTTCTATATTGAATAGAGTGAGACACACTAGAAAATAGAAAAGAGGACCAGAATGTGTTTTTACATTAATTTTCTGTGTTTGAAATGCCACTTATTTACTAAATAACTTCAACATTAAAATAAAGTTAATACTTTCAACAATAAAGATAAATTTAAAAAATAGATAATAATACCTGCTTTTGCTCAGTTTATTTAAAAGCTCAAATGATGTAATTTACAAAGTACAAAATAGTGTAAATTCTAAGTGAGTGTTAACCCAGATATCAGATAAGGTCATTCTGTGTAATAAAATTGTTTTATTTAAATTATAATTAAAGTTTTATATACACACTAGTGGCTGGGTGCATGAAATTTGTGCACGGGGGGAGAGTTCCCTCAGCCCAGCCTTCACCCTCTCCAATTAGGGACCCCTTGAGGGATGTTCGACTGCCAGTTTAGGCCCAATCCCTGATTGGGCCTAAACTGGCAGTCGGACATCCTTCTCACAATCTGGGACCGCTGGCTTCTAACTGCTTACCTGCCTGCCTGCCAGATAGCCCCTAACTGCCTCCCCTGCTAGCCTGGTCACCCCCAGCTGCTCTCCCTGCTGGCCTGATCTCACCCCCAACTGCCCTCCCCTGCCGGCCTGATATCACCCCCAACTGCCCTCCCTGGCAGGCCTGATCACCCCTAACTGCCTCTGCCTCAGCCCCCACCCCCATGGCTTTGTCTGGAAGGAAGTCAGATGGCTGGGAGATGGCCAGTTGACTTGGTCTAATTAACATATTACCTTTTTATTAGTATTGATAGATTATATAAGATAGGTTGCTTAAATGGTGAGGAAAAGCCTTTTTCATCAGGAGGAGATGCTCTTGGCAGACAAAAATACATAATCCCTGTATCTGGACTGATAGCCAGCCATATGCAGTATACTGCCAAACCAGTCATTAAAAAATTGAACCGCTTTCTTACACCTTACACCAAACAGCTGTTGCCCTTAAGACCCCTCCTCAGCCCCTACCTTAGGTTCTGCCTTTTCAGTTCACTCAGATTAGGTTCTGATTGGTCGGTTTCTATGCCAGTCAGCATCAGAAGTCCACCTCCTAGGCAGCCATTGGCTCCTTGCAGTTCACCCAGATTTGGTTCTTTCATATGCCAGTCAGCATTTCCGGGCTTATCTCCAGGCCAGATCAGAGAGGCAGGGCTGATCAACAGCCACCCCAGGCTGCTGATGAGCAGGCTGAATTGCTGATCTCTTGGAAAAAAAAGAGGCACAGCTGCTGATCAGTCCCACCTCTCTCTCTCCTCAAGAGTCAGCAGTTCAGCCCACTCGCCAGTTCCTTGCCCACCCGAGCCTGCTTCACATGCAGCCTGGCATTCAGTCAAGCCTTCGGTCATTTTGGACGTTACAGACCCTGGGTTTTTATATATTAGGATAGTTTAAAAATCATATTGAACATAGTGACTGATGATGAAAAAGGAAAGAACCCTAACTTGTTAGTTTCATCTCCACTCTCCCTCCCTTATCTTCATAATTCTGTGTAAATGTACTACTGCTCTTTTGCCCTTTACACAACCTTATCTCCTGGCATCCTGTATCATCAAATAGTATTCAAAACTTTCATGCCTCCAGCTCTCTGAAAACACTTACGCTTTTCCCATTCTGTAGTTTTATCACATTTGTTAGTTAAATCAGTGACCAATGTGAATCTTCTATATAATTATAGTATTTTTTGATCTAAAATATCACACATTGTGTTTTTATTGTATATTATTTATTTTTCCTTGAGTTAGTGTATCCTTTGCATATGTTCACTGATTTATTTATAAAACTTATATTGTTATTTCAGCTATTTCACCATAGCTGCCAAAGCCTATATTTTCTAAATCTCTATTGTGTAACTTCCACTTTTTTTCCCCCCTGACATCTTCCCTCTCAAAATATTTTTATATCATGCTTCAATTTGGAATCTTTGTGGCCTGATTCACTGCTCATGCCATGAGACTGTTTATTCATTTTGACAATTTCTATTCATACTGTTTTCTGTTATAAATCTTGTTTGCTAGATAACTTGCAGTACTTTTACTGGTTAATTAATTGTTAGATGCAACATAGTCTCCATAAGAACCCAAGAAAGAGTACAAGAGAGGTCAATTTTCTGGACTCCCTTGTATAACTCTTTACTTTACATATGCATCTGCTTTGTAGTTTGATAGATTTAGTGAGTTGATTGATGGCCTCCAAAAAATAAGTATGTGTCCTAACTCCCATAACCTATGAAGATTATATCTTTTAGAAAAAGGGCCTTTGCAGATATAATTAAGTTAATGATCTCAAGATGAGATTATTCAGGATATGGTCGTTAAATCCAATGACAAATATCTTTATAAGAGAAAGGCATTGGGAGACTGGTGGTTTAGACACAGAAGGCAGAAGGCCATGTGAACATGGAAACATAGACTAGTAACATGCAGCCCCAAGCCAGGAATGACTGGCGCAACCATGAACTGGAATACATACTCAAGGAAGGATTCTCCCCTAGAGCTGTAGGAGGCAGCATTTCCTCAACACTCTGCTATTAGACCCCAAGTGTCCAACATTATAAAAGAATATATTCCGTTTCTTCAAACCACCGAAATTGTGAAAATGTCTTATGCAGCACTAGGAAACTCATAAAGTTTGATAAAATAATTTTATGTAGAAAGTGTTTTCAAGCAGTATTGTATTTTAAATTATTTCAGTCTTGTGTTGGAAAACTCGAGCAAATTTAATTTGGAACAGTTTTATGTAACTAATTTGGTGGGTTTTTTTTGTGTTTTTTCCCCCCCTCTCTTTTTAAAACTTTAAGATATTTGCTAAATCCCTCATATTTAAAAATGTTATGCTGTTACCTTGGCATTACTATTATACTGTTACCTTCGCAATTTTGAGATTGGCACTCACTGGATTCTTACTGGAAAGTTTTTGATTTTTCATATGCAATAATATCCCATGGCTTTGTTCTGACATTTCTTTCTATCATTATGATTACCTGATTCTTAAAAGTAATTTCTAATTGTCTTATTGTTTCTCTCATTTATAACTTCTGTCATTTGTTTCATTTTGTTTAAAATTTTAGGAAATTCTGATTTTACCTATCAAATTTGATATTTTTAAAAAATTTATAATTCTATTTTTATATTTTAAGAGCCCTTCTTGTTCTACATTTTAATAACTCATAGTACCTAAATCTAAATATTTCTATTACATTTATGAAATTTAAAACATAGATTCTAGTAATCCTTTCTCTTGTTTCCTCCTTTTATTTTGTTGTATTAAAATTCTGCTTTTCTATCATTCATTTTGGTCTTTCTCTACTACTGGGAGATTATCTCCCATGTCTCCTTTTAGCTTTTCAATTCTACTTAGAAATTCTGTTTAGGGCTGGACAGCAATTGGGTTGTTTATCAATCTACAAAAGATGATGAGTTATTGGCTTATATCATCAGTTCAATCTACATAAATCAGTATCTAGAGCTATTTTCCCTGGAGAAGTTCAGTTTTTCCCTGGAATAACTTCCCAAATTCTGCAACTCCTGATCTAAATGCAGGCCAAGCAAAAAAAAAAAGAAGCCATTTGGTTGTCTGTTTCTTAGGGTAAAATTTCCCCCCACTTTTTCAATTCTATATGTCACATCCACTTTTTGTTTCTTCTAGAGAAATCAAGATAAAAAGTGTTCCAGATAATATATGTCTATGCCTGAGAGGGGATTGAGGAAATTTCAGTTTAAAAATTGGAGAAGAAACTTATAAGCCTAACCAATATAAATACTGATTTTACCATTTTCCTACCTCATTTCATGCCTCATCTGAGCCTCCGCAAGTTTCTGCTGAGGCTCAGAAACTTGATTTTCAAATTAGCTTGATTTTCCTTTGGGGTCTGCCTTCTAAGAATCAAGGTTTAATTCATATTTTTCTCCAGTCCATACTTTTCTGATGAGTAATTAACACTATTGTGTCCAGTCAAAGGTCTAGTTTTATCTCATTGTAGAATTCTCAGTACTCAGAACAATTTTTGAAGCATACCACATTATGTATTGGTGCACAATGAATTGTCAGAATATGATATTTTTGGCCTATGAGTTTTTAAGCTGGATAAAAGGATATAATCATGGCCAAATTTTATAAAATTGATTACGAATTACATAATTTCTTATTTGTAATATAATAATTAATGGTTCTATAAGGACTATGATATCAAATGAAAATATATTTTCATAATAATATTGAAAAAGTAAATTTATCTAAACTATTCTAAAATGAAGAAATATATTCTGTTATTAATGTTTAAATGTACAAATGGCTTTAAAGTATAGGAAATGGTAAAATTATGTAATTATTCAATCTTCAAATAAAGAATCTCTGTACATAGGCTAAGATCAGAGAGAAATTATATCAAGTCTTAACTAAAATGATTAAATCATCATAGAAGATCATTTAAAAGAAATATAAATTAAGATCAATACTGAAAAACAGAATTGCTGGTAAATTAGCAACTATCTAATTTTAAAATAAAGAATAAAGGAATTATAGAATACAGTGATAGATTCAAAGCAAAAATATGATATGATGAAACTTGATCCAATGTATCTATATATCATGAGTTTTTCAATATAAAGAAAATTATCAATGAAAATTTATGTTTATTACTTTTTTTTTGCTGCAAAAGAGCTATAGAATTGAAACCTGCACTTTAAAAGGAATAGGGGGTCTCAGATAAGACATAGTTGAGTAAAACAATTTTATTAGCCATAATCAAAGACATAGATAGTAAGGAAAATATATTTGGGAATTTTGCTACTGAAGCAATCATGGCTTAAAAACCTACAATTTAAAAAAAATACAGTTACTTTTAACACAAAAACCATTGGAAAGAAGTCAATAATGTCAAGTCTGTGGGATATTATCTACTTAAAAACAGTAAATAAAACATTTCATAGAGTGTCATTGAATAGTGATAAAAAGTTTAAATTGACTTGGATTATAGCAGAGCCTTGTGGATATAAAACTGAGTGAAGTATATCAAACAAAATGTCACTGTATTTAATGGAGTGCCACAGGGATCAGTGTGAGGGCTGATCTTATTTAACAATTTAATTAATAATGTGGTAGATGGAGAAAACAGTATGTTATGAAAATTGTAGTTGATATCAAACTGGAAGTTTTGCCAACATCAATTAACATAGCAAAAATATTTTAAAAGGAAAGTTGAAGATGTTAGAATTATTAAGAAGAAAAAATAAATCGTATGTTTAATTTCTTAGAAATTAAATAACCAAAAAACTTCGAGGGGAAAACAACCTGAATAATACTTAGATCTAAAAAGGTAAAAGTGGAGAACCAAGATGGTGATATAGATAAGCGCTGGTTCTAGCCACCTCCCACAACCACATCAAAATTACAACTAAAATACAGAAAAACCTTTATTCAGAAATGCCTGAAATCTGACTGAATGGAAGTTCTACAACCAGAGAAGTAAAGAAGAAAGCACATTGAGTTTGGTAGGGAGGAGGGAGGTAGGGATCAGGCTGATCCAATACCCATGTTTAGCTTAAATAACAACAACAACAACAAAAAACAAAAACAAACAAACAAAAACAGAAGGGATAGCTCTACTGTGGTGGCCTTCCATGAGGAACAAGGGGTGCCAGCCCCATGCCAGACCCTTAGCATAGCATTCCATGGCTGGAAATAGACCCAGGCGATTCCCCTTAAAGGACTGGCACATGGATTTACTTGGACTTGATCTCTTTGGGCTCCAGCACTAGGGCTGCAGCTTGAAAGGAACCTGGGACAATCTGGGAGGAACTGGATTGTGTGGCATCAGGCCAAGAACTCCAGGGCAGCCAAACAGGAGTACTTGAAAGGGTAATTGCTTCCATGCTGGTACCTACCCCATTGCAGACCTGACTGGCAGCCAAATATGAGTCTCCATCAGCGTGGCCCACACTGTGCTCCAGGTGATTCCCTGAGACCCCATTCCATCCAGTTGGCAGCCCCACCCAAGCTGTATGCAGTAGGGGTTTTCCATACAAATGGCCTGTCCTAGCTCAAGCTTCAGACGTTCCTAAATTCTCTTAGGAAAAAGAAGCTGTAGCTGGTGTCAGCATGTCCCATATCTTTCAATAAGAGGTTCAAGACCTGGCACTAGCACTAGTCTGCCTTGCTTCACAACTGGGCCTTGCCTGGGCACTTCCAAGCCCAGTATGAGTAGCAGCCATCTGCAGATCATTTTGTCAGGTGGCCCCAGGCAGTGGCTGACTTTTCACTTCCAGGGAGGCCCAAAGCAAGTGTACCTGGTAGACAGCTTCAGACCATACCAGATTACAGCTCTACACATCCACAAGTGACATACTCAAGGGGCAGACTCAGTGAGCAGCAAAGCCCCACTGCAGCAAGTCCTGATCCACAGGGGTGTCTCCTATACAGCAGTTCTTCCACTGTAGTCACAGCTAGTCCTCACAGCCAGCTGTGAGGTCAATTTCCCCCAGTGACACCAACAACAATGAATGCTCAACTACAATACTGTGCATGTAGCCCATACAGGGCACAACTAGAGTGCCCAGTTCCAGTGACTGGAGAGGCTGAGCCACTGATCCCTACAGGACACATACTATACAAGGCCACTCTACTAATTCCAGGAGACCTAGAAGCTCTACCTAATATTCAGAAACAAAAACAGGAAAGCTGTTAAAATGGGAATACAAAGAAACACCTCACAAATGAAAGAGAAGAAATCTCCAGAAACAAAAACAAAAACACAAAATGAAATGAAAGCAAACAAACTACTAGATAAGAGAGTTTAATACAATGGTTATAAGGTTGCTCAAGGATCTTAATGAGACCTTCAAAGGACTTAGTGTGACTTTCAAGAATCTTGTGGGAATTTCAAGAAACTTAGTGAGAACATCAAAGACATGAAAAAGGACCAGTCAGAAATTAAGCATACACTAATTCAAATAAAGAATAATTTACAGCTTGGCCAGTGTTGCTCAGTGGTTGATCATTGACCTAAGAACCAGGAGGTCAAGTTCAATTCCCAGTCACAGCACATGCCTGGTTTGTGGGCTCCATCCCTAGTAGGGGGTGTGCAGGAGACAGCCGAACAATGATTCTCTCTCATCATTGATGTTTCTATCTCTTTCCTCTCTCCCTTGTTCTCTGAAATCAATAAAAACATATATTTTTTTAAAAAAAGAATAATTTACTGGGATGCAACAGTAGAGTAGAGGATTTTTATAATCAAATCAACAATTTGGAATATGAGGAAGCAAAAAACACTCATTCAGAAGAGTAAAAAAAAAAAAAAAAATCCCAAAATATGAAGATAGTGTAAGTAGCCTTTGAAACTTCAAGAGTACCAACATTTGCATTATAGAGGTGCCAGAAGGAGAAGAGAGAAAGCAAGACATTGAAAACCTAATTGAAGAAATAATGGCAGAAAACTGCTACTATCTGGTAAAAGAAATAAAATTACAAGTCCAGGAAGAAGAGTGAGTCACAAACAAGAGGAACCCAAAGACACATCATAATGAAAATGCCAAGGGTTAAAGAGAAAGAGAGAATCTTAAAAGCAGCAAGAGAAAAGCAATTAGTTATCTACAAGGGAGTGCCCATATGACTGTCAGCTGATTTCTCAACAGAAACTTTGCGTGCTAGTAGGGAGTGCTTAGAAATATCCAAAGTGATGTATAGCAAGGACCTATAACCAAAATCACTCTATCCAGGAAAGCTTATCATTTAGAATTGAAGGTCAGTTAAAGAGCTTCACAGACAAGAAAAAGCTAAAGGAATTCATTACCACCAAAACAATATTATATGAACTGTTAAAGGGTATTCTTAAAGAAGAGGAAGAAGAGGAAAAAAAAGATTAAAAATATGAACAATAAAATGTAAATAAATACATACATATCAATAATTTAATCTAAAAATAAAAATAAATGAACAAGAAATCTAATTAACAAAATAAACTGATGAATAAAATAGAACCAGAGGCCTGGAAATATGGAACAGACTGATGATTCTCAGAGGGACAGGGGAAGGGGGTTGGGAAGAGATTAACCAAAGATCTTAACATGCATATATGCATTATCTATGGACACACACAATAAAGTAGTGTAGGCCTGGGATGGGATGGGAACTGAGTGGAGGGTGGCAATGGGGAGGAAAAAGGGGGGCATCTGTAATACTACCATTAATAAAGATTAAAAGAAACAATGAAACAAAAATAAATAAATAAAAGTAAAATAAAATGGTGAAAGCAAAATGAGAATATAAGAGGAATTCACAAATCACCTTAAACTGTAAATAGAATCGAACATTTTAATTGAATGCAAATACTCTAAAATGCATAATACTTTTTTTCAAATGCAAGTTTGTCCTGCAACTTCTGTATTACAGTACAGAAAACAGTATAACTGAACTAAATTTAATAGTAGAAATAATGCTGAAGTTTTATGGGATTTATGTCCATACGATGGTAAACAGTTAATTGGAGGAGGAACACATTGCAATGTGATTTGAAGTTGCAAAACCAATATATTTGCATACATTTCTTTGGTGTCTACATCAGTAGAATTGATGTGGTAGAGAGCCCAAATAGTTCAATTTGCCAGAATACAGGTTTTAACATATAAAGTTGCATAATTTATTGAGAAATTATAGAAAGAGTAAAGACTTCAAATTAAGAGAGTTATACTTCAGTAAGTAAGGTTGCATACCTTTACAAAGTATCATATCCCACTGTAAGTGGGATGTAAAATATCCACCTTTGCAGAATTATTTCAGGAATTACAAGATGCACATTTTGTTTTTATGTTGTTGGTAGTTTTTTGTTGTTGTTGTTGGTTTTTTTTTTTTTTTTTTTAATCCTCACCTAAGGATATTTTTCCATTGATTTTTAGAGAGTGGGAGGGAGAGGGAGAGACACACAGAGAGAAGCATCAATGTGAGAGAGACACATTGATTGGTTGCCTTCCACAAGCACCCTGACCCCAGGGCCAAGGACTGAGCTTGCCACTAATGTATGTACTCTTGACCAGAATTGGACTCACAACCCTTCAGTCCACAGGCTGTCACTCTAACCACTGAGAAACATTGGCTGGGGCACAAGATGCACATTTTTCAAGTCCAACCATCATGCCTTTCATATTGTTGGTGCCCAATGAATGTTAGTTCATGAAGTATGCGATTTAACCTCTGCAGCAATGTCACTCATAGTTTGCAAACTTATGCAAAATTACTCAAGTAAGCTTGGTATAAATTAGCTAATGCTTAAATAAGTCTTGAGGTATTAGTGATAAATGTGATGCAAAGAAGCTTTCAATTCTGTAGCCTAACGTTTGTCCATACATTAATAAAGATATTTTCGCTATTTGTGAGAGGCAGACTATAGTGATATAAGGTATACAACAAAAAATAGAATGATAGTTTTAGTTAGAAACATCAATGAAGTAAATTCTATAACTTCATCAACTAAAATTATGTTTCAGGATGATGTAATTGGAAGAAATTTCTCTAAAGAATATTCTACTTGACTTAGCTAGTTTTGCTCAGTGGATAGAACACTGGCCTGCAGACTGAAGCTCTGTAGGTTTGATTCTGGTCAAGGGCATGTACCTCTGTTGCAAAGCACTATAGGTTTGATTCTGGTCAAGGGCATGTACCTCTGCAGAGGTACATGCCCTTGACCAGAATCAAACCTATAGTGCTTCAGTTTGCAGGCTGACAATCCCAGGCCCAGAGGCAGCACGTGAAGGAGGCAACCAACCAATGTGTCTTTCTCACATTGATCTTACTTTCTCTCTGTCTCCCTCCCTTTCACTCTTTCTAAAAATATCATTGAAAAAATATCTTTGGGTGAAAATTAACAAAATAGCATAAAACAAAAAATAATGTCCTACTTAAGTAGAGTAAAAATTAGTATATCTTTAGTCAACGATAACCATTACATGTATATTATGGATCAGGCACTGTTTTAGGCACTGGGATCTGAAAAGGAATAAAACAGCCAATCAAAAAAACAATTTCTGTCTTCCCATTGTTTACATTTCAGAAAAGGAAAACATAACAACAATTAAATGAATGGATTTATATATGTCAGGCTGTATGTGCTATAGAGAAAAACATAGTTGTAAAAGATGGTGCAATCCCCAGGCGTGGGGAAGGTAGACTATTTGGAGGATGCTCAGAAGGATATTTCTGGAGAGGCCTAGAGTAAATAATAACCCTGAAGATATTTGGAGAGAGATATCCTGGTCATAGACATCCCAGGACTAGGGCCTAGAGATGGAAGATGTGTGGTGTGTTCTAGTGCCAGTAAGAAGGTCTGGTACTCATTACAATAGGAGGAAAATGACAGTACACTAGGTAGGAGCGCCCTTGCTAAAACTGGTGATAATTAGATATTAGTGATAGCTTTGTTTTGCTATTGATAGTTAGATATAATTCTGAGTATAATGGGAAACCATTGGGACATAGTTAATTAAAAAAGTGAAAATGTTCACATAACTTTCTTTAATAGAAGGTCCTAGATGCTGTATGGTGAGTAATTGTACAGGTGAAATTTCTACCACAGGGAACATTTATAAATCAATTCTAATAATGCTGGTGTCAGACAAAGATGGAGATAATGAGCAGTCAAACCTTGCAAATATCTTGAAAGTAAAACTCAAATAATTTACTTGTGTAATAGATGCCAGGTATGAGGAATTACGGATTGTTCCAGAAATTTAGTCTGAGCAATTAAGGGACAAAGTTTCTGCTTAAGAATTGAATAAGATGACAAAAGACTCAAATCTGCTGCTTGTAGGAGGATGGAAATCAGGACCTCAGTTTCACATGTATTGCTTTTCAAGTTACCCAAATGGATATGCAGAGTAGGAGGTAAGATATGAAAGTCTGGAATCCAGGATACATGAGAGCCTCGGGGTAAATTTGGAAGTCATCCTTACATGGAAAGTACAGAGCATCTTCAAATAACATTGTTTCATTCAACATCATTCTGTTGTAATGTTGATGAGGGAGAAAAAAAGTTGAATCCCGACTGGTCACTGTGTGGAACTGCATGTTCTCTGTGTGGGATTTTTTACTGCAGAATCTGGATTCTCTCACATCCCAAAGATGTCACAAGCACGCAGTGAATTGGCTTTTCTCATAGTCCCAGTCTGAGTGGAGTGGGTGTTAATGGAAGTGGCCCTGTGGTAGAAGGACATCCTCTCTAGGGTGGGTGTCCACCTTTTCCCTTTAGCTGCTGGGACATGCGCAGGCCACCAAAAATCTGAACTGGAATCTTGTTTTTTATTAAACTTTCTTAAATATGTGTACAGCTCACTTTTTCCCAGTGTTTAAAGTTATGTTTTTATTAGAAGTGTTTTGGGTCTTCATTTAGAAGTTTGGTGATTTCTTTTGTGGCCAAAAATTTTCTGTAGGAACATTCACTGTTGTTTATATTAATTAGCCTGTCATAAAATTGGTTTAATTATATGTCATTTTGCTTAAAGTTACAGTTTGCAATAACCTATCAATGACATTAACTGAGGACTTACTACATCTAAATCAGTGAGCCTGACAACACAGATCGATGAGAGAAGATGTCTGAGTCCTGGGACACTCCAGAGAATATAGGTTAGGAGGTGAGGAGGCACCAGGAAATAAAATTCAGATGGGTGAGAAAGTTCGGATCTCTAAAAATATAGTTCCATTATAAATTATGGCAAGGATGTGTGGTGCCCTGGTGCTTGGTAAAACATGAAGGAAGAAATGATCCAATCTGTGATCTCAAAATAGAATATGAGGAAGTAGAAAGCACAATTATAATAAATATTTTTCTCTGAAAGGTAGCAGAGAAGTGGAGTGGGAGGTAACTAGAGGGGTACATGGAGACAAGAGCACTTTAGGACATGCTCTGACATTACAGAGTGCTGTATGATAAATGGAATGATTCCCTAGAGAGGGGACATTTGATAATCTAGGTGAGAGAATATACAACTTTTGGAGCAGGGACTTTGCATATGAGGCAGGATTCAGTGGACTCAGGGGAGAAGGTAGGATATATGGGTAAAAAATTCAAATTTGTTTACATGTATGGGAGTAAGAATATGTGGCTATTATAACCAAAAGTTGAAATGTAGCAGACTATTGGAAGTTTAAAGAGCAATGATGTGTAAAATATCATATAGAATAAAAATAATTTAAGGAAATGAGACACAATTGTCTGCCATGCAACACTATTTGGTGAAACAAATTTAAGTTCCAATCAGCATGGCTTTGTCATTTTCTGCCATCTTGTTTAGTTGCCTGGGTTTAGATACAGAAAAAGGGTATTCAACCAGGAATTTATGAGGGGTGATAGAAGGGTCTGTAAATTAAGTGCATATTCAGATCAGCTTTTGTTATGTTGTGCCAGGAATTCTAAGCAACATGAAAGGAATCATGACAAGATATAGTCAGGCCTTCTGAATTCCAAGTAAATCATACTTTTGTTATATATGTGCATGCACATACATGAGCAGGAAGAAATATATAATAAATATGTTGAATGCCATTCAGAGCTGAATCCTTTTTGTAAGAATTCATAACAATACTATCTATATATATAAAAGTCTAAGTGACCGTCCAACCATCCGACCAGGACTATAACGTGCACTGACCACCAGGAGGCAGATGCTCAACGCCAGAGCTGCCGAGCTGCAGTGACTTGGCAGCTGTGGTTCTCGAGTGATGCATCCCAGAACCAGAGAGGAGGGAGACTGATTCTGGGGTGCATCACCCAAGAATCTCCCTGTCACAATCCAGGACCCCTCAGAGGATGTCAGAGAACCGGTTTTGACCTGATCCCCGCAGGCCACCCTGAGGGACCCCACCTGCTGGAGGGACCTCGCTCACTGTGTAGATGCCCTTTGAGCCCAGCACCACCCAGGGAGGGACTGTGGAAGGTTGGCTCCAGGATGTGTCTGGCCTGTTTCACTCAGTCCAACCCCACTGGCCACCTTCTAATTAATTTCCTTTCAATGTGCATGAATCCATGCACCAGGGCACACTAGTCACTTATAATTCTGTACTTGCTCTTGTTACTAGGTAAAACGTCCAGGGACCCCAGACATAAATTGTTTTTTTTCCCCACAAGAATCCAACCACCCAAACAGTTAGTTTACAGTTGAGAAAAATCAAGCAGCTCTAAAAAGTAAATGCCCAGCATCACTGAAATTCTAAATTTCTTTTTTTAAATATATTTTATTGATTTTTTACAGAGAGGAAGGGAGAAGGATAGTCAGAAACATCGATGAGAGAGAAACATCGATCAGCTGCCTCCTGCATGCCCCCTATTGGGGATGTGCCCGCAACCAAGGTACATGCCCTTGACTGGAATCAAACCTGGGACCTTTCAGTTCACAGGCCAATGCTCTATCCACTGAGCCAAACAGGTTAGGGCCTAAATTTCTTTAATATTCTTGTATCCCCTGCTGTTAAATGAACCACATCTTACATATATTTTTATTTGGGATTTTTTAAATCTCCTGTAACATAAGAGATGGTTTTGTCTGGCAGAGAAAAAATAAAAACGGCTGGTTCAATGTATTGGATTTTTCTACTTGGTTAAGTAATTGTTGGAATTGAGGTAGCAGAGGGAATGGTTAGAAAGACAGTGGTTCAGAAGAAGATGGGGAGATAGCGTTTGAAACTGAAGGGGGAGTTTTATTGGTAATGATGATAACTAGTGTATAACAATGGGATCAGATATCAGAGAAGTGTTATGGACAAGGCCATTGGAAAGTTCAAGAATCACAAGGTGTTAAAAAACTGTGGTGCATCTACACAATGGAATACTACGCTGCAGTAAAAAAGAAGGAATTCTTACCATTTGCAACAGCACAGATGGACCTTGAAAGCATTATGCTAAGTGAAATAAGCCAGTCAGAGAAAGATAAATATCACATGATCTCACTCATTTGTGGAATGTAATGAACAACATAAACTGATGAACAAAAACAGACCCAGAGACAGAGAAGCATTGACCAGACCATCAAACCTCAGAAGGAAGGTAATGGAGGGTGGGGGTAAGGGGGAAAGATCAACCAAAGAACTTGTATGCATGCAGATAAGCCTAACCAATGGACACAGACAACAGGGTGGGTGAGGGCATGAAGGGATAAGAACACATATGTGATACCTTAATCAATAAAGAAAAAAAAAAAGAAAAAAAATTAAAATTAAATGTCGAACTGATACCCTATTTGAAAATTCCTTGAGCAAATAAAGGCATTGAAATCATTGTAGTAAAACTAAATCTAATGTATTTCATGAATATAAGTAAAACTTAACTAAGTTATTTCTTGTAAATGACACTGATAATTATAAACTTAACTTGTCTTCCTGAATAATGATATATGATAATCACTTTAAACCATCCTTTGTCCTCTAAAAACCTCCATTTTAATAGCCAATCATTGTACAGTTTAAATAACTTCCTCATTCTCACATTATAAGCCATCCTGATGCCAGGCCCCTGAGCTTCATATCAGTCTTAGATCTCTAAGCTCCCAGTTCATTAACTGTTCTTATATGCCCAGGAACTCTTACTAATTACTATTTATTGATTTGGGGGTTTTAATTTTATTTTTTGGATTTTTTATAGCAGTTTGATTATATAAAATGGATCAATTATAAGGATATTGACATCACACCAGAATTTTGACAGCAGATTTTAAAAATAAAATTAATTGAGGTGACATTGGTTGATGAAAGAATATAGTTTTCAGCTATACAATTTATAATATATCATCTGCATATTGCATTGTGTCTTGGCCACCCAAAGTCTAATCTCCCATCACCATATGCTTGAACCTCTTTAGCTTTTTTGAGAGTAATAATAACCCAGGTGTTTATATTTTAGAATATTTGGAAGGAAAGATCTAGTATTTCTTTTTATGCCTACAACAACGAAGAATTTCAAGGGATAGAATCTAATAGCATATGCTTTAAATCTGGGGGTCAGGATAGAGAATACGTAAAATCTTATCTAATAAAAGAGTAATATGCAGCCCTGACCAGTTTTGCTCAGTGGATAGAGCATTGGCCTGCGGACTGAGGGGTCCTGTGTTCGATTCTGGTCAAGGGCATGTACCTTGGTTGTGTGCACATCTCCAGTAGGAGGTGTGCTGGAGGTAGCTGATCAATGTTTCTCTCTCATTGATGTTTCTAACTCTCTATCCCTCTCTCTTCCTCTCTGTAAAAAATCAATAAAATATATTTAAAAAAAGGTAATATGCAAATTGACCATCACTCCAAGACACAAGATGGCCACCCTCATGTGAGCAAAGATGGCTATCCCATGTGGACACAAGATGGCCGCCACAAGATGGCTAGCAGGGGAGGGCAGTTGTGGGCAGTTAGGGGTGACCAGGCCAGCAAGGGAGGGCAGTTGGGAGGGACCCAGGCCTGCAGGGGAGGGCAGTTGTGGGTGATCAGGCCAGCAGGGAGAGCAATTAGGGGTGACTGGGCCAGCAGAGGAGGGCAGTTGGCGGAGACCAGGCCAGCAGAGGAAGACAGTTGGGCCGGGGGTAGGGGGACCAGGCCTACAGGGGTGGACAATTGCAGGACCAGGCCTGCAGGGGAGGGCAGTTGGGGGTTACCAGGCCTGTAGGAGAGGGCAGTTGTGAGCAATCAGGCCAGCAGCGAGGGCAATTAGGGGTGACCGGGCCAGTAGGGGAGGACAGTTGGGGTGAGATCAAGCCTACAGGGGAGGACAGTTGGGGGGGACCAGGACAGCAGTAGAGGGCAGTGGGGGGTGAGATAAGGCCATTATGGGAGGGCATTTGGGGGTGACCAGGCCAGCAGGGGGGGCAGTTAGGTGTGATCAGGCAGCCAGGCAGATGAGCAGTTAGGAGCCAGTGGTTCCGGATTGTGAGAGGGATGTCCAACTGCCGGTTTAGGCCTGATCCACAGGAGAGGGGGCAGGCTGGGCATATGGGGACCCCCCGCCCCCATGCATGAATTTCGTGCTCCAGGCCTCTAGTCTATATATAAAAGCCAAGTGACCAGAACAACCAGAATGAACAGAATGACCAGTGTCTATGACACGCACTGCGGCTGGCCAACTGGCCCAATTGGGGTCAGCCCCTCCTCCAGAAACCCCACTCCGGCCAGGGGTGGCGCCAGCTGGCCAACCTCCCATGTCCTGTCCCCTCTGCTGGCCAGGCCCGATTGGCCCCCATAGGAGGCCCAGCCAGGCCCCACCTGTGCATGATTCATGCACTGGGCCTCTAGTATAGTTATAACAACATCTATGTATTAGGAATTTCATATATCATAGGATTTATTCCTTGGGAAGCCAATTTTGAGAGTGAGATCGGAGTGCACAGCATTTGATCTCTAGGGGTAAAAATCTTGGAAGTAGCCCAAGCCAGTTTTGCTTAGTGGATAGAGCATTGGCCTGCAGACTGAAGGGTTCCAGGTTCAATTTCAGTCAGGGCATATGCCCAGGTTGTGGACTCGATCCCCAGTAGGGGATGTGCAAGAGGCAGCCAATCAATGATTCTCTCCCATCATTGATGTTTCTATGTCTCTCTCCCTCTCCCTTCCTCTCTGAAATTAATAAAAATATATTAAAACAAACAAACAAAAAACTGTGCAAGTGATGGAAAGAGGCAGGATTGGATAAAAAGAGCAGTTTGGCTGTAATGCAGGTCCATCAAACGACCCAGCTGACTCCACTCTAACAACTTGAGCTGGATGGTCCATCAATCTTATCTAGAGTTGGAGAAGGTGCCAGACATATGTCTCTCTCTTGCTCATTCATTGGATGTGGGGGTGCCCTGGGAAGGGCGGTGAGATACTTATTATTAGCAGCCAATAAGTGAAGAGGACTGACAGTTGAGGGCCATCAGCTGACAGGACTTTTAGCAGCCAAGGGGATGAATCCATAGTTCAAGGGGAAATCTGGTTGGTGCAACAGGGCATCTGACACAACTGATTTCTCTTCCTTCCTCTTCCTTCCTTCCTTCCTTCCTTCCTTCCTTCCTTCCTTCCTTCCTTCCTTCCTTCCTTCCTTCCTTTCTTTCTCTTTTTCTTGATATTCTAGAGGCCCAATGCACGAAATTCATGCAAGACTAGGCCTTCCTTCCCCCAGCTGATGACACTGTGATGACACTGGCTTCCCTCTGGTACCCGGGACTGGGCTTCCCTTGCAGCCCTGGCTTAATCTGGAAAGGAGGGGGTCCTGTCTAATTAGCATATTACACTTTGATTATTATAGATATTTATTGTTGAAAGTATTACATATGTACCCCCCTTTATCTCCCACTTGATTCCCTCCACCACCATCCCTCATCATCCTCCCAGGCCTTTACTTCACTATTGTCTGTGTCTATGGGTTATACATAAATGCATATAAGTTATTTGGTTAACCTTTATCCCCTCCCCCACATGCCCTTTTCCACTGAGAATCCTCAGTCAGTTGCATGTTCCGTGTTTCTGGCTCTATTTGTTTGTCAAATTGTTTTGTCCATTCGATTCTACATATAACTGAGATAATGTGATATTTATCTTTCTCTGAATGGCTTATTTCACTTACCATAATACTCTCCAGATCCCTCCATGCTGTCTCAAAGGGTAAGAGATCCTTCTTTTTCACAGCTGAATACTTCATTGTGTAAATGTACCACAGTTCTTTTATCCATTCATCTACCGATGGGTACTTGGGCTATTTCCAGATCATAGCTATTGTAAATTGTGCTGCTATGAGTATAATGAGGTACCAACTCACATCTGCCAGAATGGCAACCATCAATAAATCAACATCCAATCAGTGTTGACAAGGATGTAGAGCAAAGGAAACCTAGTGCACTTCTTATGGAAAACAGTTTGGAGTTTCCTAAAAAAAAAAATAATAATAATGGAACTGACATATTTAATCATAGGTATTCTTTATTTGAGAATTGTGGAACCTGTTATAAATAAATTTATATCATTTTAATATTAGTATGCAAGATTAGCATACTTGAGAGTGTGAGGAAAATCATGAACCCTTAATTTTCATTAGCATATACATTTTATCAATCTTGGAATTAGAACTTATTTTATAGTTTAAAATCATGATCAAGGCTTTTTTTCTTTTTCAATATCTACATGTGATTCATGTAAGCATACTGCTGTAATAGCCCTTAAAATGTTAAAAAAAAAAGACATTTGTGAGGCTAGACAAAGGAGCTAATATATACTGTTTGGAAACTACCAGTATATTGAAGTATGGTAGCAACCATACTTGGGTAAAAATTGCTGTTTAATATTTTAACCTTGCTGTTTTGGGTTCTGTACTCATTTAAAAGTTATTTTGATTTTCTGAACTTATGTGTGCTATCCCAATACTCTATTGATGATGGTTTGAATATCCCATTGATTGTGATCTCACTGGTCATCGAAGCACATTCCTCTGGGACCCAGGACAGATAGTGATCCTAAATTGTCTCAGCAGCTACAGATAACTGAGTTTCGGTGACTCAGTGATCTCAGAATCTAGACAGCACAATTATTCTAAAATTGCCCAGGTGGTCCCAGATAATGTGTTTCCATTGATTCAGTGATTCGTAAATACTTTAGTAACTAAGTTGCTCAAATTCTGCTTCTGTAAAAATGCTTTTTCACAAAATAGGTTCCTCATTCCAGACCCAAAGATGTAATCGATACCTTTGTGATATTCTGCCAATATAAGCCAGATGTGGCAAGCTGTTCGGGGCTGGGAGGTCTGGAGCACTTTTGCTCCCTCGTATGCCGCTGGCTTTTAATAAATGACTCCATAATTCGACCTTTTTGAGGAGTCCTTTGTGACATTCGGGGTACATCACAACAATATCATTCACCAAAAGAAGGTCTAGATTGAAAACCTCATAAAATAAACTCAGACTCTACCTTTCATCATTTGAAACTATCAAGCTTTGTTGTTAGTGATTCACATACATGAGCTATCTTCCTGATCCTCAGTTCATTCCAGGATAAACAATTACATCTAGCTTATTGCTATGAAAATTGTCATAAAAATAGTAGTGAAACAGGAATTTTAGGGGTAAAATAGGACAGGTTTAGGAAATTTTAGAAATTAAGGGGACCATGGAGGAAGCACAGGGCTGCAGAGCAGCAGAAAGTATATTTCCATAGAACAGGGGAAGCTGAAAAGCTGCAACCAGTACATTTCCATAGAATGAGGGAGCTGGGAACAGCATAAAGACTGTATTTACAAAATAAAGAGAAGGAAGCCCTTCATCAGAAGGAGAAGAAAAAAGCCCAAAGGGAATAGGAAAACAATAAGGAAGGAGGAGTGGTGGTGGTGGGGGCAGAACCTCACTTGTCCCATGCAAGGTTCAACCTTTGAGCCCAGGAGTTACTATAGTAACCAGTCTAAGGGAATAGTGACCAATCAGAGGAGATATCTAGGCACTGGATCTGCAGCCTTTATAAGCCAAAGGGAAAAGGAACTCAGTGGGACTCTTTCCCTCTCCCCATGTGGGTGTCTGTACTTGTTCTTCAAAAAATTCCCACCTTTGCTATACCTCTTTTCGTCAGTGGATTCATTCTTGAAAGATGAGACAGAGGGCTGGAGACCAGTACACAGGCTTTTTTAGAGGAGAAGACCCCTGCTGGGCCATCTTCCAGATGGAAAAGAGCACATGTGCCGGGGTGAAGGCGCCTTTTGAGGGGAGGAAAGGGAAGGGATGGGGCTTAGGGTACTCGGCACACACTGATTGGTGGTTTCATATAAGGCACATAATTAGGGACTTAGGAATCAGGGGCTTAGGGTATTTGGCAGGTGCTGATTGGTGGGTGGTTCAATGTACAGTCCATATAAGGTGCCTGGTTAGGTGTTAGGAATATTCGGGCTGCAGGTGGAGTTTACATCATTTTCTGTCCATCAGTTGGGGGAAGGGAGGATCTATCATTCCAGGCTTCTGGTAATATTAAAAAAAAAATTGAGAGTCTGGGCAAGGTCAAGAGATGAAGGTCCATCTTCCGTAGCTACTTCCAGCTGAGAGGACAGGTAAAGACTGATTATTGGGGCTGCAACTACATTGGGTGAGAGATAGATGAGAGTACAGGTGCCTATCCAGCTGATGAGGAGACAGATGTATGTGTTTTCCCCCCAGAGGAAGAAAAATCCCTGATCATGGAGACAAGCTGATAGGTGTAAAGAGAAGAAGTGGACTAAAGGGTATGAGATTCCTTTTTCTAGTTCTGCACTCCAAGCTGAGAGGGTAGTCACCATGGTGCTACCAATAAGGGGTGACAGATGAGTGACTGAGATTGTGTTGCAGTGAAAGTGGGAAGGAATATTAGAATGGGCTGTTATCCAAGGGAAAAGAGAAAGGGAAGGAAAGGAGCAGTGGAAGATGAGGCTGGAGAAAAGGCAGGGGGAGGAAGGAGTAGGCCCCAAAGCCTGTTTCCAAGCCTCTAGCCACTTGAATTTTAAACTGTGCATTTTTCCTAGAGATAATGATCATAGAGGAGATAAGCAGATAAGGCGTTTACAGTCCAAGGAATGGCTCGACCTTGTGGAGCAAGAGAGTGAAACTGAGGTAGGTGACTGTGGTTTGGGACAACTGGGTTTTATGAGGGGATGCATGGTAGCCCTGGCCGGGCACCAAGGTAGAATGAGAAGAGTGAATGGGGGAATTTAGTAAGATGCAGTGTAGACGTGAGGTGGCTAATGGCTGTGAGACTAATCTGTCAACCCCCATAATAGAGACTGAGGAGTGGACAAGGGTTCTAGTGAATTTGGAGGGCAGAATAAGTGGCCCTAGTGTCAATTAAAAGGAGATCGGCTTACCTGCCACCACAGTTGTTACCTGAGGCTCTGTCCTGGTGATGTAAGTCTATGGGGCCCTGTCAGGGCCTGGGCAGCTTCTTCCGTGGCCTGTCCCAGGAGGCCTGGGAGCTCCAAACCGGATCCAGAGGGCAGCCATGCTGGACTGGCTAAGGCCAGACCCGGAGGAGCCAGACTACAGTCTGATTTCCAGGGGTCTTCCCTTCCGCACCTTGGGCAGGGCCCAGGCGGGGGTCTCGGGTTTGAGCAGGACTTGGCTCAGTGTCTTTCCTTGCTGCATTTGAAGCATGGGCCTGGAGGAGGCTTAGCCCCTGACTTACCCATGGTTGGAGGACTGGCACTTCGTTTGGGGTTTGAAAGCGGTGGCTAGGAGCTGGAAGGTCCCCTACTGGGCCTCAGCCTTGGCCTGATCTCGCCTTTGATTTTGGATTTGGGTCTCCTTGTCTCTGTTATTAAAGACCTTAAAGGTCAGGTTAACGAGGTCTTTTTGAGGGGTTTGTGGACCTGTATCTATTTTTTTGACGTTTGCGGCATATGTCGGGGAGTAAAGGTGGTCAGGTCAGTGGAAAAAGAAACCTGAGATGCCTCTCAATATGTGAGGCTGGACATAGAGAATGGGACGTGGACTCAGACTCTGCCCTCAGTTCCTGCTGCCTCCCTCAGGGGTAGAATGGACGTGGGAATAGAAGAAGCTGTTGCGGAAGGCAGTCATGGGTGGCCTGAGAATGAGTGTTAGATGGCAAAGGCTGTTTTGGAGCTCACGTTCTCAGGATTTGGGCTCTCAGGAAGATCAGAGAGTGAGAGGGAATGGCCAGCCACCTGTGAATTAGGTTGCTGGCCGTCACGGGGCGGGAGATTCGGTGGAGAGAACGCAGGCGCAGGGGAAGGCGGGTGGTTAGAATTCTCAGAGGTAGAACGTGGGGTGTGGATTCTGCGGCAGGGTTGTAAGGAGGTGGTGGGAGTGAGACACGTGGAGAGGAATGATCCGCTGGGTCGAAAGAGCAGTCAGAAGACAGAGAAAGGGGCTGAGGACAGGTTTGAGAGGGCAAAGAGGATTTTGCGAGGAGGATCCGATGGGTGGAACATGAGGAGTAAAGTGAGGGGTGAGGGGGGGGGGGGGCTGTTGTAGGGATCTCTGAGGCCTCCCTGTCCAGTGGCAAAAATTAGGTCTTGGAGGATATTGGAATGGAAAGTGCCGTTTTCGGGCCACAGAGAGACATTGTCGAGTTTATACTGTGGCCATGTAGAGCTTCTTTGGTTTATGTAGCCAGAAAGACCAAGGGTCGAGAGATTGGCGAGGAGACACCCTAAAGGTGTGTTACGAGGAGGTTTGGAATGAGAGGTCCCCATGACCGGAGGGGAGGGCCACCGGGAAGTTGGGGAGGAAAGAAGGAGTGTCCTACTTTTCCCTCAGCCAACCTGTAGAGAGAGAGACGAGAGAAGTTTCCAAGGTCGTCACCCTGAGACCTTTCCCGTGGAGTAGAGCAGAGTTTTCCCAGCCAGGCGCCTGGGCTTTCGTAGAACATAGAACATGTAGCCGAGTAGACGGGAAAACTCTGAGGCCCTTCCAGGTCAAGGGAATGAAGGGGAGGACGGGGGGAAGGCGGTCGGGAAAGTCCCTGAAGCCTACCGGTGATAAAGTGATGCGATCCCCACATATCCTGGTACGGCAGGGTTCAAGAGGTGTTCTGAGCAGGCCAATCAACTCAGAACCATGCCACCGAGCAGATCCAGAGCAGGAGTCAGAAGCTCGGGGCTAGGTCCGAGGATGGTCCACTCTCACCCAGGTTTTCGGCACCAGATGAAAGATGAGACAGAGTGCTGGAGACCAGGACACAGGCTTTATTAGAGGAGATGACCCCTGCCGGGCTACCTTCCAAATGGGGAAAGAGCACATGTGCCGGGGTGAAGGCGCCTTTTGAGGGGAGGAAAGGGAAGGGATGGGGCTTAGGGCACTCGGCACACGCTGATTGGTGGTTTCATATAAGGCACATAATTTTAGGGACTTAGGAATCGGGGGCTTAGGGTATTTGGCAGGTGCTGATTGGTGAGTGTTTCAATGTACAGTCCATATAAGGTGCCTGGTTAGGAGTTCAGGAAAGTTCAGGCTGCAGGTGGAGTTTACGTCATTCTCTGTCCATCAGTTGGGGGAAGGGAGGATCTATCAATTCTTCCATTCCAGTGGACAAAGAATCCGGGTTCCAGTTCAAAAATTCCGTATCAGTAGTGTCCTACTTTAACAACTATATTCACTCAATTTTCACATTTAACTGATTTGAAATAATGGGTGAAGTCAGACTAAGCTTTGAACAAAGAAAATGTATCCTAAAGTGGCACTAGACTTCTTTTTTAATGGGGATACATAAAAAAATAAAATTTTTGGTACAAAACTGGCAACAGTTGACAAATTGAAGGCACACAAATACCGGAATAAATAATTCTTGATGTTTGCAATTCCATTGCTTCAAGTTATCAGCAGTGCCTGGACCAGAATGGTTGTCAGTTTGAAAACGGGTATTGACAAAAAAAAATATTCATTTCTGTAGATTCTTTTAAATTTTGAAAATGAACTGTATGCTAATAAACACTGACTTTATAGTCCTTCATTGTATTAGACTTTTTGGGGGACACTCTATACATTATAGTGGATAATACATTTATGTTGTCACTTGATTCATAAAAGATAAGGCATTTTAAATAATTAAGGCACAGCTTTTTCTTGGTGTCAAGACATCTACATTTCTGAATAAAATACTTTGCTAGTCAGAAAACTACAGAATTAAATACACACACACACACACACACACACACACACACACATATCGTCACATCTAAAAAGTAAAATTTCTCACTGCTTTCTGAATTAAAAATAAAATCTTCTGGAAATCCTGCCACATGGCTTTTTTTTTTTAATTCACATTTATTTTGTATACCTGTCAAATGTGTTCCTTAACCATAGGCCCCTTCTGAAGTACCAAGTGATGCCTCATGTGGAGGTATTGTCTGCAAATGCTCTAGTTGTCAGGGCTACTTTCAGAAGGTGTTTTCAGGGTGTCATTCCCTGGCACTAACTATGTTGTGATATTTTCTGCATGTTGACCTCACAGCCTACTTGATATGCAGAACACTTTGGTCTGTCTTCCAAATGTGCTGCTTAAGAATGCCCTTGTCTCCTGTCCTCTCCCTTGATACAGTGTTGGAATGGTAGGTGCATTATTCTTCTTGATAGGTTTCTGAATTTCATGATAGGCTCTATGAATTTGTATGCTCATTTTGAAATACAGTTCAGTCCTTCAACAGTCAATGACTAAGTTCACTGACACACATTCTTGAGAGGAAAACTGTCTTAAAATGTGTATGCTTGTTTGAATTAGTAAAATTGCTCCATTGTTATTATTTTAACTGCACATGTTGCTGCATCCTCCCCCCTCCCCACCCCCTGCATAGTGCTTGCTTAGAAGCAGATACTGGGAAGCAAGTACCTGTATCTACAAATGTTTTGTACAACATTTGGTTATCTCATTGATGTGCAACTAAACCAAATCACTATTGTTGAAATTGTCTTTAATTCTTTAGAATAGTTACTTGATGCTTCAGATTATCATTTTTTAAATACATATACATTATATTCTAGTATATTTTCCTCTCAAAATTTTACCATAGTACACCTTGGGTTTTCTTTAATGCTATGATATATTTCTATGTATCTTAATAACTTATAGTCTACTTTGCTGGTTTCCAAATATGAATAATACCTGCAGGTGATGTAGTAAGCTAAATGGATGGCTGAGTGAATGAATGAAGGAATGAATAATTAATCAAATTATTGAATGAATGCTTCTAGGCCAGTATGTTCATCATAACATTACTTTGTCAGCAGTTATCCCCTTGGCTAGGTGAGCTCCCTATGCGTTTTTATCAGTATTTGAGCCAATATTTGATTTCATGTTACCATTTTACCATCATTTTAATAATACTTTGAAATGATTAGTACAAATAGCTTTGGAAGGAGCTTTGAACTACAGGCAGCATTTGTTCTCTGCTTAGGAAGTTCAGCAAGCATCCTTTTGACCTTGAAGTCAGGTGGGAATGTCTACCCTCTTAAGGAGAAATGCAGCTTGAATGTAGCGGTTAATACAGAGCACCATCAATTTAATTAGTGTAACCACTTGAGTCCTGCTGAATAAGCCTAGTACATGGGGTTAATCACTTATCAGTGGGAAAGGATTAGACATGTGCAGGTATAGCACTGTAGGTGATAATCTGAGCTATGTGCTCCGTCCTGCCTACTGGGTGGCAGAGCCAGTGAAGCATTCAGGAGCTGAATTTTCCTGGCTGCTTAAATGACTCACATACTACTCAGGACAAATTAGCCTTGAGGTTTCTTTTGCAACAGTTCCTTAAATGAATATATCTTTTTCTTTCCTTTTTTTAAAAGATGGATTTTCTCCCAGATTTCTAAAGGCGTTCATTTTACTTTCTTCATTTTCCTTGTAAGGAAATAACAGATTATTCTTGTTGACTCCTAGAGGAATGTTAAATAGGACCTTTCATGGTATTTAATTCCTGGCTGTCACCAAATCTATCTAATAAAAGAGTAATATGCAAATTGACCACATCTTCATGACACCCACAAGCCATGCCCACCAGCCAATCAGGAGTGAGTATGCAAATTAACCCAACCAACATGGCTGGGGCCATGGAGCGAGCAGGAGGCTTGGATTTAGCACACCATATCCTATTCTGACTGATAAACTATCAACTCTCTATTTAATGAAGCATTTTATTCTGCTTGGAAAAATATGCAATTATTAGCACAATTGAGAAATTGTATTAGGGAATATTATTTGGATCCATTTTTTTATCTAGACCCATTTTTAAATGAAAGAAACATGGCTCCTATTTTTTAGAGTTATATATATTACTGATATTTAAGCATGTCAAAAATTTTCTGAATGCTATTGCTTTTAATATTAACTACCTTGGAATGTGACAAAAATAATAATGCTTCATTAACCATACTCTGCAATTTAACTTAAATGCACCTACTTTTGTTTTTAAAACTCTAGTTCCTTTTTTAAAAAATTACCTTTAATGTTGAAAGTATTACAGCTGTCCATTTTTTTCCCCATTGCCTCCCTTCACCCAGCTCCCACTCTCTCCCCAGGCCTTCACCACATTATTGTCTGTGTCCATGGGTTATGCATAAAAGTTATCTGGTTAATCTCTTTCCACCCCTTCCCTCTGAAATATATCAGTCTGTTGTATGCTTCAATGTCTCTGACATTTTGTTCATCAGTTTAGTTTATTTATTAGATTCCACATATAAGTGAGGTCATGTAATACTTGTCTTTCTCCATCTGGCTTATTTCACTTAGTATAATACTTACCAGATCACCCATGCCGTCTCAAAGAGTAAGAGATCCTTCTTACATATTTAGTTGAAAAACATATTTTATTAAATTAAGTAGATTCTTGATTTTTCACTAGATGAACTTAATCTCATTCATTCACTATTCACTAATGTTTTATCGAGATCCTCTTGTGTATCAGGATGTGTTTGTGACTTCACATGAAACAGTGGAAAAGATTGACAAAGTCTAACTTCATGTGCCTGTGTGACAGATTTGCCTTTGCATACCAGAGCTGTGCAAATGGTAATGCAAGTGCCAGAGAAGGACTTCCCACATTGCAATTATACATATTTAGGCAGCAAGATGTCATCCATTTCTCTTCACTTGTCCATTAAAATATGCTTTTTTCTATACACTGCATCTCCATACATGGCACAAAAGCATTCTAGATGCCTCACCATCCTTTGTAGGCAAGGTTTTATAATCAGGAGGGGTAGATATGATTTTGGAAGGCTTTTAGTATTCATTTTCTACCCATCACCTAGATAAAACTGAAATTTCATATTAAAAACATGCTTTTAAGGGCCTGTATTACTATGTCTATATTGAGTCATTTCCTGACATTCCCTTCCTTGAATTTAATTCAATTATAAGATCACACTTTCTGTATTCTCCTTTTCCATTTGACTGTGTTGTGTTCAAGTTATCACTTGTATATAATTACTGTAAGCGTTTTGTCATCCTTCCTCCCCAATCTCATGTTGAAGTGCTCTTCCAGGGAAAGCTTAGTTTAACCAATGAGGTAGAATCCTTTGTTATGGTGCCTTTGTCCCCTGAGTACAGCTTTATAAAACTAATATTTAAATGAACTTATTTATCTGCTTAAATCATTTTAGATTATAAGAATTTTAGAAAAACATTTTCCTAAGTTATCTTAATGTTGTTTTCTGTAAGAAGAAAAATACCTAGAAATGACTCTTCGTCATATAACATTTTGAATCACTGCTTGATAAAAGTCCTTGTTATGTTAAAGGAAAAATATCTGGGTGCAATGAATTAAGAAGTCACAGTTAATCACACATATATAGAATCTCTAACATAACCAAAAGACACCTTTGCTTATACCAAGTCCTATTATACTTTACAAGATTCTATAATTGGGGGTGGAGAGAAGACATATTGCAATGATATGTTTTGAAGTTTGCACTCAATTTTTCTTATAATTTTAAGTTTTTGAGAAAACATTTCTCCTCAAATTTGTGTCTGCCAAATTGGATAATAATAACATCTAACTTGCATACCAGAGCTCATAATTACATGTGAAAAGTATGTGAAACAAACTTTTAATATTGAACATATTTTTTAAAAATATTTGTATTGATTTCAGAGAGGAAGGGAGAGGGAGAGAGAGACAGAAACATTAATGATGAGAGATAATCATTGATCGGCTGCTTCCTGCACTCCCCACACTGGAGATTAAGCCTGCAACCCCGGCATATGGCATATGCCCTGACTGGGAAAGGAATCGTGACCTCCTGGTTCGTAGGCCAACACTCATCCACTGATCCATGCCAACTGGGCTAAACATATATTGACATAGGTAAACATTTATAACATTTGGAAGAATGTATGCTTATATAGAACAATAAGGAATAACATACAGGGGAGGGAAAAGGTAGCTTTACTGTTGTGAGTACATGAAGCACATAGTTTATGTCTTGTGTTATTCTTTAGCTATTAATTATTATATAATTTGTCTTCTTATTAGTGTTTTATCTTATATCCTTGCTTATTATTTATCTTTTAGGTAATGATGGTGGGTAACTTAACCTACCTTTGCCCACCCCTATATTTTGTAAATTTAATATTATACTCACTCATGCCACTGCTAACTCCAACATATCTACCTCTACTAAAATTATTTCTAGTAATATTTTATCAGTTATTTAATATTGCATATATATATGAAAAATATTTTAGTGTTCTCCCATCAAGTGCTCAAATAAATACAATTTAGGTAGCCATGTACATGGTTGCTCAGACCAGTGTGGCTCAACTGGTTGGAGCATAGCACAGTCCCATACACTGAAAGAATGTGGGTTTAGTTCCAATCCAGGGCACATACCCTACAATTTATGCCAGTTACTGCAACAGTGACTAATTCTGTACAGATTTTTCTCAAATTTTACAGCTGTTCAGTTTTATAGTGCCTCACTTTCGATCTGTACCACAAAATCCTTACTTTGTAGAACCACAAGCTTTTCGTCTGGGTTTTCTTTAATACCATGATGACATGCCTAAGAAAAACTGAAGAGCATTATGAATGTGCAATTTAGACTTGCAAGGGTCAATGCAGTATACCCAGTGAGCCAATCCTTAATGGGCAAGCCAACTCTGGGCTTCCTCACTCCAAACAAGGTTGACTACATAGCCCCAGCCAATCAGATATTTCCTACTAGTCTCTTCCTTGTTCTTTATTATCTCTCTATACAAAACCCTAATATGCAAATAGACTGAATGGCGGAACAACTGAACAATCAGTTGCTATGATGTGTGCTGACCACCAGAGAGTGTGCATGGAACATGGTGGGCGTCAGTCACAGAGGGATGGTGGAGCAGGTGAGCGGGGTGACCAGACCAAGGCAGGGTGCCAGTCGCTATCATCAGGGCAAACCTGCGGTGGTTACTGAAAATTCTTTGCTCCTATGCGCCGTGGTCCCACCCTGTGCTCACACCCACTGCTGGCACCCATTGCTGGTCCCTATTGCTCAACACCGGTGGCTGCTGGCCCTGATGGCCCCTGAGGGCTTCTTCACCTCCCCCTGCTTCTGAGGGGCAATCAGGGCAGCAGCCACTGCTCACCACCCACTGATGGCGCTGGCCCCAATTGCTCTGCATTGTCAGGGGGTGCGAGTCAGTGGGAGCAGGGATGGTGGGAGAGGGGCTGCTGGAAGACAGGGGATCAGGGTTGTGGTGGGAGGGGCTGGGCAGGGGCATGGAGGATGGGCTGAGACCTTACTCTGTGCCCACTGCAGCCTCACAGCCCACAGTTCCTTTCAAGGTGCATGAATTTGTGCACTGGGCCCTAGTATTAAATAAACAAGCAAATGAAACATTTTCTGCTTTCTGTTCTTGTTGGATGAGGTCACTGAGAGGATGTAACTGTTTATTGACCTGAGAGTTGTCCCTAGGCAATTAAGGATTCTAAGGGTTAAAAATTCTAATTAATATATACAATTTAAGATATTAGAAATAATAATATCAAGGGAAATAGAATTATTTCAAGGGAAGTAGAAGGTGCTTTTGGTAAGAAAAGGTATGAGGTATGAAAATATGTTTTTGTTAAAGGAAAAATAAAGTAATATTGTCCTGAAGTAAAACAACTGATTTTTCCAAAATGGGAAAAGCAAAAACAGAAAAATGTATAGAAAAAGACATATTACATACATTACTCAATGGGAAATATATTTTGTGTTCTGTATTAGGACAGAATATAATACTCTGGCAAATACTTGGAGAAATAGTGAAAATATATTGGTTAGTTGGCAATTGTTGTCTTAGAAACAGTGACAGCCCATACTAGGTGACAAGTGATAAAAAGGATGTGAGAGGTAGACATGCTAGTATGTATATGCTACACAAGGCAAGAAAACTTATCAGTTGACTGTATTATCTTGGATGGGAAAAGAACACTCTGTGTATATGAAAGAAGTAAGGAATTTATTGGTGAAGAAGTTTACTAGCATCATTAAACTCAATTGTCACTGTTTTCTATTGGTCAGGGTTATAGTTAGGAGATGCCATGCAAAACTGTCCTCACTGGTTCAGAACATGGTGTCATCCTGAAATATTAGATGTCAGATAGACAAGTTTAACTGTCATAATTTCAGTGGGTATAATTATTGTAGATAATTATGGAGAGCTATAGAGATAGACTATGGCTCCCCAGGGGAAAGACACACAAGCCTTCAAGAATAAAGTATCAATAGACTATCAATACCTCATTATTATTGTTATCAAGTTTTATTGTTTAATTTTATAGCTAAAATGATTTTGAGAAGTAGTTAAATTACCTTTCCATTTTCCAGTTTACATGTATACTTTTCAGTCCTGGAAACTGTTAACTAAAGAGGTGGATGTGCCTCCATGAGAATAAACAACCAGGGCTCATTGGATAGTTTACATGGTAATGATTTCCAAGTCATTTCTCAAAAGATATATGAACATTTACTCAGTTAACTGTGGCCAAGATAAAGGGAAAGAATAAGATATTTTTGAGGATAGTGGGTGCAGATTTTAAGTTGACATTGATAACCTATAAACCATCACCTGTTAGGATAAGGATCAATGAAGGTCAATATTGAATGGATCCCTTGTCATAATCAGGTCATAATGCACATACTGGTCCTGGATTTGTACATATAAATTTTATATTATAAAATAATTCTAAAGACTATACTAGTTTAACAAGTTTCAATTTAATTTAAGGAAAATAGAGCAAACAACACCAGGCATCTTATGTTCATATTCTTATGCTATCTATATAATTAAAAATTACCTTCTATAAAATGTTAACATTAGACTAGTTTACATCTATGTTGTAATTCAGATATAAGGGATCTAAATATTTTGAGTAGTATAGATTTGTTGTTTATAGAAAATATGTAAAAATACTTGAAATTAAAAATAAAGCAATACTGCATCTGCTCATGGTTCACCTTTCTGATCATATACTTCAAAAAAGTTAGAATCAGTTGATAAAGATCTTGATTGGGGAAATTCAATTCATTAGGTGATGAAATGGCAGCAGTAATAGGAATGGTTGAATGTAGTACACATTATTAATTTAGATTGATAACAATGGAAAGAATGGGAAACCTTTATAAAACCTTAAAAATTACAGATAATCCACATGGACTACAAGAACAAATAGCCATCAAACAAATTTCTGAGGCCTATGAAGTATGCCATGTTTTAGTAGGTAGTAAAAACAGAAATATATGTTTCTTAACAAGATATATAGGATTTAAAGCAATAAAGTTTACTAAATTGATAGATGACGGAAGTATATTATATCACACAAACACACACACACATATATACACACACTTTGTTTTGTTTACCTTGTATTTCAAGGTAAACATCAACCAATCAAACATTTATCTTACTGTGAGGGTGAATACTGGGCAGTATGGACCATGAAAATATTTAGATAAGTAACTTCTTATGTTATTGCATTATTTATTAATTGTGGATGTGAGAACTAAAAAAGAACTAAATAAGATAAAGAATGGGTATAAAGTTTCACTAATGTAAGATGAATACATTCTAGAGATCAGCTACACAACACTGCCATTACTTAACAACATTGTATTGTACATTTCTGAGGTCTGCTTGCTTAGAATTTTAAATGTTTCTCATAGTCCCTTTGGGTTGTTATAAAAAAAGTAGATAGTATAACTTAACATTTATCTCTCACTGTTCTGGGAAATCCAAGACAAGACTGGCCGATTTGGTGTCTGATGAGAGTCAGGTTCCTAGTTCATAGATGGCTGTCTTTTTGCTATATCCTCATATGTTTAGCCGAAAGAGGCTAGTGAGCTCTCTGAAATCTCTTATACAAGCACTCCTCCCTTTCCAGAGGGTTTCATCCTCATTGTCTAGTCATCACCCAAAGACACCACTTCTCAATACCATTACCTTGGGGATTATTATCTCAGCATATGAAAACTTAACACATTGTGGGCGGATCACGAGCATTCTCATGTTTTCATATTACACAGTGTTTTACATAAATGTTAAAGGTATGCCTTAAAATTAATACCCATTGCATTTTGAAGTTATTTATTACATGTTCTTACAAGCTAATATCTTTTTAAAGTATGATACTTTGTAAAACTTTCTTTGTACTAGTTCCATAGAAACTTATCTGGCCACTGGGTAAAGTTAGCAATAAAACTACTGGTGCACAATGTGTAAATTTAGTGTTTAAGGTACAAATGCATCCACATATATAAATGTTTCCTTAATTATTTAAATAATTAGAGAATGTTATATATTAATGAAGTATAACTATTTTAATAAGTAGGAACTCATGTCAATGTGTTTAAAAGTGGGTATATTATTTTGCCACCTGCTAATGATGACATTACTGCTGATATTAACTTGTACCTAGCAAATCAGAAAATTATAATCAGGATGGTAACAAATATTATATTTGATCAGGTAGTTGGTACTTTAAGGATGTCGTATATTTGTATAATAAAACATGTGCAAGGTAATGACAATTCCATGTGGTGCTTCAAATAAAATAAATTTATACCAAGGAAAGGAAAGATTTTAGCCAAAAGGATCATTGCCAAGAGGGGAGAGGATGCTGTTACAATAGGTTGAATACTCCAACGGTAAATTGTAAAGATCAAATAGAAAAGGAGTTCTTCCCTCCTCCCTTCCTCCCTCCCTCCCTCCCTCCCTCCCTTCCTTCCTCCCTCCCTCCCTCCCTTCCTTCCTTCCTTCCTTCCTTCCTTCCTTCCTTCCTTCCTTCCATTCTTAAGCAAACAAGCCTGGAAAGAACCAGGTGTGGCTGAGTAGCTGATGTTATTGGACAATTAAGCAAGAAATATTTTTTCTTGAGGTCTGTGCGTTATTTGGAGGGCGTTTAAGTAGCAGCCATTATGCTTTCCAGTGCTCAAAGATGGGGATAAATTCTGGGGTCTGTGGGTGAAGGGAAGCTCAACTAAAATTTGGTCAAGTTAGATATTTTGTCCAGATTGGTATGTGGTTTAAGCCAATTCAGCTCATCATTTATGAGGGAAAAGTTGTTATGTTTTTCTGGGCACTATAGCAAGTCTCCTCGTTTCTTGGTCCTTTAATCACAAGCAGTGATTTATTTAATTTTCCTGTACAAACTTGGGTTTAAAATGGAAAGGAGTTTTTAGGGGTAAAATAGGCAGGTTTAAGGAGTTTTAGGAATTAGGGGGTCCATGGGGGAAACCGCAGGCTGAGAAGCTGGGAGCCGCCAGAAGGCATACATTCACAGAATAAGTGGGCTGGGAGCTGCCAATAGGTATACATTTACAGAATAAAGGGAGAGGAAACCACTCTTTCACAGAATAAAGAGGAAGGCCATAGGGAGTAGAAAAACAAAATGGAGAAAAAGAGGGGAACTCCAGGTGGCATTGGAGCTCTGAAGATGCTATAGTGACCAATCAGAGGGGACATCAGGACACAAAGAACTGCAGCCTTTATAAACCTTAGAAAAAGAGGGACTTAGTGAGCTACTCCTTTGGAACCCCCTCCCCACGTGGGAGTCCGTGCTTGTTTCCCAATAAATTTCCACCTTTTCCTATATCACCTTTTGTCCATGGCTTCATTCTTCCAATCCACCTGGACAAGAACCTGGGAAATCACCTTTGCATCCTGCCCAGAGGAAAATCCATGCATTCCAGTTTAATTTTTGCATTTCAAAATGAAAAAAAAAATACATACTGTGGACGAAAGGATCCACAAGATCCTTTCGTCCTTGCGTGGCAGTCTTGCAAACTCAGAGACCTAAAATAACCACAAAAGATTATTTGAAAATTAAATATTTAACTACAAACAGGTTATAGTGGGTAGTCATGCCCTAGGCCGATACTTTCCCTGACAAAGATCAACTTAGATCTTTACTGAGTCATTTGCCTTTTTGCCTCTAAGATAACATTTCTGTGAGATGTCTGGGTAATTTGTAACTTCCTTTTTACCTTGGACCCCTCAGGGCACAACAAATGGCACCCGGACATTCCCTCATTGTTATTGTTATCAAGTTAATTGTCAACTGTTAAGTACATTAAAGTATCCTGCATCCATCTCTGTAAAAGAAGCACATGTCCATGAAAGAAGAAAGCAGAACTGACTATCTTCCATCTTGCAGAGCTAGATCCTCAGGTGACCCTCCTCACTGGGGGTCACCACAGGAATGTCAGAATTGTCCTAACTCCCCCAACCGCTGCCTGAGTAGACCAGTGAAGCTCCAGGAATGTAGCTAAGGTCCTAATAAGGCTATCAAGAAGCAAAGGTAGGGGGATGGCTCAGACCTTGGAATGTATTGGCCACCTCCTGACCTTTGTGCCGTAAAACCCTGCAGAAAAACCCTGACCAAAGTGACCACTCTCTGTAACCCACGTCACCCACCTAAGCCCACCCAAATAACTAGCCCTATATAACCTTTGTTCCCCTGGGGCTCGCTCTCTCGTCTCGCCGCTGCGTCGGTAAAGAGGCTGGGAGCCAAGCCCGGGCTTGAATAAAGACTCTTTTGTTTTTTTACATCGGAAGTGGCTCCCTGGTGGTTGAATTTGGGGACCCCGAAATCTGGGCATAACATCCATCATTTCACTTTTTACCCTATCCCAGAGGTTCCCGCCCCCCCCGCCCCCCTGCTTTGCTTTATCCCACCTCCCTAATCTACCACCAATGAATTTCATGTAACTCACCTATGTCCCTTTCCTTTGATTGCAATGTATAAATACAGATGTAACTCTCCATTTCTCCAGAGCATTACCTCAATTCATTGAGGTTCTTCTTCCTGGCATATGTTGACCGTTTGGCTCAAATAAACTCACAAAAATTCTTTACAGGTTTCAATGTGTTTTTTTTTGGTTAATGATACATACAAAGATTTATCTCATGCTTAATATGGGGGTAGTCTGAGAAATGCATACTTAGCTGTTTTGTCACTGTGCGTGCAACATAAAGTACACTTACCAAACCTATATGGTATTGCCTACTACACACCTATGTTATATGGTATAACCTATTATTTGTAGGCTATAATTCCATACAAAAGAACACAGGATTAAATCAAGGACAAGAGAAAATTATGCATTAAAGAGACATAGTAAACATGAGATGTACAAGGTTGCTCTTAGTGTAACATGGCATACTCTATTACAACAAACTATTTTTTATAGATACAAAGTGCCTCTAAAATAATAATAAAAAAGTATAGTATAATCAATACATAAACCAGTAGCACAGTAATTTGTTATCATGATTGAATATCATGTACTGGACATAATTGCATGTGTTGTACTTTTATAAGACTGGCAGCACTGTAGTTTTGTTTGCACTAGCATCACCACAAACCATGTGAGTAATGTGTTGCAGTACAACATTATGATAGCTATAATGTCACTGGTGATAGGAATTTTTCATCTCCATTATAATCTTACTAGAGGCCTGGTAAATGAATATCATGCACTGGGGGGGCCCTCAGCCAGGACTGCACCCTCTCTAATCTGGGACATTCTTCTTGCAATCTGGGACCGTTGGCTCCTAACCGCTCACCTGCCTGCCTGCCTGATCGCCCCTAACTCCTCTCCCTGCCTGCCTGATCACCCCTAACTGCCTCTCCCTGCCTGCCTGATTACCCCTAACTGCTTCTTCCTGCAGGCCTGATCACCCCTACCTTGCCCCCCTGCTGTCCTGATCACCCCTAACTGCCTCTGCCTCAGCCCCAGCCTAAGCCACAGTCTGGCCTCCTTCTGCAGGAGGTGATCTGGCGGATCAGGGGAAGATGCCTCTCCCATTACCCCACTGCTGCTGCCACTGCCAGCCTGAGCCTGGGCCCTTCGCAGCCCCTGAGGCTTTGTCAGGAAGGACCTCTGGAAGGTCGTCTGGAAGACATCTGCTCTAATGAACATATTACCCTTTTATTAGTATAGATAGTACCTCTATCATGTTTGCAATATGCAGTCTCTCCTAGTGTGTAGAGACAGACTCATTCCTGTTAGAACAGATAAACAGATTCCAAAAACACACTCCTAAATACAGAACATAGCAATGGCTAATGTCAAAATGGCAGGAAAGGCAAAAAAACACAATTGAAAGTCATTGAAATGGAACATATGTTCAAAAACAAATTTATCCTATGAGATTATTTCTGATCATTTGAGAGTATGCTGCATGAATTGTGTATCTTAGCTGGAGCTAATGAATATATATTTTAAAACCCTGCAAAAATAGAACTTACATAAAGACAGGAAAATTAAGGGTATTCTAACTTCAATTAATGTCTTTAATAAATTAGAACCTTTAAAACTTAGTAGTGTTCAATTTTTCTGTGACTTGCTTTGAAAAATATTGATATCTGGATTCTAAAAATAATTGTCCTGTGTTCTAACCCAATAGTTCTGTTGTAATTGAAGAACATGCTTTGAATTATTTAAAAACTCTTAAATTTATTGAGACTTTTTTATTGGCACCAGCTGCTCTACCATGGTGAATTAACAATGTGCACTTAAAAAGAATGTATATATTGTGTTCTTGTTGGATAGGGTGAACTATATATATTAATTATGTAAAAAAATTCTTGTTACATGCTGAGTGTTTGTGTACCATCCCTTCAGTTTACTTGTTGAAACCCAAACCCTTCAGGATGGTATTTGGATTGAAGCCTTTGGAAGGTAATGAGAGTTAGGTTAAGTCATGGGGCTTAAGGCCTCGTGATTTGATTAGTTCTTTTATAGGTGGCAGAGAGGGGGATTGTTCTTTCCTTGCCATGTGAGGACAGTGTGAGAAGATGGCTATCTGCAAGGCAGCAAAAGAGATCTTACCAGAACATGGACATGCTGGTACCCCCAGTTTGTACTTCTATCCTCCAGAATTGCGATAAAATTAATTCCTGATATTTAAGTCACCCAGTCTATAGTACTTTTTATAGCAGCTAGAACTAATATATTCACATCATAACAATATATATGCAACATATTATACATATTATATAATAGAGAGAATTGAAATAGTTTAAAACCCAGGATTATTATTGGTGAGTATACACATACCTTAGTCTATATGTACATATCTATAACTCTTTCATTCAATCAATAGATTTATAATTCATAATTGTATAAATTATTTATATAATTATATAATATCTATTATTCTTAATATACTTAGCAATTACCTGCAATATCATAAATGATTAGTAGAAATTATTTTTCTGTTTAAGCAAAATGAATAAAAATTGTGTTTCTTTTATTTTTAGATGGTACATAAATTTTTCAATGAAATCAGTAATAATTTCCACTTGATTTCTAACCATAATAATATCATTGACAAAAAAGAAACTTACATTATAAGAAAGAAATCTAAAAATTACAAACACTATTCTGCTACTTGTTAACTTCTTTGACCAAATTACACAAATATCAATTTTCTAAACTTCAAAATGGAAATTAGTTACTGGTGTAATTATACATATTCCACAATGTAATAAGAGAATTAAAGGTAGATAGTAAATATTTGTGATAATTGTCAAATTTCCCCTAAAATCTTCCTCATTCTTTCTTTTCTCTATTTAGCTCTATATTCAATGTTTCAGAGAAATAAGTTTTGATATAACAAAACTACAAAAGAGGGAAAATAACTTTACTGAAATTGATTATTGAAACTCAATCTATAATCATACATAAAGAGGATTTTGAGCTTTTGCTACCTGAAACACTAGCATAGGGAAAAAGAGAAGAGAGACTATCAGTCACAAAGCTTCACACTAGCTTCTCAGCTAGTATTTGTAAATTAGAGAACGAGAAAATTCCTGCTGACTTCTCAACTGGCGACAATGTAAAGCAGCAGCCCCATTACGCAAACACTCCATTCAGTATAACACTGGAGCAGCAAGTAATGCAGATTTCAGGAGGTCTCTAGATCAGAAGAGTGTAAGGAACTTAATGGAAAGGAAAGAACATAGAAAATGTTCTGACACAGAGATGATCATATAATTTAGGAAAAAGATATCATGAGCATCTGAAAGGAGTCTTGTGACTATAGTAAGGACCTCCATGTTTAGTTTTGCTTCTTATTCACTGCATTTATTTGTAAGGCACCTTTATCATCATAAACTAAATCTCAGGTAAGGATTAAATCTATATGTATAAAAGCCTAATAAGCAAAGTGTCCCCTTGGGAGATTGACCGATCCAGAGTACGATCACTCGCTATGAGGTGCGATGACCACCAGGGGGTGGCACGGAACAAAGGAAGGCCCCAGACAGCAGATGACAGTCACTAGGAACCCTACCGGTGCATGAATTTTGTGCACTGGGCCTCTAGTCATAATATAAAAAAGGTTGGAAAATGACAAATTGTGGTATTAAAGGAATACATGTTTCTGTGAGGTTGAATAATTAATGGAGTTTGGGCATGAGTAGAAAAGATAGATGGTGACTGGAGAGTGATATGCCTAAAATTCTGTTACTGTTAATAACAGATTTTCCAGCATAACCATGGGTGTAAATAAATGCAAAAAGTATGAGGGAGAGGAGGAAAACAAGAGTGAGGGAGAGGAAAAGACGAAGAAGAAGAACAACAAAAGCCAGGATTTTGAAATATAAATTGGATTAAAAACTGCCAAGAATTGTGAAGAAGTACTATAGAAAATGCTAATTTTAGGGGTAAAATTGTTGGTCAAAAGGGAAAATGACCCAGTTTTTATCTGATGAATATTCAGGATGGTTTTAATACATTGTAACAAAAATTACATATTTACTATTATTTGAAATTATTTGATGCTCTATCCGCAAGAAGAATGTATAACTGCCATTTGCCAAGTGACTTTCAGTGTCTCTCTTAGTGCAATGAGAATGTTTCCTAACCCATAGATATTAGGTTTAGCTAAGTGACTTAGTTCTGGCTAACAGGATGTGAATAATAGTGGTTAGAATTTCCAGAGATACAGGTTATTTCCACTGTTTTATCTTTCCTTTTTTAACAAGAGAATGCCATATTATATATAAGGATTATCTTGTCTATGACTAGAAAAAAATTTTCAGGAAACTAGGAATAATACAGAAAAATTAATAAATCTTAGAAAGGATATATTTGAAAACCCAGAGTTAACATAAAATTTTATGATAGTTATTTTTCCTTAAGATGGGGAATGTCCAATCTTGCCACTTCTATTTTGTTGAAGTTCTTAACCAGTGTATTATTTAAGGAATACATAGTATTAGAATTGCAAAGAAATAAATTGAATTGTTTCATTCACACATAATAAAAATTATACCCATAGAACATCCAGTAGAATCTATAAACACATTGAAAACTCCAAAGTAAGTTTAGCAAGACCAATAGCTATAAGCTCCATATAGGAAAGTTGACTATGTTTCTATATAGTAGGAAGAAAGGCTTGTAAAGTGGCTCTGGGGTATATAGCGACTAGATGAGAACAAACCAGACTTTCTAGGATGGTGGGGACATTTTATGACACCTTTCACGTGATGGACCACAGGTGGAGGCCTTTGACAGAAGCCACTGATGTTATTTTACATTTAAGATAAACTCATTATCTGTGTAATATAGCTCAATTGTTTTAAAAAAGAAAATTTAAAAAATCAGCATAATAAAATAAGTTTATATTAAATAAAGCATTGTACTAAACATGTAAACATAGATTAGAAATTAATGATACCATTTATAGTACCAGGAGATAAACTAAAATATTTTGGTTTAAATTTAAAAACAATATTCAAGAATTAAATGAAGATAATGCTAAAATGTCTTCTAACCAAGGTGAAAGATTTGGGTAAATCAGAATATATATCATACATTTGTTCATTATACATACACATTCACAAACCTCAGAACTTGACAAAAAAAATACTAAAGCTCATCTTCCTGCAAAAGTAAATATGTAAGTATAGGCCACAATGATGATATTACTGGAACATAGCTGGATATTAAAAGAAAACATTAAACCATTACAAGTGGATAGAAACATTTCCAAGTGCTACAATAGTTTATAGAATAATATGATTAGACATTGTTTTTAAAATCAATTATATAGCACAGTCTTATGTATTGATAACACATTTCAGGGAAAGCCACGTTTTACATTAGATCGTCAGAACTTATATTTGATGGCTACATATTCCCACAATTAACCAACCTCGCCCTATTTTCCCCACCACCCTCCATACTTTGGTAACCAATTTTCTACTCTCTGTTTCTATAAGTTTGACTTTAAAAAATTCTACATGTAAGTGCTACTATGCAGTATCTAGCTCTCCTGTCTGGCTTATTTCACTCAGAATGATTTTTATCAAGTTCTACCTATCCATGTTGTCACAAATTACAGGATTTCCTTCTTTCTCATGGCTGAACAATATCCCATTGTAAATATACACCACACCTTCTTGATCCATTGATGTGCACTTCACTTATTTCCATATTTTGATTACTGTAGGTAAAAAGTTTGTTCAAATGTTTACAAAGTGTGGTAAGCTGAATAATGCTCCCACCAAAGATGACCATATTCTAATTCCTGAAACTTTTAAATGTTATCATGAACTTTCAAGGCACACCTTGTTTAAATATATTGATATTTTCCAGGTGAATGCAGTATAACCACAGGGGTGTTTACAAGAGGGAGGAAAGAAGATTAAAGTGAGTAGTAAGAAATGAGACCATGGCCCTGGCCAGGTAACTTGGTTGTTTGAAGCATCATCCAGTATAGCAAAAAGACTGTGGGTTTGACTCCCAGTCAGGACACATCCCTAGTGTCAGAGACAGCAGGAGCCCTGCTGCTCTGAGTCCATACATTCAGAATTCTTCTAAATTCTTCTATCCGACTACACCAGAACAGGTACTTCTGGAACCCTGCCCACTGTGCAAACTGTTGGGAACTTAGTCCAAGTTCCTCCTTCATCCTCTGCTCACTAGTTACAGGTGTTGGGTCCGAGCCTCCCTGCCTGGGGCTGGACCTCCTTGGATGTTGGGTCTTAGATGGAGAAGCCATGAGAAGTTGTGGGTGTATAAGAAAGAGTCTTTATTGCAGAAACCAGTGGCCATATAGCCATCAGACAAAACAGTCCTTCACAACAAAGTCCATACAAGCAGGCAGCCATACACTGGGTGGTTAACATGTACATCTTTCCCACAAAGCAGCATTAGTCTCTGTGCCCACAGGTGTTATCTGAGCAGCTGCATGCTGCTGTCTAGACTCACTACCTCACAGCATAGCAGCACCTAAACTCTCTGGCTTAGTGTCTTCTCCTGTCTGCCCTGCCCAGCACACTGGCTGGTTAACATAGTAGCTATATCTGAGCTCTCTATGAGCTCTTAGCCTTACATCGTAGTGGTACCAGCTCTTAGCTGGCTGCACACACAGGAGCTACATTCTCTGTGCCTACTGCCTCTCTCTCTCTGAGCTCTCTTGCCTCTCATTCTCTAGCAGACTCCTGGTCAGCAACCTGTATATTACTCCAGAGACAAAGAAGCTTCCTGACAATAGTGACATCAGAAGGGCACAGTATGCCATGAGATCACTGTGGTCCTGCAGTTGTTTATGGTATTTGGCCTTGGGCACCCTGATTAGCCTCATGCTCAGAGCAGCCTTGGCCATTCTGGTGTATTGGCAACAAGGCCTCTGTGCTCCCATTGGCCTTGACTATCCAGAGACTCTGGTTGTGGGTTTGATCCCTGGTCGAGGTGTAGGAAAGGTAACCAATAGATGCTTCTCTCTCACAACTCTCTCTCTCTCTCTCTGTCTGTCTCTCTCTCTCTCCCCCCCCCCCTTTCTCCCTCCCTTCTTTTCTCACTAAAATAAATAAATATATCCTCAGGTGAGGATTACCGAGAGAGAGAGAGAGAGAGAGAGAGAGAGAGAGAGAGAGAGAGAGAGAGAGAGAGAGAGAGGTCACAGAAGCAAAGATAGGAGAGATGTAAGGAAGGTTCCAAATACAGATGACCACTAAAAGCTTAAAAGGCAGTAAGTGGATTCTCCCCTGAAGAAATGCAGTTTTGACACTGCCTGGATTTTAGATGGCTGACCTCCAGAACTGTAAAGAACAACTCTTTTTTTTTTAGCTACTAAATATATGGTAATGTGCACAGCAGTGCAATAATAATTATGGTTATATTATGATTTATTTCTGTGTATAGATTATAATAAAACAGTTTAAAAAGGAATATACCTCAAGAAATTATGGCAAAATTTGCAACTTTGACAAAGCTTGTGGTAGCAAGCATAGTGTTTATTACACTCTTTCCTATTATTTTCAGATAATATTTTATATTAAAAGGAGGCAATTATGTATCTTAAATAATTTCTATTGAGAAAAATGGAAAATTTCTGATAGAGAATAGGAGAAATAATCTTATGTATTGTTGTCAGGGTCAGGAATATCTCTTTAAGAAATGACAGTTAAATTGGAGGGGTAGTAGGAACACATTTGTTAAATTAAGAATGAAAAAATCTAATATTTATAGGGAGTGATGTGAAAAGTAAAGCATGACCAATATAAAAATGAACAGATTATCAAGGGCCAGATAACATTGGGCTTTGCAGACTGTAGTAAGATATTTGAATTTATTTGAAATGGGTTGTGAAGTTATTGGAGAGTTTTAAACAGGGAGAAGAGTGTGGGACTGATATCCTATAAATGAGTATACCTGATAAGTGCTGCACTATATATGAAGTGAGGTGAACCATGGATGAAATTTAGAAGTCTAATTAAGAGACAATGGAGGTTGATACAGGAAGGTGGTGATGATGGGGGGGAAAATCTGTGCACATGTGAAATATTGGACAGGCTTTGCTAATGGATTAGATATGGGACTGAAGTAATGGAATAGGAATATCTCTCCTGACAAATTCTGGGTTCTTCATTCTTTAATAAAAATATAAGTGAAGCATTTTACTTATTTATGATTATATGTTGCTTTTAATTAAAAATTAAGAGTTTTATTTTTATTTTGCTTTTCTTTATTTACATCATTTAATTTTTTAAAAATATATATAATTTGATATACTTTTAAAAAATATATTTTATTGATTTTTTACAGAGAGGAAGGGAGAGGGATAGAGAGCTAGAAACATTGATGAGAGAGAAACATTGATGAGCTGCCTCCTGCATACTCCCCACCGGGTATGTGCCCGCAACCAAGGTACATGCCCTTGACCGGAATTGAACCTGGGACCCCTGAGTCCGCAGGCCGATGCTCTAGCCACTGAGCCAAACCAGTCAGAGCCATTTACTATACATTTTAAACATAATTTTTTCATGTATTTTGGCCCTGCCACTTGTTTATTCTAAAAATAAACAAGTGGCAGGGCCAAAATACATGAAAAAATTGTTGATTGCCTGCAACTCTTCAAGAGGTATGAAGATAACTTCAAGGCTGCTGAGTGGAACCACTCATTTTTAGTTGATGGTTTGGAGGATCATTTGAAGCTTCAATTCTGTTGTAAAGTAACAATCTTTTAATAGATATAATGAATAAAATATATGAAAACTATACTAAAATTTAGTAACAAAATTTCTTGTTTCTTATAATTATTTACTAGAGGAGTCCCATGTGTCCTGTTAATTTTAAAATTAGATTGTTTAAAATAGCACTGTAAATTTTAAAATGTTCAATGTAATAAAGATATTTTGTAAATATTAAATAATACATATGAAATTGTTTTTATCCTTTTTTTAAATTAAATCTTTATTGTTGAAAGTATTATATACATATATCCTCTTCCCCCCCCCCCCCCCCATTGACCCCTTCTAGCTATCCCAGTCTTCCACCCCAGGCCTTCAGCATCCTATTGTCTGTGTCCATGGATTATACATATATGCATACAAGTTCTTTGGTTGATAGCTTCCCACCCATCCACCCACCCAAAAATTTTTTCAATATATTATCAAAAAATTCTAGGTATGTTATACCTGTTGTACTTCTATGACATCTGTCTTTATGACTTGAACTTCACAGAAACTTTATTTCCTAAGTACTAACATGTATGTTAATTTCTGAAGGATTTTGTCCGTATTTTCCATATTGTTAAGAAAAAGTAATCTTTCTGTCAGTTTCAATACCCATAAAAATTTTAAAAGCAATAATTTGAATTTAAAATGTAGTAATATAGACTATTCATGGACATGTCTAATTCACATTAGTGCTCAGGCTCATTGTCTGTGGGGAAAATGAAACTAAAGTTAAATGCCTTGTTAAAATGATTACCACAATTACATAACATAATTTTAAATGGTCACAGGCTAATTAGTTCATTAAAATCATTAGTGTGTCAGTAAGCTGAACACAAATCTGACATTTATTTCAAATAACATTTTTTAATTGATTGAAAATTCTTGAAGTAATAATATTCAGAAAATACCAGAGTGAGAAATAATGTTGGCATACACAAAGACAGTGTTTTCTTACCTTATTATTGGTGTTTCTGCCAGTGAATAATTACAAATAAAGATACAGCATGCCTGTCTCTCCCACAAAAACCTTCAGAATTACAGTGGCTTATTTTGTCTTAACTCTGTTATTTGATAAAATCTTTCTTGTCCTTTTTTCTAGAAGCTAAGATGGTAAACTTCAGTTAACAATGTTTATTTAGATTCCCTCACCAAATAACAAACAAAGAATGGAGGAAGGGATGGAGAGAGGGATTGAAGGAGGGAAGGATAGAAGGAAGGAAAGAAGAAATAGTACATTACTAACCAGTCAAAAAAGTACCAATTTTTTTTTAATTAGATTCTTAAGACAGTGAATACACACAATCACATAACTCTATCAACAGCTGAAGGGTCTTCCATAGTGTCATGAATGCTGACAGGAGACACACAGCTCCTGAAACAGAGACAAATGTCTTTTGACTTTGTTACTCACATTGGTTACCCAAGTCTTTTAAGTCCCATGGAAGTCATGCAGATGCCAGCCTTGTTGGATGCTATGCAGAAACCCTGAGCTTAATAAACCCCACTCTTATAACAGCATTCAAACAAACATACTCAAATTTGTCCCAGAGGGAGACATTATATTGTCCAGTAAACCAGTCTATGCTCTACTCCAATTCAATGTTTCTTTCTCTTAAAGGATTAATTGCTATACAAACATTTTAGAAAAAGATGGTCTAGAACAAAACCTGTTAGTATCTATGTTCACACAGTTTGCAGAAATGTGAGATCTATGGAAAACTTTTTCCAGTTGGTGTACCTGCTAAATAAAAAAATACGTATTTATTTACATAGTGATAGTATTTCAAAAGATGTGCATACAACTCTAGATTCTGTTATATTTCATTAGACAAATTACTTAACCTTTGAACAGTATTTTCTTTATATTTAAAATGGGAAAAATTGTACCTACTTTATATCTCTATTAGAAATATTATAAAAATCCACTTTGATAATATATGTGAAAAAGTTAAGTAAACTTTAAAATAAGTTACAGTTTTATTTATCAGATTAACTTGAATAAGGTCTGACTTTTCATGTTTTTATGCTAAAAAATTATTTGTTATAAGTTAACCTTACTGTATAATATGGAAAGAATATTGAATAATTGGTTATAAAATTTATCACAATATGTTGTACACCTTTTCCTGTCTAAAGAGCATTTAAAATATTCAACAATTTATTTCAGAACATTATTCACAAACACTGCTCTCTAAAATTATAATAATTTGTCTGAATTTTTATGAATATCTACATATATAAAAGACTAATATGCTAAGTGTTCATCCAGGTAATGATGTTACGCAGCAATGCCCAGCTTCCTCTCCCTAGTGACGACTAGCCTCCTTGCCATTACTCCATCCCAAGAACATGACTTGCTTTATAACCAGGTGCGAACATTTCACACTTTAACCAAATTCCTCTGAAGCATTTTCCCATGCCTCATCTCATTTGATCTTCACAGAAGTCCTGGAGTAGGTAGATAGAAGACTCAGTGGAATCCTATTTTCTTCTCATTCACTGGAAAACGGAGATTTAGAACGTTTAGAAACTTGACCTGACTGAAAAGAAGTAAGAAATGGTGGACCTTGAAAACGACTTCAGGTTTTCTCACTGTGCAGAATATAGTCAAAGACTGCTGCAGTTAAATATTTTACCCTTTGTTCTCCCTGAGTGATCTACAATAATAATGTGCTTTGTGTTGATATTTACTGCTGTGTTGCTGACAATTACCTGAAAGAAGTTGGGGTGCTTCACTGGGCTGGAAAAAGTTTAGCTACATTGGAAAGCAGGTCTAATTAAGCCAGTTTATTCTCTCTATATAAAAGGCTAAGTTGACTCACACATGTGCAATACACATAAAGCTCTCACTGGCGCCAGTCGCACACATGTGTTTTCATCTGTCATTGTCAATCATGAATTTGGTTGATACTTCTATTATAGAGAAAGGGCGAATAGTGATATTAAAATATTTCTTCTAATTTTCTTTCAATGTTCACAAATTCATGCACTGGGCCACTAGTATGTGTGTATATATATATATATATATATATATATATATATATATATACACACACACACACACACACACACACACACATATACATATACATACACACACGTATATATATATATATATATTTACTAGTGTGTATATATGTGCTTTACTTAAAATATATTATACAATTATACTGAACTGATGCTGAAGATTTGAACTTCATATTGATATTTCTTATCAGAAAAATATTATAATGATATAGCTAAAAACACGAAATCCTATTCAATAAAATCTGAGTTCTGTAATCATGTCAAAGGGCATATCTACTATCAGTTCAGTTTCTGTTTTTCTCCAACTATTTATTTTGAATATTTAAGCCTATAAAAATGTTGTAAGCACTGTATAGAATAATAAAGCAAATATGCTTCATCTAGCTTTATCACAGAATCTGCCTCAATTTCTCTACACACATGTATAGTTTTTGAAAATCTATAGTAGATATAACACTTACTATTGGACTATATTTTCTATGGAAAATGGCATTCTATTACATAATAACAACTGCATTCATTTATTACAATAAGATAAATTGGCATTGATATAGTATTGTATCTATTCTACTATCCACATTCAGATTTGCTCAATGGTCCCAATAATAAATATTATATTTCTTTCCTTGCTCTCTCTCTCTCTTTTTAATTTGAGATACAAACATTATAGTTTTTTTATTTTATTATCTGAATTTGCATTTTAGAATAAAAGTTTGTGGTATACATCTGTGTCTTAGGTGACCATAATTAGCACTGATCTTCCTGCCTTGTTTTGTGAGTCCCTGCCGGAAGTTGGATCCTGATATTATCAAAGATTTGTTAAATCTATTTTAATTTTTTTTGGAAACCTCTATTCTGCTTTTTATAGTGGCTATACCAGTTTACATTCCCATTAAAAGTGAATGAGGGTTCCTTTTTATCCACAACCTCTCCAACACTTATTACTTATTTTGTTGATAATAGTCATTCTAACAGTTATGAGGTGGTATCTCATTGTAGTTTTTATTTTAATTTCTCTAGTATTTAATGAAGTTGAGTATCTTTTCGTACATATATTAGCCATTTATATGTCTTCTTAGGAGAAGTACATGTTCAGACCCTCTTCTCATTTTTTTAACTGGATTTCTTTTTGTTTGTTTGTTGTTGTTGAATTGTATGAGTTCTTTATATATTTTGAATATTAACCAATTGTGGAAGCTGTTGTTTGCAAATATCTTCTCCCATTAGGTTGGTTGTTTTTTTCTTTTGCTGTCAGTTTCTTTTGCTATGCAGAAGCTTTTTAGTTTGATATCATCCCACTCAGTTATTTTTGCCATCTTTTCCCTTGCCTTTAGGGTCAAATTCATTAAATCTTCTCTGAGACCAAGATTCTGTGATTTCTTCTATATAATTTATCATTACAGGTCTTTGATCCATTTTAAATTAATTTTTCTATATGGTGACAAGCAGTAATGTAGTTTTAAAATTTTGCATGTGGTTTTTCCTTTTTTCCAGCACCATTTATTAAAGAGGTTTTCTTTTCTCCATTGTATGTTTTTAGCTCCTTTGTAAAAAATCATTTTCCCCGTATATATGTGGGTTTATTTCTAGTCCATTTGGTCTATATGTGAGTCTTTTGGCCAACAACACACTATTTTGATTAGCATGACTTTGCAGTATAATTTGGAGTCTGATAGTGTCATATCTCTGGCTTCATTCTTTTTTCTCAGGATTGCTTTGGATACCTGAGGTCTTTTGTGGTTTCATACAAATCTGATGACTTTTTGTTCTGTTTCTTTAAAAATGTCATTGGGATTTTGATGGGGATTGAATTAAATCTGTATATTGCTTTGGATAATATGGCTATTTAGCTATGTGTATTCTTCCAGTCCATGAACACATGAACACAGACTACCTTTCCATTTCATTGAGTTGTTTTCCATTTCATTATGAATTGCTTTTAATAATGTTTTGTAGTTTTCATTATATAGGTCCTTCACCTCCTTTGTTAAATATATTCTTAGGTATTTTGTTTGCTTTATTGAAATTGCAAAATTTTTCTCTCTAAAATTCTATTCTTGTATATAGGAATTCAGTGGAATTTTGCACATTGATTTACTGTATTTGTTTATTGTTTCTCATCATTTTTTTTTTTTTTTGGTGGAGTCTTTGGATTTTTTACATAAAGAATCATGTCATCTGCAAAAAGTGACACTTTTACTTCCTCCTTTCCAATTGGATGCTGCTTATTTCTTTCTCTTGCCTGATTGCTCTGGCTAGGACTCTAGCCCTATGTTGAACAAGAGTGGTGACAGTGAACATGCTGGTCTTGTTTCTGATCTTAGAGGAAAAAAATTCAGTTTTTCACTATTGAGTATGATATTAGCTGAAGGTTTATACTATATGGACTTTATTATATGGAGGTATTTTTCTTCTTTACCCATTTTTTATTGTTTTAATCATAAATAGATGTTGTATCTTATCAAATGCTTTTTTTGCATCTGTTAGACAAATCATATTATTTTTATCATTTACTTTGTTAATGTGATGTATTACATTAATCAGTTTGCATATGTTGAACCTTACTTGTGCTCCAGGAATGAACCCCACTTGATCATGATGTATTCTACCAAGGAAACATACAAATGGCCAACAGATATATGAAAGCTTCTCAACTTCAGTAGCTACTAGAGAAACGCAAGCCAAAATTACAATGAGATACCACCTCACACCTGTCAGAATGGCTATTATCAACAAGACAGGTAATGACAACTATTGGAGAGGTTGTGGAGATAATGGAAACTTCATTCACTACTGGTGGAAGTGTAAACTGGTACAGCCACTATGAAAACCAGTATGGCAGTTCCTCAAAAAATTCAAAACAGAGTTATCATATGACCAGCAACACCTCTTCTGATTATTTACCCTAAAATTTTGAAGATAATTATTTGCAAACCTGTGCACACCTATGTTCATTGCAGCATTATTCACAAAGGCCAAAACATGGAAACAACCAAAGTTTCATTTGATAGATGATTGGATAAAGAATATAGGTATATATTACAATGGAATAATACTCAACCATTTAAACAGGTGAAATACTGTAATTTGTGACAACATGGATGAACCTTGAGAGTATCATACTAAACAAAAGTCAGACAGAAAAATTTAAGAGACATAGGATTTCCCTAATATGTGGGGTGTAAAACTGAAAGTGATGAATGAATAAACAAGATAAGCCAAAGAAATAATAAAATAAAATAAAATAAAAAAAACTCATAGACACAGACAACAGTATGGTGGTTACCAGAAGGAAGGGGGTGGAGTGCAGTACGTGTAAAGGGGGTCCAATATACGGTGACAGAAGAAGATTTCACTTTGGGAAGTGGGCCCACAGTACAATTTGAAGATCATGTATCATAGAAATGTACACTTGAAACCTAATAATCTTATTAACCAATGTCACCCCACTAAATTTAGTTTTAAAAGGACATATAATAAAAATAAACATATATGGACCCTAAAATATATATCTATTTATATGAAAATATATTCTAAGTTGCATATAGTATATCTATCCAAAGAAAGATTATTTGGAATGAGTTTAAATAATGAAAAGAAATAAAGTCCTGATACATGGTACAACATGGATGAAACTTAAAAACTTTATATTATGTGACAGATGGTAGTAACAAACGACCATATATTATATGATGCTATTTACATGAAATTTCCAAAATAGGCAAATTCATAGAGACAGAAAGTAGATTAGTGGTTTCTAGAGCTAAGAAAGATATAGGGCAGGAATGAGAAGTGACTACTAATGGGTATGGGGGTTTTGGGAGGTGATTAAAATGTTCTATTGATTATGATGATGGTTGCACAACTCTAAATATACTAAAAGTTATTGAACTGTATATTTTAAATGAATGAATTACATGACATATGCATTTTAATTTTTTAAGAAAAGATTTGTTTTAGAAGATTACATTCAGAACAGTGTGCTCTTAATGTAAGGATAGTTGTTGGCAATTTGTGTTTCAGTATACCTGGGACTGTCAGAATTTCTTTTTCTTTTACTACTGCCACCCAGATCTCCCTGCATAGGTTCTGCATTGGTCCACTTTTATCATCACTCGCATGTATTCTGGATTTCAGGGATAACTCCTGACAGTTTTGTTAAAGTATCAGTATTTTTATTCATTGGGGTGACATTTATTGGCTAATAAAATTATATGGGTTTCAGATATACAAATCTATAATACATCACCTGTATATTGTATTGTGTGTTCACAACCCCAAGTCAAGTCCCCTTCCTTCACTGTTTACCCCTCTTTACCCTCTATTTACCTCCCCCACTATCCTTTCTCTCTGGTAATCACCATGCTACTGTCTTGTGTCTGTTTTTTGTTTGTTTTTGCTTAATCCCTTCACCTTTTCCACCAAGCCCCACAAACCCTTTCCCTCTGATAGGTGCCAGTCTATTCTCTATATCTATGAGTCAATTTCTATTTTTAATATGTACTTGTTAACTTTTTGCTAAGGTTATATACACTGAATGGCCAGATTATTATGATCTCTGAACACATAATAATCTGGCCACTCAGTGTATATCCTATATAATAAAAGGATAATATGCAAATTGTCCCCTAAACCAGAATTTTGATCACAGGCAGGCTGGCCAACCACCCATGTCCCCTCCCTCTGGCCAGCCTGGCCAGACCCCACCCACACTGAGATCATAATAATCTGGCCACTCAGTGTATATATACTAGGGACCCAGTGCACGACTTTGTGCACCTTGAAAGGAACTGTCAGGGCCACGAGGCTACTGTAGGCACAGGGGTGGGTCTTGGCCCATCCTCTGTGCCCCCACCCAGCCCCTTCTGCTGTGGCACCTGGTCCCCTTCTGATGGCAGCCCCACCTGCTGACCTTGCCTGCCCCACTTGCACCTGCTGATGGTGCTAAGTGATCGAGTGCAAGTGGGGCCAGTGCCGTCAGTGGGTACGAGCAGTGGCTCTTGCCCCAATCACCCCTCAGGAGCAGGGGGAGGTAGAGAAGCCCTTAAGGGTGATCAGGGCTGGCAGCCGCAGCTCACACCCACTGATGGTGCCGAGTGATTGAGACTAGTGCCAGACACCAGCAGCGGGTACGAGCTGTGGCTCTGGCGCCCACTGTGGGTGTGAGCAGGGCCAGCGCTGGCAGTGGGTGTCAGCGGTGGCTCTGGTGCAGGCAGCGGGGGTGAGCGGGGCAAGTGGGACTGGCGCTGGCAGCAGGTGTAAGCTACAGGAGGGATCATGGCACGCAGGAGCAAAGAATTTTCAGTAACCACCAGAGGCTGGCCCCGATGACAGCAACCGGTGCCCCGCCTGGGTCTGGTGCTTCCACTCACCTGCTCCACCATCCTGCCACAGCCAATGCCCACCATGTTCCACACATGCCCCTAGTGGTCAGTGCATGTCATAGTGACCGGTTGTTCAGTTGTTCGGTTGTTCCGGTTCTGCCATTCAGTCAATTTGAACATGAGCTTTTTATTATATAATATATATATAGATATAGATATACAGTATATTCTGCATATTTCTATATATATAAAAGAGTAAGCAACCGGCCAGTAGCTGTGTCATGCACTGACCACCAGAGGGCACATGCTCAACACAGGAGCAGAAACCACAGACATGTTAACATGGAACAGACTGATGAATCTCAGAGGGAAGAGGGGAAGAGAGAAGGGTGGGAAGAGATTAACCAAAGATCTTATATGCAGACTAGATGCCCAGTGCATGGATTCGTGCACCAGTGGGGTCCCTTGGTCTGGCCTGTGGGGATCGGCCTGAAACCCACTCTCCAACATCCCCTGGGGGGTCCCAGATTGCAAGAGGGCAGTTTCTATATATATATATATATATATATATATATATATATATATATATATACACACACACACACACACACACACACACACACACACACACATATATATATACAGAAATTCATCAGTTATTAGTATTTATCCAATGATTGTCTTTTTTCTCCTTTTTAAAATTAAGTTTATTGGGGTGACTTTGGTTAATATGATCATATGTTTCAGGTGTAGGTTTCTATGCTACAAGATCTGTATATTGCACTATGTGCCCACCACCCAAAGTCAGATCTTCTTCTATAATCTCATATTAGGACTCACTTCACCCTCCCCATCCCTTTCCCACTGGCAACCATCACAATGCTATTTGTGTTCACAAGTTTCAGTTTTATATCCCACATATGAGTGAAATCATATGGTTCTTAGCTTTTTCTGACTGACTTATTTCACTTAGCATAATATTTTAGAGGTCCATCCATGTTGTTGCAAATGGCTGTATTTCATACTTTCTTATGTCTGAGTAGTATTCCATTGTGTATATGTATCACATCTTCTTTATCTAGTCTTCTTTTGCAGGACACTTTAGTTGTTTCCATGTCTTAGTCACTATGAATAATGCTGCAATGAACATAGGAGATGCATATATCTTTGTGAACACATGTTTTCAAGGTTTCCAGGTATATACCCAGGAAGGGGATTGCTGGGTCATATGGTAGCTTTATTCTTAATTTTTTGAGGAATTGTCAGACTGCTTTCCAAAGTGGTGTACCACTCTATATTCCCACCAGCAGTGAAGGAGGGTTCCATTTTTTACACAACCTCTCCAACACTTGTGGTTGCATGTCTTGTTGATAATAGCCATAACAGGTGTGAAGTGGTGTCTCATTGTAGTTTTGATTTGCATTTCCCTAATTTCTAGTGAGTTTGAACAACTTTTCATATTCTTAGTGGTAATCATATGTCTTCTTGAGAGAAGTATATTTTTAGTTCCTCTGCCCACTTTTTGATTAGGTTGTTTATTTAGTTTTGATTTTTATGAGTTCTTTACATTTTTTGGAAATTAAACCTTTGTTGGAGCTACTTTTTGAAAATATGATTTACCATTTGGTTGGCTGCCTCTTTGTTTTGTCAGTTTCTTTTGCTGTGATGGAGCATTTTAGTTTGAGATAGATAAAGATCAGATGCACTCAAAAGAAAAAAATCTGTGTGTGTATATATATATATATATATATATATATATACACACACATATATATGTATATGTGTGTGTATATATATATTATATGTGTGTGTATATATATATTACTTTACTTTTTTATAAACCTAATGGTAGCCACACACAAAAATCCCCAAACCAGGACACATAGAACAGACAGAAACACAAAGAAAAAGAACCAATGGAGGCACAAAACTACCAGAAAACAAAATATAAAATGGCTGTAGAAAATCCTCATACACCAATAATTACCCACAATGTAAATGGCCTGAATTCACCAATAAAGAGGCACAGAGAAGCATAATGAATTAAAAAACAAAACTCAGTTACTCTTTTAAGGAGAACATCACTTCTTCCCACAAGAATTGATGCATTTTTGCATTTTTAAAAGACATTATACTAAGGAAATGGTACAATACATAATCTATTATGTCTGGCTGCTCTTTTTAAATGTTAGTGTTTTTTTAATGCATTCATCTCTGAACTAATTCTATCATTCCCGTTATTCTATAGTATTTCATTGTGTGAGTATGATATATATTATTTAGCCATTCTAGTATTGATTGTTATTTGGGTAGTTCTAAGTTTATTCAGTTATGAACAGTTATAATCTTATCATTGTAGCACCTGGCATTTTGTGAATATAAAACTATAAACTTAGAAGGGTGACAATTTAATCATAGAATATGAATATGTCCAAATGTGGCTATAACAGTTGGTTCTCCCACCACAATGTAAGAGAGTTTGGGTTGTTGTATATCCTTCACACATACAGTATTTCAATCTTTCATTTTAGCCAAGTTGGTGAATATGTAGTGATACTTACTCATTGTGGTTACATTTAATTTATTTATAATAATTTTCAGCACTTTTTAATATGCTACTATATTTTGATACTGATTTTTATGGAGTATCTATTCACATCTTTTAAAGTGCTTCTATTATATTGTCTCAACATTTTATTGATTTTTAAAAGTTATTATTTCTTGTGGATAGTAATCCTTTATTATATACTAGTGGCCCGGTGCATGAAATTTGTGCACATTAAAAGAGAATTAATTAGAGGAAATATTTTAATATTGTTATTTACCCTTTCTCTATAATAGAAATGTCAAAGATGAAAGAAAATTAGTGATATGTATGTGAAAATCTTCCACCTGTCAGAGTATGGGGCATGCCGTGGGACCGAGTCAAGTCCCTGCCCACCCACATGCACCTCGAAATCGCACGAGACACAGACCCAGCTGGCCCCACCCCCGTCAAGCCCCACCAGGTCCCCTGCCCTGGCCTGGCACCACGCAGCCTCAGGTCCCTGCTAATCGCTCATTACGGCTTGTTATGGGAACCCCACCTCCGCTGTGTGCGCAGCCAACTTGTATTACAGAAACCCTGCCTCCACTGTGGGCACAGCTATTTTGTGATGGTGTGGCAGAGTGAGGGTCAATTTGCATATTACCTCTTTATTATACAGGATATGTACTAGAGGCCCAGTGAATGAAATTCATGCACAGGAAAGGGGTCCCTCAGCCCAGCCTGCACCCTCTTGCAATCTGGGGCCACTGGCTCCTAACCGCTTGCCTGCCTGCCTACCTGATCACCCCTAACCACTCTGCCTGCCTCATTGCCTTGCCTGCCTGAATATACCAATAAAGAGGCACAGAGTCACCCCTAACCACTTTCCTGCCTGCCTGATCGCCCCTAACTGCTCGCCTGCCTGTCTAATCACCCCTACCCAATAATGCCTCGGCCCCTGTCATGGTGGCTTTGTCCAGAAGGACATCAGGAATGATGTCCAAAAGTTCATTTAGCTGTCCAGTCTAATTAGCATATTACACTTTTATTATAATAGATAACCAGCAACACTTTACACTGTTCCAATAACTTTTTTACTATCATTGCTATCCTTTGTGAACCAAAGTTCTCAGTTTGAAAATGGTATATTTACAGTTTCTTATTTTTTTTTTATGGGTAGTGCATTTTTTGTCCTAGATAAGAAATCTCTGTATATTCCAAGGTAATCAAGATATTTTATATACTCTTTTTTTATTCTTCTCAATTTCAATTTTCTGACATTTTACATGTATGGTGTAACATTAGGGGCTAAGGTATTTATTTATGTATTTATTTATGTATTTATTTTACATAAACATGCATTTGAATTGCTACCATATAGGAAGAACATTATTCCCTCCTTGATATTATTACATTTTCCTTAAACAGGTGGATATTTATAAAGAAGTGTGCTTTTGAATTTCTCTTTTGTTGTATATGTCAACTCACAACAATATCATATTATTTTAATAAATTTAGTTTGATTATAGATATTGATATCTGGTAGTCAAACTTTTATTCATTTTCATGATTATTCTTAGGTCTTCATTAATATATGTTAGTGATGTTGTGTAGTTTTCTTTTTTTATTATTTTTTTAAATTTACTTTTATTGTTTTAAGTATTACAAATAGTAGTACATATGTCTGCTTTTTTCTTTCCCCCATTGACCTCCCCCTGACCTCCCCTACCCCCCAGTACATGCCTTCACCTGCCCGCCCCTCCCACCCCCCAGTGTCTTGTATCCATTGGTTATGCTTATATGCATGCGTGCAAGTCCTTCGGTTGGTCTCTTACAGCCCCCCTTGCCCAACCTCCTCTGTCTTCCTGATGTAGTTTGACAGTCTGTTCAATACTTCTTTGCCTCTGTATCTTATTCCCACCATTTCTTTCCTTTAAAAAGTTTTGCCTTTGCATACTAGAAATAAACATATAATAACAAAACAAGACAAAACAAAAAAATGTTTGAGTCCCAATTTCAATGTCCAACAGTTCTGAGTCCCCGTTTCAATGTCCAACAGTTCCTTATGTGTACATGTCAGCAATGGTATCTGGATGGTGGGCACATGGTGGCAATGCAGGTCCTACCCTCTCTGGTTTGGTCCTAGGCAACCTGCAGCGGTGCACAGCTGCTGACTGCTCGCTGGCAAGGCGTTGTCAGAGTCTTCCATCTCTGGACTGGTTTTTCCTCCTGTCTTCGTGGTTGGAGCACACCTGTCAATTCCTCTCTGTTGCAGGAATCCATATGGATTTGGAGTTGTTTTCTGAAAATATACAAACATATTCTAGACCACAAGTTAATAAAGGAATCTTTTCTATATAATTGATTTGGGATCCTTTTTATTTTTGCCCAAAAATATTTCTTTGTCTTATTTAGACACCATGTGTGTTTTTCATGGCCGTCTTGCTGTTGGCATTACAAATGAAAATTAATTTGGTAAAGTAAAAATTTTCTAGATGTAATTTACTTATAGGATATTTTCCTTACATGATATTACCCTACTATCCCCCCCCTTTTTTTTATTAATGGAGGTTTTTGTAAATTTTTTAATGCAGTCTTGATAACTTTAAATTTAATTTTTATTTTTTGCCCAAAAATCTGACTGCTTTAGGTTCATTGCATATTCAGGAATTTTACCATGAGATGAACTACCAATAGAAATTTTAGTTATTACTTTAAGAACAGCTTTTTGTCCAGTACAATTAAATTTACTTGAATATTCACTTATTTCAATTAGCCTATTTAAATTAATCTGAAAACTTGATTACTATTTTATTGTCAAATTTCATACTCTACCAACAATCTTAGCTTGCCCTGTAAATATTAGTGGGAAGGATTATTTGCATTCTTGAGTGGCCCTGAGCATTCCTGATGCTAGGCTGAACTTAGATATAGGGCAGCTGCTGTCAGCCAAGTCTCTTGTCTGTTACCTGGGCCCCAATCTGAGGTGGGCCAAGTCTCTGTCTGTCACCTGTATCTCGATGTGAGCTGGGCCAAGTCTCTTTCTGTTGCATGGGTCCCTATCTGAGCTGGGTGTGGGAAGCGCGAAGCAGCCATGGGGGCGTGAAGTAGCCATGGGGGCAGGAGACCTCCTTCAGAAGGGGCGAGGGTTCAAGCCCCTGCAATGTTGGGGAGATGAGGGTCTGTGCCCCACTTCTGTTGCCCCCCCCAAGTTCTCTCCTGATGGCCCCTCTGCGACTGTGCCTGCCGATGTTGTGTAGTTTTCAATGAAGAAACCCTAATCATTTAAAAAGTTATTTCCTAATTATTAGATTTAATTATATAAAACGTTTTATATATATAATATATATAAAATGTTATGTGTATTAAAATTTTAATAATCATGATTTATTGATTTTTCTATATTGCTGGCTTACTGGCTAATATATTATTCTTATTTTTTTTTTTTTTTTTGCCCTTTGCTAATCTCTTTCTTGTCAGTGTTTTTGTTTTTGTTGAAACTAAAAACTAAATGATCATGCCCTGGCCTGGGTGGCTCATTGATTGGTGCATTGTCCTGTATGTGGAAAGATTCCCAGTTAGGGTCAGGACACATACCCAGGATGCCATTTCTATCGATTGTCCAGTCATGTACTGGAGGCAGCCAATCCATGTTTCTTGACTTCTCTGAAAACAAAAACAAAAACAAAAAACTAGATGATCATAATTTATGTGGACTAAAAGTACTATTGAAAATGTCAAGGCTGTATCTAAAAATGGAAAAAAAAAAGTATGTATGATAACTTTAATTTAAACACAGGGTGGGGCAAAAGAAGGTTTACAGTTGTTCTTATAGAAAATAATGCAATGATTTATAAATAATAATACAGAACTAAACTGTGTTTCACATACAACTGTAAACCTAGTTTTGCCCCACTTGTATATAATGAAACAATTTGAAAAAATATTTTGCCACATAATATTGAAAGCAATTGATTTAAAATGTAAAATTGAATGGAATAAAAACATGCAATAGCTAACTTTAAAATCACCTAGCATGCAACAGCTTGACAGATCTCAGAGGTAAAGGGGTGGGAAGAGATTAACCAAAGACCTTATATATAATTATGCATAGGCCCTGGGCACAGACAACAGTTCAGTGAAGGCTGAAGGTAGGGTTGGAGCCTGTAGAGGGGGAAGTGGGAAGACATGGGACATCTGTAATAGCATCGGCAATAAAAATAAATTTTAAAAAATGACCTAGAAAAACTATCTGAGAACCCTGGAAATTCAGCAAAAAAATTAATGTTTTATTTATGAATAGAAGGGTAATTTAAAGAAAATAATGTCAAGAACCTTATGTCAGATTTCATCAGACTCCTTTATCATGATTTATAATTTCATTTTCAAAACTCAGAGGTTTTAGAAATATAATTCTGTTTGCAATTCAATTCATTGTATCATAAATAATTACTTCTTTGGATAACTTACTTGTCACTTAAGAAGTATAACTCCTTCCCTTGATTTGTGAACTTTTGTTTTAACTAGAAATGTATTAATATATTGTAATATGTTATATTTTCTGAGAAGGTAATCATTTGGATCACAAGTCTACAAGTCTTACTTGGAAAGCAGGGTAATAGTCCATTTTTCCTTGGGTTTCCTGCCTTCCCCCAATCTCTCCTCTTCTCCCCCCTTTTCTCAGAGGCACTTAAACACATAATTGTCCTTCTCTAGCTCCACCCAGGCAAGAGAGGAACATTTTTTAGTTTTAAAGAAAACTTACATATCCATACAAGAGGCCTGGTGCACGGAATTCATGCACGGGTGGGGTCCCTAGGCTTGGTTGGCAATGAAAGCCAATCAGGTTTCCTGCCTCCCCCTCCTTCCCTCAAAACCTGGGCCCACCACCACCCACCCCCGGTTCCCCGGCCCAGCCCAGGGCCCAGCCCCAATTAGGCAATAGGGATCTGCTGGTGGGGGGGAAGGGCCAATTGCCACCACAGATGGGTGGGCAGTGGATCGATTGGGGCATGCCAGCCAGGGTGAGGAACAGGGGGAGGGACCCAGGAGGTTGGCTGCTGGCCCTGTGGAGGGAGCTGGCCCTTGGCTCCTGTAGGAAGGGGCCACATCTGCCACCACCCATCCCTGGTTTTCCATCCCAGCTTGGGGTCCTGGCCCCGATTAAGTGATCGGGGTCTGCGGGCTGGGACAGCACCTGCATTGAGCATTTGCCCCCTGGTGGTCAGTGTACATCATAGCGATCTGTCCTTTTGGTCATTCCATCATAACGATGGCTTAGGCTTTTATATATATACTAGAGGTCCAGTGCACAAAATTCGTGCATGGGGGGAGGTGTCCCTCAGCCCAGCCTGCACCCTCTCCAATCTGGGATCCCTCTCACAATCCAGGACTGCTGGCTCCCAACTGCTTGCCTGCCTGCCTTCCTGATTGCCCCTAAACACTTCTGCCTGCCAACCTCATCACCCCCTAACCACTCCCCTGCCAGCCTGATTGATGCCTAACTGCTCCCCTGCAGGCTTGATTGCCCCTAACTGCCCTCCCCTGCAGGCCTGGTTGTCCCCAACTTCCCTCCTCTGCCAGCCTGGTCACCCTTAACAGCCCTCCCCTGCAGGCTTGATCACCCACAACTGCCCTCCCTTGCAGGCCTGGTCCCTCCCAACTGCCCTCCCCTGCTGGCCATCTTGTGGCGGCCATCTTGTGTCCACATGGGTCATCCATCTTTGACAACATAGGGGCAGCCATCTTGTGTGCTGGAGTGAAGGTCAATTTGCATATTACTCTTTTATTACATAGGATAGATGCCTGGTGCACAGGTGGGGGCTGTCTGGTTTACCCTGAAGGGTGTCCCAAATCAGGGTGGGGGTTCCCTTGGGGTGTGGGGGGGCCTGGGCGAGGGGCCTGTGGTGCTTTGCAGGCTGGCCATGCCCCCCGGCGACCCAAGCAAAGGCCCAGGTATCTGGGATTTATTTATATTCTGTAATTAAAACTTTGTAGCCTTGAGCAGAGGCCAGGGCCAGCCAGAGTGGGTGGGAAGCTTGGTTTCCTCCATTGCTGGTCCAGTCACCCCTAACTGCCCTCCATTGCCAGCCTGGTCGCCCCCAACTGCCTGCCCCTGCAGGCTTGGTTGCCCTTAATTTCCCTCCTTTTCCAGACTAGTTTCCCCTAACTGCCCTCCATACAGGCCTGATCACCCCCAACTGTCCTTCCCTGCAGGCCTGGTTGCCTCCAACTGCCCTCCCCTGAAGGCCTGGTCCCCCCCCCCCCCATCTTCCCTCCCCTGTAGGCCTAGGTTCCCCACAACTGTCCTCCCCTGCAGGCCTGGTTGCCCCCAACTGCCCTCCCCTGCAGTTCTGATTGTCCCCAACTACCCTTCCTTGTAGGCCTGGTCCATCCCAACTGCCCTCCCCTGCTGGCCTGATTGCCCACAACTGCCCTCCCCTGCCAGTCATCTTGTGGCGGCCATCTTGTGTCCACCTGCGGCAGCCATCTTTGACCACATGGGTGTGGCCATCTTGTGTGTTGGAGTGATGGTCAATTTGCATATTACCTCTTTTATTAGATAAGATGGTAGTAGAAGTCAACATCTGGACTCTAGGTATGCACATTGTTAAGGGTAGCTAATTTAAGGCTATCTTATCTAACAGACAAATAAATATATGAACTCTAACTTGTATATAAATAAATATACATAAACATTTCTGTATACAACCATCTATACCTATATTAATAAAGTTTTATTTTATTAATGTTTTCACTCCTAATCCACTAAAAATGATCATTCTAGCCTCTTTTCCTTAGGATCTGTGAGTCCTCACTTCAAAAATGAGAAAAGATATTCCCACCATCTGGCATTTATTTAATTGTTCAATTCCCACATGCATGGATAGCAGCATCAGAATTGTTAACACACACCCAACAAATGAAGCAACTTTATTAACTAGTTTACAATACTTATGTGCATTTTCTTTTGCCTTCAATCTTATAGTATTCACTCGTTTTCCAAATTAGATGAACACCTTTTCTGTACTGCCCTTATTGGTTAGCTTCATATATTTATAATACAGTTGAATTCTCTCATCACAGTTAGTTCTTCTTCCTGAAATTCCCTTCTTTCCTAAATGACTTTCTTTTAATTTGGCATACAGTAAGGTGTTCTTTTTACTGTAGTGTGGTATTGATTTCATAAAATATATAATATTATGTATCCACTATTACATTATCATATACAATATTTTCATCATGCAAAATATTTCCAGTACTTCACTTACTCATTCCAACTTCTCTTGGGGGAGGCCCTACTTTCACATCTTGGGAAACTTCTGGGCTGTTTGTCTAGTTCGGTTTTGTTTTTTCAAAATATAATGTAATTGGAGTTATATAGTATATAGACTTTTCAGGCTGCTTCTTTTATTTAGCAATATGCTTCTAGATTCCTCCATATTTTTTCATGAATTGAAAGCTTTTTTTTTCCCCACTGAAAAATATTATATCCATGTACCAGTTTATTTATTCAGCTACTGAGGATAATTTTCCTGATTTCAGTTTTGAGAAATATAAAAAAAAAACAAAAAAAAAAAACTTGCTTTAAGCATCCCTGTGCAAATTCTATATGAATGCAAGTTTTGAAATCAGTTGTGTAAATTCCTAGAAGCACAATGCTGGGTTGTGTGGTAAGACCAGTTTTACTTACTTTGTAAGAAATTTCCAAGTTTTATTTTAAATTGAATAGTTTTACAATATTTCCACCAAGAATGGATGATAATTTGTATTACTCCACATCCTCAACAACAACTGGTATTGTCATTTGATTAAAAACGCCATTGTAATAGTTGTGTAGTGGTATTTATTGCTGTATAAATTTGCATTTATCTTTTCAGTAATAAAAAACATGTTTGCTTTTTATCTGTACACTAGAGGCCCAGTACACAAACTTGTGCACAGATGGGGTCCTTCGGCCTGGCCAGTGATCGGGGCTAATCAGTGCCATCTCGTCCAGTCCCAATTGGGGCCTATTGGGGCCAGCCAGCTGCGGGGAGGGACTGCAGGAGATTCACCAGCCATGGGAGGTTGGCTGTGGGAGCGCACTGACCACCAGAGGGCAGTTCCACTGTCTGCCCCCTAGTAGTGAGTGTCATAGTTACTGTCTGGTCATCCAGTCATCCAGTTGTAATGGTTGCTTAGGCTGTATATATAAAGATTTTATTTGACAGGTGTCTGCTCAGCTCTATGGCCCATTTTTAATGGGTTATTTCCTAATTGTTGCATTTAAAGATTTTTGGATATTCCATCTTTATTATACCTTGTATATAATCTACATTAATAAAAGAGAAACATGCAAATTAACCGTACCTCTGCTATATCCACAACCCATGCTCACCAGCCAATCAGGAGAGAGTATGCAAATTAACCCAGCCAAGATGGCTGTGGCCACAGAGCAAGCAGGAGGCTTGGGTTTCCCCGGCAATAGAGGAAGCCAAGCTTTCTCCCCCCCCCCCCCCCCCGGCCAACCCTGGCCTCCACTCAAGGCTACAAAGTTTCAATTATAGAAGATAAATAAATCCCAACAAAAATGGTGGCAGCCACAGAGCTGGAGAGAGCAGGAGGCTTGGGTTGCCCTAGCGATGGAGCAAACCAAGCTTCCTGGTTTGCCCTGGCCTCTGCTCAAGGCTACAAAGTTTCAATTATAGAAGATAAATAAATCCCAACAAAAATGGTGGCAGCCACAGAGCTGGAGAGAGCAGGAGGCTTGGGTTGCCCTAGCGATGGAGCAAACCAAGCTTCCTGGTTTGCCCTGGCCTCTGCTCAAGGCTACAAAGTTTCAATTATAGAAGATAAATAAATCCCAGATACCAGGGCCTCTGCTTGGGTTGCCGGGGGGCATGGCTGGCCTGCAAACCACCACAGGCCCCTTGTCCAGGCCCCCCCACATTTCAAAGGAACCCACACCCTAATCCTGGTCACCCTTCAGGGCAAACTAGCCAGTCCCCACCTGGGCACCAGGCCTCTATCCTATCTAATCCTATCTAATAAAAGAATAATATGCAAATTGACCATCATTGCAACACAAAAGATGGCTGCCCCCTTGTGGTCAAAGATGGCTACCCCCATGTGGGCACAAGATGGCCACCACAAGATAGCCAGCAGGGGAGGGCAGTTGGGAGGGACTGGGCCTGCAACAGAGGGAATTTAGGGTCAATCAGTCTGGCAGGATAGCAGTTAGGCATCAATCAGGCTGGGGTCCCAGATTGGAGACGGTGCAGGCTGGGCTGAGGGACACCCCCCAACCATGCACAAATTTCATGCACTGGGCCTCTAGTTTGTTATACATAAATATTTAATTTCTGATATTATTTTTATTTAAAATTCTAACTGTTCATCACTGATGTATAGCAAAACAATCAACCTTTATAAAATAATGTATATCCTTGTTATACACCTTTGTTAGCCTGAGGTCTTTTTATGATGATCCTTTGGAACATACTACATGGGGCAGTTATACAATTTACAAACCAAGAGAGTATTATTCGTTGACTTTACTATCTGCAGATCTATTATATATGTTTCTTGTCTTATTATGCTACCTAGGATTTCCATTACAAACTTGAAAGGGATTGGTAAGAGAGAACACGCATGCATTGTTCATGATATTAAGGGGAAGTGTTCAGTTTCTCACCTTTAACTTGATTAGCTGTAGGATTTCTGAAGATGTTCTTTATCAAGGTGAGAAAGTTCTCCTCTATTCCTATGTTGCTGAGCATTTTTATCCTAAATGAATGATGCATTTTGTCAAGGGCTTTATCTAAATATATGTGAACAATTATTTTCTTTATCCTGTTGATGTGAAGGATTTTACTGATCCTTTTTTTCTTCCATATGTAACCAGATTTGTATGCTTGAAATAAATCCCATCTTGTCATGCTATATAATTTAGTTTAAAGCATTGTTGAAATCGGTTCCTAATATTTTGTTGAGGTAAGTTTGTTTTTTTTTTTTTTATCTGTGGTCATAAGAGATACTGGTTTATAGATTTGTTTCTTATAATACCTTTATCTGGTTTTGGTCTTAGGGTAGCTAATACTGGACACAAAGAATTTTATGAATTATTTTCTCTATTTCTATTTTCTAAAAGAGATTATACAGAACTGGTATCATTTTTATGTCTTTTGAACAAAAAAATTAATTTATGTTTCTATCCTGAAATGTTACTTTCTATGGCAATGTAACCACGTAGAAACCCTGCCAGATGGGCTATACTGTATTAAGGAAAGATGTTGGAATTATTTTGTTCATCATTTACTCTTTTAAGTAAATTTATTGACTCCTTAAGGATGTAAACATCTACATATTTTTAAATTCCATTAACAGAAGCTTTTCTTAATCATTACTATATCCTCAAATGAGTAGCTCAATACAGAGTAGACACTCAGTAGCTGTCATGCCTCATCATGGAACACACACACAAAAAGAGACATTGAGCAAAATGTTTCAATAAGTGAAAATAGAGTAGATCACTTGGTATAAAAGGAATAATTGTGTGACTGCAATGCTTAATGAAAGCAGTAGGAGATCACTATTTGCAGACAGATGAGGCATAGTGAAACATTTTATACCAATTTGCCTACTGCAAATGAACAGGCTGAAAGAATTGTGGAACTAAATTTTCACCACATGCTGTGGCAACTAAACAGCTATACACTTTTTAAAAAAAAATGTCCCATTATCTGAACTAGGTCTTTGAAAATGATAGTTGGACATTGGCACATTAACACTATAGGAAGAGCACAATACTCAAATTCTTAAAATCCTCACTGTCATACAAATAGATAATGAGCATGTGTCAACGTCACATTTAACTTAATGAGAGAACCAGCAGAATAGCAGGGCTTATTAAAACTGGATATGAAGAACTAGGAGTTATAGTCAGTCTGGAAAGAAATGTTGAAATATGATTGCTAGTTTCAGGAACTGTGAAGAGTCCAATAATTTTTTTTCCCAGCTTGCAAGCTAACAACTTAGCTTTGCTACTGTTTCCTGTGTGCTTATAGAATACATGACAATCCCTGGTCAAAAACAGAGTACACTTAATCACTCACAGAAATATCAATAATTAGAGTACAGTGTTTTTTGTACCAGTTGCAAGAGCTCTGATACCAACTGATAAAAGTTAGATATGTCAATAAAAATAAATAGCACTGGACAGGTTTAACAGGAAAGACAACATTGTTAAAAACTATGGCAAAAGGAGTGGAAAAAAGTCATTTCTAAGCACAATCCCCATCTGGGAACCAGAGGATTTTTTCTCTGCAGTTGTCCTTGAGGAGCCAAAAAAACCTATCTGCTCAATCCCTAGACAAGAAGTCAAGAAAAACAGCAAGCTATTGTGATAGAGGAGAAAGATTGAACTCACCTGTACTGAAAGAAAGGGGGTGATGGTTTAAGTGCATAGAGTTAGTAGAAAAGTACTATAGGATATTAGCTGGAAGATGGTCAATGTGATCTAGCCATGTGTGTTTGTTAATTGCTTCTTATCTAAATTAGGCTCATACTCTCTCACAGAGCTCTATGTTTCTTTCCTTTTAAGATTTTTTCCTTCTTTTAAATATTTTATTGATTCAGAGAGGAAGGGAGAGGGAAAGAGAGATAGAAACATCAATGATGAGAGAGAATCATTGATCGGCTGCCTCCTGCATGCCCCCTGGGGATCGAGCCTGCAACCCAGGCATGTGCCCTTGGCCGGAATCAAACCTGGGACCTTTCAGTTCACAGGCTGATGCTCTATCCATTCAGCCAAACCAACTAGGGCTTTTTTCCTTTTTAAATTAAATTTATTGGGGTGACATTGGTCAACATGAACATATAGGTTTTGGGTGTGGGTTTCTAAATTGTTGTTTCCTAAATAAACTTTTTATTGTTGATGGTATTACAGATATCTCCTCTTTTCCTCCCAGCCCCTACCCACCCCATGTCTTCACTACCCTATTGCACATGTATATGGACTATACCTATAAGTATTTAAGTTATTTGGGTTATCTCTTCTCATTCCCCAACCCCACATCGAGGTATATCAGTCTGTTCCATGACTCCATGCTTCAGGTCTTATTTTGTTGATCAATTCATTCTGCTCATTAGGTTCCACAAATAAATGAGATCATGTTATATTTGTCTTTTCCCGATTGGCTTATTTTGCTACATGGTCTTGCAATTTCACTTCTAGGTTTATACCAAACATATTGAAAGCAGGGTCTTGAATAAATATTTGTACATGCATGATCATAGCAGCAATATTTTTCAGGTCCATCCATGCTGTCCCTCGTATTTACAGCTGCATAGTATTCCATTGTGTAAATATCCCACAGATTTTTTTACCTACTCATCTACTGATGGCCTCTTGGGCTGTTTCCAAATCTTAACTATTATAAATAACGCTGCTATGAACATAGGGGTACATATACTAATAGTCTTTCTGATTGGAGTTTGGTTTGTTTTAGGTTATATTCCCAGATGTGGGATTGCTGAGTCGAATGAAAGTTTCATTTTTAATTTTTTGTATAAAACATATTTGTCTTATATGATCAGTTTCTGGATTTTTTTTTTTATAAAATTTATCCCATTATTGGTTAAATAGACAGTATGGTTAAAAAGAGTTAGGAATTACATGCAAATTTCACTAATTTTCCTCTTGCTTCTCAGGGCAAAGCCAGAGTTTACAGGTTGAAACAATAAGCCTTTTGTCCTGTGGTAATTTGTGAGAACAAAATATTACATTTGGTGTTAAAAACGCCTCCGCAGTTTTATTTTTCTGAATATCAGATAAAGCAAAAAGAAAAAGATTTTTCAACAGAAACATAGGAAAAGATTGAGGTGGAGCACAGTTGAATGGTTTGGTTGAGTAGTCTCATTAAATGTAACATCAGCTCCTACAGACATGAGAAAAAAGTGTTCAGAATTTTCAAAAAGTAATTTAAAAACATGATAAATATCAACTTAAAGTCAATAGGATTTTGAAATAAAATATAATGAGAAAAGAAACTTCTATTTGGGCAAACTATACAAAGGTAACTAATTACTATTTTTTTAAATTTTGGTAAAATATACTTTCATAACTGTTCAGTAGTATTAAATATATTCATAAAATTGTGAAACAGATCTCCAGATGTTTTTCATTTTGCTAACCTGAAACTATACTACCAAATAACAGCTCCCCATTACCAACTACCCACAATCCTTAGCAACTGGCATTCTACTTTCTGTCTATAATTACTCTAGGTACCTCAAATAAGTGAGATTATACAGTACTTATCTCTTGGTGAATGACTTATTTCACTTTGCCTAAGAAGTATATTTTGTTTATTCATTCATTCTGGTTTGCTTTGAACTTTTGGCTATAGTAAATACTGCTGCTATGATCGTGCGTGTACAAATATTGATTCAAGACCCTGCTTTCAATATTTTTGGTATACACCTAAAAGTGAAATTGCAAGACCATGTAGTAATTTTATTTTTAAGTTCTTGAGTAACCAACATATTATTTTCCATAGCAGTCACACAATTACATTCTCAACAAAGTGCATAAAGGTTCCATTTTCTCCACATCCTCATTGATACTTGTTCTTTGCTACTTTTTTTTAATAGTAACTATCCTAGGGGGTCTGAGGTGGTATCTCATTGAGGTAATCAGAACTTTTTACTACCACTTATTAACAGCAGATTAAGTATTCTAATGTCAAGTTTGAACTACCCATCCTCTTTTTTCTATTTAATATAAAATATTAAAAATCATTAAGTTTTACAATATTATTTTAAACATATGTATGTGCATACTTATATAAGTACATATCTACAAACATATTTATACATACATATACATACATGCATAAAAATGAATATGAAAATAAATAAATATATATGAGATGGCAATGATTTTAAATCTTCCAAACTTAGTTTCAAAATATAATTAACCTTATACTATAATACAAGAAAATGAATTTTTAAAAATATATGTATCATTTATTAAAACAAATAAACGCACTTAATAACAGTGACCTATTATTCTTTTTTCCTTATCTATAATTTTAGTTTTTTTTAAATGTTTTTTAGTGAGCCAATGATCATTTGTTAATTAATTCATTTCAAATAATAACTCCAGATCTTTAAAGTGATTAAAGGATCTAAAAATTATATTTAAATTAACATTTTAGCATATCACAATTCCTGTATATAGTTTGTTTGTAAAATTTTATGGCGACAGCTCTTCAAGTAGCTAAGTTAACCAAAAATAATCAGTTTGATGTAGATATTTATTTTTGTAAGTCAGTTTAATTGAATGCATATGTTTACATTCTCATGACTTTAAATGTTTTATGGGAACATTGCTAACTTCTCTGACCCATAATAGGGGACCTAAATACTCATTTTACAGCTATAGACAGATCATCCAAACAGAACATCAACAAAGTAATATCGGCCTTAAGACACATTAGACCAAATGGGACATAATTGACACTTAGAGAGCCATTCATGTCAGAACATCAGATTATACATTCTTCTCCAGTGCACAAAGAAAGATCCTATGTTGGGTCACAAAACTAGCCTCAATAAATTCCAGAAGATTGAAATTATATTGATACCATTGTAACGAACCCAGTTATTAAATAACGGGAAAGGAACAAAGGCATGCCGTTTGTGCAGCTCTGCCAGGGAAGCTGCAGTTTAGACGCATGCCCAGTAAAGTCAGAGCCACACAGGGAAGGTGCTTGCCTGTGTCATATCTGAGAACAGGTCATTGGCCAGAGTGGGTGTGGCCACTGCAAGGCAGAAAGATAAGATCTTAGACTCCTGATACATGCAGACTCTCTTTGTGGGTTCTTATCCTAGGAAGTTTGAAGAATAAATCTGCAGATTAAAATACTTTAAGTAAAAATGTGGAAGTTTATTGGAAGCGTATACAAACTCCCCGTGGGTAGGGAAACCCAAATGGGAAAAGCCTACTCTCTCTCTATAAAGTGGGGAAAAAAATCTAACTCCTTCTCTCTTGAGTTTCTTTGCTTCCCGTTTATAAATGCTGGGAGCTCTTTGTGTTAACCTGACCCTTTCCAAGTGGAACCTTCCTTAATTTATGACACCCGTGCTTTCCTAATTGGTCATTCTTCAGAATATAAGTTTCAAAGGTCAAAGCCCACCTAGTGCTCTCCTCTTTCTCTCCCCTTATCTTGCAACATTCCTCTGTCCTCTGTGAATGTATGCCTTCCTCTTGTAACATTTCTCTATTCTCTGTGAAAGTAAGGTAAGCATTTTGGCATCATGGAGCTATCTCCTTCCTATCACATATGCATTCCTCTCCCATAGACCTCCTTCTTCCCTAAAACTGCCTATACTGTCTCTAAAATTCCTTTCACTCCTAAACAAAGGATTTACTGTCTTGCTTTCTTGGTTTGAACTTCTGGCCCGCAGGCCTCTCACAATCCTGCCTTAGTCCACATGGCCCATTGTCAGGTGGACCCCAGGCATAATGGACTAATGGACTTCAGCATGTGCCCTGACTGGGAATCGAACCGTGACCTCTTGGCTCCTAGGTCCACACAACCACGGAGCCATGCCACAGGGCCTGCTTATTTTCTTTTTGCATCCAGGATAACATACCTTTGAAATGTCAGGGCCATTTCCTGTTTTATTTTACAGACCCCTCAGGGAACAACCAAAGCACCAGAGCAGAGACCACAAATACCAAAATACCTCATCGTTATTGTTATTTTTATCATGTTAATCAATGACTGTTAACCAACCTATACACAGAAATGTAAAAGAAGTATGTGTCAATTTGTTTTACTTTTTATCCAATCCCACAGATTTTCCTTCTTGGCTTCTCCTATCTCTCTAATCTATCACTAATGAATTTCATGTGACCATCTTTTGTCACCATATATTTGGCCTCCTTTACTACCCCTAACCCCTTCCCTCTGGTAACCACCATATTGTTGTTGTCACCTATGAGTTTCAGTTTTATATCCCAAATATTAAGTAGTATGCTGTTTAATGTCCACATATTTGTGGATTCCTTACTTCCTTTTTGCAGTTCGTTTCTAATTTTAAAACATTGTGGTCAGAGAATACGTGTGGTATTGTTATCGGAGAAATGTATAGATAGTCTTTCTCCATTGCAATGCTGGAATAAGGATTTCCAGAGGCCCCCAAAGGCGGATGAGATGTGGTAGAAAGCTTCATTTGTGTGGAGCTACAATCCTCTATTTCCAAAGTCCCATTTTATTTTTTTATCCATCCTAGAAAAAGTGCAGCTGGGGATTCAGCAGAAGTAGAAGCAAAGCCAGTATCCAACGTTTCTGTTCCCTGGTGAAGCTGGGTCCAGTTTAGCATTAAGCTGAAATCAAGTTTTAAAAAAGAAAAAAAGAAAAGAAAATAGACCGGCTCAGTTAAGGTGAAGATTGACCTTAATTTAAATAGGCTAATTGAAATAAGTGAATATTCAAGAAAATTTAACTGTACTGGACAAAAAGCTGTTCCTAAAGTAGTAACTAAAATTTCTATTGGTAGTTCATCTCATGGTAAAACTCATGAACATGCAATGAAGCTAAAGCAGTCATATTTTTGTGCAAAAAATTAAAATTTGAAGTTAACAAGACTGCATTAAAAAATTACAAAAGCCTCCATTAATCAAAAAAAAAGAAAAAGGGAGATAGTAGGGTAATATCATGTAAGGAAAATATCCTATAAGTAAATTACATCTAGAAAATTTTTACTTTACAAAATTAATTTTCATTTGTAATGCTAACAGCAAGACACCCATGAAAAACACACATGGTGTCTAAATAAGACAAAAGAAAATCGTTTGGGCAAAAATAAAAAGGATCCCAAATCAATTATATAGAAAAGATTCCTTTATTAATTTGTGGTCGAGAATATGTTTGTATATTTTCAGAAAACAACTCCAAGACCATGTGGATTCCTGCAACAGAGAGAGGAATTGACAGGTGTGCTCCAACCACGAAGACAAGAGGAAAAACAGTCCAGAGATGGAAGACGCTGACGACGCCTTGCCATGCGAGCAGTCAGCAGCTGTGCACCGCTGCAGGTTGCCTAGGACCAAACCAGAGAGGGTCGGACCTGCATTGCCACCATGTACCCACCATCCAGATATCATTGCTGACATGTACACATAAGGAACTGTTGGACATTGAAATTGGGACTCAAACATTTTTTGTTATTATATGTTTATTTCTAGTCTGTAGAGGCAAGATTTTTTAAAGGAAAGAAATGGGGAAAAAATAGATACAGAGGCAAAGAAGCATTGAACAGACTGTCAAACTACAGCGGGAAGGCAGGGGAGGTTTGGGGGGGGGGGCCTGTAAGAGATCAACCAAAGGACTTGTATGCATGCATATAAGCATAACCAATGGATACAAGACACTGAGGGTGGGCGGGGGGGGGGCAGGTAAAGGCTTGTACTGGGGGTTAGGGGAGGCCAGAGGGAGGTCAATGGGGGAAAAAAAAAGAGACATATGTACTACTATTTGTAATACTTCAAACAATAATAAATAAATAAATAAAAAATAAAAGGCAAAAAAAAAAAAAAAAGAATCAAGTTAAGATGAAAAAAAATAGATTGACCTTTGTCAGGAAAGACATCTGGCTAGGACATGACTACCTGCTATGACTCACTTTTATTTTTTTATTTAGAAAGCTTTATTGATTTCAGAGAGAAAGGGAGAGGGGGAGAGAGAGAGAGAGAATCATTAATGACAAGAGAAAATCATTGATCAGCTGCCTCCTGCACACCCCACACTGGGGATCGAGCCCTCAGCATGGGCATATGCCCTAATCAGGAATCAAAGTGTGACCTCCTGGTTCACAGGTGGATGCTCAACCTCTGACAACCAGTTGGACACAAATTTTTCATTTCTGACTATCCTATATGGTTACTTTAGGTCTCTGAGTTTGTAAGGCCACCACACAGGCCTCCCCTGAGCTTACAGGTTGTGACTTCTTTTTTGTCCACAAGGGTAGTGATAGAGCAAAATAGAGAGTATAAAACTAGGAAATATTCAAAGGCAAACAAAAAAACTATATGTGTTGCAGGAGCATACTTTAATAAATTTGGATGTTTAATTGGAAATAATGATAAGCTCAACTTTAGATGAATTTGTTTTAGAAATTGGTGATGGCAAAAAATTGGCCCATTATTTTTGTTAGTTTTTCTGAATTCTTCTCCTGAAAAATTGCCCATGCTGATAAAAATTATATGCTACCTAAATATCAGTTAAACGTAACACCTATATGTATTTTTAAACAAAATTTATAACTATTTATGATTTATCTTTTTGGCACTTTTTAGCATTGTATCCCATTATTTATAATACAAAAGGCCAATGAGAATAAAAAGTAATAATACTTATAATATGTTAAAATATTCCTTGTTACATTTCTCATGTTGCAAAGTTTGTGTTAATCTGATTTCCTCTTTAAGAATAATAGTTAGTATGCTAACCATAAGGTAAATTTAATGGACACAGGAATAAATATATTTATTCAAGAATTACTTATTGATGAAATACTTTTGGTAAAAAATTGAAACTCATAATAAAACATCTCTCATTCTAAAGAGTTGTGAGCAAGGGTGAACTGCAATATTTTGCTGCACTCTGCGAAGATTTCCTCAAAACAATCTTACCTAATAATAGAGAAACATGTAAATTGACTGTAACTCTGCTATGCCCACAGCCAATCAGAGTGAGTATGCAAATTAACCCAACAAAGATGGTGGCTTGAATACATATCTGGGTCCCGGGAACCTCCTCAGCACCCAGGTCACTCTCAGCCGGCCATGGGAGGGGAGGGCACCCTTCCCAAGCCTAAAGCCTCTGCCCAGGCCATCCGGAAGTCAGCCTGGGTTGCCCAGCTGCAGCCTGGCGACCCAACACTGACTGCCCAGGTGGCTGAGACCCAGAAAGTGAGTCAGGTCTGATCTGCAGCCTCAGTGGAAGCTGTTGATCAGTGTGCTTACCTCTCTCTTTCTCTCCCTCTTTCTTTCTGATCTTTGCCAGCAGCCAGGCTTTTCTTTCTCTCCCAGGCCCAGGTGGAGGGGCAGCGGAGGGCTGCTGTTAAGCCCTGCCTCTTTGATCAGGCCCAAAGATAGGCCTGGAGATGCTGACTGGCATATGAACCAACCAATCAGAACCAAAGGTGGGTGCTGTGGGGAGCCAATGGCTGTCTAGGAGGTGGAACTTCTGATGCTGACTGGTATAGGAACTGACCAATGAGAACCAAAGCTGGGTGCTGTGGGGAGCCAATGGCTGCCTAGGAGGGGGAGCTTTTGATGCTGGCATATGAACCAACCAATCAGAACCAAATTGGCCAGCAGAGGTGGGGAGTTGGGGGCAACATCAGGCCTGCAGGAGAGGACAGTTAGGGGTGATCAGGCTGGCAGGCAGAGGCAGTTGGGGGCAATCAGCAGGCAAACAGGTGAGCAGTTAGGAGCCAGTGGTCCCAGATTGTGAGAGGGATGTCTGACTGCCGGATTAGGCCCGATCCCTGGGATCAGGCCTAAAATGGCAGTCGGACATCCTGTAAGAGGTCCCCAATTGTAGAGGGTGCTGGCTGAGTTAAGAGGACCACCCCCCCACGTGCACGAATTTCAGGCACCAGGCCTCTAGTATAGGATATAGTTCAAATAAGTGCATTTTTATAGTCAGCTATATACATATTTTTACCATGAAAAATATTTTAGTTAATCTGGAATCCTGCTCAGAACATATGAGATAATATCTCATTTTCAATTCAGCTGAGCAAATCTTGAATATAGAAATTAAATTTTAAAGTGTGACTAATGCAATAGAGTCACAACTCTGTGTATCACACACAATTTTCATCACAGGACTTGATATTTTCTATATCTAAATATAGCTTTAAATTCGTTATTATTTATGGAAACTTTTTTTTCATTTACTAGAAAATATTTTAAAATAAGAATACTTAACGATCCTTTTCTGATTATTGCTCTTAGAAATCATTTCTTGGTGGGCACTGTTGCAAAGAATTCTTACATGCTATACAGTTAATATGGACTATTTAAGTATAAAAAAATCTATATCATTCTGCTCTTTTTCAAATGCAAAAGACAAAGACAAAGTTAGGGACATTTTGTTGTTGTTGACCACATGCTCTTTCTCCAGTTCTTAGAAATGTCACTTAAATTTTAGTTTTCACTGTCCCCCCAGCCCCTCTTCTCTGGAACTCACTGAGCCTGGCAGCCTTGGCAGGAATCCTTGACAGCTTGTCAGGCCCAAGGCAAATGCATGTAATCATTCCTCAAGTAATTAATAATTCATTATTATTCATTAATCTTAAATGAACGGTAATTGGGAATAATCAGGTCTTTAAAATAAAAGAAAAAACACACAAAGACATTGTTATTTCAAAAGGAACTTTTTTAGTTCAGGACTTTTGCAAGTCAAACTAATCCTGGGGCTAATTGTGAAAATCAGTGAGACAAAGAAGCATAAGAGCATGCATGGTCCCAGCACCTCTAAACTGTTCCTCTTGAAATAAACTCCTCCTGAGGTTTAAATCACAAGACAACCTATTTTCTATGGTAAACCATAAATATACACATACACTCATGCAACCACCCCCCCCCCCCCACCCTGCACACACAGCAGTATGGTTCTGTTTCCTAGAAAAGCAGTTTTTTTCCTATGCTAAAAGAAGTGGCTTTTGGAACACTGACATCTGAATGATATTAGCTGCTTACCCTGTCAGAGATGTATTTTTCTGAACAATAGAAATAATTTCTAGTATAATAAAGAAGAAAAATCTGATGAAACCATTTTAACAAATGTGAATAATTAAATATTATTTGTGTTCAGTTTGTTCTGTAGTTATTCACAGTATCACCAGTTGTAATGACAATGTGTTGATGGAGAAAAGCTAAAACACCTTTTTTTTGACATTTTTAGAAATCTTGAAAAGAGGAAAAAAACAAAAGGGTCCTTTAAAACTATTGAAACTAATAATAGAACTGAGTTTTTGGGGAGATGATGCTTCTTCTGCTCATGTAGAAATCATTTCAGAATTTGCAACCCTATTTCCAGGAGGAAAATAAACCCTTTACAATCACTTTGTGCAAATAACAGAAGTGGCTTGCAAATAAGAAAAGTTAAAGGTAACATGTCAAATAGGAAAAGTTAAAGGTAACATGTCTTTCATGATTATCCATATCTTCTCTGACTAATATAATATATAAACATAATATACAATATTATTTTGCAAGGCATGATTCTCTCCAGTGATGTTGCATGGAATGAAAGGGTTAAATCTTACACATTCCACTTTATCTGTCCTATTGACTACTCCAATCTTAACCCATTAGGTTTTGAATTGCAATATTGGTTCTTCCATCTTTGCCAAAATTCGTTTTGTTAATTTCCATCTTCCAATCCCTGACTGTTAGAAATATAGGGAAATATAATCCTTAATGACCATTTGTAAGCTTCCCACCACAGGAGGACAAAGACTAGGAATCAGACCATATAAGGACTCAAAACAGTCCTAAAGACACCCGATAGCACATTGGCACTCCATCCACATCCCAAGCCCACCAACTCAGGCCCAGACACCCTGAGGACCACAGCTTCCTGCCAGTGACTGTTGTAAGGATGAAACTCCAGCTCCTGGAGGTGCCATCATCCACATAATATCCCCTTGGCTCAATACCCTTCCCTTTGGATATCCAATCGCCTCACCCTTTTTTCTTAAATAAATTCCATTTTTCTTAAATCACTGTCTGTGTACCACCATATTAACCTTTCACCCACTCTCTACAATTCTCTACAAACACTTATTTCTCTTTAAAATATGACTCAAAATGATTTTTTTATTGTTTTGTTTCTGCTCAAGTGGATTTAAAAAATGGAAAAGCCTTTGTTTTGTGGCTTTAATATATAATAAAATAAATATAAAATAAATAATATAAAAATATATTCTTGTACCCTATAAGACATGTTACCTTTAATTTTTCCTCAAGAAAGTCATTTTATTTTAATACATATGTTTGTTTCTTCTTTGGGCAAACCCTGTGTGGTATAGAGTTTAATAATATATTTAGAGGCCAGTGAGTTTGTTGCTGGTCATTTCTGTGATCCTAGGACATACTTCCTATATTAGTGAATGAAAACCATGTAATCTAAACATCAAATCAATAGTGGGATAATAATACCTGTTAGTAATCATGATTGATAAAGTTGCATAATGCATATTAAGACACTTTGAAGACTGAGAAGCACAACTGAAATTATCACTTTGTCTGCTTAATCACACATCATTGTCCATTACATTTTTTGACACTTACCTTCTACATTTCTATCAAGTTAGATAAATCAAATAAATATAAAGTATCTCTAAAGTCCAACCAAAAATAAAAGACCTTACAAGGGAGACACTTGAGTCACTTAAAGGAAAAATCCTCTATTTTTATCAAAGGCTGCAGAAGCATACAGACAGCATTTCAAGTTCTAATTGTACTTCTTTTCCTTTTTTGAAAATATATTTTTATTGATTTCAGAGTGGAAGAGAGAGGGAGAGAGAGCTAGAAAGATCAATGATGAAGAGAATCATTGATTGGCTGCCTCCTGCATGCTCCACACTGGGGATCAAGCCCACAACCCAAGCATATGCCCATGACTGGAATCAAACCTGGGACCCTTCAGTCCACAGGCCAAAGCTCTATCCACTGAGCAAAATTGGCCAGGGCCCTAATTATGCTTTTTGTTGCTGTTGAGTCTAAGTTAGTTTTGCTAAAGTTTATTAACACTAAATATTTACTTGATTAATTTGGTGTTTAGTTGATTAAAAATGGCACATAGACTAGTATGTGGTTTTTCTAATCTTATTCTATACATGCTAGTTAAGGAAAATACTAACAAATAGTTTTGTGATTGAAAGTAGATTAAGAAACAATATTTTTAGTATAAATATGTTGTTGTAAATTTTATCTATATATTTATGCATTCAAAATTCAGTCAGGGTAGTAAGAATGAGTTATTTCATTTCTTGATTTTGAATCTGTACACATATATATACCAGAGGTCCAGTGCATGAATTCATGCACAGTTGGGGTCCGGCTGGCCTGCCCCAATAGAGGCCAATCGGGCTGGGATGGCCTGGGGTAGCGGCCGCAGATGGTTAGCCAGCCAGCCCCTCACCCTGGTTGAACTCCTGGTTGAAATCGCAGTCATACTCCTGGTTGAGGAGACAATTTGCATATTAGTCTTTTATTATATAGGACTAGAGGCCTGGTGTGCAAGATTCGTGCTCTGGGTGTGGGGCCCTCAGCCCAGCCTGCACCCTCTTGCATTCCGGGACCCCTTGGAGGATATCTGCCGATCAGGCCTAAGCCGGCAGTCAGACATCAGTCTTGCAGTCTTGGGCTCTTGCAGTCTGGGACCCCTCCCTCCTTACTGTCCACCTGCAGCTTACATTTATATTCTTTTAATGTCTATAAAATTGCTATCTTCTGGGATAAAAGAAAGTTGTCAAAATTATGAAAATTATTTTAATCTCTCTCTTTTATATTTAATTTGATATGCTTACTTGGAGGTGAAAGAAAAAAATTTTTGGTAACTTCCATAATTTTAACATTGTATTTCTTATTGTTGGCCTTCTGTGTCACTTTTCTAAATAATGAGATAATTTTTCCATATGTAGTATTCAGTAAACCTTTTGTAGTAGTTTGTTTTTATTTTATTGATTTATCTATCTATTTATTTATTTATATTGATTTTAGAGAGAGGAAGGGATGGAGAGAGAGAAATATTAATGTCAGAGATAAATATCACTCTATTGTCTCCCAAATATACACCAACCGGAGAATGAATCTAAAACCTGGATATGTGCCCTTACCTGGAATTGAACCCACCACATTTTGGGGTATAACACTCCAACTAACTGAGCTACACTGGCCATGGCTTATTTATGTTTAAATTAAGTTTATTTAAATTACACTGGTTAATAAAAATATATAGGTTTCAAGTGTACAATTCTATGATACACCATCTATCCATTGCTTTGTGCCTCTTATCCAAAGTCAAATCTTCTTCTGTCAACATATATTTGACCCCTCTTTATTCTTTACTACCCCACCTTCCCTTTCCTCTGATAACCAACATACTGTTATCTGTGTCTATGAGTTTTTATTTGCTTAATTTTCTTGTTCATTTCTGCATGATCATGGGATTAGCTCAACTATCACTCAAAGGCTTAAGTGTAATATCAGAGAAAATAGAGAACAGATCTGATACATCTATGGGATGAAATGTATGGTCATAATAATCAGGAGTACAATAAGTAACTTCATTTTAAATTTATTTTAAGATACATTTTTGCATAGGTGACATTGCTCATAATTTTTGAAAAAGTATACTCATAATTTAGGGTTATTTTATTAGCAGATTTCTCTATTGGAAAATGACAAATAGACACATACATATTAATACTATATTTTATTTCCTGAAGAAGAAAGGAAATTGTCTAAGTCGTATTTCATATGCCTTTATATGGCCTTGTAGGCCAATTATTAAATGAATATCTATCACAATGACTTCATCACATAATTAATATTGTACAGTAAAAAATTCTTTTACAGGTTGGACATACTAATAAAAACAAGTTATCTTATGTAGTTAGTTCTAGTTCCACTCTACTTATCAGTAGATATATAAATATATTACTTTATGGAATGAGTACAATCAGCCTCCCTTAATGATAAATGTAGAAATGCTTTACAATAGTAATTTCTCATTTAATCCATAATTAACCAATAAATATGACAGAAGATCATTTTATTTGAGTGCCAATAATTAGTGTTTTTATATGATTTGGTAAATGAGAAAGATTCTTTTACTGCTAGTGATAATTTCATTCTACAATTTGGGAAATTTCAGAATTTTATAGTTCCTTCAGTTACTAAATCCTACAGTTTGTCACTTAAAACATTATTCTGGACACAAAAATTGGGTAATCTATTGGGGGAAGTGATCTTACTTTCAAGAGAAATCTATGACATTTAGTTAATAAGTCTGGGAAAAGAATGAATTTACTAGGGTTTCCTTTTCTCCTATGCCTTAATTTCCTATTGGGAAAAGAAAATCTGTTTTCATCCTAAAATAGATTATTCTCTATACATCAGAACAGGATGTTTCATTTCAGCCCACTTTCTCAGCAGAGAGTCTGAGATATACAGGAGTGGTCTTGACTTCTGATATAAATATGTCCTCTGGTTAACACAGGTGATTTTTCACATTGAAAATTTTTGAAACCTAAACATGTTATATTAAGCCAGGATATAATACTGCTCAGTTATTCAGCTAAAAATAGGAGAATGATTCAAATGTATTGAACAGTATGTCTCTTCCTCTAGGTTACTTGTGGGGTTTTTTCTTCTAAATTAGTTTACCTTATATGTCTATAATATAGTATAGTGTACAGAATAATTCTATTTGGATTTATATTTTGCACCTTCTCTTGGGCCTTAACATCTTTAAGCCTCATTCTCTTCACTTGTAATAAAGACATGACTATATCCACCATGTAGGCTCATGGTGCGTTTTAAATCTCATTAATAGCTACTACTCAGAAAATGTTAACAATAGTGGTATAGATATGCCAGTGAATAAATGAGCTTTTCTGTTTTAAAAGTTTCCTTCTTTATTTACATTCAATTCTGTGTGTTTCATTTGCACATAAAGACTGAATCAAATATGAGTAAGTGATATCTTGAAGGACAATGCTAAATGGCTATTTTTCTTTTTTATATGCTTTTTTTATAAACTTGAATTAACACACATATACTTTCTACATATGCTTCTATAGTTTACATAATCGAGACTGTGAAATGGTTAAAAACACTTCTTTCATACCAGTTGATTCAGTCAGATGGGGTCTATAATCATGTGTATTGATCAATAGAAGTATTGAGGAATTCCGTGTGGAAATCAGAACTTAAACGAAAGAGGAGCTGAGAAATGGAGCTCTGGGAAGTCCACGGTTCAGAGTGACAGTCACCATGTCTGCCACAACCTACCAAAAATAATGATTTGGTGCTTCCTTTCTGCCTTACAAGTATGGCTGGGTTGGTTTCTTGGCCCAGTCTAAACATTTGGAACAAATAAGGAGGATTTTATGTGAAACAATTTACCAGCCTCTGATGGAGACAGTAGTGCCAAGATGACAATTTGCTATCCAACACGTTACTAAGAGCAGGAATCATCTTTCTGACCATGGCAATCTGAACAGAATGAGAGAGAGAGAAAAAAAAGGAAGTTACTCTCTCCTAAAATAACCTTAAGAAACATCTTTTCTCAAAAGTATAAAAAATACAATACCCAACAAGTGCATACTTTGGTAAAGCAATAGTTATCCATTAAAAATAAATAAATAAGAGGAGGAATCCAAGATGGCGGCGTAGGTACACACCTAAACTGCCTCCTCCACAACAATTTAAACTGCAACTAAAAGACAAAACGCCTATCACCCAGAACCACAGGAAAGCTGGCTGAGTGGAAGTTCTACAACTAGAAGGAAAGAGAAAAGAGCATTGAGACGTGCACGAGCTCTGAAAAACTGAGGTACGGAGGCGCGTGATCCGTGCTAGCGGCGGGCGACTGGGTGCGTTGCTTTTTTCAACCTGAACCGAAACAAGCCCCCGATTACTCTGAAATCCAGTCTCTGGGGAGACGTGGGGGACCCAAACTCCTACGGGGAGAAGCTGGACTGTCTGCCAGTGAGAGTGGCTTGCTTGCAGAGCTGCGCGCAGGAATAATTGTTTATAGCACTGCGGCACAGGACTCCAGGATGCGGTCGGGGACACAGAGCCTGCTTACTAGCAGCCATTGCTGTTTGCCATGCCCTAACCTAGTGACGCCCTGAGACCCCGCCCCACACAACCTACAAACCCACCCAAGCTCCAAGCAGCTCAATTAGCATAAGAAAGCCTGCCCTATCACAGCTTAACCTAGAAAACTTGCAGCCCAGGTCAGACAGCTCCAAAACCTCCAAACCCCAAGCAAAGAGGAGAAAACTGCAGCTCTCACTGTAGCTCCTGCTGAGTGGCCTCAGACAGTAGCTGACCTGCACCCCATTGGAGATCCAGAAGCCAGTGTACCTAGTGGTCAGTGTGAGACACCAGATTTCAACTCCTCACATCCATAAGTGACACATTCAAGAGGCAGACTCAGTGAGCACCAAAGCCCCACTGAAACAAGTCCTGCCCCATAAGCGTGTCTTCAGCACAGCACTTCTTCCATTATAGACACAGGAAGTGCTCACAGCTAATTGGCCTGGAGGTCAATTCCTCCCAGTGTACTAACATCAATTCAGGCTTAACTACACCAAGACTTTGCACTCAGCCCACAAAGGGGTGTACCAAGAGCATCCACATCAGGTGATTGGGGAGGCTGAGCTACTGCCCCCTACAGGTCACCTACCACACAAAGCCACTCCATCAACACAGGGATGCAGCCAAAATGCAGAAACAAAGAAACATGTCACGAATGAAAGAAACGGAGGAAAGCAAACTACTGGATGACATAGAGTTCAGAATCACATTTATAAGGTTACTCAAGAATCTTCTAAAAACCGCCGAGAAACTTGATGACACTTCTGAGGAGCTTAGTGAGACCTTCAAGGACCTTAATGAGAATGCCAAAAAAATGGAAAAGGATCAGTCAGAAATGAAGCATACACTGTCTGAAATAAAGAATATACAGAAACTCAACTGTAGATCAACATACCCCAAGAATCAAACCAAAGATCTGAAATATGTGGAAACAAAAAACATCCAACCAGAAAAACAAAAAGAAAAAAGAATCCAAAAATATGAAGATAATGTAAGGAGCCTCTGGGACAACTTTAAGCGAAACAACATCCGAATTTTTGGGGTGCCAGAAGAAGGGAGAGAGCAAAATATTGAAAACCTATTAGAAGGAATAATGACAGAAAACTTTCCCTACCTGGTGAAAGAAATAGACTTACAAGTTCAGGAAGCGCCAGAACCCCATACAAGAGGAACCCAAAGAGGACCACACCAAGACACATCATAATTAAAATGCCAAGGGCAAAAGACAAAGAGAGAATATTAAAAGCAGCAAGAGAAAAACAGTTAATTACCTACAAGGGAGTACCCATACGACTGTCAGCTGATTTCTCAACAGAAACTATGCAGGCCAGAAGGGAGTGGCAAGAAATATTCAAAGTGATGAACAGCAAGAACCTACAACCAAGTTTACTCTACCCAGCAAAGCTATCATTCAGAGTTGAAGGTCAGATAAAGAGCTTCACAGACAAGAAAAAGCTAAAGGAGTTCATCGCCACCAAACCAGGATTACATGAAATGCTGAAGGGTATTCTTTAAGAAGAAGAAGAAGAAGAAAAAGGTAAAGATAAAAATTATGAACAACAAAATGACATCAAATACATACCTACCAACAAGTGAATCTAAAAATCAAGTGAATAAAAAATCTGAAGAACAACAACAACAAAAAAATTAAAAAAAAATAAATAAATAAATAAGATATTTGTTTTACTTAGGATATTGGTACAGGCAAACCTATCTTATGAGTAAAATGGCTGAAAATTATTTGATTTTTAGTAATTACATAAGCATAAGCTGAATTATGTGGATTATGAGTAAAACTGCACACATGTTTTCCTTCCTTTTAAAGTTTTAATTAGAGATAAGATTTTATATGAATTATTACAGCCCACTAGTATGGGATAATAATGGCCTAGAGACAGAATCAAACCAGTAGTAATTTGAAAAATATAACCATGCCCTGGCTGGTGTGGCTTTCTCGGTTGGAGCATTGTCCCTTACACTGAAAGGGCACGGGTTCGATCCCTCCTCAGGGCACGTACGGGTGGCAACCTGTCCATGTGTCTGTCTCACATCAGTGTTCCTTTCTCTCCCTCCCTCCTTCCTCCCTTCCACTTTACCTGAAAAGCAATGGGGAAAAGTTTTATTCATTCAAAAAATAAAAATTGCAATTAATTATGGGTCCATGTGTAATTTTAGTTTTTAACATATGTGCCATAAAATATATTATGCACATATATTTGCTTCTATAATATTGCTCAACCCATTCTTATAAATTAATCCCCCCTCCCCATCGATTATACCCATACTATGCTGGGCTGAGCTCCATCATCTCTTCCAGGATTATTGGAATACCCTCATAACCTTTCTTTTTAGTTTTACCTTTGCCTTCCCATTGCATGCTTAATTTCAGCCCATCAAGCAATCTGAGTTACTTAGATAATGTTATTCCTCTACTCAAAATTCTGCCCTGGGTCCCATCTCACTCATAATAAAATAAATTATTTACAATGACCCTCTTTTTCTTCTTCTATCCAGCCAATTGTCTCTCAGATGTAGCTTCCTAATAATATCCCGTTCAGCAAAAAATTGGCCTTCTTTTCATTTCTTTCACAAACATTGCAGGTATGTTCATACTTGAGGGACTCTTAAAAAAACCCTGAAGTTTCTTTTCTCCGGAAATGTATCCCTGCTATTCACAACTTATTCACCCTTCTGTTCAGATCTTTATTCAAATATAACATGCTTCTCATGTGATATAATCTGGGCCCCCTAACAAAAGTGACCACCAAACACCAAAGTTGCTCATAACTGCTTGTTAATTCTCTCTCTATGTCCTTCACACATTTCATCATCTACCATGTTAGTTTTGCAGACCTCACTCTAGATAGCAAACTCCATGAATTCCTGGACTTTTTTTGGGGGGGGAAGGGGGAGCCATTGCTATATCCCCAGTTGTCAGAAAAGTACCGCTAAAGCAGATGGTGTGTATTGAGTATTTATTGACTAGAGTAATGAATATCAAACATATGTAATATATTTAGAAATTTTGGTAAAATTTAATATAATCTTAATAAATATTTAAATACTTCCACAATAATATCTTTAAGTATAATTTTGATGACAGAATTACCATCAAATTATGAACATGAAAACAAGCTAATAAAATTATGTAATGATGACTTCTACACCATCATATTAATATTGAAACTCCGTGATTCCTAAAAACACAACTGCCAACCTGGGCCATCTCAACACAAATCTAAAATCAGTCAGGTTGTGATAGTTACATATTACTTCTGAACACTGACAACGATAGGTATTTCTTCCACATGAACATTTTCCTACAAATATTTTGCTTGTTTTAATAAAATGTTCAAATATAAAATATGTTTCTGACCACCAGCTACAAATAGGGAAGTCTGGGACCACACATTACAAATAATACAGACCTAAAATTATTTTAGAAAGTACCAAACAAAAAAATCTCAACCCACAGCAAGAAAGGAATTAAAACCCAATGAGGTGGTGGCAATCTGATTTTTAAATTTACCACTTTACAATATTCAAAATGTCTATTTTTAACCAAAAACAAAAAGCAAATAAAGAAATAATAGTCCCTAACTGGTTTGGCTCAGTGGATAGAGCATCGGCCTGCGGACTGAAGGGTCCCAGGTTCGATTCTGGTCAAGGGCATGTACCTTGGTTGTGGACACATCCCCAGTAGGACGTGTGCAAGAGACAGCTGATTGATGTTTCTCTCCCATCAATGTTTCTAACTCTCTATCCATCTCCCTTCTTCTCTGTAAAAAAATCAATAAAATATATTTTAAAAAAAGAAATAATAATGTACATCTTCTCATAGAAGAAACACACAGAAAATGTTCTTGGGAAAGCACAGATATTGAACTTACTAAATAAAGACTCTAAGCCAACTGTATAAAATATATCTTAGGATCTAATGAAAAACATGAGCAAAGAACTAAAGAAAGTTAGGATAATGATGTCTTAATAAACAAAGAATACTAATAAAGATACACAAATTATAAAAAGGTACCAAATAGAAGTTCTGGAGCTAAGAAATACAAATTAAATGAAAAGTTTACCAGGTAGTATCAATAACTGATTTGAGTAGGCAGAAGAAAGACTTAACAAAATTACAGTAGGATGATTGAAATTATCCAGTCAGAAGAGCAGAAAGAAAACCATTTTTTTTAAATGGGACATCATCAAGCCTACAAAAATATCTACTAGAATTGCTTAATAACAATAATACATTAAAACACACACACACACATACACACACACACACACACACACACAAGGAAGTAAGACGTGTTGACATTGTAACCCTCAAAAATTGATGATGGGGGGATGAATGTAGTCAGTGTGAAAAACTGTTTTGTGGTTTCTCAAATAGTTAAACATAGAATGCTCATAGGACTCAAATAATTGAAAATAGGTGTTTAAACCAAAACACATTTACCAATATACATATTAGCTATATACAATGGCACAAAGTTAGAAATGTTTCAAATGTCCAGTAATATATCATGGACAAACAACAAGTAGTATGTCCATAGAATGGAATAATACTCAGCCTCACACAAGAATGGAATGCTGAGGCTACAATGTAGAAGAGTCTTAAAAGTATAGGCAAAGGAAAAGAATAGGCAGAGTCTTTTCCTTAAAAGAATATGAAAAAAAAAGCTAGACCTGAACGGTCAATATCCGATATTGTATGATTCCAATTATATAAAAGATACAGACTAGGTAATTCCTTAGAGACATAAACAACTAGATGGTTATCAACTAGGTGCTGAGGAGAAGGTAGTTATGTCTACCATTTCCTTAATGACTGTAGATTTTCTTTTGGAGTGACAAAAGTGTTTTTGAAGTTGATATGGATGGTGGTTGCACAACATTGTGAATGCCATTGAATTTTAAAATTGTAATGGTTAATTTTCTGTAAATTTTATCTCAATATTTAACATGAATGTGTTGTGTTCATATTGTAAGGTAATATTTAAAGTAGTGACCCAGTTCATGAATTTGTGCACGTTGAAAGGAAATTAATTAGAAGAAATATTTTAATATCGCTATTCGCCCTTTCTCTGTAATAGAAGTGTCAACCAAATTCACGATTGACAATGACAGATCAAAGCACACGTGTGTGATTGGCACCAGTGAGAACTTTATATATATATCGATAAACTTGCTTAATTAGACCTGCTTTCTGATTATCTAAACTTTTTCTAGCCCAGTGAAGCACCCCAACTTCTCTTTCAGGTAATTGTCAGCAACACAGCAGTAAATATCAACACAAAGGAGATTATTATTGTAGATCACATAGGAAGAACAAAGGGTAAAATATTTAACTGCAGCAGTGTTTGACTATACTCTGTGCAGTGAGAAAACGTGAAGTCAGTTCCAGGGTCCACCATTTCTTACTTCTTTTCAGTTGGGTCAAATTTCTAAGCTTTCTAAATCTCTGTTTTCCAGCTAATAAAAGTAGGATTCCACTAAGTCTCCTATCAACCTACTCCAGGACTTCTGTGAAGATCAAATGAGATGAGGCACAGGAAAATGCTTCATAGACATTTGGTTAAAGTGTAAAATGTTTCCACCTGGCTATAAGGCAAGTCGTGTTCCTGGGCTGAAAAAACTTGAAGGAGGCTAGTCACTAGGGAGAGGAAGCTGGGCGTTGCTATGTGACATCATTATCCAATACCCACAGCCACTGTTTCTGGGCTGGCCTGGGCTGTGGGCCGCATTTTGCACTATGGGATCTCTACTGTATTGGCTGTGATTTGATGGGATGTTTCTCTGGGGTGGTGGAGGGGCTTGTGTTCCACTTGGGGGAAGTCGAGTGTTGCTTTGTGAGCACCATCTTCACAGTGCCATTTATTGTTAAATGGCCGTTGCTAGGGAGAGGAAGCTGGGCATTGCTACGTGACATCATTACCCAGCGCCCACAGCCACTGTTTCTGGGCCGGGCTGGGCTGTGGGCCACATTTTGCGCAATGGGGTCACAGCAACGTTGGCTGCAATTTGGTGGGCTGTTGCTTCGAGGTGGTGGCAGGGTCTGTATCCCACTTGGGGGAAACTGAGTCTTGCTTTGTAGGTGCCAGGTCCGCAGTGCCGTTTCTCTGTAAATGTCCAGTGCACATCATGGAAGCTCCTGTGTTGACCATCTGCCCCCTGTGGTCACTGTGTGTCATAGCAACTGGTCGGATTGGTGGACACTTAGTATATTAGCCTTTTATATGTATATACTAGAGGCCCAGTGCATGATTAAATCGTGTGCTATTGGGATCCCTAGGCCTAGCTGCAATCAGGCCATGTCTGCCGCCAAGCATTGTTCCTCCACCTTCATGGCCTCTGCCCCATGAACCTCCATGCTCACAGCCCCAGCCCTGGGAGGCTCCTTGGTGTCTGCTGCCCATGCCCCACAATGCTCCTCTGCCTCACTCAGCTACCCAGGGAAGTTCTACGCTAATAGTCCCCGCCCCACTCCTCCACCTTGCCTCCGCTGCCCAGAGATGCTCCAAGTAAAGTAAATTCACAATGCATTTTTAGTACCTGATTATTCTATGAAATAAAAACATCAACTAGTTGCATTCTCAGTACTTGTCAGGTATATAGTCTCTTAATTACTGTCTTCTAATGTCTTACAAAAGCATTTCCAAGAGAACTAGTATTTATAAAGGATTACCTGAAACATTAAATCTAACCATATTTTCTGATACTCTAAAATCTATTGCTAGATTCATCCAAGTCATGTAAAGTACAGTCTGATTTTTATTGACTGCGGGTTTAATTAGTTTGGCTGAACTGCACTTTGAAGCAATGTCGTACAAATATATTTAAATTTATTTTTTAAATTGTTAACATTATTGCAGATGGTCTCCATTTATCCACCTTTTGCCCACCTTCATCCAGCCCATGCTCCCCCTCTCCACTTTCCTGTACACACACCTCTAGCCCTCACTACAATGTTGTCTGTATCCATGGGCTATGCATATATATATGCTCTTTGGCTAGTCTTTTCATCTTATTTCATCCAGTATCCCCCATCTCTCTCCATTCTGACAGCTGTCAGTCTGTTCCATGTAGCTATGCCTCTGGTTCTGTTTTGTTCATCAGTTTATTTTGTTCATTAGATTCCACATATAATGAGGTCATATGGTATTTGTCTTTGTCTTCTTTTGCTTAGTATAATACTTTCCAGGTCCATCCATGCTGTCAAAGGGTAAGAGTTCTTTCTTTTTTATAATCACATAGTATTTCCTGTGTAAATGTAACATAACTGTTTTAGCCATTCATCTACTGATGGGCATTTGGCCTGTTTCCAGATCTTGGCTATTGTAAATCATGCTACTGTGAACATAGGGGTGCATATATGCTTTCAAATTGGTGTTATGGGATTCTTAGGAGATATTCCCAGAAGTGGGATTGCTGGATCAAAAGACAGTTCCATTTTTATTTATTTTGAAGAAACCCTGTCCTGTTTTCCACAGTGGCTTCACTAGTCTGCATTCTCACCAATAGTGCATGAGGGTTCCTTTTTTCCACATTCTCCACAGCACTTGTTTGTTGATTTATTGATGGTAGCCGTTCAGGCAGGAGTGAGCTGCTATTTCATTGTAGTTTCAATTTGCTTCTTTCTGATGATTAGTGATGTTGAGCATTTTTTTAAATATATCTATTGGCAATCTCTGTGTCCTCTTTGGTGAAGTGTATATTCAGGTCCTTTGCCCATTTTTTAATTAGATTGTTTGTCTTTCTGGTGTTGAATTGTATAAGTTCTTTATATATTTTGGAAATTAACCCCTTATCAGATGTATTATTGACAAATATGTTCTCCCCTACAGTGGGTTCCTTTTTCATTTTGTAGATGGTTTCTTTTGCTGTGCAGAAGCTTTTTAGTTTGATGTAGTCCCATTGGTTTATTTTTACCTTTGTTTCCCTTGTGCTAGGAGATAGGTTGGCAAACATATTTCTACAAGAGATGTCTGAGATTTTACTGCCAATGTTTTCTTCTAGGATATTTATGGTTTTATGACTTATAATGAAGTCTTTTATCCATTTTGAGTTTATTCTTATGTATGGTAGAAGTTGATGGTTTAGGTTTATTTTTCTTCATGTACCTGTCCAATTTTTTCAAACAACATACGTTTTTTAAAAATATATTTTTGCTCATTTCAGGAGAGGAAGGGAGAGGGAAATGAGATAGAAACATCAATGATGAGAGAAAATCATTGATTGGCTCCATCCTGCAAGCCTCCCACTGGGGATAGAACCCACAACCCAGACATGTAGCCTGACCAGGAATTGAACCATTACCTAGGTCAATGCTCAGTCATTGAGCCATTGTGGTCAGTCAACAACACCATACATTTTTTTTTTTAATTTTTACTTTTTTATTGAATTTATTGGGATGACACTCTTTAACAAAATTGTATCATTTCAGGTATACAAGTCTTCAACACATTATCTGTACACTGAATTGTGTGTTCATCAGCCCAAGTCAAGTCTGTGTCCTTAACCACAATTTTGTATCCTCCTACTTTGCTGAATTTATTTATTAAATCTAGTAGTTTTTTTGGAGGAGTCTTTAGGATTTTCTATGTACAATATCATATATCTGTGAATCATGACAGTTTTATTTTATACTTTCCAATTTGAATGACTTTTATTTCTTCTTCTTGTCTAATCACTGTGGCTAGCACTTCTGGTACTTTGTTGAATAGGATTGGTGAAAGTGGACATCCCTGTCTTATTCCAGATCTTAAGGGAAACACATAGTTTTTGCCCTTTGAATATGATGTTGACTGTATATTTTCATATACAGCTTATATTATGTTGAGGTATGATACCTCTTTTCCTAATTTTTCTGAGTTTTTGTCATAAATGGTGCTGAATTTTATTGAAAGTTTTTTCTGCATCATCCTATATAATAAAGAGCTAATATGCTAATTAGACTGGATGGCAGAATGGCCTTCTGGAATGACCCGTGGGTGGGGGATGGGACCATGGGGTCATGAGGCAGCTGGGGCCAGAAGGCAGCCAGGGCTGAGGCAGTTGGGGCTGTGAAAGCCGAGCCCTTGCACGAATTTCATGCATTGGGCTCTAGTTGTTTAATACATGCTATTTAGCCTCCATGTGTTTGAATATTTTTGAGTTTTTCAGTTGATTTCTCGTTTCATGCCATTGTGATCTGAGAAGAATCTTGATATGATTTCAGTCTTTTTCAATTTTTTTAATACTTATTTTATATCCTAACATGTGGTCTATCTTTGTGAATGTTTCATGTTCACTTGAGAAGAATATATATTCTACAGCTTCAGGATGGAATATTCTGTAAATGTCAATTAAATCTATCTGATCTAGTTTGTCTCTTAAGGTTGCTATTTCCTTGTTGATTATTTGTCTGGGAGATCTATCCAATGATGACAGTGGGGTGTTAAAGTGCCCTACTATGAATGTATTGCTGCTGATCTTTCCCTTAAAGTTCACCAATAGTTTATATATATTGAGGTGCTCCTATATTGGTACATATATATTTACAAGGGTATATATCTTCTTGTTCAAGAAATCCCTGTAGTATTATATAGTGACCATCTTTTTCTCTTTTAAGGCCTTTGTGTTGAAGTCAATTTTATCCATTATAGATATTGCTACTCCAGCCTTTAGAGCAATCAAATAAATATTTAATCTTGCTCTACTTTCATTTCAGAGATGAAATACATATCACTTTTTGTTCACTTGTTTTTTTCCCCTCTAAAATAGGAACCACTTTAATCCAATAGAACTATATTTTATTTTATTAGATACATTTTAAATATCTAAGTTTTTTCTTTAATAATCATATCCTATGGTTATATATTGGTAACCCTAACAATAGCATCAATACACATACTAGTATTTATTTTTTATATAACAGTTTTAGATTTATATAATTATTGCAAAGATAATACATACTTCTTGTATACTTACTTTGTTTTACTTATTTTTAACATCTTACTTCAGCATAGTACATATATCAAAGCTAGAAAAAAATGATATTTTTTAAATTCATTATTTATTTAATTCATTAATTAAAGCTGATGGATTATTGATGGATTATTTATATATTTAGTTTTTCCATAATTTCTTGTCTGTTCCAACATCCCACTGAGGATACTACATAAGTTTATTATTCACATGCGGCCCAGTGCATGAAAATTCATGCACTCAGAGGGGTCCCTCAGCCCGGCCTGCGACCTCTCATAATCCAGGACCCCTCGGGGGATGTCCACCTACCAGTTTAGGCCCACTCCCCAGGGTTTGGGCCTAAGATGGCAGTCAGACATCCCTCTGGCAGCCGGGAGCCCTTGGGAGATTTCCAACTGATGGCTTAGGCCCATGTGGAGCAGGCCTAAGCCATAGTTGGACATCCTTAGCCTTGCTGAGGAGGCAGGAGAGGCTCCCACCACTGCCGTTGGACTCACAGCCATCAGCTTGTGGCTGAGCAGAGCTCCCCCTGTGGGAGAACATTGATCACCAGGGGCCAACTCCTGCGTGAGCATCTGCCCCCTGGTGCTCAATGCATGACATAACAACCAGTCATTCTTGGTTGTTCCTCCATTAGGGTCAATTTGCATATTATCCTTTTATTATATAGGATATCTTCTTAGGATCTCTTACATTCCTTGTTTTTGATGCTCTTGACATTTTGAGTAGTGCTCTTCAAGTACTTTGTAGAATATCCTTCAGTTGGTATTTACATCATTTTTTCACATTATTTGACTAGAACATCAAATTCTTGGGGAGGCAATTATACAGTATATACTATAAATATGATACTTTTTATTCCTTTTTCATTCTATACTTTTTATAAGGAAGTCATTATGTATAGTCCACAATTGAGGAGACGGGATTATGCTCCACCTCTTAATGGTAGACATACCCTCATAAAATATTTGGAATTATTCTACAAGGGATATTTGTCTTTTTCCCCTAAGTTATTTATTTATATCAGTGTGGACTCATAAATATTTATATGATATTTTTGGTTGTAACCTAATATTACTTTATTGCTCAAGCTATTCAGATTTGGCTTTGGGACTCTTTCAGTCAGTTTCTGTGTCCCTTTGACATACCTCCATTAATATAGGGGTTTTTATTTTTTGTTTTATATTTATTCTGGTACAAGTTGTTTTACACTCAGTCTGCATATTTCCAGCTACAGCCCTAGAATCATTCATTCTTTTTTATAGAAAACTAGTGGCCTGGTGCATGAAATTTGTGCACATTAAAAGGAGATTAATTAGAGGAAATATTTTAATATTGCTATTTGCCTTTTCTCTATAATAGAAATGTCAGAGATGAAAGAAAATTAGTAGAATGTATATGAAAATCTTTCTCCTGTCAGAGTCTGGAGCACACCACAGGACCCAAAGTCAAGTCCTGCCCACCCACGGCACCTCAAAATTACGTGAGACCCAGACCCAGCTGGCCCCATCCCCATTGGGCGAGATCCAGACCCAGCCGCCCCACCCCAATCAAGCCCTGTTGGGTGGGAGGCACAGCCTCAGGTCCCCTGTCAAGCCCTGCTGGGCAGAGGGCAAAGCCTTAGGTCCCCTGGCCCAGGGCTGGGGTGGGGAGCATGGCCTGAGGTCCCCCGGCAACCTCTGCCAGGTGGGGGGCACAGCCTGAGGTCCCCCAGCCTGACTCTGGGGGGGGATATCATGGCCTGAGGTCCCTTGTCAAGCCCCACCGGGTGGGGGGAGCAGGCTCAGGTCCCCTGCCCCAGCCCAGTGCCATGCAGCCTAAGGTCCCTGCTGATTGCTTCTTAAGGCTCATTATGAGAACTCAGCCTCCGCTGTGGGTGTAGCCATCTTGTGTTACAGAAACCCTGCCTCCACTGTGGGCACCTCCATCTTTGTGATGATGTGATGGTCAATTTGCCTATTCCCTCTTTATTATATAGGACAAGAGGCCTGGTACATGAAATCCATACATAGGTAGGGTCCCTAGGCATGGCCGGCGATCAAGGCTGATCTGTAGGGCAACTGGTGGGGTGATCAGGGCCCCCAGTGGCACCCACTTTGGCTGGCCTGGTGCCACCCGCTTGCTGGACCCATCCCCCGCCACTGGTTGCCTCCCTCTGCAAGGCAACAGGTGTGGTGATCAGGGGTCTCCCACAGGCATCCACCTTGGCTGGCCTGCTGCTGCCCACTTGCCAGTCCTGCCCCCTGCCACTACGGGTCAGGGCCTGCAGTCTGGGGCGAACTCCTACATTGAGCATATGCCCCCTGGTGGCCAGTGCTGACTGGTTGTTCTGCCATTCATTCTGCCATTCAATCTATTTGCATACGAGACTTTTATTATATAAGATGGTATGAAAAAACTATATCTAGGTGATTGTGACATGCTCAAGGCTATTGTAATGTTGTTGGTTCCAGGGCTCTCACTGACAAAGCAAGGATACATATGTTTGTATGCTTATTTGTGTTTCATTTGTGTATATAAACATATCTGTTAATGTTTCCAAATGTCAATATCAATATTAAGCTAAGTGTCAATTTATACAGAATCTCCTATACTAATCTTTTACCACAAAGATTAATATAACCTCTTCCCCTTATCTATGTGCAACATTGTACTCCAACAGTGAAAATCCTGGTTCCAAGCAAGTCCCATTCATTTACTTTATTATTATACTAGAGGCCTGGTGCACAACATTTGTGCACTCGGGGAGGTGGGAGCAGTCTCTCAGCCTGGCCTGCGCCCTCTAGCAGTCCAGGAGCCCTCGGGGGATGTCCCACTGATGGCTTAGCAGTCAGACATCCTTAGCACTGCCACAGAGGCAGGAGAGGCTCGCCAGCCGTGAGCCTGGCTTCTGGCTGAGGGGCGCTCCCCCTGTGGAAGCATACTGACCACCAGGGGGCAGCTCCTGCATTGAGAGTCTGCCCTGTGGTGGTCAGGGCACATCATAGCTTCTGGTCATTCCAATGTTTGGTCGATTTGCATATTACCCTTTTATTATATAGGATCTGTTACACATGTATAGTAGTTTAAGGATTATGAACCTCTGTCCCCATGGGTAGGGGGCTCTATCAATGAATATGCAGTGTCTATATATAATTCATTTTTCCTTTAACCTTACAGGATCCACTTATTTTGAAATTTTCTCAAGTTACTGCTTTATTTGACATTATTTTAAGTGAAGTTGTTTCATACACTTTTAATATACTGTACTTAGATTATTTTGCCACATTTACATTCCATCTGAAACCCGCTGGCTTCCTAAATTATATGTTTTTTTATTTGCTTGCATGCTTAAAATTTACTGAGATGTAAAATTCTTTAAATTTTGATATACATTTAATGCTTTGTATTTTCCTTTTAGTACTGTACAGAATATGTCACTATCTTAAAATAAACAACAAAAACTGCATTTCTTTCATTTATCCAATCTGTCTGAAACCACTGATCTGTTTACCATCTCTATAGTTTATAATTTTCCAGAATATCATATAAGAGTTATCATCACGGTGTGTAGACTTTTAAACTGGCTTCTTTCAGATAAAGATATAAGTACTTTAAAGATTCATACTTGTATTTTTTGCTACTTGAGACATTTTTTTTTGCTGAATAATACTATATTGCATACATACAAAAATTTGTTTATTCACCTATTGAAAGATAATTGCATTTAGTTTGGTTGATTCTAAATAAAACTTCTATAAATATTTACGTGCAAGTTTTTCAGTGGACATGTTTTAAAACTTAGCTAGGAGTAAAATTACTGTGTCATATGGGAGAATTATGTTTAACATAAATTATCTTACAAAGTGGCTGTACCTTTTTGTGTTACCATCTACAAAGAATAATAATCCTTATTGCTCTGGATCCTCACAACTAGTTGGTATTGTCAGGTTTGGGTTTTGAACATAGTAATGGATGCATAGTACCTCCTCCTTTTAATGTTAAGTCTGCTAATTATATTAAACATTTATATAATTGTTTTCTATATATGTCTTCATGCTGAGGTACCAGTTCAGATTCCTTGCCCATTTTTAAATGGATGAGTTTTAAGTGTTCTTTTCATATTTTGAACTACTTTCCTCTATCATATGTATATTTTCTCAGTTTGAAGTGTGTCTTTTAAATTCTATTAACAGTGTATTTCATAGAAGGTTATAATTTTAATATAGTAAAATTATAAGTTTTTCATTCATGAATAATGTTTTTATTGTTATAAATGTATCAGCAAACTGAAGAGCTTATAGATTTTGCTCTACATTTTCTTCTTACTGTATTTTAGTTTTGCATTTTCATTAGATCTAAATATATTTTGAGTTAATTTTTGTGTACGATATAAAGCTATATCTAAAGTCCCTTTTGGGTATATAAGGTGTCCATTTTCCCAGCATGATATCTTGAAAAGATATTCCTTTCTCTATTGAATTGCCTTTGTTTATCCTATTTAATAAAGAGGAAATATGCAAATTGACCATCACACCCCACAAAGATGGCAGCGCCCATAGCCACAAGATGGTGGTGCCCAGTCCCCTCAGCCTCGTTAGAGTCCCACAGTCCTTTCAGCCCAGCCAAGTGGGGTGGCAGATGCACGGTGCAGGTGGATCCACCCTCAGCCCCACAGCCGCCTAGGGCTGGTCCAAGGCGCAGCCAATGCTTGAGGTGCAAGCAAGCCTTGGATGTTGGCTGCCCAGCTGCCCAGGGTCACCCAAGGCTCAGGTAACCAGGGCCTTCCTAGGCTTGCACTGCTGGTAGTGGCAGCAGCAGAGGTATGGTGGGGGTGTCACCTTCCCCTCATGGCCAGGTCGTCTCCCACCCTGAGGGCTCCCAGACTGTGAGTAGGGGCAAGCCGGGCTGAGGAACCCCCCCCTCCAGTGCATGAATTTTCATTCACCAGGCTTCTAATTATATTTATATTGCTTATTTGTAACTTCTACATTCCATTTCTTTGATCAACATGTGTGTTCTTTAACCAATACTAGCCTGTTCTGATTTATATCACCCTAGAGTAAGTCTTGAAACAGGTAGGATCAGTCCTTCAATATTGCACTTCTTCAGTATTGTTTTGGTTATTCTGATGTGCTATTAAATAGAAGTAGTAAGAAACAACACCTTTACCTTTTTTTAGATCTTAGTGTAAAAGTGTCTATTTTCTCACAATTAAGCAGGAGTTAGCTCTAAGTGTTTTTGTAGATGTTTTTAGCAAGATGAAGATGGTCCCTTATATGCTTAGTTTGCTGAAAGTTCTTTTTAAATAGAAATAGTATATTTTATCAAGTGCTTTTTCTCAATTAAGTTATAAGATCACATATTTTTTTTTTATGTGGTGGATGACAATGATTGATTTTTAAAAATTGAACCAGTCTTGCAACCTAGAACAAATCCTACCTGTTCAGGACATACCATTATTTCCATACATTCTTGGATTTGATTTGATGAGATTTGGTTTGTCTTTTTTATATTACACCCATGAGAGATATTGTTTTATAACTTTCCCGTAAATTCTATAATGGATTTTTGGTTTTGGCATCACTAACTGAAAACAAAGTGCCAGTAATTCTTTGGTAGTCTACTTGTAGAAAATCTAGGGGTTGTGATACCCAGTAGGGAGTGAGCAGGAGGCAACTGATCGATGTTCCTCTCTCATCGATGTTTCTAATTCTCTATCCCTCTCCCTTCTTCTCTGTAAAAAAATCAATAAAATATACTTTAAAAAATAAAAGAAAATATAGGGGTTGTTAGAATCATGGGAAGGGTACTTTGAAGTAAAAATAAGTTATTGTTGTTTTCCAGGCAAGGTTTTGTTATTCACTAAGTATTTTATTTTGGATATTTGCCTAATATCTCTGTCATATTTAACTGGCAGTAATATAATATACCTTAATATTTTCTCATTAGGAATAAATATCTTTTGATATGTAAAATATCTAGCATAATATCTGATCCAGAGTAAACACTTACTGAGGAATCATCATTTTGTTTGCCTTTTATATGGAAAAATTGGAGTCATAGTAACTACTAAAATGTAACTTTAGTATATTTAAATTTTTACATGATGCCAGACTAAACACTTCTTAATAGTAGAATATTCTGATCTCAGTTAAAATTGCACTTATTCATAGAACAATTAATACTACATAAAATATTAGAATGCCTATAGTTTGTACATGTGTATAAACTTATTTTTATAAGTTTCTGACATAAATTTCTTAGTGATAATGAAACTAAAATTCAATTAGTCAAAAGAATCATTAAGGTATTTGATATGAATATATTGTTGCCAAAACTTTTCAATTATTTGAGGTGACAGAAAAGCTCAATAGAGGATGTGTCATAATCTATTAATTCACCAAAGGTAATTTCTATAAGGAGAGATCACCTTTCAAAAAGTCATTATTAGGTAATATGTGTAAGAGTTCAAATAAACTAAGTGTGCTTAGACTTTATTTAATTCTTATTTATTTATAAGAAATATAGATATGTAATTTTAAAAGATAAAATAAAATAACTTTCTTTAATTAAATAAATGCTATATATGATAGTAAATCATACTTAGTTTTCCAAATGTAATAGTTCTCTTCGAGAATATAGATGTACTGCTATTTAGAATCATCGTATGAAATTTGGCTCCATAATCATTTGTTATGTGCAAGCAGCTTCCAATGTTTTCTGAGATAAATGGTTGTAGACCAAATTGTGATGACAGAAGACTTATGCACTGAATTTGATTTAGTGTCTTCAGGGAACTACAGATACATGCTCCTTATCATGTAACTGAGAACTTGGTGTTGACAACAGAACTAGTTGTTTATTTACAAGGATACTAAGATGTTAAGAAAAAATGAAAGTTTATTTAATTATAAGAATTTAGTATTTTAAAAGCTTTAATGCTAGAGTCAAAAAACAAATTTGACAAAGTCAAGTAGGTTATAATGAATTATTATAATTATACTAGTAATACAAAGTGAGGCAAATGTTGGATTACAGTCGTTTTTATGGAAAATAATATGATAATTAGTAAATAACAATACAAGAATAAACTGTGTATTGTGTACTCATAATTGTAAACCTAATTTGCTCCACCATGTACATCCATTTAGAAAGACAGAATAAAATAATAACCTTTTGAATTATTATTAGTTTTCACTGTAATAGTAGTACAAGATATATATATACCTTATACACTGGAGTTACCTTCCTTAGCTCTCAGCAAAGTTCCAGATGTAGACAGTTTCTTATGCATAGCCATTTGCTTCTTCCTGGATGGACAGAGAATTCTGTCTCAGAATGCATTTGGTCCTTGGTTTCTCAGCTGAATCTCCCAGAAAGAATATCAATTAGGTACAAATGTCATGGTCATCTTTTAATGTGGCCATCTGTCCACTTAAAACTTGAAACTGCTGAAAAAACTAGCTCACAATGGCTGGCGCACAGCTGCCAGATGGCACCAACTTGTGATCACCAGGGCTCAACCTATATTTAAACAATAGAACCAACAATAAAAATTGGCTTATTGACATTTACAAATTTCACTTCAGAGTGAAGTGTGAGGATTATAGGCTTCTGACCAAAAGTCAATAGTTGAAGTTAATTTCTGAGTTACACAGTTAGACAAGTGATGATGAAGCATGATCATCTCTTTGTGTCCCAACTTCTAATTTTAAAAATTAAAGAACTTCATCTTCAGCAGTTGCACATTCTTAAATTTTAATGTGTATAATATTTACCTGATAATTTAGCTATTATATATTTTAAGATATTTGCCTTCTATATACAAGAACAACGACCATAAAGCATAAAGACTATGGAAATACTACAGAAACAATAAAACATTTTCTATGTTCTTGACATAAAACATGTAATACCTAATAACCAGGAAAATTATGATAGACATTTTTATTCATATTGCATAACCGAGGAAATGGGGTTTTAGAGTAGTTAATAAACTTGTCCTAAAATATTCATTTACTAAAGCAAGTGCTAGACTAAGGACATTTAAACCAGCTATCTTTCAAATCTCACTATAATTTTAAATAAACTACCTTTACCTTAAGAGAAAATTAAAACCAATAATGATAATAATATGCTAGTTTGTTCACTTTATTGGAAATAAATTATTTCTTAATTGAGGATGATGATGCGTGCTTACTGAGTTATTAAGTTGAACGTTATATTTATCATTTATATATAGTGTTTAAAACACTCCTTGATATAAAACTGTTGTTAACATCTACAATTTCCCAATAATTATTAAAAGATAATTAAAATGCTACCTGTTGATACTAAACAACTTACAAATCTTTGTGTTTCCTTGATATAAAACTGTTGTTAACATCTACAATTTCCCAATAATTATTAAAAGATAATTAAAATGCTACCTGTTAATACTAAACAACTTGCAAATCTTTGTGTTGAGGCCTTTGTTTTATTTAACTTGAGTGTAGGTTTCATTGGTTCATGGCTGATGTCAACTCTAGAGTGAGCTTGGTTCCCCAGTAGCTCTTTTTAAAGCTCCTCATCAAGAAAAGCAATCACTTGAAAAGCCCATGACCTAAATCAAAGTGCAAAAATAAAGAGGTAGCCCTAGCTGGCTTGCTCAGTGGTTAGAATGTAGGCCTCCAGACTAAGGGGTCCTGGCTTGGACTCCCGGTCAAGGCCAGGGGCACTGCCTAAGTTTCAGGTTCCATTCCCAGTTCTGGTCAGAACACCAGCGGGAAGCAACCAATTGATGTGTCTCTCTCCTGTGAATGTTTCTATATATCTGTCTATCATCTATCAATCTATCTATCTATCTATCTATCTATCTATCTATCTATCTATCTATCTAATCATCTATCTCTCTCTCTCTCTCTCTCTCCCTCCTTCCCGCCTTCTTCCCTTCCATTCTCAACTGTAATCAATGTTAAAAATATCCTCGGTGAGGATAAGAAAACAAAATGGGGGCCGAAACCGGTTTGGCTCAGTGGATAGAGTGTCGGCCTGCAGACTGAAGGGTCCCGGGTTCAATTCCAGTCAAGGGCACATACCTTGGTTGCGGGCACATCCCCAGTAGGAGGTGTGCAGGAGGCATCTGATTGATGTTTCTCTCTCATCGATGTTTCTAACTCTCTATCCCTCACCCTTCCTCTCTGTAAAAAATCAATAAAATGTATATTAAAAAATTATTAAAAAAAACACACAAAAAACAAAATGGGATGGCAGATTTAACCTTTCCTGGGTTATGGTTTTCCTTCCACTCAGCCCTGAGCACCAATTATGAACAGAAGAAAAATGTGCATTTGCATTTGTACTGTTTACTGTAAGTTCTTATCTGACTGATATAGAAATGTCTCCCATATTAATTTTTCCCAGAAATTATAGGTTGATTATAGCTCCTTTTGCTAATAATAACCAAATCCAAGCCTTATTACTTGGTAAACAATAAAACATTGTTTCATTTTATTATTTGGAAAATATAATAGAAACTGCTCTTACAATATTGGCCAAATTATTGATACTCCAGCATCATCATTGCCCCTTTGAAGGCATCATAAGGTGCAAATAGTAATGATGACATTGTAGTTGTCTTTCGGTGTTTTCATAAGTAGAAGGACAACTCTAATCTTGGCTTATCTCACTTCTGCAGACACAAACATATTCGCCATCACCAATTTATCTAATTAGGTATTTCTCCAAATGTGTCTCCTAAGTCACACTTAATCAACAGTATTTGCACCACATACTATGATATAACTGTGCTTTTCTAATAGAGCATATTTGTCTTCTAATCAATACAGCCTAGTATTTATTTCTCTATGTCCAACCAGTTAACAGAATTTCTTGCCAATATTATGGAATCGGTTTATATCAAAATCATGTCATTGACTGTTTACCATACTCCAGATGCAGAAGGGAAAACACTGTATGTACACTTTCTAAACTCAGAAATGTGGTATCTATTAAGACAGAAATATTGACAGATAATTGTATCAATACTCTATTAATATAGAGAAATACATGGGTATGCAGTGATACCAAGAAGAGCATTTAGACAAGATTTTCAAGAAACAGTGAAGCCTGAAATATAAGTAAGAGAAGAAGAAGAATATTTGGTGGAAATTGAAGCAGGAAAAATGCATAATTAAAGGCATAGAAATGTAGCATAGTATGTTATATTCTAGAATCTGCAAGCCTTTTGTTGTAGGGATGGCCTCAGTGATTCAATAGAAGAACAAGGTCGTAAAAGGTAGTTTGGTAAATATCTTAAATTGTACCTTATAACTTTAAGAATTTTATAAAAAATGGTAAAACCAGTGAAGTGTCTTTAGCAAAGGACATAAAGTCAAAGTTTTTGACTGCAAGTACAGAGGAGCTATTAAAGGAGAGAAAAAATTAAGTTTATAAAAAAGTTTGATTTTCTTTTTAACTTAACTTTTGAATAAGATAAATCCTTAGTTGAAAGCTTGGTAAAGGAGGGATATCCTATATAATAAAAGCCTAATATGGTAAGTGTCTGGTCAACCAGTTGGCTGTTCAACCAATTAAAGTATAACCTATACTAATAAAAGGGTAATATGCTAATTTGACCAGGTTAACCAGATGTCTTCCAGACGTCCCACTTCCTCCAGCAGGGGACTGAGACAGAGGCGTTTAGGCATGGTGGTAGGGCCAAGGCAGAGGTGGTTAGGGGCCATCAGGCCAGCAAGGAAGCATCAGTTAGGGGCATGATCAGGCCGGTGCAGAGCAGGCGGTTAGGGACGCTGTAAGGCTGGCACAGGGAAGCAAGCAGTTAGGGGTGCGATCAGGTGAGCATGGGGGAGCAGACAGTTAAGGGCACTAACAGGCCATTGCAGGGGAGCAAGCAGTTAGGTGTGAGATTACACCAGCAGGAGAGTGCAGTTGGGGGTGATCAGGCTGGCAGGGGGCAATCAGGCAGGCAGGCAGAAGTGGTTAGGGGTGATCAGGCAGGCAGGCAGAGGCCGTTAGGGGCAAGCAGGCAGGCAGGTAGGTAAGTGGTTGGGAGCCAGTGGTCCCAGATTGTGAGAGGGATGTCTGACTGCTAGTTTAGGCCCTTACAGGATCGGGCCTAAACCAGCAGTCAGACATCCCTGAGGGGTCCCAGATTAAAGAGGGGGCAGGCCAGGCTGAGGGACATCCCCTGCATGAATTTGTGCACTGGGCCTCCAGTCTCTCTCTATATATATAAAAAGCCAGCAATTGGAATGCCATAATGACTGGAATGACCAGTTGCTATGATGCCCACTACAGCCAGCGAACTGTACCTATCTGGGGGTGGGGCCAGCTGGCCAACCTCCCAAGACTCCTCCCCCAGTTGACCCTGTCCCTGATCGGCCTCTACCACACCAATAGGGGGCGGGGCCAGCCAACATCCTACAGCCCCTTCCCCAGCTAGCACCACCCCCTATGAGACCCCAGCACCCAGATCGGCCCATGGCTCATCCCCCCACTCAGCTCTGCCCCCAATCAAGCCTCCACTCTGATCAGGGGCAAGGACAGCCAGCCAAACACCCCTGGCCCCTCCCACAGGCTGCTGGACTCCCCACCCCAATTGGGGGTGGGGCCCAGCGGCCAGTAACCTGCGGCACCTCCCCCTAGCTGGCCCGGCCCTGATCGGGCCCCAATTAAGAGTGGGCCGGCTGGCCAACCTTCCATTGTCTCCTCTTCCTGACAGGCCCAGCCCAATCCGCCCCAATTGGGGCCAGTAGGCCAGACTCCACCCATGCACATATTCGTGCACTGGGCCTCTAATATGCTAATGATATGGTAAGGCCACTCAACTGCTCACTATGCCGTCCACTGACCACCAGGGGGCAGACAGTCAACTTGTTGTCAGTTGCTATAACGTACACTGACCACCAAGTGGCAGAGCTCTGACCAGTAGGTTAGCTTGCTGTTGGGGTCTGGCGAATCAGGACTGAGCAAGACAGACAGGCTGGACACACCCTGGAGCCCTCCCATAATCCCTCCCTGGCTGGCCAACCTCTGCGTCCCTCCTCATTCTGATCATACACCGGTGGGGTCCCTCAGCCTGGCCTGTGCCATCTTGCAATCTGGGACCCCTCGGGGGATGTCAGAGAGCCGGTTTTGGCCTGATCCCGCAAGCCAGGCTGAGGTAACCCACTGGTGTACGAATTTGTGCACTGGGCTTCTAGTATATTATAAATGTTTAGAAGATTATAAAATACCAAAATATATGTAAGATTATATAAAGATAATGTTTGCAGTTGCTATTGTTTAGAAAAAAAACTTTTTCTTTTGCAGACTGAATTTAATGACATTTATTTATTTATTTTTATTTATTATTAACTTACTAATTTATTTTTGGTTAATCCCTCACCTGAGGATATTTTTTTCATTGATTTTTAGAGAGAGTGGAAGGAGGGGGAAGAGACAGAGAGAGAGAGACACTGCTATGATTGATTGCTACCCACACTCACCTTGAGGTATGCAGGATGCCAAGGATCAAGCCTGCAACCCAGGTATGTGCCCATGACAGGAACTGAACCAAAGCTCTAAACACTAAGCTAAACTGACTAGGGCCAAATTTAATGACTTTTTTAAAATATATTTTTACTAGAGGCCCAATACACAAAATTCATGCACGGGGGGGTGTCCCTCAGCTTGGCCTGCACCCTCTCCAATCTGGGACCCCTCAGGGGATGTCCAAAAGCCGGTTTACCACTGGCTCCTAACCATTCACCTGCTTGCCTGTCTGATTTCCCCTAACCACTTCTGCCTGCCAGCCTGATCACACCCTAACTGCTCCCCTGCCAGCCTGATTGATGCCTAATTGCTCTCCTGCTGGCCCGATTGCCCCCAACTACTGCCCTCCCCTGCCTTGACCTGCCTCTTTCGCTGGGACCCGACTCCCCCTCGCATCACACGGAGCCGAGGGACCCATAGACCATGCATAGTGGCTGCCTGGCCCCACCTCCTCTGTGTGCACGGCCATCTTGTTGTGGCCATCTTGTGGCAGCCATCTTGTGGTGGCCATCTTATGGCGGCCAGCTTGTGGTGGTCATCTTTGTGGCGGCCATCTTGTGATGATGCTGCAATTAGTATAGATTGAATTCAGAGAGAAAGGAGAGGGAGAGAAACATCAATGATGAGAGGGACTCTCAATTGGCTGCCTCCTGCACATCCCCCAAGGTGGACCAAGCTCACAACCTGGGCATGTGCCCTGACCTTGAATCAAACCTTGACCTCCTGGTTCACAAGTCGATGCTCAACCATTGAGCCACACTTGCCAGACCGAGTTTAATGACTTTTAATCTAATATCTCTTCAGTATTCTCTTCTCTTGTGCAGCCCTGAACTAACTGACTATGCCTTAAATTCCTCTACTTGAATGCCTATTGTCCTTAAATGTTAAGGTCTTTTTTTGAGGTCTCCTATCTTAAAATATCTGGGGAATATGATATTTTCCTCTTCCCCTCTTTCAAATAATCCAAAAATGAGAAATAGTAAAAATTTCCAAACTTCAACTGTATAAAACTGACAGATATGTAATCCTGAAGGGCGATTTATGAGGATGGCTTCCCCAGTGTGTGTTGGGAAGCAGATCTGGAAGATCAAAGTGATCCAAAGTAAAAAAAAGCAACAACAACAAAGTCCACACATGCATATCTCCATAATACACTTTTTTTTTTTCTGATTTTGAAGTTTAGAATGACCTTCATAGATTGTGGATACAAGTTCTTTATTGGGTTGATGGTTTGTAGACCTATCTTTTCATTCTCTTAACAGTGTCTAAACAGAGAAACTTTAAATTTGACATTACAATTATGAATATTTTGCCTTTATAGGCTGTCCTGTAATCACATGTAAGATTTTTTTAACATACTTTAAGATTATTCAGATTTTATCCTATGTGTTCCCTAGAAGAGAGTTTTTTTTAATATATTTTATTGATTTTTTTACAGAGAGGAAAGGAGAGAGATAATTAGAAACATCGATGAGAGAGAAACATTGATCAGCTGCCTCCTGCACGCCCCCCACTGGGGATGTGCCCACAACCCAGGTACATGCCCTTGACCGGAATCAAACCTGCGACCTTTCAGTCCGCAGGCTGATGCTCTATCCACTGAGCCAAACTGGTTTCGGCTAGAAGCGAGATAGTGTTAAATGTTACATTTAGGTCTATGATTCATTTGAGCTAACTTTTTAAATTCGTTATGCTTTGTGTAGGCAGGACAGTTTTTCCATAACAAGACTGCCAAATAATTATTGTCTATGGTCAGATCTGAAAAATCACATATAGAATTTTGCTGTGGAGTCAGACTCTTCATTGGTAATAAAAACCATTTATATATGTTTAAAAAGCCTTTATTTCATATTTATTTTGAAAGATATGTTATTGTATACAGAATTTTAAATTCACTATTTTTTTCAGCACTGTTATTGCTCCTTTCTCATATGCATAATTTTCCCAAGATGCTGTCACCTTCATCTTTGTTTCTCTGTATGTAATACGTATTTTTCTCTGGCTACTTTTAACATTTTTTTCATCATCACTGGCTTTTAAAAAATTTAAAATTAATTTATTATGTATTTGAGGTTTTTTTATTTATATACTAGAGGCCTGGTGCACGAAATTCGTGCACAGTGGAGGGCGGTGTCCCTCAGCCCGGCCTGCACCCTCTCCAATCTGGGACCCCTCAAAGGATGTTCTACTGCCAGTTTACAGGGATCGAGCCTAAACCGGCAGTTGGACATCCCTCTCGCAATCCGGGACTGCTGGCTCTTAACCCCTCACCTGCCTGCCTGTCTGCCTGATTGCCCCTAACCACTCTGCATGCCGGCCTGCTCGCCCCCAACTTCCCCCCATGCCAGTGTTCTTGCCTCCTACTGCCTCCCCTGCAAGCCTGCTCATCCCCAACTGCCCCCCCTGCTGGCCTGCTCACCCCCACTTCCCCTCCCCACTGGCCTGCTTGCCCCCAACTGCCTCCCTGTTGGTCTGCTCACTCCAAACTGCCCCCCCCTGCTGTCCTGACCACCTCCAACTGACCCCCACTGATGGGGTGAGGGGCTGATGGCAGTTTGCAGGCTGGCTAAGCCCCCAGCAGGGCCCCTCACCCCATAGAAGTGTGGCTAGCCTGGGTGAGGAGCTGAGGGCTGTTTTCAGGCCAGCCATGCCCACTGGCTATCCAGGCTCCCAGCCCCTCCTTTTATTCTTTCTTTTTTCTTTTTTTTCAGCACCTCCTTGAGTGGAGTCCAGGGCCGGCTGGAAGCAGATATCTGGGATTTATTTATCTTCTATAATTGAAACTTTGTAACCTTGAGCGTAGTCCAGGGCTGGCCAGGGCAGGTGGGAAGCTTGGCTTCCTCCATTGCTGGGGGCAACCCAAGCCTCCTGCTCACTCCAGCTACGTGACTGCAGCCATCTTTGTTGGGCTAATTTGCGTACTCACTCCTGATTGGCTGTGGGTGTAGCGGAGTGATGGGCAATTTGCATGTTTCTCTTTTATTAGTGTAGATTCTGTGATTAGGTTTTATTCACCTCCTTGGATGTCTGGATTTATAGTTTTCTATGAATTTGAAAAATGTCAGCTATCATTTTCTTCAAATATTTAATGTATATAAATATATATTTTGTGTTTCTCTTTGGAAATACCAATTTAATGCAAAAAGAATCACTTGAAGATGTGCTGTAGATCATTAAGTATCTACTCATTTTTTTCATTCTCTTTGTATTTCATTTTGCATACTTCCTGTTACAATTTGTTTTTCTTGACTAATCTTTTTCCTATAATGGCTAACCTACTATTTTTTTTCTCATTTAATACAATTTTATCTCATATATTAATAGGTTTAATTTCTAGTAACAGTATGTTATAAGTTTCATGTCTCTACTTAATTTTTAGAATGTATGGAATACAGTTATAAAAATTGCTTGAATTTTATCTACTAATTTAAATGTGTGTCATTTCTGGTTTGGTTTGAATTGATTTTTTTTTTTTTTTTTTTTTTTTTTTTTTTTGGTCTTCATTATGGGTCCTAGTTTTTGGCTTCTTTATATGATGGTAATCTTAATTGTATACAAAATATTATGTATTTTACCTTATTGGATTCTGGTTAGTTTTATATTTCTACATGCCACTTGATGTGCAGGGGCATGGTTAATTGACTAGGGAATAGTGTTATTTTTTCAGTTCACTTTAAAATTTGTTTGGCAGGATCTGAGTAGTGTTTAGCCCAGGACAGAATTTCTTAATCTCAATACTATTGATGTTTTGAGGCAGGTAAAACTTTCTTGTGGTAGGGTGGTGGTTGGTGGGGGTGGGGGACTGTTCTGTCATATGAGATAATTTAGAGTCCCTAGCTTATACCTACGAGATGCCCATAGAATAACCCTTTTTAATTATGACAACCAAAAAATGTCTACAGAAATTTCTAAATGTTCTTTGGAGGAAAATAGTCTCTGCTTGAAAATAACTGTTTTACAGTTCATGAGTCTCATTGCTGTGGGAACTTTCTTGGAATCATTAAGCAGTTCCCTATGAATTATGATTTTTCCTAGTCTGGGTGGTTGGAATAGGCACTCTTCTCAGCTTTGTGTGAGCATCAGGTACTTTCCTCTAATCTTTTTTAAAGATTAGAGGTCAGGTAGTTTCTTTCACATATACAGTATTTTCTCATTAGTACTCTCTTGAATACTTGAGGCATATAATCCAGAGTTCTTTCTCTCTGCAACTTTCTCTTGTAGTTTATCTTATGCAGTTCAAATATCCTTGGTTTTCCCCAGTCTATACAATGAAAGGAATATGCTGAACTCTAACTGGCTTTCTCTTCCTATAAATGCAGCCAGGAAATGCTCTTTCTGCAGTAAGCTGAGGCATCAATAGGGGTCAACATTTTCTTTTCTCTTTCAAGGATCATTCTCTTTTTATTGATGCCTAGTGTTTCATATACTGTGGTCCCACCTTATCCTCAGTTTTGCTTTCTGCATTTTCCGTTACTCATGGTTTGTCCTAGTCTGAAAATATTAAATGGGAAATTCCAAAAATAAACAATTCTTAACTTTTAAGTTAACACCATTTTGAGTAGCATGATGAAATCTCCTGCCGCCCTGCTTGGTCCCACCCTGACATAAATCATCCCTTTGTTCTGAGTCTCCATGCTGTAGATGTTACCCACACTTAGTAGCATCTTAGTAACCAGATTCAGTGTCACAATATCACAGTACTTATGTTCAAATCAACCTTATTTTACTTAATAATATCCCCAAAGTTCAAGAGTAATGATGTTGATGATGAAGATATGCCAAAGAGAAGCTGTACAGTGCTCCCTTAAAAATGAGTACAATACAATAAGATATTTGGAGAGAGGGAGAAATCACATTTACATAACTTCTATTTTAGTGTATTGTTATAATTGTTCTATTTTATTATTACTTACTAGAGGGCCGGTGAATGGATTCAAGTACCTGTGGGATCCCTCAGCCAGGCCTGCACCCTAATCCCGGACCCCTCGGGGGATGTAGTGGTGCAGGAAGTGGAAGGCGGCCAGGGAGGAGCTCGAGCCCAGGCCAGGCACTGCACTGCTTCTGCTCATCCCAGCCCACAGCACCTGCCACCCCCACTGCTTGGTAGTGCTGCTGGGGAGGCGGGAGAGATTCGCACCACCACAGCTGTGCTGGCCAGCCGTGAACCTGATGTCCCCTGGCGTCCTCCTGTCAGCTGAGCAGCACTCACACTGTAGAAGTGCACTGACCACCAGGGGGCAGCTCCTGTGGTGAGCATCTTGCCCCTGGTGGTCAGTGTGCATCATAGCGACCAGTCAAATGGTTGACCGGTTAAGTGGTCGAAGGGTCGCTTAGGGTTTTATATATATATATATATATATATATATATATATATATATATATATATATATATATATATATATATAAGATTGTTGATAATCCCTCCCTGTGCCAAATTTATAAATTAAACTTTATCATAGGTATGTATATGTAGGGGGAAAAGCATAGTACATATAAGTTTTGGTACTATAAGTAATTTCAGGCATCTACAGGAACTGTGGAAAATATGGACTGTGGATAAGCAAGGACTACTATATGTTTTCCTTTATTTTTTGTTTCAGAAAAGTGGTGACTCTGGTACACTGTATGAAAATGGAAATCCAACTTAATTTTTGTTTTGAAAGTAGAAAATAAAAATGTGTCCAGAGAGTAATATGTAATATAAAAAATAATAGTTCTCAGTAATTATGTACTGTGTCATTGGGATGTAGAATAAAAATTCTAGAACCTCTAATTATGTTCATTATTTCAAATGAAGTATGAAAAATTAAACAAATACTGCATTTACTATGCAACCCTAAAGCACACTCACTGGATGCATATGTCTTACTGACACATTTTGCTTCTTTCAATAAAGAAATAGCAAAATCTACAACAAGGAATAGATATTATCTTACTCTTTGTTTTTATTGAAATGTACTTTAGAATATAATCTATATAGTCAATATGGTTGTCTTTATAAAAAAAAATAAAAGAGGTTACTTGCAATATCAGTAATATGCTACATAGTACACCTGATAAGTTTTTCTGTCATTGAGAAGTTCACTGAAAATCTTATATTAAACTTAAACTGAAGTTTTATAGAAGCACATTTCTAAATTTGCTGACATCTTTAGTCATAATAACTACCAGTAGATGCAGCCTAGCAGATTTTTTAATGATGAGCAATATGTACCTTTAAGCTAAATGAGACTTAATATAAAGAGTTAAGCTGCTTTTAAAATAAATGCATTGTTGTATAGATAGATAATTTTGAAAATTAGCATTTTAAATACTTTCTTGCTTTCAGAAATTTTTTTTTTCATTTGCATCTGTGTATCCTTTTTTGCTCTGATCACCATTAAAACCAATTATAAAAATAAATGGAAGTTAAAATTAGACTTTGATTTGTTCTATCACATATAATTAAATTCAGAATTTCAGAAATAATGTATCTTTAATATGTGCTCAAATAAAATCACAATAATTAATTGAAAGTAAAATAATAATAAGTGTAAAATAATAATCATAGTTTTTAATTCTCATTTTTATCTTTTTGATAATTTAAATTTTATTGAGGTGATATTAGTCAACATGAATATTTAGGTTTCATATATGGATTACTAAGTTACAAAATCTGTACATAGCACCATGTACTCACTACTCAAAGTCAAAGCTCCTGTCACCTTATAGTACCTATATAATCTAAAAAATAACATATTTATTTTTTAATTATTCCTTAACATTCACTACTTTTATTAGTACCAAATTATACATGTAAGCATTTGCAATTTCAAGTGTATCTTTTTATACTCAGTGGTTACTTTTTTTATGTAAAATAATTGACTTCCATTTTGAGGAGATTTCACTAATATTATAAAATAAAATAAAAACAACTGATTTTTTTAAATTATCCAATATTTCAAGGGAACTTGAGTATATACTTGAATCACTTAAATGTATGCAGTTTCAATGTTTCTTTTAGTTTGCTTTATGGATCCTTTCTATTATCCTGAAATTAGCAATGAGTTTTAATGGCTTTTCTCAGGGCTCTCTTATGTAGAAAAGAAGCCTATTCTGTTCTCAATAACAACAAATATGAGAATGAACTCACTTGCACTTTACATGCTTTATAAATTAGGAGCATAAAAAGAAAAGTGTCTGTTTCAAGAAAGGCTGTAAGACATCATTACGGGATCTGCAAGTGCTATTGTAAGCAATGACCTCCTGCCAAGAAATGCAAACCTAACTAGAAAGAAGTCATGCTTTTTCTGGCAAATTTAAATATAATTTTACATGGATTTAGCTCATTAATGTAGGAAATCAGCTAGGTATGGTTTAAGTCATGTGCCTGAAATACAAATTCATTTAGTAAGTGTTATAAAAGCAATATTTTGCTGCAATATAGACTTTACAGACCATTTTTGCATACCCTTACATTATATTTTAAAGACAGATATAATCCTGTTTACTTTTTTTGTTTTCATTACTAAGCATAATGAATCTCAAAGTCATTAAGCCAAATTCCTAAGCAAGTTTACATAGCTAGCATGAGGAAAAACAATGCCTTTTATTCAGGTCTCATGTCCAAGTTATCTTTCTTTTCACCACTTCATTTCACAGTTTTGAAAGCAAAACAACATATAGCAAATCTGAGACGGCACTATCATACAAATCAAATAAAGATAATTTTGCATATCACTATAAGTGCTTGGAATCCAAACCAAGTAATTCAGAACCATTTCTCAGGATTCTGTTTTTAATTTTCTTCTTTTAATTTCAACACTGTGATGCTAGCCATTAAGTAATTTTCTTTTGCTATTATATCCTTAATATGAAGTCACATGGGTTGAGATAAACTTGGAATTAACACAGGCATGCAGTGAAAAGAGCAGTTTTGTCTGATCTATTTTGAAGCATGTTTGTTAACTGGTGAAGATTTAAGAGATACAACACCTCTAAAATACATTAAAGTTTGTATAAAAAGAGGAGGGTGGGAGGAAGCCCAAATAAAGACAATTTCTCCTGTCAGAATTAAAAATAAAACAAGAGGGCAAACCATGTGGGTGAAAATAATTCTATTAGTAGTGTAATAGGATAATCTGTCCATACTTTGTACCACTCAAAGTGGTACATCATACAAATACATACATATTGTATAAATTCTACACTCAGTTGCATTTAAATAAATGCATAACTTCATAATGTATATAGATATTCCTAGGATTTAAGATTCTTTTTTTAAATGGCAAAAAAATCTATGTATATTGAGAAATATAAACATCTAATTTTTTAAAATTCAGAAATAAATATGAATACATACTTACATATTTGAACAAATGAGCCTCTCTTTGCTTTCCTCCCTTCTCTCTGGCTTCTCCTCAAGCAGTCTTTGCTAAGTAATCCTCACACGTCTTCCTTCTGTCTTGTTGAGCCATAAGGCCCAGTCATCTTCTCTATCAAGACTTACTTCCCCTGCACACTCACCCAAGCCAATAACTTCAAACCCTATTTCGACAAAGATGACTTTAACTATATTTAGCTCTCTATTTCAAATTTTCTCCATGACCTAAAAACTCACATAATCCTAACATGGCAAAATATAGTTCTCAATCTCCCTCCCAAACCTGATTCATAAACAGTGTTCTCAAATTTAATTTTACCCTCATTAACTCAGAAACTCAGACCCTCAATACTTGGAGGCATCTTTAACTCTTTACTTTCTCTCATTTTTCACATTCCATTCAACAATAATTCTGTCCATTCCACCTAATATGAAACCTCCCTTCCCTCACTTCTTACCTCTTCTGTTAATACTCTGGTTCAAGTCACCATCACCTTTCACCTGCACCACTAAAATACTAGTAACCTAACACCTTGACCACAGTCATTATTTAAAAATATATAACCAATTGCTTCACACATTCACTTAAAAGTTCCCAAAGGCTTTCAATCTTAGTTGGAATAATAATCTAATTCCTTACAAAGAATTTCCTAAAAGGTTCTCAGGGAGCCTCTTGACGTTAGTTCTTGGAACCCTTCATCCGAATGCTCTTCTAGATAAATTAATGTTGCTTTCTCCCTTATTCTTTATCTACTCTAGGTATACCACATAAGAAAAGCCTTATGTGAATACTCAGTATAGTATACAAGCTTGAACCATATGAGATTGCCAATGGTCATCTGGTTTTTATTTAATGTCTGTTCAACCTACAGTAATCTCTACTCTCCATCTTTTTGTCTTTCCTCGAATATGATTTTATTGACTTTGCAGCACCTAATAATTACCTGATCTCAGTAATTTTTCACTTGTTTACCTGTCCACTCTAGATATGTATAAAAGCTATACAAGAACAAGACTTTGTTTTATTCCCTTTGAACAGTGTCTAGCATAGGAAGACATAAATAATAGTCTATATATAAATAAGTTCCCACTTTACAGATTAAAATAATAAGCACTTTACCTATCTCATTTCATAGAATGAAAATTGGAAATCTCTGATAAAATCAGTCATTTGTATAATTGTAGATTTTGTGCTTTATAGTATGTTTCATATTTGTTTTTATTTTCGATTTTATTGTTGCATATATTAGTGTTTGACCAGAAAATTAATTGTTATTCTATGAAACCTATGGAGAATGGAGAAGCATAGGAACTCTAGCAATGAACTGTTATAAGTTTCTACAGTTTTTCAATAAATTATACTATGTGCGAAGCACACTGTGCTAGGATCTGGATAGAAAAAAACACACAACATACACATACACACACACACACACACACACAAACAAACCAAACAAACAAAACATATTCTTTTCATCCAGGAAAAGCATCTCCTTAGCAATTCAAAAACTGTATGATAGTAGTAATCTCAAGTTCTCAACTAGGAAAAAATAAGAGCTTGCCAAGGGTCATTTATCTAATATTTCAGAAGTCTCTAAGTAAACCTGTAACATATATTCTCTCTTTTTTCTTGTATTTCCTACTCTGTTTTTCTAATTCCAATTTGTTTTCCATATTTATTTATCTCTCTTTATTTCCATTGCTATATCATTGGGATTTAAAATTAAAATAGACATGTAAATTATAAATGAAGTTCCATAATAGCAAATTAAACATCTAATGATACATATATGCACATATATATATATGTATATATAACAATATATCCTCAATTAATTTCATTTTAAAATTAAATTATAACTTAGGGTTTATTTTCTTTTATTAAATTGAAGAAGCAAAAACAAAAGAGATCACCAAATAGTTCTAAAAGAATAACATGCTTTGAATTATTTAGATTGCACATATCACTTTTAAAAAGTAATGCTTTACATTTATTTATATTCCATATTAAAGGTTGAGTGACAGTTTTCACCTCCTCACTTAACTTCCCTCTAATAAAATTGGTGTTTTCTAACCTTGTTCAATACTGTCACTGTTCTCTTTACTTGTACTTGCCCCAAACTTATGTCCTCTAAATACTCTGTGTTATATTGTTATCTTGAAAGGGGCTCTGGACAGATAGAGTGAGAAATTGAGGTGAGATAGACTCACCTTGTTTTCTTACACCATTCCTCATTTGCTTTTATCAAAGCACCAGAAAAAGTCATGTGGATAACTCTTACCATATTGAAAAGTGTAAAAGTTTAGACATCTTTACTACTCTTCTTCAATCTTCTACAGACTTCCAGGAACAAATAAATGCCCAAACACACTGGTATAAGCGAAGGAAGAAATAGGTGAGCCTGAAATATAACATGCTCAAATTCTATAAAGGCATTTGAATATAACAAGAAAAAAACATCAGGATATTTTTTAAAAATCAGTATTAATTTGTACTGATGTGTTTTAACATCTTCTAATGGAAACATCTCAAACATATACAAAAGCAGAGAAAGCATCTAAAAGAACTTTTATGTCATCATTAACCCCTACCTTCAGTAATTACCAACCATGACCAAACTTTTTCTATCTATATACCCCAATAATCCTCCCTCCTTGACCAGTTGCATAATTCTGAATCAAATTTCAAATCAGAGCATTTTTTTGTGTAGGTAAAATTTAAAACATACAGAGCCAGTGGTTCTCAACCTTTCTATTGCCGCGACCCTTTAATACAGTCCTTCATGTTGTGGTGACCCCCAAACATAAAATTATTTTTGTTGCTACTTCATAACTGTAATTTTGCTACTATTAATGAATTGTCATGTAAATATCTGTGTTTTCCGATGGTCTTAAGCTCTACAGCAGTGGTTCTCAACCTGTGGGTCGTGACCCACAGGTTGAGAACCACTAGCAGGGTCCCCTAAGACCATCAGAAAACACAGATATTTACATGATGATTCATAACAGTAGCAAAATTACAGTTATGAAGTAGCAACAAAAATAATTTTATGGTTGGGGGCCACCACAACATGAGGAACTGTATTAAAGGGTCATGGCATTAGAAAGGTTGAGAACCACTTGAATACACACATATACAATGACATAAAAAAATCCTATGTAATAAAAGCCTAATAATATGCTCAGTGTCTGGTCATCTGGTCATCTGTTCAACCAATCAAAACTTAATATGCTAATGATATGCTAAGGCCACTCAACCACTAGCTATGACATGCACTGACCAGGGGGCAGACACTCTGACCAGTAGGTTAGCTTGCTGCTGGGGTCCAGCCAATTGGGACTGAGCTCTCCCATGGTCCCTCCCCAGCTGATCAACGTCCTGTGTTTCTCCCCAACCCCGATTATGCACGGGGGGTCCTTGGCCTAGCCTACACCCTCTCACAATCTGGAACCCCTCAAGGGTGTCGGAGAGCTGGTTTTGGCCCAATACTGTAGGCCAGGCTGAGGGACCCCACTGGTGCATGAATTTGTGCACTAGGCCTCTAGTACATATATAAGGAGACAAATTTTTAAAAAGACTGAAGAAAACTCTGAATTAGGGTGAATAAAGAGCTATTTGAACTTGTCATTTTAGGACGATTGTTGATAACTGAATAATGATTTAAAGGTAGTTCTGCCCCTTAACAATATTGTTACCCTTAATGTGCTTGTAATTGAATTAACCCAGTAGTTCAATTTTTCTGGATTTATTGAATGGGTGATTATGTTTCTCTTTCTGATTCTTTGCTTCTCATGTGAAGCTATACCAAATCATATGTAAACAAAGAATGAACTAATTGAAAAATCTTGATGAACATGTTCAAAACCAACTTTTATAGCCAAACACCACTAAAAATATAAATTACAGAGGTATAAATGCATTTGTTTACATATTTTCTTTATAAAATAAATATTACATAGTATATTAAAAAGTATATATAATATTACATATTAATATTATATCTATGACAGGTATATACAAGTTGGGGTAATATGCTTGCAGTTGTTCATATGGAAAATAATTAATAAATAATAATATAAGAATAAACTCTTGGTTTTGCATACTCACAAATTATAAACCTACTTTTGTCCTACTTTGTATATTAACTCAAATCCATAAATAAACTATGGGTGAAAGCCTATGCTATATTATTCATGGACTTTCTAAAAGTGATATAAACTTATTCTAATTTTGAGAAAGGTAGTTTAACGTAAGTGTTTACTTACAACACAAAATAAACAATACAAAAAGAAGCATTTTTACATGTTATTAATACATTAATAGAATTATCAAATAGTATATTACTATTTCACAGTCATTTTAACAGGTTGTTCTTAACTATACTTTTGAAAACTTTCTTGATTATGATCAGATTATAAAGGCACAACTTGTAATTTTTTAAAATAAATTACCATCAGTCTCAAGATTTTCAATTATTTTACACAAACATTTTTTTAAAACAAGCAAGCTCTTTAAGAAATATGTGGTGAAAAAGAGAGACCAACATTTAAATGTAGTGACAAATTGCATCTGTCAGCCATCAACATTGGGTGTGCAAAGTATTAGGGAAATATATTCAGAGTAAACAATATTAACAGGAACATAAGATATGGCATTTACTTCTAATTTTGTGATATATTATAGGTGGTTCACCCAAAGAGAACTGGTGGTGCAATTTTGCTTAATATCTATGGGGCTGTTTCTGTTTTGTTTATCCATTTGTTTTTTTAAGATTCCACATCTAAGTGAAATCGTGCAGCATTTTTCTTTCTATGTGTGAGTTAATTCACTTTGCATAATACCCTCTAGATCAAACATGTCAAACTCACAGCCTGCTGGCTGCATGCAGACCACAATCAATATTTTTGTGGCCCAGCCAATATAATGGTATGTAAGAAATGTTTTAATAAAAATTTTGTAACAATTTTTACAATACTAGTATCCTATTATGCATAACTAGAGGCCCGGTGCAGGGATCCATGCACTGGTGGGGTACCTCGGCCTGGCCTGCACCCTCTCGCAATCCAGGACCCCTCAGGGGATGTCTGAGAGTCAGTTTTGGCCCAATCCCCAAAGACCAGGCCAAGGCACCCCACCAATGCATGAATCTGTGCACTGGGCCTTTAGTATGCATGTAAGATCTTTGGTTAATCTCTTCCTGCCCTCCCTCCTCCCCTCTTCCCATTGAGATTCATCGGTCTGTTCCATGTTTCCATGCCTGTGCATTGAGCATCTGCCTCTGGTGCTCATTGCAAGTCATAGCTACTGGCCAATTGGCTGGTCTGGCTGGTCACTTAGGCTTCTATATATAGAAATTATTAATAACAAACTACAATGTTCACTAATGACTGATTACTATATAATTGTGTTGCATTCATTTCCCTTACACTCCTTACTCAAAGGCACACCATTTCTCTCCACTAATACTAGCAGCGAATATTTTAGCAGCCAATTGCCACATCATTAGTCTTGGACTGACTTGTTTGGTGTGCGCAACAGGAAATATTTTGCTTTTGGAGAACAAGAAAAATAGGTTTATTTGTGTTATGCTTATTAATTTGTATAGTTGTTCAGTGTCTGGTAAGTTAATGTTTAAGGAAAAATATTAATTTTTATTAAAATGTTCTATTTTATGTTAATGATTACTCATTTATTTCAGCCTTTTGTATTCAGCATGTCTCTATTAAAATAAACCTAGGTTTCTATGAAAATTGAAGTTTTTGTTTTTTTGTGGCTCACATAAACTTAAAGCTTGTTTATTTGGCCCATGTTAGTCTTTGAGTTTGACATGCTTGTTCTGTATCTTTGTTGTCACAAATGACAAGATTTTTTTAGTCCTGAGTAATATTGCATTGTTTATATGTAACACGTCTTTATCCATCCATCTACTGATAGAAATCTAGGTTGCTTCCATATCTTAACCAGTACTAATAATGCTGCAGTGAACATAGGGATGCATATAAATTTCTGAATTAGTGTTTTTGTTTACTTCAGGTAAACACTCAAAAGTAATATCGCTGGATTGTGTGGCAGCTCTACTTTTAATTTTCTGAGAAATCTCCATACTGTTTTTCATGGTGTCTGCATTAATTCACAACCCCACTAACAGTGTATGAGGGTTTCTTTTTCTCCACATCTTGGCCCGCACTTGCTATTTGTGGATTCATTGATGATAGCCATTCTGACAGGTGTGTCATGATATCTCATGCTGATTCTAATTTGCATTTCACTGATAATCAATAATTAGTGATGTTGAGCATTTTTTCCTGCCTTTTGGCCATCTGTCCTTATTAGAGAAATGTCTATCCAGTTCCTCTGCCCATTTTTAATGTTCATGATTTTTTTCACAGGGGTATGTTCATTATATATTTTGGAAATTAACCCCTTATCAGATGTGTAATTTGAAAACATCTTCTCCCATTTGGTAGGATGTCTTTTCATGTTGTTGATGGTTTCCTTTGCTGTGCAAAACTTTTTAGTTTTATGTAGGTCCATTTGCTTATTTTTTCTTTTTTGGCCTTGCCATAGGAGATTGGTTATGTTAAAGAGAGGGGGAAAAAAACACATCAAATTCTCTTTGAGAGAAGATTAAAGACATATAGTTGTCTTCAATAGGATGAATATTATGGATATTAGAATTAATATCTACTTAAGTTTTGTTCCTGTTTTTATATATCTAGATCAACTTGCATTTCGAAATTTCTCAAAAATTAAACATAGTTATGAACATGCTAAACAACTGATGAATGCCCTGGTCAGTGGCTCACTTGGTTGGAGCATCGTCTTGTACACCAAAAGGTTCTGGGTTTGATTCCTGGTCAGAGCACATACCTAGGTTGTGGGTTCAATCCCTGATTGGGCTCCTAATGGGAGGCAACCTATTGATGATTTTCTCTCTGTCTCTCTCCCTTCCTTTCTTCCTAAAGCCAATAAACACATATTCTCAGGTGAGGATAAAAAATAAAATTTAAAAAAGACTAAATATTTCTAATTTTTGTTTGTCATTGACTTTTAAAAACAACATTTAATTTATTTCCTTTTGGAATATTTGCCATCACTCTCCTATTATCTAAAGCATTTTTAGAGACCAAATTTTTTTTTTAGTTTTTATTTTTTGGTTATAGTTTCTTAATAGATAAGAAAGGTGAAATATTTTCTGACATGGCAAATAATAAAATGTAACTTCCTAGTATTGTTGTTTGAATAAATGTATAATATATTTAAATTTGCATAGTTATTTAAATAAAAAGTGCATAAAACATTAATAATATTTACCTTACATATTTATATAATGATTTATAAGTTTCCAAGAATTTTCACCTAAGGTGTGTAACTTAAACCTTGGAACAATCACATAAAGTCAACAGAAAAAGTATATTTCTCTTATTTAAAAATGAAGCAACTTGACTTCTTTCTTCAAATGTATTTTTATTGTTGAAAGTATTACAGATACCTCCCTTTTCCCCCCATTGACCCCGTCCAATCCACCCCTACCCTTGGCCTTCACCACCACACTATGTCTGTGCCACACTATGTCTGTGGGTTATGCATATTTGCATATAAGTTCTTTGGGATGATTGCCCTACCCACCCACCCATCCCAACCTTCCCTCTAAGATTCATCAGTCTGTTCCATGCTTCTAAGTCTCTGGATTGATTTTGCTTACCAGTTTATTTTGATCATTAGATTCCACATATGAATGAGGTCCTCTGATACTTGCTTTATGATTCACTCTTGAACTATTTAAACATGTATTGACATAATAGCAGTTGCTAACATAATAAAGGACCAGATAGGTTGCTCAAAAGAGTGAAATAGCCAAGAGATAATGCAATAAAGAATGGTGGTGACTGCAGAGAATAAATAACATGATTCTACCTAAAGGGCTGGCAACAGTCTAGTTCCCACAGCTTTTGGCTTTGTAGAATGTGGTCCAGTGTTTCTCAAGTGAGTCAGATACCCTGGACCCCTCATGCATACATACATTCCACTCCAACATGTCAGGATGCCAAGTGCAACACAAGGAGCTGTCAGTTTGCTACCCCTAAAGATTATAGTAAACCACACAGCTTGTGAAGTCAGATGGACTGGAATCAAATCAACCATATACCACCTTACCTTGGAAGATACTTTCTTTGCCTCTTTTACTTGGATAATATTATTAATGCTATTATTTACTTCAAATGCATATTATGTGAATAACTAATATAAGTATAGCAAGAATAAATTTATACAATATAATCTTATTTATTGAGAAAATTCTGAGTAAAAATTATTAGCTATGTAAGTGGAAAGGTAGAAGAAAAATAGCTATAAAACAGGTTTCAAAATTAATTGCAACTATTACTATGCACTTTTAAATACACAAGTAAAATCTACGGCTACTCATTGTTATTAACATACTATCTAATAATATAATTTTATTGTCTTTTTTAAATAAAAACTTATAAGTTTATTACAATATGTCATCAGGTCATTTAGTGGTGTAAAGCAAATTAATTATGATAAAAACTGTCATCACTTTTAGCCCAGGGTTTCTCAACCTCAACACAATTGACATTTGGGATCAGATAGACAACTCTATTGGTAATTGTGGGGAACTATCCTGTGCATTGTGGGGTGTTTAGCAGCCTTAATACCCCCTTTTTATTACATTCCAGTAGTAGCTTCTCATATGTGACAAAAATCCCTCTAGAGATTGCCAAATGTCCCCACGGGAACAAAATTGTTCCAAATTGACCACTACTCCTTTATTCATTTGTTGTTTCTCTTTTATCTAACCTCAGTAAAGGGCTTCTATAATATCCATAGAATAATTGCTGAAAGAAAAAGAATAATGCGTAAAAAATGCCAATCTTAGCCCTTTACGGGACAAGAGAATAGAGTTTTAGAAGAGAGGTTCATGGCATGGGTAATAAGGTTATTTATAGATATGGAAAATATCTGCTTTCAGAATTTTAACATTAGGCTTAATATGACTTCAAATTCAAATATGCATTAGCCCTGGAATGGCAAGCGGTGCAACAATGAGACCTAAAAATTCTTCTTGGCCCTAATCCATATCTAAGCTTTAAGGGAACACTAAAACAAAGACAGGAATATTTGTAGAATACCAAAACCCATTTGACATTATATGTGAACCACTCTCTTACTTTATTAATAATTAAATTCAAAATTTTGTAAAAATGTGTAAGCATGAATAAAGTATCACATCATCATAGACCTAATAATAATGCATAGATTTCTGGCCTTCCTTATTTTAAATAGTTTATTGACATTATTCCTTTTAGCAAATGCTAATATATATATTCAGAGATTTTTCTCAATGCTGACAATGATTCTTATAAAATGCCTTTTATCTCTGTATTATTATATGTGACCAAAGAACAATTACATTATCAACATTACTTTCTAAGCTGAGAGCATTTGAAGTTATTTGTAGAATCAATAAATGCAGATTACTGAAGGATAATTTCCATTTAGAACGACAAAAGAGAAGAGCTCAGTCATGTTGGTATTCTAAATAATATAACAATGTTATATTTTAAGGCACAGAGAATCCTACATTGTATTTCTGTGTTATTTTTTTTTTCTGTCAATGTCAGTGTTATGCTTCTAGGCAGAAAGAATACTATACTGACATAAAAGCAAATTAGAAAATGAGGGGAAAAGTACTTGGAGATATGGGTAGTTATGGATAGTGTCTTCCGAGGTAGAGCTTTATTTAATCGATTAATCCTTTGTACTCCATACAAGGTCTGTATATGCAAGCAGCGGACCTTCCCCACACACCACGCGCATCTATAACCACAAACGTTGCATATCAACTCTGGTCTCCCAATTTAAAATCAGACTTGTTAGTGACATTTCTGGGTTTGTAAAGAAAATTATGGTAACTTAAATTCATAAATATTTCAGCACATATGAAGAAAAGGGGATGGTTTCTGTTTTGGACGCTTTGCAGTTAACTGGTTAATTACAGTATTAATTTAAAGGCATCTTAAATTTGTTTAAATTCAACAGATAAAAGTAGTTACTCTGGAGGAAGTGGGTGTGTGAGCGAGGCCAAGCTCTCATTTTTGTTATGGCCCATTTCCTCCTGAGGTTCTGAACAAACTTTCAAAATGTACCTCTGTCTAATGTTACAGCTTGTAACTTAAAATCTCTAAACAAAATGAATAATTTTACAACATGGTAATTAGAATTCTGTTTAAAATCTTAGCTAATAGTGCCTATTTTTTAAAAAAATTATATAAGCATTTATATATTTTAAAATAGCATGATTCTACTCATCAGAATTTTAAAATATCCTTGATTTTTTTCATTACTTAACAACATTTTAGGAAGGAAGTACCTTTTATCTCTCTCTTTTTTAAAAATTTCTTTATTGATTTAAGGTATTACATATGTGTTCTCATCCCTCCATTAACCCCCCAACCCCCCCCCCAACTCATGCCTTCACCCCCCCTGGTGTTTGTGTCCATTGGTTAGGCTTATATGCATGCATACAAGTCCTTTGGTTGGTCTCTCCTCCTTTCCCCCACTCTCCCTATCTTCCCTCTGAGGTCTGGCAGTCTGATCAATGCTTCTCTGTCTCTGGATCTGTCCCTGTTCATCAGTTTATGTTGTTCATTATATTCTACAAATGAGTGAGATCATGTGGTATTTATCTTTCTCTGACTGGCTTATTTCACTTAGCATAATGCTCTCCAGTTCCATCCATGCTGTTGCAAATGGTAGGAACTCCTTTTTTACTGCAGCATAGTATTCCATTGTGTAGATGTATCACAGTTTTTAATCCACTTACCTGCTGATGGGCACTTAGGCTGTTTCCAAATCTTAGCTATGGTGAATTGTGCTGCTATGAACATAGGGGTGCATATGTCCTTTCTGATTGGTGTTTCTAGTTTCTTGGGATATATTCCTAGAAGTGGGATCACTGGGTCAAATGGGAGTTCCATTTTTAGTTTTTTGAGGAAACTCCATACTGTTCTCCACAGTGGCCGCACCAGTCTGCATTCCCAACAGCAATGCAAGAGTTCCTTTTTCTCCGCATCCACGCCAACACTTGTCATTTGTTGATTTGTTGATGATAGCCATTCTGACAGGTGTGAGATGGTACCTCATTGGTGTTTTGATTTGCATCTCTGAATAATTAGTGACTTTGAACATGTTTTCATATGTCTCTTGGCCTTCCTTTTGTCCTCCTTTGAAAAGTCCTTTTATTTCTCTTAAGAGAACTTAAAACTACATCTTATTTGAGCATCATCTGTAAGTTCGACATATTAAATTTTTTTCATTTAGTTCATTATTTTTTTTCATATTTTGCTTTCATTTTATACAGTTTTATACATTGCTTTAAATACTTTAAATATAAATATGCAAATTGAAAATTTGATTTTCCAGAAGTTATAGAAAGTCACTGTCTATTTGAAAAAGGTTATATTTGAACAGCTACACAAATTGACAGAACAATTCTCAATTTCAAAATTCTTATCCAGAATATTTTCTCAGTTGTTTTTCTATTAATTTTCAAAATGGTTTAAGTTTAATACTTGTCTATGTATATGATATTCATTATAATATGTGATATTTGCAGGGCAATTATTAGTAGTCTCCATCTTCAAGATTTATTAAAGAATTAACCTATTTCTTTAGGCCGGTGTTTTTTTTTTATTTTGTCGATTTCTAAAGTTGATTTATTTATTTTTCCTATTTGCTTTTATTTTTTTATTAATTAATTTGTAGTGGTATTGCATAAGTTGAAATATTGTACACTTTGAAGTTTACTAAATGTGAGTCAATTTCTTTAGAAATGTCTCTTCCTTGTTTTAAAAAAACCTTAAAATTGGTTTAGTTTTAAAAATGTAACTTTCTCCTTTTTTGTGTATAAAACACGCTACTTTTACTATTCAAACTGCTTTTCATTATGTAAACCTGTAATGAAGTATTTAAACTATATATTAATTAATAAGTAACAAAATTTTCAAAAAAGCTACTTGCAAACTACATGTGCCATCCCTCTCCCTCAGTAAACGGAATTTTGTTATTATCTACTAGTATACTAGAGGCCCAGTGCATGCATTCATGCACCAGTGGGGTCCCTAGGCCTGGCCTACAGGATTGGGCCAAAACCAGCTCTCCAACATCCCTGTAAGGGTCCTGGATTGCAAGAAGGCACAGGCCAGGTCAAGGAACATCTGTGCACGATCAGGGCCAGGGAGGGACTCAGGAAGTTGGCCAGATGGGGAGGGACAGTGTGAGGGCTCCAGGGCATGTCTGGCCTGTCTTGCTCAGTCCTGATCACCCAGACCCTAGCAGCAAGCTAGCCTTCTGTTCAGAGCATCTGCCGTCCGGTGGTCAGTGCACATCGTAGCAAGTGGTTGAGCGGCCTTAGCATATCATTAGCATATTACACTTTGATTGGTTGAATGGCTGACCAGTCGACCAAACACTTAGCATATTAGGCTTTTATTATATAGACTAGAGGCCCACTGCATGAAATTCCTGCATGGGGTGGGGTGGGTCCCTCAGCCTGGCCTGTACCCTCTCACAATCTGGGACCCCTTGGGGGATGTCAAACTGCCAGTTTAGGTTCAATCCCCTGGGATCAGGCCTAAAGTGGCAGTCAGACATCCCTCCTGTATCCACAAACTGCTGGCTCCTAACCATTTGCCTGCCTGGCTGCCTGATCACCACTAACCAATCTTCCTGCCTCCCTGATTGCCCCTAACTCCTCTGCCTGCCTTCCTTATTGTTCCTAACCACTCTGTTTGCCTGGCTGATCACTCCTAGCCACCTCTGCTGGCACAAAAACAGATATATATATATATATATATATATATATATATATATATATATATATATATATGATGATAAATAGATGATAGATAGATAGATAGATAGATAGATAGATAGATAGATAGATACATAGATAGATACATAGATACATAGATACATAGATACATAGATAGGATAAATAGAGAGCCCAGAAATCAACCCATGCCTTTACAGTCCATTAATATTTGACAAAGGAGGAAAGATCATACAATAGAGTAAAAATAGTATCTTTAATAAGTGGTGTTGAGAAAAATGGATAGGCACAAGAAAAAAGAAAAATATGGAACTAGACTACCAAGTTAAAAGAATTAAATGTTAGACTAGAAACAAGAAAAATTCTAGAAGAAAAGTTAGGCAGTAAAATCTCAGACATTTCACATAGCAACATTTTTTTCTCTTCTATTTCATCTGGCAAAGAAAACAAAATAAATAAATAAATAAGCACATGGGACTACATCAAACTAAATCCTTTTTACACAACAATGAAATCATCAACATTAAAAGGCAACCAACTAAATGGGAGAACATACTCATCAATGATATATCTGATAAGGTGTTAACATCCAAAATGAATAACTAATATATAAAACACAACACCTAAAATATAAATAAAATAATTTAAATATGGGGAAAGGACCTAAATAGACAAGTTTCCAAAGAGGACATGCAGATCACCAATAGACATATGAAAAGATGTTCAATGTCACTAATCATCAGAGAGATGCAAATTAAAACCACAATAAGATATTATTTCATACCTGTTAGAATGTCTGTTATAAAAAAGATAAGAGATGGTAAGTTTTAGCAAAGATGTGGTGATAATGGAACACTTGTGCACTCTTAGTGGAAATGTGAATTGGTTGAGCCAGTATAGCACACAGCATGGAGGTTCCTCAAAAAAATTAAAAACGGAACTACCATATGATCTAGTAATCTCACATCTTGGCATATATTTAAAGGAAATTAAAACAGCATATTAAAGAGTTATTAGCATGTCCAAACTCATTGGCATTATTCACAATAGCCAAGATATGAAAACAACCTGTGTTAATCACAGAATTAATGCATAAAGATGATTTGTGAGAAATATATGAATATTATCCAACTATGAGAAAAATGCAATGTGAATGGACATTGGGGACACTATGCTATCCTATATAATAAAACCCTAATATGCAAATTGACCAAATGGCAGAATGACCAGTCACTACGATGTACACTGACCACCAGGGGGCAGACACTCAATACAGGAGCTGCACTCTTGTGGTCAGTGCACTCCCACAGGGGAGCGCTGCTCAGGCAGAAGCTGAGCTCACAACTGAAGAGCGCAGTGGCGGTGGCGGGAGCCTCTCCTGCCTCTACAGCAGAGCTAAGGACCCCTCGGGGGATGTCCTACTGCTGGCTTAGGATCACTCCCTGGCAGGCAGACATCCCTCAAGGGATCCCGGACTGCAAGAGGGTACAGGCTTGGCAGAGGGAACCCCTCCCTCAGTGCATGAATGATGAATGTCATGTACCGGGTCTCTCGTGTGAAATAAGTTAGAGAGACAAGGACCAATACCATATGATCTCACTTACATGTGGACTCTAAAAGATATGTGAAACTCAGAAACATAGTAGAAAAGTATTTGTCAGGTGCTGCAAGGTGAGGGGAACATGGAAATGTAGGAAAATACAGTACACACACAAATGCATGCATACTCATACACCAAAAGCTAAGTAGCTAGCATCATGCTTAATTTTAAAACACTAAAATTGTTTTCATTAAATTACGAATAAGATTAATAGACCATTCTCCACAAGACTTTCATATTGGGTGTAGATTACAGGACAACAAACTTCAAGAAAAAAAAATACACATGCCGATTGGATGGGTAAAAACAAAACAAAAAAACACCCACACAATTATTTTTATATGGCACGCAGTAATGAACCATTATGATAGTGGTGTTACTTGGAGTGGGCCACAGCATTGTATTAATTTTATTAAGTTGCTAACCCTCCTCCCCTAGTGAACATTTATGAATGCATTTTTGTTGTTGTTATAAAAAGAAGAAAGAGTTGCTACAATGTGCAGCCTGAGCTTCACAGCAGGGAGATGTGTAGTTGCCTTTAGACTCTACATGCCATGCTGTGAGAGCCCGTGGAGTCGACAAGTGAAATTGTGGAAGGGCAGCATTTACTAGGGACACACCTTCATGATCTTGGTGGCTCTCTCCGAAGGTACTGTGACCTGGTTATAAATCATTATTAGAGGGAAAACAAAGGTACAATGAAGACAAAAGAGAACTAGCATAGCCAGCAATTCAAATTCTATATTTTTAAGGAAAAAATGTGCATAATACTAGAGAAACTGTTTCTAAACTGTTTTTTAAATTGTTTAAAAACCACCTGTGAATTTTTAAGAGAAGAAATAAAAGAGATAGAGTTGCCAATTTAAACATTTATATTTAGCTACAAAACAGTTTGCATAACGTAATAAATCCTGGGAAAAGAAAAGGCAGTATCTTGAGATATGTCTTTCCTTCCTTAAAAATGTCACAAATATGATGAGGGGCACTTAAAGTAAAATAAAATTATATACTTCTCAATAATACCCATTTATTTTTTTATTTATTCATAATAGTAATTTCCCCCCACTGTCTCAAAAAAAGTATGTTTTCACCTTACTTTTTTCATGTTCTGTATTTATGTTGGCAATTATCTTTTCAGTGTTTTACTCAATCACTATATTTAGTGGTCTCTTGAGCCAGATATACTGAAACAGTTTAGGAGAAAATTTTGTGATTTACAGTTGATCAAATCACTTCACTAAGTACTTTTTTTTTTTTCAGAAATTCCATTAACTAGGACCCTGGGCACAATTTGATTATTATTTTTTTAGTATTCCTACATGTACAAAAAAAGTATACTTTCAGTAGTTGGGACCAAACTTCTTAAAGAGGGATATGTTGTTTAGGAAGGCAACTATGATAAAATTTGTGAAAGTGGTAGTAAAAAGTGAGATCTTATGTTAATAATGAAGTCAAGGCCAATGCCCTTCTCTGTTAAGAGTTCTGATTTGTCCACTGTTAGATTAGAAGGACAAATAGGAAGGGCGGGAAAAATAAGAGAAGAGAAATAGTTGTGCCTCTCTTTGACATGGGATGAAGGGGTATAGCCCTATTCAGTTTGGCTCAATGATAGACTGTCTGCCTGCGGACTGAAGGGTCCCAAGTTCAATTCCTGTCAAGGGCACATGCCCAGTTGTGGGCTTGATCCCCAGTAGGGGCTTGTAGGAAGCAGTCCATCAATGACTCTCTCTCATCATTGATGTTTCAATCTTTCTCTCCCTCTCCCTTCCTCTCTCTAAAATCAATGAAAATATATTTTAAAAAAAATAACTTTTTTTATACATTCTCATGCCTAGAATTTTTCATTCTAACTGCAGTGGCTAATACCTCTATTACAACATCTCTAGTGTTTCCATAATAGTTAGGCCCTTAAGACTAAGATATACGTGTATGCAAAATATATGTAAAATAATTTATATGTATATATCCTATATAATAAAAGCATAATATGCAAATTGAGCAAATGGCAGAATGACCAGTCAGCAGGGGGCAGGGCCAGCAAGCAGGTGGTGCCAGGCCAGCAATGGTGCGTGCCAGCAGGCAGAGGGAAGGGATAGCAATCAGGGAGTGGCAGCAGTGGAGGGGTGGTCAGGGAAGGGCAGGGCCGGCTGCTCCCCAGCTGGCACCATCCCCTGATTGGCCTGCTCAGTTGCCTCTTGCAGAGAGGGAGGCCAGACTGTAGCTTAGGCCCACTCCCTGTGGACAGTCAGACATCCCCAGAGGGCTCCAGGACTGTGAGAGTGTGCAGGCAGGGCTGAGGGAACCGACCTGAGTGCATGAATTTTTGTGCACTGGGTCTCTAGTATATGTATAAAATCATATTGAATAGCAGTCTTCATTTCTATTTTCTTGAGTGTTTTTATCATGAATGACTGTTGACTATGTTAAAGGATTTATCAGTCTTTATAAAGATAATCATGTACTTTTATTCCTTAGATTTATTAACATGGCATATGGTGTTAGTGGATTTCTTAATATTGAAGCAACATTGTATCCCCAGGATAAATTCTACTCCCTCTCCTAAGGACATGGTATTACTTTAGTTATTTGTGAGAAATTGCATTCCCTGATTTTCTGCAATAATTTTCTGGATTTTACTTTTTTTCTTTATATTTGTGATATTGAGATATTTTATATGATTTCTATTCAGTTGTGTGTGTTTTTTTGCAGTTTTGACATGTTCAGTCATAATTTTGTTTTGATTTTACGTAGAGATTCAATAGCTGTGAAGTTATTTCCTATCATTGTTTTAGGTTAGCCAGAATTTTTATAGTATATTAAATTTACAGGCCAAATATACTTGTCTATTGTATTTATTTTGTCCATATGCCCAACACATACACTATAATGCAAGATTCAGCTAGCACTAATTTTATAAATTTTTATATGTTTTTTAATGTGTGTGTTTTTAATTGATTTATGAGAGAGAGAAAGGGAAAGAGGAACATCATGTGAGAGAGAAGCGTTATCAGTTACCTCCATTATGTGCCATGACCAGAAATCAAACCCACAACCTTTTAGTGTACAGGATGACACTCCAATCAATTGAGCCACCAGGCCAGAGTGGCACTAATTTTAGTTTGTTTTCTTCATTAATGTATCCCTGGTACCTAGAAGAGCCAGCATTCAGCATGTTTATTGGTACTGTAGTGAGAATTGAGTGTTTCGGCCTATTTAATGCACCTTTTTCTTGTGGGGACCCATCTCTCCCACTGGAAAAGTCTAATCCTACCTCATCACCTGAAATTAAGTAGTCACACACACAAATCCCCAAACAAAACAATAAATAAATCCTCCATAAAATAATATCTAGAGATATGTAAACGATGGTTTCTCTTTCTTTTGTGTCACTAGTTGTGGGGAGGGAACACAGTCCTTGGACTTGTCAACAGCTGTTCCCTTTACCTCACGAGAGAGCCTGTCCAGAGTAGAATGGAAACAGGTAGGCGAAGATAAAAAGAAGTTGTAAAAAGAGAAGGGTCTATAGAAAGAGAAAACTGGGTACCTTTGAACACAAAGTAACAGGCAGGTATAAAGTCAGGTGAATCTAAGTCCTTTAGATTTACTTTATTTTTTTAATTTTATTTTTTAATTGCACTTTACATTCAATATTATTTTTTATTAGTTTCATGTGTATAGCATTGCAGTTAGACAATAATATACTTTATAAAATGACCCCCCCTGATATTTCTGGGGAGGGCTGGAAGTTGATTCAATCACCAATGACCAGTGATTTAATTAGTTATGTCTATATACTGAAGCCTTCATAAAAATCCAAATGGGTTTGGAGGGTTTATGAGTTATTGAACATGTGGAGATCTGGGAAGATAGCATAGAAGCTCCACTCCCTTTCTCTTTACCTTGCACTATACATCTTTTCAATGTGGCTGTTTCTGAGTTATTTCATAACAAACTAGTAATCTAGTAAGATAAATGTTTTCTTCTGAGTTCTGTGGGTCACACTAGCAAATAATTAAACCCAAGGAGGGGATCATTATAATCTGAAATCTATAACCATCTGGTAAGAAGCACAGGTAACAAGCTGACCTTGCAACTGGCATCTAGAGTATGGGGAGGGGCAATCTTATGGGACCAAGCCCTTACCTTGTGGAATCTGAATCGAGGTAGATAGTGTCATGATTGGGTTGAATTATAGGGTGCACAGGTGGTGTCTAAGAATTACCTAGTGGTTCTGTGAAATCCCCCCATACCCACATTTTAATTGGGTACAGATCACAAAATACGTAGCAATAATCTGTGAACAGAAAAATAGTTAAATGATCATGGGCAAAACAAATTTTACCCTAATGAAACAAAATTACTTGAAAAATAATTAATACCATCATAATCAAGTAGGATATTTCTTTGTCCCAGTAATCATGTAGTACAGAAAATACTTCAACTATTTATATTGAATTTGGACAAAAATGTCAAGGTCATATAAAAAGTGAATAATAGTAATGTAAATTAAAAAATAAATCTCTTTAGGGGAAAATAGAGAAGTGCTTGTACCCTGACTACTGCTAAATACATTAACAATTGAGAGGCTGCTAGAAAATAAAATGTAAATGGGTCTTTATTAAATAAAGTATTACAAAGATTCAACTGATTTTAAGTGAGATTTTTTTTCAGTGTTTTTAAAGTAAAGTGGAAAATTTCTTCAGAAATTTATTTTAGGATATTTCACGTATCCTGGAGTTATGTCATTTTTCCACTTTTTAAATTAAAAACTTGAATGAAGTAATACACAATGAATGTTGAGTGAATTCTGCCAGACTGTTGATATGAGGCCATCTCTAAAGTGTCATGATTGAATCCCTCATCTGCCTTCAAGAAAACAGTATAATTGTATAATGGAAATTAAGACACAGTCTGGCCAAGGAAAAATACTGGACAACCATCCCATGTTGTGAGATGATTTTCTGTGCATCTTCTACATTTCTGTATGTCATATGAGTAGGTTTCTGACTATCTTGGTTGTGAACTGTCCTTTCAAATATGGTTGTATAGCTAACAGTCTTAGAAGAGAGAAATAGTATCTCCCTTTAGAGAAAAGGACAGATTCATTTGCTGTTCAAAATAATAAAGATAGTGTCAGACTCCAGGTCAAAAGTTAGGCATCCTTGCTACTTGTTGACTGTTATAGAATATTCAGCTTATGCTCAGGGTTCCTCTCCTATAATGCACCCAGACATTATAGGAGGTCTGTGCAGGCATAACCTTTTCTTCACATTGTCTTGTGGAAATTGAAGCTCCAGGATCTAGTAAAAATATTAACACACTTTACTATTATTGGTTAGTTGTAAAGTCCTTTGCTGTTACTAAGATGTCTTGTGTACTTTGTTGGTATCCATGAAACTGTAGAAGGCTAATTTCACAGTGCTTGAAAGCCAAAGCTGCCTTTAATTGAAAAATTTGGTGACACTAAGGAAAAGTAACCAAAGAAAAAGACAGAAATAGTGATGACTGTACTGCATTTCTGAGACCATTCTACCTTATAACAGTGTGAAATTACTCTACAAGGGGTATATTTGGGTGAATTATAGATGAAACCCACCCTCATAGGTAGGCAGAAAATGAAACCAAGATAACTTTTCAAAGTGATTGGCAAGAGTTTTAAAGTGTGTATATTTTCAATATCATATATAGGAAAAGAAAAAAACAAAGGTCTGTTATTCTGCATTCTCTACAAAAAAAAAAAATTGACTCACTCAATAGCATTTATGTTGCATGCTCTTGATCAGTTTAGGCTTCTATAACACACTGCTTTAGACTGAGTGGCTTATAAGCAACAGAAATTTATTTCTCTTAGTTCCGGAGGCCTGAGGTCAGGTTGCTGGTGTGGTGGAGTTCTGATGAAGAACCTTTAGGTCAATTTCTTGTATACTCCAGGACCCTACCTACTACTACCATCATATTGGGGATTATATTTCAACATATAAATTTTGGAAGGACACAAACATTCAGTTTATAACATGTGCCCACTTTTGCAATAATTTTCTGTCCTACTCAAAAGAGTGGAACTTCTATAACAAATCAGCGAGGTGCGCAAAAAGAAATTTGAGTTTAGTAGGAGGAAGAAAGAAAAGATAGATGTTGAAAAACAAATAATCTAAGGACTATTGTAATGGTAATAGAAATTTAAGGTGAGGCAATTATTCTTTCTGATTTTACAGACTGTCTTTGAAGACATACAAGATGTTACTATGTGCAAAGGTCACTTACATAAACTACATGAATCAAATTGTGCAACTGAGAGATTGACAAAATGTTTTACCTAAATAATCATAGAAAAGTAATGTCTAAACTACATGCAAAGCTTTTATTGTTGGTCCCCCTACCTTTATGAAATATTTCCCAACATATATGAGATTCTGAACAAACACATTAGATACAAAGTAGGAGAAGAATATAAGGATAAGAAGAAGAGAATCTGGGCAAAGGAACCAGAATCAAAATGTGAGTGAAGGGAAGAGTAGCATATCAAAAGGAGGTAGAGACGATATGGTAAGATTGTCTGTAAAAAACTTAAAAATGAAATCAATCTTTGTACAATTTACTATTTTTTTAATTAGCACTGTGTGCTGTGTCTTAGATGTTTCCCTTTGTTGACCTTCTGAAAGAAAAAAAAATAAAACTATTTCCAGATTTTCAGTCTCTTTTCACTTACCTTACTCAGTTAACCAATCTCTGGGTGTATGGGATTTGTCCCTCAAAGAAGAAGAAATGTGCATCCTTCTGGAAGCACTCAGCCTGAGATGTTTTGCTCAGATGGGGACAAAGCTACCACAGCTTCTCCAGAATCATTTCAAATTCCAAAAACTAATGCATTCTACTTTTCCAAAAAGTCAAAGAACGATTTGGGGAACTTAGGAATATTGCTATAGCCATCTCATTTCCACAAGCCATTGAATAAATACAATTTCAACAGCTATTACAACTATAATTGTTTCTTAGTAAAATTTAACATTATCTTGTGGAATAATGATAGGCTAGATTAGTAAGGGAAGATATAGAAATATTGACTTCTTTTCAATGCATCACTCATTTCATCAGCATGAGATGTGTCAAAGCTTTATCAACTTTAATTATTTGGGAGGATTCACTTAACATGAATTTGTGGCACTGGACTGTTCCATTTTCAGGGGGGAAATTTCACTTAGTTATACCATTCTCTCCCTCAGAGAGTAAAATAAAGAGTCTTCCTATATTTTAAAAATTTATTCTAGAGCCAGATCTGCTCAGAGGGTCCCTTAGTTCATACAAGCACATGTGTATTTAAGTATCTTAATTTTTTTTTTTTTTTTGTTTCTCTAGTTGCTCCTCTTGGCTCCTGTTTCTCTTTCTGTATTGCACTATCCACAAAAATTTCCCAACACTATTTTAAACCTAAGGCACAATACGGCCTCCTGACCTGGAATCTCTTCGGTTTATGAAATCTGCCTACTGGATAATGTTTTTCCTTTTCCTTCATATGCCTCTGCTGGAAAATGACCCAACACATTCCTGAACTAAAATTGCCATATATATTACAGCCCTGTGCTCTGAGGGGCTCTGTAAGAACCCAGCATGTACTTTAACACGTGGAACTACCAAAAATATGCTTTTTGATGCTTATAAATTTTTCATGCTTTTCATACTGGCAGCAGAAGCAATCTCTTTCTTATATATACTCTACTGTAGTATTGGGACATGACTGTGTATTTGTGTGATTTTCCCTCTCTCTTTTAGAATCTAGCCGAGACTGTAACAATTGTAAAGTTGGCCCCATTGTTTCTCTTCTCTGCTTCTCAATCATATTTTTAAATTATTTTTATTTTTTAAGGGAGTATTTCCAGCTCATATTTCACATATTTTAAGGACTCACAAACATTTGTTTTCCTAGGCTCTTACCAAAGTGTTAATTAGCAAATAAATTCTAAAGTCCTTCAACTAGTAAGTTGAAAAATTCCATCCGTGTTCTGCTTCATAATGGTATGTAATTCTTCTCAGTATTTAACCTATTTTGGATCTGCCTGACTTTTAATGTCTATTATTTTTATTTATTTTGTTTTAAAGCCTTTATTTATACATTCACTAGCATGTTTTCTCATAGCACGCACCAGGCTTGCTTCTCCTTCTATAATAAGTTAGTTTGCCATCAGGAGAGTTATGTATGGGGGGATCCAGGCCTGAATAGATTCCTTGTCATAGATTCCTATGACAACTTGAGTCAGAGGCATGTACGTGAGGGAGTTTTATCTCTGATTATTAGACGACCAATCCCAGGTGGCTACTGCCATTCACTTCCCTTGCTTCTCAGGAGGGATTTTAATTCACATCAAAGGGAGGAAGCACTTTCCTTTCTTAGCATCGGTTCTCCTTACTCCAGCCTTCATCCACTCCAAAAGGGACACTGATACTACACTGCAAGTAAGTCTTCAGTTCTGGTTGGGCACTGCTAATAAACATTTCTGTGCATTTTCCAATGTCCAAGAATAAATTATTATTTATTTTTTTTAGATTTCTGTAGATGAACCTAATCACAGCAAAATTACCCACCTCGTTTACACTAAAACCACTTTGCCATCTGCTTGCTACAATCAGACCCTTGAATGATGGTTTATTTGTCGATGGTCACATCTAAGTGGAAGTACCATTAAATACGACATTGTTAAAAATTTCTCACCAGGCTTCATGTTTACAGTGTGAATATTTTTTCTGTTTTGAACACAAGCCTTGGAGGTTTTTTTGCTTTTTAAATCCTCTCAATTCTTTCCTTTTTCCTAAAGCAACTCATTTTTATAAAGACATTAATTAGTGATCAAGGTATGAATATATAAATATATTACCCTATCCTGGATCATCCCATTTTTCAATAATCTGGGAAAGAGCCTGGGTCATCCAGATTCCACTGATAAGATGTATCCCTAGTATTCCAGTATTCGGTTCCTCAATTATTAGCAGAGTTTGCTGTAGTAATAAGTAAATCTGTTTCCAAGCTAGAAATGTTGAATCAACTAAACTTTTGTTGGTACGTGTTTGTTATCTGATATATATGTCAATGTCCACCATTCCCCCTGCCCTCTTGCCCTACCCCAGGCCTTCACCACACTATTGTCTATGTCCACGGCCTATACATAAAGAGTATTATACTAAGTGAAATATACAAGTCAGAGAAAGACAAATATCACATTATTTCACTTATACGTGGAATCTAATGAACAAAATAAACTGACAAACAAAATAGGTCCAGAAGCATGGATGCCTTGACTAGAATAACAGTGAGGAGGCTGGTAGAGGGGATGGGAAGAGATTAACCAAAGAACATATAGGCATATATTCATAACTCATGGACACAAACAGTAGTGTGGGAAGGCCTGGGGTGGGTTGGGGGTTGGATGGCGGGGTATAAGGGAGAGGAAATGGGGGACATTACAGTTTAAAATATTTAGAAAAACAATTCCCATACATTTATGCCTAAAAGCTTTCTAATTCACTTCCTTTATGTTTCAAAATTATCTTTCACATATGACTATTACTTTTGTTTAGTGTTAGATAAGAGCCTAAACTTTTAAACTCTTTAATATTATTGTCATAAATAATCCTGTTTTAAGTTCTTAAATATTTTAGAATAAATTTCTTCAATTATGAGACTAGCTTACTTATGTTTTTGACAGTTTTAAACTCAGTCATAAAATTCATTCTTAAATATTAAATATCAAAGCAAAAACACTAGGAAAATATTGAAAATTAAAATGTTTATGCAAAAACTTAACACTTAGCTATAGCCATTTTTTTAAAATGTATGTCTTTTTTTCTTTCCAGTTCCACATTCTAAATTGTATTTTAAAGTCACCTTAAGCAGTTAATCACTTCTCAGAACACTTTTAAAGACACATGGAGAACAAATATCCTCTAGAGAACATAAGTAATGTTTTACTATATTGAAATGGATATAAATAAATTATTAGCTTTATTTAAACTGGTTGTGGAAAAATGTGAGGAGTTTGTTAACTACTATCAGTATACCGATGGAGAAATAAAAGTTAGAATTGGAAAAGGTTGCTAAAGAAAGGTAGCTGCTCTATAAAGAAATGTAATTATAAAGCTATATTACTTCACAGTATATTGGAAATTGTAAGCAAAAACAAAAAAATCGTATGTGTATATTTACATTTAAAACTAAGAATGGCATCTTAATGAAGGTGATATCTTAATATAAACAGATTATAGTGTTTTATGTTTCATATGTACTTTCTAAAGATTATATTAGTGTTTTATGTTTCCTATGTACTTTCTAAAGATTATATGGATAATGCATATTCATTTGCATATACAAGGTTAGGTAGAAAGCTGCATGTTTACGGTTATAGGAATGATTCTAAATATATATATATAAGTGAAATAAATGCTTCTAAAGGAAAACATATCAAAGCAAACCAAAATTACTTAATTCCTATACTTATCTCTATTCCCAACTTATTTCTGTGGATTTTCCTTCAATTTAAAAAGCTTTTTGCTTTGGCCCTAACTTGGGGTTGTATATCTCCACCTATGTCTGCCAGTATACCATTTTTATACCAAGATCACAGGTTATGTTTTGTCTTGCTGATATAATGACACACAATCCATATATCCAGTTTTGGTCTCTCTTATGTATTTAGTTTTAGGATCTTGTCTTATAAATTACTTTGATGCCAAGGCCCAGCATTCCCAATGCCTGCCCATTTCCTAGGTATGATCCTTGAAATAAAAATGAACAGATTTTACTTCACCTTCATAAGGTCTTCATACTAGTAAAGAAAAATAAAATAAGTGTTTAAAACAATATATGAGAAAAATTATTTGGGGGCCATGATAATGTAATTAAAAATTAAATATAGAAAAGTTAAATAGAACATTTGTCCAGTGTTTGAAGATGGTTATGTTACTGATTTTGATCCTTCACTAGTTGGGTAACAGAGAAAATCATATAACATCTCTAAGCCTCATTTCTAATTATCTCTAATGATCTTAATCAAGACAATCCATGTAAAGTGCTCAGATTCCAGCCTATCACATACTTTTCCACAAATAAATAGCTTTTATTTTTTTTTCACTTTTATTTTTTTTTATTATTTTGTTATCTTTTTTTTTCTTTTTTCTTTTTATTTCTTCTTCTTTTCTTCCCCACCCCGTTTTTGTTTTTTTTTTTTAATTTAATTTTATTTTTATTGTTTTAAGTATTACAAATAGTAGTACATATGTCTCCTTTTCTTTTCCTCCTTGATCTCCCTCTGACCTCCCCTACCCCCCAGGACATGCCTTCACCTGCAGACCCTCCCCCCCCCCGCCCCAGTGTCTTATATCCATTGGTTATGCTTATATGCATGAGTACAAGTCCTTCGGTTGGTCTCTTACAGCCCCCCTCGCCCAACCTCCCCTGTCTTCCCAATGTAGTTTGACAGTCTGTTCAATGCTTCTTTGCCTCTGTATCTTTTTCCCACCATTTCTTTCCTTTAAAAAGTTTTGCCTTTGCAGACTGGAAATAAACATATAATAACAAAACAAGACAAAACAAAAAAATGTTTGAGTCCCAATTTCAATGTCCAACAGTTCCTTATGTGTACATGTCAGCAGTGATATCTGGATGGTGGGCACATGGTGGCAATGCAGGTCCGACCCTCTCTGGTTTGGTCCTAGGTAACCTGCAGCGGTGCACAGCTGCTGACTGCTCCCATAGCAAGGCGTTGTCAGCGTCTTCCATCTCTGGACTGTTTTTTCCTCTTGTCTTCGTGGTTGGAGCACTCCTGTCAATTCCTCTCTGTTGCAGGAATCCATCTGGACTTGGGGTTGTTTTCTGAAATATAAAAATATATTCTCGACCACAAGTTAATAAAGGAATCTTTTCTATATAATTGATTTGGGATCCTTTTTATTTTTGTTCAAACGATTTTTCTTTGTCTTATTTAGACACCATGTGTGTTTTTAATGGCCGTCTTGCTGTTAGCATTGCAAATGAACCTTAATTTGGTAAAGTAAAAATTTTCTAGATGTAATTTACTTATAGGATATTTTTCCTTACATGATATTGCCCTACTATCCCCCCCCTTTTTTTTTTAATGGAGGTTTTTGTAAATTTTATAATGCAGTCTTGATAACTTTAAATTTAAAAAAAAATTTTTTTTCCCCCACACATATGACTGCTTTAGGTTCATTGCATATTCAGGAATTTTACCATGAGATGAACTACCAATAGAAATTTTAGTTATTACTTTAAGAATAGCTTTTTGTCCAGTACTTGAATATTCACTTATTTCAATTAGCCTATTTAAATTAATCTGAAAACTCGATTACTATTTTACTGTCAAATTTAATACTCTACCAACAATCTTAGTTTACCCTGTAAATATTAGTGGGAAGGATTATTTGCATTCTTGAGTGGGCCCTGAGCATTCCAAATGCTCAGATGAATTTAGATATAGGGCAACTGCTGTCGGCCAAGTCTCTTGTCTGTTACCTGGGTCCCGATCTGAGCTGGGCCACGTCTCTGTCTGTCACCTGTATCTCGATGTGAGCTGGGCCGGGTCTCTTTCTGTTGCCTGGGTCCCGATCTGAGCTGGGTGTTGGAAGCGCGAAGCAGCCATGGGGGTAGGAGACCTCCTTTAGAAGGGGGTGAGGGTTCAAGCCCCTGCAATGTTGGGGGGGTGAGGGTCTGTGCCCCACTTCTGTTGCCCCCCCAAGTTCTCTCCTGATGGCCCCTCTGCGACTGTGCCTGTCTTAGGTTGTTCCTTCCTTGAGGAATCTTACCCGTCTCTGGCTAACCAGCCATCCTCCGGGGCCAAGCAGGGTGCTGTGAGGTTCAGTTCTGTCTCCTTGGTAGCCTATGACCCCGAGGCCTCCACACCCAGCACCTGCCTTGGGAACCCCTGGCCTGCTGGCAGGGTCCCGGTGCTGATCACATATCTCTGGGAACTCGGGTTTCTTCTCCAGTGAGGGCCCAGCTCACACAATTGGATGTGAGACAGATCCCTGGTACCAGCCCCCACGAGGCTTCAAGCTCAGCATGAACAGAAAGCTCAGGTAACAGCTGAGGGCAATTGGATTGTGAGAAGAGGGTCCCTCTTGGCACAAAAGGGCAAGAGGGGCCAATATAGGATGCTCAAGTGCCTTCCCAGTGCCTTAATTCCTTCTGCAAGGGATTAAATCCTTTCATGTCCCTTTTTTTTTTTTTTTTTTAAATTGCTGCCCACCATTCAAAGAATTAGTTTGTAAGTTTGTTTGGGATAATTGTAAAGTATGCTGTTGTAAAATATCTAAGATTATAATGAGATTGTAGAATAATATCATGTAAGGATATTCTTTGCCCTAGGCCCTGGCAATTCCATTTCAAACTGGCTGTCAATTTATTTTTGTAGCTTTATATAAACTTTGTCAGGGAGGCAAAAACACAAATTACTTACTTTAGTTCAAGCGGCCAAATATATTGACTTTCAATTACAATCCTTATGACTTTTGAAGGAAACTTCTCTTTGTTTCCTTCCAAAATAATTTTCAGTCTACAGAGAGTTTCATTTAAAAATTTTTGTCACATGAAACAATTTCTCTTAATGCCCCGCCCCCTTGTTGTCTGTGTCCATTGATTAGGTTCATATGCATGCATACAAGTCCCTTGGTTGATCTCTCCACCTTACCCCCACCCTCCCCTACCTTACCTGAGGTATGATGTTCTGATCGACATTTCTCAGCCTCTGGATCTGTTCTTGTTCATCAGTCTATGTCGTTCATTATATTCCACAAATGAGCGAGATCATGTGATATTTATCTTTCTCTGCCTGGCTTATTTCACTCAACATAATATTCTCCATCTCCATCCATATTGTTGCAAATGGTAGGAACTCCTTCTTTTTTACCGCAGGATAGTATTCCATTGTATAGATATACCACAGTTTTTTAATCCATTCATCTGCTGATGGGCATTTAGGCTGTTTCCAAATCTTGGCTATGGTGAATTGTGCTGCTATGAACATAGGGGTGCATATTTCCTTTCTGATGCCTGTTTCTAGATTCTTGGGATATATTCCTAGAAGTGGGATCACTGGGTCAAATGGGAGTTTCATTTTTATTTTTTTGAGAAAACTCCATACTGTTCTCCACAGTGGCTGCACCAGTCTGCATTCCCACCAGCAGTGCAAAAGGGTTCCTTTTTCTCCGCATCCTCGCCAACACTTGTTTGTTGATTTGTTGATAAAAGCCATTCTGACAGGTGTGAGATGGTACCTCATTGTTGTTTTGATTTGCATCTCTCTGATGATTAGTGACTGTGAGCAGGTTTTCATATGTCTCTTGGCCTGCCTTCTGTCTTCTTTCGAAAAGTGTCTACTTAGATCAGTTGCCCATTTTTTGATTGGGTTGTTTATCTTCTTTTTGTTAAGTTGTATGAGTTCTCTGTATATGTTGGAGATTAAACCCTTATCATTGATATCATTGGCAAATATGTTCTCCCATGCAGTGGGCTTTCTTGTTGTTTTATTGATGGTTTTCTTTGCTGTGCAAAAGCTTTTTATTTTGATGTTAGTCCCATTTGTTTATTTTCTCTTTAGCTTCCATTGCCCTAGGAGTAGTATCAGTGAAGAAGTTCTTTCGGCATATGTCCGAGATTTTGCTGCCTGTGGATTCCTCTACTATTTTCATGGATTCCCGTCTTATGTTTAAGTCCTTTATCCATTTTGAATTTATTTTTGTGTATGGTGTAAGATGGTGATCTAGCTTCATTCTTTTGCATGTATCTGTCCAATTTTCCCAACACCATTTGTTGAAGAGACTGTCTTGACTCCATTGAATGTTCATGCCTCCTTTGTCAAATATTAATTGAGCATATTGATTTGGGTCAATCTCTGGGTTCTCTATTCTATTCCATTGATCTATATGTCTGTTCTTGTGCCAGTACCAGGCTGTTTTGAGAACAGTAGCTTTGTAATACAACTTGATATCTGGTATTGAGATCCCACCCACTTTGTTCTTCTTTCTCAGGATTGCTCTAGCTATTCGGGTTCTTTTTTTATTCCAGATAAATTTTTGGAAATTTCGTTCTAGGTCTGTAAAATATGTTGTTGTTATTTTAATGGGAAGTGCATTGAATTTATAGATTGCTTTGGGTAGTATGGACATTTTGATGATGTTGATTCTACCAATCCATGAACATGGTATGTTCTTCCATCTGTTTATGTCTTCCTCTATCTCTTTTTTCAGTGTCATGTAGTTTTCTACGTATAGGTCTTTTACCTCTTTAGTTAAGTTTATTCCTAAGTATCTTAATTTTTTTGGTGTGATGGTAAATGGGATTGTTTTTTTAGACTCTCTTTCTGTAAGTTCATTATTGGTGTATAGAAATGCCATAGATTTCTTGGCATTAATTTTGTATCCTGCTACATTACCGAATTCAGTTATTAAGTCTAATAATTTTTTTATGGAATCTTTAGGGTTTTCTATGTACAGTATCATGTCATCTGCGAATAAGGACAGTTTTACTTCTTCTTTTCCAATTTGAATGCCTTTTATTTCTTCTTCTTGTCTGATCGCAATGGCTAGTACTTCCAGCACTATATTAAACAGGAGTGGTGAGAGTGGGCATCCCTGTCTTGTTCCTGTTCTTAGGGGAAATGGTTTTAGTTTTTGCCCATTGAGTATGATGTTGGCTGTGGGTTTGTCGTATATGGCTTTTATTATGTTCAGGTATGATCCTTCTATTCCCACCTTGCTGAGAGTTTTTATCAAGAAAGGGTGTTGGATTTTATCAAATGCTTTTTCTGCATCAATTGATATGACTATGTGATTTTTATCTCTCAATTTGTTTATGTGATGTATCACATTTATTGATTTGCGAATATTGTACCATCCTTGCATCCCTGGGATAAATCCTACTTGGTCATGGTGTATAATCTTTCTGATGTACTGCTGGATTCGATTTGCTAGAATTTTGTTGAGGATTTTGGCATCTATGTTCATGAGAAATATTGGCCTGTAATTCTCTTTCATTGTGTTGTCTTTGTCTGGTTTTGGTATTAGGGTGATGCTGGCCTCATAGAAGGAGTTTGGAAGTGTTCCTTCTTCTTGAATTTTCTGGAATAGTCTGAGGAGGATAGGTTTTAGTTCTTCCTTGAATGTTTGGTAAAACTCCCCTGTGAAGCCATCAGGCCCTGGGCTTTTGTTTGCTGGAAGCTTTTTGATGACTGCTTCAATTTCTTCCATAGTTATCAGCCTATTGAGATTCTTAGAATCGTCCTGTGTGAGTTTTGGAAGGTTGTATTTTTCTAGGAATGTGTCCATTTCCTCCAGATTGTGTAGTTTGTTAGAATAGAGTTGTTCATAGTATTTTTTAACAATCCTTTGTATTTCTGTGGGGTCTGTTGTTATTTCACCTCTTTCATTTCTGATTTTGTTTATTTGGGTCCTCTCTCTTTGCTTCTTAGTGAGCCTGGCTAGAGGTTCATCAATCTTGTTTATCCTTTCAAAGAACCAGCTCTTGGTTTTGTTGATCCTGTGTATTGTTTTTTTGGCCTCTATGTCATTCATTTCTGCTCTGATCTTTATTATGTCCTTCCTTCTGCTCACTGTGGGCTTTTCTTGTTGCTCTCTTTCTAATTATTTGAGTTGTTGAGTTAGAAGATTTATTACCATTTTTTCCTGTTTTTTGAGGTAGGCCTGTAGAGCTATAAACTTCCCTCTCAGGACTGCTTTCATTGTGTCCCATAGCATTTGCATTGTTGTGTTTTTATTGTCATTATTCTCCAGGATGTTTTTAATTTCTTCTTTGATCTCGTTGATCACCCAATCATTGTTTAATAGCATGCTATTCAGTTTCCACGTGTTTGAATTTTTTGGAATGTTTTTATTATAGTTTATTTCTAATATTATGCCATTGTGGTCTGAGAATATGCTTGATAGGATTTCAATCTTTTTGAATTTAGGGAGGCTTTGTTTGTGACCCAATATGTGGTCTATTTTTGTAAATGTCCCATGGGCACTTGAGAAGAATGTATATTCCGAGGCTTTGGGGTGAAATGCTCTGAAGATGTCAATTAGGTCCATCTGATCTATTGTGTCATTTAGAATTGCTATTTCTTTGCTGATTTTTTGCCTGGAGGATTTATCCAGTGATGTCAGTGGTGTATTAAAGTCTCCTACTATGATTGTATTGTTGTCGATCTCTCCCTTGATCTCTTCCAGGAGTTTTTTTATGTATTTGGGTGCTCCTGCGTTGGGTGCATATATGTTTACCAGAGTTATATCTTCTTGTTGAATTGCTCCCTTTAGTATTATGTAGTGGCCTTCCTTATCTCTTGTTATGCCCTTTACTTTGAGGTCTATTTTATCAGATATAAGTATTGCTACCCCAGCTTTTTTCTCCTTTCCATTTGCTTGAAAAATATTTTTCCATCCCTTCACTCTCAGTCTGTGTGAATCCTTTGCTCTGAGGTGAGACTCTTGTAGACAGCAAATATATGGGTCATGTTTTCTTATCCATTCAGCTACCCTATGTCTTTTGATTGCTGCATTTAATCCATTTACGTTTAATGTTATTATTGACAAGTACATGTTTGTTGTCATATTTTCCCCCTTAGTGTTTGTGTTTCTTTTTGCCTTTCTCTTTCTTCTTTTTACAGCAGTCCCTTCAGCATTTCTTGCATTGCTGGCTTGGTAGTGATAAACTCTCTTAGCCCTTTTTTGTCTGTGAAGCTCCTGATTCCCCCTTCAATTTTGAATGATAACCTTGCTGGGTATAGTATTCTTGGATTCAGACCCTTGCTTTGCATCACTTTGAATATTTCATTCCATTCCCTTCTGGCCTGGTGTGTTTCTGTTGAGAAATCAGTTGATAATAGGAGATCCCTTGTAGGTAACTTTCTGTCTTTCTCTGGCAGCCTTTAAGATTCTTACTTTGTCATTGGTATTCGCCAATTTAATTATGATGTGTCTTGGTGTTGGTCTTTTGGGGTTCAACTTGTTTGGGACTCTATGTACTTCTTGGACTTGCATAGTTTTTTCCTTGCCAATATCAGGGAAGTTCTCCGTCATTATTTCTTCAAACAGGTTTTCTATTCCTTGCTTCTCTTCCTCACCTTCTGGTATCCCTATTATTCTAATATTGTTTCTTTTTGTGTTGTCCCAAAGCTCCCTTAGGCTCTCCTCTTGCTTTTTAAGTCTTCTTTCCATTTGCTGCTGTGTTTGTGTGTGTTTTCCTACCTTGTCTTCTAATTCACTGATGCAGTCCTCAGCCTCTTCTAGTCTACTGTTTAAGCCTTCCAATGTGTTCTTTATTGCAGCTATGTCGTTCTTCATCTCCTCTTGGTTTCTTTTCACGTTGGTGACATTTTCATTCAGCTCCTTGTAGTTCTCATTGAGTTGTGTGTATTTGTCATTGAGTTGTGTGTATTTGTCATCCATCTGTTTAAACATCCTTAGAACCATTACTCTGAATTCTCTCTCTGTTAAGCTGCTAGCCTCAATTTCATTTAACTCCCTTTCTGGTGATTCCTTTTTTTCTTTCCTTTGGGTATTGCTTTTTTGTCTCCCCATGTTTTCCTTTATTCGGGGGATCCCTGCTCTTCCCAGCTGCAAACTGTCTCACCGGCTGTGCCTCCTTCGCCAATTTGGGCTGGATTCCGCTCGTCTCAGCTGCCTCCTCTATTTGCTCCAGGAGAAGGCTCAGGATACATCCTTCTATTCCGCCGCCATTTTATCTCTCTCTAAATAGCTTTTAAAAATATTAACAAACGGAACCAATAAGATACATATGATGCATTTATTTTTACTTCTCTTTACTTTTTTTATTTACAGTTAACATACAATATTATATTAGCTTCAGGTGTACATCCCAGTGATTAGACATTGTATAACTTACTAAGTGATCACCCTAATAAATCTAGTATCCACCTGACACCATACATATTTATTAGAATATGATTGACTATGTTTCCTATGCTGTAATTTACATCCCAATGACTATTCTGCAACTAACAATTGGTACTTCTTATTCCCTTCATCTTTTTCACCCATTTCCTCAACTCCTCCCCATCATACAAAAAAAAGACCCTTTAACATTTCTTATAATAATAATTTGATGGTGACGAACTCCTTTAGCTTTTTCTTCTCTAGGAAATCTTTATCAGTCTTTCAATCCTAGGTGATAGCTTTGCTAAATAAAGTAAGCTTGGTTGTAGGTCCTTGTATTTCATCACTTTGATTATTTCTTGCCACCCCCTTCTGGCCTGCAAAGTTTCTTTTGAGATATTGGCTGACAGTCATATGGAAGCACCCTTGTAGGTAACTAAAGGCTTTTCTCTTGCTACTTTTAAGATTCTCTTTGTCTTTAACCTTTGACATTGTAATTATGATGTGTCTTAAAGTGGGCTTCTTTGGATTCAACTTGTTTGAGACTTTCTGAGCTTCCTGCACTTATATGTCTATTTCCTTCACTAGAGAAGTTTTCCATCATTATTTGCTCACATAGTTTTCAATTCCTTGCTTTCTCTCCTCTCCTTCTGACAACCCCATGATGCAAATGTTGGTATGCCTGAAGTTGTCCCAGAGGCTCCTTATACTATCCTCATATTTTTTTATTTTTGTTTTTTTTCTGTTCTTATTGGGTGTTTTCTGCTTCCTTATACTTCAAATTGCTGACTCAGTTTTTTGCTTCATCTACTCTACTGTTGATTCCCTGTACTATTCCCTGTAATATATTCTTCACTTCAGTTAGTGTATTCTTCATTTCTGACTGGCTTTTCTTGTGTGTTTTCTATCTCTTTGTTGAAGTTCTCACTATGTTCATTGAGCATCCTTATAATCAGTGTTTTGAACTCTGAATCCAGTACATTGCTTGTCTCCATTTTGTTTAGTTCTTCTTCTGGAGTTTTGTTTTGTTCTTTCATATGAGCCACTTTCTTTGTCTTCTCATTTTGGGTGACTCCCTGTGTTTATTTCTATGTATTAAGTAAAGCTGCTCCACCTCTTGGGCTTGGTAGAGTGGCCTTATTTACTAGGTGTCCTTCATGATCCAGTGACACAGCCTCCCCAATCAGTTGAGCTGGGCGCTCCAGGTGTTCCCCCATGTGGGCTGTGTACACCCTCCTGCTGTAGTTGAAACTTGATTGCTATTAACACCTCAATGGAAGAGATTACCCACAGGCCAATTTGTTGTGAGTACTGGCTGTGCAGGGGTTGAGCCCATAGAGCAGGACTTTCTTTCATGGGACTCTGGTGCTTGCTGAGTCTGCCCCTAAGTGTGTTCCTTGTGGAGTACATTGGTGGTGCTTTCATGTGGCCTGAAGCTGCCTCCTGGGTGTGCTGGCTCTGGGGCCTCTAAGGAAGTGCAAGCCAAGGTCAGTCATTGCCTGTGTCCTGCCCACCCAGCATGAGCTACAAAGTGATATGCAAACAGATACTATTTGTGCTGGGCTTGGAGTTACCAAGGCTGACTACCTCCAGTTCTGGGCCTGGGGCTTCTGAGTGAAAGGTATGTGGCACACAGAGGGCAGATGCTACTTGTTTGAGGAATTTTAGGAAAGTCAGAGCATCAAGCAAGACAGGAAAGGTCATTGGAAATGGCTTGGGTTGGGCCCCAAGTTAGGTGGAGCTCTGTAGGTGGAAGATCCCAAAAAAGAATAATAGACTCTGCCAGCACTCTTTCTGGGAGAAAGCTCCCCTCCAACTCTCACCCTGATGCCAGACAACTCAGTTTCTCCCCATACATACCTGGTACCCATGCTGGAACTCAGAGTGAGTGAGTCTGAGTAGGTCTATGCACAGGCCCTTTCAGAGGAATGCCTGGGACTCTGGCCAACCTCCGTCTCACTCAGCCACAGTCTGATCTGTTTTTTACAGCCAAAAGTTATGGGGACTTCTCTTCCTGCCTCTGGAATCCTTGACTGAGAGGCCTGGTATGTGGCTGGGACCCCTCATTCCTTAGGTGCTACCTCTATAGCCAAAATATACCTCCCGGTTTTTAACCACCACATGTGTGTGTGGGAGCAGCCCATTTTGCGTCTCCACCCCTTCTGCCAGTCTCAATGTGGCTTCTTCTTAAATCATTAGTTGTAGAACTTTTGTTCTGCTTGATTTCAGGAGGTTCTCTGCCTCAGGTCGTTCTGTAGTTTAGTTGTAATTTTGGTGTAGTTGTAGAAGAATTTGAGTATGGAATTTATTTATACTGCCATCTTGACCAAGACCTCTAATTAATCTTTTATATAATTCATAAGAATACCACATAAATATTAGCAAAGCTATAAATAAAAATAGCAAGTCAAATAAACTTAGCTGCAAATAAAGTATTGGTTAAGTATTTGTTATCTTACAGTATTTTGAATCAAACCAGAAGTCAAAAGGTCCTATTATCTTGTTGAACAAGTAAAGGAATGAATAAAAAAAGAAAAAGGAAGGTAAGGAAGGAAGGAAGGAAGAAAGGCAGGCTCTGATATATTTCATCAAGGACACATTTGTCCATATTTATATAATAGTCATGACCATGTGCAGCTTTATATAATACACATGAAAATAACATTTCAACAATCTTAGTTTACCCTGTAAATATTAGTGGGAAGGATTATTTGCATTCTTGAGTGGGCCCAGAGCATTCCAGATGCTAGGCTGAATTTAGATATAGGGCAGATGCTGTCGGCCAAGTCTCTTGTCTGTTACCTGGGTCCCGATCTGAGCTGGGCCAAGTCTCTGTCTGTCACCTGTATCTCGATGTGAGTGGGCCAAGTCTCTTTCTGTTGCCTGGGTCCCGATCTGAGCTGGGTGTTGGAAGCGCGAAGCAGCCATGGGGGCAGGAGACCTCCTTCAGAAGGGGCGAGGGTTCAAGCCCCTGCAATGTTGGGGGGGTGAGGGTCTGTGCCCCACTTCTGTTGCCCCCCAAGTTCTCTCCTAATGGCCCCTCTGCGACTGTGCCTGTCTTAGGTTGTTCCTTCCTTAAGGAATCTTACCCGTCTCTGGCTATCCAGCCATCCTCCGGGGCCAAGCAGGGTGGTGTGAGGTTCAGTTCTGTCTCCTTGGTAGCCTATGCCCCCATGGCCTCCACACCCAGCACCTGCCTTGGGAACCCCTGGCCTGCTGGCAGGGTCCCGGTGCTGATCACATATCTCGGGGAACTTGGGTTTCTTCTCCAGTGAGGGCCCAGCTCACACAATTGGGTGTGAGACAGATCCATGGTACCAGCCCCCACAGTAAACTAAGATTGTTGGTAGAGTATTAAATTTGACAGTAAAATAGTAATCAAGTTTTCAGATTAATTTAAATAGGCTAATTGAAATAAGTGAATATTCAAGTAAATTTAATTGTACTGGACAAAAAGCTGTTCTTAAAGTAATAACTAAAATTTCTATTGGTAGTTCATCTCATGGTAAAATTCCTGAATATGCAATGAGCCTAAAGCAGTCATATGTGTGGGGAAAAAAAAATTAAATTTAAAGTTATCAAGACTGCATTATAAAATTTACAAAAACCTCCATTAATGAAAAAAAAGGGGGGGGATAGTAGAGCAATATCATGTAAAATAAATATCCTATAAGTAAATTACATGTAGAAAATTTTTACTTTACCAAATTAATTTTCATTTGTAAGGCTAACAGCAAGACAGCCATTAAAAACACACATGGTGTCTAAATAAGACAAAGGAAAATCGTTTGAATAAAAATAAAAAGGATCCCAAATCAATTATATAGAAAAGATTCCTTTATTAACTTGTGGTCTTGAATATGTTTGTATATTTTCAGAAAACAACTCCAAATCCATATGGATTCCTGCAACAGAGAGGAATCCAACCACAAAGACAAGAGGAAAAAACAGTCCAGAGATGGAAGATGCTGACAACGCCTTGCCACGCGAGCAGTCAGCAGCTGTGCACCGCTGAAGGTTACCTAGGACCAAACCAGAGAGGGTCGGACCTGCATTGCCACCATGTGCCCACCATCCAGACATCATTGCTGACATGTACACACAAGGAACTGTCAGACATTGAAACGGGGACTCAGAACTGTTGGACATTGAAATTGGGACTCAAACATTTTTTTGTTTTGTTATTATATGTTTATTTCTAGTCTGCAAAGGCAAAACTTTTTAAAGGAAAGAAATGGTGGAAAAAAGATACAGAGGCAAAGAAGCATTGAACAGACTGTCAAACTGCATTGGGAAGACAGGGGAGGTTGGGCGAGGGGGGCTGTAAGAGACCAACCGAAGGACTTGTATGCATGCATAAAAGCACAACCAATGGATATAAGACACTGGGGCAGCGGGGGGTGGGGGGAGGGTGGGCAGGTGAAGGCATGTACTGGGGGGTAGGGGAGTAAGGGGGGCGGTCAATGGGGGGGGGAAGAGACATGTATTACTATCTGTAATACTTAAAACAATAAAAAAAGCTGCAAAAAATAAATAAATAAAAATAAAAAAGAAGAAAAAAAAAGAAAATAACATTTCAAGATGACAATCACTCAAATCTATGGCTCAGAGGAAATAAAACTGTTTAAATTGGCAGATTTAATTAATCACTTATGAAATACTTGCCTACTTAATTTGATTCATTATACTCTTTATGGGCAGGCTTTATTTAAATTGAAAGCAAAAAAAAAAAAATTGAAACTATCAGAGCTCAAAAAAAAAATGCATGACCCTTATTTTATATATTATTGTCTTTAAGCCAGAGAATAAAATATCCTCCACGTTATCTCTTTCTATCACTAAGGTAGGGTGTGGGGAGCAGAACATAGGAAGATAGACTTCTCTAAGGCGATAATTATGAGAGTTCATGAGCAATTGACTGAAGTTTTGTAGTGTAATATCTCTAATCATATCATTTTAGTTGTGTATAATACTCTTAAATTATCCATTATTAATTAAAGCAAACATAACATAATAAAACCATTTGTTATTCATAGATTATTGTGAAATAGATAAAATAAAAATATTTTCTTGCTTTTTTAAAAGAAAATTTAGTTCTAGTAATAAAATGCTATAATACTACCATTTTACTTTTAGTTTCTTGACTACAAATGACAGGATACTAAATATTATAAAATACATAAAATATATATACAGTTCTACCCAGTAACTTGATTGTGCATTATTTGAATTTCTAAATGATTTGGTAATTCAAGACATACAAATCTATGCATATTTAACATATACTATATACTATCTATATATGTATAAAAGCCTAATATGCAAATTGTCCCCTCAGGAATTTGACCAGGAGATTGGGAGTTTGATTGCTCACTATGACGTGTGCTGACCACCAGGGGGTGGCACGGAATAAAAGAAGGCCCTGGCCAGCAGCTGGCAGCCGGGGAAGGGAGGCCCTGACTGGCAGTCAGAAGGCCCCACTTGGCACTGATCTCCAGCCAGGCCTAGGGATCCTACCCAAGCATGAATTTCATGCACCGGGCCTCTAGTTTTAATATAAAATTATATGGATAACATTTTTGTATTAAACTCTTGGATGTGTTCTTTGCAAATACATGTTACCATTCCATAGGTTGCCTTTTCATTTTGTTGATTACTAACTTTGCTGTGCAGAAGCTTTTTAGTTTGATGTAATTACACTTGTTTATTTTTTCCTTTTTGTTGCCTTTGATTTTAGTATCAAATTAAAAAAAAAATTACCCAGATCAGTGTCAAGGAACTTAACTCTTAGGTTTTCTTCCCCATTTTATATTCTTGTCTATACACTAGAGTTTATTTCTGGGCTCTCTATTCTATTCCATTCATTTTGTGCCTGATTTTATGTCAATGCCATTTTTTTTATGACATAGCTTTGAGATATAACCTCACACCTGTTAGAATGCCTATTATCAAAAAGACAAAGGTAAAAATTGCTGGTGAGAATGTGTACAAAAGGGAACCTTTATACATTGTTGATGGGAATGTAAACTTGTATAGCCACTATAGAAAACATTATGGAAGCTCCTCAAGAAACTAAAAGTAGAACTACCATGTGATCCAGTAATTCAACTTCTGGGTATATATCCAAAGACAAGGATAACTGATAAATCCTTACCTCAAAGAGATATCTGCACTCCCATGTTTTTTGCAGCATTATTCATAATAGCCAAAGTATAGAAACTATCTAAATGTCTGTTGATGAATGAAAGGAGATAAAAATGTGGTATATATACAATAGAATATTATCCAGCCTTAAAAATAAGAAAATCCTATTATTTGTGACAACATGAATGAAACTGGAGGCAATATGCTCAGTGAAATAAGTGAGACAGAGAAAGGCAAATGCATATGACTAATATATACAATTAAAAACCACACACATAAAAACAGCAGAAAAGTGGTTGCCAGGGGCTGTGGGATGAGGGAAACAGGGAGAGTTTAGTTCATCACACAAACTTTCAGTTATAAGGTAAATAAGGTCTGAGGATATAATATACAACATTGTGACTATATTTGATAATATTGTATTGTATAATTGAAATTTTCCATAGCTAGAACTTAAATATACAAACCAAAAAGAAAAAAGAAAAAAAGGTTAACATGTGAGGTGATGGATGTGTTAATTAATTCAATGAGAAGAGGAATCCTTTCATGATGCATACTTATATTAAAACATCATGTTATATGCTTTAAAATCTTACAATTTTATTTTTAAATTTCACCTCACTTATATCATAATAAGCTAAAAATAATTATATATAACTTCCCAATTAAAAAATATGACATTTATATTTATGTATACTTCTATAAAAAAGTCTATAGGTGGGAAAATAAGATATTCTGTAAAGAGTAGAAACATTACAAATTGCTAGATGTAATATCTATAGTAAAACAAAATCATGTTTCCTTTTTCTTATTCTTATTATTTTTAAACTACCATATTTAAAACTATGATTTGTTTTAAAACTTATTATATGATAAAATTGATTTTTTTCTTTTAGTGTAAAGTGATATAATAAATATTGAGATATATTAATTTAATTTTGTTTAGTAGTACCATAGTCAGATAAGAACTATTCCATCACTTCAAAAACTTGTGCTATTTATTTTGTGACAATTTGCCCTCAACCCTAGTCCTTAGCAATCACTGATGTACAACACTATATACTTCTACAGTGCAATAGTTTTTTATTTTTTTTATTTTCAAGAGCAGCATTTAAACATCATCATAAAATCTGAAGCCATTTGATTGGCCCCTTTCATTAAACATAATTCTTTGAGATTTATCCAAATTTTGCATGTCAACAATTCATTTTCTTTTATCTTTGAGTAACTAGAAGCCCAGTGCACAACATACATGCACTGGCAGTGGAGTCCCTCAGCCCTGCCTGCACCCTGTTGCTGTCTGAAACCCCTCTGGGGGGATGTCTGACTGCTGGTTTAGGCCCAGTTGGACATCCTTAGCGCTGCCACAGAGGTGGAGATGCTCCTGCCACCACTGCTGCACTCACCAGCCATGAGCCCGGCTTCTGGCTGAGCAGCGCCCCTCTGTGGGAGCACACCAACCACCAGGAGGCAGCTCCCACGTTGAGCATCTGCCCTCTGGTGGTCAGTGCGCATCATAGTGACTGGTCGTTCTGTTGTTCAGTCAATTTGCACATTAGCCTTTTATCATACAGGATGTACTATGTCTTGGATGCATCACAATTTGTTTATATTTTCATAGATTGAAAACATTTGAGTTGATTCAGTTTTGTCAATTATGAATTGTATTGCTATAAATTATGTATATATTCTTAAGTATACCCAATTTTTTTATTTCTCTGGGGTAAATACCCAGAAATAGGATAGCTGTGTCATTTGAAAGTATATATTTAACTTCATAAGAAACTACCAAACTGTTTTCCAGAGAAGTTATATACCATGTTACTTTCCAACCATCAATGCATGAGGGTTCCAGTTACTTCACATACTAATTCATGGCTTAAATTTGTTTTTATCCTAAGTAAAGTTGCCTCTTGTAAATAAAAACAGTCCTATTGCTTACATGTAAATATACTTTTTATAATTGGCAATTTTGTTAGTATTTTAAAAGGTAGGTTATATGATGAAGAGATAATTTTTACTGCTCTAGCAATTTTTAAAAATGAAGATATTTTATGTGATTCAAACATTGGTTACATTTCAAATATTTCTTTCAATAGCATAATAATTTTTCAAATTGCAAAAATATAGTTATTTTTTCAGTCTAGCAGGGCATCAAACACTAATCTTGTGGAAATTAATTTTATACTTAAATATTTGACAATTCTGGTGAGTGGACAAACACCTCAAAATATAAAAATTACCAAATATAATGGAAATAGAAAGTTATAATACAATTAAAAAGTTTGAGTAGTATATCTTTAACAAAAACTGAATCATTTATTAAAAAACATTTGACAAAGACTTCCCGGGCTCACCTTGCTGCTGGCCTAATTAGGGAATTCTGCTAAATATTTAATTTTAACCTTAATCTTAATTCTATTGTATTCAAAGTCATACAAAGAATAATAAAAAATAAATGTTACTTCCAACTTTTTTGAGACTGGAATAAATTTGATTCTGTCTAATATCCTGCTAAGATGCTAAAAAGGAAGTACTGACAAATTTGCTTTGCAGTATGAGGATTTGTTTTAGACTTCTATCACTTACTGGCTATGATTACAAGCAAGATCCTTTACTTTATGTCTCCATAAAGTATGGAGACTTTAATTATGTCTCCAAATACTTGTTTGATGATTAATTCATATATATGAGAGAGAAATAGAGACAGAGCTACACAGAGAAATAGAGATGAAGAAACAGAAATCTTAACACAGTATTTGGCATATACTGAGTGCCCTTATAAGATAACAGTATTAATAATAATGTATTTTGGTAAGTAAATTTATTTAATAATTGTTATATTACCAATATTATTTTCAAAATTACAATTATATCTAGACAAAAGAAAATGTTTACTCTTTAGTTGTTTTTAAAAAGGTTCTTCATTTTTAAAATATGTATAATAATGGACATAAAATGTGTGAATAAGACTTTTTAGATAAATAATTTTGATCATTTATTTGGATAGTAATTTTCAGCATCCTATATTTTATTTTTTAATATATATTATTATATCCTCTTATTTAAATTTCAATGTCCTCTTATTTAATATCTCCAAATTAGAAATATGTTATTACAATCTTTTTTAAAAATATTTTTAATGATTTCAGAGAGGAAGGGAGAGAGGGAGAGAGAGAGAAACGCCAATGATGAGAAAGAATCATTGATCAGCTGCCTTTTGCACACACCACACTGGGGATTAAGCTCCCAACCCGGGCATGTGCCCTGACTGTGAATCAAACTGTGACCTCCTTGTTCATAGGTCAATGCTGAACCACACAGGCTGGCCTTATTACATTCTTTAAATAATAAATCATTCCCGTTTTCAAACAAAGTTCACAGAATTCTAAGTATCTTATATTTTTGCTTGTCATCTTTCTCCATTCTGAAGTGACCATCTGCTCCTTGTGCTGTCTCACACTGCCATTGTTAGCAACATAGTCTTTGAGATTGTCTTAGTCCCTTTTGGCTGCTGTAACAAAATGCTATAGACTGGGTGGCTTATAAACAAGAAACATTCATTTCTCACAGTTCTGAAGGCTAGAAATCTAAGATTATGACACCAGCCAATTCAGTGCCTGTTAAGGGCCCTCTTTCTGGTTCATAGATGATGCTGTGTCCTCACTTGGTGAAAGAGGGGGAGGGAACTCCTTTTGGCCTCTTTTATAAAGGCACCAATTTCATTCAAGAGGGCTCTGTCCTCATAACCTAATCAAATCCCAAAGTCCTTACCATCTAATACCATAACCTTAGAGGGGTGGTTTCAACATATGATTTTTTTTTTGGGGGGGGGGGGTGCATTCAGACCATATAGCTCAGACTTATCAACCATAATGGCTGAATTATTTTCTGTTACAAAAAGAAAAAACATCATGAGGACTTGATTGTAGACAAACTGCTTACTCATTCCCTATACAAAATGGCAAAGGCTTGGGGAAGATTATGAATGAGAAGTCTTATGAAAAGATCTTGGAAGAACTAGAACTAGACCTAGCAGAGATGCTAAGTGGAATACAGGAAAGATAAATAATAAAGAAAAAATATTTCCTAATACTTGTTAGAGTCCTTGTAAAAAGATAGAGTTCTAGAAGAAGAGGCTATTGTAGTTCCAGAAAAAATACTCTCTCTGGAACCCTCCTTAAGTATTGACTACCTGTGCAGATCTTACATTATCTCATAAAGTAGCACAATTGAAACTACTTGAAATAAATTAAAACTCAAAAAACTATATAGATATTTAGAAGTTATGACAACATTCTAGAATTAAGACCTTTCATGAACAAGTGGAAGCAGAATCTGCTGAGTCATTATTGACATGGTTTTAGCAATAAAAATTAGAAGATCATATTGCTAATTCCAGATACTGTTGAATGAATAGGATAATTTAGATTGTGAGTGAGGAGTGGCTGTAAAATTTTATAAACAGACAGTTTGGTGTAGTATAACAATTATCCTGCTGCAAAAGGTGAAAAAGGGAGGTTGGGAAGATCTACCTTGACAGTGGAAACTCTTCCATTCTCTCATTGACTCAAAAACTAATATATATATATATGTGTGTGTGTGTGTGTGTGTACATTTGTATGTACATATATACTTATATACGTGTGTATATATATTTTTAAAACATTATGGAAAGATAGAGCACAAACAGATCTAAACTGGCTGTACACAGATTAATGTATTAAGCAATTTTAACACGCATTATGATGGTGCTAGATGATTACACAGCTCATGGACATGATGACCAAAGTAGACCCCTATCTGCTACCATCATTACATTTTATGATGCCAGTGTAGTAAGACAACCTTACTCACATTAACTCAATATGAATGTTTTAATCTTTCCTTTGGAATTCATATTTCATATAATTTATTGGTAATGCTTCTGAGGCTGTGCTTATCCTTTTTTATTCTGCTATTAATTTTTTTTTGTTTCACTCTTCTCTGCCAACCTTTCTGAATCTTTGTTATATATGATATCTTTAAAGAAAGAAATGTACTTTTTAGTATTTTTAATATGCTTTATTTCACCAAACCAAATGAAGTCCAAAGAAAGACATTTAATTTTATTAGTAATATTCTAATTTATTAATGTCTAGGCTACCAGAAAAGCCTTTAGCGAGCACTTTATATTCACTTTGGCTGTACTCATTCATTTTATGCATTCTCTACTACTTTCAACTGTTATCAGTTTGAGATAAGAGACTTTCATAGTGACTTCCACATGATATGCCTTTAGAAGAGCTCATGAAAGAACTGAGAAGCGGGAGATGAGGACACCACAGTTTCTAAAACGTGCCTTATATATTTGTTTATTGCACATATGGGAGAGCCTCTTCTGGACTTCTTTCTTACTCTTTTACATTCCTTTTTTTCATTTACTGCGTGACATTGGATAATAAAATTACATAGGTTTCAAGTGTAAAATTCTATGACACATTATCTGTATATTGCACTATGCATTTACCACCAAAACTCAAATGTTTTTCTGTCACCATATATTTGACCCCCTTTACCCTTTACTACCCACTCATCTCCCTTCCTTCTGCTAAATACCATACTGTTGTCTCTTTCCATGAGTTTTTGTTTGTTTTCTGTCTGTTCATTTGTTTCTTGCAGTTTTATATCCCACATATATGTGAAATCATATGATCTTGATTTTTTCTCTCTGGCTTATTTTGCTTAGTATGATATTCTGAAGATCCATCTATGTCACAAATGGCAATATTTCACCTTTCCTTATGGGTGAGCAGCATTCCTCACCCATACGGAATGTGGAAATATATACCACATCTTCTTCATCCAATCATCTATTGAGAGACACTTCAGTTGTTCTCATGCCTTGGCCATTCTATATAATAAAAGGCTAATATGCAAATAGTTCCCTCGGGAGTTTGACTGCTCACTATGATGTGTACTGACCACTAGGGGGAGGCATGGAACAAAGGAAGGCCCCAGCTGGCAGCCAGCAGCCGGGGAAAGGAAGGCCCCTGCCAGCCCTGACCTCCAGACAGGCCTAGGGACCCTACCCATGCATGAATTTCATGCACCAGGCCTCTAGTCATTAATAATGCTGAAATGAACATAAGGGTGCATATGTTTCTGTAAAAAAATGTTTTCAAAAATTTCAGGTAGGTACCCAGAAGAGAGGTTGCTGGGTGATATGGTAACTCTGCTTAATTTTTTGAGAAGCCTCCATACTGTTTTTCATAGTGGCTGTACCAGTTTACATTCCCTCCAGCAGTGTATAAGTGTTCCTTTTTCTCCACAACCTCTCCAACACTTAAGTTTTTCTTTAATGATTCACAGGGTATTCATGATTGGCATTTTTAAATATAAAATGAGTTGAAATATCACATTAAAAACTTACTAATTTCTCCTGAAATAAAAATGCTTCTTATACCAAGGTAAATTATTAATATTCTGCTTCATTTTACTTTTTCTTTGAGACTGTTTATAGGGCTGGTTATCATATGTAGACATCCATGTCTATAACAGACCTTCTTATTCATGCAATTTAACATTTTTGTGTTTATTAGCTTGCCTTTCACTGACGGCTTTTAATCTTCTAATATCCATTTTCTTTTTATGTTATGTCAATGTAAATCCAGGCAATTGGATTTATCAATTTGTTCTGTGAATATAGAATCAGAAAAAAAGAAACTGTATAAATATATATTTAATGGCAAGAGACTGAGATGCTATGTTTATAAAGCTACCTAATAATGGATAAATGGGCATTATGTTGGCTCATTTTATGTAAAATGCATGATTGGATATTTAGTTTTGTGGTATTCTTGTTGTAATTGTTGTTATTTCTTAGAACCTTAATTTTAAATCATTTATTGGCTAATTAATACTTAACCTTACTTTTTTATTTTTCCTCATTCATTGAGAGACATGATTCAGATAGGTGACTATGCCCTCATATGATTGGATTCAAATTCTATTGCACAAGAATCCAATTTTTGCTTTGAGTTTTCTCTGGTTTATATTATTGTATGATAATTGTGTAACTGAATTTTCAGAGGACCAAAATTTATCCATTATTATAGAGTTTTGTGCAACAAGTAGTTTCATAATTTTATATTTCAAATATCATTTTATGTTTAATTTTTTCTTTTAAGGTATTTCATGCAAAGCACTTTCTCCCCTGGAAGTTTACTGTAGTATTCAATGACCATAGCAGCTTTAATTTACATTATATGTCTTCTCCTAAACTTTTAATAAATCCCTAAATTAAGGATTAAATCCAGCTCCATCTGGTATGAACTTATAAGATATATGAGATGATATTATGGAAAGTAACCCCCTCAAAAGAAGGCATAACTTGTATATAAAATTAGAAATAAATATATTGTCCAGTAAGCAAGTTATTTTATCCTATTTGTAGCTATGAAGCATCTATTGACTGACCTTTGTTATAGTTACTATATCCAAACGTAAATTAAAGATGGAAAAAGTGTGAGGGGTCCCTAATCAAATTACAAAAATGCTAAATGATTGTACTTATTTTCATAAAAGCAGCATTTGTATATAATAATGACATAATGCAAATAAAAAACAAATTCATATGTAAGTCATTCAAATGTAAAAGTAAAGTTGAAATTAGAATATGAATTATGAGTTCACATGTAAAAAAACACAAACACCTTTTCATTATTCAATGGAAAGGGATTTTAGATTTTTTAGAGCATTTACTTGTCCCCCATAATCCTCCTCAAAATATATAATATAAAAAGATATATATAGATAGTATGATTTAATTATAAAAGCACCTACTATGGAGAGTTAAAACCTGGATTAAAGAAGTCCATGCTGTTAATTCTTTATGATGCTTTAGAGGTTATATTTATTTATACCCTAAAGCTTTTCCATGATTAGATAGTACATATATACATACCTGGATTCTCTTATTTTTAATGAAAAATACTTCATAACAGCCAAAATAATTTTACTAGTAAACTTAATTTTACTAGTTTAAGAACTATTTCTAGCCCTGGCTCAGTCGGTTCGAGTGTCATCCCATACACCAAAAGGTTGGGGGTGTGATCCAGGTCTGCACACAAACCTAGGTTTCTGGTTGAACCATGGTGAGGGCACACAGCAGGCAATCAATCAATGTCTCTCTCTCTCTCTCTCTCTCTCTCTCTCTCTCTCTCTCTCTCTCTCTCTATATATATATATATATATATATATATATATATATATATATATGTGGCAATTACTCATGAAAGTATAAATATATATTTCTAATGTTGCACAGTGATTTAAAATAAATTTTTGGTGAATGTCAATGTTTCATTGTGTAAAATTTTGAATTGTAGTTGTAATTATATTTTATTAAGTACTGACCCTCCTTCCGCCTAATCTGATACTAAAAAGACTTTTTAGCTTACCAGTCTGCCAGGGTATCCTTTACTAAAGAATAACATTTCTCCGTCTTTTCAGTAACTTTGAACTCACTGTAAACAGAACAGTGGGAACTAAGTGTGTAAAATAGCTTGCTGAGAGTCAGAAAAGGAAGTCAACAAGGCTAAAATGTCGTTCTAAGAGGTAGGAGAATTGAAGTGTGAATTCCAGTTTTTTTCTGAGTTCGAAGGCAGGGGAAGACAAGTTTCTCAGCTCCAAGACCCTTAGGCACAAAGAGAGAATTCTCTCTTATTCAGACTTTTTGTTCTATTCAAACCTTCGAAGATTGGGTTGGGTGAAACACACACACATTGTGGAGGGCAATCTGCTTTATGAAGTCATTTGATTCAAATGTTAATCTCATTCATAAATAGTCCCATAGAAATACACAGAACAATGTTTAACCAAAGTGCTTAACCACCCTGTAGCCCAGTCAAGTTAAAACACAAAATTAAACATTACAGTAATTAGCCTGAAAAAAAAAATGTATGAAACACAGAAGAAGATAAAAATATTAAAAGTGTCAGGAATTATAGAGAGTATTTTTTTTATTCATACAAATGATATATATCAAGAGTCTACTCTATATCAGCCAATATCTGGACACTAGGAACTAAAAGGAACATATCAGATGTAGTTCTTATCCTCATGGGGCTTAAGTATAGAAGTTGTGAGAGTATAGATAACATAAAATTGTACTGAGATTTAATAGGAATTAAGGTTTCAGAATGCAGATTCTCAACAACAAATTAATGAAAAAGGTTGAGTTATAGGAAATCACCCATTGAAGGTAAAGGCTGTATCATTACATATATAAGCAGAAAAATGTTGAGCTCATCTTAAAATAATATAGTCTCATTACTACAAAAATTATTTCTCAATAACCATATTCTTTCTGATTGTTATTTATTGTGACTTTAAAAATAACATTTCTAAATTTTGGAAGGATACACAGGACATTTAACTTTCTGAAAAATCTAATACTTTTAAACATGAAACATTGATCAAATTATAGAACAAGTCAGTTACCAAATTTCTTTAATATAGAAAATTCCACTGGTATAATTGTCAACATTTCAATAAAAAAATTTGGTCCCTGAACTGGTGATGAAATATTAACAAATCTTGAAAAACTAGAAATAAAATTATTTAAGAAATAGAACTAATCTTGCTCCCTTGTTATTTTCCAGGACTAAAAATATGCATTTAAAATTTGTAATAAATAAAAAGGTTTAATTCTTCCTGAAGAATTGAAAATAAGTTGTATGTTTAACCAGAAGGTAACACTGGGAAATTCACAATTCAGAAAGAATGCTATCTCCATCTGGCATATTGTGTTTATTACATATTTAACTTGCTGCTTAAAACAATATGAATCAGCAATTCCACATTTTTATTATTAATTAATTAATTTAAATATTTTTTTATTGATACAAGGGAAAGAGAGTTAGAAATAGAAACATTGATGAGAGAGAAACATTGATTGGCTCCCTCCTACCGGGGATTGAGCCCTGGGCATGTACCCTGACCTGGAATCAAATCTTGACCTCTTGGTGCATGGGTCAATGCTCAACCAACTGAGCCACACCAACAGGCTAATTCCACATTTTTAAAGAAATGTTTGTGAAAATTCTCTAGTAATAATTATTACTTTGGAAATGCCATTATGAAAATCCCTTAGATAGGATTGACATTTGGGAAGGAATTTCCTGGAGAAAAATGTCAAATTAAATCAAATAATTATTTCTTGATTACTTTTTTAGCTTAATTAAATAGAATAATTTTCTTATTTGTTAACATTATTTTATATCCATATATTTGAGAAAAAACCCAGCATATATTGCAGCATCCAGACATTTTCTTTATCTTTCAATAGTGGTAAATGTTGGCCTGAAAAAAAAAAAATTAAAAAGCACATCATAGAAGTATTTTTCAAAGGACAGTGTTAGAAGTACTGATTTCATAAAATATTGGTATTCTACACATTTCTTTCTCTGTGTGTTTATATATACACAATAACAAAATGTAATTTTGTGTTATTAAATATTAAAATTCTAAGATTTTAATCAAAACTTAAAACTATTGGAAATATAAAATCGAATGTTGTAGAATCAATTTTTATGCTATAAAATTATCACCCATCTATAACATGATTTATTTTGAGTTTATAAATTTATAATAATAAAAGCATAATATGCTAATTAGACAGGACAACTGAACGACCTTCCGGACGTCCTTCTGGACAACCTTCCAGATGAAGCTGGGGTTGTGAGGGAAGCCCAGGTCCTGGGTGCCTGCTGATGGCCAGAGGGAAGGTCGAGTCCCGGGTGCCAGAGGGAAGCTGGTAGCTAGGGCAGTGGTCAGCAAACTAATTAGTCAACAGAGCAGCAAACCATGGCTCGCTAGCCACATGCGGCTCGTGAGCCACAGTTTGCTGGCCACTGAGCTAGGGGAAGGAAAGCCTACTCTTGCACGAATTTCATGCATCGGGCTTCTAGTTTAATATAAAGATCAAACATTCTGATATATTTTTAAATTGCTTTGTAAGTTCTATATAACAATTATGTTAATCTTTTTAAGTGTTTTAGATTGATTTACAAGTCTCTGCACACATTAAGCAAGTTGTTAAGTACAAATTTCTATATTTTTTTAGACTTGTTCTTATTTCAGTGACCTTTCCAAAAAGTCAGAGCCTTCTCTGCACCTGCACTCTAATACTGTGTAGAAAAGAACAGTGAACCTTCATTATCAGAAAATATGTTAGTTTACTGATGAAACTTTCACTTCTTATCTGCATTTTCATTTAATCTGCTGTCATCTGTCTAAGATTTTTATTTAGCAATTTAGTCATCTACACATAAGCACATGTATCTTTAAATGTTTAGTCAGATACTGCTCCATAATCATGGGCTTTATGCCATTATGTTGCATTATACAATATATTGGTCCTATGCTCTGATAAGAAAAATTTACCACTGCCTGTTGGGAAGATTTATAGATGTACCTTTCATTTGTTCAGATTACAAGCAAACTATTTGATTCAAGACTGTGTGGTTAGGTTGCTTCAAAAAGCTGAGTATTATAGATAATCCTGCAAGGAACATGGGGTGCAGACATCTTCCAGAGTTGGTATTTTTTTTTATAAATACCCAGAAGGGAAATTGCTGAATCATATGATAGTTCTACTTTTAATTTTTTGATAAACTTCCATACTGGTTTCCATAATAGCAGTGCCAATTTAAATTCCCACCATCAACAGTACATAAGTGATCCCTTTTCTCTACATCTTTGCCAACACTTGTTATTTTTTTTTAAATATTTTTGGTGATAGCCATTAGTGATGTCGAACATCTTTCTGCATATGTCCCTTTTGACCATTTGTATGACTTTTTGAGAAAAAATTGTCTGTTTAGGTCCTCTTCCAATCTCTCTATATAAAAGCCCAGCAGCCAGAATGGTGGAATGACCAGAGCAACTAGAATGACTGGTGGCTATCACACATGCTGTGGCAGCCAACCAGCCTGATCCGGGCCCTGATTGCTCCCCCTCCCACCGGCCCACCCCTCAATCGGCCCCCAACACCCCAATCGAGGGTGAGGTGTGCCAACCAACCACCCACAGCCCCTCCCTGTCACTGGCCCAGCCTGATGGACCCTCATTGGGGCAGGCCAGCCAGACCCTACACATGCACGAAATCATGCTCCAGGCCTCTAGTTTTTAAATAAAATTGTTTGTGTGTTTTTTCTATTAAGTGATAAGTTCTTTATGTATTTTGTATATTATATACACATCTATAAGATATGTCATTTACAGATATTTACCTATATTCAATAAGTTACCTTTTAAATTTGCTGATGGTTTCCTTTATGTGCAGAAGCTTTTTAGCTTGATGTAGTCACATGTGTTTATTTTTACATTTGTTTTCTTTGATTTTAGTTGAGGAAAAAACCACAAAGTCAAATAAACAAATAAAAACATTGCCAAGACTGATATCAAGGAGCTTACCATTTATGATTTCTCCTAGGAGGATTTGGTTCCAGGTTTTTAATTCAATCTTAAATCTACTTTGAGTTCATTTTTGTGTATAGTATAAAATAATGGTCTCATTTTAGTCTTTTGCAAGTGGCTCCCCAGTTTTCCAAAAAAAAACCCATTTATTGAAAAGATGATCCTTTCCCAATTACATATTCTTGGCTCCTCTGTCATAAATTAATTGGCCATATTTTTCTTCTCTCTCTACTGTTCCATTGATCATTGGGACAAAATAGGTACACCTTAAGGGCATTATGCTAAGTAAAATAAGTAAGACAGAGAAATACAAATACCATCTGATCTCATATGTGGACTCTAAAAAAACAAACAAACAAAAACAATTGAATTCATAGATAGATGTAATAGATTAGTGGTTGCCAGAGGCAGAGGGAGTTAAATGGGAGAAGTTGGTTAAAGAGGACAAACTTCCAATTATAAAATAAATAAGTCATGGGGATGTAATACACAGCATGGTGAAGATAGTTAATAATACTGTATTGAGAACTTGAAATTTGATAAGTAGTTCTTGAAATTACAAGTAGATATTCTCATCACAAGAAAAAAATATTTGCATGATAATGATGTTAACCAGACTTATAGTAGTGATCATAATATCTACAAATATTGAATTGTTATATTGTACAACAGAAACTAATAAAATGTTACAGTACATTTATATCTCAATTAAAATAAGCAGACTTTATTACAGATATATAGCAGAAGGGGGAGGAGGACTATTGCAATAGGAAGAAGGCTCCAACAGTGTTATGTGTGTCTCAAAGGTTAGGCAGAAAGGCTTTTCTTTCATAGGAATATAGAGGGAAGTGAATGAGTCTACAAGGAAGAGTGAGTGGAGGAAAGGTAAGGACAGATTAAGTGATCAGACAAGTGACAATTAATATGTGTATTCTGTTAGTGGAAATTTGAGGTATTTCTAGGTTTCTGCTATTATAATAGAACCAGAGGACCAGTGCATGGATTCATGCACCAGTGGGGTCCCTCAGCCTGGCCTGCACCTTCTTGCAATCTAGGACCCCTCAGGGGATGTTGGACTGCCGATTTTGACCCAATCCACACAGGTCAGGATTAGGGACCCCACCAATGCACAGATCTATGCACTGGGCCTCTAGTAAGCATATAAGATCTTTGGTTAATATCTACCCACCCTCCCCCTCCCCCCTTCCATCTTAGATGAATCTGTTCAGATGAATCTGAACAGACAGATTCATCAGTCTGTTCCATGTTTCCATGCCTGTGCTTTGAGCATCCACCCCCTGGTGGTCAGTGTGTGTCAGAGCTACTGATTGAATGGTCAAATGGTCAAACGGTCACTTAGGCTTTTATATATATACACTAGAGGCCTGGTGCACAAAATTCATGCATGGGGAGTGTCCCTCAGCCGAGCCTGCACCCTCCACCCTCTCCAATCTAGGAACCCTCAAGGGATGTCCGACTGCCCGGTGGGATCGGTCCTAAATGGGCAGTCGGACATCCCTCTCACAATCCAGGACTGCTGGCTCCCAACTGCTCACCTGCTTGCCTTCCTGATTGCCCCTAATTGCTTCTGCCTGCCAGACTGATCACCCCCTAACCACTCTCCTGCCAGCCTGATTGATGCCTAACTGCTCCCCTGCCAGCCTGTTTGCCCCTTACTGCCTTCCCCTGCAGGCCTGGTTCCCACCCAAATGTCCTTCCCTGCAGGTCCAGTCACCCCCAACTTCCCTCCTCTGCTGGCTGGGTCACCCCTAACTGCCCTCCCCAGCAGGCTTGATCACTCCCAACTGCCCTCCCTTGCAGGCCTGGTTCCTCCCAACTGCCCTCCCCTGCTGGCCATCTTGTGGTGGCCATCTTGTGTCCACATGGGGGCAGGATCTTTGACCACATGGGGGCAGCCATCTTGTGCATTGGAGTGATGGTCAATCTGCATATTGCTCTTTTATTAGATAGGATAGAGGCCTGGTGCATGGGTGGAAGTCAGCTGGTTTGTCTTGAAGGGTGTCCTGGATCAGGGTGGGGGTTCCCTTGGTGTGTGGGGAGGCTTCTTTGAGGGGCCTGTGGTGGTTTGCAGGCTGGCCATGCCCCCAGCGACCCAAGCAGAGGTCCTGGGATCTGGGATTTATTTATCTTCTACAATTGAAACTTTGTTGCCTGGAGTGGAGCCAAGCCTTCTGCTCACTCCATGGTGGCAGCCATTTCTATTGGGATTTATTTATCTTCTACAATTGAAACTTTGTAGCCTTAAGCAGAGGCCAAAGCAGGCCAGGGCTGCAGAAGCTTGGCTTCCTCCATTGCCAGGGAAACCCAAGCCTCCCTCCTGCTCTCTGTGGCTGCAGCCATGTGGGTTGGGTTTATTTGCATATCCCCTCCTGATTGGCTGGCGGGTGTGGCTTGTGGGTGTAGCAGAGGTATGGTCAATTTGCATATTACTCTTTTATTAGATAGAATTGTCATTTTTTATATAAGTTTGGGTACATATCTATAGTATATCTCAGGTATGTATTTAGTAGGATAGCTATTATCAAAATAAAATATTACAAATGTTGACAAAGTTATGGAAAAATTGGTACCCTTAAGCACTTTGTAGGAATGTAAAATGGTACAGTAGTCATATAAAATAATGTGGATGATCTTCAAACAATTTAAAATAAAACTACCTTCTGATTCAGCTATCTTACTTCTGGGTATATATCAAAAGAATTGAAATCAGGATCTTGAAGACATATCTATACTTTAATATTCATTACAACATCATTCCCAGCAGCCAGAACATAAAAACCAACTAAAATTCCCATTAACAGGTGAATGGATAGAGAAAATATAACTTATAATGGGATTATTTTAGCCTTACAAAAAGAAGGAAAATCTACTTATGCCACAATTTGAAGAACATTATAAAATAAGGTAAACACAGTAGAACAAATGCAATAAGATTTCACTTTATTTGAATATCTAAAATAAGCAAACTCATAGAAGCCAAGTATATAACAGTGGTTTCCAGGGGTAGGAAGGTGTGCAAAATAGGGAGCTGTTGTTCAATGTGCATAAAATTTGTTACACAAAGTGAAAAATTCTAGAGACCTGCTGTAAATGCAGTGTCTATAGTTAGCAATACAGTATTGTGCACTTCAAGCTTTGTTAAAAGGGTAGATCTAATGTTAAGTGTTCACAGCACAAACAAAAAATATTCAACAAACAAAAAAAGGGGACATAAAACTGGGAAATGTTCAATATGTCTACTCTCTTGAAAAGTGTGATATAATTGTGGGTGCATGCACATGTATAAACTCATCAAATTTTACTCCATTAAGTATGTATAGTTTTTTTGTACATCAATTATACCTAAATAAAGCTGTTAAAAATCAGAGTGTCACTTTTCTCTCTCACACACACACACACACACACACACACACCAGGTAAGGATTTTGAGTATAGTTGAACTGAATTATGTCTCTATTATTCTTTGAGTACTCCCTGTCTCTAGCTCAAGATATTCCAGAATCATCTTGTACATTCCTTGTTTCAGTCCCAGAATCCAATGAACTATGGAAACTTTTTGTGGAAAATGGTACTTGAAATCTAATTTATAAACACTAGATGTGTTCATTGTTATTTGGGCACTGTTTCCTAGACCTTCTTATTAAAAGTCTAAACAAATACACACACACACACACACACACACACACAACACACACACACACACACACACACATATGTATATCCGTCCACACATACATACCAACACATATCTATTTCTTTTTATCCATTGATTAATCTAGCTACTTAACTACCTATCTTATATGAGTTCAAACTTATACTTCTAATTATTATTTAATGTCACACTGAGGTCCGGTGCATGGATTCATGCACTGGTGGGAACCTCAGCCTGGCCTGCAGGGGTCAGTCTAAAACCGACTCTCCAACTTCCCCCAAAGGGTCCTAGATTGTGAGAGGGTGATTCTCAGGTGATGCACCCCAGAACCGGGCTCCCTCCTCTCTGGTTCCGGGTGCATCACCGGAGAACCGCAGCTGTCAAGTCACTGCAGTTTGGCAGTTCCTGCATTAAGCATCTGCCCCTTGGTGGTCAGTGCACATCATAGCTACCAGTGGGACGGTTGAACAGTCGGATGGTCACTTAGATTTATATATATATATCTTATTGTAATTTCCCCTCTTCATACTTATACTTTTCTTACGCAACATTGAGAAATCTGATAATTTTCCCAAAGATGGACTTATTTTTTATTGTATTTAATGTCAGCCAATAGCTTGACAATTTTCTCAGACTGGCTCTGCCAGCTCATGCAGCACCAGATAGGAATCTACTACCCTTCCCCCAGTAATACCCTGAGTCACAAGATTCCATGCAATCCAAAAGCTTCTCCAAGCCATGGCAGAGTGCCACCTTAGCCAAGAGCCCCTACTACCCTCAGAAGTGCATTATACTGAAGTCATCCCAGTCTCACCAGTGTTGGCAAAAAGTAGAGAGATCAATGGCTCACTGACAGAGAGATGTCTTCTGTTCAGGCAATTTTCCTTTATTTTTTTACATAAATTTATTTTTTTGGGGGTAACTATTTTGTCCAGGACTACTGCATTAAAATTTGACAGAGATTGGCATGTAATTTTTTTTTCTCTGAAAAATTTACTTTCTATTATATTCTGACTTTTATAAAAATGTCAGAGTTTTTCTCACAAATCATTCTCTGGAAGATAATTGTACAATAGGGATCATTTTGATGTTGTTTACAGGGTAGTTGAGGGCACTAGTAAGCAGGGCAGTCTGAGTAAAAGTTGAGAGAGAGAGAGAGAGAGAGAGAGATAACAAAACATTCAAATCTTCACATCCTCTGAGATGGTATCAGTAAAACACTTTCCCATTGGGTGGTCAAAAATGTTTTGTTAAATGAACTTAAACATTCTAATCATCTTGGTGTGATTATTATCTTAATTGTTTCCAGATCTAGTCAAATGATATGGCATACTTAAATGTCAAAATAATTTCCACTATTTTTTCTAGGTATATTTTGAGACTAGAACTAATATTTAATAAACAATTTTGATAAAATCAAATTATTTTATAATTGTTGTGCTCTAATGAACTTGGAATCTGAACTATAAATATAATATACTCAAATTTCTATCCACATACTTAACTATGTACATAAAAATAAATCATACAAATACATAATTTGGTACACATAATATAAACTTTCATATTAGAGAGTACTGTTTAAATGTCATTATTAGTTACTAAGATAAACATTAATAATAAAAGATACAAATTCTGAAGTGGCTTCATTTTAAAAAATATACATGAATCAGTTAATATTATATATTTTATCAGATGATTTTTAAAACCCCATTTCTTTAGAGAATGCATATGTCCTAAAATATGCTGATCATATCTTATTATTCTGAATACAGATTTACTAACACAAAATGAAGAAAAAAAACATATATATAGTATATATTTAATGAAATCTTAATTACTGGTTCTCAAATTGAAAGAGGAGCGTTATTTTCTTCCCTTTCTAAGTCATGTCTTTCTGAGTTAGGAATCAGACAACCACCAAACTTTTGAAGATAATAAAGAAACACTAACATTAGAACACAGTTGTTGTTTTTTCTTTTCCTAATATATGAGCAATACAAATTGAGTTTAAATTTTTAGCAATAAAAACTTGTAATAAGAAATACGTATTTTATGATATAAATCATTCAATGGTGATTCAATCCCCTAACAAATATTAGATTTAAAGAGAAATATAATAAAGAAAATGAATTTATCTATAACATATCCCTTATGAACTACAAATGAGAATATTTTACTTGTGATCTAATAATGTTTCTCTTTTTCCAATGAAGCAAGTAACCAAACAACAGAATTAGAAATGTTTTATGAAAGTAAGTGATTCTGAGAGGATTAGAATTACAATTCTTTATTAGCCTATCTATATTTTCTTTCAGAAAAATCATTGGTTTAAAAAACACAGATTGTCACCTTATTGATAGTTTATACTTACTGTTTTATTATACTACTAGAGGCCCGGTGCACAGAATTCGTGCATGGGAGTGTGTGTCTCTCAGCCCAGCCTGCACCCTCTCCAATCTGGGACCCCTCGAGGGATGTCTGACTGCTCATTTCAGCCAGATCCCAGTACGATTGGGCCTAAACAGGCAGTCGGACATCCCTCTCACAATCCAGGACTGCTAGCTCCCAACTGCTCGCCTGCCTGCCATCCTGACTGCCCCTAACCGCTTCTGCCTGCCAGCGTGATCACCCCTAACCACTCCCCTGCCAGCCTGATTGATGCCTAATTGTTCCCCTTCCAGCCTGATTGCCCCTAACTGCCCTCCCCTGCAGGCTTGGTACCCCACCAACTGCTCTCCCCTGCTGGCTATCTTGTGGCAGCCAGTTTGTGTCCACATGGGGGCAGCCATCTTGAGTGTTGGAGTGATGGTCAATTTGCATATTACTCTTTTATTAGATAAGATAGAGGCCTGATGCAGGGGTGGGTGTCGGCTGGTTTGCCCTGAAGGATGTCCTAGATCAGTGTGGGAGTTCCCTTGGGGTGTGAGGTGGCCTGGGCAAGGGGCCTGTGGTGGTTTGCAGACCCAAGTGGAGGTTCTGGTATCTGGGATTTATTTATCTTCTATAATTGAAACTTTGTAGCCTTGAGTGGAGGCCTGGGCCAGTAGGGCAGGCAGAAAGCTTGGCTTCCTCCATCACCAGGGAAACCCAAGCCTCCCACTCGCTCCATGGCTGTAGCAATCTTTGTTGGGTTAATTTGCATACTTGCTCTTGATTGGCTGGTGGGCATGGCTTGTGGGTGTAGCAGAGGTATGGTCAATTTGCATATTACTCTTTTATTAGATAGGATGCCACACTCTATTTTTGGTTTCATGAACAATCTACCAATTTATTTTATTTTTTTAAATTTAATTTTCAATTACAGTTGACATATTATCTCAGTATAAGTGTACAACATCATGGTTAGATATTTATGTAACTTATGAAATGATCACCTTGATAAGTTTAAAACCCAAATTACATCATACACAATTATTATAACATTAATGACTATATTTCCTACATTTTAACAACTTATTAATCATAACTGATGTTTAATTAAGTAAAATGTTCAATGTTAGATATGGTCTCCTTTTCCTTTTTCATATAATATTGTTTTAACAGGAAGGGTGTCCGGATAAAATATAGGAGCATTTCAAAAGAGATACAAAAGGATACATTAAAAAATATTACATAAACAATGCAATGATACATCTTTCATGAATAATTATTTTATAGCAAAAACTAAAGTGCTTCAATGTGAGTATATACACTTTATTCTCTAACTAAGCTTTTATCTAAGTAAACACTCAAGTTAAAAAACAATATTTAAATCCATTTTTCTTTTCTTGCTTCTTTCCCCCTTTTTGTTTTTGGCATATTTTAAGGCATAATATATTAGTTTTTAAAATGGAATGAGAGTTGAGAAGTTCCCTTTTCAATTCTGGTGCAATAGGATATGCTTAAATGCATCTTTCTGAAAATAAAGCTGTTGTCCATTATTGTAATAGATAGAGTATATTGTAAACATTGTGACAATAAAATTCATTTTTCCAGAGTTATTATATGGAACAGAAGCTTTAATGTTATAGGAAATAATTAAAATGTAATAAGTGGTTTGGAAACTGCGCATCTATTTTGGTTAGACAGAAATTTTCTATTTTAATATCATCTTAAAATTATTCCAGAAGAATGCATTTAGCCAAAGCTCGGTTGGCTCAATGGATAGAGCACTAGCCTGTGGACTGAAGGGCCCCAGGTTTGATTCCAGTCAAGGTCACATGCCTGAGTTGCAGGCTCAATCCCCAGTAGGGACATGCCTTGAGTCTCTCTCATAATTGATGTTTCTATGTCTCTCTCCCTCTCCCCTATTCTCCCAAATCAATAAAAATATTTTTTTATAAAACACAGAAAAATGCATTTATTATAAAGTCATTCAAATACAGGGTGTCCCAAAAAATGTATACACACTGGAAGCTCAATTGATGTTTCTTTCATTTCAGATTTAACCCATTGGAATTAATAATTATTCAAAGTGTGTATACATTTTGGGGAATACCCTGTATATAATGTGCATCTATTATATATTTATGAATTATGGCAATAAAATTGTAATGCTGTGTTAAAAACATTTCAGCATGAACCTTACATTGCACATATCTAGAGAAAAATCAGATGTCGGTGGCTGAGAGGTACAATAATTAATGTTACAAGGTAAGGAATGCTCATTATTTATATTACTGTGGCCCGGTTCATGAAATTCATGCACTGGGGGGAGGGGAGGTTCCCCTTAGCCCAGCCTGTACCCTTTCCAATCAGAAATTCCTTGGGGTGGGATCAGGCCTAAACCAGCAGTCAGACATCCCTCTCACAATCTGGGACTGCTGGCTCCTAACCCCACTCATCTGCCTGTCTGCCTGATCACCCCTAACTGCCTCTGCCTGCCTGCCTGATCGCTCAACTCCCTGTCTGCCTGCCTGATCACCCCTAACTGCCCTCCCCTGCCAGCCTGGTTGCCCCCAACTGCCCTCTCCTGCTGGCCTGATCTTGCCCCCAACAGCCATCCCCTGCCAGCCTGGTTGCTCCATCTACATTCCCCTGCCATCCTGGTTGCCCCAAACTGCCCTCCCCCACTGGTCTGATTGCTTACAACTGCCCTCCCCTGCCGGACAATTTGTGGTGGTCATCTTGTGACCACATGGGGGCGGCCATCTTGTGTGAGGGTGTGAAGGTCAATTTGCATATTACCTCTTTATTATATAGGATTACTCCATTGGTACACATAGTTTTCTTTCATCCAGAGTTTTAGTAAATATTTAAGAAAAAAATATTGTCAGGCACAAACTCTTCTTTGCCTTAATTTATCAGCATTTATTAGTTAGGAAATGCCTGAATTAAACCATCCACCAAGTTGACTTTCCTGGCTTTGACTTTATATGATTTTTCAAACTCTTGTAAGAAGTCTTATAAGAAATTTCCACATTGTGAAGTAGAATTTTACTGGGATAGTGGTATAAATATCTTTTTAATATTTATATCAGCATTTATAAAGTAGTAATATATTAATATTAAATAACTTAACTCCTTTAAATAAGAAAGAAATAACTGACCAAAAAAATTAACTTACTTCCAAGAGTGCACTGGTATTTTGTGTCTAAATCAAACACTTACTTGGCTTGACTTGGTGTTATTTTTAAAGCTTTCATTTTTATACAAACAATGAAAAACTAATTCATTAATCATTTATTCACTCATTCCCTGTTGCAAGCATTTGTTTACCCAGAAAAATAGTTACTGGAGGCCAACTCTATTTTAATCCCAATGAAGGGCATTGTAAGTAAATTTGTGGCTAAAATATCTGTTTTTCCACTAGTGAAGTTTACATTAATGGGTTATAAAGAAGCCAAAGGATCAAATTATTACCTTAATTTGAGGACATCAGATAACACACCTATATGAATTTCAACTGGTCTTTGAAAAACATGCTTTTAAGTATTGAAATGGTGATTACAAGGTAAAGAAATAATTAAGGTGTTCTAGGAATGCACATCTCTAATTAGTGTGTCAAGAGCATATGCACTAGAAGATTTTAGCTCATACCAGAACTTTAGACAGTATTACATCAGGCCTTAAAAAAAGAGATGTTTTGTTTTGTCCTTTATGCTAACATTTAAAACCTGAATTCTAAGTGAGATCAAATGTAATGACATTTTTGTTAGATAAAATTAGAACCAGAGAGAGGAAGGGTTAATAGTCAAGGTGAAAGTTAATTGAGGACTGAAATATCCTGAGATCCTTAAATGACTACCATTTTGGCTACTGTCACCAAATTGAAATCCTCCTTTACCCCAATGAAAAATAATCTTAGCACAGCGATTTTTCTTGGTTAGTTGCCCTCTGGGACACCCAACAGACTACAACAATTACAACTTTCTAAAAAAAAAAAAAACATATTTGCCACAGTAGGTTATCAATGAAAAAAACTTACTTTGCAAACATTTTAGTTTATATTTTTGATATTTCCCGCTTTCCAGAATTCAGGGGTTCCAAATGTGCAAATCAACTATGATAAAAAAAAGGAGAAATGTGAATTTACTTGGTTTACTCAGGAGGCGAATTACAATTCTACTACTGATCTTACTGTTTTTGGTTAGCTTTAAAGATATAAATAGCACTTTACAAGATTGTTAAGAATTTTCCTTGGTTTTAGAAAGAGCCTTTGGCATGGGATATTGAGTATATATTTGTATTGTTCAGTTTGCTAATGGTTAAGAAGATGTAGAATAAGTAATAATAATATTATTGCTTCTGGCACTTCAGATAAATCTTAGCCATATATTTAAGTTAACTCTGAAATTCTGAATTTATTTACGTTCTATGCATTCAACTCAAGAGCAAAGTTCTGACCATCATATGATTTCATTTTGCTTTCAACTATTTACTGTATTGTGTACCCCTGTGTGCCAGGTACAGAAGATACAGCATTGCAATTACACTCATGGTAATGTGCGTTTATTCAAATTTTAGTTTAGTAGCAAAGTTAGTTTATAAAATATTCCAGTACTAATTTACTGTAATTGTGGTGCTATTGCAAATAAATGTAAGCATATAATAGTATTTCTCCAAATTACACATTCAATATAGTCTTTCCTATGGAAGTGTTATTTAGAGTGAAAGATGAATAACAACAAGGAAATGTTTAGAGAAAGTGGGAGAAAGAGAAAACTAGGTGGAAAAAAAACTGCACAAGGCTCTGGGGTGAGAGGTGAAGTATGCTGGCTGAAATGGGGAAGAGGCAAATGTAATTGAATTTGAAAAGCCAAAGTAACAGAAGCAAAAGTTGAAATTAAAATATAGGTAGGGAAATGATTATTCAGAGTGTTAAGTGAGACAGTTTATATTTAAAGTGCAATAAATTTTAACTTAAGTTGGGGGAAGAAGATGAAAATATTAATTCATTTAAGTGAAGATTCAGGTGTGGTGCTAGCTAAACATACAGCTCAATTCAGTGACTCAAATAACATTATTTGAACTCTGTCATCCTATTTCTAAGATGAATTATCTCCTCCTGTAATGCATAATATCACCATTCTTAATAAGCTATGCTAAATAACATATTCTTCCTACATCATTCTGATGTCACTACCTTCCCTCTGCCATACATGTTCACTTTCTAATCTCCAGAACCTCTGTATACATTATTTGTATGGTAACAGGAACTTTGCAGATGTAATTAAATTAAGGATCTTGGGAGCATAAATGTTGATGAACGTGGACTTGACTTGGGGTGGTAAACACAATATAATATTCAAATGTATTATGGTACTGTATACCTGGAACCTATATAATTTTATTAACCATTCTCACCCAAATAAATTCACTTAAAAATAATAAAGTGATAAAAATGCGTTAAGAATAAAAAGAAAATAAGTTAAGAACCTTGGGAGTTTCCCCTGGCATATCTGGATATGCCTGATATAATCAAAAGGGTACTACTAAGGGGGATCAGAGTCAGAAAAAGATGTGATGACAGAAAGAAAGGGTGGAGGGGTATGAGGCGAGAAACACAAGTAACCTCCAGAACCTGAAAAGGGCAAGGCCACAGATTGTCCCCTGACGTCTTGGTATGGAACACAGCCTAGCTGATAACTTGAGTTTAGGTTTCTAAACTCCAAATGTTTGAAATAATAAATGTGTGTGTTTTAAGCATTAAGTTGGTGGGAAATTGTTACAATGGCCATAGGAAACCCATACATATGATTTTCAGTTTAGTCACCTTAGTAGAAAGAGACAATCTTTTTGTATAGATGTGGCCAAAATTCCTGGAACAGAATTTAAATTAACCCAGTTGGAATCATGTGGACATTCTTGGAACACCATGGCCAGGGGGTGGAGCATTCTTATTGACCTACATCTGTCATCTCTTCTTCCAGAGAAAAATGGTAGAAGTTGCTCTTCATTTTTAATCTCCCATGAGGAATACTGATTTTTTATTTTATTTTTAAAATTTTTCTTTATTTTTGAAAGTATTACAGGTGTTTCTCTTTACCCCCATTCACCCCTCCCAATACCACGCCCCCCCTCCACCCCGAGGCCTTCAAATTGGATGACAGATATTGAGTGAATAGCATCAGAGGGAAGGGGATATAAAAGAAGAGGAAAAGAAGGAGGGGGGAGGGGATGAAAGGAAGAAAGATTAAATGAATGGATGGATGGATGAATGAATATAAGAATAAAGACACTCTGACAGAGAATAAGAAAATCACAGTTACAAATACTACCCAACAACTCAGGAATTGTATTCATGCCCTCCATATGAAAAGTAAATCAGTTTAATAGTAAGTGTCTATATGTTTTTAACACATTAAAATCAGGGATATGTTAAATATAAAATATTATTGACTTTATGTTTTCAATCTGAAACACCACAATCAAATATAGGTAGAATATTAAAATGTTATGAGCTGAAAAGAGTATACTAGTATAAAGTACATGCTAATATACACTCATGTATATATGCTTATATATACACCTATACTAATAAAAGCCTAGGTGGCCCTCACGCCCTTGCACAACACCCTCACATCATCACAAGATTGCTGCCCCCATGTCATCACAAGATGGCCACCACAAGATGCCACCACAAAATAGCCATCACAAGATGGCCTCCACAAGATGGCCAGCAGGGGAGGGCAGTTGGGGGTGATCGGGCCAGCAGGGGAAGGCAGTTAGGGGCAATCAGGCTGGCAGGGGAGGCCAGTTGGATGTAATCAGGCCAGCAGGTGAGCAGTTAGGCATCGATCCAGCTGGCAGGGGATCGGTTATGAGGCAATCAGGCAGGCAGGAGAGTGGTTAGGAGACAGCCGTCCCAGATTGTGAGAGGGATGTCTGACTGCTGGTTTAAGCCCTATCCCTGAGGGGTCCCAGATTGGAGAGGGTGCACTGGGCCTCTAGTCTACACTAATGAAAGAGAAAGATGCAAATTGACCATACCGCCACAACACCCAACAGCCAATCAGGAGTGCATATGCAAATTAACTCAACAAATATGGTGGCTTAATTTGCATACTCAGGCACAGAGCAAAGACTGAAGGCTCCAGCCGGAGTGAAGATTGAAGGCTAAAGATGACTGAAGACTGAAGACTGAAGACTAAAGAAGTTTGGCGTCTCCCCTGCGGCCGAAGCAGAGAAGCCTCAAGGCTTGGCTTCTTTGCTGCAGCCGAGCAAAGAAGCCTAGCCTTGTGGCTTGGCTTCTCTGCTGAGGCCAAAGTGAAGGCCTGGGTCCTGGGTGCCAGAGGAAAACCAGTGTCGGCAGCCAGGAGAAGGAAGGTCTATTGCACGAATCTTTGTGCAACGGGCCTCTAGTGTATATATAAAATACATACTTATATAGTTGAATATATCAATAGGTACTCACAGCTTCACTTACCTGAGATATATTTTACTTGATCCCGTAAGTTTTAAATTAACCCCATAATGAAGTTTATATTTAAAATAACTAGATCTGTGAGTTGAGTAATTTTTTATCAAATATTTTATCAAATGTTCACTTTTAACATAAATCAGAGGTGACAGGTAAAATTGTAGGAGGTAGAAGTTCAAAGACTACAAGCCAAAATCTATTAAATTATGCAGAATTATGGGCATAATGTATGCTGTAAAATATTTCAGCATGTTTACATGTGTTTGGAAGACTGTTTTATAATCAGTTTATCAGGAGTAATATAGTAAAGTGAGGTACATAATTATCCACATTAATTAATGTATTATGTTTTCCTACTCTTCTCACTCAGAATACCATGGAGAGAAATAACATCAAGAGATAGTAATCAGTCAATATTGCTTTTTCTATAAGTAACTATGTATTTTACTCTTTAAAAAAAAACAACGATTGAGTGATAACCAGATATTATCAGCCCATCTTCCATACCTTTTCCTAACATTCTATTCTTTGAATATGTAAATAATTACTTTTTCCCTGTCAGAGTACAGCTGCCCTACTGCACTAACTGTTGGGGCCCCTCTGCCAGGGGCTGGACCTTCTTGGACAGTGGGTGGTAGACAGAGAAGCCATGAGAAGTCGTGGGTGTATAAGAAAGTCTTTATTGTAGGAGCCAGTGGCCATATAGCCAGCTACACTAATAAAAGAGAGATATGCAAATTGACCGTACCTTCACGACACTCACCAGCCAATCAGGAGTGAGTATGCAAACTTACCCAACAAAGATGGATGGCTAATTTGCATAAGCAGGCGCGGAGCGGCTGGGGGCAGGGCGGAACACTTGCCATGGGGATGACGCAGGCGTTCCATACTGCCCCAGCCGCTCAGGGCCTCTGGGCACCGGAGCGGAAAGAGGCGGCTCCAGGGCCAGAGCGAAAAGGTAGTGCTGGCAGCCAGGGAAAGGAAGGCCCATTCTTGCACAAATCTTCATGCATCAGGCTTCTAGTTGCTAATAAGGAGCCACAGCCACTGGACAAAACAATTCTTCACAAAGCAAAGTCCCATACAATACATAATGGCACACTGTGTAGTTAACAAATAATCTTTCCCCCACAGCAGCAGCAGCCTCTGTACCCATAGCCTTACATAGCAGCAGCACCTGAGCTCTCTCTGCCCCAGTCACCTCTCTCTCAAGCTTCACAGAGCAGCAGCACCTGAGCTCTGAGCTTTCCTAAGCGGCCTCAGTAGTCCCTCCCTAGCACACTGGCTGGTCAGTAACATGTATTGTACTACTTAGACAAAAGAGGCTTTTTGCCAAATAGTGACCTTCCAGTCTACCTGCATAGTCCTTGGACACCCTGCTTAAGATTCCCAGGCTCAGAGTAGCCTTGGTCATCTGATGTACTCTAAACAAGGCTTCGATATTCCAATTGGCCTTGAACATCTGGTGTACTCTGGCATAGTTCCCACATGCCCCAAGAGGTGAGTAAAGAATAAAAAAGGGTAATGGCTTCAATAGTGGGAGAGTGGAAGATTCTTTTAACCCACTCCTCGAGAAAGAAATAGTGATCAGCGATGAAATGGAATTGGCATTTTATTTTATCTTCTACAAAGCCCAGTTAAGTAGTTTTTTTTTCTTTCATTTTCAAAATAAAAGCATTAGGATAACATATTTTCTTTATACACCATACTTCCCTTTTTCTATTATTATATCATTGCACACTCCCCCTGATTTTTGTTTTTGTATCTCACTAATCAAATATCTAAATGTTTATAAGAAGACATTTTCTCCTTTCTATTTATACCAGTTCACATGGTGACATAATCAATCAGCATCTGCATTAGTTTTCTAGGGCTGACATAACAATACCACAGACTGGGCGGCTTAAACAAAGTTATTTTCTTGCAGTTCTAGAGGCTGGAAGATCAAGTGTTGGCAGGTTTGTTTCTCCTGTCTTCTATCATTGGCTTTCAAAGGGCTGCTAATGTGCTGTGTCCTCAAATGGCCCATTTTCTCTGTATGAGTGTCCTGGTATCTCTCCCTGTGTTGTGAAAAGAACACACATTGTCAGCCTTAGCTGGTTTAGCTCAGTGGAGAGAGAGTCAGCCTGTAGACTGAAGGGACACAGGTTTAATTCTGGTCAAGGGCACATGCCCGGGTTGTGGGGTCGATCCCCAGTAGGGGGTGTGCCGGAGGCAGCCGATGAATGATTCCCTCTCATCTTTGATGTTTCTATCTCTCTCTCACTCTCCCTTCCTCTCTGAAATAAATAAAAATATATTTACAAAATAAAAGAAGAACACAAGTCATACTGGATTAGAGCCCACTCATAGAACTTTATTTAACCTTAATTACCTCTTTAAATGTCCTATTTCCATATATGATCACATTCTGAAATACTAATTTCAAGTTTACACTTTCTGCTTCATACATTTTCTTTCTTAAATTAAGATATTATGGAATTATTCGAAATCTAGACTCTTGCAAAATATGTAAAGTGTCACACACAATATCACCCTTTACACTTTCTAACCTCCTCCGCTTCTTCAACAGTAATATAAATGTAAACTATGATATTCCATGAGTGGTTTCTTGAATATCCTAAGATATTGTTAGGGATTCTTTACATGTAACATGGTGTACAGTTTATGTGAAATATACTGATCCTGGCCACTGCTTTTGTTCATCTTACTCATTATTTCCCTTATCTATTCATTCAAAACATTTTTAGCCCCAAATATGAGCTGAGTACTATTTAGGAGCTTGGGATATAACAGTAAAAAGAAATCACCAGAATTCTTCATTGAATTGACTATCTTCATTTCATAACTCTTATTTTTATCTGGGAGTTTAATTAATGAGACTTGCCCACACTCTCCATGCATATTGCTCCTGCAATAATGCATATTGCAATCTTCAAATGTATGGTCATATTTTATTGACATTATCATCAACTTAATAAACAATGAGCTTCTTTCAAGCAGTGGACATCCTATATAATGAAAGGCTAATATACAAATAGACTGACCGGCAGAACAACCTAACAACCGATTGCTATGATGTACACTGACCAACAGGGGGTGTGTGCGGAACATGGCGGGCATTGGCTGCAGTGGGATGGTGAGGCAGGTGAGCAGGGGCACCAGAGCAAGGTGGGGTGCCAGTCACTTGGCATCTGGGCAAGCCTCTGGTGGTTATTGAAAATTCTTTGCTCTAGCACCCTGTGGTCCCTCCTGGAACTCTCACCTGCTGCCAGTGCCAGACCTGCCACTTGCACCCGCTGCTGGCACCCAGCGCCAGGCCTGATCACTCAGCACTGTCAGCAGGTGTGAGTAGTGGCTGCCAGCCCCGATCACCCCTCAAGGCTTCTCCACCTCCCTCTGTTCCTGAGGGGCAATAGGGCCAGCAGCTGCTTCTCGCACCCTCTGACAACACTGGTCCTGCTCACACCCACTGCTGGCACTGGCCACAATCGCTCCATGCGGTCAGCGGGTGCAAGCAGGTCCACTGCTGTCAGTGCATGGGACTAGTGGCGGTGGGAAGAGGGCTGCCAGCAGACAGGGGAGGAGGGGCCACTGCAGGAGGGACTGAGCGAGGGCATGTAGAATGGGCCAAGATATTCATTGGTTGAGCAAATGTATTTATGAGTAACCTATTTTAATAAGCCCTTATAAATAATGATTAAAACATTACATTATTTTAAAATGTTACATAACCTTAGGGATATTCTAAACATGTAATTTTAGTAATGTGAAAAATCAGTCATCTCTGATTTCATGTTAATAAGGAGTATTATAAAGTTTCCTAAAAGCAATATATATATATTTGGTAAAATAGGCTAGTTTTTATGACAAAGCAATCTTTTTAATATATGCTATTTTACAGAATCTAAAATTATTTTTTAAATCAAGACATTCACAGTTATCTCTCACCATGAACCTGGCACCTAATGTATTTTGGGGGACAACTTACACTCTTTTTAAGGTCATAGTATCTTCTCCTTTTTATGTAGTTTCCATTATGTAGAGACTAGAGGCCCAGTGCACAGACTCATGTACTGGTGGGGTCCCTCAGCCTGGCCTGCACCCTCTCGCAATCCAGGACCCCTTGGGGGATGTTGAACTTTCAGTTTCGTCCAAATCCCTGCAGGTCAGGCCAAGGGACTCCACCAGTGCACAAATCCTTGTACCAAGCCTCTAGTATGCATACAAGATCTTTAGTTAATCTCTTCCTGCCCTCTCCCCTCCCCTCTTCCCTCTGAGATTCATCAGTTTGTTTCATGTTTCCATGCCTGTGCATTGAGCGTCTTCCCCCTGGTGGTCAGTGCGCATCATAGTTACTGGTCAAATGGTCAAAAGGTTGGACACTTAGCATATTAGCCTTTTATATAGAGAGATTATCACTATAATTTATTTCACAAAGCTAGGAAGTCTGCTCCATTTATCTTATGTATAGTAATATGCAGTCCCTCTCTGTTGACAATGAAAAATGAAATAATTAAGCAAAGTTAGTTTTAAAAGACAACTTAGCCCTAGCCAGTATGGCTCAATTGTTCAGAGAGTTGTCCTGTACACCAGAAGGTGGCAGGTTCAATTCCCAGTTATGGCACATACTTAGGTTATGGGTTCCATCCTGGTCTGGGAGCATATGGGAGGCAGCAGATTGATGTTTTCCTCTCACACAGATGTCTCTTTCTCTCTTTTCTATTCTCTCTCTCTCAAATTGATAAAAACAGATCCTCAGGTGAGGATTAAAAAAAAAAAAGACAACTTAAATTTTACTTTAATATTCCAATGTAAAATGAATTACATGTTATCTAATAAGAATATATATTTAGATCTATGTAGATAGTAAATAATAGGAAAAGATAGATGAGTTTATCTATTTTGCAATTTTGTTTTATGTCATCAGTTAGTTGTTTTGCTATATAGCCTGCATCAATGGTATATTCTTATGTCCTTTTTAAATAAATTTTCTCAATTATCCTTATGAGTCAGAAATATTCTCTACTGTTTATTAATTTTTTTAAATTGATTTTAGAGAGAGGAAGGATAGAGACAGAGAGATAGAAACATTGATCAGTTGCCTCCAACATGCCCCTTACTAAGGATGGTACCCTCAACCCGGGCTTGTGGCCTGACCAGGGTTTGAACCTGTGAACTCTTGGTTCATGGATCAATGCTCAACTACTGAGCAACACTTCTCAGGCAGACTGTTAGCATGAAACCTGTTTTAAAGCTCAATTTACAAAATTCTATGTAGGTTTACTATGTGCCATGTTCTAAATGCCTTTCTAATAATAACTCAAATGATCTTGTAACAATTTATAATTAATTTGTTACTTATGTTATCTTCATATACAGGTAAGGAAACTGAACCTAAAGAGGTGAAGTAACTTTTCCAATAACCACAGCTAGTAATTAGCAGACACAGGATTTGGAGAGAGGCTCCATTCTGTAGCCTTAACTTGTACATGTTGCCTCAGTTAAAGGTGGGGTATTTTATTGATTCCAGTCCCATCCCCAATTTTAAAAATCCAAATATCTGTTTAATATGTAGCAGAGTTTAAATTATATATAATCTTAAAAATTCTGTATCATTTTTTAAAACTGTGCATCTATATCAGCATTAGGATGTAAAGTCACGGAGGCTATAGTGTGTGTAGTTAACTCTGCTGATTAGGTGTCCAGGCTGCAGTGTTGGTACCAGCATGTGCAATTGAAGCCTGAATGTGCAGGGACTCTTGGTATTCACTGAGTTCATGTGATGGCCTAATTCCTCAGAATCCAAATGATAGCTTACAATAGAAAAATATAACAGTGGTGCTTATAATAAAGCATTGTTTCAATTAGGTAACAGGGAGATATCAGTATAATGTTGATAAATGTGCTATGATGCTTAGAGCATTTCTATAGACATTTACTACCTGTGGGTAGAATATAAACCAAAGCTAATCTACAAGTGTATTCATATGGCAAGTATGATCAAAGGAAATTCTTGGGAACAATTAACCTCAGAAATTATATTTCTAAGGGCTTGCTGCAAAAAAAAAAAAAAAAAGTCTTAAGTAATCATCTAAGAACACCTGCATAATTAAGAGTAGACCCAATTATTAGATTGGTTGACACTTTCAGGATATCCGCTTATGAGATCACTGCTCTCTTAAAGTATTTGGCATTCTATTTTTAATTATATAAATAATTATTGTTTTTTGTTATTTTAAAACAGCTGCATAGCTCATAAAGTGTGTTTAGGATGCCTAAGTAGAACTTATAACTATAATGATATACACTAATGATATTGTTTATGGCTTGTTGTGAAATGCAATCTTTGTGATATTTTGTTTGTATTTCTATATAAAAATTGCTATTTTCATTCCTCTGGAAACAATGACAAGTGAAATGATTACATTGTGTAATATACCAAGACCTAGCTTATTTTCTTTCTTTTACTTATTTATATCCAAATTCATGCATCCATGAAGTACATAATAAATGCCTCTTTCCAGACAAATATATTGCCTATTAGTTCTAATTTCAGGAATGTATGGGTAGCTGTTGTGAAAGGGTGTCTCTAAGTAAGAATAATTCTGTTTCAATCCTGGTATAATGGAAGTTTCATTTGTTCTTGAACCCAAGGTATTGAAGATTTATTAAAAGCTCCAGACTAATTATTCAATTAGGAATTCTGATCTTCTGCCTCATGCACAAATACACATGGTTTTAAGTTGAAGAAAGCTGACTCCCTTTGACAGGAGAATAAATTTACATTGCAGAACGCAATTCAAAATCCAAGGAAATAGTGATTTTGCAAAAGGAACATGATTAAAATGGGAAATAGTTTTGATCTAAAATAAATACAGCCCAAACTTTATACCATTATTTAGTCACTAGAAGTTAAAAGATCCACTACATTAAACGAAGTTTTTATTCTCTTTTGGGTTTATTTCAACTAAAATAAGTAAGAAAATGGGTCACATAAATATATTAGACTTGATTAATATTTATTACTACTTTTCAATAGTAAATTGAGATTCTCTATTAATAAAACATAATTATTATTTTAGAATGACTTTTAGGAGAAATCAGCATTATTCTTACAAGAACAGTAAAAGACATAGTATAAATAACTAAAACTTCAATGGTATTCCTATAAAAATTTATGAAATTTTGGAACAAAGTATCCTTATTGATTTTCAACAAGTTTATTCTATTAGTTTCTACATTTTACTTATAACAAGCCAAACATATTTTAAATTAAATTACATTTTTACCTGTGGAAGGGAGCTATTATTGCACAGGTGAGCTGAGGTCATTAACAGGGAAGGGTAATTTTAAAACATTTTTGCATATTTTAGATTAGCTTGTGTTTATAAGGATATTCTATGAATTTTAGCCATGTGGATACCAACTTGTATTAATGCCAAAAATTAATTCTATATGTATTATACTTTAAATTTTTATTTTCTATTTCACATAGATTCCAAATAGAAAATCATTGGGTTATAAAAATATATAGTAGGTAAATAGATAGATTTTAAATTAAAATGTTAATTGAATGTGAGTTGCTGCTACATAATATAGAATGTTTTATGTTCAGAATATGTTGTTCTACATATTACATTTATAGATAATGAAATATATGACCAGAATGTAAAAAGTGAGTTCTGAAACCAACATTATAGGCAATCATAACTAACAACTCTCTTTCAGAAAGTGAAATTTTACAGTGTAATTGGGGCATTTCTTGAATGAAGCCATAAAAAATGAGAAATTAATTACTTTAATAATGGAATTATTATTTTATTTTGTTGTCCTTCCTATTCTGTGGATTTTTAATGAAAAAAAAAAGTGAAAATGTAGTTCCATGAACACCAGAATGAACCTAGAGTATTATTCATTTATTATTAAGGTAAGGTTTTAAATATATTTTTTTCTGATTAACTATGTTTACTTTTAGGGAGCACTATGTATAGAAAATTAGCAATGTTATTATGGATCAATTAAAACAATCAAACAAAAATAACTCTATGTATTGTCAACATTTCAATTTTTTTATAAGTCACACATGGTGCCTTTATTTTTTAAAGGAGCTTTATTCTTTTTTTAAATATATATTTTTATTGATTTCAGAGAGTAAAGGAGAGGGGGAGAGAGATAGAAACATCAATGATGAGAGAGAATCCTTGATTGGCTGCCTTCTGCACACCCCCTACTGTGGATGGAGCCCACAACCCAGGCATGTGCCCTTGATCAGAACTGAACCAGGACCCTTCGGTCTACAGGCTGACTCTCTATCCACTGAGCCAAACTAGCTAGGGTTGGTTCCTTTATTTTAGTCATACATTTTATATTATCATAAGCCTTTTGAATTAGACATCCCATTAAAATTAAAGCAAGCAAGCAAACAAAACCACATTTCTGAATGTAGAATGCAAGTAGAACTTGCATCTGAAGAGGTTGTTATGCATGTGTAGGTAAATGCATTTCTGGAGGCATCGCACCATACAATTACAGATCTTAAGTCTCCCAGTAGCAATTGTATTCAGCTTTAAAAGACCTCTCATAAAATAATCATTTAAAGTAGATTCCCTTGGGTTTAGTTAAATAGAATTAACTACCTCTCAAGTAAAATCACACCAATAAAATACAACTTAACATTTGGAATATAAAGTTGGTGCTTTTGGTTTTCTCCACTGCTGAGTAAATTGCTGTTGATTTAATTTGGTGATGACTCTAAAACAGATCCCCACAAAAGTACCTTTGTTCTCTTCTGTTCTCACCTGTTCATCTGAAAACCACAGTTTCTATAATTTGAAACCAAAGTTTCTTGACTCTTTCAATGTGACACATGATTTGGCAACTGTTGCAAAATTCACCCCTCACTTAAAAAAGTGAAAATCAAAACGAAATTAAATTACAATAATAATTTACATTTTAATAATTTACATTTTAATAAGCTGACAAAAAAAGTAGAAGTGTAGTGTTTGATTTCCAAATGCTAGGGCAATAATTGTGTCCTGGGTAAGGAATATTCCCATTTCCCCTAGGTCATGTGAGCAAACATTGACATCACCTCGCCCTTACTAATTAAAATGCCAACCTGCCTGATTTATACTGTAGTAAAATTCTTAGGCAAACACTTTAAATCACACACAAAAATTAACTGTTTTTGTGTGTTAAATTGCCCTATATGGTTAAAAGTGGCTTAAGGAAGATTTGGCCAAGCTACCACACTATTCCAGTTTTTAAAACATAGCTTCGGTCTAAAATATATAAGATTGAGATAATCATTAATATTGCTCTTATGTGAAATATAATTGTTATTATTGTTATACCCACGTAAACCATTATTTTTGCCACATTCACAAAGTTTGATAATTTGGTATATACAAATAACCTTTAAAATCAGGGCTACATATTTCATAAATAGATATTTGAAAATCAGATAAATTATTTTTCATTAAAATTCTTCATAAAATAGAAGAAATAAATGTAGACAGATAGATTCCAAATATGACTCTTTCTTCTTTTTGAAACTGAAAATAGTGGTGTTGCTTACATCATAAATTTTTCCACGGATAAAGCACTTAGAATCATGTCAGGCTTACATTAAAACTTTGAAATTATCCATATATTTTTTATATCAAAAGCTTTAAGAAAATTAAATAAATGAAGGCACATATACTGGACAGTAATTGAAAATATTGGTCAAATTAAACTACAATTGTAGAATATTAATGTTGTTGAGTCTGAAATATTTCCCATCTCACACAAAACTGTCTTAGGTTCTATATCATGGCTAACATTATTGATTACTCATTAACTTGCTCAATAAGTTTTGTACCATTGATTTCTTAGTAACCCACAACAATCTATATAGGAGCTGACCTTATCAAATCTAGTCATGTTAGCTTTGAGCTAAGACAGCTCAAGTGACTTGATTATTTCTATATTAAATAATCAAATTGTGTCTTTATTCATCTGTCATTTCTTGAGACTCAAAAAGATCTAGCAATTTGGCTAGGCTTAGTGCAGTCAAGATATGCTATTATCTATATGTTCACACATTAAATGAACATCACACACACAAAAAAAACTCTTTGGAGACCATTCAACTAATAAGTTCTGTTATTTAGGCTAGTGAACATTGGTCTTATCCTTTGCTGTTTAGAGACCCCACTATAAAAGCATGATGAAAACTGATAAAACTAAAAAAAAATTATAACATGTTTATAGATTTCATTTAGAATGAACTCCAAATCTTAAAAGTCCTAAGATAGATAATTAATCTTGCATCAATACTTCTTGCAGTTTGGACACATATATTATATGAGAGAGGGAATTTTTGTATAACTATTACTTCAAAGTTAACTATAAAATAATTATAATGTAAATCTTACCTGAATAATGAATAAGAATAACTGAAGAAAACAAATTTGCAAATTCTGTTTTAATACTTCATGTGTTCTTATCACCATCTTATCCTACACCCTGACATATTTTCTCTGATATAGATATAGTTACAGATGTATTTATATTTTAAATAAATTATTTCCTTTTAAAATAATAAACAGTTATGGTGTTGGGCAAAATTTTTTTTAAAAGTAAAATCTCTCCAACATGCTATTAAATAAATGGTTTGTATGTTAAATTTACATTTGTACTAAGAATATTTTCAGATCTCTGTATTTCCTGAATATTCAGTTAGCACAGTGGCTAAATATATGTGCTCTGGAGCTAGAACCCTACATAAACTACCATACTACATACTAATTGTATAAACTTGGGTTACCTAATCTTTGGGTATAAGAGAGGCAAAGGGGGGACAATGAGGGACATCTGTAATACTCTCAACAATAAAGATAAATTTAAAAAAGAAAAGGAAAAGGAAAAGAAATGAAGAAAAAGAAAAGTTGCATTGGGTAACTTAATGGTTTCAATGTAAATTGGAAATAAGAAACAGCAGCTGAAGAAGAGGAAGAGGAAGTATATCATTGGGTTATTTTAAGATATAAATGAATTAAACATGTAATACTTATATGGAGAAATCATATGTGAATTATCATATTTCATTTAGCAGTGGGAATTACAGTTATTATCATAATTCAACAACAATAAAAGTATCTCTACTCCCAGATTACAGTGTCACCCTAGACTTACTTTTGGTGTTTGTTTGGTTTAAGAATCTATTCAATACTCTGATTTTGTGTTTTTCATATGGAAGTTAAGATAATGAATTTTATCAAGGGTCTACCATCACAAAACAAAACCTTTCAGGTAGGACCTGTGATGATCACATTTGCAATGAGAATGAAAATACATAGAACAAATATTAAATAATTTCCTACATTCTTTTAAAGTATTTACTTTGCAGTTCACAACTCATTTAAAAAATTTATCTCAACTAAATTCAATTTCATATCTAATAAAAATTCATAATTAATGATTAAGAAATTTTGCTTCTTAATTTCTACATTTTATCAGTTTTATATGTATAATTTCCATACATTTATGTGAGTACCTTTTAGGTTTTGAACATTCCTATACCCGTTAACTGATAACTTAAATAACAATAATATAGGTATCTATCTCTGCCTTTTATGAAAATTTAGTTATAAAGGCATTAACATTTTAAAAGTACATGAATTAACTTGTTTTCAGAATTAAAGTAAGTTATTTAATACTGACTAAAGAAATCAGTAAGGTTCATTTTAGATCCTTTTAAAAAATGTCATTCCTGAAACATACATTAACTTATTTTTATGAATTGTTAATCATAATTATACTCACAGTTATTTTATTTAATACTAGAGGGCTGGTGCACAGATTCATGCACTGGTGGGGTCTCTTGGCCTGGCCTGTGTCGTCTCACAATCCAGGACCCCACTGGGCAAGATAGGGGCCAGGGAGGGCTGCAAGGTATGTCTCGCCCATCTCGCCCAGTCCCGACTAGTCAACTGGTCACTTAGGCTTTTATATATATAGATGACAATGTAAAATCATTTTAGTGTCAGCACATTATCCCCTTTAGCTCCTTCTTCTTAATTACATATGTGTACATGTGTATGTTCTTTTATATTCATTTACTATTCACATTCAATTCCCCTCATAAGATGCCATATTAATGTATTTAATATGTATTTTATTTTAAATTAGCCAGTTATTTTAGGTAATTTCTCATAAGTAAAACCGATCAAAATAAATTTTGAAATCTTTATTTTGTAATGTGAAAACTATTTTACATTGATAATATTTTTTCATAAGTTTGAGAACAGAAGTTTTTTTTATTGAATTTATTGAGTGGCCTTACTAAGATCATATAGGTCTCAAATGTACACTTCTATGATATAACATCTGTATATTACATTGTGAGCCCATCACCCAAAGCCAAATCTTCTGTCAACAGATATTTGACCCCTTTTAGCATTTACTAAACCACCACCCTCCTTTCCTCTGGTAAGCACCATACTGTTGTCTATGTCTGTGTATGTGCAAGTAGGCTATTGAATAAAAGCTTACAATATTTGAAAAAAAAAAAAGATTTAATCCTAATGCTCATCAATTTGGAAACTGATTAAATACATTTTAGTATAGTTTAAGTATAAAATACCATGAAGTCATTAAAATGGTACTTATCTACATCTACAAATATGGAGAGTTGTATCTGATATGTTACCAAGTAAAATAAGCATATTACAAAACAGCATGGTGCCATTTTGTGTTATGGATGTGTTTGCATCAATGTGCAGAAAAAATATATAAAATGAATTCATAATAGTGGTTACTCTTAGGGAAGTGTTATAGATTTTTATTTTGTTTTTAGATGTTTCATTACTGTCTTGGATTTAAAAATAATTTTGAGCAATTAATTTTATGTCAATGATTTTTATTTTAAAATGACTACTTTTCCTTTGAAAATATGTATTTTATTTTAATGCATTCTATATTTTCTATTTTAAGTCTAATTACATGCTATGTATATTAATTTGGCACCACAGAAATCAAAAGAGGACAATGTTTCAGAAAGGAGTGATTAACCAACTCAAGTAAAGTACTCTGAAAAGTGAAGTAAAATGAAGACAAAACTGTATTCCTTGCATTTAGCAACCCATGCATGACTTTTACCATTGCATGCAAGTTGGAGTTCTAAGGCTATACTATAGTGACATAATTAATAATAAGGGGATGAGGAAGAGAAAGCAAGTATAAATAACTACTTCTGTATATTCAGAGGGCAGGCAGCTTTTGTAAAGCTTTGGTTAGTTGGTTGGGAGGTAGGTTGCTGGGTTGGTTCTTTGATTGGTTGGGAACACAAGAACCTCAGCCCTAGGGTGACCTTTTCTCTCTTACCATATTGCTGGTCACGCAGAGCGGATTCCCTGACTTTTCATATTGCTATTCATGAGGTTTGGGCCCCCTGATCTTTTCATTCCTAAAGATAATATCTAGGCCTCAGCTGTATTTCAGCTGCAGGCCCAGAAACTTAGCAAAACCACACAAGTGAGCCATGGCTTTATCAGCGTCAGCTGCATTGACTAATGACCCCCTGCCCTGGCACCGGCCAATGAGTGGAGACCACGATCTTGAAAGAACACACCTAGAAAGCCTTGGCTCACTGAGAAGTCAGAGAAAAGGGGCCCAGCAGCCCAGCCTAGGCTCTCCTGCTTCTTCTTCTATGCCCTTCCTTGTTGTCTGTCCTAAGTATATTTTTGCTGCAGCCAATACATTTTTATTTACTTTGCTACACTTTGTATTTTGGTTGAAATATTTCCTTTAAGAAGACAAGATCCTAGGTAGGTCTCATCATTTCAGCAGTAACAGTGGATTCAAAGCAGCTAGTTTTAAGTTGATGAAAATGGAGAGTTCATATAATTTGACTACATTTTACTTTGGAATGGACAGGGAAAGGGGAGGACATGGGTCAGGGGTGAAGAGAAAAATGTTTCAATGTTCTTTGCTAAGAATGAGAGAATGATCTGATTCAATAAATGAGGTATATTTCTGGGAGTTTTGAGAGCTCACTTGCAAATAATAAATTTATAATTGCTCTAACCCTTCCAGATTATGTTAGTTTCACTAATATTAATGGCATATCTGTGCACACATATACGGATGACAATATTTGCATCCATCAGTGCTAGGATCTTATCAATTGGGTGTAAGTTAAGGGACCAGTGTTGAGGAATCTTCACATACTTTAATTAAGGTAAATTATAGTGTATCATGAAATCTAAACAATTTGTAAAGCTTTAAAAAAAATAAAAAGAATGATGAATGAGAAATATCAAGAAAAATTACAGTTGGAGTATTTGAATGAATGGTTGACAAAGTAATTTAGAAAGGAGAACCATTTCTTCTGTTCAAAAATTAAGGTGACTGGAGAAGCTATTGGTGAGATGAAGTAATGAATGGAATTAATGAGGAATTCAAGGAACTGAGTGAGTAAAGGATTGGATGTGTTTTCCATAAGAAGAGTGAAGTAACAATATTGGCAGCATTTTAATTGTGTAGAAAAATCATATGTAAGAGAGAGAGTTTTCAGTGAACTAGGGAGGACTTCTTAGAGGGCAGTGAATTATATACTAACTAGAATCCCAGTGTGCAAATCAAAATCACATGGCACCGCCCACCCTCCAGTCACCAGTCAGGCCCTGCCTCGCACTCCGGGCCCCGCAGCAGCCGCGGCCGCTGATGGTTCTGCCCTGCCTCCCGCTCCAGCCCTTGAAGCAGCTGCGTCCGCTGCTGATCAGACCCTCTCCCAGCGCAGGCGCATGGATGCTCCTGCCGCCCCGCCCCCGACACTGTGCTCACAACCTCCTCCTGTCCGGTAACGTGTTATGGCGTCCCTGTTAATTAGCATATTTCTCTATTATTTATTTATATATATATCATAAGATGTGGAGGGTGAGATGAATGTAATAAGGCTTAAAGAAGCAGATAAAATGATACTGTTAATTTCACGTGATACATTTAATTTAAAAAAGAAGCACATAACAAGAATGTAGAAGAATAATGTGGAAATGGCATTGGAGAACAAGTGAGATACATAACCCTGTTTCCTGACACTAGAGAAGATGCCATCCTATCTAATAAAAGAGTAATATGCAAATTGACCATCACTCCAACACACAAGATGGCTGTGCCCATGTGGACACAAGATGGCCACCACAAGATGACCAGCAGGGGAGGGCAGTTAGGGGTGACCTGGCCAGCAGAGGAGGGAAGTTGGGGGCGACCAGACCTGCAGGGAAGGGCAGTTAGGGGTGACCAGGCCTGCAGGGGAGGGCAGTTGGTGGGGGACAAGGCCTGCAGGGGAGGACAGTTGGGAGAAAAGGCCTGCAGGGAAGAACAGTTGGGGGGGACCAGGCCTGCAGGGGAGGGAAGTTAGAGGCAATCAGGCTGGCAGGGGAGCAGTTAGGCATCAATCAGGCTGGCAGGGAAGTGGTTAGGAGGTTATCAGGAGGTTGTCCGACTGCCGGGCAGTCGGACATCCCTCTCACAATCCAGGACTGCTGGCTCCCAACTGCTCACCCTTGCTGGCCTGGTCTCCCCCAACTGCCTTCCCCTGCAGGCCTGGGTTCCCCTCAACTGTCCTCCCCTACAGGCCTTGTTCCCCCCCCCAACTGCCCTCCCCTGCATGCCTGGTCCCCCCCAACTGCTCTTCCCTGCAGGCCTGGTCCCCCCCAACTGCCCTTCCCTGCAGGCCTGGGTCGGACATCCCTCAAAGGGTCCCAGATTGGAGAGGGTGCAGGCTGGGCTGAGGGACACCTCTCTCACGCGTCCACATATTTCATGCACTGGGCCTCTATTATAAAATTAAATGGCTGCAGTTAAAGCAACATTCATAATTGATATATAATTTTTAGTTCAGGACAAAATATATAAAAAACATTCAAAGTAGCATTTTGGGCTGGTGGATGTGGGGAGAGGGAATATTTGTTAAAGAGAATGTTAGTCATTTCCCATATACTAGTCAAAATTTTGTGATGTAAGAAAGTAGTGATTGTCTTAGATGCTTGGCTTAGTGGATAAAGAGTTGGCCCATTGACTTAAGAGCAATGGTTTCAGTTCTGGTCAAGGGCACATTTTCAGTTGCAGTCTCACTCCCCAGCTTAGGCTAGGGTGAGTGTGAGAGTAAAGCAGTTGATGTGTCTCTTGCACATTGATGCTACTCTCTCTGTCTCTCCTCCTCCCTTTCACTCTCTCCAAAAATCAATGGAGATATACTCAGGTAAGGATTAACCAGAAATAAAAAAGAAAAGTAAAAATAAAGTAGTGATAATCTGGGAGGAGGAGAGATCATCAAAGTGGTTAAAATGTTGTTACTTAGATTTGAAGGACAGTTGAACAAGACTGAATAAATGTGCTAATAAACAAAACAAAAAAGATGCAGCCAATATTTAAATTTATTTTCTAGATAGTTTTTATATATGTAATTTTAAGAGACACATTTTTTAATGGGGTTTTGAGGTACATGGGAAAGCCATTTCTAAAGTAAAATTATTTTGTTTGGGAAACACAATTATTAAAAGTTATAGAATGTGAAAAAAATGAGATGAGATAATTTACCTTTTAAAGTTTGAGTAAACTTGTTAACAGAAATAAATATATATATGTGTGTGTGTGTATATATATATATATATATATATATATATATATTTAAAGTTATAGAACAATTTTAGTCATAAGTGCATTAGATGCTCAAATCCAAAATAAAATAACAACAAATGGAATTTAACAATAAGGTGAAAATAAAGTGTTTTATTATAAACTAGATGTTTCCCAGAACTGTCATAATCTTATATAATAAAAGCCCAGCGACAGAAATGGCAGAATGACTGGAATGACCACAACAACCAGAATAACCGCGGACCCGTGATCCCCACCCATGCACCAGGCCTCCATGGAAATATAAAACCCTACCCCACCACCACTCCAACCCAACCTGCGAAAGGCTCCTGAAGCCACAGAATTAGATGATTAAGGCTAGCAGTTCAAACTGTGAAGCCTCATTCACACGGGAGGAATTTACACCTTTCTCCCTCCCCTTGGACTCCGTGTCTCAGAGGAGGCATGCACAGTATGGACGCGCAAATGAAAGCTCAGAAAAGTCACTTGTTTGAGGTCCTGTGGTGCATCCAGGCAGAGACAAATGAATCACCAAAAAGCAAGCACCAGACTCTGTCCCTTCCTCTGAGCCTCAGTTCTAGACAGGCACTTCCCATGGCAGGATACAAGGAAAGCCCCGACTCAAATCTTCGCAGAAACAGGAATGCTCAGGAAGCCAAGATAATAGAAACCTAAGGACCCAAATGCTGGGGCCCATGCCACCAGGCCCCACTCAGTACAAGGCCAAGGGGAGCTTGGACCAAGTTCTGGTCTAATTCCTAACCCGGTTGCAATCTGCCATCCCGGGGCTGCAGCACGTGCTAGAGTGTATAATCATGGGGGACGCTCTGGAGGCAGAGGGCTCACCCCAATGCCAGGGCCCTAGGGGCTCTCTGCCTGCATACCCTTCCCCTAGGCACTGAGCCCCAGCTGTGCCAGCAAAGCCCCTTTCCTGGGGTGGGATCACAGGGGGAAAGCCAGGGGAGAGGTGGCTGGCCTGAGGCCTCCTCCATGGCTGTTTGCACAAATGCAATCTATACTGATAAAAGGATAATATGCAAATTGGTCAGGATGCCCTCACAATAACAACTGAAAAGCAGGCTACCTGGGGCAACCAGGCCGGCAGGGGGGGTACTGAGGGAAGACCAAAAAACTGAACATTAGGCTGCATGGGGCCACCAGGCTGGCAGGGGGGTTAGTGAGGGAATGACCAAACAACTGAACAGCAGGCTGTGTGGGGCTACCAGGCCAGCAGGGGGGGCACTTGGGGGCAATCAGGCTGGCAGGCAGAGGTGGTTAGGGGTGATCAGGCTGGCAGGTGAGCAGTTAGGAGCCAGCGGTCCCGGATTGTGAGCGGGATGTCCAACTGCCTATTAGGCCTGATTCCTGGGAATCTGGCATAAACCGACAGTCAGACATCCCCTGAGGGGTACTGGATTGGAGAGGGTGTAGGCTGGACTGAAGGGACTACCCACCGTGCACAAATTTTGTGGACCAGGCCTCTAGTTAGCTATAATTATCCTGGGCTTTCAGTTTGTTGATTCCGGGCCTGGGAGCTGCGCCCAGGGTGAATGTGCCCACGGACTGCTGCTCTGCCAAATGAGTCCTCTCACTGGGTGAGGAAGCTCTATCCCCGTCCACAGCACCCTGTGTCGTGTGTCTGTCTCACCCTGTGCATCTCTCTCCCTGTTGCTTGCTCTCTGATCCTGCTGACTCATTCCCCTTGTCTCGCTGGCCTTTTGTCTCTGTCTCTCATCGGATGTCAGTCCATGGAGAATACCCCTACCTCTCCTGCAAAGGAATACACACCAGCAGAATCCGCCTTTTCAGTAAAAAATGACAAGTGGGAAACAGAGTGAATTAAAAAGCATTATCTTAAAAACAATCCATGTGTCTGAAAATGTGTTCCAAATGGCAGCACTTTGATGAGGGTGGCAAGGGTGGGGCATGTTGGCCACATCTTCTGGAGCCTCAGACACAAAGTGTAGGGGGCTCAATGCCTCGCTATGGGCCCCTCCCACTAGCCACCTGGGATGGCAGGGTCTGGGGAAGAGACTTAGTCTATACTCACCCTCGTGGACCCCCATCTGATTCTGTAGACACTTTCCCCTGTTCTGGCATACCTGGTCCCTCTTACTCCCCCAGTACCTCCAAATCTTCCTATGCTGACCCCAACTCTCTTTCTGCACCAGCCCTCCCACTGACACACACAGATTGCACCCTCTCCCTCCTCCACCCCCCAGTCTTCTACCCCATACTTCTTCTTTCCCTGCCCTGCCCTGCCCCAACTCCATTCTGCCCTCCTGCTCAGACCACCAGGAGTCCCAGCTCTGGGAGAGATGGTTAGAACAAAGCTTTCCTTGGCTGGGAGAGACTCTCCAGGGAGCTGCATGTAGAAAGGTGCTCCCAGTCCTGTGCCTGAAACTGCTCTGTCTTGCCAGATGCCAATCAGAAATTGTGTCTCTGGAGACAGAAGGTAGGCTGCAGTCCTTTGAAACCTCTCATCAGGAGGAAACTCTCCCCCCACCAAAAAAAAGTTCACACTGCTGCCTTCCTTATCACTTTGAACAACCCTCCTTTGTCCCTTTCCCTGGGGACAAAGGAGGGTTGTTCAAAGTGATAAGTGGAAGGATTGGAGCACATCTATATCCTATATAATAAAGAGGTAATATGAAAATTGACCCTCACACCCTTGTGCCACAAGATGGCCGCCCCCATGTCATCACAAGATGGCTTCCCCAAGATAACTGCCCCCACATTGTCACAAGATGACCAGAAGGTGAGGGCAGTTGGGGCCACCAGGCCTGCAGGGGAGGAAAGTTGGGGGCAATCGGTCCAGCAAGGGAGCAGTTATGTGTCAATAATGCCAGCAGGAGAGAGGTTAGACATTATTCAGGCCAGCAGGGGAGCGGTTAGGTGTCAATCATGCCAGCAGGGGAGAGGTTAGACATTAATCAGGCCAGCAGGGGAGCAGTTAGGTGTCAATCAGGCCAGCAGGGAAGTAGTTAGGGGGGCTATCAAGCTGGCATGCAGAAGTGGTTAGGGGCAATCAGGCTGAGGGGGCTATCAAGCTGGCATGCAGAAGTGGTTAGGGGCAATCAGGCTGGCAGGCAGGCAAGTTGTTAGGAGCCAGCAGTCATGGATTGTTAGAGGGATGTCCAACTGCCGCTTTAGGCCCAATCCCACAGACCTAAACTGGCAGTTGGACATCTGGGTGGAGGCTGGGCTGAGGGACAAACCCCCACTGCATGAATTTTGTGCACCGGGCCTCTAGTTTATATATATAAAAGGCTCATATGCAAAGTGTCCCCTCGGGAGTTCAACCGGAGTTCGATCACTTGCTATGACATGCACTGACCACCAGGGGTTGGTATGGAATGAAGGAAGGCCACAGCAGGCAGCTGGAGAAGGAAGGACCTGGCTGGCAGCTGGAAGACCCCAATCAGCCCTGATTGCCGGCCAGGCCTAGGGACCCTAACTGTGCTTGAATTTCATGCACCGGGCCTGTAGACCTATCTAATAAAAGAGTAATATGCAAATTGACCATACCTCCCCCATGCCCACAAGCCACACCCACCAGCCAATCAGGAGGGAATATGCAAATCAACCCAACTAAGATGGCTGCAACCACAGACAGCAGGAGGCAGGCTTGGGTTTCCCTGGCAATGCAGGAAGCCAAGCTTTCCCCCTGACCTCCTGGGCCCAGGCCTCCACTCAATGCTACAAAGTTTCAATTATAGAAGATAAATAAATCCCAACAGAAATGGCAGCAGCCATGGAGCTGGAGAGAGCAGGAGGCTAGGGTTGCCAGCAGCGATGGAGGAAGCCAAGCTTCTGCAGCACTGGCCTGCTTTGGCCTCTGCTTAAGGCTACAAAGTTTCAATTGTAGAAGATAAATAAATCCCTGATACTAGGGCCTCTGCTTGGGTAGCCGGGGGGTGTGGCCAGCCTTCAAACCACCACAGGCCCTCACCCAGGCCACCCCACACCCCAAGGGAACCCCCACCCTGATCCGGGACACCCTTCAGGGAAAACCAGCTGGCCCTGACCCGTGCACCAGGCCTCTATCCTATCTAATAAAAGAGTAATATGCAGATTGACCATCACTCCAACACATAAGATGGCTGGCCCCATGTGGTCAAAGATCCTGCCCCCATGTGGACACAAGATGGCCACCACAAGATGGCTAGCAGGGGAGGGCAGTTGGGAGGGACCAGGCCTGCAAGGGAGGGCAGTTGTGAGCAATCAGGCAAGCAGGGGAGGGCAGTTAGGGATGACCAAGACTGCGGGGAAAAGCAGTTGGGAGGGACCCAAGCCTGCAGGGGAGAGCAGTTGGGGGGTACCAGGCCTGCAGGGGATTGTGAGTGGCGGCAGGGGCAGAGCCGGCTTCCAGCAGCCAGAGAAGATGGCCCTGATCACAGGCCAGGCCTAGAGGCCATACCCACACTTGAATTTTGTGCACCAGGCCTCTAGTAAAAATATATTTTAAAATAAATAAATAAAAATAAATAAGAAAAGGAAGGATTTTGTATTTTCAAGCTTGTTCTGGATTATATGTTACATTTTTTAGTATAAGCTAAATCTTCTTTCATTGGACACATATGGTAACAAAAAAGTATTCAGGTTATATAACCTATTAAGCCTTTGCAATTTTATTAAAACTACAATGAGAAACATGAATTCTACATCTTCCCCAAGGTAGGATATAGATATTACCTCTAGTTAATAATATGCCAGATTTTAGATGTCAATAATTAATTCAACTAATTTCAGTGCTTCAATAATATGATTAACAGGTATACAGAATGGATCACTGAGGCAAAATGGCCAATAAAAATGTAAAAGCAACTGTAACATTTTTATTAATTTGTATAAGCAAATAAGCAAAATTTCCTGTATTCCTTTCTCAGCCATTATCTTACTATAATATAAATTTCTGCTATAGACAAAATCTGTTTTCTGTTTATTTTCTAATTATATGGTGCTGTTTTAAAATTATTCTGACTGAATTCAGATTTACAAAACCAAGCTTGAGAAAATAGTGGTACAAAAAAAGGAAAATGGAACATGTAAAATAATTCCACAGGTAGGCAATTCCTGGCTAATATTTCCAAGAGCAGGAACTTTGGGCTGTTCTGGATTATTTCTCTACCATCTGTTCCTTTCATTCTTAAGGTTATCTCAATGAAATCTATGGTTTTGCAGTTCCAGGCATTGTGTTTGCATTCCAGGCAGTGAGCATGAAAGAAGGCAGAAAGAGCATGTGTACTCTATTTAAAAGGTCTTCCTGAAATCAGCCACTAATCCTCTGTTCACAGTTCATTAGTCAGAAATTTGTCACATGGCCAAAAAACTAGTTACAAATAAGTCTTAGAATATAGTAGCAAGTCACTACTATAAAATAAGACTTATGTGCCTCAAGAAAAACAGGATAAAATATAATTAAAGGACATTAGAAGTTTCTGGATTATTGGTAGTCAGAAAAGGTTTTATTTTTAACATTGGTCTTGCATTTAGCCACCTTTTATTGATTAATTAAAATAGCTTGTCAATTTATTCTTTGAGATTACCAGGTAGACGATAATATATTTCTACAAATAATAAATATTTTGTTTCTTCTTTGTGATCATTTTACATTTATAATTTTATCATATCTTAATGAATAAGCTACCACTGCCAGTAAATGTTAAATAGTAACTTTAAGTAAACTTGTTTTATTCTTTTTAAGGTAATGCTTTAATTAGTTTACTATTTGACATACAGCTTAAAGGTAAGAAACGATTTGTCTTAGTTTGCTGTTTTAAAATCTTTACATATTTTATTTAATGTACATATTTACATTAATATAATTTCTGATGTTAAACTATCTTACATTGCTGATCCAAATATATTTAGTAATAATTTGCCATACTTATATTTCTGAATTTAATTTACTAATATTTTATTGTATTTGTATTTTATTTATTTATCTTTATTGGTGAAAATATTATAGATATCCCCTTTTCCTACATTGACCCCCTCCCCCCTACAACTGTCCCCCCTGCCCCCACCCCGCCAGTTTCACATTGAGGTCTACAGATCTAGTTCTGTAAAAAATGATAGGTGTGTCTCCTTCCAGGTTCCTGGGGAGACAGGACTGCTCCCTAGCTGTAGCTGGGAAAGGCTAGAGCTTTGTTACAGGAAGTTTTAAGGATATGCTGTCCTACCAAGATTGGTTGGCGTACTTGTGACTATGTGTCCTGGTGGGACTCTAAACTGGCAGGACTGCTCATAGTCTATGGCTGGGAGTGACTGAAACCCAGTTACAAGGCCATTTCAGAATTTCTGGGAGTGTAGATGGGAATGCATTTCACCAGGTTCCTGGGCTGGTGAGGGCCTAAACCCAGTTACAAGGCCATTTCAGAATCTGCAGTTAGACTACATTCTACAGTCTTTCCTCTAAGGATTTAATATACATTAAGCAATTATGACATGAAGCAATTTTTAAATACAATTAGGGCTTAATCATCTAAAACTTAGCTAAGGCCTTTAAGTTGGATGGTATATTTTTATTCTATTGCTGATGTACTTTACTTCTAAGGTAAAGCTCTTTGAGGACCTTTCTGAAAGCCTTAGATACTTAATGAGGTATCTCCTCCTTTTCAGTCCTAAACTTGACTGTTTTCAAATTTGTAGTTGAGAAAAGTTCTGGTCAGCTTTATAACCCTCTTATCTTCCCACTCTCCTGCTTCTTTCTAATCACCAAATTTGTAAACTGATAAAATTTTTTATATGTCACACTCAATTCTCTAGACTCCTGAGTAATTTAGACACAAAAATATTGTGATGCTTCCAACATATTATTTTTTCTCATTTTCTGATTAGTGTTAATTATTTATTATTTTTAATTGCTTGACAACTTTTTAAAATTATTTATTTTCTTTATTCTTTAAGGTATTACATATGGGTCCTTATCCATCCATTGTCATCCCAACCCCACTGCTCATGCTCTCACACCCCACCCCCCGTTGTCTGTGTCCATTGGTTATGCTTATATGCATGCATACAACACCTTTGGTTGATCTCTCCCCCTGCCCCCCACCTTCTCCTGCCTTCCCTCTGAGGTTTGATGGTCTGATCAATGCTTCTCTGTCTCTGGATCTGTTTTAGTTCATCAGTTTGTTGTTCATTATACCTGGTATTCCACAAATGAGTGGGATCATGTGATATTTACTTTTTTCTGACTGACTTATTTTGGTTAGCATAATGCTCTACAGGTCCACCCATACTGTTGCATAGCAACATAGTATTCCATTGTGTAGATGTATCACAGTCTTCTAATCCACTCACTGCTGATGGGCACTTAGGCTGTTTCCAAATCTTAGCTATTGGAAACAAATTGAGAGAGAAAAATCACAGTCATATCAATTGATGCAGAAAAAGCAGTTGACAAAATCTAACACCCTTTCTTGATAAAAACTCTGCAGGGTTGGAATAGAGGGATCATACCTCAACATAATAAAAGCCATACATGACAAACTTAAGCCAACATCATACTCAATGGGCAAAAACTAAAAGCATTTCCCTTAAGAAAAGGAACAAGACAGGGATGCCCACTTTCACTATTCCTGTTCAACATCGTACTGAAAATGCTAGCCATAGCAATTAGACAAGAAGAATAAATAAGAGATATCCAAATTGGAAAAGAAGATGTAAAACTGTCAGTATTCACAGATGACATGATACTGTACATAGAAAACCCTAAAGACTCCATCAAAAATTATTAAACTTAATAAATGAATTTGGCAATGTAGCAGGATACAAAATTAATGCCCACAAATCTATGGAATTTTTATACACCAATAGTGAACTTATGGAAAGAAAGATTTAAAAAAACAATCCCATTTACCATTGCACCAAAAAATTAAGGTACCTAATAGTAAACTTAACTAAGGAGGTAAAAGAGATGTATTTGGAAAACTACAGGACACTAAAAAATTATATACAGGAAGGCATAAATAGATGGAAAAACATACCTTGTTCATGAATTGGTAGAATCAACATCATTAAAATGTCCATTCTACCCAAAGCAATCTATAGATTCAATGCACTCTGCATTAAAATACCAACAGCATATTTCACAGACCTAGAATGAACTCTCCAAAAATTCATCTGGAAGAAAAAAAGACCCCCAATATCTGTTCTTCCTGAGAAAGAACAAAGTAGGGGAAATCTCAATACCATATATCAAGCTGTATTACAAAGCCACTGTTCTCAAAACTGCCTGGTACTGGCACAAGAACACACATATAGACCAATGAAACAGAACAGAAACCCAGAAATACACCCAAGCCATTATGCTCAATTAATATTTGACAAAGGAGGCAAGAGCATACAATGGAGTCAAGACAGTCTCTTCAATAAATGGTGTTGGGAAAATTGGACATATACATGCCAAAGAACGATTCATGTTAATTTTAAAAGATGCTATTTTAGCATTGGTGGAAGAGATTCATGTTAATTTTAAAAGATGCTATTTTAGCATTGGTGGAAGAAGAATATCTTAGAACAATGTTATGTTTCCTCTGAAATAACCATTTTGTCTCAGTCTTCTAGAATGTTACTTTAATTATTTTATATTTTAATAGGTGTGCATATCTAAACAATTAAATTGGATTCAATTATTCATCTTACATCAAACAAATGTTCAGACTTATTAAAACTTTAGATAACCTATTTTAATATACTTTAAAAGTTATTTTAAAGCAATTCCAATATATATCTATAATATACATTTTTATATTATATAATTATTTTATTTTATTTTTATTAAATTTATTGAGATGATATTTTTAATAATATCTATACTAATAAAGGGGTAATATGCAAATTGGTCAGGACAGCATCACAGTAATGACCAAACAGCAGGCTGTGTGCGGCGACCAGGCCGGTAGGGGTGTTAGTGAAGGGCGACCGAATGACTGAACAAGCAGGCTGAGTGGGGCAACCAGGCTGGCAAAGGGGGGCAGTGAGGGGCGACCAGGCCAGCAGAGGGGGGCAGTTAGGGGCAACTAGGCCATCAGAGGAGCAGGTGGGGGTGACCAGGCTGGTGGGGGGCCAGTTGGGGACAATCAGGCTGGCAGGCAGGTGAGCAGTTAGGAGCCAACGATCCCGGATTTTGAGAGGGTGCACGCTGGGATGAGGGGACTCCACCCCCCATGCACAAATTTCATGCTCCGGGCCTCTAGTGAGTATATAATTCTACTAGAGGCCTGGTGCCTGAAGATTCGTACAATAGGCCTTCCTTCCCCTGGTTGCCAGCACCGGTTTTCCTCCGGCACCAGGCCTTCGCTCTGGCCTCCACCTTCTGTCTTTGCTCCGGCGACAGTCTTTGCTCTGGCCAGAGCCTTCAGTCTTCACTCCAACCAGAGTGCCACTCCTGAGGCTCCCTCTGCCCCCCGCCCTCCCCCTCATAGCAGGCGTCCCACCCCTCCCACTTGCTCTATGCCTGCATGCATGCTGCCCAGAGGCCCAGAACAGCTGGGGCGGCGGGGCCACTAACATCTTTGTCAGGTTAATTTGCATACTCACTCCTGATTGGCTGGTGGGTTTCATGAAGTGATGGTTAATTTGCATGTGTCTCCTTTATTAGTGTAGATATTACAACATCTGTATATTGCATTGTGTGCTCATCATTCAAAAGTGAAGTCTCCTTCTATGACCATATATTTGATACCTTTTACCCCTTTCTGTATCCTTCTACTCCCCTTACTCTATGGTCACCATCACACTATTGTCTGTGTCAATTATTTCTATTTTATATCCAACATATGTCCTTTTTTATCTAACTTATGTTGCTTAGCATGATATTCTTAAGATTCAACCATATTGGGGCAAATAATAGTATTTCATCTTTTCTTTTGGCTGAGTAGTATGCTATTCTATATATGTATCACATCTTCTTTATTCAATCTTCCCTAGAAAGATGCTTTTGTCTTGATCACCATTAATAATGCTGTAGTGGATGTCAAGGTACATATATCCTTAATGTTTTCAAATCTGGGTGGCAGATGCCCACAAAAGAGATTGCTATGGCATATGTTAATTCTATTCTTAACTTTTTGAAGAACTTCCTCACTGTTTTTCATAGCAATTTTTCCAATTTTCATTCCCCTCAGCAGTGTATGAGTGTTCCATTTTCTCCACATCCTCTCCCACACTTGTAATCACTTGTCTTATTGATAATAGCCACTGTGACTGGTATAAGGTGGTATCCCTTTATGGTATTGATTTGAGTTTTCCTTATAGATAGTGAAGTTGAGCATATTTTTGTATATTTGTTGGCCATTTGTACATATATATTATTAGGAGAATTGCCTGTGCAGGTCATAGGCCCATTTTTATTAGATTGATATTTTTGTTGAGTTGTATTAGATTTTTATATACTTTGGCTATTAGTCCCTTATCAAGGGTATAATTTGCAAATATCTTCTCCAATTTGTTTGTTGTTGTTGTTGTTGTTCATTTGTTTGTTTTGTTTCACAGCCAGGAAGGACAACCCCAAAGGGCCCCCAGCTGCTCTCTCAACCTTGCCTCCTGCCCTGACACATCCTGTTCCTTCTCTGAAACCTGCCATGACTCCCAAGGGCCTTCTGGCATCTTAAAGTTTTGTCCTCCCACAACACATCTCTTTGGAAGACACCCTGACTTGCCCTGCCACCCCAATCTATCGCTCTGCACAGAATCCCCATAAAGCAGAACAGTGCCAACATTTTCTTGACTCCAATCTTCCTTCTCCTGATGCCCAGAAATAGCACCTGCAATGTACAAAAATCCATTGCATTCTATATAGTAACAATGAAATTTCAAAAACAGAAATGAAAACAATTTCATTTGTAATTTTAACAAAAAGAACCCTAGGAATAAACTTAATAAAGAATACGAAGGAACTATTCACTAAAAACTATTTATATATGTAAAAGCCTAAGTGATCATTACGACTGGTCAACCGAACAACTGGTCAACTGGTTGCTATGATGCACACTGACCACCAGGGGGAAGATGCTCAATGCAGAAGTTGCCCCCTGGTGGTCAGTGCACTCCAACAGCCAACCTCCTGTGGCTAACCAGCCTCCCATGGGCGCAAGATGGCCCCAATTGTCAGCAAGGCTGATGGACCCCACCCATGCACGAATTCATGTACCGGGCCTCTAGTAAGATATAATTGAAAGAAATTGAAGAAGACATAAAGAAATGAAAAGACAATTTGTGTTCATAGATTGGAAGAATCAACATACTTAAATAATTATATTACCAAAAGCAATATACAGATTTAATACAATCCCCATCAAAATCACAATGGCATTTTTAAAAGAAATAGGAAAAAAATCACCAAATTTATATGGAAACACAAAAAAAACAGAATATCCAAAGCAATCCTAAGAAAGAAAAGCAAAGTCTTAGATAACACACTCCCTGGCTTAAAGTTACACAGCAAAGCTACAATATCAAAACATCATAGTATTATCAGAAAAAGATACACACAGACCAATAGAATAGAATTGAGAGCCCAGTAAACCACCATGTATATGGACAACTAATTTTTGAGAAGTAAAAAATGTACAATGGGGAAAATAAAGTCCCTTCAATAAATGGTTCTGGGAAAATCAATGCTGGGAAAATATAATAATTTTATATTGTGATTTCTGGCAGTATATTGGCATATATATTACACCTTAGCTACACTTATTGCTCTGTTCACTACCATGGACCTCTATATTCAGCTCAAGAAAAACTAAAATCTACATTAATTAAAGTAGATTTTTGAGGCCATAGAAGAGTATATTTCATGAAGACATTATTGAGTTAACATGACAAAAATATTTGTTAGTCTAAATTACTGAAGTCATATTATTAACTTTTATATATAGAGCCTAGAGAATTAATTGATACATAACATCTCTTTTCCATTCAAAAGTTTGTGATTACAGAAAAAGAGGAGAGAGTACCTAAGGCCAGAAAATGTGGAATTTGTCAATTATCTAGGCCTTATGACATTTTACTGGGAGAAAATGCAACATGTTTTTTTATAAGCTATTTTAATTTCTTCATTTTAAAGCAACATTACCAGTGATAAGGATATAGAAAATAAAATTTAATGACATAATATTAACAAGGATAAATGAGAGTGTGACCAGAGGGAAGATACTAGGCACTAAAATGCTGATGGCTAATTTCAGCAACTCCTAAGAGCAGTTATGTAATAGTGACCCTATTGTTCTATAGTTAAAAAACATCTAAATAAGTATTCAGTAACTCATGCCTGATTGTAGAAGTATTTATCTTAAGGAATAAATATTGCTATGTAATAAAATATTATGACAGAAAAATGTAATTAAAATTGAATTAACTAGTGGAAAGATTATATAGGTAATATTGTTCAAATTTATTATTTATTTACTTTCAACTAATTTTTGTTAAGTCATTAGAGCAAATAAATTTATAGATGTACTAGAGGCCTGGTGCACAACATTTGGACCTCAGGGCTGGGGGGGGGGGGGTGGGGAGGGTCCCTCAGCCCAGCCTGTGCCCTTTGGCAGTCCAGGAGCCCTCGGGGGATGTCCGACTGATGGCTTAGGCCTGCTCCCTGGGGGAGCGATCAGTTGGATATCCTTAGCCATCAGTAGGACATCCTTAGCACTGCTGCAGAAGCGGGTCACTTCACGCGACAGCCATCAGCCTGGCTTGTGGCTGAGTGGCTCTCCCCCTGTGGGAGCACACTGACCACTGGGGGGCAGCTCCTGCATTGAGCATCTGCTCCCTGGTGGTCAGTGCACATCATAGTGACCAGTCATTCCACCGTTTGGTCAATTTGCATATTAGCCTTTTATTATATAGGATTATTACTTCTGTGCTGAGATCTAATTGTAATATATGTGCACACCATAGAACTTTAAAACTTAAGGTTATATTTTAATCATACTGATGTGATCTTCATCAGTAAAGATCCCTCTAAGGAGGTAGACTCAGACTTAATATATATTAACCATTAGTTAATTTACTTATTTACTTACAGTCTCTCCACTTTGTAAGCAATATTTGGAAAGAGATTTCATATTTCTCTCTCTTGTATTGCATCTAAAGAGTGCCAGGCATCCTATGTGCCCTCTAATGTTTATTTATTATATTAAAAAATAAGATGTTGTGTAATTACTAATTGAAATTTTATTTCTAGCCCTAACCGGTTTGGCTCAGTGGATGGAGCATCGGCCAGTGGACTGAAGGGTCCCAGGTTTGATTCCAGTCAAGGGCATGTACCTTGGTTGCGGGCACATCCCCAGTGGGGAGTATGTAGGAGGCAGCTGAATCGATGTTTCTCTCTCATTGATGTTTCTAACTCTCTATACCTCTCCCTTCCTCTCTGTAAAAAATCAATAAAATATATTTAAAAAAAAGAAATTTCATTTTTATCAAAATTACTATGATGGTGGACAATTTATGCAGCTCAGTATGATGGGATTGTTTGGGGTGTATTTGTGGCATTATGTAAGATTCATGTGGCTAAATATATTCATTTTAATGTACTGATAAATGTTAGCTATATAACACTGCAAGTAAAATAGACTAAACTAATGATAGAACACTTAACAGATAATATTTGCTTGCCAAATCTTCCAAAAAAGTTGATATATCTCCCTGGTACTTAGTGATTTGTTTTCAATAAAATATTTTCATTATTACAAACTGATTACTACAATCTGTCTTCATATACATTTTGTACCTTATGGTTCATTTTACAGTACTCTTTAGCTGTTTTGGCAGAAGATGTAAATCAGTGAAATATTCACTTTTCAATGTAGGAAATATGCCAGTTGGGAATGTTTTAAGCAGAGTACACCACTAAGTATATAATATATAATTAAATTATAAATGAAAAAATTATTAGTGGTGCCATTTTTAATTGAAATAAAAGAGGAAAATATTTCACAATTGATTTTCTGGTCATGTGTGTGGGGGGCATGTTTGTGCAAGCACATGTGTACCTATGTTCATTTTGGAAGATGTGATTTGATGGGAGATCAGAGAAAAGTACAAAATAAATATTTAAATGTTAATGGCCTATGACCATTGGTTAAAATATTCCCATTTTTATATATATCCCATGCTCCTATTAAGTGGTCTCAAAGGTTTAATAGGATCATTAACTTCATTACTTCTTTTTTTGTGGCTGTTTTGTTATTTTAAACTTTTTATTGTTGAAAGTATTATATGTCCCCCTTTTTCTCCCATTGACCCCTTCTAGCTTGCCCCTGACCTAAACAACAGGCCTCCACCACCCTATTGCCTGTGTCCATGACTTATGCATATATGCATACGAGTTCTTTGGTTGATATCTTCCCACCCAACCATCCCCGCCTTCCCTCTGAGAGTCAACAGTTTGTTCTATGATTCTATGTGCCTGGATCTATTCTATTCATCCATTTTATTCATTACATTTCACATAAGAGTGATACTTATATTTCTCTGACTGGCTTAATTTGTGTAGCATAATACTCTTTGGGTCCCTCCTGGCTGTCTCCAAGAGTGATATATCTTCTTTTCTACTGCTGCATAGCATTCCATGGTGTAAATGTACCACAGCTTTTTTATTCACTCATCTACTCATGGGCACTTGGCCTGTTTCCACATCTTAGCTACTGTAAATTGTGCTTCTATAGACATAAGGGTACATACAGTCTTTCTGACTGGTATTTCAAGTGTCTTAGAATATATTCCTAGAAGTGGAACCTCTGGGTCAAATGGCAGTTCCATATTTAATTTTCTTAGATAACTCCATACTGTTTTCCATAATGGCTGCACCAGTCTGCATTCCTACCAGCAGTGTACTAGTGTTCTCTTATCTTTTTTTTTAAATAAATCTTTATTCAGATTATTACAATTGTTTCTCTTTTTTCCCCCCATAGCTCCCCTCTACCCGGTTCCCACCCCACCTTCTGCCCTTACCTCCCCCGCACTGTCCTCATCCATAGGTGTATGATTTTTGTCCAGTCTCTTCCTGCACACCCCCATACCTCTTTCCCCCTGAGAATTATCAGTCCACACCCTTTCTATGCCCCTGATTCTATTATATTCACCAGTTTATTCTGTTCCTCAGGTTTTCAATTCACTTGATTTTTAGGTTCGCTTGTTGATAGATATGTATTTGTTGTTCATAATTTTTATCTTTACTTTTTTCTTCTTCCTCTTCTTAAAGAATACCTTTCAGCATTTCATGTAATACTGGTTTAGTGGTGATGAACTTCTTTAGCTTTTTCTTATCTGTGAAGCTCTTTATCTGCCCTTCAATTCTGAATGATAGCTTTGCAGGGTAGAGTCATCTTGGTTGTAGGTTCTTGCTGTTCATCACTTTGAATATTTCTTGTCACTCCCGTCTGGCCTGCATAGTTTCTGTTGAGAAATCAGCTGACAATCCTATGGGTGCTCCCTTGTAGGTAATTAACTGTTTTTCTCTTGATGCTTTTAATAGTCTCTCTTTGTCTTTTGCTCTTGGCATTTTAATTATGATGTGTCTTGGTGTGGTCCTCTTTGGATTCCTTTTGTTTGGGGTTCTGTGCGCTTCCTGGACTTGAAAGTCTATTTCTTCCACAAGGTGGAGGAAGTTTTCAGTCATTATTTCTTCAAATAGGTTTTCAGTATCTTGCTCTCTCTCTTCTTCTGGCACCCCCATAATTCTGATGTTGGTACACTTGAAGTTGTCCCAGAGGCTTCTTACACTATCTTCAACTTTTTAGATTCTTTTTTCTTTTTGCTTTTCTGGTTGAGTGTTTTTTGCTTCTTTGTATTTCAATTCTTTGACTTGATTCTTGCATTCCTCTAGTCTGTTGTTGGGTCTCTGTATAATATTTTTTATTTCAGTCAATGTATGTTTAATTTCTAGTTGGTCCTTTTTCATATCTTCGAGGGTCTCATTATACTTATCGGCCTTTTCTAGGATATACTTGAAAAGCCTTATAACCGTGGTTTTGAATTCTATATCCAGTCATTTGTTTTCCTCCATTTCTTTCATTTGTGATCTGTTTCTTTGTTGCTGCATTTTCACTGCTTCCCTGAGTTGGTAGGGTAGCTTTGTGTGCTAGGCTTCCTATATGGCCCAGTGGGTCGGCCTCCCAGTTACCTGAGGTGGACACTCTTGGTGCACCCCTTTGTGGACTGTGTGTACATTCTTATTGTAGTTAAGCCTTGATTGTTGTTGGTATCAATGGGAGGAATTGACCTCCAGGCCAGTTGGCTGTGAGGATCAGCTGTGTCTATGCTGGGAGAAGTTTGGTGCTGGAGACAATCTTATAGGATTAGACTTTCCAAATTGCAAAAGCCTCTGTGCTCAGCTTGGATGGGGTGGAGTCTCAGGGCAGAGCAGACAGCCTTGGCTTCCCGTCAGCCCTGCCCTTGTGCGTGTGCGCCTCCAGACCTCTGCCTTCCCTGGCTCCCGAGCCTCCGCCCGAGAGTCCGGATTCCCCCGCAAGAGTGTGGGTCCCCAGGAGCTTGCCTGGAACTGGAGTTCAGTGCAGTCAGAATTGGGGTCCAGTGCAGTCAGGAGCTTCCGACTCCCTTCTGCTAGGGAAAGCCTGTGGCAACCTCCTCAGTCTTTGTGTGCACTGGCGTGCGCGCCTCCAGACCCCCTCCCCCAGGTCTCCGAGTCTCTGAGTGCCTTTCTCTCTACCTGAAAGTCCAGACTCCCCCTGTATGAGCCTGGGTCCACGGGGTTTCGCCCAGAACTGGGGTACAGTGCAGTCGGAACTGGGGTTCAGTGCAGTGCTTCACCCTCCCACCAGAGAAAGTCAGCCAGGCTCTCAGCCGCCCTTCCTCTCTGCGTGCACAAAGACCCTTTTCTGTACCTCAACCCTCTGCCGTTCCTCCAGTTCTCCATGAGCTTTTCTCTTACCTTCTAGTTGTAGAATTTCCACTCAGCCAGCTTTCCTGTGGTTTTGGCTGGTGTCCAGTCTGTCTTTTAGTTGTAGTTTTGAAATTGCTGTGCAAGGTAGCAGTTTAGGTGCTTACCTATGCTGCCATCTTGGTTTCTCAGTGTTCTCTTTTCTATCCATCCTCCCCAACTCTTATAATTTGTTGATTTGTTGAAGGTGGCCATTTTGACAATGAGGTAATACCTCGTTGTTATTTTAATTTTCATCTCTCTGATGATCAGTGACTTCGAGCATTTTTTCATATATCTCTTGGCCATTTTTATGTCCACTTTGGAGAAGTGTCTGTTTAGGCCTTTTGCCAATTTTTTATTGAATTGTTGTCATATTTGGCCTTTATTATTTGTTAAGTTGCATTAGTTCCTTATATATTTTGGAGATTAATACTTTATCAGATTGATTGTTACTAAATATGTTCTCCATTACAGTGAGCTTCCTTTTCATTTTGTTGATGGTTTCTTTTGCTGTGCATAAGCTTTTCACTTTGACATAGTCTTATTTTTTAAATTTCTCCTTAGTTTCCTTTGCCTGAGAAGATGTATCCACAAACATATTGCCAGGAGAGATTTCTGAGTTTGCTGCCTATTAATTCTTCTAAGATTTTTATGGTTTCCCATCTTAGTCCTTTATCCATTTTGAGTTTATTTTTGTGAATGGTATAAGTTGGTGGTCTAGTTTCATTTATTTGTGTGTATCTGTCCAATTTTCCCAACACCATTTATTGAAGAGACTGTCTTGCCTCTGTTGTATGTTCTTACATCCTTCTTCAAATATAAATTGACCATAATGGCTTGGGTCAATTTCTGGGTTCTATGTTCTGTTCCAATGATCTATATACCTGTTCTTATACCAGTATCAGGCTGTTTTAATTACAAGAGCTTTGTAGTATAAATTAATATCTGGTTTTGTGATAACTTCAACTTTGTTCTTCTTTCTCAAGTTCACTGCAGTTATTTGGGGTCTTTTTTATTCCAGATGAATTTTTGGAGAGTTCATTCTAGGTCTTTGAAGTATGTTATTGACATTGTAATGCAGAGTGCATTGCATCTATAGATTGCTTTGGGTAGTATGGACATGTTAATGATATTGATTCTACCAATCCATGAACACAGTATATTCTTCCATCTGTTTACATCTTCCTCTATCTCTTTTTTCAGTGTCCTGTAGTTTTCTGAGTACAGGTCCTTTAACTCCTTGGTTAAATTTATTCCTAGGTATCTTAATTTTTTTGTTGCAATAGTAAATGGGATTTTTTTTTTTTTTTTTAGTTTCTCTTTCTGTAAGTTCATTATTAGTGTATAAAAAAAGCCATAGATTTCTGGGTGTTAATTTTGTATCCTGCTACATTGCCAAATTCATTTATTAGTTCTAGTAGCTTTTTTATAGTCTTTAGTGTTTTCTATGTACAATATCATGTCACCTGCAAATAACGACAATTTTATTTTTATTTTTCCAATTTGATGCCTTTTATTTCTTCTTCTTGTCTGATCGCTATGACTAGCACTTCCAGTACTCTGTCAAACAGAGGAGGTGAAAGTGGGCATTCCTGTCTTGTTTCTGTTCTTAGGGGAAATGGTTTTAGTGTTTGCCCACTGAGTATGATGTTGGCTGTAGGTTTGTCATATAAGGCTTTTATTATGTTGAGGTTTGATCTCTCTAGTCCCACTTTGCTGAGAGTTTTTATAAGGAAAGGGTGTTGGATTTTATCAAATGCCTTTTCGGCATCAATTGATATGATTATGTGATTTTTGTCTCTCAATTTGTTTATGTGTTGTTTCATGTTTCTTGATTTTCAGATATTGTACCAGACTTGCATCCCTCTAACAAATCCCACTTGGTCATGGTGTATGATCTTTCTAATGTGATGCTGGATCCAATTTACTAGAATTTTGTTGAGGATTTTAGCATGTAAGTTCATCAGGGATATTGGCTTGTAATTCTCTTTCCATGTAATGTCTTTATCTGCTTTTGGAATTAAGATAATGCTGTCTTCATAGAAAGAGCTTGGGAGTGTGTCTTCCTCTTGAATGTTTTGGAATAGTCTGAGAAGGATAGGTTTTAGTTCTTTGACTGTTTGGTAAAACTTGCCTGTGAATCTGTCTGGCCCCGGGCTTTTGTTTGCTGGTAGGTTTTTGGTGACTACTTAAATTTCCTCCTTCATTATTGGCCTGTTGAGATTTTTTTTACTCTTCTTGATTGAGTTTTGGAAGGTTGTATTTTTTCAGGAATATGTCCATTTCCCCTAGGTTGTTTAGTTTGTTGGAGTAGAGTTGTTCATAATATTTTTTACAGTATTTTGTATTTCTATGGGGTCTGTTGTTATTTTGCCTCTTTCATTTCTGATTTTGTTTATTCAGGTCCACTCTCTTTGCTTCTTGTTGAGCCTGGCTAGAGGTCCATCAATCTTGTGTATCCTTTCAAAGAACCAGCTCTTGGTTTTATTGATATTTTGTATTGTTTTTTTGTTGGTCTCTAATTCATTTATTTCTGATCTGATCTGTAGATGGCCCCCTGGGAAGGCACATGGGCATTCTTTAATTAATGTCAGCTGAAACCAGTGGTGTTGGCGAAGCCATGCCCTGGGAACACACCTTTCCAATAGGGCAATGGTGTTGTCAGCTTGACCTTCATTTTAGCCCATGGTATAGGAAGTGGATTTTGATATCTAAATCCAGCCTAGCACCTGGAATGCTCAGGGCCTACTTAAGAATGCAAATAATCTCCTTTGTCTTGACATTTTGGTGATACTTCCTAGTATTTGGGGTTATAAAATAAACACACAGCATCAGCTCTGGGTCACTGTCTCTCCATCAGAAGAGGGTAGCAGTCCACCCAACCCCAGCTTTTCTTCTGTGTGTCTTGTCTCTTTCTTTTATTTCTCAATCCCCAGCCACCTCTACTCAGGAATTGGACCCACTATCTAGCTGCACAGGATGCGGAAAAGAGAAAATAGTTACATCTGGTGCCCACATGGTCTGGCTGAGTATAGAGGCAAGAGGCTAAGGGATCGCTCCAAGAAGTGTGTGCACCACAGAATAAGATAAGGAGAGGATTGTTGTAAGTTGTATTAGCTGGGTATAAAACATGGGTAATTCTCAAATGTTTAAAACTATGCTCAAAGCTCAAGGATGCTCTGTTAAGCGTAGTCAGATTCTTAATTTCTTAAGTTTTGTTGATGAAACGTGGGAAAAGGTGAGAAAGCAGTTGTGTGATGGATACACAGCAGAAGGTCCTAGAAGATTCCTATTCCTACTTTAATTCATGATGGCCTTGATCCAGCACAGGAGAGTTTAAGAATGTCTAAGTGGGATGTGGCCACGGCCTTACAGCCTATAGTGGAGGGGTGTGACTCTAACAATACCACCTCTTCCCTCTGCGCCTCCTCTGTCTCCACATGTCACTCCTGTGACCACAGTCAAAAGCCCACCTGATAAAGATTTATCTTGTAATTATGAGCAGGAGCTAGAGTCTGAGGCAGAGTGGGACAAGCATCACTGTAAGCAGGATAAGAAAGGTTTTGCTCCCAGCTGCCTAGCCTTTATGGCTGGATGCTGGCACTTGGCCAAAAGTGACTTCATATTTCATTTTGTTGGAGGCTCAAACTACTTCTATTAGGATGAACCAAGTATAAAGGATTAAAGGGATTTTCAGCAACTGCCAATGATTCTTTATCTTAAAAAATCTTTTTCTTTCCTTAAAAAATAAAAATTAAAATTAAATAAAAATTAAAATAATAATGAAAATAAAAACAGCAGACACCAAACCATCACTGAATTTCCCCCCAAAGCAAGAAGGAGGTGGGGGAAGGAAGACACGTGGTGACCCAACATGGATGCCCACTCCCCGAGAAAGCCATTTTAAAAGGTCTCATCTTCGCCATGCTTAAAGATGGTGGATTTAACCTGGGAAAAAATAAAAGTCAAGCTTCTGTGCCAGGCCTGTCCTCTGGAAACTTAAAAACTTCGAAGTTTACTAAATCAAGTGATAAAAAGTTATATCCAAATATATTGAAATGATATAATAGTGAAATGTTGATCTGAATATGCCTTGTATGAAGTCTAGAAGATAGAATTTAATCAATTAGTTGAATATGCCTTGTATTTTATTTGAAATGTATCCTTAAAAATATAAAAGTATTATTGATTTGAGAAATGCTAAGTATTTAATTTGCTACTTAAAATTTGAAGCTCTGAAAGTTTAAGGTTCAGATTGAATTGGGAGAAATTATATAATTGTGGTAACTAAATGCCTAGAGTATAGTAATTTATTTTTGAGAAAATAACTTTTGTGTTTTCTCTGATAATTAGGAATTCAAAATGTGTTACTTATTGGTCTAATTTAAAAAGAGGATTAATTCTGTGAACCAGTTTAAATGTAATTGATATTCTTTAAGATAATTTAAGTATATAATCTTTAAATCATATATATATATATATGAAATGTTTTCAAAAGTCTGTTCTCTCTTAAAAGAATTTTTTTAATTAAACCGATTGATACTTGAAATCTCATAGAAAGCTTTATCAAATAAAAATCAATCAATATATTTTACTTATGTACATATATTAAATGTTATGAAGGTATGGAGGTCAAAATATTTCTTAAAATCCATTAGCAAAGTTTTAAGATGGAATTTAAAGTAACAAAAAGCCCATAGCTGCCTGCATTTTAAATAGGTTGGTTGTGGGGCAGCATTTTTGCTTTTAGAATTAGACCTATAACTTTACTAAATTTGCTTGCTTTACTTTTTAAATAAAAATACCTAAATTATTTTATAAATTAGCTTTTTAAAATATAATCAAGGTCTCATATAAATTAAGTTACATGAGAAGCCAATGTTTTTATAAGTAATTGAATCCAAGTAAAATGTAAGAACAGATTAGAAGCCACCATGAGGACTGCGTGGCTTGGCAGCTGCCATGTTGACCTCATGGCTTGCCACTCCTATGGGGGCTGCCATCTTGAACAGCTAAGGCCAACCCCCTTCCTTTGAATGGGCCAATGTCTTTGTAAGCAATTTGATTAAGTCTTCTAAGAAAGTTACTGAGACCTCCCATAATCCCTCTGTATATGCAAATAAGCCAAAGAGGATACTCTTTAAATATAAAATTCTATGTTAATAAAAAGGAGAAAATTGAAAATTTTAAAATCTCTTCCACTAATATTTACAGTATAAACTAAGATTGTTGTTAAAGTATTAAATGTGACAGTAAATTATTAGTCAACTTTAAAATAAAAGTGCTTGTGATATGGCTACTCGGACGTATGACCCAGAACTTATTATTGGTGTAAAAAGACAAAGATTCTTAAGTGAAACTCTCTGTAGCCTAAAAATTATTCTGGAAGTAAATAAAGCGCTTTCCTTCAAATATCATAAGAATTGTAATTGAAAGTCAAAATATTTGGCTTCATGAACTGAAGTAAATAATTTGTGTTTTTGCCTCCCTGATAAAGTTTATATTAAAGTTATTTAAAGATTAATTGTAGAAGTTTACAAGTGAAGTTAATAAATAAACCTTATTTCAAAGTATTTAAATTTGGCTAATTGAAATAAGTGAATGTTCATAAAAACTTAATTGCACTGGACAAAAAAAACCTGTTTCTGAAGTATTAACTAAAAGTTTTATTGATAGTTCATCTCATAGTAAAATTGCTTAACATGCAATGAATCCAAAGCATTCATTTTCTGTGCAAAAATTAAAATTACCTCAGGCATTAACCAATTTTACAGATGGATCCAGTTCTGGAAAGGCTAGATCTACTGCATCAGGGGAGAAAAGGTCCTTCAAACCCCTTATATTTCAGTAGAAATACAAGTTCTTATTTATGCCTTAACAGATTTTGCTACGGAGCCCATCAACCTATAGTGGTAGTGCTTATGTGGTAAATATGGCCAAAATTATTGAAACAGCTACTATAGGGCACACTAATTCAGAGGAACTTTTTCATTTATTTTCCGCCTTCAAAATGTTATTTGAGATCGATAATTTCCATGTTTTATTGGAAGCAATGTCCTCAGTGTGTTATCCACCTCCCTATGCCAACTTTAGGGGTAAATCCCCGAGGACTTAAACCTAATCAAATCTGGCAAAATGAATGTCACTCAGTAGTGGAAAAGCCAATTGTACTCTTAAAATGCAATTACTAAAACAAAAAGGAGGAGACGGATGTTATGTGTCACCTCAAAACAAACTCAGTCATGCTCTTTATACTTAAAATTTTTGAATTGTGATGCAGAGGATTGTACAGCAGCCAAAAGGCATCAGGCCTCCTGTACAATAGCCTCCACTGAGTTAGCTAGGTGGAAGGAAGCACAAACCAGACAAGAGTTTTAGTAGTTTCAGTAATAATGTGGGGAAGAGGTTGTGTTTTGTATCTTTCCAGAAGGAGCAGTGCAGTCAATGTGGGTGACAGAGCGTTACATCCATCACCACAATGGACCCAGAGAAGCTTCTTGTCCATTCACTCAAAAGGACTGAGTTGCCCCAGTGACAGCAAAGTGGAAGAAGAAGAAAAGTGAAGGCTACGCAAGGGACTGAGGTGCCAATATGGGGTCAACTGAAGAAGCTGACCACCGATGCTCAGCAAGTGGTGAAAGAACAGGGGGTTCAGGTAACCCCCTCCAACCTTTTTCTTGCGCTATGATGGCACATGTCAGCTGCCAGGTAAGTATGGCTGCAGCAGAAACTTTCTGGATTTATGTTCCAGATCCCCCTATGGTCAATCCAGCCACCTGGACCGGAGAATCAGTGCCAGTGTTTGCTAACAACACTAATATGGTCGGGGGTAGCTCCGACAAGCATATAACTCCTTCTTCCCAAGGTGATTATACTTACAATGGCTTTAGTGGGGAGCTCCCTATTTGTTTATCAAAATGGGGAACTTCAGGATGTTTTCAGCTTGGCCAAGAAAATAAGACGTCCTATGGAGGCACAAACATTGCTAACATTGAAGGCCCCTGGGATATGAGAAAATATGTTCAGACAGTTACCAAACTAGGATTTTCTAAGGCCACCGATGGCTGTCTGATAAGCATCCCCCGCTCCCCTCCTGCCCTAATAGCACCACTACTGAGTTGGGAGCATTTCCTCAATGGCAAGATCGCACCAATCCTGTACCAGTGAGACATAATATTTCTGGCTCTGACTTGTATGTATTGGATTGGTCCCACGGGCTTGATGCTAAATATCCCTATCACGAGCCTATGTCACCAGGAAGTTTTGTAGGTAATGCCTTAACCACGAAAACAGAAAATTTACAGAAAGATCTGTGGCATTAGGTGCTGCTCTTTACTTTCTTAATTTTACTGGCTCTTCCTTAGCTAATACTAAAGGAGCATGCACATCGAGCTCTTGCTATGGCTTACAAGCCTGTGACCAGCCCCTGTATGTATTGGTGACTGGAAATGTGAATATCACCAGATTGGACACCAATTGCTGTCCAATGCCATTACTATAACCTTACCAGCTGTGTGTCCAGGCATAACCCGAATGAAGATATATTAATTTTAAAGCAGCCTTCCTTTATTATGCTTCCTACCAACATAACAGGAAAATGGTATCACAATGCGGGCCTCCAGGCATTGCAGGAATTACACAATCAACTGTCCCGGGAAAAGCATGCTTTGGGACTTATTATTTTTGGTATTGTTACCCTAGTTACTATTATTACATCTGATGTGACTGCTTCTCTTGCTTTGACACAAAGCATCCAGAATGCAAAGTTTGTCAATGAATAGGCTCAGAACACCTCAACTACATTTCATGATCAAGAAGATATAGACAAAAGGCTAGAAACAAAGCTAAATGCTTTTGAAGCTGTAGTGATAGGACTAGGTAATCAATTAGAAAATATCAAGATTAGACAGCAGCTGCAATGCCATGCTGCTTTTACATATATTTGTGTGACTTCAGCCCACTAAACAGTTCTCTATAGGATTGGAATAAAATCAAGATGCACCTACAGGGAATACGGCATCATAATAATATCATTATAGACATAGTGCAGCTACACAGACATGTGCAAGCCATTCAGAATAGTCATGATGAAATTATATCTCTGGGAAAACTGTCAAAAGAATTGCTGGATGATTTAAAATAATTTAATCCATGGAATATGTTAAAAAACACCGCCTGGTACCTAATTGGATTCCTTTGTGTACTACTAATCTTTTCCTGCTTTTTTTTTTCAGTCATCAGCAAGCTCCTACAATCCCAAGTCCAAAGGTTCCAACTAGATGTCTACAAGCTACATTTAAAAATGAAAAACAGGGGATATGTAGAGGGACCCCTGGAAGGCACATGGGCATTCTTTAATTAATGTCAGCTGAACCCAGTGACATCGGCAAAGCCACGCCCTGGGAACACACCTTGCCAAAAGGGCAACAGTGTTGTCAGCCTGACCTTCATTTCAGCCCATGGTGTGGGGAAGTGGGCTCTGATATCTAAATCCAGCCTAGCACCAGGAATTCTAAGGGCCTACTCAAGAATGCAAATAATTTCCTTTGTCTTGACCTTTTGGTGAAACTTCCTAGTATTTGGAGTTATAAAATAAACACGCTGCATTAGCTCTGGGTCACTGTCTCTCCATCAGAAGAGGGCAGTGGTCCACCTGGCCCCAGATTTTCTTTCTGTGTATCTTGTCTCTTTCTTTTATTTCTCAATCCCCAGCCACCTCTACTCAGGAATTGGACCCACTCACTAGCCGCGCAGGATGTGGAAAAGAGAGAAAATAATTATACTGATCTTTATTATCTCCTTCCTTCAGCTCACTCTGGACTTTTCTTGTTGCTCTCTTTCTAATTCTTTAAGTTGTAGAGTTAGATTTTCAACATTCTATGCCTGTTGAACTTGTGCAACTTTTTCCTTCACGAGGTTATGGAAGTTTTCTGCCATTATTTTTTCAAAAGTTTCTCTAACCCTTCCTCATTTTATTCACTTCTGGCTTTCCTATGATGCATATATTATTCTGATTCATTTTGTCCCACTGCTCCCTTATGCTGTCCTTCTGTTTTTTAATTGTTTTTTGTTTGTTTTGTTTTCCTCTTTGGTTCTTTTATTGAGTAATTTTTTTCAACACTGTCTTTTAATTCAATGATCTGATCCTCAGCTTCACCTAATCTGCTGTGTATTCCTTCTACTGTGTTCTTTATCAGTGCTATGTCATTCTTTATTTTCAACTGTTTTTTTTTAATAGTTATTTTATCTTTTCTCATACTATTGAGCATCCTTGCCATCATTATTCTAAACTCTATGTCTGATAAATTTCTTATCTCCATTGCATTTAGCTCTTCCTTTGGAGAATTTTCTTGTTCTTTCCTTTGGAGATTTTTTTTTTTTTTTGTCTACCCATTTTGGCTGCTTGTTTGGGTATATGTCTATGCATTAGGTAGATCTGCTATGACTCCCAGTCTCTAGTGCAGGACAATGTCAGACACTGCTTGTGACTGGCCCTGAATACCTTGTTTGGAGCTATCAGCAATGCATGGTTCCCTCTGTTAGGTCTGGGTGCCTTTGCAAAGAACCAAGATGTGCTTCAAGGTTTGATTTTCCTAGCCTTCAGTCCCAAATTAGATGATGTAAAGACTCAAAGCCTCCAGAGAACTCCCTCTGCCTGCATCCTAATTATTATTCAGTCTTGATGAGCCTCAGGCTATTAACCACAGCGTGGGGCAAGAGATTTTCCAATAGGATATGGGAATTCCTTCCCCCAGGCAAAAACCACCTGGATGGTAAAAGTCTGCCTGAGAAATATATACTCTGCAGTATGAGGGAAAGAATTAGCACAGGAAACCTGGATGGCTGCCTTCAGAGCTCTAAACCCAGAGTCCCAAACCCTGGCTTTTGTTCACAAAGCTCCAGTCCACTCTGCCCTCCCTCTGCTAGAGCCCAAGGTAAGTGGCTGCATAGGAAAATTTTGCATTGGCCCTCTAAAATGGTGCCTGGTTTTCTAGCCATCTTTCCCTGTTGCTTTTCACAGCCGTATCTAGTTCTGCTGCTCTGGGCTGGGGGCCCAGCTTGGGGTTTAGACCCAAGAGTTCTCATTGGAAACCCCACATCTGAGATATCCCTCTGGTTCTTCAGCTGCTTTCTGTGGGAGCCTGGCCAACCCTTTACTGCTTCCCTACTTCCAACCAGTCTCTATGTGGTCTCTACTTTTCATTCTTGTCTATAAGGTTCTCTCCAGCTAGTCATCAGTTGATTATTCAGGATGGTTTTCTGTATTTTAGTTGTAAGTCAAGTTTGGTCTTTGGATCAGGTTGGTATAGCTTCCATTTACTCCAAAGCTACTTTAGAATCTCAACTTTATTACTTGATATTTCTTACTTACTTTTGAATTCTAAGAGATTATAGTTCCTTGAGCAAAGAATCTTCATTTTATTCTGGTAAAAAAATATATATACATGTATGTGTATGTGTATATATATATATATATATATATATATATATATATATATATACACACACACATATATATATAATATGCACATATAAATATGTAATTTATATATATAACTATATGTAATATATTTACATAATATTTGCATGGATTTTGAATATGTATACATATAGTATGCACATACTATATACTATATATACATATATAAATATATGCATGTAGGTTAAATATATATTTATATATACAAATAGTTATGCATAGAGTATAATACATACGTACAAGTATATGTAAAGTAACACACATTTTATATATACCAATGTATGCATAAAATATACATATTTATTTATGTATATATATGTATATATCTACTATATACTTAATTCAGACATATTTCAAGTTCATCGTTTTTTCACTTATTTTTTTTTTCTAGCCTTTTAATCTCCATCTTCTGATATATCAACCGCAGGGAGCTTTTATTTGTTATTTGGCTAAATCTAAAATCTTCTGCAACATCATGTTTAGTGGCATTATTTCAGCTTCAGTTAGCAGGTTTCTTTTCATGATGGCTTGTTTCCAACCTGTTATATTTTGTTCATTTATTTAATCTAGTTGTCAGCTCAGGATATTTGTTGATAAATTGCTACAATATTTTCTGTCTGTATATGACTAATATTTTCTGATGGAATTTCTCTTCAAAAATAGCACTTTAATCTTATGCTTAAAATTTTCAATTACTTCAATGTTTTAGTATAACATTCTGATGATAAGGCTTATTACACCTGCCAAAATAATTTTACCACTCACATTAAAATGTCCTCATTCTTAAGTTTTTGCCATAAGTTTTTGAAGCTTCTAGTAATTGGGTAAATAATGACTATCATACTTAGATTTGATGGACTCTTCTTAAAGTTCCATTAACCCACTTCATGACTAGGTCACTATTTGTTATTATATTATGTGACTTATTGTGCTAAGAATTATCTGACCTCTTAACTTTATAGGCATGGGAGGAAATACATGGGGAGAGTATTTTATAAAAATATATAGCTTTTGGAAAGTTTATTAACATGTAGTTCATGAGCATATATAGTACACAAGGTGTATTAATCACTTTTATTCAGTCTTAGACTTCTGAGAAATTATATGTGTCACCTTTAAAAGAAACATATATGGTGCAATATTTAATTTATACTATTAAGATATTATATTATATATATTTCATTAGATGTATATACATACATGAGTGTATATATGTATCTGACAAAATACTGGTTCATGCAATGAAGTGGATGGGTGTTAAAATCTACATGCAAAATAATAGACGACGGACACAAAATGGTACCTTCTGTGTGATTCTATTTATATTAAAACTGGTGCATGAAAATCATGCATGGGTGGGGTCCCTAGGCCTGGCTGGAGATCAGGGTTGATAGGGGCCAGGTTGATCAGGACCGGGCACAGAAGGAACAAATGCCAGACGCCGATGCCACCATCGATGGTGCCCTGCCACTGCACAGTTCCTCGTCTCCCCTCCTCCTCCTTCCCTCGCCACTGCACCACCACCATGGTGAGTGGGTGGTGGGCTAATCAGGGCCTGCTGGCCTGGGGGAGGGACAGGGTACAGGAGGTTGGCCTCTGGCCTCAAGGAGGGAGACAGCCCTTGGCCCCCCTGGGAAAGGGGCCACATCCACCACCTCCCCTCCCCAGTTCCCCATTCCAATCCAGTTGTCAGCTCAGGATATTTGTTGATAAATTGTAATTTTTACTGTGAGAATGCACTGACCACCAGGGGGCAGCTCCTGCATTGAATGTCTGCCCCCTGGTGGTCAGTGCGTGTCATAGCAACCGGTTATTCTGGTCAATTCCATCATTCTGGTTGCTAAGCTATACTGATAGAAGTAGATCACAATTTGCTTGATTTCAGAAGGATATCAAAAGGTAGGAGAAGGAATGGATTGCCCATGGACACATGCCCTTTGTCTATGATATCAGAAGGTAGAAGGAGGAATGAATTGTCCATGAACACAAATGATTTTTAGAAGGAATGAAAACAATCTTTAACTTGATTATGGCAGTAAATTTCATGAATGTATAAACTATTAAAACTCATCATGCAGTAATTTTAATTTTTTATCTTTTATATTCATGATAGATTAGCTTTTCTCAATATATTTTAAAAGTTATATACCTTATGATACATCTTGAATATAATTTAATGGGTTTTATAAACAAATGTACAGTCTAAATAATCTTTAAATCTCCATTTCAACAGGTCCACTAACTTGTACAGGCTACATTCATGTCTTCATTGAATAACTGCCTCCTCTCAGACCTCACTACATCCACATCCATATACAAAAAAACAAACAAATAAACAAGACCAAAAGAACTTCATAGGCACAGAAAACAGTATGGTGGTTTCAAGAGAGGAAAGGGGGCTAGGGAAGGTAGAAGAGGGTATGGGGAGGTAAATGGAGTGGGAAGGAGACTAACTTAGGGTGGTGAACACAAAATACAATATGCAGATGATGTATTATAGAATTGTACACCTAACGCCTATATAATTTTATTAACCAGTACTACCCAAAGAAATTCAATTTTAAAATTAAATTAAAAACAAAATTAAAAAAACACATTTTTCAGATAGGACAATATTTCAAATCATTGATGCCTATCGTATTTTTAATATATGAAATGTCTTTTCTGTGCTATCAGAATAAATTCTAAAATTCTTACCTTGGCCTAGAAGACCCTAAATATTCTGGCAGTCACAGACCTTTGCAGCTTCAACTGTGTCCCTCCTTCTTTGCCTAATTCACCCCAAGCCACACAATGGTTGTTTAACGTTATTCAAACAGACAAAGTTCTTCTCTGCTTAGGAACTATGTCTACAAACTCATGCCTTGCACTGTGATTCCTCCAACTTTCCTCAGAGATGAAGTTGATGGCTACCTACAGATCACCCTGGATTGGTTTGAGCCACACTCTCCACTGATAAACTTTCATACTTCTGGGCACTTTTTTGCTATAGTAATTATCATACCAGATTCTAACTGAACCTCATGGTATCCTTGCTTTCTTTCTATTAAATGCTTATTATTTATATTGTTTTACTGAGATAATGACAAATAGCATTGTATAAGTTTAAGATGTACAACATGATGATTTGATAAATAAATATATTTTGGGAACTGATTTCAAAATACTAGCTAATACCTACATCACTTTATATAATTATCATTTTTTTGTGTATGATGAGAATGTTTAAGGTACAATCTCTTAGCAATTTTTAAGTATACAATACAGTATGGTTAAATAGAATCATCATGCTCTATATTAGATACCCAGAACATCATATAATTATATATATCCTTTAATCTATATCTCAACATTTCTCCCACCTTCTAGCTTCTGACACCAATTTTTCTACTCTCTGTTTCTATAAGATAAGGTTTTTTAAATTCCACATATAAGTGAGATTATATAGCATCTGTCTCTCTAGTCTTTCTGATTTACTTATTTCACATAGTCCATCCATGCTGTCACCAACTGCAAGATGTGATTTTTTATGGCCTAATAACATTCCATTGTGCATATATATCATATTTTCTTTATCCATTTATTTATTGCGGGACATTAGGGTTATTTATATATTGGCCATTGTGAATATTGCTTCAGTGAAAATGAAAATGAAAATATCTCTTCTAGATGATGATTTTTTTCCCTCAACTAAATACTCAGAAATGGGATTGCAGGGAAATATGGTAGTTCTATTTTTTATTTTTTGAGGGACCTCTATACTGTTTTCCATAGTGGTTGCAACAATTTACACTCCCATTAAAAGTCCCTTTTGTTCACATCCTACTCAATATTTGATATTTCTTGTCCTTTTTTATTATAGCCATTCTAACAGGTGTGAAGTAATATTTCACTGGGATTTTGATTAGGATTTATTTGGAAATTCAGCAAATTTTCATGTAACTGTTGGTGATCTGTATGTTTTCTTTGGAAACATATTTTTCTAGATTCTCTGCCAATGCTTTAATCAGATTGTTATGAAAATTATGGTAATTATTATTATTTCTACTAGGGTGTATAAGTGCCTTATACACTTTGGATATTAACACCATATTTGCTATATGGTTTGCAAATATTTTCTTTATTCTGTAGGTTGTCTATTCATTTTGTTGATAGCTACTTTTACTGTACAAAAGCTTTTAGATTCATAATAAATAATTTCACTTGTTTATTTTTGTTTTTGTTGTCTGTGCATTCAATGTTGTATCTAAAAAAATTGTTGCCAAGAACAATGTAAAATATTTTTTTCATGTTATTTTGTATAGTAGCTTTATTGTTTCAGGTCTTACATTTAAGTCTTTAATCAATTTAAAGTTTACTTTTGTGAATGGTATAAAAAAAAGAAGATCGGGGTAATTTTTTTGCAGGTGAATAACCAGTTTCCCCACTACCATTTAGTGATGACTATCCTTTCTCTGAGTATTCTGGACAGGAGGAGGTTGTGCACGCAGCGTTGGGGGTGGGGTGGCCTGCGCTGGGGGAGGGCCTGATCAGCAGTGGCCCCAGCTGCTTCAAGGGCCGGAGAGGGAGGCAGGGCCAGACTGGCAGTGGCTGCAGCTGCTGCAGGGCCCAGGGAAGGAGGCAGGGCTGGACTGGTGACTTGAGGGTGTGCAGCACTGTGCAATTTTGAATCGCGTGCTGGGCTCCTAGTATGTACATAAGTTTACTTCTATGCTCTTTATTCTGTTTCACTGTTTTATGTGTCTCTTTTTATTTTAGTAACATACTATTTTATTTAATACTAGAGGCCCAATGCATGAAATTCATGCAAGAGTAAGCCTTTCTTTCCCCAGCTGCCGGCACCAGCTCCCTCTGGCACCCAGGACTCAGGCTTCCCTCTGGCACCAGGGATCCAGTTTTCCCTCTGGCTGCCACAGATGGCAGACACCAGGAACCCAGGCTTCCCTCCAGCCCCGGCTTCATCCGGAAGGTCATCCAGAAGGACATCTGGTCTAATTGGCATATTATGCTTTTATAATTATAAATAGCTTTCTAATATATTTCAAAATCTAGAAGTGTGATGCCTTCATCTTTTCCAGTATTTCTTTGACTATTTGTTGTTCCATACAAGTTTTATAATTTAGAAGTCGTTATATTGCCTTTATTTTTCAGGGACAACTTTAATGGCTATAGTTTTCTTGGTTCACAGTGGGGTTTTTGTTTGTTTTTCTTTCAGAATTTTGGCTATATTATTCTATTCTCTTCTTGTCTGTAAAGTTTTTGATGAGAAATCATCTGATAACCTAATGAAATTTCCCTCCTATGTGAGGATTTATTTTTTGCTTGCTGCTTTTAAAATTCTCTCTTTGTCTTTTATTTGAGATAATTTTATTATAATGTGTCTTGGGTTTAAATTTGGGATGCCCTTTTAGCTACATGATTGATATCCAAACTACTCCAAGAGTTTGAAATTACCAGCCATTATTTTTTTTTTTAAATCACCTTTCTGTCTCTATTTCTTTCTCTTCTCATGGATCTAATAATTTTAATGCCCTCAAAAGCCCTATCCTTTCTGCTTACCACTGTCCCCCCATACTCAGTTGCACCACACACCTTAGTGTTCTGGGTAGGGTGAGAAAAAAGTGGGACTCTGTAGCAGCATTCTGTACAGAAAGAAAAGCTGTATGCTCATTCGCATGCTTTCTCTTTCCTCTGTGGGAGAAATAAGGGTAAGAAGGTCTCTCTTGACATTGAGTTGTGCAGCTTTGGGGGAGGGTGATGCAGGTAAGGTGAAAATCTTCCTTTTACTCTATTCAATGCATAATTTGAGATTTGTTTGTTGTTTTGCTCTAGTAGTATGTTGGAACATCTCAGCTCAATTGCTTGATTTCCACAAAGTCTCTCTCATATGGGTGATTCTGGGAACTGGTGATTTTTCTGGGGGGATGCTAAAAAAGTCTTATTTTGCCATGATGATGATGATGCCACTCTACTCAGTATTTGTTTAATGCCTGTGTTCCCCATAGATTAAAAAGTATCTCTGCCTCTGATCAGTCTAATTCTCTAGCATATGCTAGCTGTCATGGCTATCATATAGCATGATTACCTAATCTGCATGTAATATATTTATTCACACACACAAATATTAATTGAATGCCTACTGCTTCTGAGAAATTATTTTAGGAGATCAGAAAGTGAATATAAAAAAACACAAGTCCCTCTTCTTATTCTGTTCCAATTTCATTTCAAAAATTACACATCAGATTACTGCAAATGTTTACATTTCTTATTAGTGTAGTGGTGTCAATTAAAAAGGAATTAGAAAGGTACAGTTTTAGTCTGAACATGTCTAACTGAAAAGAGTGACACAAAAATTTTAAAAGCTAGATTAACAGCAAACATATGACTTTTTTCATCCCATCGAACAACTTAGGTCACAGGGCAAATAATTAACTTTAAATCTTGAGAAAGACAGGAAACTAAAGAGAAACATGACCTCATAATTTGCCTACCTGCTACCCATGCCACTAGATGTCAAATACGCAGGTAAAACAATTAATCCAGTATATTTGAACAAATTACTGTAGTTCAATGTGGATTAATGTGAGAGAATACAGCCCTGAGGAATGCAGACATAGGAAATGCAGCACCCTCCTGCAGGATTTTCCTCCAAAAATTTCACCAGTTGAACACAGAGAATATCAGGGGAAATTCTGATTGCACTTCTCTGGTGTTGGTGCCTAAGGAAGAAGAGTACAGCCATTGCCAAATCTGCACCTAATTGGATTCCCTATTTCCCCAATAGAACTAAAACATTGGTATCTGGGAGAGAAGATCACGAAAACCTGTTGCATAAAGGCAGTGGTTGAAAACCCTTGTAGCATGAGAAGATATACACAGACTCCCATTTCTCCTGTTCTTCAGGGAGAATATCAACACTTAGTTTGAAGGAACCAGTGAAAATCCACTGCCATCAGTGGAAGGGAGGGAAGATTTACACCTTGAAAATATGCTTCCACCATGAGGGTGTGAGGGGTTTCAGTAACCTATTCCACAGTGAAACACAGGTAAATATCATACAAAATAACAAAACAACATACAAAATCTGGAAACGTCACAAGAAAAAAGAATAAAACAAACAACAAAACATCTCCTCTAGAAAATTTAGTTAAGAATGCAAATGTTTATGATTGAACTAAGACCACTGCCTGCCTCTCCTTTCTCAGCTCAGTGACGTAGACTCTCCTCTCCAGCCTGTTCCTGCTAAAACCAAAGGGTTCCTTTCCCCAACTCTGTGCCAGAGAACTTTCTTCCCAGGAGGAGCAAGATTTCAGCGTTTCTCATCTTGCCCTCAGCTGTCTGTTTATGAGGATAAGTCCCTGATAAATGAGTTCAAGGTGTGGGGCCTACTTCATCCATGCAGCCCCTGTGTGTGGAGTAGAGGCTCTGCTTTAGATGTGGCATGCTGAGAACAATGGAGACCTGATAGCCCTTCCCCAACTTGTGATGGAGTGGTTCCACACCAGGAGTGACTAGCCAAAAAGCATGCCAGGTTGCCACCAACTCCCTCCACCAAGTGCTCAGCTCTTAGAGGGACATGTCCCTCACAGAGAAGCTTACCCTTTTCATACCTCTAGCTCCAGAGGCCTTGTTCAGTGATTTTTTTCCTAGGAAAAGCAGGCCCTAAAATAAATATCTCCTAACCTTTTTCAAATGAAATGATTTCAGATTGACTTCAATTTATAACCGATTGTGGAAAGTTTAAGTATAAGGAAACTCTTAAGAAAAGTGTAGATTATGGTGAAGGCAACTTTGAGAAAATGTGTATATCTAATGAGATAAAATCTAGACTATAAGCTGGAAAAAGATAAATCATACAAATAGCAAGCACACAAAAGCTGGAGGGGTTAGGCTAATATCAGATAAAAATAAATTTGTAAATGAAGAAATGTTAATACAGTCAAGTAGGGACATTTATAATGATTTGGCCAAGTTATATTTGAAATGACACCCAAAACAGAAGAAACAAAATCAAACTTAGATAAACAGGACTTCATCCAAATAAAAAACTTACATGCTTTAAAGATCACCATGAAGGAATTGAAAAGACAACCCAGAAATGGGAGAAATTATTTGTAAATTATATCTCTGATAGGAGACTTGCATCTAGAATATATAAAAACTCTTACATATTAATGAGAAAAAGACAAATAATCCAATAAAACATGCTGCAGATTAGTCACCAGGAAAATATAAATCTAAACCACAATGAGATACCACTTCACACCTATTAGGATGACTATTACTTAATAGATAATAGCTACTGGCAAAGATGTGGAGAAATTTGAACCCACAAAACAGAGAAAATATATGCCACTCTACAAAGTATAGAAAAATATGTTTTTCCATACTCACCAATAAAATAAATGATAGCTGTATCAAACATAGATAGACATTTAACATAATATTGGGTAAAAATTAGCATCTAGAGAGCATATATTACCATATATAACAATATATAGTATATATAATGTAAAATATATAAAATCAGGATATGCATATTAACAAATACATATATCAAACTTTTGTTGAAGGGAAAATAAAGCTTAATAATATATTTTAACACAATTAAAGTTGTATAGATACACACACAAAAGAAATAATAAGCACACAGTTTTGAATCATGTAGGCTTTTATGGGGAGAAGTAGGAAAGAGGTAGAAGAGAAGCATTTAGACAGATTTATTATTCTCAGCTATCTTTTTCTTTTGTGTGATTGTTTCACACATGTTTATTATAATAACATTATGATTATTATATACTAGAAAGTGAATTATCTAATCAAGAAGAAAAGAATGTGCAAGTTCTAATTAATATTTTACATTGTAACAATTATTGTAAGTCCAATTCTGTGTATGCAGGACCAATGTTAAATGAGAGGTAAAGCAAAAGAGACAAAGAAAATGACCAAATCTGAAACTACATATTCCTTTTTTATATGCATTATAATATAGATATATTTTCTAAAAGCATATATTAATATCATTCAATTATTTCTGAATTTGAATGTCCTTATAAAGGGGTAATTCCAATGATGCATAAAAGGAAAGTATGCATATCACCTTTAAATACGCATATTTATAATATGTTAAGAGATATTTGTTGGTGCTTTATTACATATTTGAAATAAATAATATTATTGAAAAAAGTATGAAAATTATTCTATTGACTTAAAATGGTAAATTTAAAATTTTTCCCCCAAATATATTTTGATTTCAGAGAGGAAGGGAGACAGAAAGATAGAAACATCAGTGGTGAGAATCATTGATCAGCTGCCCCCAACACGCCCCCTACTGGGGATCAAGCCCACAACCCAGGCATGTGCCCTTGACTAGAATTGAACTCAGGACCCTTCAGTCCACAGGCTGACACTTCATCCACTGAGCCAAACCAGCTAGGGTTAGAGTGGTAAATTTTATTATGTTTAATACTGTGCAATATAACATAGCTAAGGGGCCAGACTTTTTTTCTGTGGATGACATAGGTAAACAATTAAAAAGTGAATGAAAACATAGAAGAGTTTAATTGTAAATTATCTTCTGATCACTTAGTTAATTCAGTATTTTTTAATTGGAAATTCACATATCAGAATTTCTAAAATGTGGACACTAAAATCCAATCCCAAATTTTTATTTTAAAATTATTTTAATTATTTTTTGTCTAAAAAGTATATTTTTAAAAACTATACCATAGCCTATTATTGATAATTTAACTATAGGGAACATTTTTTTTAGTAAGTTCTGTTTTCTCAGATAGCCTGTATTATATGTATAATTGTTACTATAAAAATATTTATGTTGTATTCAAAATATTCAAAATATTGAATTTGGGAACTGGATGAAGTCTATCAGACACATAAATTAATTATTAATAAAGAACTCACAAAAGTTTAATAATAAAAATTATAATATTATAAGACATTACTTATAGCATTATCTGTATTACATCTTATAGTTAAGTGAAAAAAAGAATAAGAAAAGCCAGCTAAACATTTGAAAAACAATGCTCTAAATATATTGAATATATATAATACTAATTACCTATTATATATATGTGTATATATACACACAACTTAAAATGTCTTTAAAATTAGACTTAATTGAAAAACATTTTTCTTTATAAACAAATATAATTCACAATAATCCTGTATAATAAAAGCCCAGTGACTGAAATGGCAGAACAACCAGAATGACCAGAGACCAGAATGATTGCAGCCACTCACCCCGACCAGCCCACTCCCAGCGGGGACCTCCACCCTGATCCAGGGCCCCCATCAGGGCAGGCCCCCACCCGTGCACTGGGCCTCTATACTATATACTAAAAGGGTAATATGCAAATTGACCCTAATGGCAGAATGACCAGAACAACCACTCGACCAGTCACTATGAGGTGCACTGACCACCTTGCAGTCCCTTTCCCCAGCCAGCAGGCTCTGATCGCCCGAAGGTGAACAGGGAACTGAGTGTGGGTGGCAGGTGACACAGGTAGTGCCAGGACAAGGCCCCTACCCCTCCAGTCGCCCCACACACAGAGAGCCACCCGTGGGGGGGACAGGGTTGGTGAGTGGGCAGGAACCTTCTCCTGGACTTCAGGCTCTGATTGCCCAATGGTGAATGGGGAACCAGGGTGGGTGGCCGCAGGGGGCGGGGCCGACTGCAGCAGGGAAGATGGTCCTGATTGCAGGCCAGGCCTAGGGACTGTATCCAGGCACAAATTTTGTGTGCCAAACCTCTGGTCCAATAATAAAACAACCTATCTATATAACTTTCATAAGCAATATATATCTGAATTATCCTTTAGAAATGTTCTTGTTAAAAATTATATTATTGAAAAATATTGTTAGAATGAATGATCATTTTAATAATTAAATTTGAATATATAAAATTTAATTAAATAAATTTGTTTTAATTCATGTACTCTTTGTAGTCAGTCAAATAAAACCAACAATTTTGATGACTCAGCAAAGTACATTTTTTAAAGATCCTGGGATCCATTCTTCACTCGTTATAATTCCTTTAGAGAACCACAATAAACATTAGTGTTTTATTTATTTATTTATTTTTATAAGAGGTTGCATAACAGTCTCGGGATATCCTGAGAATAAAGTAAGCTTCACTAAGAAACAGAACTTGACACTGAGTCAATGTTTAACATATCTCCAGTATACAGTATTTTCCAGTCCACTTGGGCTAATTGCATCTGTTTGAAGTACTAGAAGTTTCCACTGTAATGACTGATTATGGTTTAATACGTTTTAATGACTTCATTTTGTATATATCTCAGCAGCACACTTTCTTGCCTGTGTTCTGACAATAGTCAACTATCAAGTTGGCATGTGTAACAGTAAACTAAGTTCAGACTGCAGACTTCTCAGAAACAAGAATTCAGATCACCAGTCTCATTTCCGTGAAGATACCATATGCTTAATATACGAAGAAGCCACGATTAAGCAAGTTGTAAAATCGTGGAAAGCTCACTGATTGTGGCATGAATTCCAAGTGGAAAGGATCTAGAATCAGGGTATTCTTTGGACAGTAGCCAAATGTCAAATACATATGTAAAATATCTTTTTTATACCTATAGTTAAAATATAAATAAATAAATAAGAGTATTGAGAAAGCAATTTAAGCTAAAATAACAAAGGTAACTGGATATGTAGGCCTGTGTTACATAGTCTAGAGACAAAGGACTTTCAACAGTTTCAAAATATCAGTCTCTTGCAAGCATTGCCAAATGTGTAGAAAATAAGATATGTATTTTATCCTGTTGAAAGAGAATGAACTGGTAAAAGAAAAAATACACACACACACACACACACACACACACACACACACACACACAAAGACTTATCTATGGATTAATAAAATCCAACTCTTTTTAATAGTTTTAAAAATATATATCACATTTTAAAATAATACCACAAGGAACAAAACTGTCAAAAATTATTGAATTGTGATCTTATAATAGCCAAGTCTCAGTTCAAAAGTTAATCAGATATTTTTTTTCCCTTGAGCCACATAAGATTTCTTGTCTTCCACCTATTTTCTTTAGGCAGTTGATTTTCCATCACAATTTTAGAGTGCAAATTCTTACCCAATTGCAGAACTGCTTTTATTACCTTCAGATGGAAAGTCAATACAATTTGGGGAATAATAACACAGAACAACAAGAAGAGGTGCCGATATGGAATAATATTGATGGACTTTTGAAAACATTTCAGACAATATAGGAAGCACTATAAAAATTATGAAAACAGTTTTTTTTTTTTTATTGCAGATGTGTAAATCAACATAAAAACACAAAACAATTTGTACTAGACTGTAGCAACCTAAACATGAAGGCAAGATTATAAACTAATTTTAAGAAAATAGGAGCACCAAATATCCCTCAAAACATAAACAATTCTAAATTCTATATAATAAAAGTTTAATATGCTAAGTGTCTGGTCATTCGACCAGTTGCTATGATGCACACTGACCACTAGGGGACAGATGCTCCAGCAAGTAGGTTAGCTTGCTGTGCTGCTGAGGTCTGGCCAATTAGGACTGGGTGAGATGGGCCGGACATGGCCTGGAGCCCTCCCACAATCCCTCCCAGGCACCGATCCTGCCCTGGTGTGGTCCCTCGGCCTGGCCTGTGCCCTTTCACAATCCAGGACCCCTCAGGGGATGTCAGAGAGCCAGTTTCAGCCTGATCCCTGCAGGCCGGGGCAAGAGACTAAGGAAACAAGTTACAGAGGCAAAAGAAGGGACCTTGTAGCTTAGAAAAAAAGGTAAAGGTAACAGGCCTGAAGGGAAGAAGAGGGCTGGAAAGGCATGGGCCTGCTCACTAAATGGAGAGCACACTGGGTCCTTCTTCATTATTTTTTATTTACTTAATTTATTGGGATGACATTGGTTAATAAAGTTATATAGGTCTCAGGTGTACAATTCTATAATACATAATCTGTATAGTGTATTGTGTGTTCACAACCCCAAGTCAAATTTCCTTCTATCACCATTTATACCCTCTATATATCTTCTACCTCTCCTCATACCCTTTCCTTTTTGTTAATCACTGTGCTGTTGTTGGTGTCTATGAGGTTTTCTTTGTTTTGTGGTTGTTTTTTGCTTAATTCCTTCATCTTTTTCATCCAGTCCTACAACTCCCCTTCCTTCTGACAGCTGTCACTCTGTTCTCTGAGTCTGTGTCTATTTTGTTTGTTAGTTTATTTTGTTTATTATATTACACATGTGAGTGTTTAGATGAAATCTTAGGGGAGGATTTCAATAGAATTTCATCTGCTTTATGCTGATATTCCAAAATGAGATTTATTCCCCTGATTACATCTGTCCTTGCCTGTGGTTGGCACACATGGCACTAATCAGATTTCCGTTATCTTTCTTCCTGAGTAGGGTAATTTAAGCTATTTACTTTCTGGTTGTGGAGGAGAAGTGAAAAACATTTACTCTTGCTTAGGGAGGATAGGATTTTGGGATACTATATTTGAATCTTATGTCATTCTGGAAAAGAGAAAATTATAGAGATGGAAAATAGGTCAGTATTTGCCAGTGGTTATTAGACAGTGGGCAGCTTAATGATAAAGGCAATACGCAGGGGAAATTTTAGAGTGAGGGGACTCTTTTGTATTGTTCTATGGCAGTGTATGCATACTTCTATTCATGTATTAAAACCCACAGACTATACAAAGATTGAACTTTACTGTATGTGTACTCTTCAAAAATTCAACCATAATTTTGGTGAATCTCAGAATGGGATGCAGACTGTGACAAATGAATTAACTTTATTATACATATATGACATAACTCCTCTGAACAAGGTATAAGTAAAAAGGAACTGCTTTGAGTAACTTTTGAAATACTATTATGACTTAAAACTGTAAGGATAAAAAAAGTAACTGTAGACACTTTTGTTGATAAATTTGTTTCTCATGAGGGTACAGGTTAACAATTCCAATGCTGCTTTGAATATATAAATACAGACATTGAACAAATAAGTGTATTTTGAGATATACCCAAGCTTCTTACATAAAATCCCAAATTCCCACAAGCTCATATCACAATGTTGGAAAATATACTAATTATTTTTGTTTGCCATTATACTAAACTAATTGGATATCATTACTATAGATAATACATAGAAAAATCAAGATTTTCAACATTTATAAAAGAATAATCCCACCCAAGTGGGTTTTACTTCATAGTCAATATTACTAAAATAAATTAGAAATGTCAAAAGATTATCACACTTACCAGAAAATGTTTATTATATTTCATTTGGGGGCAACTTTTGTAAGAAGAATGTAGTTTATTAAATATCTAAAACAGATTTATAATATTTTAAAAATGTTTTTATTGATTTGTTAGAGAGAAAGGAAGGGGGGAGAGAGAGAGAGAAACATCCATGAGAGAGAAAAATCAACATCTTGTATGCCCCCGCTGGGACCCAGGTCTACAATACCAGGCAAGCGCCCTGACCAGGAATCTAACCACAGCAGCTGGATATAGTTTTCTTTTTATTAATGGAAACCATACATTATTATTACTCTGTTTTAATCCTCATACATACATATTTTTGTTTTAAAATGTTATAGAAGCAGATTGTACTTAGTTAAGAAAAATATTTTAATAGTTCTTTCTAATATTTATTTTATATTTTGAACTGCAACCCTTTTATTTCTCTATTTAAAATCAAACAGGAAACAAACATCTATTATGGCATACACTAACATGTTCAAAGTACATCATTTGTACAAGGGAAAGGCTAAGAACAGAAACATGTTACAGAGATCCAAACAAGTGTGAGCAAGCACCTCACACAGCTTTCCAGTGGTACTGAGGAGCCACTGCATAATCTCTGGCACTAAACAAAGTATTCCTTTATCTTTGTCACAACCTCATTAACTAGCATGTGCCCTGACTGGGATCGAACTCACAACTTTGGTGTATTGGGAAGATGCTCTAAAGCATTAAGGAAACTGGCCAAGGTTGTTCTTTTTTAAAAATTTTCTTTATTAATTAAGGTATTACATATGTGTCCGCTCCCTCCATTAACCCCCAACCCCCCTTCCCACTCATGCCCTCACCCCCCTGGTGTTCATGTCCATTGGTTAGGCTTTGTTCATGCATACAAGTCCTTTGGTTGATCTCTCCTCCTTACCACCACCCTCCCCTACCTTCCCTCTGAGGTTTGACAGTCTGATCGATGCTTCTCTGTCTCTGGATCTGTCCCTGTTCATCAGTTTATGTTGTTCATTATATTCCACAAATGGGTGAGATCATGTGGTATTTATATTTCTCTGCCTGGCTTATTTCACTTAGCATAATGCTCTCCAGTTCCATCATGCTGTTGCAAATGGTAAGAATTCCTTCTTTTTTACTGCAGCGTAGTGTTCCATTGTGTAGATGTACCACAGTTTTTTAATCCACTCATCTGCTGATGGGCACTTAGGCTGTTTCCAAATCTTAGCGATGGTGAATTGTGCTGCTGAGAAGGCTAAAAGGACTAATTCCAATGTAACCCTGATATTCGGGGCTAGTGAACTGAATCCAAGCCAGCAAGCTCAGTGTACATTCCTGATAACCTATAATTAAGTCCCTCTCTCCTTCCCAGATACTGGTCTTATAGAACCTGTTACTGTGAACAGTGCACTGCCCCGGAGGGAGGGTTATTAATGCTAGCACCAGGCCAGACCATTAGATATGGCCTGGAGATCCCCCAACACCTGCAGGCCTTCTTGCAAGGCCTGCAAAAAGGACTGGAAGCATAATCCATGTTTGTGGGACAAAGATCACAGGGAGGGAGGTATAAGGAGGGCCCCATGTGTGTTCCTTCACTCAGATTTGGAAGGCTGTTCCCTGGCATATTAAACAGTGTCCCTCCTTTTTTTTTCAGAAGCATCCTTGCTTTTCTTTGGTCTTCTGCAACACTGCTATGAACATAGGGGTGCATATATCCTTTCTATAGGTGTTTCTAGCTTCTTGGGGTATATTCCTAGAAGTGGAATCATAGATGCAAAAATCCTCAACAAAATTCAAGCAAATCGGATCCAGCAATACATCAAAAAGATCATTCACCATGACCAAGTAGGACTTATGCTGGGGATGCAAGGATGGTACAATATCCACAAATCAATAAATGTGATACATCACATAAACAAATTGAGAGATAAAAATCACATAGTCATATCAATTGATGCAGGAAAAGCATTTGACAAAATCCAACACCCTTTCTTGATAAAAATTCTCAACAAGGTGTGAATAGAAGGATCAAACCTCAACATAATAAAAGCCATATATGACAAACCCACAGCCAACATCATACTCAATGGACAAAAACTAAAACCATTTCCCCTAAGAACAGGAACAAGACAGGGATGCCCACTCTCACCATTCCTGTTCAACATAGTATTGGAAGTACTAGCCAATGCGATCAGACAAGAAGAAGAAATAAAAGGCATCTAAATTAGAAAAGAAGTAAAACTGTCAGTATTCACAGATGACATGATACTGTACATAGAAAACCCTAAAGACTCCATCAAAAATTATTAGACTTAATAAATTAATTTGGCAATGTAGCAGGATACAAAATTAATGCCAAGAAATCTATGGCATTTCTTTACACCAATAGTGAACTTACAGAAAGAGAGACTAAAAAAGCAATCCCATTTACCATCGCACCAAAAATTAAGATACCTAGGAATAAACTTAACTAAGGAGGTAAAAGACCTATATGCAAAAAACTACAGGACACTCAAAAAAGAGATAGAGGAAGACATAAACAGATAAAAGAACATACCGTGTTCATGGATTGGTAGACTCAACATCATCAAAATCTCCATACTACCCAAAGCAATCTATAGATTCAATGTAATCCCCATTAAAATACCAGCGACATATTTCACAGACCTAGAATTAACTTTCCAAAAATTCATCTGGAATAAAAAAAGACCCCAAATAGCTGCAGCAATCCTAAGAAAGAAGAACAAAGCAGGTGGGATCTCAATACCAGATCTCAAGCTGTATTACAAAGCCACTGTTCTTAAAACGGCCTGGTACTGGCACAAGAACAGACATATAGGTCAATGGAATAGAACAGAGAACCCATAAATCAACCCAAACCACTATGCCCAATTAATATTTTACAAAGGAGGCATGAACATACAATGGAGTCAAGACAGTCTCTTCAACAAATGGTGGGAAAATTGGACAGATACATGCAAAAAAATGAAACTAGACCACCAACTTACACCATACAAAAAAAAAATAAACTCAAAATGGATAAAGGACTTAGACATCAGACGGGAAACCATAAAAATACTAGAGGAATCCACAGGCAGCAAAATCTCAGACATATGCCGAAGCAGTTTCTTCACTGATACTGCTCCTAGGGCAATGGGAACTAAGAGAAAATAAACAAATGGGACTACAACAAAATAAAAAGTTTTGCACAGCAAAAGAAACCATCAACAAAACAACAAGAAAGCCCACTGTATGGGGGAATATATTTGTCAATGTTATCACTGATAAAGGTTTAATCTCCAACATTTACAGAGAACTATTTACAACTTAACAAAAGGAAGATAAACAATCCAATCAAAAAATGGGCAACGGACCTAAATAGACACTTTTCCAAAGAGGACAGAAGGAAGGCCAAGAGACATATGAAAACATGCTCAAAGTCACTAATATCCAAAAGATGCAAATCAAAACTACAATGCGGTATCATCTCACACCTGTCAGAATGGCTATCATCAACAAATCAGCAAATGACAAGTTTTGGCGAGGATGTGGAGAAAAAGGAACTCTTTTGCACTGCTGGTGGGAATGCAGACTTGTGCATCCACTGTGGAGGACAGTATGGAGTTTCCTCAATAAACTAAAAATGGAACTCCCATTTGACCCTGCGATCCCACTTCAAGGTTGTTCCTTCTAATATTTTAAGTTATGTATTTTTCTATATATAACTTAAACATAGGACTTTGGAGAATGCTCATTCACACACAAGTTAATTCCAGATTCTGTTTGTTTATAAGGCCAAATGAGCAACTGGAACAATAGTTATGATGAACATGCTAAAATATGACTAAATATTATAATGATTTTATGTATTATTATGCAGTTCTAAACATAATTTAAATTAAAAAAAATATCACTAAGGTAGTATTTTTCATAGTTAATACCACTTACAAATATAGGCACAAACATATTTGTACAAAATTTTTTTTAGCAAATAAAGAAAATAGAACACCTATGCTGAGTTTGTTAGGCATTTATCAATTAACGTTAAGATCTGGCTATAATTGAAAGAACACTTTTCACATGGGCAATTCTTTTATTCAGAATTTGAATCAATTGGGAATGAAATATTGATAACTTGCTAATTTTAATAAAAACTGCTCTTTGCCAATGCCATTATTATTAAATAAAACCTGCTCTCTATGGAAATTTTGATTTCTGGTTGTTAATAATAGTTTCAGAAATGACATTGTTTCTTCTGTTGTCTAGTCTCTACTTTAAATTTTTAAGTGTTTAACATTTTTCTGAATTTTCTAAATGCACGGCTACTTTTAAATTACTCTAAAAATATAGACAGCAGTGTTTGAAACCTAGTCTTATTTTTTCTACTTTTTTATGATACTTGAGTATGTTGCACTTTGTTCAAATTAAAGTGTCATTGCACAGATTAATACTTGGAGGGTTATCTCATATCATTGTACAGACTACTATTGTTCCTTCAAAATCTTTTTTCATTCTGTGAGTGGAAGCTCCTGTTCTGATGCAGCAGGGCTAGCAGCTCCCTTTGATAAATGATTAGACATCTGCTTTTTAATTATGTACCATATAAATTGTAAACAGTGAAATATAAGAAACTTATTCATGGTCTAGCTTAATAATGTGTGCTGATTAATACTGAATGACTTTAAAACTAATGTACAAAAATCATTTTTAAATGGATATTCTAAAATAATATTGTCATAAATACATAAAATAGATATATCACTGACAAATATCCAACAAAAATCAAATATTACTTCAACCATACCATATTACTTCTCATTGGCACTAAAATTTTCAAGATGTTCTTCAGTTACCTAATTAAATATGTGTATATTTGTACATATGTCATTTTACTTAATAGAATATATAATGATTGTGAACATTCTTTTCTTTAATTTTAACACAATGACACCACAAATCCATGGTAAAATAAAGTAAAATCCATAATATTTCCCCCCAAAAAATTAGACAGAGTTGAAAAAAATAAATGGAAATACTTGAAGAAGTGATATTGCTTTCATTTGTTAAATAGTATTTAGAGATTATTATGATCATTATTATCCCTTGTAATTCTCTAATATTTCCTCTTAAGTCATCACTCTATATTTCTTACATTAACTTATAAATAAACATATAATTTACACTTGGGCATTTCAAACACCCAGAATATTTGTTTCTGTTCCCAATCTGGACTCCTCAAGGTGCACTATATAAACTATAACTTTTAATGTGGAGTCAGTGATGACTTTCAAGTATCCATAATCTCTCCCAATATTTGAAGTGTTTTTCTAGGCTCAGAATAAAATTTAAATATTTGACTAACATGATTTCTGTTTCACAGGCATTGATAAAAATATCAATAATGTAAAATAATCAACCTCCTTCTTCTTGTGCCTATTGCCTAAAAAAATAAGCCAAAATTACTTTGACTGGAACAAAATTCTCCCAAAATGATTTTATCATCTGTACATACTGCAAACCTTTGATCATTTTAGCCTACCATTGTTCTGCATTCTTCCCTCACACACTGAGCCTACCTAGTTGTTCAGCTCCACTACAGACAATAGACTTTCATTCCATAGTGATCCTATTTATGCTGTTTCAAAAAATTAGGTTATTCTTCCTTTTTCACTATCCCATGTCCATGATTCTTCTTAAAATTTCATTTTAATTTTGCTCCTTTACTGAAGATGCCCTTCACATAGTTGAAGATTTATTTTAAGATCTCCTGATTTTCTTTCTTCTTATTGAATTTATTGGGGTGACACTGGTTATCAAAATTATACAAGTTTCAGGTAAGTAAATATAGCTTTAATAGTTTCCTTCTCTAGAGTTGTTCAACTCTTATATAACTTCATACGTTTAATTATTTCAAATTATTAGTAATTTCCAATTATAATTGGTGTGAAATATTCCATTGGTCTTGCCTAATTGTGATGGGTTGAGAAGTAAATTATTTCACTTTGCCCAGAAAAAAACAACAGATATTGGTTAACACTGAAAGTCTGTAATATAACTGTGACTTCATATACTAGTTGGAACAAAATACTAAATGGGTTGGGATTTTTATATCAAATAAAAACGACTGTGTGAAAACACATTATAACTTGAATAATGAGCTTCTCCTTCATGGTGTGAAGATTTCAAGCCTTAGCATTCATACCTCAGTGATTCTAAAGGTGTGAATGCTAAGTAGATGACCTAAATGTTTCTTCCAAATGAATGATAATTACCAATTCATTCCAATACAAAGAAGAATATAAAGGATACCTCAAATGTTAACCTAACCAATTATATTGTAAAATTAGTTCTAAGAAGAAAAAATGCACATTCTCATTCACATTTCATAATTAAACTTTCTATAGGAGTCTCCCTTTATAGCCGTAAATTCAGTATTTTCCTGGGAATGTTCTTTTTAAAATTTATTTTATCAACACTTTAAAATTGCTTTGTATTTCCCTATGTGAAAAAAAAATCTTTAGATACAGTACAGAGTGTAACCTATGTTTTTATATTGATTAGGCTTTAAAATTTGCTACTATGTGTGAGATATGAGGAAAGGTCTTATTAAAATAATAAAAATTTTGTAGAGTAGAATGAAGTAGTTGGTAGAGTAAAACTTACTAATGAACTTTTTTTATATTGGATGCTATTCACTTTAAAATTCTTTGTTGAGGATCCCATGAATGATAACAGATAACACTTGAAATCTAGAAGGCAGGACATTAGTTCAAATTAATGGACCGTGTTGAACTTGAACCAATGTCTTGGATATGGTAGAAGAACTACCCAGAACTAACTTCAGGAGAGCTGGATTTGAGAAAGGGCAACTTGTGGCTGTCTAACTATCCAGCATCTCATCTTAAACTCATATTAGAAGAAAACAATGCCTGCTTGAAATAGTCTTAAAAAGCCTATAAAAGAAATGATAATGAACTCTGTAGCTGTATTTTTACAATTACCAGTATAATCCAGCAAAAATGAAAGTCCAATTTGACTCAATAGAATGGTTTATAAAACTTTTATAAGTTCATTTTCTTCTATGAGCAAATTCTATTTTGGAAAAACTAAGACCCAATTTTACTAAGTGTGAATTCCTATTAAAAAAAATAGAGAAGGTAGAAATTGTTTCCTTGCTCTCTGGAAAGAGCAATGAAGAAAACAATTTCTAATTACTAAGCACCAAAATAGTCCTTCTTAGATGAATTAAACTGTCCTTATATTAGACATTAACTGTTAAACTTTTACCCTGAATATATGTAAACTGTTTTAGGTTTCAGTATATTTTAGATAAAGCCACATATCAAAATGGTCTCATATTTTCCAGTTTTTTTAAGCCACATAATAACAGCATATTCTAGATATCAATAGATAATAAATACATTCTGTTCTTACTTCCCTTTTTCATACCATCTGTCTGTCAAATTTCTTCTCCTCCCCCTTCTGCTACCCACTAACACACTAATGCTCACTTATTTGATGTCAACAAACTTTCAAAGAAGAAGATTTTAATAGCCTCTCTGTCTTTTAACTACATACCCCACACAAGCAAAAAGGCAAAATATTAAAACTATACAAAATAAATATTATTAAAAACTGAAGCTTAAAGATATTATATAATTTGTTCAGTGCCTCTCTATTTGCTCTTTGAGATATATTTTATTACTTGCACTTTTTATGCTTCTGCATCAATCATTCCTAAATATTGAATACTAGAGGCCTGGTGCATGAAATTTGTGCACAGGGAAGGGGTCCCTCAGCCTGGCCTGCACCATTTTGCAATCTGGGACCCCTTGGGAGATGTCCAACTGCCAGTTTAGGCCCAATCCCACAGGGCCTAAACTGGCAGTTGGGTATCCCTCTCATAATCCGGGACCACTCACTTCTAATTGCTCGCCTGTCTGACTGCCTGATCACTCCTAACCACTTGCATGCCTGCCTGATCACCCCTAACCACTCTGCCTGCCTACTTGGTCACCCCTAACAGCTCACCAGCCTGCCTCATTGCTCCTAAACACTTTCCTGCCTGCCTCATTGTCCCTAACTGCCTCTTCCTTGGCCTCTGCCACCATGGCTTCATCCAGAAGCACATCTGGAGTGATGTCCAGAGGGTCGTTTGGCTGTTTCTCTTTGACACTGATCTTTCTATCTCTCTTTCCATTTCCCTTCCTCTCTCTGAAATCAATAAAAAACATATTTTTAAAAAATTACCATTAAACAAAGAAAACAGTCATCATATGTTTATATATACTAGTATATGTGTGTGTGTGTGTGTGTGTGTGTGTGTGCATATATGTGTGTGTGTATATAGATATATATGGAAATTGGTCTGTGAAAAATAAATTGCTCAAAATTAAGCTCCTGCCTATAACCCAGAACTACATATCTGCAATCAGCATTTTTTCTAGTAGATAATAATGGTTTTGCAGTAGCTTCATAACTATTTTAAATAAAGTAATGGTTATATTGCCAGAAGAAAAAAAATGTGAATATTTTGGGAAGCTTTCAACCATTTCCGATATACCCAGCAATGTACAATGGATTCTTATATACTTTATTTTGATCCCAGAAATAACTTTACACATTGTGTTGTTTTATCCATTTTATAAATTAGGAAAAGGGTTATTAAGAAAAAATAATAAATCCATGCTATACACAAATTTATGAATCTGGAATTTTAATGCATTTTAGTCTAACTGCAATATAATGCTATTTTTGTACTGCACTAATTATAGATCAAGAATGACTAGGTTGCATTGTCTAAGGATAACAATAAAACTCAAAACTTTGGGGAAAATCACATATATTGGATGTTTAAGGATACTTTTTTATATAATGTTTGGTAGTTTTCATTTGGAACATTCTCTCCAGAACTGGTGACAATTTTCTCTGTCCCAATGTTCTGTTCTTATTCCTAAGAAGAATTTTTGCAGTTTTATTGAGAAATAATTGACATATAGCATTGTCTAAGATTATCTTATAACTGGAAGTTTGTGCCCTTTGACCAACTTCTCTCAATCTTCATTTCCCTCAATCCCAGACCCTGGTAAACATCAATACACTCTCTATTTCTATGAATATTATGTTCACAAAAAGGATGTTAGATGTGATGCTGTAAATTGGACTCAGAGTACAGTGACAAGCCCCTTACACTAGAAAACTCATTCAATACTAACCTTTATTTTGAATGGGGAATCGTGGGCTTGCATGTTCTATTTTAGAATCTATTTAGTACATAACTTCTAGATGGAAAGAGAGTGTACTTTCTAGATAGAAAGATAGTCTAAATGGAAACTGTGTACCTGGGTATTCTTTCATTGTTTTAAACCTCAGAATTCTTGGTAAAAGTACTCTCAAAGAGAAGTAGCCCTGCACTTTGCTGTGCCTTCAATATGTGGCAATCAATTTTCTTCAGTCTTCCCAAATTAGATGGACTCTGACCAAGTAGTGGCAGAAGGAAAATGTGTTTCAGTATTAGGTTGTTAGTGGCAATTCAGCCACATGTTCAGAGAGCATATATGGGATGCAGTAAAATCATGTGAGACAACACACAGGTGTTAGATAAGTTGCAGTCATGGTTTAATTTACCTTCTTCAGTTGATTGATTTTCAAACATTTACTTTCTAAAAACAATACTATAATAACCAATCTCAAATGTATTTCATTTTAAACATGTGCAAGAGTTTAACATACATACATATATAAAAAGTATTGCTGTAATGGCATTTGTCTGTATATATAAATTTTTCGTACATTATGTAATTTTCTAGGTAGTTGAAACATAACACAAGGGAAAGTGACATATATCAGTTCTGCAGTGATGAAGCCCAGTCAGTTTCTTCCTGAGGTGCTACACATGCTTTTAAGTAGCACTGTGTTTGTCATTTTTCCTCTCCATTGCGTATGGCTCGTTTACAGTTGACAGCATCTCCTTCATTGCTGTTCACAGTTCAGTAACAGATATTAGTTGCCAATCATGTAAGAAACTTTAGCTTGATTATCAGTCTTCAGAGTCAGACTGAAATGGAAATGATAGGACAGATCAACAAATAAGTGGTGCAAGACAACACATGACAATACAGAACATGGGCTTTATTATTTTTAAAATAATCTGATTATAAGATTCCTGTATTAGATTAAATACAGCCACAAAATAGTTGCTATTACTTTTATTAAGAAGTGAAGCATAGAGGACTCTTTCCCCCTCCCCAAGTGGGAGTCTGTACTTGTTCTTCAATAAATTTCCACCTTTGCTATACAAAAAAAAAGAAGAAGAAGTGAAGCATATTTTCCCAATCTCTCACCTGATCTTGCAACTTGCTTGGCAGGAGTAATTATAATATAGTGAGGCTTCTGAGATCCATTTTTAGGAGACCTTGTAGCTTCTGTTCTCACATTCTCAGAACCTGAGACCCCAGCCTATGCAAAAGACTGGGATGAAAGTGTGTAGAGAAAAGTCCAGCCATTCCACCAAATCCAGCAACGCCAGCCCAGCCCCTAGAGAACAGATGCACAACCTCGCTTAGGCAAGACCAGCAAGAAACCATTCAGGCAACCCATAGAATTGAAAGAAATATTTCATTGTTTTAAGTCACTAAATTTGGGGTAGCTTGCTACATAGCCATCGATAACTAAAATTCTGCCTCTTGGTATTATAAAAAAAAAAAGATAATGTGTATCTGGTAATTGTATTCGTATTTGTTCAGTCTCTTCACTAAAAATTAAGTTCATATCTGGGTTTATTTTTCTGTAACCCTTAGTTTCCTTCCCACAATTACTGGCCAATTTTTAAAGGATCAGATTACTTATATTGATAGTAAGCATTAATGTCCATTATTATATAAGTAATACTTATGTATAATAGTAATTTAATTCATTTGATCCTTTTATCCATAAATTATAAAATTATTTTATCTTGAAAAATAATTAATTTGTATTGTTTAATATATATTCAGATCAAATCATTCAAATATGAACTTACATTATTTACTTTTTAATCAGAATTTAATTCCATCCTGGAACAATTAAGCCATATGCAAATGTAACATTGAAACATTGTTGTCACCACACACAAATCCTGCCTTTGTCCTGCTAGCCTCAGATATGATTTACCTTATGTGATGTTTTTCTAACAAATATCAAAATCCCAATGAGTGATGACACACATAAATCCCTTTGAAGTAGCCACTCCTTAGACTTGGTATAATTCAGCAAATGGTAAAAACAGAAACTGACATTGAAGCATGCTGCAATCTGCATAGTGAGCAAGGCCCTCCTGGGCTGATGATAGAAGTTCCACTTACTGTTCAGTTTTGAAAAGTATAATTACAAAGTAATTATAACGCAGTTTTGTAATTTTCACATTGTCTCTTCAGACCAGATCTCAGTCTCTTCAAGAGGCACTACACCAAAGATCTATCCATTCTTTGCTAATGAAATAGGGACAATGTTTGTTTTTCTCCTGTCTCTGTCTCTCTCTCTCTCTCTTTGATCTAATGAGTAAAAATCAAGTGCTCATGTAATTCAAGTGATTTAAAGTCTTGCAGCAGTGGAAATTGCTTTGCAGCTTGAAATTAGCAACCCTGCCCTGGGATCCTCAGGAGCAGCAAAAGCCCAGAGCTGTCTATTTGCAGCCATGGGATTAGAGATGTCATCTCATCTGTCATTGGCCAGTGCTCATGTGAGGTCACCAAAGCTGCATTACATCATAATTATAACAATTATAACAATATATACAGTGGAGTTATTCTTTCCCATTTAATAGGGAAATGAACTAAGATTTAAATAGACTATCACATATTATATTGCTTTTAAAAGGCAGATTTATAAAATTTATTTCAAATTTATTGATGCCAAACCTTTCTGTTTCCCACTATATTTTGCTACCTATGACATAACTTCCTTAAGTCTAAAATACTTACCTAAGTTATTTTGGGGGGAAAGATATATTCTACTATTGGTGGCTCAAATATCCTACAAATGCATGTTTATAGGCATTCTTACATTAGCCCTGAAATGCTGGGATATAAAATTTTTAAAATTCTTAAATGATGTATTTTCTCATGCCTGTGACTCGTACACAAAGATACTGTATATGCGATGTTAATTTAATATTCACTAAGCATCCATTTTGATTTCAGAGATATGTGACAAATTTTTATTCTGCACATTTAGTTAATAGCTCCATAAAGTCACTCTGATAGAGACAGAACCCTGGGGCAAGGGGAGTGGAAAAGTATTTCCATACTTATAAGCCTCCCATTGCAGTCTCCACAGAAGACTAGAAAATAGGGCCCAGCCTTTCCAGTAAAATTCCTTGACTCAAGTACACATAATTGTTATTATTATAATTAAATGCTCATGGATTCTTAATAGAACAGTTAATTGAAAATACGTTTTAGATGTGAAGTTTACAATCTTGTTAAAAGTGGTTTGCCATTTTATAACTTTAAAAGTATTTTTCAGTAAAACTTGCAAATTATTTGTTTCAAAATGCATCACTCACCCTGGTAATAATTTAGTTGCATAAAGAAGATAGAAATACAAGTTATTTTGCTAACTCCTACTTCCTATGTAGAGTGCTATTTGCAAAGAACATCATGTTACCCCAGATAGACATTTAAAGCTATTCCATAAATATTAGATACAAAATTGATGTACATTTTGATACTCAGTTTAGGATTTGATTTAATGGCACTGACCCTGACATCTATAATAATAAAAGCATAATATGCTAATTAAACAGGATGTCCTTCCGGATGACCTTCTAAACAAAGCCGGGGCTATGAGAGAAGCCCAGGTCCCAGGTGCCAGAGGGAAGCCCGGGTCCCAGGTGCCAGAGGGAAGCTGGTGCCGGCAGCTGGGAGAAGGAAGGCCTACTCTTGCATGAATTTCATGCATCAGGACTCTAGTTTAATATGAAAGAGACTCTCGTTTGTTGTCTTTTTGTGGAACAAATCTGAATTACTTTACAGCTATATCTTTATAAATCACAAATACATATAAAAGAGATAAATTAATTGTATTTATATTTCAAATAATCTTCATGGAAAATCATTAATTTCTAGAAGATTTTTCTTCTCACAGGCAGTCCAATTCAGTCAGCTGGCCAAAGTTCCTTCTCAATTCCTTGGTGGATGTTTGCCCCTACAGGTAGTGTCTCAAAATGCTTACCCCACAGTTCATTTCCTCATTTCCTCTGCAGATCCAATAGTCATTCCTGGAATTAGAAGGGCATTTAAGGAATTCACTGTTTTTTAGTTTATTGACCGAAACTTAAGCTTGTAGACTTCTGTTTTTACCGCAAATGCATTAAGTGCAACCTAATATTGGAGCTTCAGAATAGTACCCAACAGGATTTTTTTCATAATCTATGCTTTAGTCCATTACCTGGCATCCTGTTTTGTATTTCATTTACTCTTAGGCTATCCCTGGTCTTGGCTTCTCTATTTTTTATCAGAAATTTGTGGTTCTACCCTTGGAGTCCAATCATATGAAATTGTTCAGCAAACTGTTGGATGTAAAGCACTGAACAGACTGTCAAATTACAGCGGGAAGGCTGGGGAGTGTTGTGGAGGGAGGGAAATAGATCAACCAAAGGACTTGTATGCATGCATATAAGCACACCAATGGACATAAGACACTGGGGATGGGGGCAGGATGGGATGAGGGCATGTGACAGGGTTTGGGGGAGGCTGGGGGAAGGGCAATGGGGAAAAAAGGAGATATATGTACTAATATATATAATATTTTAAACAATAAAAAAAGAATTGAACAAAGAGCCAAAAATTTTTTTTTAAATTATTTTTGTTTTAAAAAGTCCTTAACTCTAAAAATTTAAATGAAATAATATTAATTTATGAAATTATATATTAACATCTGTGACAATACATTAATATATGATAAATAATATGTATAATACATTAGTTTAATGTTACAATATCCAGTTTACCAAATTGCCAATGTTTTTCTAGTTACCAGGTTGTATATACTTTTTATACTATACATTGTACCACAATATCAGAAATATATTCATATGTCATTTCTATTAAATAGTTTTATTTTGATAGTTCCATCTTGATATAATGATAAAATGACTTTTTCTGTGTGTATTATTAATTCTCAACTGAGGTTATTTTTCCCATTGCTTTTATAGAGAGCAGAAGAAGGAGGGAGAAAGAGAGCAAGAGAGAAATAGTGAGAGAGAAACATCAATGTGAAAGTGACACAGAGATTGGTTACCTTTCACAGGTGCCCCCACTGGGGACAGGGAGTGAACCCACACCCCAGGTGAGTGGCCTTGGCTGGGAACCAGACCCATGACCGTTTGGTGCACAGACTGAGGCTCTAACCACTGAAGCATGCCATACAGGGCTGATAAATAAATTTATTAATACCTATCAATGTTATTTAAAATGTGTTAAATATTTTCCTGAATATTTGTTAAATATTTTCCTGAATATTTGTTAAATATTTTCCTGAATACATTATTTAAAGTAAAAAACTATTGAAATTGACAACATACTTATTGTGACATGCATGCTTTAGTTCATTTTTTTTTCTATGAGAGTAAAAAGCATGAAATGGAGATAGGAAAACAAGAAGTCATATATTCCATTTTTTTCTCTGATAAGAAAATCAGGACATGCTGATAACTTGGAAAAATTTATACTGGATCATTGGTAGGACTATAAACCATATGTTCTTAATTACATTTAAGCCCTGAATGGTGTGGGTCAGTGGTTAGAGTATCCGCATGCACACCAAAGGGTCAACGGTTCAGTTCCTCATTCTGGATGGAGTGTATGTAGGAGGCAACCAATCCATGTGTCTCTCTCACATCGATGTCTCTCTAGCCCCCCCTCACTTTTACTCTCACTAATAATCAATGGAAAAAACATCCTTGGGTAAGGATTAACAAAAACAAAACACAATTTAAAGAGTGACAGTGGGTGGTAAGATTATATAGGTATAAAATGTACTGTTACATGATACATGGTCTGCATATGGCATTGTGTGCACACAACCCAAAGTCAAATCTTCTTCCATCACCATGTATTTGACCTCTATTACCCTATCATCTCCCCACCCCCTTCCTTCGGGTAACCACAGTATCATCTATGTCTGAGTTTTTGTTTGTTTTTCTTTTGTATGTGTTGCTTTCAGTTTTATATTCTGCATGAGTAAAATCATATGGCTCTTAATTCTTTCTACAAGTTACTACCTATTGCTAATTAATAGTATCTACCTAAATTTTAGAAATTTGGGGGTCTATATTCCTTTAATATTAAGGTAAATGTTTATCAAAAGAAGAGCCTAGAAGTAATAATTTTCAAACATTAGGAGTAATATTGCAAAACAGAAATAATGGTTATGCCATTATTACTTCAATGAGGCAAGATGGAGCACTTTCACTAAAGCAGATTACTTAATTTTATTTTACTGACCCAAAAATAATTAGAAAAATAAAATTATTTCATTAGCCACTTGCTATTTATCCACTATTAATTAATTTATACATATAACACATACATATATTCGTGTGTGTATATATGTGTGTGTGTGTGTGTGTGTTATATGGTTAATGTCAACAGATGCTTCTCCAATTAAAGTTAATAATAATTATTGAATGTAACAATATTTAAAAAGTAAGAAAACATTAATAGAAATGAAATATTTATTGGAACGTATTATAATAGTAATTAAGAGATGCAGAAATACAAAGAACTAATGTAGTGAAATGTAATGACATTAACATGAAAATAACAAGAAAGCTATATTAAAATCTTATAGAATGTTTTTAACAAGAGAAAATAAAAAATTATTTATCATAATAATAGGCTTACATTAAATTAAAATTTAAAGGGGAAACAATATGGGTAATATCTCTATGTTCAATTCTCCTTATGACAATATAGCAAGATGTATCACAGTAAAAATTATTGAGCTACTTAAGTTCTTATGTGTGAGGGAAAGTTGTTCTACTTTTAATTTTTAACCATGTAAACTGTATTAATATAAACAGACTGAACTGTAACACCAACTTTAAAATTGTTGCTATAATTTAAACTCTCTGACCTGTTTTTTTTTTTTAATATATAAAGTTGATGATACTGGAACTGATATGTTACATATGACAAGTTGCTCAGTGCTTAAAACATAATAAATTCTCAATAAAGATGTTTATGCTTTTTTTCAACAAACATTTATTGAATATTTACCTTATGTCAAAAAACATTTTAGATGCTTGCATGCACACACACTATACAAAACTTGTTGTTTAAACTTGAATAAAATACATGAACTATGGCTTAATATATGTATATTCTATTGTCTGAGACAGACCATAGCAAACTTATGCCAGCCTATCAGCATAATTATTAGAAAACTAGTGGCCCGGTGCATGGATTCATGCACATTACAAGGAAATTAATTAGAAGATGGCTGGTGGGGCAGGACTGGGCCAAACAGGCTGGACATGCCTTGGAGCCAACCTCCTCGGTCCCTGCCTGGCCACCCACTCCTGGGGCTGCGCCATGGCTCAAAGATGTCTGCGGAGTGAGCGGGGTCCTCTGGCAGGTGGGGTCCCTCAGCCTCAAGTGAGGGGATCAGGCCCAAACTGGCAGTCCGACATCCCCCAAGGGGTCCCAGAGTATGAGAGGGCACTCTGCAAAGTTGCTGTCGCTCAGCAGCTACTGCATTGAGCATCTCACCCTGGTGGTCAGTGTACATCATAGCTAACAGCCAGTTTGATGGTCAGTCAGTTGGACGGTCGCTTAGCCTTTTATATATAGAGAGACTAGTGGCCCAGTGCATGAAATTAGTGCATGGGGGGAGGGGAGTTGTCCCTCAGCCCAGCCTGCACCCTCTCCAATCTGGGACCCCTTAACTATGTTTATATATTTATTAAAGTTTTTTTTTTTTTTTTTAATTAACAAAGTTACCTACTCATTCTGGGACTGCTAAACTATTTTCTTTATTATACTGAATGTTGGATGTTATCAAGTAATTAATCTGAACCTATAGAGATAATCTTAAAGTTTTTATTTGTATTTGTTAATTTAAATCTGATAACATGGCAAATCACACTGAGAGATTATATAATGTTAAAATAAATGATAATTTTATGTCAAAATTAATGTTCTATTCTGGGAATTTTATGACTTGGTCATGATGCATTATCCTTTTTAACATGGCTACATTTAGTTTGCCATAATTATTTAGAGATTCTGCATCTCTGTAAAATTGCTTTAGTCCTTTTAAATTATTATTCTTGTATGTTATTGTATTATGTTTTTCTTGATCTTTTCTTTAAATTCTAGTATACCCTGAAATTGTTTGTTTAATTTAGGATGTCTTTAAGGCAATATTTTTATGTTTATAACTGAAATGTTCTTAACTTATGATAGATTACTTATTTCTAAGAATTATATTGCTTTTTGCATTTTTATATATTATTTTGGTTTTGCATTAACTTTGCTTAATTAAATATAATACATATAATCAATCTACATTTTGCATCTAATAATTCTGTTACTGATATAATTATTTACATGAGTTTCATTTATTGTAATAGGGCTTTCTTTCCTTGCACATAGTGGCTTTTTTTTTTGTTTTCTTTTCTTTTATTTCGTTTTGCTAACATGAGCTTAGAGTCATCATCTGCCTGAGTCACTGCCAGTCCAGAATCACTCTATTTTAATATCTTCATAAAATGTCTTTGTGTGACCAATGTAGTATGTGCTTGTACAAATTTACATTATTGCTGCCTTGAGTTTCTAAAATCTCAAGAATAATTGCAACCTACCAGCTAAAGTCTATAATAAAGTCCCAATTAGTAAAAGTGCCTTCCTGGGCAGGGGAATTATTTCTTGGTCAGTCATACACACTCAATATATAAGCTTTGTGACCCAGCTAAAGTGGGAAATGTTCTCTAATTAGATTCTTTGTCTGTGTGTCTCTTTGTTTTATTCTTTGATTTTCATCAATTTTTGTACCTCATGAAAAATCAACACTGGATTTCTTCTTTTTAATTTAAATTCTCTATTGTTTAAAGTGTTACATAAGCCTCTTTTTTCCCCCATTGTCCTCTCCCCAGTCCCTCCCACCCTCAGCACATGCCCTTACCCCGCCACTCTCTGGGTTCATTGGTTATGCTCATATACATACATAAAAGTCCTATGGTTGATCTCTTAACCCACACCCTCCTCTGACTTCCCTCTGAGGTTGGAAGTTCTGTTCAATGCTTCTGGCTCTATTTTTGTTCATCCATTTATGTTGTTCATTATATTCTACAAATGAATGAGATCATGTGATATTTATCTTTCTCCAACTGGCTTATTTCATTTAGCATAATGCTCTTCAGGTCCATCTATGCTGTTGCAAATGGTAAGAGTTCCTTCTTTTTAAAAACAGCATAATATTCCATTAAGTAGATGGCCACCATTTTTTAATCTAGTCATCTGCTAAAAAGCACTTCAGCTGTTTCTAAATCTTAGCTATTGTAAATTGGGCTGCTATGAACATAGGGGTGCTTATATCATTTCTGATTGGTGTTTCTGATTTCTTGGGATATATTCTTAGAAGTGGGATTACTGGATCAATGGGAGTTCCATTTTTAACTTTTTGAGGAAACTCCATGCTCTTTTCCACAGTGGCTGCACCAGTCTGCATTTCCACCAGCAGTGCATGAGGGTTCCTTTTTCTCTGCATTCTCACCAGCACTTGTCATTTGTTGATTTGTTGATGGTAGCCATTTTGACAGGTGTGAGATGGTACCTCATTGCTGTTTTGATTTGCATCTCTTGGATGATTAGTAACTTTGAGCATGTTTTCATATGTTTCTTGGCCTTCTGTATGTCCCCTTTAGAAAATTGTCTATGTCCTTTGCCCATTTTCTGATTGGATTGTTTATCATCCCTTTGTTAAGTTATATGAATTCCCTGTAAATTTTGGAGATTTAACCCTTATCAGAGATAACATTGGCAAATGTATTCTCCCATGCAGTGGACTTTCTTGTTGTTTTGTTGATGGTTTCTTTTGCTGTGCAGAAGCTTTTTATTTTCATGTAGTCCCATTTGTTTATTTTCTCCTTAGTTTACATTGCCCTAAGAGCTGTATCAGTAAATATATTGCTACGACATATGTCTGATATTTGCTGCCTGTGGATTCTTCTAAGATTGTTATGGTTTCCTGCCATACATGTAAGTCCTTTCTTTCAAAGAAGAACTAAAACCTATCCTCCTCAGACTATTCCAAAAAATTCAAGAGAAAGGCACACTTCTAAGCTTTTTCTATTAAGCCAGCATTACCTTAATCCCAAAACCAGACAAAGACACCACAAAGAAAGAGAATTATAGGCCAATATCTCTGATGAATATAGATGCTAAATTCTGCAACAGAATCCTAGCAAATTGGATCCAGCATTACATTAGAAAGATCATTCACCATGACCAAGTGGGATTTATTCTGGAGATACAAGAATGGTACAATATCTGCAGATAAATAAATGTGATACATCACATAAACAAATTGAGAGTCAAAAATCACATGATGATGCCAATTGGTGCAGAAAAAGCATTTGACAAAAATGCTTTTTGATAAAAACTCAGCAAAGTGGGAATAGAGGGATCACACCTCAATATAATAAAGCCTTATATGACAAACCTACAGCCAACATCATACTCAATGGGCAATAACTAAAACCATTTCCCCTGAGAACAGGAACAAGACAGGGATGCCCACTTTCACCATTCCTGTTCGACATAGTATTGGAAGTGCTAGCCATGGCAATCAGACAAGAAGGAGAAATAAATGGCATCCAAATTGGAAAAGAAGTAAAACTATCATTATTCACAGATGCATGATATTGTACATAGAAAACCCTAAAGACTCCATAAAAAATTACTAAGTTTAATAAATGAATTCGGTAATGTAGTAGGATACAAAATTAACACCCAGGAATCTATGGCTTTTTATACAGCAATATTGAACTCACAGAAAGGGAAACAAAATAAAAACCAATCCCATTTACTATTGCACCAAAAAATTAAGATACCTAAGAATAAACTTAACTAAGGAGGTAAAAGACCTGTCCTCAGAAAATTACAGGACACTGAAAAAAGAGATAGAGGAAGACATAACAAATGGAAGAATATACAGTGGTCATGGATTGGTAAAATCAACATCATTAAAATGTCCATACTACCCAAAGCAACCTATAGATTTAATGCAATCCCCATTAAAATACCAATGGCACATTTCATAGACCTAGAACAAATTCTCCAAATTTCATATGGAATAAAAAAAGAAAACACAAACAAACCCTGAATAATCGCCACAATCCTGAGAATGAAGAACAAAGTTGGAGGAATCACAATACCAGATCAAGCTGTATTACCAAGCCACAGTTCTCAGAACTGCCTGGTACTGGCACAAGAACACACATATAGACCAATGGAACAGAACAGAGAACCCAGAGATGGACCCAAGCCATTATGCTCAATTAATATTTGACAAAGGAGGCAAGAGCATACAATGGAGTCAAGACAGTCCCTTCAATAAATGGTGTTGGGAAAATTGGACAGATACATGCAAAAAAAATTAAACTAGACTCCCAACTTACACCGTACACAAAAATAAACTCAAAATGGATAAAACTGGATTTCAATCTCAATATCAGCACATGAATCTATATTGAAGTCCAGATATAAGTTTTGCATTTTTAACTTATTCTTGTCTAACCTTCACTTAGTGTTTTGTTTTGAGATATACATTTTCCTAGTAGTTCATTTGTGCACACAAAATGTTTCACTTTTTTAAAATTAGAAAGTAAATCATCAAGATATCTAATCAGATACTAGTATATGACAGAGTATCAGAGAGTGCCTTTCACATTTTAGGATATATGAATAGAGGAACCTCTGATTGCAAGCTGTATGGCCAGCACAAAAATATTTGGGCTGACAGACAAGGATCTTTATATTATCAAACAATGGAATCTTACAGAATTTTTTTGTAAAATTGATGCATTTTTAATTACAAATCTGCAAGCATAAAAGTTATTAACATAATAAACATTAGAAAAAATGTCTTCTCCCAAACTTTATATAAAGGAATGCTACTGAAAGTATGTTAAGAGAGCTTGAGAAAAATAAAATGCATAATTCTGCCAGGTTTAAGGATGACAAGTCTATATTCTTGAAGTGCCATGGCTAAATTTACCAATACATATCACATATAAACTGTATAGAAATCAAATAATAGAAGCTAGTTAAATTTAAAATGAGAAATAATATAAATTATTTTGTAAAATAATTCAAATTTATTTCAATTTGAAAACTATAAGTAAAATATATAAGGAAGTAATACATTTTTCATCATTTGTGAACACAAAAAAGCAATGTCTATTTTTAATGGAAAATTTTAGCAAGCAAGCAAATAAAAAATGGGACAATGATATAATGAAGAGATTCAAATTGAGATTTCAAAATAAGAAACTTATTCATTCAATAACATTCTGGGAAATGAGTACATAATTACAAGGTCAATCACAAGTCAAAATTGATGTGCCATGCTCTAAATCTACTGCAGTGAGCCACAAGACAAACAAAAAAAGATGTTAACTAGCTAAATGAGAAATAGAATATGAAGTGAATATAAAAGGAGGAAGCAAATGATTCAATGTTATAAAAGCCACTTGGTTATAAGCCACTTCAATGTTATAAAAGCCATTATACAATTTTAACAACCAGAAAAGAAGTTACCTTTAAAAAATAAAATAAACACATTGTGTCCTTCAAAGATGTCAGATTTGGCAGATCTATTTGAAATCATTGGAATAATATTGGTTTAAAATCTTATCTGACTTGCAATTACTGGCGGAGGTATTTCTAATTTTGTTCAAATATATCTATGAAGATAAATGAAAACATAAGAGCAATTATTGCCAACAAGAATAAGTACTGAATACCCACATCTTCTTCAATACTAAGACGAAACACGTAAAAATAAGGAACTAGAGCACATTGAAAAATTATAGGACATAGTCATAAAAATACTAGTATAGTTATATTGCCCACCTCAAGTTTGATAGGAATTCCTTTTAACCTTACCTTATAGCTGTCTTTCAGACATCCATCTACCACATTATTTTTTTTTAGTATATTAGCCAAATGCCCACCTCCTACCCAAGTATTATAAACTTGTACACATTTATTTCAATAACAGAAATTCATAAATCAGCTGTATATGACCTATTTACTGGTAACATAAGTTGTAAATGCTATTGACTTAGAGTCTAACACACAAGCAAACCAAATTCTATATATTTCAGCTAAAAAAGATTAATGCAGTGTTTTCAATACATAGAAAACCTGTGGAATAGCTCTTAACAGGCCTCTAGGATATGCAGCCAAACTCTATGGGAGAGTATACCAGGGATGAGATAGATGGACAAAGAGGAGACTGACAATACTCAAGAATACCAGTCAAGTGTTCAATTAGTTTCAACATATATATGAGGAAACTACCAAAGATGTGTTGTAAATGGGGGAGTAAGACTTCTTGGGAGGTTTTTAAGGATCACTCCAACTTGGCCATGGAAATTACACTGGGAAAGACATGTTAAATTAAAGGATTCATTATACTCACAGGTCCTAAAGAGGGAGGCATATGTGCAGAGGGCCACATAAAGCCTAACGTTTTTCACAGCAGGCAAGGAAATGGCAGAGCAATGCCTTTATTGAGTGTCATGAATGGGGTAGCTCAGAGTTAACAAGAAACATTCTTGTTGGGCAATTTGAATGTAAATGAATCAACATGGAAAAGTGGGGGGCAGGAATAAAATTGGAAGGTCATCATGAGGGCCTTCATGAACACACATGTTGGGAATGGGACCCCAGAAATGGTAAAATACTAAGTAAAAGTTCAAAACAAGCAGGGCAGGTGCTAGCACTCAGAGGGCCTTCAAGGGAGCAAATAACACGTTTACATTACACAAAGCCAAAGGAATACTCCATTCAAATAGGCTATAAGTAATGTTTATGTCACTCACACATTGTTGGACACAGTGCCTACTCCCCTGAGCTAGAACGAAAAGACACACACAAACAAACAGATTTGCATCACATAAGATAGAGTATTTTGGAAAATCTGGCTTCAATAGTATGTAATAATTAACCTAAGAATGAAAATGAATTATATCAACTAACAAATCATAAAAGCAAGATATAAAAACATAAAACTCTTTAATTTATGTCAGAATTTAAGAAAAAAGTTAAAGAAACTTATATGCAACACAAAATACTAGCATTCAACATGATAAAATACTCAATGTATGACATCTAATAAAATATTACCAGAATTGAATTAAAATATGACCTATGATAAGAAGAATAGCAATCAATAGAAGTCAACTCACAACTGACACAGATGTTTGACTTCATAAATAAGGGCATTAAAATATGGATTACAGCTTTATTTCATATGTTCAAAAAGTTAAGTGGAAATCTAAAAGATATAAAAGAGATCAGACATGATCTTCTAGAAATGAAAACTATAATAACTGAGATGAAAAACCAGCATTTGAGAAACTTCAGAAGAAAAGACTAATAAGCTAGGCAGAGGAGGCATGGAAATAGAAGCAATTTGAAATGAAAAAAAAAAAAAGGTTAAAAAAAGAATTTGAAAAATGAAGAGTTTCAGTAGGCAGAGGACAATGTCATGTGCCTGACACATAGGCAGAGTCCCTGAGGGATGAAAGGGAGAAGAAATATGGAAATATTTGAACACATAATGATCAAAAATCATAGAACTTGATGACATTCTTAAGTGCACAGATCCAGAAAACTGCAACCACCTCAAAGCACAAACAACAGAAAGAAGACAACATCTAATAAAAATATCAAATAGTCTTTTTTTTATTCCATATGAGTTTTTGAGAGTTTGTTCTATGTCTGTGAAAAAAAAGACCCCAAATATCCACAGCAATCCTGAGAAAAAAGAACAAAGTTGGAGGGATCACAATACCAGATGTCAAGCTGTATTACAAAGCCACTGTTCTCAAAACTGCTTGATACTGGCACAAGAACAGATACATAGACCAATGGAACAGAACAGAGAACCCAGAAATCAATCCAAGCCATTATGCTCAATTAATATTTGACAAAGGAAGCAAGAACATACAATGGAGTCAAGACAGTCTCTTCAATAAATGGTGTTGGGAAAATTGGACAGATACATGAAAATATAAACCATACACAAAAATAAAACTCAAATGGACAAAGGACTTAAATGTAAGATGGGAAACCATAAAAATCATAGAATACACAGGCAGCAAAATATCAGACATATGTTGTAGCAATATATTTTCCTATACAGCTCCTAGGACAATGGAAACCAAGGAGAAAACAAACAAATGGACTACATCAAAATAAAATGCTTTTGCACAGCAAAAGAAACTATCAACAAAACAAGAGAACCCACTTCATAGGAGAACATATTTGCTAATGTTCTAATTCATATTTGACAATGTTTGGAGATTTGGTCTAATCTCCAAAATTTATAGGGAACTCATACATATCAACAAAAGGAATATAAACAATACAATAATCACCAGCTCTATTACCCAATTTCTTACAATTATGACAGAAGTTCTTAACTTTGAATTGTATTCCTATCAGATTAATAAATAGAAATAAGGTTATGAAATATTCTGACTAAACATCTTATTTTATTTATTTATTTTTTAAATACATTTTTATTGATTTCAGAGAGGAAAAGAGAGGAAGAAAGAGATAGAAACATCAATGAGATACAATCATTGATCAGCTGCTTCCTGCATGCCCCACACTAGGGATCAAGCCTGAAACCTGGGCATTTGCCCTGACCATAATCAAACTGTGACCATAATCAGGTTCATAGGTTGATGCTCAACCACTGAGCCATGCTGGCCGGGCTGGCTGAACATTTTAAATTAAATATTTGGTATTGTTTAAAGATTCTAATTTCATAATTTCAAATTCTTCTGCAATTTTGAGATTTAAATGTTGAATCAGTTATTTTGAGGACAGGCACTATAACTGTTCAGCTAACAGCAGAAGCTGGTAAATAGCAGCCAATCAACATTTTTTTGGCTCATCAATAGGAAATATTTTTGCAATGCTTCTTAAATATTACAATCTACATCCTATTCTCCCATACTGATAAAAAAAATGAAATAAAGAAATTAAAAAAAATTTTTCTTTCAGTTTTTTTTTTTATAATTTAGGGAAAAATATTGAGATGCCGAGTTCTGTCAAGTTTTATACATGCAAATACATGCAACGTTTTCAATGCAGTTGATAATTATTTAGTTTATTTCACTCAATATAGTGTTGGAGAATTTATGTATTCTTTTTGTTAAGTTCCTCTTTATAAAATAAAGATGATAGATAAAAATTGGCTTAATTTGTGTGCTTTATTTTGTAATATTATAATAGACTAATATTTTTATTTATTAAAAATAAAATATTTTAATTTTTATTGAACGTTGTTATTTTACAGCAAAAAATATACATTAATATCAGTTCAAGCAAACACTCAACAAAAAAGAACCACTCTTAATAAACTTGGAAAAATTTAACATATGTCAAAATTTCATGCTGCATTTGATTATCACACAATTTTTATTCTATTCAGATTGTGTGCCTTTTAACAATATTCAGAAGTACTCTTACTGTATTTTCATGTTCTGTCATGAAACACTTTGGGAAAGAAACAATCAGAGCTCCTCAGTATGCATCTCACAGAGAAGGGATTGCACCTAGGGGACTCTAAAGTCTTTATTTCACTTGTTCATATTTAGCATTACTTGTGTTAAAGATTTAAAAACATGTTAGAAAAAATACCATAAAGTTAATTGTTATCTGAAGCTATAGAAAGCACATGTTATAACAAGCCAGATATACTCAGTTTTTTATTATAATAAAAAATCAGGAAACCTATGATTAATTACATTATGACAACTGGTAATACAACTCCACTTATGTTGTATTGCCAAGTAATCATATGGAAACTGAAAGGAAAATGAGTTCATTTTTATAAAGCCAAAAAATACAGGGCTGTAGAATTACTGAAAAATATGGTAAATTTTTAGTTACAAATGACAAATAGTATTCATAGACTTGCCAGTATTTTTTCAGAAGTAGTACTAACATTATGTTAAATAAATTTAAAATGGTTCTAACATATTTCACATCAAACTGAAAAGCTTTTTCACAGAAAAAGAAACTATCAACAAAATGAAAAGAAAACCCAGTGTATGGGAGAATATATTTGCCAGTGATACATTTCATAAGGAGTTAATTTCCAAAACATATAAAGAACTCATGTAACTGAACACTCTGAAGACAAACAATCCAAATGAAAAATGGACAAAGGATCTAAATAGACATTTCTTCAAAAGTACATTCAAATGGCCTGTACATATAAAAAAAATGCTCAACATGACTCATCATCAGAGAGGTACAGATTAAAAATACAAAGAGGCATCACCTCACACCTGCCAGAATTTGGACTTCTCTACTCCTCTATTTTGGGGTACATTGCCAGCAAAATGTATAATTTTGTATTCTCAACATTTAGCTTCATTAGTTATTACCATACATTTACTGCAATGAAAGTCATAGTGGATTTCTTGGAATATGTTCATTTAGATGTTAAACATTAAAAAAGTTTTTGAAGTTATAAAGACAAAGTACAGAATAAATTACAGTGAGCAAACATTTCAGGCATCCTGAATTTACCAATAACAAAAATGAAATCATGATGAAATCAAGGCCTGAGTATTTTCAATGATATCCAAACAATCCACATATTTATGAAGAAGTGGATAAATTATATATATATGTGTGTATGTCATATATATATATATATATATATATATATATATATATATATATATATGACATAGAGATTTGTGTCCACAAGTAGGATATTTATTTGGTTAGCTTGAATTATAGCTAGAAAATTTTTTAAAATATATTTTATTGATTTTTTTACAGAGAGGAAAAGAGAGGGATAGAGAGTTAGAAACATCGATGAGAGAGAAACATCTATCAGCCGCCTCCTCCACATACTGGGGATATGCCCGCAACCAGGGTACATGCCCTTAACTAGAATCAAACCTGTACCCTTCAGTCTGTAGGCTGATACTCTATCCACTGAGCCAAACTGGTCAGGGCTATAGCTAGAAATTTAACATGAATGAAAAGCATTTTATATTTTTTGACCAATGTCACAAAGTAGCAGGAACTAAAACAGTATCTGGTATACAGCAGCATGTCAGTATATAAATTCCTCTTGGTTATTTCCTGTCTTATTCTATTGCTAATGAAGATATCAAACTATTACCAAACCATTGGAGATTGATTGGAAATCTCATAAGTATTCTGGAATATTTTGATTGCATGTTTATATTAGACAGGTTTGTTCATTTTTTCATTTGTAAATTTTTCTTTAATCAGCATACACACACACATATGAGTGAGTCAGTATCCGGTGTGTCTGTGTGATCTTTGAAGGAAGCATCTTGATTTTACACTGAATACAATCCTCATATTTTGAGGAAATATAGGTTAACTGTTCAATCTACTCAAGCTCATAGGAGAAGACATATATAATATATAAAAGTTTTGTTTTAGCCCGGCCAACATGGCTCAGTGTTTGAGTATCAGTCTATGAAGGATAAGGTTCGATTCCTGGTCAAGGCATATACCTGGGTTGTGAGCTTGATCTCCAGTGTCTGATTATAGGACTAGTATAAAAATTCTAGTATTTATATATATAAAAGGCTAAGTTACTGTCTGACTGTCTGACCAGTAGTTATGATGCACCCTGGCCACAAGGGAGCAGATACTCAATGCAGGAGCTGCCAAGCTGCAGTGTCTTTGGCAGCTGCGATTCTCGGGTGATGCACTCCCGAACTGGAGAGGAAAAAGCCCAATTCTGGGCTGTGTCACCCAAGAACCATCCTCTCGCAATCTGGGAGTCCAAGGGGGATGTTGGAGAGCCTGTTTCAGCCCAATCCTCACAGGCCAGGCCAAGGGACCCCCACCTGCTGGAGGGACCCCCCTCTCTCCACAGATGCCTTTCGAGCTGCGGCACCACCCCAGGTATGGTCAGCCAGGGAGGGACTGAGGGAGGTTGTCTCGAGGGCGTGTCCAGCTTTTCTCACCCAGTCTCTCCCCCCACCCCCCACCCCACCAGCCACCTTCTAATTAATTTCCTTTCAATGTGCATGAATTAGTGCACTGGGGCACTAGTAGATAATAATTGGATTCAAATTTTTGAATATTAAGTTCTTTATTGTAAAGGTTCTAGGATTGTTTTAAATCTTGAATCCATAATTCTTCATTGTATGTATATGTTTGTGTGTATGCCTGTGTGATTTCTCTCTGGATGCTTTCAAAATATTTTCTTTTATTTCTGATGTTTCAAAATCACCATGCTACAATCATGTGTCATGGTATAGAATTTGTAAAATTATCTTTACATTGGACACTCTATAGACCTTTTCAGTGGAAATTTAATTAGGTATTTGATGATTTCTTCTCCTCCATTTTCTCTGTCTTTAATTTTTGGGATTCCTTTTATTTACTTGATGGACTTTTTGAATTAATAATCTAATATCTCTACTAGCTCATGACTGTTTGTCTTGGTATTCATATTTTAAAGGAAAATTTAGTTGCTCTATATCTAATAACCTAATGCTTGTTTAAATGTTTGTAACTTTTTTTAACTTCCAATAATTCCTTTTTCTTTTGTAAGATTCATACTTACAAAACTAACATTATTGTGTTAGTTTACTTTTATGTTTATCTGCTTTACTCTTTCTTTTACCTAAGAGTCTTTTATCCAATATGTATTGGACCTACTGGTTTCTTTATACTTAAGATATGTTCCTAAGGAGATGAATATAAGCTTTGTCTTTGGTGGGTGGAATTGTGATTGATGAGCATGAGTTCAATTTCTCAAATTGGGACCAAGTATTTTTATTTCAGGAAAATTAACTACTACTAACATTTGTAATATTCTTTTGAACTAGCATGTTTCTCAAAACAATTGTCCAACCTTCTGGTGGGGCTAATGAGACTTCATTACTCTAAAAAATGTGGCATATGTGGGAAATGCCTCATTGTTCAATATGCATATGTTCTCACTTGATCTTTTTATTTCTGTATATTCCCTTGCCTTTATTGGATTTTAGGTTCCCAGATTCTCTGAAATAACTTTTTCAGAGAGAATAAACTTCCATTCTTTTACCAGAGTGACTGTTGTTTTTTTAGCTTCCTTTGCCTATTATAAAAAATTTTTCAAACTTGGTGATTTAAAACAAATATTACCTTGTAGTTCAGGATGCCAGAAGTCTGAAATCAAGGAGACAGCAAAGTTGTTCTCCCTCCAGTGTGTAGGACCGAATCTGTTTCTTGTCACTTTCAGCTGCTGGTGGCTGTTATCGTTCCTGAGATGGGACTAAATCATTTCTCTGCCTTATTTTGTCTGTGTCTTTTTTTCTCATCTTTATTGTTGAAAGTATCACATATGTCCCCTTCCCTCCACCCCCATGGATCTCTTCTAACCCCCCCTACCCCTCTCCATGCCTTCACCACCCTATTGTCTGTGTCCATGGGTTATGCATACATGCATACAAGTTCTTTGGTTGATCTCTTTCCTTGTTTGTGTCGTTCCCCACCCCCACCCCGCCCCAGCATATCTCCATCTGCCTTTGTTTTATAAGGATATGTACCACTGGATTTAAAGCCCACTTTAATAATCCAGAATGATCACCTTATTTCAAATCCTTACCTTACATTTTCAAAGAACCCTCTTCCAAATAAAGTAACTTTTACAGGTTCCAATGGTTAGGAAGTGCACCTATCTTTTGGGAGGTGACCATTCCTCCCACTACAGATAGATTGCATTGTTTGGCAGGTAGGATCTAGGATTTAATTTTCTTGTTCAGCTTTAATACTAATCTTTCAATTTTTTAGTGTTACACCAATCCTTGCTTTTAGATACTCTTTGCTACTTTTATTTCTGAACATATTATTGTTCTAGGCCATAACTTGTTTGATATTGTTTTTGTCACTACAAGTCATGATTCTATGTACTTCTGCTATAATAATTACCTACTTTCACCTGCTTTCCAGGTTCTCACCCATTGTCACTTTTTCTGATCTCTTTATATTAATTGACCCCTAAATACTTTTGTATGAGCATTTTAAGAATGGTTTAACATGGAGATAGAGAAGTAGGTAGTCATGTACATTTCATTTTCCATGTTTAACTAGCATGACAACTTATGTTATAAAATCATAAACATATTATAATGCCTTTCTTCATAATATGTCTTGGTTTTTTAAGTTTTAAAGACAGAAGAAGAATATTTCAAATTTCAGGTTGCATTTGAAACATAGAAGCAATAACTTTTTAATATCCATTTATTAATGAAGTAGCACAAGGTGCATCTTTTTGTTGATTACTATCAATGGACACTAAATTCTTTATAGCATATAAATGTCTTGTAAAGAGCATGCATGCCCTTCAACTGGAAGCTATTTTTCATTCCCTGAATACATTTGACAAATTTACTGTTTTATGAATCAGCAAGCTTTGACCCTGAAAATAAAATAATTAAGAGAGGAATTGTGCAAATAACCATTCATAATTAATGTTTTCTGAAGACCAAGTATAGCTGGAAGTATTTGTCAGTCCAAATCCACCTAATGCATTTATATGAGTACCTTAGGTTATATATATACTGCCTCCTAATTCACTACATTGATGTTAATTTGTTTTCTCAAACACTTTAATGGTTGAAAATGACCCATCAATCTACCATTTAACAGTTGTTTGTATGTTGTCAAGTTGTTGACAAAATGAACAATCTTCTGTTCCATTTAAGCTAGCTATCTAAATAATAGCTAAAAACTCAAATATAATAAAACAAAAATTAATAGAACAATAGTTAAAAGACTGAAATAGAGTTTGTGGCAGAGTAGTGACCAGGAAAAATGTATATTGATCCCTGCTCATGTGATATTGACCAAGTGAGCTCTCCTTCTGGATTTTAGTCTGTCTATTTCTAAGAGAAGAGCAGTGGTTCTACATTTTATATCAGAGTCTGGAATATGATGAACATTCCAATTTTCTTAATGAGCACATTGCTAGCTAAAAAAATAAAATTATAAATGAATAAAATATACATTTTAAAGTTTTACTAAAAGTCTAAAAGCCGTGAGGAGTATTTTTGCTTGAGATTGGACTTCTAAAATGGCAATAACATTGTGGTAGCAACAGAACATTTGTTAAATGTAAAAACAATGAATACTTATTTATCCTTAAAAAGGAGGAAACTATAAGGTCCTAATACCTCTTGTCTTCTTTATTTGTTGATTTATCTACTGATGAACTAGAGCAGAGAATCAGAAAAAGACTCAGAAAATAATTGAGGACACAACTTTCTATTTGGTTTTTACCCGAAGTAGTCTCTTTATTATGTCTAGTATACTTAAAGAAGTTAGTAAGAATTAAATCATACTATTTGAATTTCTAATTCTGTACTATGAATTTCACTTTAACTTTATATGAGAAAACATTTACTTCACTTGTGATATCCTTTGTACACAAATGCCCCAAAACAAAACATATTTAAAATGTAAAAAGTACTCTGTTTGGCAAATACATTTGGCCAAGTATAGTTTTGTTTAATAGTGTATTTGTTTAAGAAAGAAACAAACAAACATGTCCCCTCATTAGTCCGTATAATTTTAGGATATACAAGGGTAAGACTGCAAAATTATATAATTGTATACAATTTATATAATAAAATTATAAGCAGGTATACCAAATGACTAAGGAACATAAATTTTAGTAATTGAATAAGGTAAAATTTCAATGAAAAATAATATACAAATATATACCTAATATGTAAAATTACACAAAAGATATGCATATTGATTGTTTTTACAAAGCATGCAATTACAGTGACCTACTTTATAAATAAGAATTAAGCCTAAACTAAATTTGCATATTATTTATTTATTTATTTATTTATTTTAATCTTTATCCAAGGATATGTTTCCATAGATTTTTAGAGAGAGAGAGAGAGAGAAACATCAATGTGAGAGAGAAACATTGATTGGTTGACTCCCAGTTGCATGCCCTGACCTGGAATGGAACTAATTATCTTTTTCTGTATAGAATGATGTTCTAACCAACTGAATAACCTAGCCAGAGCTGTAATTGCATATTTTCATTATAGTAGTTTGATGTTCAAACAATAGAATTTCAAATAACAGAAATTAAATTATAAAACTTTATTCCAAATATTGAAACAATATAAATGGTGCTTTAAAATATTTATTTATTTTTGCATGGTTTCTGAATATTGCTGTCATTGATGTTCATCTCCCACCAAATTCTTATTAATTCATGTAAACTTTAACTTAAAAAAGCTCTCTATTGGATGTTTATGTTGTGACAGACAATATTTTAAGCACTTTTATACATCACTTCCATCTCATTTAGCTTTAAAATAAGTTACTATAAGATAGTAACAACCAATATTTCAAAATTGTGTCCAATATGATTTGGAACCAAAAGATAATATAACTGGCTTGAGTTTCCATGTAAATATATAAATATTGTCTATAGTCCCTCTTTTTTTAAAGCTTACCCAAACTTATCCTATGCCATCTTGTTAACTGTCATGATAACTGCCAAGGAATTATGTGATAACTATTTAATGAATATATATACATTCAAATATGTACATTTTAAATGGCATAATTTAGGCTCTATGTCAAAGAAAATATAAGTGAAAGGAATTAGTTATATTTTCTTTATTACATGTAAATAAAGCTTGCTAATATATCAACACACAATTTTGATTCTAATTATAGTCCTTACTAAGGAAAGACTAATGTATTCTAAATTAGACCTTGTGTTTTGAACATTTTGTCATGTAACTTCTGAAATTTCCTAACAACTATTTGTAAACCACGTTTAAAAATAACCTTTCATACAAATCTATGAGAATGGCTAACATATATTATGAATCATGAGCTATTATTGAGATAAAGACATTACTCACTCTCCACCTTAAATAACATTATCCTAATATATAAAAACCCAGGGTCCGTAACGAACAAAACGACTGAAGGCTCGAACAACCAGAAGTCAGTCCTGCAGTCAGTGCTGAGTTGCTGGGGCAACCCACACTGACTGCCACTGCTGCGGATGAGGCAACCCAGCACTGACTGCCAAGGGGGGTGTGATTAGGCCTAGACAGAGGCCTAGAGAGAGAAGCAGGGTTTGATCCATAGCCTCTGTGGCAGCTGTTGATCAGCCCTTGCCTCTCTCTTTCTCTCCAGAACTCCCCTGGGGCTGCTGATCAGCCCAGAGATAGGTCCAGAGATGCTGACTGGCATAGGAACTGACCAATTAGAACCAAATCTGGGTGAACTGTGAGGAGCCAATGGCTACCTAGGAGGCAGAGCTTTTGACGCTGACTGGCATAGAAAACAACCAATCAACCAAATCTGGGTAAACTGCAAAGGCAGAACTTAAGGTAGAGGCTGAAGAGGGGGTTTAAGGGCAACAGCTGTTTGTTGTAAGGGGTAAGAAAGCAGTTCAATTTTTTTAATGACTAGTTTGGCAGTATAGAGCATAAGGCTGACTATCAATCCAGATATAAGGATTATGTGTTTTTGGCTGTCAAGAGCATCTCCCACTGCTGAAAAAGGCTTTTCCACCCCATTTAAGCAATCATATCCTATATAACCTATCTCTACTAATAAAAGGGAAATATGCTAGTTAGACTGGGTTGACCGGCCATCTTCCAGATGTCTGACTTCCTTCGGACAAAGCCATGATGGTGGGGAACAAGCCTGAGGCAGTTAGGGGCAATCAGGCTGGCAGGGGAGGGCAGTTGGGGGAGAGAATAGGCCAGCAGGAGAGAGCATTTAGGGGTGAGATAAGGCTGGCAGGAGAGGGCCCTTGGGAGTGAGATCAGACTAGCTGGGGAGCGGGCCTAAACTGGCAGTCAGACATCCCACTTGCAATCCGGGACTGCTGGCTCCTAATCACTCACCACCTGCCTGCCTGAATGCCCCTAACCACTCTGCCTGCCAGACTGATCGCCCCCACTGCCCCCCCCTCTGGCCTGATTACCCCCAACAACCCCCCCCTGCTGGCCTGACCCCAAATTTCCCCCCCTGCTTGCCTGCCTGCCCCCAACTGTTCCCCCCTGCTGGCCTGCTCATTCCCAACTGCCCTCCCCTGCCAGCCTGATCACCCCTGCCTCTGCCTTGGCCCCACCACCATGGCTTTGTGCGGAAGAATGTCTGGAAGGTCTTCTGATCTAATTAGCATATTACCCTTTTATTAGTGTAGATATCCTATATAATAAGAGATGAATATACTAATTATCCATTATGCCCTGAGGCATAACAAGGGACCGCATAATGAGACTGGATCATGGATGAGCAGGTGGGTGGGGCAGGGAGCTACAAGTGCGGGAGGGTGGAGAGCTACAGGAGGTGGCAGGGCAGCAAGCTATGAGGGGGGGATAGGGGAGGGCGGCAGGGTTACAATCGGGTGGCAGAGAGCTACAGGAGTGGGCAGGGCAGCAAGCTATGGTGGGGGTGGGAGGAGCTACAGGAAGGCAGGGCAGTGGGTGGAGAGCTATAGGAGGGTGGCAGTGAGCTACTGGCACATGGATTCATGCGCAGGGATACTAATATAATATACACACACACACACACACACACACACACACACACACACACTGAATGGCCAGATTATTATGATCTCTGAACTCATAATAATCTGGCCACTAGAGGCCCAGTGCATGAATTCATGCATGGGTGGGGTCCGTCCAGCTTGGCCAGGAGGAAAGGAGATGGGCAGTTGGCTGGCCTACCTGTTGGTCGAACTCCTGTTTGAGGGGACAATTTGCATATTAGCTTTTATTATATATACTGAGTGGCCAGATTATTATGCACTCAGAGATCATAATAATCTGGCCACTCAGTGTATAAGCCTAAGTGACCAAATGGCTGAACAACGGGTTGAAAGATCACTATGACACACACTGACCACCAAAGGGCAGACACTCAACATAGGAGCTTCCCCCTGGTGGTCAGTGCACTCCCACAGCCAACCTCCCATGATCAGCCAACCTCCCATTGCGCTGATCACCAGCCAGGCCGAGGGACCCCACCCATGCACAAATTCATGCACCGGGCCTCTAGCATATGGATAATTTGCTGGCATGTATTCCAGTGATGGCTATGATCAAGTGACTGAGTTACCCACATTCAGATATTTGAACAGCAGGCCTACATAATCACTATACCAAGTTATGCCTGACCAACTCCTACCTAAGAGTATTCCCTCTATTTGTATATCTCATATATTTCCATTTCATCAAGTACATGTCACAAAAAAATTTCTCATTCCAACTTCATTTTGAAAATCTCCAATAGATTACTCTCATCAGCATTCACTAATGCTGGTATCCTCCTGTGACACACATATAAAACCTCCCTTTCTAACTTACTTTTACTTTTTCCTCCAGTCCTATTTTCCTTCTCCCTTTTACAGCAAAAGTGGTATATATTTTTTGTCTCCAACTATTTTTTCACATTATTTATTGAATTTATCTAAATCAGTTTTGTGCAGAATATCGCATCAATAACATGTTAAAACCACCTGGGATCACCTTTTTTTAATATATCTTACTGATCCTTCACAGAGAGGAAGGGAGAGGGACAGAGAGTCAGAAACATTGATGAGAGAGAAACATGGACCAGCTGCCTCTTGCACACACCCCCCCACTGGGGATGTGCCCACAACCAAGGTACATGCCCTTGACCAGAATCGAACCCGGGACTCTTGAGTCTGCAGGCCAGTCCTCTATCCACTGAGCCAAACCAGTTAGGGCTAGGATCACCATTTTGATAAATTTTATTGTCAGTTCTTAACCTTCATAGGTCACTTTGTCTTCTTCAAGGACTTCTTTTAGTTGATTTGCAGGACACTCCCCCTGGGTTTTCTTCTCCCTCACTACTCACGACCTAATCTCTTTTACTGGGAAAAAGGGGCAGTAACACATTGGACCTGAGAATGCCATGAAATTTAGTCTTCTATATCTATACTTACTGCCTTCAGGATTTTATCCAGTTTTATTACTTTATATGTCAAGCACATATGGAAGACTACAAAATGTAATTTCTGGGCAGTACTTGCTTAAAAAAGCCAATTCTTCACTCTAGGTTCCTACCCTAATAGATATGCAACTCTATAGAACATATAGCCAGCATTAATAAAACACTCTTTTGTTTATTTTCTCCTTATGAGCTGTATCGGTAAAGATACTGCTTAGACAAATGTCTGCTATTTTGCTGCCTATGGCTTCTTCTAGGATTTTTATGGTTTCCCATCTTAAGTTTAACTCCTTTAACCATTTTGAGTTTATTTTTGTGTATGGTCTAAGTTGGTAGTCTAGTTTCATTTTTTACATGTATCCACCCAATTTTCCCAACACTATTTATTGAAGAGACTGTCTTGACTCCATTGTAGGCTCTTGCCTCCTTTGTCAAATATTAATTGAACATAATGACTTGGGTCTATTTCTGGGTTTCTGTTCTGTTCCATTGGTCTATATGTGTGTTCTTGTGCCAGTACCAGGCATTTTTGAGAACAGTGGCTTTGTAATACAGCTTGACATCTGGTATTGTGATCCTTCCAAATTTGTTCTTCTTTCTCAAGATTGCTGTAGCTATTCAGGGTCTTTTTTATATTCCAGATGAATTTTTGGAGAGTTTGTTCTAGATCTTTAAAGTATGTCCTTAATTTTTTAGTGGGGATTGCATTGAATATATATACATTGCTAATAAAAGGCTTCTGCACAGCAAAAGAAACCATCAACAAAACAACAAAAAGCCCACTGCCTGGGAGAATATATTTGCTAATGTTATCTCCAATAAGAGTTTAATCTCTAAAATTTATAGGAAGTCATATATAAAAAATCCAATAAAAAAAATGGGCAAAGGACCTAAATAGACACCTTTGAAAAGAGGACAGACAGAAGGCCAAGAGACATATGAAAACATGCTCAAAGTCACTAATCATCCGAGAGATGCAAATCAAAACAACACTGAAGTATCATCTCACACCTGTCAGAATGGCTATCATCAACAAACATCACGTGCTGGAGAGGATACGGAGAAAAAAGAACCCTCGTGCACTGCTGGGGGTAATGCAGACTGGTGCAGCCACTGTGGAAAACAGTATGGTATTTCCTAAAAAAACTAAAACTGATACTTCCATTTGACTCAGTCACCCCACTTCTAAGAATATATCCCAAGAAAACAGAAACACCAATCAGAAAGGATATATGCACCCCTATGTTCATAGCAGCACAATTTACAATAGCTAAGATTTGGAAACAGCCTAAGTGCCCATCAGTAGATGGGTGGATTAGAAAACTGTGGTATAATTACACAATAAAATACTATGCTGCTATAAAAAAGAAGGAATTCTTATCATTTGCAACAACGTGGGTGGAACTGGAGAGCATTATGCTAAGCGAAATAAGCCAGTCAGAGAAAGATAACTATCACACGATCTCACTCATATGTGGTATATAATGATCAACATAATTTGATGAACAAAAATAAAACCTGAGTCATAGAAGCATCGAATAGACTGTCCAACCTATGAGGGAAGGCAGGGACTGAGGGTGTAAGAGATCAACCAAAGGACTTGTATGCATACATATAAGCAAAACCAATGGACACAGATTGGGGCAGGCAGGAGGTGAGGGCATGTGTTGGAGGTTGGGGCAGCTGGAGAGCAGTCAATGGAGGAAAGAGGAGACTTATGTAATACATTACACAATAAAGAATTTAAATTAAAAATTAAATTAAATTAAATTAAAAAGAAAAGGAAGAAAAAACTCCTTAAAGTATATGTAGTGAACACAAGGAAGGAAGGAAGGAGGAAGTGAAATGTATATATTTAAAACAAAGTCCCATAGTTTGACCCATTTGCAAATCCAAAATCTACTAAAAGAATTTAGATAACAAAAAATTAAAAGCATTGATTAGATTTTTACCTCTGCAATAGGTTCTAAATTAACTTTAACATTTGATAAAATGCACCAACTGGCAAATATTAATGGATTTAATCAACAGTGACATTCAAATTACAGTTATACCTGATGATCTCACTAGATTTTAACATGAAAACCTCCATAAACTTGACTGCAACTAAATATAAAATAGAGAAAAAGTCGTATTGCTATACTTTAAAGCCTTGACTAAATTTCCTGTGGTCAGTTCTCATTGTTATAAAATATCCCATAGTAGTCATAAGCATTCTCACAAAATTAATAATAAATTAAAGTTAAATTAAATATTTGGCACTTAAAACTTGCTTGATAAAATGAGACCCATGAATGTCCAATTAAAATAGCTAATATGGCCCAATGTAAGTTGAAACAGGTCCTTCAAGGATTTAAAAATCTTATATAAGTATTAATTAATAAACAGGCAATTATCCCTCTACTTTTTTATCTAACAACTTGATTTTGCTTGTTCTTCAGCCTAGGGGAAAAATGATGCTTCATAGTGAGTTGCTACAACCTTAATGCTGTTGTTCTTCCATCATCTCCCACACACCCAATACTCCATATTATTAAAATTGCTAACATCATCCATTCAGCATTAGTTAAATATTTTGGTATTATTTATCTGACTAATGTGTTCTATTCAGTGCCTATTTCATAAGCCTTTCAAATACTTGGCCTTAACATCCAAAGGGACATAGTACATTTTTATTAGACTACCCAGGGAATATTTCAACAGCTTTGCCATCACACATTCTCTATGCACACAAGATCTTAACTGGATCTACTTTTTTTCAGGAGCACAGATGTGATATTACTTTGACTATATCCTCTATGAGAAAATTAATTTAATACATTCATTAAGAACACACAAGTCTAAAATATTTTAGTTCTTTTGGGATTCTGAAGGCAACATATGTCTCATTTACACAGTTTACACAACTTCACTAATGCTACTATTTACAAATCAGCTCACCTAAAACAGGGCCCCCTCAGCAAGACTCTAGAACATGTCCAAATTATAATCAACAGGGATTGCCAGTAAGTGCCTCCATTAGAGGCTTTTGTAACACCTGCTCCTGATGCAGGAGTTGCTGGAACACCTATATTAGTCATAAGTTACCCCTGGGTTTCTGATGCAGATAACTGTCCTCCTTGGCCATTAAAATAAAATAAACATGGCTGGCCACATACTGAAATTTCCTATAAATGGAAACGCTCACTAACCTAGAGCTTCTGACCTTTAGTAGCCAACTTTTCATTATGCCTTGGGCCATGAAAGTAGTACCCCACAAACTTGGTATGGCCCAATACATCTTTAATACAGAATGGTGGCAAGTCTGGCCCTTTGGCACATTCCAGCAATAGTTTAGTGTGGCATCCCCTATTTTTAGCCTTTGCCAGATGTCATGGTGCTGGTGGTGGACACCTTTTCCCCAGACACCTTAGTTAATTGGGGAGTCCTTTGGAATCAATTGAATGAATATCAGTTGAATTTCATAGATTGTATGGATGGCAGTGCTGTAATCATAATTGTTGGATATCACTATAATATAGTGGTTTCTCATCCCTTATGTAGGACATAGAGGATTAAAGACAAGACCCAAGGGTCAGAAGAATTGCTCAAACTTCAGGCACTTGTTTTAGCAGCAGATGTCCTTGTTAACACAGAAAAAAATGTTTCCCATGGACACATTTTTACAAACTACTGCAACATTTTCTAGCAGTTGTCATCAGGGTAAAAATCCTTAGGGATCTTTTTGCCTCATAGTTACACAAAATATAGATCAAGGTCACCACATGTCCCTATATGTACTGAGGGTACAATATAAAGTCTCACCAGATCTCTCCATATCCCTTTCAAAGTTATAAACATTTCTCACACTAACCAAGGCACTCATTTCACTTCTTAGAATACACAACCCTGGGTTCTTGGAAAAGACATTCAATAGATGTTTCAACTCCCCAACAGGTCCCAGGCTGCTTGCTTAATTGGAAAACATAATGGCCGCCTCAAACAACTCCTTTTAAAACTTCTCTCTGACAAATGAACCCCTACCTGGTCTCTATCTTGTCCCAGACCTTCATTTTTTCTTAATTAAAGCTCCCTTAGCTAATTAACAACTTATACCAAACTTTAAAGCTTTCTTTCCCAGTGACCTTTCCTGTATTTTCTATATCACCACCATGCATATGAAGAAGGAAGGGAAAGATGAATAATAGGCAGGACACAAAGGAATTTTTAGGGCAGTGAAACTATTATGTACAATCCTATCTCATAAAGATAGAATATGCAAATTGACCACAACTCCATGACAAAGATGAAGGCTCCCACAGCCAATAAAGGAGGAATATGCAAATTGATGCGACAAGATGAGAGGCAGAAGGCATATCCAGGCCGGAGGGAAGGTGGTGTTGACAGCCAGGGGAAGGAAGGCCTATTCTTGCATGAATCTTCTTACATCGGGCCTCTAGTAATGTAATAACGAATACATGCCATTGTTCATCTATCCAACCCTAAGAGTGAACCCTAATGTAAACTATGGTCTATGGGTAATATTGATGAGTTGGTGCAGGTTCATTGATTGTAATAAATGTAGTATTCTGAGGGAGGATGTTGATAATGAGAGGTCAGAGTATATCAAAAGCTTCTCTGTACTATCTGTTCAATTTTGTGGTGAACCTAAAACTTCTCTAAAAATTAAATTTTATTATTTTTTAAAAAAATAATAGTATCCATAACTTCTTTATGTAATTTTAGCATTCTGCTTTTTAGTTGTCTATTTTCATGTGTGTTGGGGGAGGATACCTCTGTGTTTGTTTAGTGTAAATCAGCTCCTATTTTAAAAATATTATAAACACCAGTATAGTTGTATACTTTAATTTGTGTGTACTCAAACTTTTTAATGTATATTTTCCCTCCTATTTTTTGAGGCAACAGATGCCTTGGAAGTTTCATTTTCTCCAGGAATTTACAGTTTCTCAACTTTTTCCTGATTAGTTTAATTAGTTTCAACCCAATGTCTGTACTTTTTCCAATCTCACATCGTTTATGTAGTCTTGCTATTAGAGATTTCACACATATATGTCTGATTCTTTTGGTACTAATATCCAGACTTTGGTTCAATTCCCACAAGGTATAACTCTCTTTATTATGCCCATGTATATATTTTTTTCTATTATTATTCTGTAGTCAATACTTCAGCTTTTTAAATATATTTTAATGATTTCCTTGCTCACTTTTGCTTCTTACTCCCACCCTTCCTTTCTAATTTCACTTGTCTTTGGCTGGTGATCTTTGGATTATAAACATTCTGAAACTATTAATATTTGAAGTTATAGTGACTCCACTCTAAATCTCAGATAATAATAAAGCTGTCAGATGGAACCTCTTTGTTACCTTCCTTGGTATTTTAGTGATACATTTCTGTAAATTTCTGAGTTTAGTTTTATTGCAGCTGAAGTAATATGACATTGCAATAGTACTTGATAGGATGAAGTAAAATACTTAATGGGCCTAGCTCCATATAACTCTACGCTCTTATTCTAGATTTCCTCATAACTTTGCATCAAAGAGTCCTTTTATATATTTACTAGAGGCCCAGTGCACGAACTCATGCATGTGTGGGGTCTGGCCGGCCAGCCCCAATTGGGGCCTTTGAGGGCTGGGCTGGCTGGGGGAGGGACCATGGGCAATTGGCCAGTGGTCGCTGCTCCCAATTGAGGTTGGGGGGACAATTGGGGGTGAAGCCGGCCATGGGGAGGGGCTGTGGGTGGTGGGATGGCCAGCCCTGCCCCAGAATGGGGTGAGAAGTGCCAACTGGGTTCAGTAGCCTGGAGGAGAGGCCATGGGTGGTTGGCCGGCCAGCCCTGCCACTGCCCCTGATTGGGGTTGGGTGGAGTGGCTGCAGGAGGTTGGCTGGCTGGCCACGCCCTCTATTGGAGTGGGGGGGGACAATCAGGGGTGAGGCCTGCCAGGGAGGAGCTGTGGGCCAATCAGGGTGGTGGAGCCCATCAGGGGCTGGGCTGGTCAGGGAGAGGGGCTGCAGGGGGTTGGCTGGCCAGTCCTGCCCCCTATTGGGGTGGGATCAAGGGTGGGGCAGCCAGAGGGAGGGGCTGTAAGAGGTTGAGCAGCTGGCCCTGCCTTTGATTGGGGTGGGAGAGTCCGGTAGTGGGCAGTACTTATTAAAGGATACTTTTAAGAACAGTAACTGGGAAGAATGGGAAAAGAGCAGGTTTGGACAGGGGAATAAGTAAAGCTGTAAAGGTGGCCAGGAATTAGACTCAGCTAACCACACAGACAGCTCTTGGGTCAATGGGGAAAAATAAATACATATGTACCTGATCAGGCGGTTCGCTGGCCACAGTGGGCATCAGAGTGACCCATCATTACAGCATTACAGTCGCTGGATTTTTATATATATAGATATGTTTTGTTTAATTTTTGAGCATGGGGATGATTTACATAACTTGTCATGTATTTTCTTATAGCTTTTTAAGATACTTAGATTCACATATGACAAATGTGCTTACTTGTGATCTAAAACATAAAATGTCAGTTTATTTCATTTTCCTCATATTTGGTCAGTGGCAGTCCAATACAACTTTTTTTTTAAACTAAAGTTTAAATACACATATATTAGTATGAAAAGCATGCCTTATTCATTTATAGTTTACTAAGACCCTCTGTAATAAAATGTAGTTTTACTGAATCTAATATTTCTTGCATATTACTTGATGTCTTCTGTCTTCCTCTGCATTCCACACCACTGATTTAATTATAAACAAATCTTGGTTAAAAGCATTTTAAAATTAACAAGGTGTTAATTTTCACACATGGACAAGAAACTTTGTCTGTTAAACCTAAAGTCCGTCAAATCAAGGTCTGCAAAATTGAGGGTTCACTGTATCTAAAAATATCTTATTTGACCTCTAATTACATTTCTCATCTATACCTTGACATTTAAATACATTTTGTGATATTTTGCTTTATAATGAAAAGTAATGAATAGAGGTCAGTTCAACTCATATAGTTGATACCATTATGTGGCGCACATGCCTCATTAAAAGAAAACACAACTCTACTTAGAAAACTATAACTTCCTCTGTAAGAATGGATATGATTGTAATAATAAAGATAATACTTGACTCTTTATGCTTTACGTTTTGCCATTGTACTAGTTTTATCACATACATCACACTTAAAAAGCTGACTTAGGTTTGCAAGTATAGAACGAATTACCAATGTAGTACTAGAGATCAAAAGATAAGGCTTCAAACTTGTGTCCGGATCAAAAGCTCATCTATCTCTTAGTGCTCTATACTGCCTTATGTGACATATTATTAAGTAGTTTTACCTGTAGTAGGTTCATCAAACAAATAGAATAAATCTAACGTAAATATGTATTCTGGACGCAGGGAACAAAATTCCAGGGAAGGTTCATTTTTCCATAGTTTTAAGATTTTATTTAAATAATGATCACCATAACCAATTCACCTGCCATATACTATTTTTGTGATACATTAAATTTACAGAACAATCAATTGCAACTTTTGTTTCTTATTCTTGGAATAAAATTACTCTAGTATTATGAAGAAAATGAAAATATTATGATTCCCTTCATGTTCTTAGGTCTCTAAAGTCCAATGGAAAAGTTGCCACTATAGGGTCCTATAAACTGGTCATAGACAAGTTTTGTTAACTAAACAAGATTTGTTAACTTTCAGCAAAACTATTTAATGATGTTTTACTCTTATGTCAAAAAAAAAAGAGTACAACGAAATAGTAACTTGCTCCCCTTCTTTGCCTGTTACTCTTTCAGTTTATAAAACAAAACCCCCAGGTTGTGCTTAACTATGGAGAAAATGTGGCATGCAGGGACTGCTGCAGTCAGTCCACAATTGGGAAAGGCCACTAACCTCTGTGATTTTTAGGTTAGGCACCGTCCATTGTTCCCAATAACAGCTATATGCTCTAGGTTTATGAAGTCCTGGGGACTCTGATATTGGATGATTCTCAGTGTACACATAAATTCTCCTCAAGGAAAACATCTATGCACAGGATAAGATATCCAAAGCAGAGATAAGCCTAATAAAATACTAAACTATTGGATGGTCACAGAGCTTGGCTTGTTGAGTTGTAAATAAAATATATCTATAATAATAAAAGCATAATATGCTAATTAGACTGGATGTCCTTCCAGATGACCTTCCAGATAAAGCTGGGGCTGTGAGGGAAGCCTGGGTCCCAGGTGCCTGCCAGCGGCTAGAGGGAAGCCCAGGTCCCAGGTGCCAGAGGGAAGCTGGTGCTGGCAGCTGGGGGAAGGAAGGCCTACTCTTGCACAAAATTCATGCATTGCGCCTCTAGTGTAATATAATAATCCAGAATATTTTTCATATTTCTAAGTATAGTTCCTTTCATACTCTTTCCTGCAGACTAAGTTTGAGATTAGGTCATAATTACAAATATACATTCTTATATTTACTCTCCTGACTTTCTAGGAAAAAAGAAAATGCAAATAGTCTAAGAAAGTGAAATAATTTGGAGGCACTAAACATTTAAAATACAGATTTAGAAAAAAATTGAACAAGGCAACAAAACGGCTAAGTCTTTTCATGACACAGTTTACTAATAGTTGCCATAAGCTTAACCAAAATATCTGTACAAAAAAGTACTTCCCTTTTATTCATTTACTTGACAACTAAAAGGCCCAAGAAAATATATTTAAAATAGGGGCCCAATGCACAAATTCATACACCTTGAAAGGAACTGTGGGCCACAAGGCTGTGGTGGACACAGGAACGGGTCTCGGCTCATTTTTTGTGCCCCTGGCCCCTCCCACCAATGCCCCTGGTCCCCTGTCTGCTGGCAGCCTCACTCCCACAGCTCCCATGTGCTGACAGTGCCAGCCCTGCTTACACCCAGTGATGGCGCAGAGCAAATGGGGCTGGTGCCAGGAGCAGGTGTGAGCGGGGCCATTGCTGGCAGCAAGTGCAAGAGTTGACTGCTGGGCCCAATTGCCCCTCAGGAGCAGGGGGAGGGGGAGAAGTCCTGAGAGGCGATCAGGGTCAGCAGCTGCTGCTTGCACCCACTATGGTGCCGAGCAGTCAGGGCAGTGCTGGCTCTGGGCACCAGCAGTGGGTGTGAGTGAGGCCAGCATTGGCAGCAGGTGTGAGTGCTGGGTGGAACCGCAGTGTGCAGAACCAAAGAATTTTCAGTAACCACTAGAGGCTCACCCTGATGACAGTGACCAGTGCCCCACCTTGGTCTGGCACCCCTGCTCACCTGCTCCACATCCCGCCACAGTTGATGCCTGCCATGTTCCATGCTCTGCCACCTGCTGCCAACACCTGCCATGATCTATGCATGGCCCGTGGTGGTCAGCACACGTCATAGTGACTGGTCGTTCAGTTGTTTGGTTGTTCAGTTGTGCCGCCATTCTGTTTATTTGCATATTAGGGTTTTATATATATAGATATGTAAATATGCTCATGTCTACATACATACATATATTCATACATATATGCTTGTATACATACATGCATAGATACTACTCTCTTTATATGATTTTTATTTATTTTTATTTTAGAGAGAGAGAACAGGAGAGGGATAGAAAGATAGAAATACCAATGAGAGAGAAACATCATCAATCGGCTGCCTCCTGTGTGCCCCCACAGGGGACTGAGTCTGCAACCAGGGCATGTGCCCTGACTAGGAATCAAACCAGTAACCTCTTGCTTCCTGGGTCGACACTCAACTGCTGAGCTACACCAGCCAGGCAGATACCACTTTCTTTAGAATCATCTTAGCTTTTGTCCACTGGAATATATACACTGTTCATAGGCTCCAATAATACTGCGATGCAACTTTAAAGACACATGTCTCAACAGACAACCATAAAATATTATGTTTAGATGGCTATAGTGAAATGAAAATTATGTCATTCCAATGATGATACTGGGAAAGTGAGAAGAGATTAACACAATTTTATACATGAAAAAAATGTTCACTATTGGAATTTATGGGAAGAAAGATGCAGAGATTAAATTTCAAGTCTGAATTATTGCTGTAAACATCATATTAACACAGTTCTGAAAATCAGAAAGAATGTTTTCTTGTGTGATGTCAGGTATTATTCAGGTTAAATATGAGAATCCTTACACATTATGTAGCAGAGAGCAATCAGAGCTCGGGACCAATAATTGAGAGCTTGTGTTAGTCGGGGCTCTCTAGAGAAATAAAACCATTCTAAGGGCGGAGGAAGACTGATGCCCAGCTGAAGCAGTGCAGTGGGAGAGAGAGTAATTTCCTTCTTTTCACTGCCTTTGGATGGAGTCAAGCCTTCAAAGGATTGGAGGCTGTCCACCCACATTTACCCAGTCTCCAATTCAGCTGCTAATCTCAACTGAAAACATCTTCAGAGATGCACCTAGACATAATGTCTAATCTGGTCATCCAAGGCGTAGTCAAATTTAAACATAAAATACTGTCACAAAGTTAAATTTATCCAGATCAAAACAAAGAAATCAAGAGAGTAAAGGTATAAAGACATCAGTTAAAATCCTTTGGAAAACATTAAAAGTTTTAGAGAAATTTGTAATATAACGTTAGTTAAATGTATCCATGATGAGCTGTCAAAGACAAAACCATAAGCACTATAGACAGGTGATTTCTTAAAAATGCTCAACATGTATCGTTATGCTGAGAATATTCTTATGCAACTCTGCCTACCTTCATTCACTTCAGTTCATGCCATTTACTATGTTATACCAACCAACAGGCAATTATAATGGACATTAAACAATTGAGGTAGCAAAATGGATATATTGGCCTACATAGTACCGTGGCATCAAAACAAAACAAAACAAAACAAAAAACAACTTCTGACATGCCATCTTCTCCTCCCTTATTTCATTCAGCAGTTCCAGGTCATCTTTGGTCCTGGTCCTGTCTGATTTCTAAGCAGATACAGTGTTCAGCACTTGCTGTCAGATGTTACTGCTATTTTCCCAGTGGGTGTCTCCTGTGACCTTTACAAAGATGCATCATACCATTGATCCCTTTGATTGCTGTTCTGATTTCTATGATTGTTGCCATCTCTATACATATAAACAATATCAACAACAAAAAAGAAAAAAAAGACAATTAATGAAATCACTTAAAATGGAAGTAGCCCAAATTTATATAGCTTATTATTGCAAAATACAGACTAGAAGTGAACTAAACGTTATAAACATCTAAGAGTTTATAAAAGAGCTACATTTTTAAAATATTATATTTTTTTTAATCCTCACTCAAGGATAGTTTTCCCTTGATTTTTAGAGAGAGTGAAGAGAGAGGGAAAGACAGAGAGAAACATCAATGTGAGAGAAGCACATTGATTGGATGCTTTTGGCACAGGCCCCAACCAGGGCCCTGGGCTGGGGAGGATCCTGCAACTGAGGTACATGCCCTTGACCAGAATTGAACCTTTGGTCCATAGGCCAATGCTCTATCCACTGAGTCAAACCGGCTAGGCCTAAAATATTAAATTTCAACATATGACAATATAGATTATTGTAATTAGCATTAAAGTATATAAACAGACTACAGGCATGGTGCATGAAATTCATGCACAGCCCAGCCCAGCCTGCACCCTCTCCAATCTGGTACACCTTGAGGGATGTCCAACTGCCCGTTTAGGCCCGATCCCACTAAACGGGCAGTTGGACATCCTTCTCACAATCCAGGACTGCTGGCTCCCAACTGCTCGCCTGCCTGCCTTCCTGATTGCCCCTAACCGCTTCTGCCTGCCAGCCTGATAACCCCAACCAATCCCCTGCTAGCCTGATTGGTGCCTAACTGCTCCCCTGCCAGCCTGATTGCCCATAACTGTCCTCCTCTGCCAGCCTGGTCACCCCTAACTGCCCTCCCTTGCAGGCCTGGTCTCTCCCAACTGCCCTTCCCTGCTGGCCATCTTGTGGCAGCCATCTTGTGTCCACATGGGGCAGCCATCTTTGAACACATGGGGGTAGTCATCTTGTGTGTTGGAGTGACGGTCAATTTGCACATTACTCTTTTATTAGATAGGATAGAGTCCTGGTGCACGGGTGGGGGCCAGATGGTTTGCCCTGAATGGTGTCCGAGATCAGGATGGGGGTTCCCTTGGGGCATAGGATGACCTGGGCAAGGGGCCTGTGGTGATTTGCAGGCTGGCCACGACCCCCGGCGACCCAAGCGGAGGCCCTAGTATTTGAGATTTATTTATCTTCTATAATTTTGTAGTCTTCAGCGGAAGTCAGGGCAGGCCAGGAACTTGGCTTCCTCCATCTCCAGGGAAACCCAAGCCTCCTGCTTTGTCCATGGCTGCAGCCATTCTTTTTGGGATTTATTTATCTTCTATAATTGAAACTTTGTAGCCTTGAGTGGAGGCCTGGGCTGGCCAGGATGTGCAGGAAGCTTAGCTTTCTCCATTGCCAGGGAAACCCAAGCCTCCTGCTCACTCCATTGCCCCAGTCATCTTGGTTGGGTTAATTTGCATACTAGCTCCTGATTGGCTGGTGGGTGTGACTTGTAGGTGTAGTGGAGGTATGGTCAATTTGCACATTACTCTTTTATTAGATGGGATGGTTAACTTTACCTCTAACTATGTCACAAAAGCAAAAATAAGAAATTGAAATTTTAAAGAATAGCATTTCCAGGAAAAATTAGAATACAAGAATGAGTTCCCTGTCATATTGAAATACTCAAAATGGTTTTCCAATTTATACACTTTCATATTATTCTACATATAGATAATTTATAATTCAGGTATTCCAAATAGCCTCAATGTCACATGTATGAAATGGCCAACTATTACATTATTCACTTTTCTACTTGCAACCCAGTGAACTTTTCATTATGAGACAATGATACATATCTTGACCCATTTTATTTATTTTTATTCTATGGAACTTAGGGTTTTTCTAGTTTCTAGGTTGTTTTGAGACTAAATGCATGAAATCTAAAGCAGCATTATTTAATTGCACCATCAATACCTTGCGTTATGAAGCTAGATTGAAAAATAAGGATTTGTTTACATGAGGAAGGAATGGCAATGCATTTTTCTCAAAACTCAAGAAGTGTCTTTTACATAAAGTGTCCCCTAATTTTTATTTGTATTGAAATATGCTTCTTGCCCTGACCAGTTCGACTCAGTGGATAGAGCGTCAGCCTGCAGACTGAAGGGTCCCAGGATTGATTCTTGTCAAGGGCATGTACCTGGGTTGCAGGCACATCCCCTCTCTATCCCTTTACCTTCCTCACTGTAAAAATCAATAAAATATATTTTTTAAAAAAAGAAATATGCTTCTTATAAATATCAATAAAATTTTAGAGAATTAAGTTATAGGAATGTATGAATTATTCAACCCTTGTTGTTCCTTCATTTTCTGCAAAGGATAGATGCAAGCAACAGTGTTTATGATTTAAGATGCTTTTCCTTTTTATAAGCTAGAGTGATTTTTGCCTGATTCCATCTCTTGATTGGTATAGGGATGGTGATATATGCTGAAGAGGAGAGGGAAAGGCAGAGCTAGCAATTCCTGGCTAAGGAGGGAAAGGGTAAGGTTAAGTGCTCCTTCAAGATGAGTAGAGGTGAGAAAGTTCCTTATGAGTGTAGGAGAATAGGGCTGGAATAAGATGAGAAGGAGAGCTAATTCACACTTCAAGGGTCAAGATTGTCCCAAGCAGGGGAAGGGGAGAAAGAAGAAAATCTTGTCCTAGGGTAATCGAAGTCCCTTTGTAATATATTAGGGGACTCCAGCTCATGAGATGGAGGTGTTCTGGGGATGGTTTTAAAAGTTGAGGGAAGACCTGATCAGCATGTTCTTCAGTCATTGTCAGATGAGATTTAAAAGGGGGATATCGTTTCTGCGAGAGGTCTCTGTGGAAGGGAAGTTTCCTAATAAGAAGGGTCTTCCATACATGAGTTCAAAGGGACTAAGAAAGGAGGGTACATGGAGTGTTGCCCTGATGTGCATAAAGACTAGAGGTAGGAGAGTAATTTAAGGTTCTTCCAATTTGAGAGTTAATTTAGTTAGGTGAAACTTAATTAAGAATTTGCCTTTTCTATTTTGTCTGAAGATTGGGGCTGGTAGGGGATGTAAGTTCCACTGGATGTTCCGAGTGGAGGAGACCTGTTAAGTTATTTGAGATATGAAAGCAGGTTCATTGTCTAATTGTAATGAGGTGGGTCAGACTAGTGGGAAATGGCTTCTGCCCACCCTGAGACAGTATCTATGAGGGTTAAAAGATATTTGTTTGTTTTTAATAGAGGCATGTGAGTGAAGTTAATTTGCCAGTTTTATCCAGGGATTTGGCCCCCTGACTGATGAGTGTGGAAAAAAGGAGGTCTAACCTGTCCTTGGGGAGATTCTGAGTAAGAAGTAGAACAGGTTTGGGTATATCTTGCAGTAGGAAGGCTAGGCTAGACATGTGATGAGGGGTTTTGGGAGTTGTAAAAGTGGTCTGTATATGTATTCACAATTCCTATATGTAGGGAATTGTCAATAGTCTGTAAGATATCGAGGGCCTGTCACTGGTGAAGGATATATTTTCCATGAAATTTTAACCATGGATCTTCCTGAGTGGCCCCAAGAGCTAATAGGGACTGAAGTTCCTCTGGAGGGTATTAGGGTGTTGTGTGGGGTATAGCTAAGAGGTGGAGAGGCGGAGGCTTCCTTTGAGCCACTGTCTTGGCCTTCTGGTCTGCTCTCTTATTTCTCTGTATTACGGGATCATTCCCTACTTGGTGTCCTTTGCAGTGTATGACTTTTTAAGAGGGCTAGAAAAGGAGAGGGAACTTCCTAAATACCAAGCAGAAGAGCTGTGAGGCTTTCAGTGATAGTGTCAAGGACTGGGGATGAACTGTAGAAATAAAGAAAGTCTAGTTTCAACTTAAGGACATAAGCAGCAAGAGAGAGCCTGGGAGGGGTTGCTTTAGCTTACTAGGAGAGAAGGGGTCCCTTCAGACATCAGGGCTAATCAGGTCCTGACTCACTGGACAACACAAGCCTTCTACCCATTCACAAATAAACAGCTTTAGTCAAAAAAGTAAACAACCAGCATTTACCAACACACTTTAAGCACACTCTTACTTTCAATAAAATATACATTCAACAAAGAACAAGAGATTTTCTGTAATAAAAACTAAGAGCAGGCAAATTAAAACATGTCTAGCAATCAACGTTTTGGTATTTTATGCTATTTTAAAATATTTAGATGTTTATCATTTAACCCAGCAATGCTCCAAAGCCTTTAAGTTACCAAACACTTTGGAAAATTATGTATAGGCATATGAGGCTGGAGAAAAGGCAGGGAGAGGAGGGAGCAGGCCCTACAGCCGATTACCAAGCCTATAGCAGCTTGGATTTAAAACTGCCACATTTTTCCTTAGAGATAACATGCTAAGGTTGGGTGATAATGAGTTCGGCTTCTGATAGTAGCCATACTGTTAAGTAAGCATTTGCAGTTTTAGTAAAGAAACTATTCTTTGGGAGAGGGGAGGGTAAGAAGGTACTAAGGTGAGAGCAGTTTTTAGAGCATTAAATGGGGTGAGAATGTTGACCTTAGGATCTAAAGGCTCAGTGAGGCGGTCCCTTTGCCATGTCATGTCATAGAGGAGTTTTGCAAGAAGACTAAAGTTGTGAACCCAGGGCGAGAGTACCCAGTGAGCCTGAGAAAGGAGAAAATTTCTTGTTCAGAGGAGGGAACAGTCATGGCGGAGATAAGGAGATAGGCATTTACAATCCAAGGAATGGCTTGGCCTTGTTGGGTGAGAGAATGAATCTGAGGTAGGAGACTGTGGTTTGGGACAACTGGGTTTTCTGAGGGGATGCATGGTAGCTCTGGACGGGCACTGAGGTAGAATGAGCAAAGAGTGAATGGGGGTATTTAGCAAGTTGCAATTTAGAGGTGAGGTGGCTAATGGCTGTGAGACTAATCCATCAGCCCCCATAATAGAGACTGAGCAGTGGACAAGGTCCCAGTGAATTTGGAGAGGGCAGACTAAGTGGCCCCAGTGTCCATTAAAAAGGAAATCGGACCTGAGTTGGTTTGGTCCGGTGGATAGAGCATAGGTCTGTGAACTGGAAGGTCCCAAGTTTGATTCCAGTCAAGGGCACTTGCCTGGGTTGCAGGCTCAATCCCCAGTAGGGGGTGTCCAGGAAGCAGCAGGTCAATGATTCCAATGATTCTCTCTCATCATTGATGTTTCTAGCTCTCTCTCCCTCTCCCTTCCTCTCTGAAATCAATAAAAAATATAATTTAAAAAAAAAAAAAAAGATCGGTTTACCTGCCACCACAGTTGTTACCCAAGTCTCTGTCCTGGTGATGTAAGTCTGTGGGGACCTGTTAGGGTCTAGGCAGCTTCTTCGGTGGCCTGTCCCAGGAGGTCTGGGAGCTCCAAACCAGATCCAGAGGGTAGCCTTGCTGGACTGGCTGAGGTCTGACCCGGAGGGGCCAGACTACAGTGTGATTTCCAGTGTCCTTCCCTTCTATACCTTGAGCAGGGTCCAAGCAGGGGTCTCGTATTTGAACAGGACTTGGATCAATGTCCTTCCTTGTTGCATTTGAAGAATGGGCCCGGAGGGGGCTTAGCCCCTGACTTACCCTAGGTAGGAGGACCAGCACTTTGGGGTTCATGAAAGTGGTGTCTAGGAGCTGAAAGGCTTCCTCTGGGACTCATCCTTGGCCTGATCTTCCCTTTGTTTTTGGATTTGGGTCTCCTTGTCTCTATTATAAAAGACCTTAAAGGTCAGTTTAATGAGGTCTTTTTGAGGGGTTTGTGGACCTGTGTCTATTTTTTGAAGTTTGCAGCGTATGTCAGGGGCTCATTGGGATATAAAATGGGTGCTCAGAAGGGTTTCATCTGGGGAGGTGGAGTCTAAGGTGGTAAATTTCTGTAAGGCCCATGTGAGAGGAAGAGAAAGAGAGCTGGGTTTTCATCAGGGCCTTGAACGATTTCATTAACTTTGTCAAATTCCTTAGTAAAGGTGATCAGGTAGGTGGGAAAAGATCTGAGATTCCTCCCAATCTGTGCGAGGTTGGACATAGAGAATGGGACATGGACTCAGACTATGCCTTCAGTTCCTGCTACCTCTTTCAGGGGTGGAATTGGCATGGAAATAGTAGAGGCTGTTGAGGAAGTCAATCTTTGGGTGGTATGAGAACGAGTGTTAGAAGGAAAAAAGCTGTTTTGGAGCTCAGAATTTGGGCTCTCAGGGGCTAGGGAAGAAGTTGGTTGCTGGTTAGGAGGGTCTGGGTTTTGGGAATCTACTGCAGGTGAGGAAGGGGATGTGTAAGGGGGTGGAGGTTGGCGGTCAGCTGGATCGAACATAGATTCAGAATCAGAAGTGTTAGGGGTATGATGTTTTGTTTGAAGGAGAAAGATCTGAGAGAGAGCAGGACTGAGAGAGAGGATTGGGACTGAAGAGTAAATAAAGGCCTGGACATAGGGAATCTCTGACCATTTTCCATTGCAGTGACAGCAATTATATAAATTGCTCAGTGTGTTAAAATTGAAAGTGCTGTTTTCAGGCCATTGAGACTCATTATCTAGTTTAAATTGTGTCCACACAGTGTTACAAAACAAAGTGAAGTGATTGGGCATGATCTCCCCTGTGAGTGTGCAGAGGGAATGTGCTGTGGCCCATGAGAAAGGAAGGATGAGTGACAGACCACAAATCCAAAGGGGACTGTTTAGGGCAGATGTCCCTGCTGCTAAACAAATCACCATGAGAAAGGAGAGGTGACCCTCTGGACTGGGCATCCCCAATCCAGAGGGACCCAAAGCCGAATGGCTGAGGAGTTTTCTGGCCTAGTGTTAGGACTTTAGAGATGAGAGACTTTTGAGAAGTCAGTGAGAGAGAGTGGGCAGAAGACTCAGCACAAGGGGAATTGTGGAATGTCACTCATCTTGAGAAGATTGGCTGGTGTGGGATGGAGAGTCAGCAATGGAGAAAAAGAGATTCCTGGTCCAGTATCCTCCTTGGCTGGCTGGTGTGTGTGGCAGGGAGGACCCCCATAATGCGGGGAGGCCTGATTGGGCAGGGAAAGAGTAGGACTTGGAGGTAAACCCAGGTGGAGCTGCCACTGCCTACTGCTCTCCGAGTAGCAAGCTCGGAGTGACTGAGTACCATGGAACCCTCCCGGGTTTCTGGTAACAAATGTTAGGTCTCTGAAGGAGGGACGCACGAGGCCAGAATGGTGAGGGATTATGAATTTATTTGATCATCCACACACCAGGTAGCTGAGCCTGGATGGCTCCAGCTCCCAGTGACGGGAGTCTGCGGTTCTTAAAGGACTTTTGGGGGTTTTTTTCTGAGGGGAGAATTCTCTGTGCAGGTCCGGATTCTGGGAAGTTTGGAGGGAGAGATAATGGTCTTAGCAAGTAGAATGTCCATTGTGAAGTGGCCTAACGGTCAGTTCCCAAGGGAGGGGGCATTGATTCAATTATTTGATCAGACCTAACAATCAGGATCACATTTACTCCTGTTATCTTCCAAGAATTTTACAGATTTTCATATATGTAACTTTTGAGTTATTTTGTGTGTATGGTATGAAGTAGTTCAACTTTGTTCCTTTGCATTTGGCCATACATATCTCATGGATATGCAGCTGTCCAGTTGTTGAAAAGATTATTATTTCCACTATTGAATTGTGGGTTGTTGTTGTTTTTTTTTTTATGTGTGTATGTTTGTTTTTGCCTTTTTTTTAATTTAAATTCTTTATTGTTTAAAGTATTACATGAGTCTCCTTTTTCCTTCATTGACCTCTCCCTGGCTGCTCCCACCCCCTAGCACCTGCCCTGATGCCCCTAGTGTCTGTGTCCTTTGGTTATGCTCATATGGTTGATCTCTTACCCTCTAAGCCCCTGCTTTTCCTCATAGGTTGGACAGTCTGTTCAATGCTTCTATGTTGCTGGTTCTATTTTTGTTCATCAGTTTATGTTGTTTGTTATTTTTTTTACAAGTGAATGAGATCATGTGATATTTATCTTTCTCTGACTGGCTTATTTCCCTTAGCATAATGCTCTTCAGTTCCATCCATGCTGTTGCAAATGGAAAAAGTTCCTTCTTTTTTATAGCAGCGTAGTATTCCATTGTGTAGATGTACCACAGTTTTCTAATCCACTCATCTGCTGATGGGCACTTAGTTCACATAGTCCAAGGGTTCATTTCTGGACTTTCAATTCTATTTCAGTGTTCTATATGTTTATTCTTATTCCAGTAGCAAGCTATTTTGATTAGTGTAGTCATGAATTACATTTTAACTTGGTGATAATGACTTGCCCATTTTTAGTCTTATTTTTCAAGCTTGTTTTAACTATTATGATTTTTTTTGCATTTCCATATTAATTTTAAAATCAGCTAATCAATTCCCCCCCAAGACAATTAAAATTGTATTTAAATTTTTTGAATCTGTCAATCAATTTAAGGAATATTATTATGTTAACAATATTAAATCCTCCAATTCATGAACATGGGATACATTTTAATTTATTTATTCTATTTAAATTTTATGAACAATGTTTTTAGTATACAACTATTTTATGTATTTTGATAAGTTAATTCTTAAGTATTTTATAATTATTTATAATGGTATGTTACATAAGTTTTTTTCAATCTAATTTTTATATATTGTGTATTTATCTTATGTCCTACATACTTTTGTTAGTTCTCATAGTTTTTTGGTAGATTCTGTAAAACTTTCTGTATATAAATAGTCATATCATATGCCAGTAAATTTTTTAAATTCTTTGTCTCTAATTTGGGATACCTTTGATTTTTTTCCTTTATATTATTTACCTAATTGTCCAGCCAGAACCTACAGTGCTATGCTGAATAGAAGTGAAGAGAACGGACACCTTTATCATAATCTTGATTTTAGAGCATTCCTTTCATCTTGAAACTTTCACTTCTCTGGAAATTTCTAACCACCATTTCCTGCTTCTCTTCTTTTATCAGAGATTATTTCATGTAAGACTTATTTTCAAATTTCTATTTTTTGCTTGATCTCTAAATTTTAAAATTCCCCAAGATTATCTCCCAGGCTTTAGTATTATTTCTATCCCCACTCTTTGTTCTCACTGGATATCAGGGAATCTCATTGTTTTCAATTCCATCGCTGTAATTAGAGAATTTATAGCTTCCTAGATTTTTACAAGCTTTGTTCTTCAACTTCCAAAAATATAACTCCCATAAAAGTCTAAAAGGCAGATGAAAATTAATATAACTAAACCAACTTTTTTTAAAATATATTTCTATTGATTTTGAAAAGAAGGAAGAGGGAGAAAGAGATAGAAAAATCCATGATGAGAAAGAATCATGAATCGGCTGCCTCCGGCAAGTCCCCCACTAGGGATTGAGCCTACAACCCAAGCATGTGCCCTTGACTGGAATCAAACCTGGGACATTTCAGTTTGCAGGCTGATGCTCTATCCACTGAGCAAAACAGGCTAAGGCAACTAAATCAACTCTTACACTCGTTCACAAGATTGGTCTCTCAACTCCATCTCATTAATGGCACATCTTTCTATTTTCTCAAAAATCCAATAGCCATTCCCTTTCTACCTTGAGCAACCAAAAAAATCTATAAATAATTTTTGCTGGATCTAATTCCCAAATATGTTACTGACTTTTCTTTTTTATGGTTTTCCCCATTCCCACTTCTTCATTGAATCTTTATGTCTTTTTATTGGGCTACTGCAATAGCCTTATATTTGGTTATTTAACACATTACTCTCCATATAACCCATTCTCCCACAATACTAAGTGATCTTTTAAAATCAGAAAATCAGATTATGCCACTTGTTTACTAAAACCATCCAAAACACTCTAAGTAACTATGTAAAAATAAAACTCTTCATCCTTATGAGAGGGTTAGCTTAAACGCAGGCAGACAGGGCAGGGTCCAGTGGAAACAAAAGCAGGTGGAACACAGGCAGGGGCAGACCCGGCAATCTGAGCAGCCTAACCACAGGAACAACCAAGCAGAAATAATAGAATGTTTCTGGACTCAAAGTGGGAGGCATGGGAAAACAGGGAGGGCCTGTGGCAACAAGCTGTAAGAACGCATAGAAGAAGAGAAAGTTCAGCACAGGACAGAGAAAGAACACAGAAACAGGGAACGTTCAGGCCTGTTGCTGGGCAAGAACAATTGAGGGAATCAAACAGGTGACGACACAGGTAGACATAGAGCAGGCTTGTGGCAAATACATACCCCTGGACTACAAGCCTTCAACGGGCAGCCAACTATTGGGCCCCACTCCCCTTGTGGGGAGTCTGAATCTGCTTGTAGTAAATGTCCCACACTTTGTCCCACACTTAAATCTTCTGGTCCGCGTAGCTCATTCTTCAGCCTCTCGAGACAAGACCCCGGAAAAAACACCTCAGCTCACCATTCTGGTCCCTTCTGGTTATCACTTACACAATATATATCCTGCCTAGCTATTTTTTCTTTTTGTTATTACATATTTTATATTTCTTTCCTTCTTATTTGGAAAGAAATTGCAATCTATAAAAGTTTCGCAAGGTTAGTAAAATAAACTCTCATATGTGAATCACCTAGATTTAAAAATTCATTAAAATTTGTTCTCTCTCTCTAATTCTACACATAATTTTTTTTCATAACCTTTTAACATTATCTACAGGCAACATGACAGTTCATTGTAAAACATGAAAATATTTCCTAAAAACAAAAGCATTCATGTAAATCCAATATAATAATTATCTTCAGAAAATAAAATGTTGATTTAAAGATGATAAAGACTAAAATCGAGTATAGTATCAATGTACACTTTATTCAGTTGTCTTAATAATGCATTTTAATGATATCTGTGCAAAGATGGAAATAATCATCCTTGTGTAATTGTAGTAGTTTTTGCTTCCTTTTCCACTGAGATTCCGACCTAAAGAAAGCCAAAATGTTAGCCTTTTCATGTTTTTATCTTGTCTACACTAAGATAGCAGGTATTACTATCTTCCCTCTGCTTTTTTTAATTCAGCGGCCAATATACTTTGTTTTTAAGTTAGTACCTTCTACTTAGAAATATTTACTGAGAAGTTCCAGGATTCTGTAGCTTATTTTATCTCTACTTTATTTATTTATTTATTTATTTATTTATTTATTTATTTATTTATTTTGTGGTGGAAGCAATGGAAGTTAGCCTCATGGAGATATTCTGTTATCTTTTATTATTTTTCCCCAGAAGTTATTTTTCCAAAATTATTGATGATATTAGTTATAGCTGATGCTTTGTTAAGCAGCTACTGATAATTATGATTCTGTGTTGTAAGCAGTAACTTGTTTACATATTTTTGATATTAAAACTTTGAGATTTTGTGATTTGGCTTTTTTAAAAATTGTATTAATAAGTATTATAGACTTATATATTGTATCACCTATTATAAAAGGAAATACAATCAAAGTGCATGTATATTTAAGGTGGTGAGAAATATACATAAGATTTATAATGAAGACTGAAATTTAAAATGTTCATGGCTTTTGAAACCTTGTTTCTTAAAAATCTCTCTTTATAAATTGTTCTTATGGGAGATAGATTTACTACAATTTCTTTACTCAGAATATTTGATTGTAAAAAGATAGCATTTGCTCACCTTTACAACAGTTGGATGTTCAATACAGAAAAAACAAGTTATCATTTTTTAAAAATGGGAATTGCTTTCAGCACCTACATCAGAAGATGGTGTAATATTTCACAAATTCTGATAAGGTCAGGTCTGCGGAAATTCTTGCTAAATCCAAAAGTTGCTTGATGACACAATCATATATCCAAAGTCTAGACATCTTACAAAATTCCGGGAGAGAAAGAAAGTAATGAACTGCTGTTATAAGGTACTCAAAACCTATTATTCCTTAGTTCATATCACAGTACATGGACTATCTCTTCTGTCACCTGCCTCCAGGCAAAATTGCACCTAATCTATCAGAGAGATGAGTCTCTTCAATTCTAATAATCCTTTTGGGAAGTAGATATCACAAGTTCCCGTAATGTCCAAAAAAACAACTTTTAATCAGAAAGAGCCATTTTGCCCCTAACTTTTTTTACTATACACATTTAGTCTATTTTCTGTCAAATAATTCAGTAAAGATATTTGCAATTTATGCATATTTCGGCAAACAGAGTGTTTTTTTATTCACTTGGACTTTCTAAAGTAAAATTAACCTCTAGTAAACTTTTAAGAAAATAGATGTATGGCGATAAAGTTATAGTTTAGAAAATTGTTATAATCATAGAAAACAACAAAGGACACAGCCAAGGGAAAATCAGCCAGAAAAGACTTAGAAAATTGGATTCTGTGTTACAGACAGAGTAGGAATAGAAGTGAGAATGTGAGTGGTGATAAAAAGGTGAGGACTCATGGACCGAAGTGCTGTGGGTTCAATTCCCAGTCAACACTCTAACCATTGAGCCCACCGGCCAGCGCTCATCCACATATTTTTAATGAATATATCTATTGTCCTGAAAGCAAATAAGCTAAGTGGTGGTGTATTTTAAAACAATGCAAGCATGAAGAAAATCTGATTTTCGACATGGACAACCGCAGGCCATTGCTAGAAGTTATGTGCCACTCAGTCTGATAAAGGGTGTGGGTTAAAGTTATCAAGACTGCATTATAAAATTTACAAAAGCCTCCATCTAGAAAATTTTTACTTTACAAAATGAATTTTCATTTGTAATGCTAACAGCAAGACACGCATGAAAAACACACATGGTGTCTAAATAAGACAAAGGAAAATAGTTTGGGCAAAAATAAAAAGGATCCCAAATCAATTATATAGAAAAGATTCCTTTATTAACTTGTGGTCAAGAATATGTTTGTATATTTTCAGAAAACAACTCCAAGACCATGTGGATTCCTGCAACAGAAAGGAATTGACAGGTCTGCTCCAACCATGAAGACAAGAGGAGAAACAGTCCATAGATGGAAGACACTGATGATGCCTTGCCATGCTAGCAGTCAGCAGCTGTGCACCGCTGCAGGTTGCCTAGGACCAAACCAGAGAGGGTCGGACCTGCAATGCCACCATGTGCCCACCATCCAGATATCATTGCTGACATGTACACATAAGGAACTGTTTGACATTGAAATGGGGACTCAGAACTGTTGGACATTGAAATTGGGACTCAAACATTTTTTGTTGTTGTTATTATATGTTTATTTCTAGTCTGCAGAGGCAAGATTTTTTAAAGGAAAGAAATGGGGGGGGGGAATAGATACAGAGGCAAAGAAGCATTGAACAGACTGTCAAACTACAGTGGGAAGGCAGGGGAGGTTGGGCGAGGGGGACTGTAAGAGACCAACCGAAGGACTTGCACGCATTCATATAAGCGCAACCAATGGATACAAGACACTGGGGCGGGGGGGAGGGCGGGCAGGTGAAGGCATGTACTGGGGGGTAGGGGAGGCTGGGAGGAGGTCAATGGGGGAAAAAAAAGGAGACATATGTACTACTACTTGTAATACTTCAAACAATAAAAAAATTTTTAAAAATGAAAATCAGGAAGTATTTCTTTATCAAAGTGAATGTGCATACAGACTCACAGGGCAGGTCCACAGAGAAGAGCAGCCTTGAATCACTGCCGAATCAGCTGAACACCACTGTCCATGGGCACCATCTGTAATCAGCATCTTGGCTGGCTGGTGTAGTCTTATTTATTATTTATTTATTTTTTGTAATAGTGTACTTGTGTTAGCACAGGATGTTGATTTAAGTCAATGAGGAGGCAATTCTCACTTCTGAATAACTGGAACAGAGAAATGTTGTTATTTGAAAATAAAAGTAGTATATAGACAGTAAAATAGAATGTAACCATATTCAAGGTATCTTATAAGTAAATTCTGTAAATAAAGTATTTTCCAGAGGATTTAACTTAAAAGAAAAGGTGAGGACTAATAGAGTAGTTTGAGTCAAGAATATATAACTTAGATTAAATATGAAAAAAGAAGTAGAAAAATGGAAGGCTATTTTGAGATGATTTGAATGTTATACTAAAAAAACTTAGTGAAAATAATATATGTATATGTGTGCATTCATATATCTGTGCACATTCATGCCTGAATGTGTCAGTTATGTTCACATAATATTTTGCTGTTATAAAAATAGTATATGTTTTAGCAGCATTTTTAAATTTGTTCATCTGTTTAAAATTAATATTACTATGTAAATATCTAAATTACTATTAATTATTTAGTTGTTTCACATATGTTCTCCCATGCAGTGGGCTCCCTTTTCATTTTATCTATAATCTCAATTATTTGATTAGTGTTTCTTTCCTTTCTTAAAAAATGTATCTTTATTGTTTAAATTATTAAAGATGTACCCTTTGTTTGTTTGTTGTTGTTTTCCCATTGATCCCCTCCATCCTGCACATGCCCTTCCCAGGTCTTCACCATTCTATAGTCCATGGTCATAGGCTGTGCAGATATGCATAAGTTCCCTTGTTAATCATTCCCCACACCCCCACCATGCCCCCACTCCCTGTGCAATTCCTCAGTCTGTTCCCAGCTTCTATGTCTCTGGATCTCTTTTGTTCATAAGTTTATTTTATTTATTAGATTCCACATCTGAGTGAGATTATGTGATAATTATCTTTCTCTGGCAGTCTTATTTCACTTGGCATAATACTCTCCAGATCCATCCATACTGTTGAAAATGTTAACAGTTCTTTCTTTTTTACAGCCTCATACTATTCCATTGTGTAAATGTACTTGGGATGTTTCCAAATCTTAGCTAGTATAAATTTTGCTGCTATGAATATAGGGGTGCATATATTCTTCCTGATTGATGTTTCAGGTTTCTTAGCATACATTCCTAGAAGTGAGATCACTGGGTCAAATGAGAGTTCCAATTTTTTTATATTTAAAACTCCATACTGTTTTCCACAATGGCTGCACCAGTCTACATTCTTATTAGCAATGTACTAGGGTTTCCTTTTTCCATATACTCACCAGCACTTATCTTTGGTTGATTTGTTGATGGTAGCCATTCTAACAGGTGTGAGGTAATACCTCATTGTCATTTTAATTTGCATCTCTTGGATTATTAGAGACTTTGAGTATTTTTTCATGTATCTTGGCCATCTTTATGTCCAATTTGGAGAAGTGTCTATTTAGGTCCTTTGCCCATTTTTCAATTGTGTGTGTTTTTTTTCTTCCTTTTCTTAAATTGTATGAGTTCCTTATACATTTTGGAAAGTAACACCTTATTGGATGTATCATTGGCAAATATGTTCTCCCATGCAGTGTGCTACCTTTTCATTTTATAGATGGTTTCTTTTGCTATGCAGAAGCTTTTATTTTGATGCAGTCCCATTTCTTTATTTTCTCCTTAGTTCCTTGGCCCTAGGAGAGGTATCTGTAAACATATTGCTACAAGAGTTGTCTGAGATTTTGCTGCCTATAGCTTCTTCTAAGGTTTTTATGGTTTCATGACTTACATTTAAGTCTTTTATCCATTTTGAGTTTATTCTTGTGTAAGTTTGTTGGTTGAGTTTCATTTGTTTACATGTACCTGTCCAATTTTTCTAACATTTTTGAAGAGATTGTCTTGACTCCATTGTATGCTCTTGCCTCCTTTGTCAAATATTAATTGAGTATACTGGTTTGGTAGATTTCTGGGTTCTCTGTCCTATTCCATTGATCTATATGCCTGTTCTTTGCCAGTATCAGGCTGTTTGAGAACAATGGCTTTGTAGTATAACTTGATATCTGATATTGTGATTCCTCTAACTTTGTTCTTCTTAAGATTGCTGCAGCTATTTGAGATCTTTTTTGGTTCCATATAAATATTTAGAGTATTTTGTCTAAGTCTGTGAAATATGCCATTGGTATTTTAATGGGGATTGAATTAAATCTATAGATTGCTTTGGATAGTATGGACATTTTAACGATGTTGATTCTACCAATACATGAACTATTTATGCCCTAAATGTGTTCAAAATTTTGGGCTTATGGGCAATAAAAATCAATAATAATTTAATTCAAGAAGTATCAAGTTAGATGTAGGCATAGAATAATGTGAAAGAGCTTAAACTCAAACTCATAATGATCATATGAGTACTTGTATAAAAAATGGTAATTAATATCTTAGAAACAAAAAGAATAGCCAACAGAAAAAATGGTCATTACTTTTTGAAAATAGATTAAATCACAAAAAAAGAGATACATATAAAAGAAGAAAGAAAAGATACAAATAAAATAATACAAAGGCAAAACAGAAGGAAGAAAAGAAGGATGGAAGGAAGGAAAGAAGAGAGAAAGGGAGGAAGGGAGACAGGATGGAGAAAGGGAGGGAACAGAGTTTTACAAAACTAAAAAATTTAAAAATATTTTTGTTTTGGAGCAAAAATGACTTTATGTTTTTGAACAGTTACAGTCACAAAAATTGTTTTGCAAATGCAGTTGCAAAAACTATTTGGCCATTTAAAAAATGTTAATGAAAAGTTGTAGCTAAAATTAACCAAAGCATGGAAATGAAACTTCCATATCTTTAGCCAAATCATGGCTTATCCAAATGTCTAAGTTGTTAGGTTTTAGTAGCTAAAAATTACAACACAAAATGTTCTGTCAAATCAGATATGAAATTGACAAAAAATGTTGCTTTGAGCAAGTGAATGTCCAAAAGCAGTTAACTTTAAATAATGGTTTGTTTTTTACACAATAGATTTTCTTTACTTTTCAAATATTTAACACTAAGCTAAGATGAACTAATATTTTATCTTTAGAATTATTTTTAAGTATTTTATTTTAATAAATGGATAAAAATATAATTGTTAATGATTCTTGGAACTTGAAACCCAGGTCTGAAGGTGTTACCCTCCAGCTAAAATGTATAGTTATCAATAACTCAGTTTTAGTGGCAGAGCTCAAGTTCCAGGTCCACATGAAAAAAAGTAGGGGATAACCCCCAAGTTAACTTCATTATACATTCTTGGTTGAAAATATAAAAATACTGCTTTTGGAAATTCAGCTGGTCTTTAACCAAACAAGTAAATAAAGCTTCTGTGGCCTACAGTCCATTACTTTTAGTCAAACAAGCTATTAATCAGAATGTTGAGTACATCTGAATTCCATTTTGACATGATTTATGGAAATTTTAGAATTTTCAAATATCCTAAGTAAAAACATGGAGATTACCCATTAACATAGTCCTATATACAGCATGGGCCAAAAGTGGTTTTACAATTATAGTATGGAAAATAGTACAAGAATAAACTGTTTCACATACTCACAACTGTAAACCTACTTTTACCCATCCTGTATTTATTACCTCTCAAATATCATCATGAGGAAAATGTTATATTGTGAAGTTGTTGTTTTTTATTATTACACACATTCTTCCCAGATTACTATTTATTGTCTATGATTTGCTTTTCTTATATTTCACCTTCTTGGCAACATGACTCAATAATGATCTCTAGGGAGCTAATTTAGAAAAAAAAAATGTCCCCACTAGTTTTAAATATATACCTTTAATATTAGGTATTAAATATTACCTAATAATATGAAAAAATATATCAAACATCAAGCAAACTGTGTGCTCAATTTCCTCATCTATCTTATACTCTGGTAGCTTTGTGGAATCATTTTATATTTTGGATATTAACATAGCAGCTTGCTTAAAAATTATTCTAAACATTTTCTGGGTACGTGGTTTCTTTGGTATTTTGTGGGGTTTTTTTGTTTGTTTGTATTTTTCTCAACATTGTATAATATTAATCACCCAAAACCAAGAATCATTTTGCTTTACCTGATATAGAAGAATCCAGTAAATAAAATTAATCAGAAACTCTGACATCAACCTACTTGTAGCAAGATGTTTCCTTTCTTTTGCTCATTACACTAAAACTTTAAATCTCTTAGTTTAGGTATTTATTTCACTTCTATACCAAAAAAATTCATAAAACCCATACTTGAATCTGTTATCTAATCTTTTTCATGGCTAGTCATCTGTTTTAAAACCATCTTTGATACCCATTCTACATGAGTCTAACCTTGCTTCTGAAGATACAAAAGTGTGAAGATATAATTTCCATGAGGGGAAATGAGATATGCATTCGAGGGGAGATGAGATATGCATTTTCTTTCATTCTTTAGAACCTAATGTGATAAGTTCTATAATAAGTGTATTAGGAAAGTGTTTTGAATATATAAAAAATGAATCATAAATGGAACATTATTTTTTACTTAGCACTATATATCACATTGTCAAATAATGAATAAAATTGTGCATATATACATGTAAATATGTGATATTCAAATATTTTATAGTATGGACCTCAGTATTGTTCAACTCTGTGTTTGAATTGATATTGAGTGGATCGAGTCTCAAGCAATTCAATTATATACTTAAGTTTATTAGGTACTAGTATCATACAGTTGTCATCTATGCATATAAAAGGCTAACATGCAAAGTGTCCCCTCAAGAGTTTGACTGGGAGACCAGGAGTTTGATCATTTGCCATGATGTGCGCTGACCACCAAGGGGCTGCACGGAACAAAGGAAGGCTTTGGCTGACAGCTGGAAGGTCTCGATCAGCCCTGATGGCCCACAAGGCCTAGTGACCCTACCCGTGCACAAATTTCATGCACTGGGCCTCTAGTATGTAAATAAAATTCTAATTGATGAGATATTTTTAAATAATAAAATATATATTTTCATGTAAATTTAACATTCCCTTTAGTATATTCTTATATCTTTTCTCAAACTGGATTATTGTAAGATGTTCTTAATTGACCTTAATAAATATTTTTCAGTAATCAATGACTTTGTCATTTTTTATTTTTTTGCATATTTTAAATAAATAAATAAACATTTTCTCAGACTTTTACCAATCAAAGAATAAATACATATATTTATATATATATATATATATATATATATATATATATATATATATATATATATAGTATTCCATTGGGTGCCTTTTAAAATTTTCTAAATTAAAGTATTTACATTAATCCAAATCTAACCTTCACTGGTACACTTAAAGAACCCCAAAAACATTGTAAAACTAGCATTGCATTATAATAACAAGGCACACAAATTTTTCTAAAAAATACTATTACTTTTGATTTATTTAGCAAATTATTTAATATTGAAGAAAAGAGTATCATTTCAATTTTCAATTTACATGTGATGAAACTAAAAGTCAGGTAATTAAAGAGTGTTGCCAATATAACAAAGGAAAATAAGAGAAGTTCTGGTACCTTAGAAAAAACACTATTATTGCAAAGCATACACAAACATAGACATAGCTGTATTCATATACATATTCTTTAGTGTTCTTTGTTTCACATAAAGTATTTTTAAAGAAAATTATATTTTACCTCACAGTGCCTATGAATTAATTTAACAAATTGGAGAAATTTTTATTTATTTATTTTTTAAATAAATCTTTATTGTTCAGATTATTACAGGTGTTCCTCTTTTATTTTCCCCCATAGCTCCCCTCCACCTGATTCCCCACCCCACCCCATGCCCTTACCCCCCGCCACTGTCTTCATCCATAGGAGTAAGATTTTTGTCCAATCTCTTCCTGCACCCCTCACACCTGCTTCCCCTGAGAATCATCAGTCCACTCCCTTTCTGTGTCCCTGATTCTATTATATTCACCAGTCCATTCTGTTCTTCAGATTTTTCATTCACTTGATTTTTAGATTCACTTGTTGGTAGGTATGTATTTGATGTCATTTTGTTGTTCATAATTTTTATCTTTACCTTTTTCTTCTTCTTCCTCTTCTTAAAGGATACCCTTCAGCATTTCGTATAATCTTGGTTTGGTGGTGATGAACTCCTTTAGCTTTTTCTTGTCTGTGAAGCTCTTTATCTGACCTTCAACTCTGAATGATAGCTTTGCTGGGTAGAGTAATCTTGGTTGTAGGTTCTTGCTGTTCATCACTTTGAATATTTCTTGCCACTCCCTTCTGGCCTGCATAGTTTCTGTTGAGAAATCAGCTGACAGTCATATGGGTACTCCTTTGTAGGTAATTAACTGTTTTTCTCTTGCTGCTTTTAATATTCTCTCTTTGTCTTTTGCCCTTGGCATTCTAATTATGTGTCTTGGTGTGGTCCTCTTTGGATTCCTCTTGTATGGGGTTCTGTGCGCTTCCTGAACTTGTAAGTCTATTTCTTTCACCAGGTAGGGAAAGTTTTCTGTCATTATTTCTTCTAATAGGTTTTCAATATTTTGCTTTCTCCCTTCTTCTGGCACCCCAAAAATTCAGATGTTGGTTAGCTTAAAGTGGTCCCAGAGGCTCCTTACACTATCTTCATATTTTTGGATTCTTTTTTCTTTTTGTTTTTCTGGTTGGAGAAATTTTTAATTTTTCTATCATGCAAACTCTAACAAAACATAGTTATCTATATTTGTATTAATGATGGTATTAAGATATTCTATACTTTACATATAGTATGTATCATATATATTTTAATACTTTAGCTAACTAATTTAATAGAAACTACCTGAAAATAATATAGTTTAGTTCTATTTCTACCAGGTGAATATAGGGTATCAAACTTATAAATAAAAGATATCCACCATAAAAACCATATATTGGGTTAAGTATTTTCAGGCCTTGAACAATCAAGATCCTTGAGAAGATAAAAAACACATGAATTTACTTTAACATCTGACCAACTACTTCTGGAATTCTTTCTCAATGTCAGTATAGGAATGGCGCACAAGGTATTTCTCTCACTACTAGTAAGTGTGAAAGCCAAGATCACAGTAGGAGCTGGTAACGTGGCTAGAATTTTCTAGGCAGGAAATCAGAAAGGGCTGCTATGTTAAAAAAGGAGGCTCAGAAATCTGAGCAAGACTTTATCATGGATTATTGGTTAAGGCCAGAGATGAACATATAAGACTGCACAAAGAGGTCAGCTGAGAGGTGAAAGAAGATACCAGAGTCATGCAATGCTGAGAGACATGCTATTACAGGCCAGGCAGAGTGGAGATCTTGCTGAGTATTTCAAGCATTTGAGTCTGAGGAAAATGCATACTTTAAAAATAAAAGGGCACATCCTAAACTAAGGGTCATGCCTTAGTGATAGCTTAGAGAGCCATCAGTCCGAGCATGGGTCTGGCTGGCCACTCTGGAATGGACGGGCCATGTGGAGGCTGCCCAGAAGACACTGGGAGAGTGGAATCCAGGGGTGCCCTGAGACTCCAACCAGCTCCCCTGGATGTGCAGGTGCTGTGTCCAGCAGAGAGGGGAGCTGAGGCCTGCAGCATCACCAGGCCTTGGGCAGTCTCCTCCATTGGCCAAGATGGAACAACAGAAGGTTCTCAGCCAGTGAGCCAAAAGCCCTCCACTCCCTATTCCAATAAGAACTAGTAGAATTGAGCAGGAAGAGGGGGTGGTCTCTGAGACAGGAGTCCACCATTCTCCCAGGTCTGGGTACCTGAATAAAACCTCTTTCCTTTTGCATTAGCAGCTGTCTGAAGAGTTTGGATTTTGTAGTGGTAGGCAGCCCAACATTTGTTTTGGTTACATTAGGATAAGGATATGATTGAAGTAGACACACTCAAACCAAGCCTTTCATCAAAAATAATTCACCATTAATTAACAGAGTGTAATGATATCAATTTGAAATACTAGGTTTCAAATTAATTAACCATAGCTTTGCTGTTAAATCAAATTTAATTCTGTAAGTCATCTATAGTATCTTTGAAATACATTGTTCCAGATAAAAAGAAACATTTGAGGATGAATAGGATAGATGTTATCAAATGATATTGTATGTATTATGTAAATGTGTGTGTTTTTTTTGGTGCCAAATCAGAAAAAAAGTAACCAAGAAAATGAATCTTATTAAAAATAGAAAAAAATATTAATGATATAAATGCCAATGGGATAATTTTAAAAAATGTTTTCACAAATGTGAAATTTATTATATGAAGGAAGGATTATTTGTCTTACATACATATAGATATTAATTCGATATTTTGGATGACAAGAACATTTCTTGTTTCTATAATAAGGATAAAGAGGGTGAAATCTTAATGATAATAAAGCATATTATTTCAATGAAACCATTATGTAGTTTTTTAATATATGCTTTCTACACTGCCAAAATAATCTCTTTGAAAGTAAAATGTGAATTATAAATAAGACTATGACTGCTATCATTTTTAAAAACTTAAGTTTCCCTTTAGATTAGACACTATAGTTAGAAAAGTAAATATATGGATAGTTCAGGAGTATTTGATAACTTACTAAGGTTGACTGAAATATTAATAAAAATTTTACAAAAGGCTGACTGAAAACTAAGTAGATAAGGCTTGAAAATAAAACAAACTTGGCTCTCATATCAGGATGTTTAAAATATTGTTATAAACAATTAACCTTTTTAATCAATAACAACATTTTATAAGAAATTTTAAACATCAATTATATCAAGAAATTTGTTTGTTTCAAAATGTTCATTATTTAAATAAAACTATTCAAATTTATTAAAATTAAATTTAATAATCATTTTTAAAATTAATGTGTTCATCAAAATATTGTTTCATTGAAGTTTGTGGAGAAAAAATACCTTTACTTAATCCATTGATAGACCTAATTGTTTAATTTTTCTTGTTATCCTCTAATCCTTGATAAGTGTTTACGCTCTTAAAGTCTTTCCTGCTTTAAAAAACTGAATTGTGGAGGTCATTTTCTATGACAGAATCTCTGAACATTCATTATGGGCAGAAAGCAAAAAGATTAAAACTGTCAATCTAGAAGTGTACATTAAGAGAAAACTGCTACTTTCATGTCTGTGTTTTGAAAATGTATTTAATATTATACTGTCCATCATGTTACTATAGAACATCTAAATATGGTAGTTAATTTGAAAGCACTCGGTGTCAATGTTGTGTCACCTACCAATTAGTGCATATTGAAATAAAAATGAATGACATATACTCTTCTGAAAGAAACTCAATACAGAGATTCTTTTCTGATGGTAACTTGATCCTGCATGCATTTTTCCATTCTTATAGTTGACAATATGGCTGAAAATAATCCTATATAATAAAGAAGTAATATGCAAATTGACCCTCACACCCTCGTGTCACAAGATGGCCACCCCAGGTCATCACAAGATGGCCTGCCCATATTGTCACAAGATGGCCACCCCCACATCATCACAAGATGGCTGTCCACACATTGTCACAAGATGGCCATCCCCAACTTGTCACAAGATGGCTACCACAAGATGACCACCCTTATGTTGTCACAAGATGAATGCCCCAACATCGTCACAAGATGTCCAACACTGGAGGGCAGTTGGGGGCAACCAAGCCTGCAGGGAGGGCAGGTGGGGGTGACCAGGCCTGCAGGGGAGGGCAGTTGGGGGTGATTGGGCCAGCAGAGGAGCAGTTAGGTGTCAATCAGGCTGGCAGGGGAGTGGTTAGGGGCTATCAGGCTGGTAGGCAGAAGAGGTTAGGGACAATCAGGAAGGCAGGCAGGCAAGTAGTTAGGAGCCAGCAGTCCTGGATTGTGAGAGGGAAGTCCGACTGCTGGTTTAGGCTCAATCCCGCAGGGACAGCCCCTGTGGGGTCCCAGATTAGAGAGGTTTCAGGTTGGGCTGAGGTACATCCCACCCCCAGTGCACTAATTTCATGCACCGGGCCTCTAGTTGTGATTAATAAAAGGCTATATATAAGAATTACATCCCAATGTTATCACAAATAAATGAACCACATATGAATGTTTCAAATTTTTTCATAATTAAATATCATCTTGCTAAACGTGGCTTTGTCTTTACTGAGTTTGATTCCATCAGCATTATGATATTAAAAAATAATGTATTAGAAGAATGACTGCATATATTGCTTTGATAATTTGCATTTGTCTATTGCCTAGTCAATAATTAAAAGATACTGATGTCATTTTAACCTGCATGTTTATTTTACCAATCTTGGTCAATAAATACATCCTGAAACAAACAGAATAACTTACTGATATGAATCTTATGTCAAATGAGAAACTTAAAAAAAAAATAGCTCAGAGTTTCAAAAGTAATTTTGACTAGAATGTCCCTGTTTGTTTTATTATGTTTTCAGATTTCAAATCTTTTGAATATGTCTTTTTTTGTCTTTCAATAAAATTGAAACTTTCTTATTTATTTCTTTAATGAAATGTAAATTTTGCCCCATCTTCCCTGTCTTCTCAATTTGTAGCTATATGTGTGCTAGATCATTTGGTATAAACCAATAGCTCTTTTACAGTGTGCATAAAATTTTTCTCACTCTCTTTTCTGCATTTTAGTTCAGGTAATTTTTATGGGCCTGTTTTATCAGTTTACTTACTATCTTCCTCACCTGAGTGCAATCTTCTATTATGTCCAAGAAAATAATTTATAATGTTCATTATCATGTATTGTTTTTAATTCTAGCATTTTAAAATATATCTTTCATTCTGCTAAAATCCCCAGGCATTATTGCATGTTATCCAGCTTTTCCACAAGTTCCTGAAATATATAAATACTAGAGGCCCGGTGCATGAAATTTATGCATGAGGTGGGGGCCTCAGCCTAGGCTGCACCCTCTCCAATCTGGGCCTAAACCAGCAGTTAGACATCCCTTTCACAATCCTGGACTGCTGGCTCCTAATTGCTCACCTGCCTGCCTGCCTGATGGCCCCTAACTGCCCCCCCCATGCCAGCCTGGTCACCCCCAACTGCCCCCCTCTGCCAGCCTGTTTGCCCCTAACTGCCTCCCCTGTTGGCCTGGTCACCCCCAACTTCTCCCCCCCCCACCCCCACCTGCCTGGTCACCCCACACAGCCTGCTGTTCAGTTATTTGGTCATCCTTCACTAATCCCCCACTGGTCTGGTCGCCCCATGCAGCCTGCTTGTTCAGTCATTTGGTCATCCCTCACTAACCTCCCTGCCGGCCTGGTTGTATACAGCCATCTTGTTAGGGTGTGCGGGTCAATTTGCATATTACCTCTTTATTATATAGGATAGTTAACTAGAGGCCCAATGCACAAAAGTTGTGCAAGGGGCTAGGCCCTCAAAGCCACAGCTTTGTCCAGAAGGTCATCCGGAAGGACATCTGGAAAGTCATTCTGCTGTCTGATCTAATTAGCATATTACGCTTTTATTATAGATTTGACATTTCTATATTATAACTACAACTTCTGGGTGATTTCTGAATTTCATTCTGTTAACACTTTATCTTTATAATGGACTAGAGGCTCAGTGCATGAATTTGTGTACCAGTGGGGTCCCTTGGCCTGAGGGAGGGCTCCAGAGTGTGTCCAGGCGATCTTGCTCAGTCCTGATTGGCCAGACCCCAGTAGGCAAGCTAACCTATTGGTCGGAGCATCTGCACACTGGTGGTCAGTGCATGTAAAAATGACTTGCTGACCAGTTGACTGTCTTCCCCTGGTGGTCAGTGCATGTCATAGTGAACAGGCTGGCAAGGAAGGGCAGTTAAGGGGTGACTGGACCATCAGGGGAGGGTGACCAAGCCTGCAGGGGAGGACAGTTAGGGGCAATCGTGCCAGCAGGGGAGCAGTTAGGCATCAATCAGGCTGGCAGGCAGAAGTGGTTAGGGGCAATCAGGCAGGCAGGCAGGTGAGTGGTTGGGAGCCAGCAGTCCTGGAATGTGAGAGGGATCCCAGATTGGAGAGGGTGCAGGCTGGGCTGAGGGACAACCCCACCACCAACGTGCATGAATTTCATGCACCGGGCCTCTAGTTATAATATAATTTTAAAAGTTATCTCCAGTAAATTATATTTGTGACTCAAAAACATAGTTTGTTTTCTATTTCCATTAGTATTTATTTAGAAAATTAAGCTTTAAAAATGTGGGACTGGAGTTCCTTTATGAAAAGTTTTTATTTAAGAATATAATCTTAAAAAAGATATATAATTATTAGGTATTTCTAGTTCTCCTTGTGTCACTTTTAAGTAGTAGTTTTCAAAGACTTTTCCATTTTGTGTATATTTTTCTTTTATATTTACAACTTTATGGAGTTATAATTGATACACCAAAAAACTGAACAGATTTAATGTATACAGTTTATGAGTTTGGACATATGTGTATATTATCACTATAATCAAATTAATAAAATATTGATTCCCTTCAAAAGTTTCATTGTGTATCTTTGGTTTATTTTATATGCATGTATAGTGAGAATACTTAATATGAAATATATCCTCTTAATACAATTTTAGTTCAGTAATCCATATTATTAACTATAGACACTATGTTTTATGGAAAGCATCTAGAACTTACTCATTTTATAAAACTGCAACTTAAGATTTTTAAATACATTCACGTGAAATGCTATGCTTCTTTTCATGTTTTTACTATGAGCCACAATGAATTACCCTTTCTCTTTTATGACAGTGGTGGCTCGTTTTAAATTAGTCTTACCTTGGATGATAAATATGAATATTCTTTCAAAGAACCAATCTTTATATTTACTTAAATTCACTATTACAAAGGTGTTTTCTATTCCATTAATTTTAGCTCTAAATATGAACCCTATTATTATGGCTCATTTTAATATTTTATTTTAGGACTGAAAGTAGCCTTTTAGCCAGCTAACCACCTGGGCGTTTCTCAATGCTCCTATGTCTGTTGCATTGTCCAGATCACATATTATATTTCTGACTACTCTGCTGGTCTTTTGCTTGTTCTGACTAGAACTGCATGTTTGGGATCTCTGAGGCTCTGGCCTTTTCTGTCATTTCCTACCAAAATCACCACTGTTACTAAAAATTTTGCAGGCATGGAATTTTTTGAGTTCCACTCCAAATTAAGTGAGCCCCTTCAGACAGAAAAACTTCTGGTTTTCACAGCTTGTCTGGCCTTAGTCAGTGCTGATTGAGCTGGTGTTGATAGGGCATAGGAACAACTCCATACAATACATTTACTGAATCCCACTGTTCCTACTCAAAGTATAGCTGCTTCTTAAGAATAAAATCTCAATTTGTTATTTCTTTGATTGACTTTCAAAACCACTATTTTTGAAAATTTTATCCAATTAAAATTCCTTTTTTTTAAGTAAAAATAAGATTTTTCTATTGTAATGAATGTCATTCTACTCTAATGAAATTCCTGCCTTCAAGAGTTTACGTTTTTAAAAACAGGCTATATCATTACTTTGGTTGTAACCTCCTCAAAAGATTTCTGGGTGAAATCTGAAAGCACCTTCCCCAGACCCATATGCAGAGTTCAGTGAGAGGTCTCAGAAGAGGGATGACCACTCCAGATTGGTAGGTGGCAGGTTTAATAAGCAAGGAAATTTACTTATGAGGCTTGTTTTAGGCAGCTGCAAGATGAATAGTTTTGACACCTACCTGCCAGAAGCTCAAAAGTGTATGTGGAAGCTTTCACAGGGCTCAGTTACATACATAGGAGTCCTTAACTTGTTTTGGTCACATACAAAAAAGTCCTTAACTGGTTTCAGACATGTGCTCAGTCCAAATAGTGTCATCACCACTTTGCTATCTCAAGTTTGTATTATTGGAGCAGCTTTTGTGAGCAGGGAAGGTAAGCTGAATACACATTCTAAGGTCAGGGGGGAGGAGTAGAAAGCCTCCAATGGCTGATGTCCAGTTCACAAGTCAAACTGGTAGTTACGTCTTCCTGATGACCTTTCCCAACATCAGTGTATCAGCAAGCAAGAGAAAACCAACAAATACTAGGTCAGAACAAACATTCCCCACTTTACACAACCTCCAGACTCACTGGAGGTACCAGGAAAGAGGTTGTTTTTTTCAGAATCACAGGGAATTTGGGTTCAAGAATTATGCTTGGTTGGGTCTTAAAGGAAAGAGTAATTCTGGAGGCCTAAAAATCTTGAAAACATTTAGGAAACACATGAATGCTAATTTACTCAAATTCTCCAAAGAAAAACACTTCAATTAGTGTTTGGATAACTCCAAAATCCTATACTTAATCACTAAAGTTAAAAATCAAGTGAATACAATAGTGAAATCATTCTTACTTTAAATCTGTTTTATGAGACATTCAATATTTCCTTGCTACAATATTTATTCTGTATGGGGATGTGAATCATTTTTTTCCTTTGTAGAATAGCTAAAACTTTTAGTCAGATGCCCTTATTATATATACTAGAAGCCCGATGCATGAAGATTCGTACTAGAATGGGCTTTCCTTTCCCTGGCTGCCGGCACTGCCTTTTCACTCCAGCCCAGCCCCTTTCAGCTCTGCAAGCTGCCTCTTTCCACTCCGGCCCCTCCGGCCCATGCTGCCAGAGGCCCTGAGAGACCAGGGGTAGGGCAGAATGCCTGTGTCATTGCCATGGGAATGACGCAAGCATCCTGTCACTTGCTAGCTGAGTATTCAAATTAACCGCCATCTTTGTTGGATTAATTTGCATACCACTCCTGATTGGCTGGTGGTGTTGTGGAGGTATGGTCAATTTTGGCTGTGGTGTTGTGGAGGTATGGTCAATTTTGGCTGGTGGTGTTGTGGAGGTATGGTCAATTTTGGCTGGTGGTGTTGTCGAGGTATGGTCAATTTTGGCTGGTGGTGTTGTGGAGGTATGGTCAATTTATATGTTTGTCTATTATTAGGTAAGATACTAGAGGCCCAGTGCACGAATTTGTGCACAGGTGGGGTTCGGCTGCCCGCCCCTATGAGGGCAGATTGGGGCTGGGCTGGCCAGGGGGAGTTGGCCATCCTGCCCTGCCCCCAATTGGGATTGGGGGGCGATAGGGATAGAGCTGGCTGGGAGGAGGGGCAGAGGTTATCCAACTGGCCCCACCCCTGATCAGGCTGGTTGGTCGGCCACAGTGGGTGTCATAGTGACCAGTTGTTCTGCTTGTTCCAGCATTCCGGTCACAATTTATATATATAGATTCATTCATTTACTTTTTAAAAACAAGATTAAGGGGTTTGTTCATGTAAATAATCACATTAATATAATAAATTGTCTTTTTACCTTTGGCATAATAGCATGTAATTTTATTGAAAAGTCATCCTTAAGCATCTTTTTTGCTTTAACTTAATAAATATTAGATTACAACATGAATCTATTTTAGTAAATAAATGTGCACTTCTTTATGTAGTCATTATATCTTAAATTGTATGTTGTTAAAATTTATATACATCCATCCATAAACACAATGATACTCAAAACTTCAAATGTCTCAAATTCTAGTAATACCATCTGTTATGATAGTAAAAAATGTGAACTATTAATAAGATTCTGGGAACTAAAATGAAGTTGGTGAGCTATATTCCCAAGGCAACAAATAATGAATGCTGGGAAAACTTGCTCACTGCAAAGACCTAAAGTTCTTTTGTTGGATTATTCCCAGAATGGCAACCATTTGACACTGGTTATGAGGCAAGTCAGAGATAGATAGAAGTGACTGAAAAGAATATAATAGAATGGCAATTAGCTTCTAAGTTACAACCAAAGGAAAAAAAAAAGTGATCTTAGACACAAAGCAGTGATCTCATTTAAATCATAAAAATTTAGTTAAGCATATCTAAGAACTATGGAGACATATAAGATATCCTATAAATTAGGCTCTATTTGAAGTGAACTCTTGGTACCACTAGTAGTCTTCTAGTAGTTATATAATATTTACTTTATTAGTTTTCCCTTAAGTAGCTCTCTGTTGGAGAAAAATAAAAATAATATAGGTTATTTTATCTTTGCTCATCACACCAGAACTGCATGATTTCTTATAGTTAGGACTATTTGTTGTGTTGCTTTAATGTTGCTTTGTTGTTTTTCTTTTCTTTTGCTTCTCCCTTTTCCCCATTCAATTAACATTTAATGTGCTTTGATTGATTTTCCTTTCACCATCCATTTTCAACTATGATTTAATTATCCATCATTATTGTGAGAAATAAATTTACAAATCCATAAAATGAGTTAAATCAAGGTCTTCTTAAAAAGAAAATGCTTTAAGCAACATATCAAATATATTGGGTAGCTGATCAGAGCTTGAACGGAAAAGGACCCAAGGGGTGACAACAATAATCTTTATTTTTTCCAAATAAAATAATTAGGTAGGGCAAATTCAGAGAGGATCATAAGACAGAAAGATGCTGTTTCCAGTAAAACGTTTACTATTTGAACTCTGTAGTTGATTTCAAATTCAAATTGATTGCAAGCAATGAATAAAAGGGTGAATATGAAACAGAGCTTCTTAGTAACCCATAGAAAATCCATTATAGTTGTAGTTAATTGTTTTTAGTGTAATGTCTGTGCATGTTTCTATTTTGAAAACCTATTTCCTTGGTTACAATAAACTATAAAAGCATGTTTTGAATGCAAAAGATTATTCTATTTATTTCAATCTCATCATTTATTTATTTAATTTTGGCTATACAATTTGTAAATCTATAACTTTCTATTTTTCAATAATAAGCTCACATGAAAAGGAAGCTTAGTTCTAAAGGTAAAATCAAATTCATGCCATTAGTTTCTAAAACAGACATTGAAATAAATGATATCAAGTAAATAATTTGTGTTTGTATTTTAAATTACAAAGACTATATCAAATTGAAATCTTCTTTTAGTTGTGTTTCTAAAATAAATATTTAGGGTTACTGTAGTAGTTTTTACTTCCTTAGCCTATGCTAGGGAGGGAGTAGAGTCTTTGCCAGTCTTTTGCTAAGATGAAATCCAGATGAAAAGGAAAGAAGCTACAAAACTATTTTTCAGATTGTGATAGACAAAGAGAGCCTGCCATGACCCTCCTTCAAGACCTGCTGTCCTCTTCCAAGGAGTGTTGTCAACAGACAGCCTTCACCTGACAGTTCTCTAGGATGTACATCAGCTGCCTAGCTCACAGCTTTCTGTAGTCAATGACTGAGCAAGGTAGAAATATAAAGGCCCGGCCATTTCAGCTCAACTGTGGTAAAGTCCGATGGATAATATTTGCTCCACAAATTTTCATACTTTAGTCAGAAGAGATCTAGACTATTACATTATCACACAGATCAAAACATTGATCCATTATATTGATGGTATCATCTAATCCAGCAGAAGAAACAAGATGTAGCTACTATTTCTCTATAGTTACAATGGATAACAGGAAATATAAATTTTAAAATACCATTCATGCAACTCAGTTGGCTGTAGCATCATCTGGAACACCAAAAAAAAAAAAAAAAAAAAAGGTTGCAAGTTCCATTCCTGATCAGGGCACATACCTAGGTTATGGGTTTAATCCCTAGTCAGGTGCATACGGGAGGTAGCTGATCAATATTTCTCTCTCACATCAATGATTTTCTCTTTCTCTCCCTTCCTCTCTTTAAAATTAATAAATATATCCTTGGGTGATATATTAAAAAGTATTAAAAAGTATATATATTAAAATACCATTCATAACAACAGCAACACATACAAAATATATATATATTATAGACTGTAAGTTTAAAGAGCCTAAATACTATATTATATAGCATTATTGCCTTCATCTAAACATTGGATGATCCTATATAATAAAGAGGTAATATGGAAATTGAGCATCACTCCAACACACAAGATGGCTGCCCCCAATGTGGACACAAGATGGCCACCACAAGATGGCCAGCAGGGGATGGCAGTTGGGGGGGACCAGGCCTGCAGGGGAGGGCAGTTGGGGGCAATCAGGCTGGCAGGGGAGGGCAGTTGAGGGTGATCAGGCTAGCAGGGGAGGGCTGTTGGGGGCAACTAGGCCTTCAGGGGAGGGCAGTTAGGGGCAATTACACTGTCAAGGGAAGGCAGTTAGGGGTTACAAGTCCAGCAGGGGAGGGCAGTTGTGGGCAACAAGGACAGCAGGGGAGGGTGGTTGGCAGGGACTAGGCTGCAAGGGAGGGCAGTGGGGGCGATCAGGCCTGCAGGGGAGGGCAGTTAGAGGTGACTGGGCCAGCAGAGAAGGGCAATTGGGAGTGACCAGGACTGCAGGCAAAGGCAGTTAGAGGGGACCCAGGCCTTCAGAGGAGGGCAGTTGGGAGTGACCAGGCCTGAAGGGGAGAGCAGTTAGGGGTGACCAGGCCAGCAGGAGAGAGCAGTTAGGGGTGACCAGGCCAGCAGGTGAGGGCAGTTGGGGGCGACCTGGCCTGCAGGGGAGGGCAGTTGGGGCTTACCGGGCTGACAGGGGAGGGAAGTTAGGGGCAATAGGGCCAGCAGGGGAGCAGTTAGGCATCGATCAGGCTGGCAGGGGAGTGGTTAGGGGGTGATCAGCCTGGCAGACTGAAGCGGTTAGGGGCAATCAAGCAGGCAGGCAGGCGAACGGTTGGGAGGCAGCAGTCCTGGATTGTGAGAGGGCTGTCCAACTGCCTGTCAGATCTGGCCTAAACCAGCAGTTGGACATCCCCTGAGGGATCCCAGAGTAGAAAGGGAACAGACTGGGCTGAGGGACACCCTCTCTAGTGCACACATTTTATTCACTGGGCCTCTAGTTACATGTAAAATCAATGAACAATAGTCTAAAAGAAAAAACTGTGTTATATGCTATAAGGAATGTTTGAATAGTGTGGGGTGTTTTACCTAGATTATAAAAACTTGAGAGATATTCCTCAAATCCAACAAGCTAGTTTATGAAAAATGGGGGAATGGAGAGTGAAGAGATGAAGATAATTGATATTTCTCTTAACAACCAAATGGCTTAACATTTCTCATCTCATTTACTTATTTTAGCAAAAACTCTGAGGCAGTGTTTTCTCCAATGTTCAGATGAAAGAAATAAGACTATATAATATAACATATAGGCTCTTTAAACTTACAGTCTGTGACCTCAAAGAGTAATGAACATAAGCCAAATAGGTCAAATTCCAATTTGAAATGAAGAATTTATAATAGAAGTAACAGGTGAAGTACATGATAAGATCTAACAAAGATTTTAGATACCTTTTTAAGAACCATATTCAGGATCATAGTCATATAGAATCTGATTTTAGAATCATTGGTACTCTTAGATTTTTGTGGAAATATATTTACTGATTGAATACCATCCTATGTAATAAAAGTGCAGCGACCAAACTGTGGAATGGTCAAACAACAGCCCATGGCCCCTTGCTCCAGCTGGTCCCACCCCTGAGCGACCCCAAGCACCCCTAAATCACTGCCTGGCTCCCTGGTGCATGCACAATTAGTGAAAGCACAAGAAAGTAATTATCAGTCCCTTCTGTCCATGACCAGAGTCTCCAGAGGGCTCTGCTAATACTGCAGCCAAGGTGTGGAATTATCCCTCCATGGCCCACAGCTCCAGGAGACCTTCCAAGTTAGGCTAAAAGGCAACCTAAGCATTAACTAGATGGCAGTCCTTTGCTGAGGAATGCAGAAAGGCTGGGTGGGGATTTTGTGAAATTGTGGTGCCTTGTAAATTAGGTGAGCTTTCAATCTCTCTTTAAAAGGGGTGGCAAAGAGGATCTGCAGCCTGCCAGGAGCAATAGCGAAGGGTAGGCACATTCAAAAACAGGAAAACTTTTAAACAAACAGACATGAAGATCATATTGGGAAACTGAGGGCAGAGCCCCAGGAAGAATGCAAAATCATTAAAGGGCCATCATTCATCTTGATATACGTTTGCAAACAACACATAAACAACTTCATCTCATGGCATGTGAAATGCAAAACAGTTCTGTTGTGGGGTGTTTCCTTGTTTGTTTGTTTGTTTGTTTTTGGTCATCCTTAAAGTATAATTAGATCCAGCTGGGGGAAACCTATAGTTTCCAGCATTAGACTCCACAACCTGCCCGACCCCCCGATGGGCCCCCATTTGGGCAGGCCCGCCGGACCCCACCCATGCACTAATTTGTGCACCAAGCCTCTAGTATGGTATATAGTAGAGATTACATAATAGATATTTTTGTTATAAGCCTTTATTTTATAAGCACTGTATCAGTCAGGGCACAGTCAAGAAATTGGAAATATACATAAGTATTTAATTTTAAGGACTTTCATGCAAGGAATTAGTTACTTAATTAATGAAGGGGCTGAAAATTCAGACTGTATGTGATAAACTAGTCTTGAAAATAGCAATAGACAGACAATAAAAAAATGTCCTAACCCATAAGAAATGGTGTTACTTGAGACCAAGGATAAGAGTCACTGGCAGAAGATTTAGTTTATTACTAAAGAGTCTGTCCAAAAATAAAGGGAAGAGGGAGTGGAGACAGTGAGAGGGAAAGATTAGAATGAAAAACTAGGCTGCTTCCTTCTCCCTCCAACCCTCTAGTATTTGTGGTGCCTCTGCTTGGCCAAATACACAACTGTCCTGGAGCCTAGACAATTTTTTAAAATTTAAATTCTTTATTGTTTAAAGTATTACATGCGTCTCCTTTTTCCCCCCATTGACCTCTCCCCAGCCACTCCCCACCCCCCAGCACATGCCCTCAGCCACCTCATGTCTGTGTTCATTGGTTATGCTCATATGCATGCATACAAGTCCTTTGGTTAATCTCTTCCCCCTCCCACCCTCCTCTGCTGCCTTCCCTCTTAGGTTGGATGGTCTGTTCCATGCTTCTAAGTCTCTGGCTCTATTTTTGTTCATTAATTTATGTTGTTCATTATATTCCACAAATGAGTGAGATCACGTGATATTTATCTTTCTCCAACTGGCTTATTTCACTTAGCATAATGCTCTCCAGGTCCATCCACGCTGTTGCAAGGAATAAGAGTTCTGTCTTTTTTACAGCAGCGTAGTATCTCATTGTGTAGCTGTACCACCATTTTTTAATCCACTCATCTGCTGATGGGAATTTAGGCTGTTTCCAAATCTTAGCTATGGTGAATTGGGCTGCTATGAACTTAGGGGTGCATATGTCCTTTCTGATTGGTGTTTCTGATTTCTTAGGATATGTTCCTAGAAGTGGGATCACTGATTCAAATGGGAGTTCCATTTTTAGTTTTTTGAGAAAACTCCACACTGTTCTCCACAGTGGCTGCACCAGTCTGCATTCCCACCAGCAGTGCAGGAGGGTTCCTTTTTCTCCTCATCCTCTCCAGCACTTGTCATTTGTTGATTTGTTGATGATTGCCATTCTGACAGGTGTGAGATGGTACCTCATTGTTGTTTTCATGTGCATCTCCCGGATGATTAGTGACTTTGAGCATGTTGTCATATGTCTCTCAGCCTTCTGTATGTCCTCTTTCAAAAAGTGTGTATTTAGGTCTTTTGCCCATTTTTTGATTGGATTGTTTCTCTTCTTTTTGTTAAGTTGTATGAGTTCCCCGTAAATTTTGGAAATTAAACCCTTATCTGAGATAACATTGGCAAATATGTTCTCCCATGCAGTGGGCTTTCTTGCTGATTTGTTGGTGGTTTCTTCAGCTGAGCAGAAGCTTTTTATTTTGATGTAGTCCCATTTGTTTATTTTCCTGGAGCCTAGACAATTTATTGACATTGATCAGCTCTCCTGTGCTCCAGAGGAAATAGGAAAGGTGAGGAACAAACCTAAGGAGCACAGCCCCAGAACTTGAACAGTGAGATGGATGGTGTGTTACTTTCAAGAGCAATCTTGAATGAGTCACTATCTCTGAGCCTAGATTGTTAGTTTTGAAAAGGGAAACTTACTTCAGAGAAGTAAGAAACTGTCCATTTACACAATCGTAAGTGCATTTCTTTGTGTTTGGATGGAGAAAAATATAGAGAAAAGGGCCTAGTAGCCTAGTTTTTCAAATGCTGTTTGTTTCACAGTGATTTCATTACAATGAAAAATGGTTTTGATATATCATCGCTTTAAAATGAAATTGGTTCAGGGAAGCGAGTAAAGGTTGCATTTGTCCAGGTTACTAGGGGAATAGTGGTTTTCTTAAAGACATTTTATTAAGAAGTAACAAGTACATAACTGCAGTGCTACACTGATGCTTTCTTTTCCAGTTTATCATTCAGCTGTCTTCCTCACTTGACTTGATGTGAATTCTCAGGGTCACAATGTGTAAAACTTTGCAGAAAAGTAAGAATGAGCTTGTTGTAAATAGCAGCAAAGGAAAAGAGAAAGGCAGCATGGCGGAAATAATTTCTCAAGTGTTATTGCTATATCTATTTTTTATTTTACAGATAGGAGTTTTAAATTAAAAAAAAAAATAGAACACTAGTTTAGGAACTATGAATGCAAAAGCATTGGACATGATGTTATTTATCTGTCAAAATTTTATAGCGTCCCAACCTGAAGGAAAAGGAAATTCTCTTTGAGACAAATTGTAAATGTAGCTATCAAAAAGTAGCATATGCACCAGGATATAGAGCGTTAGAAGAAACTGTATAATAATAAATAAAAGGGGGGGTGTTATTGATTATTATATTGATTAGAAATGAAAGGACAGACACTAAATGCAATAGCACTACATGAATATTATAATGCCTCTTAAATATACAGTATTAACAAAGACAAAGAGCTGAAATTAACAGAGGCAAAGAGCTGAAATATGTGGAATCTTAAAATAACCTCAGATTTTTATATTTTGGGATCATAGGGAAAGTATTGGGAAATGACAGTTAGGCAAGCTATTATGACAGATGAATAGAGTAGCAAGTACCTCTTTGGGATCTTACTAATGAGGAAACAGATCATTAAAAGTGAGGAATAAGCTCCAGCTGGTTATTGGCTCAGTGGATAGAGTGTCAGCCCATGGACTGAAGGGTCCTGGGTTTGATTCCAGCCAAGATCAAGGGCACATACCTCGCTTGGTTGCAGCTTCCTCGATCCCTGGCCCTGGTCATGTGAGGGAAGCAACAAATCAATGTGTCTCTCTCACATCAATGTTTCTTTCTCTGTGTCTCTCCCCCTCCCTCCCACTTTCTGTAAAAAGCCACTCTCTGTAAAAATCAATAGAAAAATATCCTCTGGTGAGGATTAACAACAACAACAAAAATGTGAAGAATAAGAATAAAAAGTAAAATATGTGTTTTCAGGTACTTTTCATGAATTACTACTTTTATTTATATGAAGATTATTTTTCTGTTGAGTTGGATTCTAATAATGCTAGTTGGGCAACATTATTGAGTTTGCATATATTTTACACTCCTTTAATATCAGTCTTGTTTTTTAATGCAATGGGTCTATTAATTGAAGTAGACCTTAATTTTTAAATGTAAATTCTCCTAATACTGTACAAGACAGTTACAATGACTTCATAAGATAATATTTATACTTATTTTATAATATGGGCACCAATTGGGTTGAGTAAAACAATTAGAAAAATAAATTAAATATTAATAATCTGTTTTTAGATTTTATTTCTACATGATCCAGAAGGGGATATGTCCATTCCTGGGTAAATGTTAATGCTGGGTCAATTGATTTCAAATCAATTAGGGCTGCCTGGAGGAATTAATTTTAGACAGACTCTCTAGAAGACTATAATGTTCAAGTCCCTGACTTGAGTCTCGTTCTAAACACTGTCTACCAAACATCATCTCTTATGTACTAGTTCCAGTTTGTTGCAATAACTCTTAAATGAAAACACTTGGCACTCAGATAGTGTATGAACAGACATCACAAAGTCAATTGTTTTTATCATCTCACTCATTTATAGAACTGAAAAAAAAATGTACATGGGTATCAAAGCCTGCAGGTGTTTCGATGTATTAAACAAAAGATGTATTTAATATAATACTAACTATAAATGAGAGTCATGTTCTACAATGACCACTGAAAATGTTTTCATTCCAACATAGTTTTATTTTATTGGATTATGCTGTTGGATTAATCCATAAAGTTATAATTAACACCTAATCAGTTTTTTTCTACATGAAAACTCTCAATTATTATTGTGTTATTATGATAATTCCTAGAGGCCCAGTGCACAAAATTTGTGCATGGGGGTGTGTGTTCCTCAGCCCAGCCTGCACCCTCTTCAATCTGGAACCCCTTGAGAGATGTCCGACTGCCCATTTAGGCCCAACCCCAGTAGGGTCAGGCCTAAACGGGCAATCGGACATCTCTCTCACAATCCAGGACTGCTGGCTCCCAACTGCTCACCTGCCTGCCTTCCTGATTATTCCTAACTGTTTCTGCCTGCCAGCCTGATCACCCCCTAACCACTCCCCTGCCAGCCTAATTGATGCCTAACTGCTCCCCTGCCAGCCTGCCCCCCCCCCAACTGTTCTCCCCTGCAGGCCTGGGTCCCCCCAACTGCCTTCCCTGCAGGCCCAATCACCCCCAACTTCCCTCCTCTGCCAGCCTGGTCACCCCTAACTGCCCTCCCCTGCAAGCTTGATTGCCCCCAAGTGCCCTCCCTTGCAGGCCTGGTCCTCCCAACTGCTCTCCCTGCTGACCATCTTGTGTCCATATGGGGGCAGCCATCTTTGACCACATGGGGGAGCCATCTTTGATCACATGGGGGGAGCCATCTTGTGTGTTGGAGTGATGGCCAATTTGCATATTACTCTTTTATTAAATAGGATAACATAGAATACAAGTGCCTTTGTCACTAGCCACAGCAGGAACGGAAAAATTGCACATTTCCTTTAAGTAAACAATTATATTGCTAAGTATGAGAGAGCTCTGAGAATGATTTCCTGTAATATCAAAGCCAAGTCGCCTTGTTACTGATGTCTGTGATTTACTCAGTAAGCAAATATTTCCCTACCAGCAACATTATATCCATCTTTATAAATATTTTTAGACACTGGAATACAGATATTCATTATATGGTCACATTATTGCTTTAAAATGTTTTAAAACACTACTAATGTGGACAGGAGGGAAATTTGCTAAGATGTAGAGTTAAAAGAATACTAGTATACATATGAATTTGGTGTTTTCATTTTGTCAATAAATTCATGGCAGTCTACTTAAGGCAACTTCTGTATGGGTTACAAGCAGATACATGCAGCTAAAATATTATAATGTACTCATGCTGAAACCCAAAATAAGCTATTTTGAAACATTTTTCATCAACTCATTTTCCTAACATGATTTGCTGATTTTTTTTTTAAAGAACAAGAATAGTAAAGATAGAAAAAAAAATCATGAGGACCTAATGTCCAGCTTGGCTACTATAGCTAATAATAATACTATATTACATATTTAAAAGTCACTAAGAGTAGATCACAAAAGTTTTCATCACAAGAAAAAAAATTCTGCAACTACTAATAATAACAGATGTTAACTAGACTTACTGTGGTGATCATGTCACAATATATACAAATGTCAAATTATTCTATTGTACACCTAAAGCTAATATAAAGTTTTATGTCAATAATATTTTAATAAAAACCAAATGTAAAAAATTAGAAAAGACACTTAACATGAAAATGAGGGTATAAGAAGAATGGATGCATTACAAATGTGGAATAATATTTTAATGACATGTGTTTCTAATTTGTTCAACTAATTACAAATAAGTAGAATGTTGAAGAAAAAAAAATGTTCCAGCCCAGCCAGTGTGACTCAGTAGTTGAGCATTGAACTATAAACCAGGAGGCCACAGTTTGATTCCTGATCGGAGTACATGCCTGGGTTATGCTCTCGATCTCGAGTGTGGGGCATGTGGGAGGCAGCCGATCAGTAATTTTCTCACATCATTGATGTTTCTCTCTCTCCCTCTCCCTTCCTCTTTAAAATCAATAAAAATCTATTAAAAGAAAATGCTGGGAGAAAAAATAATCTTTAACTTTTTAACAGTCTTCTAAAACGCAAATACCCTTAATAGTTAAGAATCTGAATATATCTTAAGTGTGCAGTTTAGCCCACAGAAATGTCTGAAAGTCAGAGAATGTTTGAACAGTGTGGAATTAAAACTTCCCAATAACTCTCTTAAAATAGTAATACTAGTGTATTGCAGATCAACTTGAGTTATTCAAAGCTTAAAGTGTAGTCCAACCTCTAAATTTTTTAGACAAAATAGAGTTTAAAATTTTTGTAAAAGATCCATGTTCTAAAGAAGAACATCAGAGATATGTTGTAGAATAATTATAGTGTCATGGAAAAGGGAGAGAAAAATAATTTTTAGTTACCCGAGAAATTATCACTTAGCATATGTTTCCATCAAAACAACAGAAGCCACTTTTTAAGAGCCAGGCAAGTTTTAACATCAGTACCAGATAATTTTAGGAGATAGTTCAGAAATTTTTAAGAATTTCTAAAAGATTCAATGAAAATGGGATTAGATCAATTTAAATATTGATCATCATGTGTTTCCCTAAGAAGTAAAAATGTCCAAACACAGAATCTAACGTTCTTTAATACAAATAACCCTCTCGTGGATAATCAGGGGAACAAATCACATGACTTCAGGACCTGTGATCATGTCTACCCCAATAGTTCTCAAATAGGGTGTGTGTCAGAATTACGCTAGATTGACCCAACCAGCAATCTGAGCTTTCCTGATTCAGTTGGTCTGATATGGTAACCTGACAACCTGCACTCCTAGCCAATGCCCAGGTGATGCCACTGCTTATGGTCTGGAAACCACACTTAGGGAGCCATTTCCACTCACACACAGGAGCCCAGGGATGATGTCTGCCTCACCTGGCAAAGACACCACTCAGGAATGTAGAGATGTGATTGCTACAGCTTTCTGAATACAGTGTAAGCTATACAATAGATCACACCCTGAATTTGAATCCCTCTCTAATACTAACTGTGACTTTGGGAAATAAATTCTGAAGCGTTTTCTGTATTTACCCATCAAATGTTGATTAAAAAAAAATCTACAACTGAGCCCCCAGTTATAATTAAGATAATCTACATGGAACCAGCAAAATGGCCAGGCAATGATTAGTATTTAATAAGTATCGGCTACTTTCATTATTAATGGTGGCTGTATTTTTAATGATGACTTTAGAATGCAATAACTCAACTAATCTTAGGCCACAAAACAAATAGGAAACATAAATATTCTCAGAATTTCTCCAAAAAGTCATAATTTCCATAAGGGTTAATTTATTTTCCTTAAAAAAAGTTAAACTATTTTTATGCTTTTTAAAATAAAATTTATTTTTAGAAGTTTGAATTTACAGAAAAATTGTGAAGATAGAACAGTTTCCATATATTCTCTATTCAGTGTCCTCTATTAACATTTTACATTGGTGTGATACCTATGTTACAGTTAATGAATCCATATTGATTCTTTAGTATTAACTACAATCCATACATAGTTCATTCACATTTCCTTAGCACTTACCTAATGTTCCTTTTCTCTTTTAGGAACTCAAGTATAAGTTGCTTTTTTTTTTATTGTCTAAAGTTTTACATATGTCTTCTTTTTTCCCAATTGACCCCCCCGCCATTCCACCCCGGGCAAGCCCCCACCACCCCAGTATCTATGTTCATTGGTTTATGCTAATATGCATGCATTCAAGTCCTTTAGTTGCTCTCCAACCCCCCAACCTCCCCTGCCATTTGTCTGTGGGTCTATTTTTGTTCATCAAATTATGTTGATCATTATATACCACATATGAGTGAGATAATGTGATAGTTAAATTTCTCTGACTGGTTTATTTTGCTTAGCATAATGCTCTCCACTTCCATCCATGCTGTTGCAAATGGTAAAAAGTTCCTTCTTTTTTTACTGCAGCGTAGTATTCCATTGTGTAGATGTACCACCGTTTTTAAATCCACTCATCAGCTGATGGGCACTTAGGTTGTTTCCAAATCTTAGCTATTGTAAATTGTGCTGCTATGAACTTAAGGGTACATATATCCTTTCTGATTGGTGTTTCTGATTTCTTGAGATACAATCTTAGAAGTGAGATTACTTCTAGATCAAATGGCAGTTCCATTTTTAACTTTTTGAGGAAACTCCTTACTGTTCTCCACAGTGGGTGCATTCCCACCAGCAGTGCATGAGGGTTCCTTTTTCTACACATCCTCACCAACACTTGTTTGTTGATTTGTTGATGATAGCCATTCTGACAGGTGTGAGATGGTACTTCATTGTTGTTTTGATTTGCATCTCTCGGATGATTAGTGACTTTGAGCATGTTTTCATATGTCTCTCAGCCTGTTGTATGTCCTCTTTTGAAAAGTGTCTATTTAAGTCTTTTGCCCATTTTTTTATTGGATCTTTTATCTATCTTTTGTTAAGTTGTATGAGTTCTCTGTAAATATTAGAGATTAAACCCTTATCTGAAATAGCTTTGGCAAAGCCATTATGCTCAATTAATATTTGACAAAGGGGGCAAGAGCATACAATGGAGTCAAGACAGTTTCTTCAATAAATGGTGCTGTGAAATTTGGTCAGATACATGCAAAAAAATGAACCTAGATCACTAACGTACACCATACACAAACTCAAAGTGGTTAAAGGACTTAAATGTAAGATGGGAAACCATAAAAATCCTACAAGACTCCATAGGCAGCAAAATAGCAGATATATGTCATAGCAATATCTTTACCAACACAGCTCCTAAGGCAATGAAGAAAGGAAAAAATAAGCAAATGGGACTACATCAAAATAAAAAGCTTCTGAATAGCTAAAGAAATCATCAACAAAACAACAAGAAAGCTCACTGCATGGGAGAACATTAAAATATGTTTTTATTGATTTCAGAGAGAGGAAAGGAGAGGGAGAGAGTTTGGAAACATTAATCATAAAAAATAATCATCAATCAGATGACTCCTATATACCCCCTACTGGGGATCTAACCCAAAAATCAGGCATGTACCTTCACCAGGAATCGAACATCTACCCCTGGTTCATGGGTCAACACTCAACCACTGAGCAACACTGGCCATATATATATATATATATATATATATATATATATATATATAGAGAGAGAGAGAGAGAGAGAGAGAGAGAGAGAGACGTATATAGCTCTGTCCTCACACACAGATTTCTGTTTTCAGTAGCAGGAGGGACAAAGAACTTCATCCACTTGTGTCCATACACAGAGCATCAGATAAATAAAAATAAGCAATCAATAAGGTTTTTCCTCACATAATTTCTTCCTTTCTTTCTATGAGGAGGTCAAACATAAACTTTTCTGAAAATAAATTTATATGAAATGGAAACTTCCTTTTTACATTTGCCTAAGTATTTGAATATAGAAAACCAAATAATAGTTCACCTGACTATTTTTTCACTTTTAAAGATTAACAATGTAAATCAATAATGCCATGCATGTAAAACTCTTTAGCAATCCAATGCAAGTGTCATTTTAAGGAATCATAATGAAGGCCATTATAAGAACTTAACTTACATTGAGAGATCACCAGTGAATATGTTAAGACAGAGACAGGGAAGCATCTATCAGACTGTCAAACCTCAAAGGGGAAGGTAGGGGAGGAAGGGGGAGGGATCAACCAAAGGACTTGTATGCATGCATATAAGCCTAACCAGCAGACACAGACAACAGGGGGGTGAGGGCATGAGTGGGGTGGGTTGAAAAGGTAATGGGGGAATGAGGACAAATATGTAATACCTCAATGAATAAAGAAATTAAAATGAAAAAAATAACTAAGTAAAAAAAAAAAGACTGACACAGAAACACTTATGTAGCCTATTTTTAGCTGTACTTATTCTAAAATTTTTAATTCTTTGCTTCCTTCTGCATCTTGACTATAATAATTCACAACTTCATTCACTTGTCAGTATCATCCTTCCTGACCAATCTTGACTGAACTTATCTGTGAACTATTAACTATTTAGAAAACACTATTAGAAAAGGATATTACTATAAAGATTGAGAATATTAAAAACTTAGGTCTCACTTTACTGAAAAATCAGTATTACCTAGAAATATTATTTGTTCATCGATGGACCATGATTCAATTTAATGCATCAGAGGTTTTAATATTTGTCTACTATCCTCCATCCCTACTTTACTACCTCTGCTCTATCTCTTATCAAAAAAGAAATCCCTTAATATTTTTCACTAAACTTGCATCCTACTTATACATTTCCTCATCCCTTCTTTTATAATAAAGGGACATATCACTAACTAAAGCCAATTCCTGAAAAAATATGAAACCCCCATTTTTATGCAGAATTATTTCAATAGCAAAGACATGGAAACAACCTAAGTTTCTACTGACTATTAAATCGATGAAGACAATGTGATACATATACAGATTTGAATATTATTCAGCCATAAAAATATTGAAATCCTGTCATTTGCAACATGCTGGATCTTGAGGGCATTATAATAAGTGAAATAAATTAGACAAAGACAAATATTGTATGATCTCACTTATATGTGGAATCTGAAAAAAAAAATTATCTCATAGATACCAAGAACAGATTGGCTGCCAGAGATGGGGGATGAGCGATTAACAAAATGGTGAAGATGATTAGAATTTTACAGTTATAAAAATAAGTGTCATGAGGATGTAATATGCAGCATGGTGACTATAGTGTTGCATATTTGAAAATTGCTAAGGTTGTAAATATTAAAGATCTCATAATAAAAAAATTATAAATATTGTGATGGATGTTAACTAGACTTGATTATTTCACAATAGATACAAATATTGAATCATAATGAGGTATACCTGAAACTAATATGACGCTGTATGTCATTTATGCCCTTTTTTTAAAAAGATGTAGTTTAAACTTTTCCTCTTTTATGGAGATGTCCATTTTGCCTGTTCTCTGTGGCTCAAAATTCCCTACTGATTTATCTTCATAACATGAAACATTCTTACATCTTTCCCATTCAAAAATGAATATCCCATTTATACACAAACATAAACACACACATGGTATTCATGATTTCAGATACTTTCTGAGCTAATGCCTTTATCTTTCCTTTAATTTATTTATTCCTCAATCCTCTGCAATCTGCCTTCTATTTCTACCATGAGAACAAGACTTCTCCAACTAATATCATAAACAACATAGCTTTCTTCAAATGAGTCTTTTTAATGTTTTGATTCTAAACTTGTTTAAATCTAATGAAGTTTTTTGAAGAGTTAAAATATGTTATTGAAAAGATTTCCACTCTTAGGTTTAAAGATATCAACTTCATAATCTATAATAATAAAAACCTAAGTGATTATCAGAACTGAACGGAAGACCAAACAGCCTGTCTGGGTGATTAGGCCGGCAGGGGGCTTAGTGAGGGACAACTAAACAGCTGAGTAGCAGACTGCGTAGGGGGATCAGGCCCGCAGGGGGGACAGTTGAGGGTGACCAGGCCAGTAGGGTGGGGCAGTGAGGGGTGACCAGGTTGGAGGTGGGGGGAGGTTGGGGGCAACCAGGCTGGCTGGTGGCAGTTAGGGGCGATCAGGCCAGCAGGGGCGAGGGCAGGCAGGTGAGCATTTAGGAGCCAGTGGTCCCGGATTGTGAGAGGGATCCTGGATTGCAGAGGGTGCAGGCTGGGCTGAGGGGAACCCCCCCATGCATGAATTTGGTGCACTGGGCCTCTAAGATACATATATATATAATAAAATCTTTAATAACAATAAAAATTCATATGATAAATAGAATGAGGTATTTATTAATTCACTCATTTGTCCATAAATATTTATTGAACATATATGATAGATGGCCTAGAAACTAGGTTGGTTGTTCAGACTGAAATGATGTTTATCACAGGTGCAAAAATTATTCAATTGCATTTATGGCATAAAGAAAAGAATGAAAATAGAGCCTAATACAGGACTCTATAAGTAGAGTAACTATCTACTCTGAGGAATCGCAAAGAGCTTCTCAGAGCATTGAAGGAGGTGATAGAGTGAATTTAGTAAAAAAAAAAAAAAAAAAAAAAAGGGCAAATGTCTTGAGGAAAAATTAGCAAGGGAAATTATAGGAATTGAAAGAAGACCAGTGAGGTTGAGATATATAAGCCTCATTTCTGCTTTGAGATGAGGCCAGAGAATTAGGTAGAACATTGCTTATTCGGGGTCTTACAGATCAAGTGATTTGGCACTTTACAGCATGAACTTGCAATAAAACTGTACAAATTAAGATTCATGAAAATTCTCTTTTCATGAGGAGGAGTAGAGATTCACTGCCTCTGTAACATTGATGATGGCCTTTAACAGTTTTTTCAGGCAGAGGAGGGTGATAGTTGATGACATTCAGGACATAGCAGTGTCGTAAGCCGATAAGTCAGAAAAAAAGTATAATACAGTTCTCAGTGGAGGTATGATCTCATGCTTTCTAGAGCTGGCATTCTGCCAGTGGGACATTGTGACTACTTTCTGTGTTCTGCACTATTCCTTAGGCTATGCTTTTCTTTATTCTGAAAGAAATCTGAGAAGTTAATTTTTTAGTCACCTGATACAAAGTAAATGCATAACCACTGTTTTAAGAGAAAAATCAAAATAAAAGATATTTCAGAATACATGATGGATGTGACTTTATAATTAAAATTGGATGTATTCATAGAGATTTAAATAATGTTTTTCTTTGAAATCTGGGTTTATGATATATAATTTTTAAATAAGTATTGTTCACCAGAAAGCAAGAGCCCAACTTAAGAAAAGTGGTGTGATCTTACCTAATACTGTTTTTACTGCCTTCTTTTAAGATAAACTGGAACTAGAGAAGACAATATTTCTTCACTGTGGGGCAAACTTTAGTTGTGGCCTGAACTCGAACAACTGGAGATAACTAAAGACAGCTGTTCGAAGAAGCTTGAGGTGGCTCCAAACAAGAAAGTGATTGGCAACTTTTTTGATCCTGGATGTTGTTTGTTAAGTCTTATAGACCCCAAGGGTTACTTTTATTTGCAGTTGTCAGTTAATTGTTTTTTAATAAATTAGTGAAATGCTGTGTGGAATTAGTGAGTGTGATGTCTTAACTCTGAGTTAAGGTTCAGTTTTTTGTAATTGTTTCAGTAAAAATTAAACCTATGTCCAGTCCACATCTGTCCCATGGGGTGTTTAGTTTCAGGAATTGTAATATAGAGGAGAGTGAAAAGCCTTGAGCAGATGGATCTGAGAAAACTATTCTCAAAGTCATTTGAGATGATTCTACAAATAGTTCCCAGAAATGACTAAGGGTGATGTTTTTAAAATTATTAATCTCAGGCCAGTAGACTAGATTGGCACATGTACTAATCTAGAAAAAAAGAAAACATGATTAGTTTAATATGCATATAAGCAACATATGGTAAATTAAGAGACATATGTAGGTATCTCCCATGATTAAGAAATTCTAATTATTTACATTTTTTAAAAAAATATAAGTGCATACCAACACTTCCATCTACTTCTTGTGTGTGTCTTCTGACAGAAGGCTATTTAATGGTCACTATCTCAGGAAAAATATACTAAGAAAGGAATAAGAGCAAGGAAAATCAGTTTAATATTTGTTATTAAAATAAAGCATAACTGAAATAGTTACTCTACAGTGAAAAATTCCTTCAAAGCTACCTTGGACTGAGGAGAGAAGGGAGTGGGCACATGTGTGGAAGTTGTAAAAAACATGCATTTACACATATAAAGATGATTCTTTCTCTCCCTCTTTATACCTTAAAGGAACATGACAAATTGGTCAGTTTTTACAAATGGAAACAGAGAAGCGGGAACAGAGATCACATTGAGAATAAGTTAAACTGTACAATTTCATGTAAAGTTTTCATTTTCTGAGAAAATGTTTTTATTCTGGCAATCTTTCAAATTCATTATTTTTTATAATTACCATGTAAAATGTATATATTATATTATAATCCATATTAGAGGCCCAGTGCATGAAATTCGTGCACTTGGGGGGTGTCCCTCAGCCCAACCTGCACCGTCTCCAATCTGGGACTCCTCAGGGGATGTCTGACTGCCTGTTTAGGCCCAATCCAGGCAGTCAGACATCCCTTTCACAATCCAGGACTGCTGGCTCCCAACTGCTCACCTGCCTGCCAGATTGCCCCTAACCACTTCTGCCTGCCAGCCTGATTGATGCCTAACTGCTCCCCTGCCAGCCCGATGGTCCCCAACTGCCCTCCCCTAATAACCCGGTCAACCCCAAATGCCCTCCGCTGCATATTCCCTCTTTATTAGATAGGGTTTTTTCTTTAACATATTGGACATCCCTAACTGGTTTGGCTAGGTGGATGGAGCATCGGCCTGTAGACTCAAGGGTCCCAGGTTCAATTCCAGTCAAGGGCATGTATCTTGGTTGTGAACACATACCCAGTAGGAAGTGTGCAAGACGCAGCTGATCGATGTTTCTCTCTCATCAATGTTTCTAACTCTCTATTCCTCTTCCTTCCTCTCTGTAAAAAATCAATAAAATATATATATTTTTTAAAAAAGAAACATTTAAGATTCCTCCATATCTGCCTGGCTGGTGTGACTCAGTGGTTGAGACCCCAGGCTGCTGCAGCTAGGAGGGGATCGCGCCATGGGGGTGCATGCCCTGCCAGGCTGAGACCCCAGCCCAGGCTGCAGCTGCTGGCAGGGGATCTTGGTGCTGGCAGGGGATCGCACTGTGGGGAGTGAATTTGTTTTTGTTTTTTATAAAGGGTCAGGAGGGCCTCTGGGCAGCATTCCGCCAGACCACTTACTCTGCAGGCTCGCAGCGGCAGCCCTCCTGGAGACTGGGGGACTCCCGCGGGGCTGAGAGGACTGGGCACTTCCATCTTGTGGCTATGGGCACCTCCATTTTGTTGAGGAGTGACAGTTGATTTACATATTACTCTTTTATTAGATAGGATTGAGATTATCATTCAGAAAGCATTTGTAATAAGAGGATTATATACTACACTCTCTGTAAACACTAATTTACAATGTAAGAAAAAATAGCATCAATTTAAAATGTTTTAGAAAGGTTTCATAGCAAGCTTCCCTAATTTAAAAGTCACATTTATTTGAATAGAAAAGTTAGTGTATGTTTCAATGATAAATGAAATAAAAAGAAAAATCTGCTCATATCTTCTCCAAAGGAACTTCTAGCAACCTCAGCTATAGAACATACCCTAAATTAGAATATCATGCAAGGAAAAATATCCTATAAGTAAATTACATCTAGAAAATTTTCACTTTACCAAATTAAGTTTCATTTGCAATGCTAACAGCAAGACGGCCATTAAAAACACACATGGTGTCTAAATAAGACAAAGGAAAATCGTTTGAACAAAAATAAAAAGGATCCCAAATCAATTATATAGAAAAGATTCCTTTATTAACTTGTGGTCGAGAACACATTTGTATATTTTCAGAAAACAACCCCAAGACCAGATGGATTCTTGCAACAGAGAGGAATTGACAGGTGTGCTCCAACCACGAAGACAAGAGGAAAAAACAGTCCAGAGATGGAAGACGCTGACAACGCCTTGCCACGCGAGCAGTCAGCAGCTGTGCACCACTGCAGGTTACCTAGGACCAAACCAGAGAGGGTCGGACCTGCATTGCCAACATGTGCCCACCATCCAGATATCATTGCTGACATGTACACATAAGGAACTGTTAGACATTGAAATGGGGACTCAGAACTGTTGGACATTGAAATTGGGACTCAAACATTTCTTTGTTTTGTCTTGTTTTGTTATTATATGTTTATTTCTAGTCTGCAAAGGCAAAACTTTTTAAAGGAAAGAAATGGTGGGAAAAAGATACAGAGGCAAAGAAGCATTGAACAGACTGTCAAACTACATTTGGAAGACAGGGGAGGTTGGGCGAGGGGGGCTGTAAGAGACCAACCGAAGGACTTGTACACATGCATATAAGCGCAACCAATGGATATAAGACACTGGGGCGGGGCGGGTGAGGGCAGGCAGGTGAAGGCATGTACTGGGGGTTAGGGGAGGTCGGGGGAAGATCAATGGGGGAAAAAAAAAGGAGACATATGTACTACTATTTGTAATACTTAAAACAATAAAAAAAATGGTAAAAGAAAAAAAAAAAAAGAAATAAGCTGTTTCACATACTGAATTTTTTTCCCGTCTAACAAATTTGGAAAGAGGTCTTTGGACATGATGACTCTTCAGAAGATAACTAACTTATGCTAACCTAAGTATTAAAGGAACATCAGCATCCTTACATTTATATCATATTTAAATACATAAAAGTCCCATTTGACTTAAAGAGGGATAGGACAAATCAACCTATAAATGAATCACGAATCATCATATTCTTGCTATCTTCATCTCCTCTTGCAAAAACACACTTTCGTAGAATTTTTGACTTCTTAGTTTTATTTCATGTGCTATTGCTTTTCTCCTGGATCTCCCACGGCATCCACCAGAACATCACAATTGGCACCAGGGGCTTCTTGCCAGGATTCAAAATCCTGAGACATGGGAGAATGTTTCCATATAAAAAACTCTCCCTTATGCAATAGTATGTATTTTTTCCATCTCCCTCCCCCAAAATCCAACTTCAGAATTCTCACCTAGAAGGTTCAGGGGAATCTGAGCTTTAAGAGTTGTACTACAAAGTGCAGTATGCATCCTCCACATGCAGTACCCACGCATCCAATAAATCTCAGGCTCTTTATCATAGGCCTGAGGTCTGTCAGATGTTCAGCTTAATCTGCTTTCAGCTCTCAGTCACCTGATAATTTTTACATGACGACTTGGATACACTCTGTTTTTACACTTTGCATTAAGTTGGTGATTGGCCTACCTGAACATCATGTTTTCTCTCTTCAATATACTGTATGAGTAACACTCAGCAACAAATTCCCAGTTCCAGAGTTATAATTATTACCATCACCACACTTCTCAAATTATATATGCCTACTATGCAAAGTGTCCCCTCAGGAGTTCTACCGACCAGAGTTCAATCGCTCGCTATGATGTGCGCTGACCACCAGGGGGTGGTGCGAAACGAAGGAAGGCCCAGCCAGCAGCTGGCAGCCAGGGACCAGAGGCCCCGGCCGGCAGCCAGCAGCCGCTAGGTACCCTACCTGTGTACAAATTTCGACTGGGCCTCTAATTATATATACATATATGAAATATAAGTGCATCTTTCTCTGTCAGTATACCAGGGTTTTCACCACTTCACCTAATACCAGAGATAGGTCTTCATTGTCATCTGTATGGCAAGTGATCCAATGATCATTATAGAGCTTGCTTCCCAGAACCAATTCCAGTACCAAATATCATATTAGGCTATTTTCTCATAGAGCAGACTTTGAGCCAAAGTTTCAGGTTCAAGTGATATATCAAGGAAATATTCTCAGAGGAAACCAATTGGGGGCTGGAGGAAACAAATTAGGGAAGAACAATAAACAAAATAAGCCTATCATTTCAGGTTAGGTCCAAGAATCAGCTTGATCCTGAGTGGACCCATGGAGAGTGTGTTTTACCACATGAATAAAGGTAAAGAACTGGGCTTTATACTCTCCTGTCCAGGGATGGGGTTAACATTCAATCTCTAGCACTTTTATTTCTACTTATAAGGGAATGCACATCACTTCAGAGTAATATCTAGCACTGGATACAAGTTGCTGGCCCAGGTGTTATTTTCATCCTATCTAATAAAAGAATAATATGCAAATTGACCATCATTCAAACACACAAGAAAACTATCTTGTGGACACAAGATGGCCAGCAGGAGAGGGCACTTGGGAAGGACCAGGCTGACAGAGAAGGGAAGTTAGGGGTGACTGGACCTTCAGGGGAGGGCAGTTAGGGGCAAACAGGCAGGCAGGGGAACAGTTAGGCATCAATCAGGTTGGCAGGGGAGTGGTTAAGAGGTGATCAGGCTGGCAGGCAGAAATGATTAGGGGCAATCAGGAAGGCAGGCAGGCAAGTGGTTGGGAGCCAGCAGTCCTGGATTGTGAGAGTGATGTCCGACTGCCCATTTAGGCCCAAGCCTACCAGGCCTCTAGTATAATATAATTCCATATAGGAAAAAATGACTTCAAAGTTGTATTCAGTTTTGAGGTCCAGGTAGCAGACTATCCATAGATATTTGTATTTTCATTCATATATTTTGATTGCTAGAATAATAATTAAGTTCATGTGACACAAATGTATAAGGATACAAAGCTTAAGAGGAAGCCCAATCAGTTAAGCAGAATTTTTTTTATGATTTTATGGAACACAGAAAGCTGATATATTTGTGTGCATATATGCTAATATATATATTAGTTGAACTCCAAATATGTACTGGAGAAAACAACAACAAATATGGAATTTATTCTGCCTGGTGCACAAGTGGGGATTCTTTAAGCTTAGAAGTTATAGGCAAGTTTGTGGAAAATTATTAATGAAGGACATTTCATGCAAAACTTGTTTGAATAAGCCCCATCACCACTTGACTATCTTACCTACAGGCAGAGGAAATTTACAAGGCTATTTACATTTTAGCAAAAAAGATGGAAGAAAGAAAGAAAGAAAAAGAAAGAAAGAAGGAAGGAAGGAAGGAAGGAAGGAAGGAAGGAAGGAAAGAAGGAAGGAAGGAAGGAAGGAAGGAAGGAAGGAAGGAAGGAAGGAAAGGAAGGAAGGAAGGAAGGAAGGAAGGAAGGAAGGAAGGAAGGAAGGAAGGAAGGAAGGAAGGAAGGAAGGGAAGGAAGGAAGGAAGGAAGGAAAGGAAGGAAGGAAGGAAGGAAGGAAGGAAGGAAGGAAGGAAGGAAGGAAGGAAGGAAGGGAAGGAAGGAAGGAAGGAAGGAAGGAGAGAAAGAAAGAAAGAAAGAAGAAAGGAAGGAAAGAAAGAGCAGGGGATGGGAAAGGGAGGAGGTGGAGGCGAAGGGAGGAGTGAGAGAAAAACAACAACAACCATACTTTTAAAAATACATTGTATAATTTGTCTTAGAAGGGCAAGGTCTAAAAGTAAGGTGGAAATATCTAAGAGAAAAGGGGAATGTGTGTGTGAGTTCAATTTCAAATTTCCAATCTGGAGAGTTCATATATATAGAGTGTCCCCAAAAATATATAAACATACATATTTTGATAGCTAAACTGATGTTTCTTTCTTTTCAGATTATTAATTGGAATTAATAATTATTCAAAATGTGTATACATTTTTGGGACACTCTATATATTGTCAAAAATAGTGAAATCAATTACTAAAGGGTGGAGTCACTTCAATAATGCATTTATCTTAATAAAAATTATTTCTAAGTAATCAGGAGAAAGAGAGAGGGAGAAAGATGAAAAAGAGGGAGAAGGGAGAGAACTCACTACAGATCCAAAGATAGTGCATAGACCTAAAAAGTAATTTCTCCAAGTGAGAATTTGAAGAACGAAAATTGCTTTTCTCTCAATCATTTTAGTTTAGTTTCTTTGTGACTTTCTGAGTGTGAGCATCTCCCTCCTACCACTTTTTAGTGCAGTATTTAAAGAGGATGTATTTTTAATTTAAACAAATGAACCTAGACACAAACCACCTACTTTATATTGTAGTCTAAACATGGTAACCAGTATATTCCAGGGTGAAGGAATATGAAACACTATTATGAAGTATCTAAGAAAATTAATTTTGATCTCCTAGATGTTAGTTACTCTATAAATGTGCAATGATAATTTTGACTACAAGAAAATTTTATCTCAGATGACTAAACATTTTTTCAAGATTTTAACAATACTGCTAAGTGTATTGTTTAAAGTATTACTCAATGGTAGAAGTGTTTTCTTTCTAACTGTCCAATTGGATAGCCACATGCCACATGTTGCTGGTGAGCACTTAAAGTATGGGTATTGTGGCTGAGGAGCTAAATTTTAATGACATTCATTTGGTATTAACTATTGTGAATTCAAGGAGTCACATATGGCTTAGTGGCTACTGTGTTATGCAGGGCCATCTTACAATATACTAAAAAGTGATGTAATAATTGAATCAGTATACAGAAAAGGGAAAGAAACTTCGTTTTAGTTCATATCATTTAGTAATCACCAAGTTATAAATATACTAGATAGAGGCCAGGTTCATGAATTCTTGCATGGGTGAGGTCCGGGCAAGCCTCCCATCAATCTGGGCCCATCAGGGTCCACAAGCCTGGGGTAGGGGCCTGTAAAAGTTGGCCGGCCGTCCCTGTCCCCATCAGGCTGGTTGGCAGGTCGCAGTGCATGTCATAATGACTGGTCATTTAGGTCCTTCTGGTCCTTCCAGTCACTTGGCTTTATATATATAGAGGCCTAGGGCATGAAATTCGTGCATGGGGGTGTGTGTCCCTTAGCCTGGCCTGCACCCTCTGCAATCTGGAACCCCTCGGGGGATGTCTGACTGCCTAAACCATCGGTCGATACCCCTCTCATAATCCGGGACCGCTGGCTCCTAACTGCTCACCTGCCTGCCTGCCTGATTGCCCCTAACCACTTCTGCCTGGCAGCCTGATCGTCCCCTAACTGCTCCCTTGCCAGCTTGATCACCCCCAACTGCCCTCTCCTGCTGGCCTGATCACCCACAACTGCCCTCCTCTGCCACAACCCGCCTCCTACATGCAAGGCTGTGGAGACGCTGAGATAGGACCGGCCTCCTCTGCACTGTGAGGAGACACAGGACCCCCAGGTCTCACTGCACAAAGCGACTGCCGGGCCCTGCCTCTGCTGTGCACACAGCCATCTTGTGGCAGCCATCTTGTGATGACATTGCATGTGAGGGCACGAGGACAACCTAAGCTTTTATTAGTGTAGAGTGCATGTATTTTTATTATAATAGTTTACAAAATAAAATTATTTTCCGAGCATCAACCATGTTAGGCACTTTTCTCACATTATGTTTTTATTACCACAGCAGTGCTTATGAATTATATTCATACTCCTATTTAATATATAAATGAATCCAAGAGTGGGTAATAACTTTAGCAAGACTCTTGAAACTAGAGGAGATGATGCTATCTAGTGAAATATATGGCATATAGAAATTATTTAGAAAGTGGCTTTGTAAATGAATGAATGAATGAATGATAGGAATATAAAGAAGTTTGCATTTGGAGGGTAAAGTTGTGTCAATTTGCAATATAGTATATAAATACACACCTATCTAATTGTGAGGTATATAAAATTCTTTTTCTTTATTAATCTACCTCATTTAATAGTAGAAAAACAACTACCTGAACTTGGAGCAAGATAATGAGCCCCTCTTACAGGTATTCTGCTTGATTTAAAATGGGAATGGAAATACAGAAATGCAAAGGTTAAGATGAGAAGATTATAAGTTTAAAAAGCCTCAAATAACACCTAAAATACAGGAAAATCAAGAGGATTTTAGCAAATATTACATTATAGTTATACATGATATAAATATAAATTATATATTACGTAATATAGAATAAATATTTTATAACATACAATAAAACTGTAACAAAATGCCTTTATTTAATTAAATCAGAATTTGGAACATAGTACCATGGTTACTGGAACATGAACATTTCCTGGTTTGGTGTAACTGCATCTCTGAATATGTGATCATTCAGTTTTGCACTTATATTGTACTGACCTTTTAACCTTTCATTACTGAATTATAAATTTAAATATGATTCATAGCTCTTTTATATTTCAGTGTATTTTTTACTTTTCTTTTCAGATTTCACTTATATTAAATATATCTGTCATAGACACACTGTCGCTGGGTAATAACCTCTTTATTTTAAAAATGAATCACACTATATTATTTGCTCATATCTCTAACACATTTCATTTCATTTCTGTGTCTCTCTGTTATTAGTGGTTTTCATGGCTGACAATTTAAGATAATAAGTTATTTTAGTCAAAAGCCTGTTTACTATCTTTCCTGAATCAATGTGACTGATGATGTGGTGGGTGACTTTTTCAATATAAAGCAAATTCAATACCAGAGATATGGAGCTATGCGTTGGTGTCATGCTGGAACTCAGCTGTAATATTGCCCTGTGGGGTTCTGTGTGATCACTGATCCCTTATTCTGTTTCCTGGATATTGCTAATGTTTATGGACCTGCATTAGATGACAGTAAATTGATCTGGATTGAAATTATTTTTCACTCTTTTCTCTGCTTCTGAAAATGATGCTCATTCTTTAAGGCATGACTGTGTTACCACTGCTTTTTATTCCCCCAATATTCTTTTATTAATATTATTCATTTCAAGCAAATTTTATTAAGTATAATACTAGATATTGAAAACAATGACTACTATATATTAACCACTTAATACATATCAAGATGTAGGCTAACTGTTTTGTTTTGTGTGCGTGTGTGTGTATACACACATATACAACTAATTTACATGTGTACATAAATATATTTATAAAATAAGGTTCTCATATTGCCCTTTTATACACATCTCTATCTCCATCCATAACCACTGGAAACTGCTAATCTGTTGTTCATTTCTACAAGTATGACATTTCAAGAATGTCATATATATACATTATATTATTTATATATTTATGTTTTCAAAGTAATGTTGCTCTATTTCAGGTGATAAAACTGACTTTTTAGAAGAATTATGTCCTATGCCCCACATATATAATACACAATTGCTTTAATAACTTCCATAATTAGGAACAGTAAAAATATTAAAAGAAACACTTCATGAATTAGGAAATAAAAACATTATTCGTGTACATAACAAATTGTCTAATCTTAGTTAGACTTTCTAGTCATAAAGGCATTGAAGAGCCACCCTGCTTCACTCTGCTTCTTTCTATGCTTACTTTGCTTTGCTATAGAATGTTGCATGTAAGGTTCAAAGTCCTACACAACTGATTGAAAATAACAACTAATATGACAATTTCTACCATACATGTGACAGCACAAATATGGCTGAGATATTTTTACACTGAAATCCATTATTGAAATAATCTAGAAAATAGTTTATCAATTTCTTATAGGAGAGTTTAGACACTTGTTAAGACTTTTCACACATCCTATCTAATAAATGCAAATTGATGGTACCTCAGCTACACCCATAAGCCACGCCCACATGCCACACCCACCAGACAAGCAGGAGCAGATATGCAAATAAGCCTAACCAAGATGACTGTGGCCACAGAGAGCAGGAGGGAGGCTTGGGTTTCCCAGGCAATGGAGGAAGCCAAGCTTTCCACCTGCCCTTGCCGGTCCAGGCATCCACTTAATATTACAAAGTTTCAATTATAGAAGATAAATAAATCCCAATAGAAATGGCAGCAACCACCGAGCTGGAGAGAGCAGGAGGCTAGGGTTGCCCCGGCGATGGAGAAAGCGAAGCTTCTGCAGCCCTGCCTTGGCCTCCGCTTAAGGGTACAAAGTTTCAATTATAAAAGATAAATAAATCCCAACAGATATGGCTGCCACTACAGAGCAAGCAGAAGGCTTGGCTCCACTCCAGGCTACAAAGTTTCAATTGTAGGAGATAAATAAATCCCAGATACCAGGGCCTCTGTTTGGGTTGCCTGGGGGCATCGCTGGCCTGCAAATCACCACAGGTTCCTCATCCAGGCCACCCCACACCCCCAGGGAACCCACACCCTGATCCGGGACACCCTTCAGGGCAAACCAGTTGGCTCCCACCCATGCACCAGGTCTCTACCTTATCTAATAAAAGAGTAATATACAAATTTGCCATCACTCCAACACACAAGATGGTTGCCCCCATGTGGTCAAAGATGACTGTCCCCATGTGGACACAAGATGGGCACCACAAGATGGCCAACAGGGGAGGGCAGTTAGGAGGTACCAGGTCTGCAAGGGAGGGCAGTTGCTGGCGAACAAGCCTGCAGGGGAGGGCAGTTAGGGTTGACCAGGCTGGCAGAGGAGGAAAGTTTGGGGCAACTGGGCCTGCAGGGAAGGGCAATGGGGGGGGGGAAGGGGACCCAGGCCTTCAGGGGAGGGCAGTTAAGGGTGACCAGGCCTGCAGGGGAGGGCAGTTAAGGGCAAACAGGCTGGCAGGGGAGTGGTTTAGGGGGTGATCAGGCTGGCAGGCAGAAGTGGTTAGGGGCAATCAGGAAGGCAGGCAGGTGAGCAGTTGGGAGCCAGTCCTGGATTGTGAGAGGGATGTCCGGCTGCCAGTTTAGGGCCAATCCTGGGCCTAAACTGGCAGTCGGACATCCCTCTAGGGGTCCCAGATTGGAAAGGTGCAGGCTGGGCTGAGGGACACTCCCTGCCCCCCATGCAAGAATTTTGTGCACCTCTAGTCTTTATATATAAAAAAGTCTAAGCAACCATTATGATTGGTCAACCTAACAATTGCTCAACCAGTCGCTATGATGTGCACTGACAACCTTCTGTGACTGGCTAAACTCCCGCAGTCCTCCCCCTAGGCCGCCAACCTCCCGCTCTCCCTCCCCCCAACCCACTGGCCCCACCCCCATTGGTACTGGGTGAGACAGCCCCGATCAGCCTTGATCAGCCCCAATCAGTCCCGATCACCAGCCAGGCCTGGGGACCCCAGCCGTAATTTGTGCACCAGGCCTCTAGTATTATTATTATTACCATTAAACATTTTAATTAAGCTTTTTTTAATTCTGAGATTAATTGCAGATTTATATATAGTGTATAAAGTTATAAAGATATCTCATGTACAATTTACCTACTTTCCATCAAGTTTAATACCGTGCAAAAATATAGTTCAACATAGAAAACCAAGATATTAAAAATGATACATCAAAGCACAGACCACTCTTACCTTAACAAGAATGTCTGATAGTACTATTTATAGACACCCATCTCCCACAACTTTCACTTCCAGAATCTATTCATTTGTTCTCCATTTCAACAATATTACCATTTCAAAAATTATATACTAATATATACATATATATATGGAGTCATATTGTATGTAATCTTTTGGAATTAGCATTTTCAAACAACATAAACGTTTGGAAATTTGCTAGGTTGTTCTATGTATCAAGAAGATAATAAAAAATATATTGTATTTATCTACATTTTTTACTTTTTCCCTAGTTCATTTTCTTCCCAATGTTCCATCCAGAATTTCTATGTATAGCACATACTTTCTGTTTAAAGAAATTCCTTTAGCCATGTTTAGGGAAGGCCTATTGGTGCCAAATTCTCCTAATTTCTCTTCATCTAAGAATTTCTTGATTTCCCCCCACTTTGCTGTATGACATTTTTGCTGGATATAAAATTCCAGAAGAGAGTTCTTTTCTTTCAACCCTTGAACAATGTTATAATAATTTTTTAGCCTCCATATTTTATGATGAGAAATTGATGGTCATTGAAAGTATTTTTTCTTATAGGTAAGGTGTGACTTCTTCCTTTCTAGTTTCAAGATATTTTCTTTCTCTTTAGTTTTCAGAAGTTTGACTATAATGTGATTATTCTCCTTAAAGTTCACTTAAATTCTTGAATGTATATAATTCTATATTCTGTCTAATTTTGAATGCTTTATTGATTATTTATTTCAGTAATTTTCAGTTTTACTCAGATTACCTTCACCTTCCAGTACTCAGGTGACACAAATATTCAGTCTTTTAATATAGCCCACAAGTCATGTATGATCAGTTCCTATTTGTTTTAAGTTTATTTTTTTCTCTGTTCAGATTCTGCAATTTTTACTACCACTTTTAAGCTCACTGATTTATATTCTCTGTCCTACCAATCTGTCATTGAAATCATCTGTTGATATTTTAGTCATTTTATTTTTCTGTTTTAATGTTTATATCCTATAGATATATTTTCTGAGACTTTCTAATTTTTCACTTATTTTAAGGGTTTCCATGATTTCATGTTGAAGGATTCTTATATTGACTGCTGTAAATTCTTAAGAGATGAGTTTAAGATATCAGTCATCTCAATGTTGTTATCTATTGACTTTTTCATGTGAACTGTGATCTTCTGGTCCTGGTATAAGAAACGATTTTCATTTGAAAAGTTCATGTTTTGGATATTATGTTTTGAGACTCTGAATATTACTTAACCTTCTGCTTTTTCTAGCTTCCATTGGAGTACTGAATCAGGGAAGGGCATAGGACACCTAGTTACTGCTGTATGGGAGTAGATGTCCACATTCCCCACTTGGCCTCTGTTAACACCCAGGGTCAGGGGTTCCTTATTATTGATGGGTGAGTGTGAGATCTATAGTTCTTTTCTAAATACCTCTCTCTCTCTCTCTCTCTCTCTCTCTCTCTCTCTCTCTCTCTCTCCTCTCTCTTCCTCTCCAACCACCCAAACTATTGTGCATTTGAACCTGCTAGCCTCATATTTCCAACTGACTTCCATGTATGTAAGGCCATAGAGATATTTTAAATATGACTACAAAAAAAACCTCATCCAAATTATTTCATTCCAAACATGATTTTTATCTTATACTAGAGGCCCGATGCACAAAATTCATGCAAAGGGCTCGGCCTCCACAGCCCTTGGCTGCCTCTGCCTTGGCCCCAGCCACCGTGGCTTCATCGGAAGGTCATCCAGTCTAATTAGCATATTACACTTTTATTATTATAGATTTTCTATTTATGATAATATTACTAACATTTTGCTCCAATTTTTAATATGTTAGTAGTTTCTGAGTTTAACGTAAAAGACTCAATGAACTGTGCCCTGACACTTTCTTAATGACATAGAAAATATTTCTGCTTAAATATTTCTAGTATGTTTTTCATAAAAATCTTGCATTTAATTAATTATCTGAAATTGTTTTATCAGCATTATCTCTACTGGAGATGAAGGTAGTTTGAGATTTATCTTTTCAAGTTTGTTTTTATTAATGCATCATAAGCTTATAAGGAATTCAGTAGTTTTACTTTGTTTCCCTATATTTGTACTATACCATAAGCTTTTAACATTATTCACTAAAATTGTTATTAACATTTGACTATAAGCACAACTTACAAAGCATTGAAGAAAATACAAAATAGTTTCCTGCATTTCCCAATTGTACTTTTAATTTCTGATTTAGGCATGTCAATTCAAAGTGATAATAAAGAAAGTATTATTCCTTGAGATCAGATGGTAGGTGATCCTGTCTGGTCAAAAAACAAGAAGACCTGTAAAAGATTTAGAGTATCATGGAGTTGTCACATGAGCTTCCCAACTGAATGCTGTGGTCTGCCTGTGGCTGGTGTGGAAAAGCATGTATCTGTGCTTCTCAAGTTTTTGACAGAGATTCTGATATTCATAGGTTCTAAAACCCAATCAAGGCATGTTCACTTCTCTCAACTGTCATCACCCTGAAATTATCAGGCATATGGTCCCAGTTTAGCAGCTCTTCACGATATCTGTCAATCTAAAATATTTCCTAAGACAATAGATGTAAGCAATTTGTGATTCTTGTCTACTAATTTCCAATCAGCATTTATCTTTCCCTTTTCATACATTTCTCCACCTGTAGCCATTGTTCTGGAAATTAAATGTAGTCTGTTTGTGAAATGATAACTAATATATTTCAGATGACCTAGCTTTCATAAAGACTTCCGATCATTTACTGATGCCAAACACTTTAACAGCTACATGCCTCATTTGGCCTTAATATGACATATTCCACAGAAGACAATAGAACACTCAAACAGCTGCTGTGTAGCTTTGTTAAATGATCTTTTTGGAAGCAAGCAATCCCCAAAAGCTCTGTAATCATGAATGAAAACTCAATATCAAAAGATATTGTATTGGTAAACATTGGTTAACAATATAGAAATGAAGTGGAAGAAAATATCAAGGAAGTACTCTACCACCCTCTCAGTATTACCTGTGCACACATGAAAAAACACGCCACTCACACACACGCTTTCAACTATTATTTTTCCAGTCCTATGCCCTATCATTCATATGGCTTATTATGGAAGAGGCTTTACCTATTAGTAGTTTTAAAAATCATCTGTGACACCTGTTATTCTAAATATATTATCTGATTCCGCATGTATAAAACCAGAAATAAAAACCCTTCACCAGATTAAACATAGCCACATTTTTTTTCTGTACCTCCTCCCATCCAGAGTGTAACTATTCCCATCACTTGAATACGGGCTGCCCTTGTACTTTGACCAAAAGAACGTGTTGGAAGTAATGGGAGATTTATGGAGCTTATCCTCAAGAGATTTTGTATCTTGCATGTTTAATGTCTTAGAAGGCTGGTTTTAAATTGCAATAGAAGGGGTTAATATTGCCTACCAAGTAGAGGAAGAAAGCAACATGAAGAAGTGAGGGGACTCAGTTACAAACCAGCATTATCTCCCCCAAAAGAGTGAAGTCATCTTGGACAGCTGATCATCTTGAACAACTAATAAATTCAACCACATGAGTGAAGGCTGATAAAATAGTATGAAAACCATCCACCCAACACAGAGAATCAGGAATGAAAAAAGACTATTCTTGTATTAAGCTACACCCATTTTTAAGGTGGTTAACTGTGTAACAATACTTAGATAATATAAACAGACATTAAAACACAGCATGGGAGATGATGCTTTGCTAATTTTTAAAGAATTTGTGGCTTACTTACTATCTAATTATGAGTGGCCTCAAAGTAAAAAGTTCTTTCTTATATTCCTTATTCCTGAATACATTTGAGATCATGAGTAACGTGGTTCAGTGTTATGAATAGATATATAATATAATATTTCTGAATTTACCAAAGTTATATTCTAAATTCTTGCTATGTAAGAGAGAGTAAAGAATTTAAAAACTGAAAACTTGGTACAAATTTTTCCATTTACAAATGTATCAAAAAAATTACTGTCATGTATTTTTCACAGTTATATTTGTTAATTCATGAGATAATGTATGGAAACATAGGCTGTCCCAAAAATGTATGCACATTTTGAATGATTGTAAAATCAGTGTTTATTAACACACAGTTCATTTTCAAAATTTAAAAGAATCTACAGAAACAAATAGTTTGTGTTTTTTTGTTTTGTTTGTTTGTTTTTGTCAATGCCTATTTTAAAACTGAAGGCTGTTCTGGTCCAGGCACTACTGATAATGGGAAGCAATGGAATTGCAAACATCAAGAATAACTTTATTAGGTATTTGTGAGCCCTCAATTCTTCAACTGTTGCCAATTTTGTACCATAAATTTTATATTTTATATATCCCCATAAAAAAGTCTAGTGGATAAATGTTCTTTGTTCAAAGCTTAGTCTAGCTTCACCCATTATTTCAAATCAATTAAACATGAAAGGAAGCGAAAATTAAATGAGTTATCAGCTTTTAAAGTGTATGTACATGTTTATTGGGACACCCTGTAAAATTTGGGTGTCACCAAAAAGGTATGCCCACTTTTAATAATCATAAATATAGTATTTTCTTTAATATTGTCTGTTTGATTATTGTTGATATAATTTGGAAACATAACCACATGGCAAAATAAACTGCACTATTTAAGTATGCAGCTCAGTGTTTCTTTACACTTGAGAGCAATGAAAGTATTTTATTTCAGTATACTTCATAGTATTTAATATCTAAAATGGCATTCTGCTGGCATTTTACTTTCCTTTTACCTTTATTTGATAAATAAATCACAGATTTTGTTTCATAATTATCTCTATTAACATGGAAATGACCCATAAGTTCAACTAAATTTAGAATCATTCTAGCATTTGCACTTAAATTCTTATAATATGTAAATTAATTTTTATAAAACAGCGATATCTAAAAATATTCTGCTAATTTTATTATGTTATCAACTTCAGCAAGGCATCATTTATTAAAATATCAGTTTGAACATTTTTAAAAACACTTCCAAAGTGGAAAAGCATGTAAAGAAAATTTTATGTTCAAAATCAGATAATCTGTTTAATTACTTCCAATCTTCAAAAACTTATATTGCATTAAAATATTTAATGCTGTTGTATTGTTGCTAAAAAATATATCTGGGGAAACAAAATAAACACAAGTGTTTCTTAAATTAAATTAATTAACTCATTGCTAGAAATGTTTTCTAAAACATTTTTTTTTTAATTGTGGGCCATTATGTGAAAAATATTTCCTAAAATCTGCATTTTTCCCTTGCTTTGATCCGTGTGCTATTAAAATATATTTTTTTGAAGACAAAGTTCATGGAACAGTTTTATTAAAGTGTATTTCAAATGACTCTTACATTCATATGCTGATGTTTACTAGTGTCTGAAATGTCTATCATTTCTTCTTTACTTTTCCCTTCACAGTTTAAAGATAATTTCTAATCTGTCAGTGTTAGAAATTGAAGACATCCATAATTTTTAGTGTGTATTTTTCTAGCCAAAATTGTAACTTTCCCTATAATTTCATTCCATTTCTGCACACATTTACATAAACATTACAGAAGTTGGCTTTTTAGGTGTCTTACTACTCTAAAATAAATTAATGTGCATTTCAAATATACTTTTAAATTAATGTAATATTTAACTAGAGTAAATATAAGATATATAATAAACATAAACATATTATTTAACTTAATATAAATTGTAATATTTAATAATCCAAGAGGTATATACAATTTGTGTATATTTTTTTAAATCAGAAATTACATACTTTAAATTATGCTTCAGGCTTTCATATAAATTTGGTAAAAGTAAAAAACAGTGAAGCATACTTTTAAATGTTATTGTAATATAAATTTTCTTTAATATTGTCGGTTTGATTATTGTTGATATAAAAGAAAGCTCTTCAGTTTTGTAAAACAGCCTTATATTTGACATATATATTGAACTTCATTGTGATTTTTAATATATTATTATTGGTTATATCATAGAGTCATCTAGCATAAATCTTTTTTTATTTGTTATTTTTATTGATTTCAGAGAGGGAGAGGGAGAGAGAGATAGAAACATCAATGATGAGAGAGAACCATTGATTGACTGCCTCCTGCATGCCCTCCACTGGGGATTGAGTCTACAACCAGAATTGAACCCGGGACCATTCAGTTCACAGGCTGAACATTCTATCCACTGAGCCAAATAGGCTAGGGGTAGGAGAAATCTTAACTATACTAATAAAAGGGTACTATGCTAATTAGACTGGACATCTTCCAGACATCCTTGTAGACAAAGCCTCAGTGGCAGGGTCAAGGCAGAGGCAGTTAGGGATGACCAGTCCAGCAGGCAAGAGCAATTAGGGGAATCAGGCTGGCAGGGAAGAGCAGTTAGGGGGATCAGGCTGGCAGGGAAGAGCAGTTATGGGCATCAGGCCATCAGGGGAGATCAGTTAGGCAGTTGGGGGACCAGGCTGGCAGGGGAGAGCAGTTAGGGGATCAGGCCAGTGGGGGAGAGCAGTTAGGGGCAATTAGGCCTACAGGGGAGAGCAGTTCGGGGCGATCAGGCTGGCAGGGGAGCAGTTGAGGGTATCAGGCAGTCAGAGGCAATTAGGGGCAATCAGGCAGGCAGGAAGGTGAGTGGTTAGGAGCCAGCAGTCTCAGATTGTGAGAGGGATGTCTGACTGCTGGTTTAGGTCTGATCCCGCAGTCAGACATCCCCCGAGGAGTCCTGGATTGGAGAGGGTACAGGCCAGGCTGAGGGACCACCCCCTCCCGTGCATGAATTCTGTGCATCGGGTCCCTAGTCCTATATAATAAAAGGGTAATATGCAAATCAACCCTAATGGCCAGTAACTATGATGCGCACTGACCACCAGAGGGCAGACACTCCACACAGGAGTTGCCCCCTGGTGGTCAGTGCAATTCCACAAGGGGAGCGTCACTCAGCCAGAAGCCAGTTCATGGCTGGCCAGTGCAGTGGTGATGGTGTGAGCCTCTCCCACCTCTGCAGCAGTGCTAAGGATGTCCAACTAATGGCTTAGGCCCATTCCCCTGGGCTGCCAGAGGGATGTCTGACTGCCAGCTCAGGCCTGGTCCTCTGGCAAACGGGCCTAATCCAGCAGGGTGGACATCCCTTGAGGGGTCCTGGACTGCAAGAGGGCACAGGCCAGGCTGAGGGGACCCCCCGCCCCATGTGCACGAATTTTCATGCACCAGGCTCTAGTCTTCTAATAATTATACTTATGTATTATGGTTCTTTCCATATTTTCAAAATTATGTTAAACAATGTTGGTTATATTTACATAGTATTATTCAAAAGGAACAGAAAAATCACTAGTTATTCTAGTGTATAGGCAATGTGATATAAGACAATAATTAGATATATAATTGAAGTATATATCTAAACACAATATGATCATATAGTTAAGTTTCTAAAATAGAATGCATATCAGATTTCTCCAATAGATAGGAACACTTAATATATTCTAATCTGAAGATCCAGTCACCTATTAAAGTAAGCAGAAACTATTTTGAAACCTCAATTGCTTGTTTTTCAGCATGTTATGATTCTAGACTTACCCAGAACTCTATTAAATTATTTTTTTCTAATGTTAAAGTAACTTTGATACTGGCAGATTTCCATCAAAATTATCTCACTCTGATGTGGAATCTAGTGAACAAAATAAACTGATGAACAAAATAGGTTCAGAGACTTACAAGCAGGTTGGGTCTCAGCCTGGCAGGGGTGCACACCCCCACGGCACGATCCCCTGCCAGTGGTGGCAGCCTGGGGTCTCAACCACTGAGTCACAAGAACCAGGCAGATATGGAGGAATCTTAAATGTTTCTTTTTTTAAAAATATACTTTATTGAATTTTTACAGAGAGGAAGGGAAAGGGATAGAGAGCTAGAAACATCTATGAGAGAGAAACATCGATCAGCTGCCTCCTGCACACTCCCCACTGGGTATGTGCCTCCAACCAAGGTACATGCCCTTGACCAGAATTGAACCTGGGACCCTTGAGACTGCAGGCTGATGCTCCATCCACTGAGCCAAACCAGTTAAAGCTGTCCAATATGTTAAAGAAAAACCCTATCTAATAAAGAGGGAATATGCAGGGGAGAGAATTTGGGGGTGACCGGGTTGTCAGGGTATGGCAGTTGGGGATGATCAGGCTGGCAGGGGAGCAGTTAGGTGTTGATCAAGCTGGCAGGGGAGTAGTTAGGAGGTGATCAGGCTGGCAGGCAGAAGTGGTTAGGGACAATCAGGCAGGCAGGTGAGAAGTTGGGAGCCAGCAGTCGAACATCCCATGAGGAGGCCCAGATTGGAGAGGGTGCAGGTTGGGCTGAGGGACATCCCCTCCCCCTCAGTGCACAAATTTTGTGCACCAGGCCTCTAGTGTGTGTGTGTGTGTGTGTGTGTGTGTGTGTGTGTGTGTGTGTATATATATATATATATATATATATATATATATATATATATATATATATGGCTATCTGGTGCATTATGTGGCTGGTTTTAGGCTTCCATCCTGGAGCAATTTCTTGTTAGAATATGGAAACAGCTCTTTCTGGGATAATCCAATGACCCTATTATTATTAGGTATGTCTGTCCTTATTCTGGGACCTCTTGAACTGTTGATTTATTATTAAGAGGTCTGATTTATCCTTTAAAAATGACTGCTTCCCACACCCAGTTCAGATCGGGACCAAGGCAACAGAAAGAGACTTGGCCCAGCTCACATCGAGATACAGGTGACAGACAGAGACTTGGCCCACCTCAGATCGGGAACCAGGTAACAGACAAGAGACTTGGTCGACAGCAGCTGCCCTATATCTAAATTCAGCCTAGCATCTGGAATGCTCAGGGCCCACTCAAGAATGCAAATAATCCTTCCCACTAATATTTACAGGGTAAACTAAGATTGTTGGTACAGTATTAAATTTGACAGTAAAATAGTAATCAAGTTTTCAGATTAATTTAAATAGGCTAATTGAAATAAGTGAATATTCAAGTAAATTTAATTGTACTGGACAAAAAGCTGTTCTTAAAGTAATAACTAAAATTTCTATTGGTAGTTCATCTCATGGTAAAATTCCTGCATATGCAATGAACCTAAAGCAGTCATATTTTTGGGCAAAAAAAAAATTTAAATTTAAAGTTATCAAGACTGCATTATAAAATTTATAAAAACCTCCATTAATAAAAAAAAGGGGGGGATAGTAGGGCAATATGATGTAAGGTAAAATATCCTATAAGTAAATTACATGTAGAAAATTTTTACTTTACCAAATTAATTTTCATTTGTAATGCTAACAGCAAGACGGCCATTAAAAAACACACATGATGTCTAAATAAGACAAACGAAAACTGTTTGAACAAAAATAAAAAAAAATTCCAAATCAATTATATAGAAAAGATTCCTTTATTAACTTGTGGTCGAGAATATATTTATATATTTTCAGAAAACAACCCCAAGACCAGATGGATTCCTGCAACAGAGAGGAATTGACAGGTGTGCTCCAACCATGAAGACAAGAGGGAAAAACAGTCCAGAGATGGAAGATGCTGACAACGCCTTGCCATGCGAGCAGTCAGCAGCTGTGCACCACTGCAGGTTGCCTAGAACCAAACCAGAGAGGGTCGGACCTGCATTGCCACCATGTGTCCCCCATCCAGATATCATTGCTGACATGTACACATAAGGAACTGTTTGACATTGAAACGGGGACTCAGAACTGTTGGACATTGAAATTGTGATTCAAACATTTTTTTGTTTTGTTTTGTTTTGTTATTATATGTTTATTTCTAGCCTGCAAAGGCAAAACTTTTTAAAGGAAAGAAATGGTGGGGAAAAGATACAGAGGCAAAGAAGCATTGAACAGACTGTCAAACTACATTGGGAAGACAGGGAGGTTGGGCGAGGGGGGCTGTAAGAGACCAACCGAAGGACTTGTACGCATGCATATAAGCATAACCAATAGATACAAGACACTGGGGTGGGGGGGGGAGGACGGGCAGGTGAAGGCATGTACTGGGGGGGGTAGGGGAGGTCGGGGGGAAATCAATGGGGAAAAAGAAAGGAAACATATGTACTGCTATTTGTATTACTTAAAACAATAATAAAAATAAATTAAAAAAATGACTGCTACAAATATCTAAAATAGCCAGCACTTACCACTTGTTTACCCTTGAAAATCATAGCAGTATGTTCTGCTTATCTAATGCTTCTTAACAAGCCACACAGATCTTAGTGCCCTAAATAGCTAAATATCTCTGTATAATGAATATGTAATTTAAGCACAATCAGTGGTGACAGATCATCTCTGTTCCATTTGGCTGCAGCCAGTTGACCCAAAGACCGAGAGTTAGAATCATTTGAATTCTAGCTCCCTCACATGTACAGTGGTTGATGTTGTCTGTCTTTGGTACATTAGATGGAATGCCAGTTAGAGCACCTACCCATGACCTCTTTATATTTTCCTGGACTTCCTAACAATATAGTAAATTAATTCCCAGGTTGAGCAGCCCAAGAGATAGAGCTCCCTATGGGGGTTTATAATATTCTATAATATAACCTCAGAATTATACAACATTAAGCTCTCCATATTTTATTTTTCATAAGATAATCATTAAAGCTGATTTACATTCAAGGAAAATGAAGTCAGATTCCACCTTTTGCTGGAGAAGTGTCAAAGAGTTTGTGGACATGTTTTTATTAGATAAACTAGAGGCTTGGTGCACGAAATTCATGCACAGTGGTGCAGGGGGTGTCCCTCAGCCCAGCCTGCACCCTATCGAATCTGGGACCCCCCACAGGGATTGGGCCTAAATGAGCAGTCAGACATCCCTCTCACAATCCAGGACTGCTGGCTCCCAACCTCTTCTGCCTGCCAGCTTGATCAACCCCTAACCACTCCCTTGCCAGCCTGATCTAGGCCTATCTGCTTCCCTGCCATCCCTATTGCCCCTAACTGCACTCCCCTGCAGTCCTGGTCACCCCCAAAAGCCCTCCCCTGCTGACCTCCCCTACAGGCCTGGGTTCCCCCCAACTGTTGTCCCCTGCAGGCCTGGTCACCCCCCAAGGGCAGTTGTGGGTAACCCCTGCCGGCCTGGTTACCCACAACTGCCCTCCCCTGCTGGCCATCCTGTGACGGCTATCTTGTGTCCACATGAGGGTGGCCATCTTTGACCACATGGGCGGGGCCATCTGCAATAATGTCAACAATAAAAAAACCTAACTAAAAGTAAATAACTAAACAACACAATGAAAAACCACTACCTATCTACCAGAATGGCTAAAATTAAGAACTCTGACAACACCAAAAGTTAGCAAGGATTTGAACAACCAAATTTTCACACATTGTTGGTGTAATTGTAAAATTATAAAGTTACTTTGGGGAAAGGTCTAGCAGTTTCTTAGAAAACAAAACATCCGTCTATCTACCTTGTAATCTATTTTATCTTAGTTGCTTACCTAAGATAAATTAAAAATAAATTTCCCCAAAAAATGAAAAGCTAAACACTAGAGTAGAGATGTCCTGGGGATTTCACCTAGCAAAACACTAACATTTTCTCATACGGTTGTTTCATTTTGATTTGTTTTTTGACCTCCCACATTTTTTTGAAAGATTCTATATGTGTGTTTTTCCAATCAGGTCAAATTAACACTATCATAAATCCATTACCATCTCTAGATTTATATGATACATTTATCTTATTTTCATATATGTTGCTAGTTTTTATATTTTGTTTTTATTTATGCTGATAAAATTTGGGTTAATTTGGTGGCACATAAATGATGGTATGAGACAGTGATGCACCAGGAGGTAGGAGAAATTGTGGTTATATTTTCTATATTTTATATTCTTTCTATATTTTAGAAATGCTAAATGCATTTGTATATTCTCTTTTGGTTAATTTCTCTTTAATATACAATATTTTTTAATATTAGTTTAAAGAAGAATGTCACTTGTGAAGAATATTAATATCTTCATGGTATTATTCTTTTACCATTGTCCGTGACAATGTTATAACTTGGTATAGAAGTTTTTAGTTGGCCAAAACCTGTTTTGCTCGGTGGATAGAGCGTCGGCCTGCAGACTGAGGGGTCCTGGGTTCAATTCCGGTCAAGGGCATGTACCATGGTTGCGGGCACATCCCCCCAGTGGGGGGTGTTCAGGAGGCAGCTGATTGATGTTTCTCTCTCATCGATATTTCTAACTCTCTATACCTCTCCTTCCCTCTCTGTAAAAAATCAATAAAATATATTAACAAAAAAAAGTTTTTAGTTGTACTGTTTTTATCTGAAAAATTTGACATTGCTTTTTTTTAAATTCAGTTTTATTGGGGTGACATTAGTCAACATGAACATATATCACTTAAAATTATGCAGGTAAATCTGAATGTTGACTTTCTTTCCAACTAACACATTTAAGTTATTCTTTTATTATATTAACTTTATTTTGTTTATCCTACATGCTTACATATTTATTTAAAATATTTTTTGCTGAAATTAACGAAAAACTTTTAAATTATATGCTCTAGTCCATTTTTAACTTTGAGAGTATATTTATTATTTATTTGAATATTTTCAACCTTCCATATGCCTATTTTGTGTAGCAGACAGATGAACTTTATGGAGTTTATCAATTGGTTCCTTTGTTCTGTGACTTCCACTTGAGTTTGAAGAGAGGATTTACAGTCAGTTCTATTAAACATAATATATATGTTCCTAATGTCTACCACTCTATGCAAAATTATATGATGGAAACCACGGTGCTATTAGGAATTGGGTTTAGGATGCATAACACTCTAAAGTTTCACCAGTGCCCTAATAGTTTGGCTCAGTGGATAGAGCGCCTGCCTGGGGCACATGCCCAGGTTGCATGCTTGATCCCAAGTAGGGGGTGTGCAGGAAGCAGCTGATCAATGATTCTCTTTCATCATTGATGTTTCCAGCTCACTCTCCCTCACCCTTCCTCTTTGAAATCAATAAAAATATTTTTTTTAAAAAAAGCTTAACCAGTGATACATTAAAAACAGATACAACACTAATAAAAATGGTAGAACAGTTTTTCACGTGTTAAATTATTAAGAAATGAATAAGTACAATATTAAACATGGCCCTTACTGAAAGAGACCCAAATTTGCTTGTGGAAATGGATGTGGAAGAGATGCAGATTGGGAGTTTTTGTGAAATAGAAGAAAGAGTTATCTGAAACTGGAAATAGTACCACCAGATGTATATGGCATAGCTCATATCACACATGATGAACCAAAGTACCTGGTAGATATTTGAGATGTGTGTACGTTTGTTTGAGTTTCCTTACACTATCCTGTTGATCTAGGTGCAGTTTTGTGTTCACCTAGTGTTTTTTGAAAATAAATTCTCACAAAGAAAATACAAAATTATTCTCTAGCCAAAATGTTCCCTATTATGTCATTTGCATTGGAACAATACCCATTTTCTAAACAAGTACAGTATTTTACTGTTTGCTTATTGGCTTCAAGTTCTTTGTTCTTCTACTGAAAGCCACAAATTCTTTAAGAAACCCTTTCTTACCATTATAGCAGGTGTTAAAGCAGTTTCTGGGTTCCAGTCACCCCTCCCCTCTTGCCCCTCTGAACTAGTGGATATTCCACAATCATCTCTTGCTACTTCTCCCTAGTCCTTCTCACATGTCTTTGATCAATCCTTTTATTAACTTCTACAATTTACACATTTGATTGCACCATCTGTTTTTAAAAGGAATTCTTACTGATACAAGTGAAATACAGATCTTAGCTAGCTCCAGTCTTAATAATCAGCTGTGTAGCTGAGAAAATTATTTAATCATTCTGAATTTCATTTTCTCATCTATGAGATGGAAATTATGGTAGAACATACCTCAAAGGTTGTTTAAAGGTTTAAATGAGATAATACATACAAAGTGCTTAATGTAGTATTGGACATGCAATATGATGACTTGATGCAAACAGTATACATTGCAAAATGATTACCACAATAAAATTAGTTTGAACAAAAGGAATTATGTGTGGTGGAATCCCTTGTAACAGGGTAACTTGTGATGACTTTTGACTCCAGGATAAAATCCAAAATTTTAATATTTGTGGCCCACAAAGTCCTTTGTCATTATTTTTTTTTTTTTCAGAAAATAAGCATGCAATTTTCTGAGCTGAGGTTGCTCTGAGATCTACAACTCTCCCCCCCCCCCAGTAGCTGTATGTCTTCATCTAGTACATATCTATTAAAATATGTTCATTTTCTAAAACAGTTCAATTATCAGATTGGTTCGCAAGTATGTTAATCTAAATGCCTTTGATGAATTGTTTTCTGTATCCACCCTCACCCCACTAACATTTTGGCATAAAAATCATGTTCTTTTCTTCTATTAGATAATCTCTATTTTTTTTTTTAATTAATTAGATTTTGCCCCACATATTCCTTCACATTTTATTTGTAGGAAAATGTTGAAGGTGATATTTTGTGCAGCAGAATATTCTAGGTAATTGGGTCTTTTTGAATCTGAATAAAATGGAAGATAAATGTCAGATTTGTCTTGACCAATGTGAACTCAGTGATAGAGTGGAGATAAAGAGAAGTATAATAAATTAAGGATGGAGTTAGCAGTCTTCGATGGTTAGATTTAGAATGTGAAGGAAAAGGAATTATGAACATTAAGTTCTAGATTGTGGTGCAATAATCTGTGAAGATGGTATTTGTATTTCCTGAGAGGGAGAAAAATGGGATGCAGGCATATTACAAGTCACTTCAACCCAGCATTCTTTGGAGCTTATCTTTCATTAAGTTTCTTTGTGGTGCACCTCCTTCTTCTTCATAACTCCAAAGTATTTCTGACCTCTTATTTCTCATCTTCATAAACTTTGGTTTTAAGTAGAAGTCTTGCTATTTGTCATTTACCTTGAAGATCCCTGCTTCTTACACTGTAATATGCACACAGATCAACTCAAAAGCTTGCTATAATACAGATTCTGTAGTGAACCCCTTTCACTACCTGCATGGTTCAGGGTTCAGGGTTCAGGTTCAAGTTCCGGTTCTGGAGGAGGCCTCATGCAAATGAAAGAGACTAGAAAATATTAATTTGGAAATATTAGGGACAAGGCTCGGGAGCCCAACTCAAGGGGAAGGACTTCGCCTTGCTCTGGGCTTGCAATCCCTTTTATTAAGACTATGGGATCCACCCATAGCTCTAGGCAGGCAATTCCAGTAATAGCCAATCAGCAAGGATTTACATAAAATTAAAAGATGGAGGTTGCTTTAGCTACCATTGTCCAACTAGACAGTGGGTGGTTGGCTCTGACCTTTCAGAGCTTCAAGGTTGACCAGCCTTCTGGGTTCCTTGTCCACACCTCTCTGCTAGTGAAGACAATGGGCGACTTCTAACATACCCCCCCTTTTTTTTCCCTTAAAAATTCTTGCATCTGTAGACCAGAAACAAACATATAAGAACAAAAATGAGACAAGCAATAATAGTTATGCTGAGAGGCAAATGAATCAGTCTATAGTAAATTTCTTTCTGGGCCAACAGTTCCTTGAGTCCCAATTTCAATGCCCAACAGTTTTGAGTCCCAATTTCAATGTCCAACAGTTCCTTATGTGTACATGTCAGCAATGATATTTCTGGATGGTGGACAAATGGTCGTAATGCAGGTCCGACCCTCTCTGGTTTTCATCCTGGGCAACCTGCTGCGACCCACAGCTGCTGACTGCTAGCATGGCAAAGTGCCTTCAGCGTCTTCCAATCTCTGGACTGTTTCTCCTCTTGTCTTCATGGCTGGAGCAGTCCTGTCAGTTTCTCTCTGGAATCTGTTATCGCAGGAATCCACATGATCTTGGAGTTGTTTTCTGAAAATATACAAACATATTCTCGGCCAAAGGTTAATAAAGTAATCTTTTCTATAAATTAGACTTGGGATCCGTTTTCATTTTTTTGCCCAAACAATTTTCCTTTGGCTTATTTTGTCACCATGTGTGTTTATAGGTATCTTGCTGCTATCATTACAAATGAAAATTAATTTTCAAAGTAAAAAAGTTCTTGATGTAATTTACTTACAGGATATTTCTCCACATATTATATTTTTCCACTATTCCCCCCTTTTTTTATTTAAACACTAGGAGGTTTTTGGAAAATTTTGAATGCAGTCTTGATAACTTTTGATTTTATTTTTTTGCATAAAAATATGGCTGCTTTGGATTCATTGCATCTTAAGCAATTTTACTATGAGATGAAATATCAATAACAATTTTAGTTAATACTTCAGGAACAGTTTTTTGACCAGTACAATTAAGTTTTCTTAAATATTCACTTATTTCAATTAGCCAATTCAAATTATTTGAAATAAAGTTTATTTTTTAACCTCACTTGTCCTAGGTTATGGACAATAAATGATATTAATTAAACTTCTACAATTAGTCTTTAAATAACTTTAACATAAGCTTTATCAGGGAGGCAAAAACACAAATTATTTACTTCAGTTTATGAGGCCAAATATATTGACTTTCAATTACAGTTCTTCAGATGTTTGAAGAAAACCTCTATTTCTTTCCAAAATAATTCTCAGGCTACAGAGAGTTTCATTTGAAACTCTTTGTCTTTCTTTGAATATTATTTTTAAAGAGTATCCCCTTTGGCTAATTAGCATATACAGAGGGATCATGGGAAGTCTCAGTAACTTTATTCAAAGAGAGGGGTTGGTCTTTGCTGTTTCAAGATGACAGCCCCCAGGGGAGTGGCAAGCCATGTGGCCAGCACAACAGCTGTCTAAACTGTTAAAGCCAAAGTTACACTGCAGACAAACAGAAATCTCACTAGCTGTTTCTGGTGGCTTTATTAGAATTTAATTGTTTATAAAAATATATTGGCTTTTCATTTAGCTTAATTTATATGAGACCTTGATTATATTTTTAAAAGCTAATTTATAAAGTAATTTAAATAGGTAATTTTAATTAAAAAGCAAAGCAAATTTAGTAAATGTTTACATCTGATTCACAAGGCACAAAAGCAGTCCCACCTTCAGCCTAATTAAAAATGCAGGAGGCTATGGGCTTTTCTTCATTTTAACTTTGCGCTGTTGTATTTTAAGAAACATTTTGCCTTTCTTAGAGTCCAAAACTTTCATAACATTTATAAGTAAAATATAGTTACTAATTTTTATTTGATAAAGCTTTCCATGCAATTTCAAGTATATTAGATCGGTAAAATTCAAAATATTTCCTTTAAGAAGAGAGAACAACTTCTTGAAAACATTTCAGGGCCCGTGAAAATGTTCCCAAATTTATCCCTAATTACAGCCTTGAAATGTAACTTGGAAAAAATACCAAACAAATATCTATATATGATTTAAAGATTATAATATTTTTATAATTATTTTAAGATATCAATTAAATTTTAAACTGGTCTTTATATTCAAAATTTCAATTGGGATCACAGAATTAATCCTTATTTAATTAGACCAATAAGCAACATATTTTGAATTCCTAATTATTAGAGAAAACACAGTTTAAATTTCTATACTTTAGGCATTTAATTACCACAGCTATATAATTTCTCCCAATTTAATTTAATTTGAATCTTTAAATGTTTAGAGCTGGCAAGTCAAATATTTAGCAGTTCTTTGATTAATAACACTTTTATATTCTTAAGAATAAATTTCCAAAATACAACAATTAACTTTAAACCAACCATGTTTTTTTCTCTGCCTGGGGAAGTTGAGTAGCAAGCTTGTAAGTATTCAAATCCAAAATTGTCCTTAAAGAATGGCTACTGGATGGAAATTGGCCTACCTGCTGTATCTTGGGGGAAGGGCGAATAACCTTCTTCCCTCATTAACGAAAGGGTGTAGCCAGTGTTTATCTGGGCTACTTGATCTTTATAATACATTTTTCAACAATTTTTGAGATTCTAGAGTCAATTATAATTATTTTAAGGCATTTTCTTTGGATAAATTCTTTTGTAACACAATTCACTGATTTTCTTGAAGGCCTTAAAATTTAAATTTTTAACACCCTTCATTAGCATTTTAAAAACCACTCTTTATTATGGAAAGGCCAATTTGCTGCTGGAACTAGCCTGTGTTCTTTTCTTTTGGTCAAATCCTCCATTTTTCTCAAGAAAAAAAAAAAAACATTCCTGAGTTTTTCATTTCTGTAGCCCTTGTAAAGAGTCAAGTCAAGTTCAAGACCCATCTAACATCTGAAATCGGACCGTGCACACATTTTGTCTTAAATTAGCTTTTCCCTTTACAAGTGCACAAATATCCCAGACGCATTTCTAAATTTTTAAGGCGAGAAGACTTTTTCATGGTGAGAAGGAGGTTTTAAACTAGCATACTGGGAGAGTGGCCTTCCATATTGGATTGGCACGTGTCTCCCTTCCCCCACATCCTGCTTGCTCTGGGGGAAGTTTTCAGTAACAGATCTGGCTGCATATCTTTTCATGCTTAATAGATAAAGACAGATATTAATTTTTTTCTTTCTTTTTCATTTTCCGAAGTAATTACTAGCACCCAATTTGGCCAAATTTTGCATTTCCCTGTGAGTTCTTCTATAATTTTTAAACAAAACTTTAAGTAATCTCATTGCAGGAGAGTGGATAGCCCTGTCCTTACCTGCCACCTTTGAATTTCTCCGCACCGGAGGTGGTTTCAGCAGCGGAGTTTCATTTCTTATTACAGATTTTATATTTTAAATACAAATTAAGATTCTAATTTGAAAAAGAAACCACATTCTTTAAGCATGCAAACCAAAACTATAATAAACTTTACTTTATAAACTAATTCTGCCCCATTAGCCTGACTGAAAAACCTACTTACAGATTGCGACATTCCC